>BSBN01000219.1:8570000-10068750 GCA_027924645.1 Cunninghamia lanceolata | reverse complement strand
CAAAGCACCCAATCACCATCTATTGACTAGATTGCTCAAGTCCAGATAGATACACTTGCAATGGTGCTCTAGAATAGGCATACCAACATGATGCATTGGTTGAACCAATTTTGGGATAGTTATTCTCAAAACTATAAAGTGATCCAAGAGCATGACAGGCTTGACAAAAGCCTGCAAGAGAAACTCAATGAGACACAAAGTAAGGATACAGATACCTCCAATGCAAAAAATTTAATTAAGCAACATTAGAAGTATTATGATCAACTTAAGAATGATGCTAAAGAATGTGTCAAAGCCTCAAAAGCAGGAGTGTCCACATTGTTCATGGATGATAAAGAATTGATGAACAAAGAGGAATGGAGTAAAGACTATCAAGTTTTGTTGCATGAAGCTTTAGGAGCTCTCAAGGACAAAGATTTTGCATCTGGAGAAGCCTATAAGCACCTGGAGAAGATGGTAACAATGGATGTGATCACAAGGAACGCTATTGAATTCACTGATACCAACTGCAGCTAGGAGTACTTAGATCACATTGCTCAGCTATACTTGTGGTTGAATAGAGCTTAAGCATTGTTATGTTAATCATGTTGATTCCCAAAAGACTTTTTGAAGATTTATGTCTCTTCATAAGTATTCCTATATAAGTTGAACATATAATGCTGAATGAATTAACATCAGCAGTAGGATATTATACATGAAGTTTATAGTATTTTAAAAGACCATGTTGCAAGCATTATATGGATGAAGTAAATTGAAGTTCTTTGATTCTATGGTTTATTCAATTTTTTGTTAAAATTATTCAGTTATATGGTTGTCTCCAGTTCAGTATTTTCTTGTTATTCAAATTGATATATCAAGTATATATTTAGTTTGTCAATGCACATTTGTTGTATTTGTGTGATTGGATTAATTGGTTTCCATTAATGGAATTAAAATCCTTCTGGTCAGTCACAGTAACCTGGAAGTATTAGTTTGGATTACTAAGAAGAACCATATAATTAGGATTGGCATTCTATCTCAAAGTTAATATTATTTGTTGTTCTTGCACAATTCATTCAATTGGTTCCTTCAAGAAAGGATTAAAATTCCTTCTGGTTAATAACAAGAAATCTGATTATATTGGTTAGATTATTAAGAAGAGTTTGTCAGTCATTTCCCTAGACATTTATACAAGTTATAAACTAAAATATTGTGCCAAATAGTTAGAGTTACTGTCCACCATAAGCCACTAGTCTTAGTCTTCCATTTGACTCTGTTTACCCAACAAGGCATTGGTCTTATTTCAATTCATTATTTAAAACCCTTTTATTACTTAAGCACATTCATAAAATTCACCTTGATATTGCTTATACAATTTATAGCAACCATTCATCAGATATTAGAATTAGTTAGCAAGCTTTCATCTATTCTACACAATTTGCCACTATAGGTAGATCTATTTACTTAGTCAAAATACTTACCCTCAACCTTATTTAATTTTCAAGGTTCACCTACCTAGGTTTAGTAAGACCTAAAGTGTAGGAAGTCATCAAACCCTAAAGGTTGATTCCGTCGCATTAGTTCAAAATTGTTGCAAATCTAAGCATAGAGCCTGGCATCCTCTTTAGATTAGCAACCTGCATTTTTGAGACCTAACAAACTGGTGACTCCGCTGGGGAACAAATAAAGGACCTTAGTGAGAAACCATTCTATAGAGTAAATTTTTTTAATTTGGTAACTTTGCTGGCAAGAAGAATCCAGAAAGATAAATTATAAACCTTTTTCCTATTTACAAAACAGGTAGCGAATCTAGAACCTTTCATAACAGAAAGTTAATACCAAATGGATGGTAGGAGATCCAAGATGGAAGGAAAGAAATTGCAATCATCTCCACCAACTAGAAATATCTCCAAGAGAAATGGAACATCAAATTATTCTCACCAGAATAATAACCAGGAGGCTCAAGAGGATAATGCCGAGAAAACTATGGCAATTCACAATAAGTTTACACCTCTGCATGAATCAAATGAAAATCTCAATAGAGTAACTGATGATATATTTGCAAAATACAGACCTGATTCTCAAGAACAGCTTGAGTGTGAAGCATGGGCCATGAGGGAAATTGATCAAAGGCATGCTGAATATGATTTTAAAATGTCATTACATCAGGGAGAAGGGGTAAAACATGGATTCTCAACTCAAGAAATAAAGGAAAGTCCAAAGAATTCAAGAGGTATGAATCAAGCACAGTAGGATTTGCTTAGGATCTAGGAAGAGCTTGAAATGATCAAGATAGAAGAAACTAAGAGGTTGTTACAACAAGAGATTCAACAGATAAAGAATAGGACTAAAACAGCCCTCCCAAAATATATACCTCCACATAAGGGAAACACTTTGAGGAATCCACAGCAAAATTTACACCAAAATACAGGTAGTGTTTCAAATTCACAAGCATCTGGAAGTCATCAAAATGCCTTCCCTAAAGTTCCTAGACCACCCCCCATGCACAACACCTCTCAACATATGGCTAATCCTTACCCACCCCCTGGTCAACAGTATTATAGACCACAAAATCCTTATATAAATCCTCACATAAACCCACAGCAGCAATATGCTTATCATCAGCCTCCAGGTGGATATAATTACTATCCTAATCCACCACCCATGAATTTCCCACCTCAAAACCTCACAAACATATGTAGCCAGTTTGATCTGACTGGATGTCAATTATATCCATGCCCTATGGATAGTAATTGGAGAAATATAGTTCCCAAGTTCACTGGGAACAGTGCAATATCAGCTGAAGATCACATCAGAAGCTTCAATGCTTTTGTACAAGATATTGGTATGGACTATGAAGATGTTAGAATGAGGTTATTCACGATGTCTCTAACTAAAGATACGAGAGATTGGTTCAATAGATTACCTGATGCTTCAATCAGTTCAATAGCTGATTTCCACAATCAATTCAAGGAGCAGTATGGCAATCAATATGCCCCTGAGTTTGCATTGCACGAATTAACAAGCATCCAGAAATACCAGAATCAATCAGTGTATGATTTCAATCTAAAATTTTCCAAGTTACACAAAAAAATACCACATGGATCTAAACTAATTGATCCAACAGCTTTAAGCATTTATTTGAAAGCATTTGATCCCAAGATAGGGTATCAACATAGAAATCGATGCCCTATGACCCTAGCTAAAGCACAAAAAATGGCATTAACTATTGAGAACAACAAGAAAGCTGCAGGTATGGTTAGCAAAAGAGATAACCCTAGAAATCCTCAGAAGCCAAACATTCAGCAGACTAAACAAGATGGTCAGTATAGACATGAAAGGCCCAGGTTGCATGATATGCCATATAATACAAATTGGAAAGATGGGAGACCCATTGAAAACAACAGAAAGCAACATTATGGAAAAGATACCCCTGACCCTCTAAAAATGAATGTGGCACATATGGTAGAAGATAAACCTTGGTGTCTGGTGTGCAATTTACCACACTCGCCTAAATACTATGAGGTGGCTAAAACAGTACAAGAAGAAGAAACATTATACAATTATAACAGAGATAATCACACAATAAACATGATGCAATATACACCATATTTGTTGAATGAAGACTATTCTTCTATAGAGGAAGAGGGATATGAATATGATGTGGGAAACCAAAGACATCATATCAATATGGGAAAATAAGAAGTGTTCTTAAAATAGGAGGATGGTTATGAGGAACCTACTTATTGTAACAATCCACCATATGATCAGTGGAGAAACCCCACTGAAAGTGAAAGAGAAGCTCTTAGAATAGCTGTAATAGCTTAGGCTAAAAATGCTTATAACTTAAGGAACAGGACAGTGAATGTTGAACAAGGAACACCTAGGAGTATCTTTATAAAATATTAGAATTACAAAAAGAATAATACAATGTCATCATTCAAAGAACCAGAAAAAGATGATAAAAATAAAACCAAAGATAAATCACAAAATCAAGAAAAAGAACATATAAAGACAGAAAAGAATGATCAGACTATGACCCATTCATTTAACATTGCTCATGCAATATCTCAAGTAAAGATATCAGTTCCACTTTTGGAGATGATGAAGATAGACAAATACAAGAATATAGTAGTTAAACTGATTTTAAACATACCAAATCAAAAGCACAAATGATTAGAGAATAGAACAAACAATGTTCACCAAGAAACATTCCAAATTATTGAGGTATACTTAGGTCATACGTTGACAAAGAATCTCTCACAGGTGGACCCTTTCTACACTACCTTATTAATAAAAAACATGATAGGAAGGAATTGCATGATTGATTCAGATGCGGCTATGAATATCATGCCAATAGCAATCATGAAAGAACTAGGAATGTGGGTTGATACTACATTTGGTAGGTGTTATGCAATGGATAATAGATCCATCCCAGTCATTGGCATTATGAGGGATGTGGAAATAAAACTTACTTCATACCCTGAAGCAACCTATAACATTGATATCACCGTGGTTGACATCCCACCATATTATGGAATGCTTTTGTCAAGACAATGGTCTGTAATGAAAGGAGGAAATGTCCAGTTAGATCTATCATATGCCACAATACTAGTGGGGGGTAAAGAGATTAAGCTATGTAGGGAGCCCAGATATGAGAACATCATAGAATGCTTGGATCAACATCAAATAAATGTCTTTTGTGATACAGATTTGGGAGCCTTCAAGGTTGAGAAAAACTAGCTAGAATTGCAGAATACTGATCTGATACATGTTGAATCTAAGAAAGAAGAAAATGATGTTTGGAAGATGTATTTTGATGGTGCATGTAGCAAAATAGGAAACGGGGCCGGAGAATTATTTATCTCACCAGCAGGTAAAACTTTCAAATACTCCTTTGTGTTGACATTTGAATGCACAAACAATGTAGCAGAATACGCGGCTTTGCTCATTAGTTTGAATATAGCCACCAAGCATAAGATAAAAAAGTTAGATGTGTATGGTGATTCAGAATTGGTTACTTCCCAAGTAAGAGAGAAATACTTGTCAAAAAACAAGAGGTTGAGACAGTATAGAAATGTTGTCTGGGATGATATTAAGTTATTTGATGCCTTTTCAATCAACTGGATTGATAGACCAAAAAACATTCTGGTAGATTTTCTATCAAGTATCGCATTAAAAAGGATGATATCACATTAAGAGGTATTACATAAGTTGAATTCAAAACCAGACCCACTATCCTAGATAATGTACATAACTGGCAAGTGTTTGATAATGATGCTGATATAATCAACTTCCTGCATTGTACTAATCATTATAAAAACCAAGAGATTGATTTTAATGCATTTGTAGAAGAACATGATGGGAAGGAAACCCTTTTTGGTCAAGAAATAGTTTAGCTAAAAACAAACAAAATACCTAAGGGACTTATAGTGTTGGAAAAGGCATTTGATGGACATGATAGATTTAAAATGAAAGACACACTAGTGGTGCAAAATGACCTTGAAGAGATTAATTTGGAAACATAGGTAGCCCCAAAGAATGTATACATTGGAAAGAATCTTAATCCCAAAATTAGGAGTGTGATCGTCAACTTACTTAGGAAGTATAGACACATATTTGCCTGGTCATATGATGATTTGAAAGCATATAGGGAGGATCTTTTTTAGTATGAAATACCATTAAAATTGGATGCTAAACCATTTAGGCAAAAACAGAGGCCTATCAATCCTACATTAGCTCCTAAGATGCTTGAAGAACTCACAAAATTAAGAGATGGAGCTATCATTAAACCCATTAGGAATTCTTCTTGGGTTTCTAATTTGGTGCCTGTTAGGAAGAAAAATGGTGATATTAGATTATGTGTGGACTTTAGGAATCTAAACAAATCTTCTTTTAAGGACAACTATCCCCTCCCTAATATGGAAGCAATATTACAAAAGGTTACCGAATGTGAACTATTGTCAATGATGGATGGATTTTAAGGATATAATCAGATGAAAGTCAAAGAATCAGAGTAATATAAGACTGCATTCTCCACACCATGGGGAACATATGTATATTTAAGAATGCAATTCAGGCTCACTAATGCTGGAGCAACATTCCAAGGAGCAATGGATGTGGCCTTTGCTGAATTGATTAATAAAATCATGATAGTATATCAGGATGACATGATAGTATATTACAAAAGGGTTAAGGACCATTGTGCACATTTAGAGCAAATATTTATTAAAGCCCTAGAATATGGGATTTCATTGAATCCTAAGAAGTGTCATTTCACAATGACAGAGGGCAAGTTGCTTGTCATATAGTCTCAAAAGATGGAGTAAGAATAGATCGTAAAAGAGTAAAAGCCATTGACCAAGTTCCCATTCCTAAGAATGTAAAAGCTATACACTCATTTTTTGGCCAAATCAACTTTGTCAGGAGGTTCATATCAAATTTTACAGAAATTGTTAGTTCAATATCAAGAATGTTGAAGAAGAATTCAGAAGTGAAGTGGACAATAGAAATAGTGGAGGCATTTGCCACCATTAAGAGGGCAATCAAAGAAGCCCTTGTTCTGATATCCTCCGATTTCAGTAATCGATTCCAACTGTTCTCATTTGCCTCATATCATATAGTTGCAGCAGTACTATTGCAGAAAAATAATGGACATGAACAACCCATTTCATTTTTCAGCAAATCTCTTCAAAATGTAGAATTAAAATATGACATTGTTGAGAAATAGGCATATGCACTAGTGAAGATAGTTAAAGTTTTTAGGCCATACTTGGTGGTAGCTAAAATCATAGCATATGTACCTAATGCTGCAGTAAAAGATGTATTGGTCCCAACTGAGGTCACAGGTAGAAGATACAGATGGATCAATAGAATTCAAGAGTTCAATATTGAAATCCAAATCACCAAACTAGTGAGAGGAGAAGGTCTTGCTAGATTAATGGCTGAAAATAATCTCGAGGCTTCTTAGATATGTAGTGCTAGTGATGTTGATAACACAAGTTCTAGTATTGAGCATACTCCATGGTATACTAACATCATATATTATTTAATGCACATGAAATGTCCTGAAGGGTATGATGACAACAAGAGAAGGACACTTAAATTACATGCCTCAAAATATGTATTTATTGATGGAGATATTTATTGGAAGAATAGGGATGGTATTCTACTATTATGCCTAGATGAACATTAGTCAAAACATGTCATGAAAGAGTTACATGAAGGCATGTGTGGAGGTTATTTTTCAGCAAAGACTATAGCCCACAAGATCATAAGGGATGGATACTATTGGTCTAGATTTTTTAATGATTCATATCATTACACTAAGCATGTCAAAATTTTTTAGGAAAGTTGAAATATCAGGGAGCATTACCCTTGAAACCCATGTAGGTGGAGGCTCCATTTTATCAGTGGGGCATTGACTTCATAGGAGAAATTGTAGAGAAGTCAAGTGGTAGACACAAATGGATTTTAGTGGCAACAGATTACTTCACAAAGTGGGTGGAAGCAATCCCAACTAAACAAGCAACAAGTAGGGTGGTGATCAACTTTCTGATGGAAAATATTATATTCAGATTTGGCACTCTAGTGAGGTTAATCATAGACAATGGAATGTGTTTTAGGTCTGATGAATTCAAAAATTTATGTAGTACACATGGCATCACTGTGTCCTATGCTGCTCCTTATCATCCACAAGAAAATGGGTAGGCAGAATCCAGCAATAAAAATCTTTTAAAAATTATAAAGAGAATGTTGAAGGGAAGCAAGAAAGCATGGGATTCAAAGTTGAGAATGGCTATGTGGGCTGATAGGATCATCATGAAAAGAGCAGTTGGGAGATCTCCTTTTGAACTAGTGTATGGAACACAAGCAAGGATACCATTAGAAAATCTCCTACCAGTTTACAAATTTATTCTTCGGGAAGACATAAACATCCTTGAACCAATGGAGGAAAGATTAGAACACTTTGCAAAACTTGATGAGACATGGAGACTAGCTCAAAGGCAGAATATCAAGTTGCAATCACAAGTGAAATACCTTTTTGAAAAAAAGGCCAAAGATAAGAAATTTGAGATGAATGACTTAGTACTGATGTGGAATGCTAGGTGCCAGGAGAAGGGAAAGCATGGAAAGTTTGAAGCTTTGTGGTTAGGGCCTTTTGTTATAACTAGCAAAGGAGGTGATGATTCTTACTATTTGCAAAACATGTCCAGAGAAGAGTAGGAATCGCCTGTGCATGGGCAATATCTGAAGCCTTTCTTTTCATAAAATACCAAAATCATGCACAAATAAAATTAAGTGTTGCCAGTGCATGGACAACCCTTAAATAATTCTCAAGATACTCTTATTCCATGCACAGTAGTCTAGGGTAATCAAAAGAGATTAGGATCTGCTAGTATAGGGACAGTCCTATGAATCTCTCAAATAAAAAAACAAAAAACAAATAATAATAATAATAATAATAAATAATTTTTCCATGTACAGTAGCATAGGATCATCCCCATTCCCCATCATTGTCACTTCCATCTCCCATTCTCATACGATTATCTGAAACCATCATCCCCAATAAATAAAATATATGGTCTACTCCACCAAGAGATCTAAATTCTTGTTACCCACAAGGGGTATACATCCCAGATAGAGCCACTGTTGGGACATTAAAATTTAAATTTTTCTTATACTTCTACCCACCCATGTCCAACCAAATTAGAAAACATTATGCCCAAAATCATAATAATAACTGGTATATCCCATAAAAATCACATGACTTTCATCATAAGTCGGTGTCTCACCCCTCAAAATGTAATATAGTGAAGGGCATCAATTCATTAATATTGGCATGACCTCATTTTAGTCATACCGATCCATGCTCTATATGAGAAACGGGTTGAAATGAGTATCAGCATGAAAGTAATGATCAGGGAGAAGATTTCAAGAACTGCCAATGGGGAAACTAGCACCGATGACCCTTCATCAGAAGGAAAATTCCCAATCATGCCAATCCGTATAAGACAACACTATCACGGAATACCCCACAAAATTCCCATGACAGCATAAATCATACCGATGGAGGAATTCAGTAGGACTCTCACCGAGCATTGCATGGAACGAACGGAACTAGTGGTCATCGGCAGGAGATGAGCATCGGAGTGAAAATTTAAGGAGTCTCCAACATTCTAATGTCTTAGTGACTAACAAAACTATTTCGGCATAAGTCACACTGATATGTATGGAAGATAAGAACCATCGGTGAAAGTGAATGAGTCAGAAAAAAGCTTACAAGTCTGGCCAAAACAATACTCACAATGATGTCAGTGACATGTTGTGAAGGTCTCTCCGATGAAGTGTGTAAAAGAAGAATTAGGGAAATGATCATGATCAGATAGTTGGAAATAAGTCATTCCAATATCATATCTTATCCCGACGATAACATTGACTACGTTCATCGACAAGACTCTCCCCGATAGTCATATCAGTGACACTTAAGAGATCAGAGAAGAATGTTATTCACACAGCGATAAAGAAAGTCAGGCCGATGATGACCATGCCCACTTCTATATCAGGTAGACCTTTAAAATATCTTGCCGATATAAAACTCACATATGAAAGATGACATCTAGCAGACAGATGAAAGGTCACAACAATTGATCCATGAGAAAATGTTCACGCCATAAAAAGATATTAAATCGCCCTAACATTATGAAAATCATACCGATGAAAGAAGTTATGACGATGTGACATCTCACAACGATCATGAAAATTAAAAGCTCTAGAACAATTAATTGCAGACAAGGAAGAGATCCCCCTAAAATACCATTTGAAATCATTGCAATTAAGTTTGAAAGAATTATCTAAAAGGAGCACGCAAACGGAGACATGGAGGAGAAAATAGGGGAATTCGATCAGCACCTCTGATAACAGGTACCCATATACAAAATTTTGTGTAGTAGCTTACAATTCAAATTTGTTGTCCAAGATTAAAATGGAAACTCCAGTGAAAGGAAAAGCAAGAAAACAATAGGGTGAGACCAGTAAACCTAAAAAACAAAAAATTGACAAAACCCCTGAGGAGAAAACAAAAGAGAGGAAACTGAACCAGGATGTAATTGACCAACTACCTGGATCAACTCCTAATGCCTGAAGGTCTGTACAACTTAGGGCTGAAGTGGAGAAACTAGAAGACAAGTGTAAATTTCTTAGAAATGTTTGGACTCCAATTAGAGGTTATGAATTGTTTAGATTCCACTACAATATAAGAGTGAGGAATTTCCCAGTGTCAAACCCATGGCACTTGAATTTAGGCAAATTGGTTGTTCCTGATGTGTTTCTAAATGTAGAACTCCTCCAACTTATGGCTAGGCAGTATAATCCAAGCCTCAAGGCCATATGCAACCCGCAAGGAGAGCCTATTATACATTTATCTAAGAATGCCACTTGTGAGGTTTTTGACTTGGATGATTTATGTATTGTCCCCATAGTTTATAAGGATTTGGATAAAGAGTACTGCACAATGGATACTACATATAATGGATGGAGATTTCCTATTCACAGGCCTAGGACAGAGGGAGAAATGGTGCCTCTCAGTGAGAATGACAGCCCTCCATTTCATGTGTCATTATTTGAACCATACATACAATACACTTAGTACTTTGTGGGCCAAGTCCTAGGATCAAAGGTCCCTAATTTCATGACAATTCCTCTGATGGTGATAGCCACATATGTCCAGTACCACAATGCTAGGTAGTTTGATTATGCTGCCTATGTTTTTAGTAGAATTGATTCTGGTCTGACTGCAATAAAGAATAATGCCCCATCAGTTTCCTTTGAACACTACTCACTCCTGATGCACATGGTGATTTATTATGGCCAGGAAGTGGGATTATGGCCAAATGAATTCAAATTTGTTCCAATAGACCAGAGGGGGCAAAAGTCACCCATGCAGATGTGGACCAGAATATGGGATAGTAGGTATGCCCATTCAAGCTATGTTTAGTTTGAAGAATACTATTTGAAAGTGTTATATAGATATTTCAGCCATCCCTGTGAGTATTCATTATCAAATTAAATAAAGAGGTTTCTTAGACCTAAAGATTTTGGTGGTCCTCCTACTGTTACTCACAACTATGGGGACTGGTATTGTTTTGAGGATGCTACCATGGTTAGATTTTATGGTTTTGAGGACACTTCTTTTATCTTACCTAAGACTATTACTGACAAAATTGCTTACTTCAAAATAGTTAGGCAAATGAATTGTTCTAATGTGATGCATTTGAGCTCCCATGAAAAACAATCTTTTATGGCTAGTACCCTGTGCTTTGGAGATTTTACTATTGTATCTAAGGAGGGTTATGGTATCATTATGGATAAATTGATGCATTACAATATGAGATGTGCTGAGGCAAGCAAAATCTTTGATCCTGAGGGTTTCATTGACCTTGCTCAGAGAAAATAGAACCTTAGTGGATACACACATGTCCCATATCCACATGATGATATCATCAGGAATTTGGAAAAGACTAAAGTTGAATTGGTGGTTGAGAAATATAATAGGGACCTAGATGAGAAGAGGAAACAGCTTGAAGAGATTGAGTTGTTATCCTCTGGTGATGAAGGACCTACAGAGGAAGAAGAACCACATCAACAAGTAGCTATGATATCTAAAAGAAGAATGGAATGCTATCAATCTCCTGGTATAACACATGATGAGGAGGGGTCTGCTGATGAAGATCCAAGACAAGTAGCATATGATTCTTTTATTTTAGATGATAAATTTATTCATTCTAAAGAATTTAAATCATTTTTATATAAATGCAAGGGGAAAGAAATCAAGGAATCAGTAGCCAGCAATGAAAGACAATTACTTGATATGTTGAAAATAACAGCGGATAATGAATTGGAAGATATAACTCCTAGTAAGGGTAGACAACTGCTCAAAGAAGCAGGGGTGATGTTCTTTCCTGGTCTTGATTTGAATTCTACTTTTGTATTTGATAGTTTTTTGTATAACACAGATGACAAGTACAAGCTCACTCCAGAAGGTGTCACAGAAGTGTATATGGGCACCAAATATAACAACGATGAAAATTCATTAATGATATGGGCCCTGTATCCTCCCCATAAGAAGACAACCATTATAGACACTGAGAAGACTTTTGGCCATGTCATGACATTGAAGGTAGGGGAGACTGACCCCTTGATGACTATAGACATTGGCATTAATGTTGCAAAGTTGAATAAAGCACAAGTTTTGATTTTAATCAAAGAACGAGATGCATATAAAATGAGCTGTGAGAGATTAACAAAAGAAAATGATTATTTGAAGGATACTGTTAATGGCATCTTCTAAAGGGTCAGTGAAAAGATTAACTCAAGGAGAAAGCTCACAAAGTACCCAATCACCATCTATTGACCAAATTGCTCAAGTCTAGATAGATACACTTGCAACGGTGCTCCAAAATAGGCATACCAACATGATGTATTGGTTGAACCAATTTTGGGATATTTATTCTAAAAACTATAAAGTGATGCAAGAGGATGAGAGGCTTGACAAAAGGCTGTAGGAGAAACTCAATGAGACACAGAGTAAGGATATAGATACCTCCAATGCAAAAGATTTGATTGAGCAGCATCCGAAGTATTATGATCAACTTAAGAATGATGCCAAAGAATGTGTCGAAGCCTCAAAAGGAGTGCCCATGTTGTTCAAGGATGATAAAGAATTGAAGAACAAAGAGGAATGGAGTAAAGACTAACAAGTTCTATTGCATGAAGCCTTAGGATCTCTCAAGGATAAAGATTCTGCATCTAGAGAAGCATGTAAGCACCTAGAGAAGATGGTAACAATGGATGTTATCAGAAGGAATGCTTTTGAATTCACTGATACCCACTGTAGCTAGGATTACTTGGATCACATTGCTCAACTATAATTGTGGTTGAATAGAGCTTAAGCATTGTTATTTTTATTTGTTGTTATGTTAATCATGTTGATTCCCAAAAGAGTTTTTGAAGAGTTACGTCTCTTCATAAGTATTCCTATATAAGTTGAACATATAATGCTAAATTATCATCAGCAGTAGGATATTATACATGAAGTTTACAGTATTTTAAAAGACCATGTTGCAAGCATTATATGGATGAAGTAAATTGAAGTTTTCTAATTTTGTGGTTTATTTTGGCATCAATTGTTTGTTAAAATTATTTAGTTATATGGTTGTCTCCAATTCTGTATTTCCTTGTTATTCAAATTGATATATCAAGTATATATTTAGTTTGTCAATGCACATTTGCTGTATATGTGTGATTGGATTAATTGGTTTCCATTAACGGAATTAAAATCCTTCTAGTTAGTCACAGTAACCTAGAAGTATTAGTTTGGATTACTAAGAAGAACCATATAATTAGGATTGGCATTCTGTCTCCAAGTTAATATTATTTGTTGTTCTTGCATAATTCATTCGATTGGTTCCTTCAAGAAAGGATTAAAATTCCTTCTGGTGAATAATAAGAAATCTGATTATATTGGTTGGATTATCAAGAAGAGATTTTCAGTCATTTCCCTAGATGTTTATACAAGTTATAAACCAAAATATTGTGCCAAACAGTTAGAGTTACTTCCCACCATAAGCCACTAGTCTTAGTCTTCAATTTGACTCGGTTTACCCAACAAGGCATTGGTCTTATTTCAATTCATTATTTAAAATCCTTTTATTAGTTAAGTACAGTGATAAAATTCACCTTGATATTGCTTATACAATTTATACCAACCATTCATTACATATTAGAATTAGTTAGCAAGCTTTCATCTATTCTACACCATTTGCCACTGTAGGTAGATCTATTTACTTTCATCTATTCTACACCATTTGCTTTCATCTATCATGATGCAGAGCCATAGCCAGAAATGTTTAATGGAATGGTGGAATTTGATATTCCTTATTTCATCAGCAAGAGCTAACAAATTGTCTTACTGACATACCCTGTCGGCCTAACAATGACTATCGGCATCTCCAATACATCTCATCCTAATACCCAATTTCACACCGATGAGTATTCGTCTATGTGCCTATCGACAAGACATCATCTATCGGGTTCTCCAAATTGCGTTGCTCTGATGACTATTGTCACACCAATACCTACAAATCTTAACCTGTGATCGCCGGTTCCTGTTACCTCTTCTACCGGTCATCCGATGTATCACCCAACACTGAATAAGCATGATGTACATTTCCAATATACAAGCGCTAGATACAAGAAAACATACATTCACCGAATATTCCTCTAGATATGCCCTCAATGTATGTTTGACCTGCTGACTACCTTTGCATCAACCCCTTGTATCTGCTGAATGTATATTCACAATATACGTTTAGTATATACAAACCCCAAAATGCATTTGATGGATACACAAAAACATGCATCTGCAGTATACTCACAAAATGTATACCAAAAGATGTATACTTAAAACTTGTATGACCCGATGCCCCTCAGCGATATACACAAACTTTGTATATCTTGAATGTATATTTTCAATGTACATTTAGAATGTACAAACCTGACATGCAAACAAAAGATGCATCTCCCATCTATCTTTGGTGAATGTATCTTTGACTCGCCATTGACCCGCTTGTATGTAGCAATGTACCTCCGGCGGCTTGTATGTTCCAACATACAACAGTGATATGCAAATGATAGATACACACAAAATGATCCTTGGATGCAAAAGTGATATACACATCAATTGTCCCCAACAAACAAAAGTGATGTACACAAAAATTGTATATCCAGGCTGCTTCACCTCTGTACCTTCGAAACATGCATTTTTAACATGTTTTAACACCTGATCTGTTTAGCGATATATGCACAGATACAAATGCGATATACACACAAACTATATGTCGCATATAAACACTGTATATGCATCAAATTTACATTTCGACAAAAACTCGTGAAACTTCACAAATTTCGCATAGAAAACATTGAGGTCGAGCTGATCTATTTCTTGGGCAATCTTAACTTAGATTTTATCCTTCAAACCCTAGCACGTGAGGATGCTAGGATAGATCATAGCATGCTACAAATTGATCCCAAAAACAAGAAATGCACGAACATAAAAATAGAAAAGAAAACTAAACTATTGTACATGCCCATTCCACCGATTCAGAGAATCAACCGGTGGAATGGATGAATGAATCCATTTCGCCTACAAAATCAAAATTGACTACATAGATAAATCAAAAATTAGACAAATGAAACAATGGGATCTACTTTATTTCAATAATAGAAATGCATACAAATATCACAGCCCCACTGTATCACAATGCTCAGTCTGATCTCCAAAACACAATGTCTTTGTTACTCCTATGCAACTATCCCCTAAAACAAACTGAGCTAGGTCATATATATCTACTCCTCATGAGTAGTACAAAGTCGATTCCCAGTGGCTGGGAGACTTCCAAGCAGCTGGGGGAGGACAGCTAGCATAACAAACTTCTAACTGACTTGCACATAAACCTAGATTGACTTAAAACATAAAAATTGGTCACATGGACCTTATTGCATCATAATGTAAAACATACTATAATTAGACTTATTCTTTATTTTGGAGGGGTGCTCCTGTTTTGGAGTTAGCTTATATGTTGCTTTGTTTGGAAGTGTAGATCCTGGGATTAGATCTATGCAATGGCTGATATCCCTTACAGGTGGTAGGGATCTTGGCATTCCATCAGAGATGATGCCTTTATACTTATCTAATAACCCTTGGACAACTGGGTCTATAAATCTTTGCTTCTTCTCTTTCTTGACTTCTTGCTGCTATTCTTTGTTCATTGTGAGACATGGAATTAGGGCATATGCAACTACACCTTCTATTGTTACTTCTTTCATGAATTGTTTTCCTTCCATCAGCATTACCTTCACCTCCTTTCCTTTTGATTTCTCCTCCTTCTATGTCCGTGGGATCAACTCTGTCACCATACCATCTTTGGTGATTGTATAGGTGTTCCTAACACCATCATGGCATGCCTTCAAATCATACTGCCATGGTCTTCCAAATAAAAGATGGCAAGCATCCATCTTGGTGATATCAAACAACAACTTGTCCTTATATGCTCCAATCTAAAATTCTACCCAAGCCTACTCTTCTACAACTGTTTGCTAACCTTGGGTAAGCCATGAGACCTTATATGGGGATGGGTGAGGCAATCTTCTAAGCTTAAGCTTTGTTACCATTTCATCAGATACAAAATGTTTAGTAGAACCAAAATCAATTAAAACTTTACATGCCTTACCTCCTGCCTTGCATGTAGCTCTGAAAAGAGACTTCCTTTGTGGGGATTCTATGTCAGGTACCTTCATGGTAGTCATTGTTCTTCTCATCATCAGAGATTCTCCACTCTCTAGATATCCATAATTGTCAGGAGCATTCACACTTTGAAAAGCATTTGAGCTTGTTGCACTTTGGCTATCAGGTTCTTGGATCAGATTCATTCTCCTTTCTCCTATTGAACTTGTTGTCTTTTCCAGACATCTGCTAGCTATATGGCCTTTTTTTATAATAGTTATAATATTTGATAGATCCTCTGCCCTGAGATCTTCCTCTGAAAGGTCTTCTACCTCTGAAGTTTCCTTGCTGATTGTAACTTCCTCTTTGGTTTTGACTGTTATCCCCTTTACTATTGTCATGACTGGATTCTCCCTGATATCCAAATCTATGTCCTCTGCCCCTGAAAGGACCTCTTCCACCTCTTTTCTATTTTCCTCTTCCCCTATTGTTCTGTTCTTGTCTTCTCTTTAACTTCTCTTCCACTTTCAATGCCAACTGAAAACATTTCTGAACTGTATCTGGGTTATGTAGATTCAAATCTTCCTGAATGTTGAACCTCAATCCATTAAGGTATCTGGCTACCTTTTCTTCCTCATTTTCTTTTACCTTTGTCTTGACACAAAGCTTCATGAACTCTTCAGTATATGAGCTGACATCTAGCTCCTTTTGCTTTAAATTTTGTTTCCTCTTATGCAATTGGATGCTGTAATCCAATGGAACATAGGCTTCTTTCACTAAAGCCATCATCTTCTTCCATGTAGCAACTTTGCGCTTTCCTTCTTGTACTCTGTCATCTTGGATAAAATTCCACCAAGTTAATGCAGCTTCTTTCATTTTTTATTGGGCTATCTTTACCCTCTGGTGTTTTGGTATCTCCTCTGTCTCAAAGAAATTGTTTAAGGAGTCTATCCACTCCATCACCGAATTAGGATCCATCTTTCCTTTAAACACTAGCAAATCTAGTTTCACATCCATGGTTCTCCTCTCCATGGATTTGAGGGCATTAATCAAGGGTCTCTAGTCTGCAGGAACGTCTTCCTCATTCCACCTAGGGATCTCTTCTTCTTCCCTATCTTCTTCTTTACCAGAACCTACTCTGTCCCTCAACTTCTCCAACTCATTTTTCAATGCCTGATTCTGAGCCTTTACATCAATGCTCTCTACAATCTACTTCTTTACTAGAACTGCCAACTCAGTGTTGGTCATCCTTGTCAGAATCTCTGATGTTCCTTCTTCATCCGACATCTTACCATCTTCTTATCTTCCTAGAAGATACTCCTTCGCTCTGATACCACTATGATGCAAAGCCATAGACGGAAACATTTAATGGAATGGTGGAATTTGATATTCCTTATTTCATCAGCAAGAGCTAACAAATTGTCTCACCAACATACCCTATCGGCCTGACAATGACTATCGGCATCTCAAATACATCTCACCCTGATACCTAATTTCACACCGATGAGTATTCATCTATGTGCCTATCGACTAGACATCATCTATCGGGTTCTCCAAACTGCGTTGCTCCGATGACTATTGCCACACCGATACCTACAAATCTTAACCTATGATCACCAATTCCTATTACCTCCGCTACCAGTCATCTGATGTATCACTTGACACTGAATAAGCATGATCTATATTTCCAATATACAAGCGCTAGATACAAGCAAACATACATTCACCGAATATTCCTCTGGATATGCCCTCAATGTATGTTTGACTCGCTGACTACCTTTGCATCAACCCCTTGTATCTATCGAATGTATATTCACAATATACATTCAGTATATACAAACCCCAAAATGCATTTGATGGATATGCAAAAATAGCATCTATAGTATACTCACAAAATGTATACCAAAAGATGTATACTCATAACTTGTATGACCCGAGGCCCCTCAGCAATATACACAAACTTTGTATATCTTGAATGTATATTTTCAATGTACATTTAGAATGTATAAACCTGACATGCAAACAAAAGATGCATCTCCCATCTATCTTTGGTGAATGTATCTTTGACTCGCCATTGACCCGCTTGTATGTAGCAATGTACCTCTGGCTGCTTGGATGTTCCAACATACAATAGCGATATGCAAATGATAGATACACACAAAATGATCCTCGGATGCAAAAGTGATATACACATCAATTGTCCCCAACAAACAAAAGTGATATACACAGAAATTGTATATTCAAGCTGCTTCACCTCTGTACCTTTGAAACATGCATTTTTAACATGTTTAACACCTGATATATTTAGCAATATACACACAGATACAAATGCGATATACAGACAGACTGTATGTCGCATACAAACATTGTATATGCGTCAAATGTACATTTCGACAAAAACTTGTGAAACTTCACAAATTTTGCACAGAAAACACTGAGGTCGAGCCAATCTATTTCTTGGGCAATCTTAACTTAGATTTTATCCTTCAAACCCTAGCACATGAGGATGCTAGGATAGATCATAGCATGCTACAAATTGATCCCAAAAACATGAAATGCATGAACATAAAAATAGAAAAGAAAACTAAACTATTGTACATGGCCATTCCACCGATTCAGAGAACCAACCGGTGGAATGGATGAATGAATCCATTTCGCCTACAAAATCAAAATTGACTACACAGATAAACTGAAAATCAGACAAATGAAACAATGGGATCTACTTTATTTCAAGAACAGAAATGCATACAAATATCATAGCCCCACTGTATTACAATGCTCAGTCTGATCTCCAAAACACAATGTCTATGTTACTCCTATGCAACTGTCCCCTAAAACAAACTGAGCTAGGTCATATATATCTACTCCTCATGAGTAGTACAGAGTCGATTCCCAGCGGCTGGGAGACTTCCAGGTGGCTGGGAGAGGACAACTAGCATAACAAACTTCTAACTGACTTGCACATAAAACTAGATTGACTTAAAACATAAGAATTGGTCACATGGACCTTATTATATCATAATGTAAAACATACTATAATTAGACTTATTCTTTATTTTGGAGGGGTGCTCCTGCACCATATCATTTTTCTCTTCTCGTTCATTTCTTGAGGAGTTCCTCCCTCTCTTTCTAATATTTTTATTTCATGGCTTCATGCCATCTTTCATAATCTATGGAGGTTTTTTCTTTGCTTTTTCCCCTTTCAAAATCTCTTGTCTCCAGTGTTGTTCTTTTGATGTGAGCTTCCAGATTTGCTTCTACTTTACCATAATATCTTTTTATTATTTATTTATTTATCTCTCACAATCTTGATTAGTTGTTTCCTGGTCATTATTTTTCTAACATGGTATTAGAGGCATGCAACTAATATTTTTGTGAATTGTATTTTTTGTGCAGCTTACACCTTGGAGACTTAATTTTTTGAGAGAAGAGAATTTTATTTTTCTATGTGTAGGAGCTGGACACAAGGGTTTTAACCCTATATTTTATTTCATCTTATTTTATACTAACCCTTTTTTTTAAATCTATTTGGTCAAGATTTAATTAGTTTTGTTAAAAAAAAGAGGGGTTTTTAAGATTTAATTAATGTTAAAAAATACAGTTTGTAATCAAATCATAAAACCTCTACAATTTTTTTGGTTTTCAACTATTATTCTTTCATTTTAAAAAAAAACTAGGGCTTGCAATTTTTTTTACAAAATTTATCTTGTTATTTGACAAAGTTTGTTTAAAAATATATATACTAAACTACATAACTATTTATCAGAAATATTTTTAAAAAAATTAAAATTTTTTTAATTTTTTAAGGGCTTTGGCCCTAATTTAAAAAACAAATTCTAATAAAAAAAGTTTTTTAAAGATATTTGAGGGCTTCTCAGGCCCTAAGGCCTCGGTCTCCTCCTGTTTCCATAGAGGAGATCTCTAGGTGTATCCACCCACTACTCGGGCTTGACCACAGGTGCTCCTACTCGTCACTCCACCTCCGGCCTTTGCCCCACGTGCTCCATTTGCATTTGGACAGAGGCCCCAGGTTCCATCCTCAGCCCCCGTGCTCCACCTCTTGGCCCCCGTCACCCTCCTCTACTGCTCTCCATGAACCTCAACCCTACATAAAAATCCACACATTTAATGTTATATGCAATATATCTTTCATATCTTCCTTAGCAAAGCTTCTACTACTGCTTAAATTTTCATTGTGAAGAGACTTTAAATCAGAATCACCCACCATCATCTCCATAAAGAAAACCTAAAATAGAACCAGAGAAGCCTTTGGACACTTGAACCTAAATACTTCAGTTTGCATGGTATCTATGGTAGCCCTTCTCCATTGTTACAATTCAGCCTACAACCTACTCTCAAATTTTATTTGTTTTCCCTTACAGCTTCCATTTAAACCATCTTTATTTGAAAATTCTTTAACATCTTCTAAGAAGTTCAATTAATTTTTTGTTCTATCACTTTTCTAGGATATATTCTAAAATTTGAAGACTATGGTAGTGCTCCCCTGAGACTCAATTTATAGTTTCTTTGTTTTGCCATTCCACGTGATCTTTTTTTTGGGTTTTATGTAGGAATGAAGACCAAAAAATGGCTGTCTTTCAACAGATGGGTGATGCAAACTTTCATCCTTCTTGACAGTATCCACCCAATGTCTCTCTTTAACATTAGATTTTGGGATTCTTCTGAGGAAGGTTCTGAATTTTTTTTTATCTCTTTTAGCTACTATTTTTATCTATTTTTTAAATGCTCCTATCGTTGAAGATGTAGGTTTTCAGAACCTTCAGACAAATCTACTAACAAATCTCCATTTTTGGAAAAGTAGGTATACACTACCTAAAGCCCTTTCTATTCGGGATTCCCTTAATTACATTTTGTTAAAAAAAAATAGAAAGATTTTTTATTCGATCCCATTTTGTCTTAACAAAAAAATTGCCTCTTAAATTAATTTTTGGTCATTCATATTTTTTTTAAAATAATGTTTTAATTCTTCAATCCAGACCTAAATAAGTTTAAAAAACATTTAGGCATTTTTGTAAACAATTTTGCCTTTTTAAAAGGCATTTTTAAACAAAATTTTTGCCTTTTACTTAGGTATTTAAACAAAAAAATTACCTTTTATAATTTAGGAATTTTTTTTCCCTTTTAATAGGTATTTCTTAAAAACTTTTTGCCTTTTGATTGGCATATTTAAAATTCTTTTTTTAGGTTTTTTTATAAAAAAATATTTTACCTCCTGTCGAAGTAATTAGACATTTTTATAGGCAATATTGCAATTTTTTTTTAAAAAGAGAAAATTTTTAGGCTTTTTAGAAATATCTTACCTTTTATTTTAATATAATTTTGCCTTATCATTAGTTTTTTTTCAAAAAATTTATCCTTGGAGGTTTAAAAAAAAAATATATTGCCTTTTCTTTATAAGGCATTTGTTACAAAAATAATTTTTGTCATATTTATTAAGTTTTTATTTTTTACCTTTTTTCAAAAAATTTGCCCTTTAGATAGGCATTTCTTAAAAAATTTAAGGCACTATTAACTTTTTTCAATGGAGATTTTTTAAAAAGAGACAATTTCTTTAGGCGTTTTTCTTGCCTTAGACATTCAATTAAGAAATGTCTTATTTGCCTTTTATTATAAAAATTAATTTTTTTTTTCATTTAGGCATTTAAAAAAAAAACAATTGTCTCTCTTTAGCGAACTTAAACTAATCTTGCACTTTATTATTGGACTTGATCAACCCAATAATTTAGTACATTCTATAATTAAATTGTATTTCAAAAGAGGATATTCATGTAGTTCGAAATGCATGAATATCGTCTTGAAACATGTTTTGAGTATATTGTATTTGTCATATGTCTTAATCTTTTTTGACAATCCTTGTGAGATTATTCAATCACAAATTTTTAAATTTAATTTACTATAATTTATTAAGGTAGCTTGATTTCTTGCCCTTAACATTCCAATATATCTCCAAGCTCATTCTATCACAATTTGTGGTAATTTATCATTTTGCTTTTCTCTACCTAAGTCTTGATCTCATACAATATTTAAAACAAGTCTAGAGTTTCATTCTCAACTATAATTATGATGTTTCGATAAAGGGAACCTAATATTTTATTGTGCCTCATTTATCTGTTATAGTTTTTGAGAAATTAAAAGCTCATTAGAGCACTAAAACCTTTAAATATTTTATGTGCAAGATGCATTTGTAGTAATGTTGCATAGGGAGCCCTATTAAGTCTCATTGGAGTGTTGTTTGGACCCCATGGAAAATATTTCCATCCACTTTGATGGTATGCACTTACATTTTTATGGATCAAGTTCTTAAAATTTGATAAAGACAATATGGTTGTTATACCATTTTATAAGACTACTTTCAATGTCCTTTGATATTAAAATTCTGATGAAGGCACTATAGGTTTTGTAACCATCTTTAGGATTGTTTTTTTTCAAAGTCCGTAATATTTAATCTTCAAATGATGGCACTATGATCTTAGGACTAATTTTCAAAGTCCATTATTATTAAACTTGATATAAGTTCCCTTTACAATTCAACAAATGATGTAGTGAGAAGCAACCTAGAACTTTTATTGCTATGCCTTTATATTGGCATTTTATAATTTGGGCTATAAGCTATAATTTGTGCTACATCTTTTCCTAGTACTCTTACTCAAGACTTAAGGTTAATTTATCTACATTGGATTACTCTTATATTATCTATGCTAACTTTTGCCTTATTGGCTTCATGACTTAAATTTGGATTCATTTGATCCACAATTTTATTATGCAATATACAATTTGTATCTCTTTCTATGAATATACTAATTCAAGTTTAGGAGATGATCCCAATGATGGGAAATCCATTTGTGGTTATGGTTTCTTTGATGAAACAAGTTCAATATCTTTGCATCACAAGAACCATCAATCCACTTCTCTTGGCTCTAAAGGAGCTCACTATTAAGATTGTTCAAAGGCATCTATACAAGCACTTTGGTTCACTCAATTCCTTGAAGACTTGAAGACTTGGCTTTACATCAAGCTACATCTAAACTTCTCTTCAATCTTATTTCTTAAAAGGGTATGTGCAGGATCATGATGGGCCAAACTATACCTCTAAGTGGCAATGAAAATACAGAAAATCAGAATTTATCAAGTTCATGTGAAAATTTGAATGGATTATCTACACAATTTGAAAAAGATGTAAGAACAAAATTTGTAGAGAATTGAATCTATTTTATAGGCTACTATTTTTAAAAAAAAAAAAACTAAATTTACTTAGTGAAAATTGAATATTTCAAAGAACAGCTATTAAATTTTTCAGAAAAAAATAAAAAGTGGGTGTCTGTCCAGCCAACCTAACTATGAGTAAAAATATATATATTTTTTTGAAAATTTCAAAATAAGTAGAGGACTCATGTCCAGATGTGACGCATATTTATTTGAAATTTTTTTGTAATAAAATAATTAGTTATGATTTTTTTACTATGACTTTTTAAAAAAAATAAAAAGTAATTTTCCAGCCAACCTAACTCGACTAAAAAAAATTGAAATTCAAAATTTTTTTTTTAACCTATAGCCAGAAAAGCATAGAGTGTGACGCAGATTTCAGATCTCAAAAAGGTAAAATGGTTTGAAAGTTATGGATGTTTTTCAATCAGTGTGTCCATCAGGATTTCAGACACACAGTATATAGAAAATGATTAATAATTATTTAATAAAATGATAACCAAACAAATCTTATATTTTTAGAAAGCTAACAATTTTTTCTATAAACCCTTTTTGTTTTATCAAATTTGCGTAAAAAAAAGTCGTCAGCACGAAGGGTGAAGTTCAAAGAAGAGACTGAAACATGAAAACATGTTAGAATCCATAAAAAGTCAACAACCAAAACGGATATCCGTCTTGCTTTGTACCAAAGCAAGATGGATATCCGTTTTGCTTTGGTAAAAGCAACTCAAAACGGATATCTGTTCTGAAAACGGATATCCATTTCCTTGATCCATGAAAAATTTTGTAACATTGGTTTTGGATGAAGAGAAGCAACATATTTGAAACATCGAGGCAATAATACAAGAAGTTAAAGTTAGTTGGTCATTTATAGGTGTATCTATTGTTTCATATCACATTACACATAGAATTCTAATTAACAATCTAGTTTCCTCATTTGGGGGAACATTTTTTTATCCATTTCTAATGGAATATTTAGTTAAAAATTGGTGGCTCCTTGTAAAAAGTATGGGCTCTTATCAAGTACATGTTGTGGCCAAATCACACATCACCCCATTAGGAATAGGGACCCCCCTTTTTTTGAATTCCAATGCTTTGCATTGGGATCTAGATGATGTTTTTCCAAATGGCCCTCTGCTAGGAATGAATGCTTTGACCTTTGAATGACTTGAACTAGGAAAGTTTTGCGAGCAAATGGCTCAGTAGTGTTAGGCATTGTTTTGCACTCATAGAATCACCAAAGGGCACCTGGCTTAACGGAGGACATAACAAATATTCAGAGGTCCCCTTTTGTGCCTAACAATAAGCTTGGAAATGTTTGAAAAGCATCAAAAGGAATCAAGGCATATTCTATCATTTGTTAGATCCCAAATTTGTGCCTTAAACATAGAATGGATGTTTTAAACCCTAGAATATAGTGCCCTGTGAAAGAAGATTGCCTTGTGGAAGGGATTGAAATCATCCAAAGTAGCGCCTAAGAGGTGTATGGAGTGGAGGATGATATTCTTAGCATAGAATGAGCACCTAGGAAGTGGTGTACCTTGATCAGTGAATTTGGCACCCTTACTCATCAAATCAAACTCAAATTGGCACCTAGACTCACAAGTCTTTAGGGGGCGCTCGAGTTAGAGTTAAGTCTCATCCATATAGTTTTGATTGCGCCATAAGAAGGATGATCTATGTTGTAGAAAGAATGTTAATCACTTTGAGCATCAAATTGCGCCTTGATTGGAAAGCTGATTAAGGACCTCAAGAAATGAAAATTGAATAAGGAAAAGAACAAAATGTGTTAGGCGCCCTTCATTCAAACATGTAAGGTGCATTTTCTTGACCCTTCCATCTAATGCTGGTGCCTAGGTGATGAGAATACAAAATGTGGAAATCTAGCATGTCCCAAGTAAAGCACCCAACATCAAGTAGGCATGAAACAAGTTGGTCAATAATGTTAGGGACAAAATTGTGGAGTAAGAAACTATGCAAGTCAAGGTACCATTTCACACCTATTTATCTTGAGTGGTATGTCCTATTCAGAGCACTCCAAGTTGGCGCCTTGACCAAGCACTGTGAAGGATCCTCTGAGTGATAATGGATGAAAAGTATTTGAAGGGAACTTCATAAGCGCCATGGAGACATCAATCCAAAAATGAGGGAAGTGTGCCTTAGGTGAGATGGTATTTGTTATAAGTTGAAGATATAGCGCCTATTGGTACTTGAAGCTCCATCCTTAGCGCCTACCATCCTTAGCGCCCAATGTATAAGCCTTCACCTAATTTGGCACCTATGGTAATTTCGTTGTAAACAAATCTAAGGTGGGCGCCTAATATTAAAGGGCTATTGATCAAGAAGTCCTCTATACACTCATTCACTAAGTAAGGAGGAACAAGATGACAAAATTAGAAAGAAAGAGGTAAGACACATTTTTGCATCTAAACTACTCATTTTTAGCACCTAAAATGAATTTGTTAAATGGGCGCCAATTTCCTCCGGAGTGACCTCCACTTTGTGCCTTGAAATACATGGTGAGGTAGGAATTCAATTTTAGCACCCAAGGGACAATTGGCATCATAACATAGGCACTTGGATGATAGAAGACTTCCAATTGATTTAAACCAACAAAATGACCAAATTTAAGGCCAGAGATGAGTTTTTGCGCCTTGAAGAGAACATGTTGGTTCTTCATATAAAATTTGGAATGAACACTTCGCTTCACTCAAGTATGCCAAGAGTGACCTTGATACCACCCAAGGAATGTATTGATGAATATAATGAGTTTGGGCGCCCTTAATACAATGAGCATGACATTCCCTTGTTTGGAGGATTGTTATCGTAATACATCTTGGAGGAGAGAATGAAGGTTTGACATGAAAAGAAAATCATTTGAGGAATAAGAAATGAGCTAAGTGCATTAAGGCGCTATAACATACTTGAAGCTCTCTAATGAGCGCCTTACAAAAGGGACATGATAATGATGTAGTATGATCATCATACCTTGGATTGAAATCATCATAATGCTTAAAATAACTCAAAATGTGTTAGGCACCCATTCAACTATGGATACACTCAAGTAGGCGCCTTGAAGAAAACCCCTCAATGCATGTCAAAAAAAAAGGTGGGTGCTTAACATTGAAGAAGTAATTCATCAATCTTTTAAAGAAGTGTGGATGTAAAAAAGAAGTGAACACCTATGTAAGATCAAGGCACAATTTTCAAACTCCTGAGTGATCTCCAAAGTAGTGCCTTGAGGTGAGATGGGGTCTAAGTCTATCTTAAATGGCGCCTTGAGTTGAGGGTAAGTAAGTTGCTTTGAAGTCAACATAAGCACCTAAGGGATAATAAGACTCTTGAAGTTATTAGCAGGTGTTTGGAAGTATTAGAATCTCGCAAGAAAAACAAAGACCCTCAGCACATAACCATCAAAGTAGCTTGAAGTCATAGGGTGAATGCATAGAAATAAGGAGACTTCTTGAGTTGAGGGGTTGAATGTGAGATAGAACTATAAAAATGTTAAAGATCAGTCCAAAGACCTAGGTGCATTTTGCCACCAAGACAGTTTGATTTCAGTGCCTAGATGTCTTAGATACAAGGCACATATTCATGCCTTCGTCCCCTAATTTAAGCGCCTATCTGTATATATGAAGAGTTTGTTTTAAATTTAAAATTTTGGAAAATTTATTAAATACATTAAATACAATCAATCTGGGTCCTTTAACTGGAATGCAAGTAGAAGAAGAGCTTCAGGATTCAATTGATAATGCTCAAGCTATTATAAGACAAGAGACAGAAGGTAGAATCAAAGCTAAGCAAAGATGCCAAGCCTTAGAGCAGTACATTCAGCATTTAGTTCATCCTATTCACAAATGTGTCCAAAGTAAGATTACTCAAATCAAATAATGGATTATATCCACAGCTTTATTAAGTTGATACCTTGGTGGATTAGTGTGTAAACATTCAAATTAGATGGTAATTCACAAGTTTATAGAATAATAAAATGAATCCCTAGTCTAGAATCCAAATGTACATAATAAAACAGATATCTGTTTTGTAGTAGCGATATGGATGTTGCAGAGTGTTCGTTGGAAAAGAATTGGGATTTACTTAAATTTGCTTGTTCATGCTTCTCACAGGATGTCACCTCCCCTACCCATCCAGCTCTATAGAAGAAGAGAGACAACAAATGATCTAGAGGGATCACCAATTAGCGGTAAGTGATTGATTACTTATGTCATGTTATATATTTTGAATATTAAATTCTATATTAATGTGCACGTTGTTTGATTGTATTAATAGGTGGAAATTCAAAAATCTCTATCGAGGAGGTCTAGTCGATGAGTGATAGAGGATGAGTCATTGACTGGTTCACCATCTTCATGGCCTAGCAAGAGCCATATATTATTTGATAGCAATCCATAGGAGATTTGATTTTGGGACATTTTGTTACATATGCCTATTTGGCTTTGTAAACATACTTTTGTATGTTATCGATGTATATTGTTGTATATACCCATATGGTTTTATTTGTACATGCCTATATGGCTTGATATATACACTATACAAATTATTTTGATGACATTATGCATATATGTATATATAAGATCCTAATTTGGCACTAGTAGGGAGAATGCTTGCAAAGGTTATGGAATTTGGTTTTAAATGTTCCAATTGTATTTGCTTCAAAGATTCTAAAGCCTTTTCAAAAAATCCATTTTGTGTATATCCTGCAATCATTGCATTCCATGAGATAGCATCTCTTTGAGGTGTCATGCCAAACTGTTCACATGCCTTGTCTATTCTTCCACACTTTGGATTTACACCCACCAATTGCATTTTCTTAACATTTCCTTTCAATCCTTATCAAAAATTCCGTTTTGTGCACATATTGCAATCATTGCATTCCTTCATTTACAACACATGATTAAATAAGAAGATGCATATTTACAACACTTAAGAATATGTAGTAGTGTTGCTCATGTCACCAATACTATGTTTACATCTTCACATACATGGCTTACAACATGTGACAATATGAAGTGATGAAGAAACTTGTTATTTTGATGTATTTCAACTCCAAACTTGCGCCTAGAAGTGAAGGCGCTAATCCTTGATCAAACTAACCTAAAAGTGCGCCTTGGTACTTAGGGCGCTAGATTATGATTGATCAACCTAAAATGTGCACCTAAGGCTAGATATTGAATTGGAAGGATAAAATACATCATCAAAGGAGTTTATAGTTATTGAAGGCATCAAATGATGACTTGGGCACACATCTACCTCTCTACACCATCAAATGTGCACCTAGATTAGTGGGGCACCACTTCATATCTCTATGACTTTGGATATGCACCTTGATAATGAATTGATCTTGCAAGTTGAGGTTGTCTCCACAAGTTGAAAGAATGTCCAAAGAATACAAGGCGCCAATTATTTAACAAACAACCTAGAATGAGTGCCTTACTATTTGAGTTGCTAGTTCATGCTTCTAGAACACCAAAAGTGCGCCTAGATGTTGAGGTGCTAGCTCTTGCTCAAGCAACCTTGAAAGTGCGCTTTGACAAGGAGGTTAAAATGTATTATCAAAGGATTAAGTTGAATCAAGGAATCATCATTGAAGACAAGTAAAACATGATTGTGAATGAGGTGCACTTTTCATTATCTCCAACCTCACAATTGCACCTTCCCTTGGAAGCTCATATTGTGCCTAAAGAAATGGTACTAAGATAACATCCATGTCAATGATTAAGAATGTGTCAACTAGAATAATATTTTTGTTTTTCTCATCGTGGGGTTGAACGGACTGCGCCAACGCATCGGGGTGGGCGGGTAAATGCCAGTAGAGGTCTCATTTTGTGTGCCAAGCATCCCAGTCATTTCAGGCAAGAGGCTACCCGCAAAGTCCCTTAAGATCCCTGAGACCAAAAATGTGCCAAACTTTGACGGAGCAGTTCTCAGAATTCATGATAGCTGGGAATGTTGTGTTTGGACCTACAAGTGTACGTGGGGTCTGTCGACAATAACCTCTCTCATTTTTGGTCAAGTCCATTCCGTTTGACCATGCCGAAATCAAACACATTGTTGCAAAATGCTTCAATTTGATGCAGTGGAAAGGTGCTAGGTGTGACATTTTTCATTCCATAGCTCGTGGGGTCGAACGGACTATGCCAACGCGTCAGGGTGGGCGGGTAAATGCCAGTGGAGGTCTCGTTTTGTCTGCCAAGCATCCCAGTCATTCCAGGCAAGAGGCTACCGGCAAAGTCCCTTAAAATCTCTGAGACCAAAAATGCACCAAACTTTGATAGAGGATTTCTCAAAATTTTGACAACTAGGAATGTTGTGTTTGGACCTACAGGTGCACATGGGGTCCATCGACAATAACCTCTCTCATTTTTGGTCAACTCCATTCCGTTTGACTGTACTGAAATCAAATGCATTGTTGCAAAATGCTTCAATTTGATGCAGTGGAAAGGTGGTAGGTGTGACATTGTTCATTCCATAGCTCATGGGGTCGAATGGACTATGCCAACGTGTCGGGGTGGGTGGGTAAATGCCAGTGGAGGTCTCATTTCATCTGCCAAGCATTCCAGTCGTTCTAGGCAAGAGGCTACCGGCAAAGTCCCTTAAGATCCCTGAGACCAAAAATGCGCCAAACTTTGACGGAGCAGTTCTCAGAATTCGTGATAGCTGGGAATGTTGTGTTTAGACCTACAGGTGCACATGGGGTTTGTCAATAATAACCTCTCTCTTTTTTGGTCAACTCCATTCTATTTGACTGTGCCAAAATCAAACGCATTGTTGCAAAATGCTTCAATTTGATGCAGTGGAAAGCTGCTAGGTGTGACATTTTTCATTCCATAGCTTGTGGAGTCAAATGGACTGTGCCAACGCGTCGGGGTGGGTGGGTAAATGCCAGTGGAGGTCTCGTTTCATGCACCAAGGGTCCCAGTCATTCTAGGCAAGAGGCTACCGGCAAAGTCCCTTAAGATCCCTGAGACCAAAAATGCGCCAAACTTTGATAGAGCAGTTCTCAAAATTTGTGATAGCTGGGAATGTTATGTTTGGACCTACAGGTGCACGTGAGGTCTGTCGACAATAACCTCTCTCATTTTTGGTCAACTCCATTCCATTTGACCGTGCCGAAATCAAATGCATTGTTGCAAAATGCTTCAATTTGATGCAGCAGAAAGGTGCTAGGTGTGACATTTTTTATTCCACAGCTCGTGGGGTCGAATGGACTACACCAATGAGTCAGGGTGGGCAGGTAAATGCTAGTGGAGGTCTTGTTTTGTGCGCCAAGCGTCCTAGTCGTTCTGAGTTGTAAGCTACCGACAAAGTCAAAAGTTGCTAGGATTGAAATTTTGCATTCTACAGGTCCTGGGTCTAAACAGATTGTGCCAACACATCGGGGTGGGTGAGTAAATGCTAGGGGAGGTCTCATTTTATGTGCCAAGGCTCCCAGTCCTTCTCAGCTGTAAGCTACCAGCAACGTGACTTTACCGGTAGCTTATAGCTTGGAATGACTGCGATGCTTTGCACACAAAATGAGACCTCCCCTAGCATTTACCCGCCCACCCTGGCATAATCCGTTCAACCCCAGGACCTGTGGAATGCAAAATTTCAATCCTAACAACTTTTGACTTTGTCGGTAGCCTCTTGCTCGAAATGACTAGGAAGCTTGGCGCACGAAACGAGACCTCCACTAGTATTTACCCACTCACCCCGATGTGTTGGCACAGTCCGTTTGACCCCATGAGCTATGGAATGAAAAATGTCACACCTAGCACCTATCCACTGCATCAAATTGAAGCATTTTGTAACAATGCATTTGATTTCGGCACGATCAAACAGAATGGAGTTGACCAAAAATGAGAGAGGTTATTGTCGACAGACCCCACGTGCACCTGTATGTCTAAACACAACATTCTTAGCTATCACAAACTCTAAGAACTGCTCCATCAAAGTTTGGCGCATTTTTGGTCTCAAGGATCTTAAGGGACTTTGCCGGTAGCCTCTTGCCCGGAAGGACTGGGACGCTTGGTGCATGGAATAAGACCTCCAATAGCATTTACCTGCCCACCCCGACACATTGGTGTAGTCCGTTTGACCCCATGAGCTATGGAATGAAAAATGTCACACCTAGCACCTTTCCACTGCATTAAATTGAAGCATTTTGCAACAATGCGTTTGATTTCGGCATGGTCAAACATAATGGAGTTGACCAAAAATGAGAGAGGTTATTGTCGACAGACCCCACGTGCACCTGTAGGTCCAAACACAACATTCCCAGCTGTCATGAATTCTAAGAACTGCTCTGTCAAAGTTTGGCGCATTTTTGGTCTTAGGGATCTTAAGGGACTTTGCTGGTAGCCTCTTGCCCGGAATGACTGGGACGGTTGGCGCATGAAACGAGACCTCCATTGGCATTTACCTGCCCACCCCGATGCGTTGGCGTAGTCCGTTTGACCCCACGAGCTATGGAATGAAAAATGTCACACCTAGCACCTTTCCACTACATCAAATTGAAGCATTTTGCAACAATGCGTTTGATTTTGGCATGGTCAAACGGAATGGAGTTGACCAAAAATGAGACAGGTTATTATCAACAGACCCCACGTACACTTGTAGATCCAAACACAACATTCCCAGCTGTCATGAATTCTGAGAACTGCTCCATCAAAGTTTGGCGCATTTTTGGTCTCAGGGATCTTAAGGGACTTTGTCGGTAGCCTCTTGCCCGGAACGACTGGGACTCTTGGCACACAAAATGAGACCTCCAATGGCATTTACCCACCCACCCCGACGCGTTGGTGCAGTCCATTCGACCCCATGAGCTATGGAATGAAAAATGTCACACCTAGCACCTTTCCACTGCATCAAATTCAAGCATTTTACAACAATGCATTTGATTTCGACATGGTCAAACGGAATGGAGTTGACCAAAAATGAGAGAGGTTATTATCGACAGACCCCACATGCACCTGTAGGTCCAAACACAACATTCCCAGCTATCACAAATTCTGAGAACCGTTCCGTCAAAGTTTGGCGCATTTTTAGTCTCAGGGATCTTAAGGGACTTTGCCGGTAGCCTCTTGCCCAGAAGGATTGGGATACTTTGTGCACAAAATGAGACCTCCAATAGCATTTACCCACCCATCCCAATGTGTTGGTACAGTCTGTTCGACCCCATGAGCTATAGAATGAAAAATGTCACACCTAGCACCTTTCCACTGCATCAAATTCAAGCATTTTGCAACAATGCGTTTAATTTTGGCACGGTCAAATGGAATGGAGTTGACAAAAAATGAGAGAGGTTATTGTCGACAGACCCCACATGCACTTGTAGGTCCAAACACAACATTCCCAGCTATCACAAATTCTGAGAACTGCTCCGTCAAAGTTTGGCGCATTTTTGGTCTCAGGGATCTTAAGGGACTTTGCCAGTAGCCTCTTGCTCAGAACGGCTAGGATGCTTGGCACATGAAACGAGACCTTCACTGGCATTTACCCACCCACCCCAATGCATTGGCGTAGTCCGTTTGACCCCACGATGAGCAAAACAAAAAATATGGCACCTAGCAAGGTTTTTGCTCTTACAGAACAATGTATCGGCAAAGACCCTAGTTTTCATAAGGGGAGACATGTGATTTTATGAGGTTTTGGGAATGTGACTTTATCCTTCCACTCCTTATCCAATGACGAGTTTATTCGCAGAGTTTGATGGCTTTTATGAGCATATACATGATGTTGTTTTAGGATAGTCATAAAGGGCAGTTTTTGGATAGCCATATGTATCTTTTTAACAATCATAAAGGGCAAGTTGTACATAGACTGTGAGAGTCCCAAAACTCATATAAATCATCCATTTTGGTGTTTGACAACCTTATAAATCCATTAGATCATTTATACAAACCCTAATACAACTTATAAACCCTCTTTGTATAGTAATTTCATGAATGACTATCTTGTATGATTGTTTTGTGCATTTTAATAGGCCAATGAGGATTGTATGGTGTTGTCATATTCATGATTTTAACTTGATGCAGAGATAGGCTCTAACTCAACATGATAGAGGCATCATTACAAATGGATTGAATTGCAATAGTCAGAGAGCCAACCTACTATCAATGAGAGTTCAATGATAGTAAATAGAGAGCTACTTGACCATAAATAGGATTTACATACATACATACATACATACATACATATATATATGATCTCGTAGGCATCTAGGTTTCATACACAAATTGCAATAGTTGTAGAGCCAACCTCCTATCAACGAGAGTTGAATAATAGTAAATAGAGAGCTTCTCGACCATAAATGGGATTTGCATACACACACACCCAACTGAAATAGTATCCTTATTGGCCTTATTAGCATCTCCCCCCAAGATGTAAGTTTTTTATGTTTATAATGTGCCCCCAATGTCCTTATTGGCCTTATTGGCACCTAAAACACAAGAAAGTAGATTCCACTAGCTTTCAATTATAATTTCTCTTAGGCCCTAACACATCCATATAGGGCTATACTAAACAAAGAAATCATAGGAAAATAGTAAAATCTGCAAAAATAGAGTTTCTTGACATTAATTTCATTCAAACTTGTCTTCAATTCATCTTCAAAATGTTTATTGGTCCTCTCTCTCTAAACACTAAACCCTAAACCTCTAAACCTTAACCCCTAAACCATAAACTCTAAACCCTAAATAATGCCCCTAAACCTTAACCCCTAACCCCTAAACCCTAAACCCTAAACACGAGCAACCCTAAACCCTATCTCCTATCTCTCCCTTATCTCCCTATCTCTATCATCAGGCTCTACCTCTCAATCCTTCTCCCTATTTCTCTAGACATCTCACTCACTCTCTATCTCCTTATCTCTCCCCTTTGTCACCCCTATCTCTCCCTATCTGTCTCCTCTCTCTTTCTATCTAGCTATCTCCAAAACTGAGAAACCCTAAACCCAGGTACACCCTAAATCCAATCAACTCTAAACCTATATCTCCCTATCTTTCCCCTATCTCCCTATCTCTATCATCCCTCTACCTCTCTTGATCTCTCTCCCTATGTCCCTAGCCATGTGCCTCACTCTCTATCTCCTTATCTCTCTCCTCGGTCTCCTCTCTCTACCTCCCTATAATTCCTCTCTCTATAAACCCTAAATCCAAAACCCTAAACCTCTAAACCTAACCCCTAACCCCTAAACAATTTAAATCCTAAACCCTAAATAATGCCCCTAAACCCTAACCCCTGACCCCTAAACCTGAGAAACCCTAAACCCCTAAACCTTAAACCCCAAACCCCTAAACCCTAAACCCAAGTAACCCTAAACCACTATCTACCTATCTCTCCCCTATCTCCCTACCACCTATGTCCCTCTACCTCTCAATCTCTCTCCCTATGTCTCTAGCCATGTCCCTCACTCTCTATTTCCCTATCCCTCCCCTCAGACTCCTCTATATCTCCCTATCATTCCTCTCTCTCTATAAACCCTAAATCCAAAACCCTAAACCTCTAAACCTAACCCCTAACCCCTAAACAATAAATCCTAAACCCTAAATTATAATGCCCCTAAACCCTAACCCCTAACCCCTAAACCTGAGAAACCGTAAACCCCAAACCCCTAAACCCTAAACCCAAGTAACCATAAACCACTATCTCCCTATGTCTCCACTATCTCCCTATCACCTTTGTCCCTCTACGTCTCAATCTCTCTTGCTCACTCTCTATCTCCTTATCTCTCCCCTTTGTCACCTCTATCTCTCCCTATCTGTCTCCTCCCTCTTTCTATCTAGCTATCTCCAAAACTGAGAAACCCTAAACTCGGGTACACCCTAAATCCAATCAACTCTAAACCTATATCTCCCTATCTCTCCCCTATCTCCCTATCTCTATCATCCCTCTACCTCTCTTGATCTCTCTCCCTATGTTCCTGGCCATGTGCCTCACTCTCTATCTCCTTATCTCTCTCCTCGGTCTCCTCTCTCCATCTCCCTATCATTCCTCTCACTCTATAAACCCTAAATCCAAAACACTAAACCTCTAAACCTAACCCCTAAACAATTTAAATCCTAAACCCTAAATAATGCCCCTAAACCCTAACCCCTAACCCTTAAACCTAAGAAACCCTAATCCCCTAGACCGTAAACCCCAAACCCCTAAACCCTAAAACCAAGTAACCATAAATCACTATCTCCCTATCTCTCCCCTATCTCCCTATCACCTTTGTCCCTCTACCTCTCAATATCTCTCTCTATGTCTCTTGCCATGTCCCTCACTCTTTATCTCCCTATCTCTCCCCTTGGACTCCTCTATATCTCCTTATTGGTCTGATGCAGAGAACACAGTGGAAGCGCTCAAAACATGGTGAAATACCCATCAAAACCCATAGTTCAAATAGATTAAAGCTTAATCAGCTTTAAGAAACCTTCTCAAAGTTCCAAATAACTTCAAATCATATACATTCTTCCTATCGGCAAGATAAACACTATCGACCAACTCAAAAATTCTTAAACCGATGCTCCGATCACTCCACTTTTGATGAGCCTTTGAACTTTTCGTTGTGACATATATCCATCAGCCCAACTTTAAACTAGTCTTCCGATCTCCCATACCACCCATTTCTCACTCCACAACCTGTATTAACACATGATTAAACCTAACCCCTAACCCCTAACCCTTATTTCCTAACCCCTAAACCCTAAACTTGAGAAACCATAAACCCCTAAATCCTAAACACTAAACCCAAGAAACCCTAAACCTCTATCTCTCTATCTCCCTATCTCACTATCTCCCCATCACTATCATTCCTCTACCTCTCAATCTCTCTCCCTATGCTTTGGCCATGTCCCTCACTCTATATCTCCCTAATTGTCTTCTCTCTCTAAACACTAAACCCTAAACCTCTAAACCTTAACCCCTAAACCATAAACCCTAAACCCTAAATAATGCCCCTAAACCTTAACCTTGAACCCCTAAACCCTAAACCCTAAATGTGAGCAACCCTAAACCCTATATCTTATCTCTCCCTTATCTCCCTATCTCTATCATCGAGCTCTACCTCTCAATCCTTCTCCCTATTTCTTTGGACATCCCGCTCACTGTCTATCTCCTTATCTCTCCCCTTTGTCACCTCCATCTCTCCCTATCTGTCTCCTCTCTCTTTCTATCTAGCTATCTACAAAACTAAGAAACCCTAAACCCAGGTACACCCTAAATCCAATCAACTCTAAACCTATCTCTCCCTATCTCTCCCCTATCTCCCTATCTCTATCATCCCTCTACCTCTCTTGATCTCTCTCCTTATGTCCCTAGCCATGTGCCTCACTCTCTATCTCCTTATCTCTCTCCTCGATCTCCTCTCTCTATCTCCCTATTATTCCTCTCTCTCTATAAACCCTAAATCCAAAGCCCTAAACCTCTAAACGTAACCCCTAACCCCTAAACAATTTAAATCCTAAACCCTAAATAATGTCCCTAAACCCTAACCCCTAACCCCTAAACCTGAGAAACCCTAAGCCCCTAAAACCTAAACCCAAGTAACCCTAAACCACTATCTCCCTATCTCTCCCCTATTTCCCTACCACCTTTGTCCCTCTACCTCTCAATCTCTCTCCCTATGTCTCTGGCCATGTCCCTCACTCTTTTTCTCCCTATCTCTCCCCTTAGACTCCTCTATATCTCCCTATCATTCCTCTCTCTCTATAAACCCTAAATCCAAAACCCTAAACCTCTAAACCTAACCCCTATCCCCTAAACAATAAATCCTAATCCTTAAATTATAATGCCCCTAAACCCTAACCCCTAAACCTAAGAAACCCTAAACCCCAAACCCCTAAACCCTAAACCCAAGTAACCATAAACCAGTATCTCCCTATCTCTCGCCTATCTCCCTATCACCTTTGTCCCTCTACCTCTCAATCTCTCTCGCTGTCTCTTGCCATGTCCCTCACTCTTTATCTCCCTATCTCTCCCCTCGGACTCCTCTATATCTCCCTATTGGTCCTTTATCTCTCTCTAAACCCTAAACCCTAGACCTCTAAACCTTAACCCCTAACCCCAAGACCCTAAACCCTAAACCCTAAACAATGCCCCTAGACCCAAGCAACCCTAAACCTCTATCTCCCTATCTCTAACATCCCTCTACCTCTCAATCTCTCTCTCTCTATGTCTTTGGACATGCCTCTCACTCTCTATCTCCCTATCTCTCCCCTCTGTCTCCTCTATCTCTCCCAAACTCTTTTAGTCCCCTCTCTCTATCTCTCTTTAAACTGTAAACCCTAAACCCCTAAACGCGAGCAACCCTAAACCTCTAAACCCTAAATAATTCCCCTAACCAACCTCTAAACCACTTCTCTATATAGGTGTAACTAATACCTTTTTTTCATTGTTCAACTTGATGTTCATCTTGTTGGTTCTATGTCATATAATGTTCCACATCGAGCTCTTTATCTCAGTCATCTGGTTGTTCTTTATCTTGCTCTTTATTCTCATCAACTGGATGTTCCTCTGTTTCCTGATCTTTTCCAAGATCCAAATACACTTCCTGTTGTTCTTCTTGATGCTGGTCATAAGGATGTGTCACTTCACCTTGTTGCTTTTTAAAATAACCAAGAAGAGGCAACAAGAGGCAACAAATTGTTACAAGTTTCTTAGGCAAATTTAAGTTTTCTAATTACTACTGAAATCTTTTTAAAATAATGTAAAGAACATGCGAAGCTTCAAGGAATCTTTTTATGGCACCTGTGCTAGCTTTTGTCCCCAAGGATCCAACATTTTGGTATCCTCCTTTGTAGAAATTAGAACATCCTCTTGATGACAATGGGAAGAATAAGGATGCCTTGAGAACTTGGAGATTTTATGGAGAGTGTAAGAACCTTTAAATCCTTAAAACTGAAATGGAAAAGGCTCACAAAGTTAGGACTATAAAAGTATAATAATTATTGTGGGGGTTGTAATGAAAATATGGCTTAACTCTTTTGAGGTGACTCACTATCCATGATGTGTTGGGATCAATGGAAAATGGAATAAGAGATATTAACAAGAATTTGACATAAATGGAAGAAATGGATAGTCTCCCCTAAAAATGATGGCGAGAGATGTATTAATAGTAGAAGAAGCAACATGAATGGTGGGGTTGGTTGGGAGTGGACTAAAGAATTGATTGAGAGATTATAGAAGACCAATTGGGAGTGGACTAAATAATTGATTGAGAGATTATAGAAGACTTATTAAGGGTGGACTAAAGAATTGATTGAGAGTCAAGAGGATAGGATAATTAGTTAGGGGAAGTAATGGTTCAATCAGGGGTGGAGAGAACTCTCAATCACAAGAATAAATGATGCCAAAATGGATGGAACTAAAAGAAATCATACATTCCAAAAGATGACAAGGTTGCCCCTTTCATATGATACAGTCTTTCTAAAATTTAGATTGTATTTTATAGCTAAAATGCCTAAATAGTAAAATGCTAAAAATGCTAAAATAATAAAATAAAAAACAATGAAAACAATAGAGAAAAAGAAAATGGATATTCGTTTTCAAAACGGATATCCGTTATCCGTTTTGGTTTGGTGCCAACCCAAAAACAAACCAAAACAGATATCTGTTTCAAAGTCAAACTTTGCCAAGTCGCGAATTTGGCTAAGTAAAAACGCAATTTTTTTCCTATTGCCACTGTTTGGCCTGTGATGATCCTACACATAGCCAAAATACATATTCTTATTTATTGTAAAGGCTTTTATTCCATTCTTGTAAATGTTCTAATCATCCCATTGATGGATTCTTTGTAATCTTCCCAGAGTAAAGCTTAAGGAGGGATGTTAAAAATGTTAATCTTTACTTGGTTAAGAATACTTAAATCCTTACTTTAGTAAAGATCATTAAATTATTTCTTTGTATTAAATACTTGTATTACTAAATACAAAGTATTTTTATTTTAGGTGAGTATCCTCACATGTGTGAGGATAACTCACATCATTATTCCTCTTGGAGGAATATATAATTTATTTAGCCACCTCCTTAAGAGGTTGACACATTGCACTTATTCACATGAAAGGTGGAATATGGGAGTTGTATGCAACTCCCCCTCTCACCTCTATTTATAGAGGTGCTCTCTCCTTACTTATTATTTCTCTCATTTTTCTCTTCTCATTTATTTCTTGAGGAGCTCCACTTTCTCTTTGTAATATTTTTATTTCATGGCTTCATGCCATCTTTTATAATCTATGGGGGTTTTTTCTTTGCTTTTTCCCCTTTCAAAATATCTTGTCTCTAGTGTTGTTCTTTTGATGTGAGCTTGCAGATTTGCTTCTACTTTACCATAATATCTTTTTATTATTTATTTATTTATCTCTCACAATCTTGATTAGTTGTTTCCTGGTCATTACTTTTCTAACAATGTGTATTTCTATGTTTTATGCTTAAATCCTCAAATATCAGACTAAATATACTACCAATTGATAGAAATTAGTGAATAAATATGAGTAAACATATGACTAAATATCTACTAGCTGACATAAATCAATGAATAAATATACTACCAATTGACACAAATTTGGTCGCGTTATAAATTTGAGCATGTGAGAAAATAAATGACTAACAATAAACTACTAACATTGGTCATGTGACCGAGCTCAGTGAATAAGTATGACTAAATATATGACAAAATTAATGACTAAAGATACTACAAAATTGATCAATCAAAACAACCAATAAATGACTAAAAATGGTTAAGTCATCAATTCGGTCAAATTATAAATGACTAGCAATAAACTACTAACGGTCATGTGATCATGTTTACTCATTTATATGTAGTTTTTAGAAGTTTTTTTAATCAGATATTGCTTTTTTTGTACTAGTGTCTAGTTGCTTCTTGTGGACATTTAGCATTTGTCTTGACAACTCCATCAATATCAATTTATCACTAGGATACCTTGGCAGCATGTAAGTTTTCTCACTGAAACATCCTACCCTAATGTAGGTGAAGGTTGGGAATTGCAGGAATATGCAACCAACCTTCTTTACCTATTCCCAAGCTGCATTTAAAACTTTCTTATTTACAAGGTCTTTGTCAAACATGCAAATATATCTGTAAAATAAGGCATCATTAACCCTTCTAAAATGCTTTAGACTCCATCAGAGTCAACTATGGGTAATACTCATATACAGGTACTTGTCTTCTATCTCTAATGGAAGACAAGCCAGGAAATGATCTCGTGCATGCTGCAGCATACACCAAATAGGATGTCATATAGAACTTTAGAAAAGTAGATGCCTCAGAGGGTTGGTGACAAATAGCATTACTGATCTATTTACCCTAGATGATTTTCTAAATGTCTTTCTTGATGATAGCAATATATTGATACATCCAATCTTGAAAGGTGTTGGATGTTGGGAGCCCTTTGAACCTCCTCAAAAGTGTAATCAAATCTCCTACTTCTTCATGTAACTCACTATGATAGATGCTCTTGGGCCACCTAGCTATAGTAGGTCTAGGAGTCATAAGCCAACAAGAGTTAATATTTTTCTTACATCATTTTTTATTCTTATCATAACTCTCCTGAGTTGATTCCATAGAAACATCTGAGTATTCTTCAATATCAGGACAACTAAAGATCTTGTCAAAGTATTCCTCATCAAGCCAAATCACCACTTTATCATCGACATCTTTGACAAACTTGCTCTCTTGATCAAAATGGGCAGCTACCACTAAGACAAACTTAGGATTCTCCACAAAGATTGGGAATGCAACTACCAAGTGAATACCACTATCAAGAACAACCTGCATATTTAGTGCAATTGGTTGCTTATTCAACCTTTCTAGAAACTCCACCATGTCCACATGTCCAATTTGTTGTCCCTAATTTGATCTCACCATTTGATTCCATTGAGGATGTAGGAACCACCCCTTGATATTTGTACTTCATGTTCTTTTTTGCAGGAAATGCTTCTTACATTTGTTGAGAAACTCCAAGATGATGCTAAAAATCTCCAGATTTAGTATATTTGTCATTTGGTGGGAAATATGCAATGGTGGAGAAAAACTACACTTCTACATTGAAAAACAACAATTGGTGTAAGATCAGAGAAATTCTCCACCTTAGCAAGGATAGTTCAATTTTTAGTGTAGGTCAGAGAATTTTCTCCAAACTACATAGAGTAGACCAAATTTCTGTGTAGGTCAGAGAAAATTCTCTAAAGTACACTTTGAAAAGAAAGTTTTGATATGTAGGAGTGGAGAAATTCTCCACCCTTACATTGGGTAAAGACTTTAGTGTGAATGAGTGGAGAAATTCTCTGCCCTTGCAAAAGGGGAAAAAACTAACAAAATGCAGTTAAGAGAAAATTCTCTGAACTACATATGGGGGCATCTCTTTGGATGTAGGTCAGAGAATTTTCTCTAACTTGCATATAAGTTTATTGAGATAGGTTATGTTTAAGAGAAAATTCTTTGAAGCACATCTTAGGTTAGTTTACATTGTGTGATGCAGAGGTATTGGTACTATTTGGTTCTGTCCACACAATAAACCTAGACTTCTAGGTTTCCTTCACAAGATTTTTTCAAACCCTATGCAACACAAGCCTATACAAGGCTATTCAAGAGACTGACCTAGTCTGGGACCACAACCTGGAGTCCACCCACATAGACTACTCAACTCTATTTTGGGGAGTCTCTACTCAACCCAACTAACACACACACACACACACCCCTTCTAGATCAACAACCAAACTACCAATATCCCTACCAATAGGATCTCATACTACAACCAATACACATTTGTCAAGGACATGACCAACACATGATCTCTGACCCAATAACTTTATTCTATACCTTCAAGGACAGTGAACAGCAATCTAAAGTATGACTGCACTATGATAGTGCTTAAAGTGACCTATTCCTTGTAGCCCTAGAGATCGGCTAACCAAAGGATAACTCCACAAACCTCCAAAAGATAAACCAACCTCTTTGCACATTTGGATACCCACTATGGACATACAACAGTCTACCAAGTTGAAGGGTCATACTCTGTTTCAGGCATCCAATGACAGTGAACCCTTCTTTTTTGGAAATAAGCCTAATTTGGGACCCTTATAAAGGAAGTGTGTCAAAATCTCTTTCTCAGGATAAGTTAAACACATTCATAGGTCTGTTTAAATCCACCAACACCAACCACATCATCCATTAGGTCATTCTCTAGACTGTTCTTTGAAATCACACCGATTTCCACTATTTGCACACTAACTAGTGACTATGCAGACTAGTTAGAATCATGCCAAGTGCCTTGGAGTGAAGAGTGCAGACCCTACAAGCAACAAAAACATGTAATCTACTCTATCTTCCTCCATCCTATTGAAAATGGTTGATGCTTCTCAGAGGATAGAGGAGAAATCACTCATTTTGCCACAAAACCCTAGTTTTGAGGGTTTTCAAACCAGTTTACACAAATTGATTTGGTTCTCATAGCACAGGAGGTTTCAAGAGGCCTAACTACATTCAAATGAAATATATTTTGAAGCACTAACACATTTCACAAGTTTTAGAACCCTTACTATCTGTACAGAGCTATACTGAATGACTATTTCCAAAAAAACGCAAGAATTTATAGTTTTTGCACTCGAAAACTTCAATTTTTCATTATTATTGGCATGTCATTACATTCAACTACCTATAGAAGGCTTGAGGGCTGTTTCTCCTCTTCCACCAACCATACAACTTCTATCCAAGGGAAGTTAACCATTGGGTATGACTTCCTTCACAAGAAACCACATGTTTCTTAAGTGTAATTACATTCAAATCGACCATATCAAGGTCTATATTAGACAAATCGACCAAATGGACCAAGTCCTTATTACAACCTATGAAAATGGCTTTCAAATCCTTAGGGAATATAACATGACAACCAAACATGACAAATCAAAAAAATGACTAGAATAGGGAGCTCTTGCACCATTGTGACATTTAGATAAAATTCTCCTAAAGTCACGTCTTTTGGCTAAAGTTTAGTTTTGTGTTGTTTGGAGAATTTTCTCTAAACAACACTGGTCTAAAAACATGTGAGTTGTTTGGAGAAAATTCTCTGAACAACACTGTTATGAATAGAAAGGGATCACAAGAAGTTAACTGCATTTAAAGATTTGTTACTTCAGGATTATTCTCCAAGTAACACCATTGACAAGGCAGTTTTAGGACTTGTGGGCTTGGGAGAAAAACCACAACCCCCCACTATTTATAAATGGAGGTCGATTAAGGACTAATAACTACTTAAGGTTTTAGAACACAAAATGACTAATGTTAAAAAAAAAGACAAACAATGTGAAAGAGAAGAATAAAAGAACAACAAAAACCAAACTAAAGCAGAAGATGACTGTTAAAACAATGAAAACTCCATGAGAAAATAGATGCAACCGAGAGGTTAAAGGGTGAAGGGGGGTGTAGGGATGCTTGAAAATGGCGATGATAGAAGGGAAAAATAATGGAAAAATAAAAAATAAATGTATTGTATATATATATATATATTAATCAATGCCATTAATACCCACGCATGTCAGGTTAAAATGCAAAGGTAGAGAAATTCACTGCTCCTACATGTGGAGGAGCAGGGTTTTTCTCTGACTTTGCACTGGATCAAAAACTTTCACTACTCCTACATATGCAAGGTCAAACTTTTTCTCCGCCACTGCATATTAAGAAAAATGCTAAGTCACAGAAAAAACTAGATTTTGCTTTTTTGAAAGAAGTAAACTTAACGCAACTCCAAATGACTTTTTGAGGTGTGTAGCTATGCGTGAGACTAATTTAAATTTTTCTCGTTTTGTGTGCCTAGAGCTCATGGTCTAGGAAATAGACAAGTTTTGTAAGGGTTATCCTACAAATTGATTAAGCTAAATTCAAGGATAATAGAACAAAAAGAAGAAATTGTTCAAGCTTTTTGCTCAAGCTAAAGAAGATTTAAGACCTTACTAAGGAACCCAATCCATTACAATGAAATCCCACATCACCAAATTGATGAACCCATTTTTAAACAAGTAGTAGGCTTGTTTAGGAAAGCTCAAGGAAAGAGGTTTACCATGATATTTAATGAGTTTACTCCACCATGTGGATGAGGAAGTAAAATGAAACATATACTACAGAGAAGGATCTCCCTACTCTAAAAATTGGCATACACGTTGCTAGGCCTTCCATATTAATTTCAATGGAGGTGAGGCTTTAAATTAGAAGATAGATGCAAGTAGAATTTTATACCACCAATTAATATCCTGCCATTTACCTTTAGTATAGGTTGACTTAATTCTATGATGAACCAATAATTTCCAAGGTTTATCCCCTCAACTAGTTCTAATTATCTATTTAGTAGATAAACAAATTGCTTGAGTTCTTAGATCAATAAGTCATAGACTACCTTGCATTTTGGCTATATACAATGAGCACAAGAGGTTGATTTAAAGCTAGTGTTACTATCCCATTTAGACCAAAGGAATTATTGATTAATTTTGTTATTCATAACCTTTGTTCGAAAGCATTCAACAAGACAAGTAATAGACATGAATGGCGATAGAAATTCTATTAGCAACTTGTATTTTGGTACCCAAAGATAAAAACTTGTTTCCCCAATTAAATAGGTTGTTCTTGAGTGTATTAATGAACCAATTCCACATATCTAAGAGGGCAAATCCAAGTCCAAATTGTATCCCAAGATACCTAGTGATCTCCCTATGTGTGATTTGTCTTTATTGTTTAGGAATTCACTGAGGAGTAGGCCTAGATTGTATCATCAAAAACTTAATTTTGTTGCAAGAATGCTACAATCCAAAGACTACAATAAAATTTAAAATGTCTAATGTGTTCTTAAATTATTTTCTAGAATTTTGTAAAAAAGCATGCTATCATTAGCAAAATGGGAATTTATAATAGAAACATTTTGAGGGGTTAAAATTCCTGATATAAGTTGTAGTTGATTAGCCCTTTGTAATAGGTAGCCCAAAGCATCAGTAATAAGAATAGGGTGAGTGCAAGATCATGATGGACCAAAAACTACCCTTAAGTGGCAATGTAAATGTGAAAAACAAACTTAAATAACTTCATGTCAAAAATTGAATGAGTTATCTACACAATCTAGAAATAAGGTAGTAATAAAAGTTGTAATAAATTCAATGTAGTTTATGGGCTACTATCTTTTTTAGAAAATTTAAAAAATAGTTTGGTGAAAATTGGATATTTCAATGAAGCACTACTAAAATTTTGAGAAAAACGTAAAAAAGTATGTGTCATTCCGGCCAACATAAGTATGCGAAAAATATAATATTTTTCCTCCATGATTTAGATTTAATTAAATGACACATGAACAGATGCGACACATATTTTTAAAATTTTTTTAAGTAAATAAATAATTATTTATGAATTTTTTACTGTGACTTTTTAAAAATATTAAAAATTAATTTTCTAGCCAACCTAACTTGGTCAAAAATATATGAAAAACAAAAGTTTTAAATTTTAATGTATACCCAATAAATCCTATAATGTGATGCATCTTTTAGATTTAAAAAAGGATTAATATGTTGAAAGTTATGGATGTTTATCAATATGTATATCTATTAGGAAACCGGACATAGCGTATGTAAAAAATTAATAATAATTACCTATTAAAATTATCACATATGGCATATATTATATTTTTAGAATCTTAATAGCTTCCTCTATAAACCCTTTTTCATTTGATTAAATTTAGTTACAAAAAGGTCTGGCAGCTTCAAGGATGAAATTGTGGAAAATTTTAGGATAACACTAAATGGGTGTTTTGCAAGTTTCTTTGGCAAGTTTTGGGACTCCCACTTGCCTAAATGTGAGGTAATCTCAATGCATTTTTTTAGGGAATCCATATTTGAGCTAGAAATATTAACACCCTTTTCATCCAAATCTAACTATTAGTCTAAATGTTAGCATTTTTCATTCAGCAAGTTTTTTGTCCATTGCCATTGTTTGGCCCATCATGAACTCGCACTCACCCAACATATAAGAATCGAGATAATGGACAACCCTATTTTATTAAACATTGTAAGCGGAATGACTCAGTCATAGAATCATTAACAAAAATTTGAGCATTTACATCGTTGAACAACATTCGATCATGCAAATGAATCTTGGGCCCCAACTCTAACAGTTGTAGCATTTTAGAATAAAAATCAGGCATATTATGTTGTAAGCCTTAACAAATTCAATTTTGATCACTAATGCATTTTATCCTGATTGTTGGGCCCATTTACAAGTTTCCCAAGCCAAGATAAGATTATCCAAAAAGTATTTGCCACCAAGGAAACTAGCTTGTTCATCTCTAACAATGCCTTGAACCACATGATTGATTTGTAGAACCAAATATTTTCTATGATTTTACAAGAAGTGTTAAGGTAATTGGTAACCAACAAGAAATAGTGTCTTCCTTTCTCCCATTATGTAGGAGTTTAATTAAGCCTCTATTAATGGTGGAACCTAAGAAACCTTTTTTGAGAGATTCCAAGTATAATAAATACAAGTCTTCTTTGATATGTGGCAACACAACCTGATAAAATTCAACTAGTAGCCCATCAATACCTAGGGTTTTGTCAGAAGCCATTGTGATGTAGGAGCATCAAGTGGTGTAAGGTCAATCTTGCATCACCCAAAAAAGATGTGTTACAAAATTGTTGACGTCCTTTCAATTTATTTTCAAAATTTGTGGTTTTGGTTCCATAATCACTTGAATAATGATGTAGAACTTTTAGTTTTCTAAACTGCTAAAAATAGCAACTTGCTATTTTTAGAAAGTTTGCATTTGGGCACAGATTGAAGTGAAAATTTACAGGAAGCTTCATAACTAAAAAATAAGATATTTGGTGAAAGAATCACGAAAATATCATTTGTGAGATGAAAGATATTAAAGTTTCCATTTCCTGAAAAACACCTGAAAACTATTCAAACTTAGGTTTGAGGCACTAAACGACCTTGTACGGGCCCAAAAATGATCAGAATCGGCAGAACGGGTTCTTAGTGCGTAGAGCACTTCCTAAGCTTTTTGACGCATAGATAAAAAATTATGGCTCCTGGAAGCTGACCTATTTTTGGTGGGAGATGCAAATTTCAAAATTAGGTTGTTGGCCACCAAAAATGCTATTGATAATCATTTTTGGGAACCCTGGGTAGTAGTAGAGTTAAGGGGGAAAGTGTAGAATCAAGAATAGGTGGGAAAATAGAAACCCTAGTAGATTTGGGGTTGCAGATAGCAGATGGTTCCAGAGTCTTGTGAGAGGAAGCTATAATGTGTTGCAGCCTATCGAGGGTTGATTCCTCTAATTGTATTTGAACTTCTGTAATATAATAAGATTTCCAAATCAATAAAGAAAGTTCTATTTTATGTGTGCAATTTTTGTTGTTGTGTGTTTTTCTTGATTTACCCCCTTTATCAAGTGGTATCAAAGCAAGGGTTCCTAAGTGTGTAGATAGATCACCGACCATGAGGTAGTTTGTACTAGGACCTAAGGTTGTGGGTTTGCTGCGAAGATCAAGATGCCTCCACAAAGGAATCATATTGGGACGAATTCTTTGATGGAAGAGGGTTTTAGAGCCCTACAAAGGCAAATCGATGCATTGCAAGAGGAGCTACAAAGAGGGTTTGAGCCAAGAATAAGAGAAGAAAGTGAAGACGAAGCTGAAGAAGAGCTATCTGAGGAAGAACAAGAAGTTGCAGGAGATCCTGCAGAAGTTAGGTTGTTAAGGGCCATTTCAAAGATCAGATAGAGGCCAAAAATCAAAGTTTCTAAATATTCTAGAGATTAGAATCTGGAATAGCTTATTGATTGGATCAATGACATGGAGGAGTATTTCAAGTATGAAGATGTGAAGGACCCTGATCGGGTCAAGTTTGTAAAAACAAAGTTGAAGGGCCATGCCAGTATTTGGTGGAAGGAGGTCCAATTAGAGAGGAATAGAAGAGGAAAAGGAAAGATCACCAGATGGGATCGAATGGTGGAGAAACTGAAGAAGCAATTCATTCATGTGGACTATGAGATGGAGTTGCTGAAGAAGCTACAAGGACTAAAGCAAGGTAATAAGTCTATTAAGGAGTATATAGAAGAGTTTTATAAAATTACTATCAGGATAGGCCATGCAGAGCCCAACAAGGAGAAGGTATCCTGTTACATTAATGGGTTGAGGCTGAGTAATCAAGAGGAGCTGAGCCTAGTTAGAATGATCACCATAGAAGATGCGTACCAGTTATCCCTAAAGGTAGAAGAGAAGTTGAATAAAAGATTCAATAGCAAGCAAAGGGGAAGAGGCCAAGATAGAAGGACTAGTGGGAGACCCTATGGAGGCCGTAATGAAGATCAAAAGAAAAGTGAAGAAGCTGGCACTAGTTGAAATTAGAGAGGGGATAATACCTACCACCCTCATGACCAGAACAATGGTGAGCAAAGAGGAAGAGGAATAGATACACCTGGGCAAGGATCTGGAAGAGGAGGTTTCAGAGGAACCTATTTCCAATGTGGAGAAGAAGGGCATTGAGCATACGAGTGTCCGTAACATCAAGGAAGGGCAAATAGAAGACCTAAAGGTAATGCACGAGTTGCACATGTAGATGAAGATGCACAATCTGAGCATTCTGAAGATGCTGAAAGGGGAGAAATCCTAGTTGTCAGAAGAACTTTGCTGAATGAGGAGAAAGAACCCAATCAGAGGAAGAGTTTAATCCACACAAGGTGCAAATGTGAAGGTAAGTTATGTGACATTATTCTTGACGGTGGAAGTACTGACAATCTTGTTTCAGAGGAGATGGTTGACAAGTTGAAGTTGACAAGAAGAAAGCATCCACATCGATATCGGATTGTATGGTTATAGAAGGACCATAGAGCTTTGGTCAATGAGCAGTGCTTAGTGAAGTTTAGGATTGGGGACTACTATGATGAGGTGTTGTATGATATCATACCAATGGATGCATGTCATATGTTGTTGGGGAGGTCGTGGCAGTATGATAGGAGCGCTATCCATGATGGTTGTGGAAACACATAGTCCCTAACAAAGGATGGAGTTCATCATAAGTTAAAGCCCTTGAAGGAGGTGGAAGAAAAGGTATGTAGTACTACCATAATTTTCTTGGTAGATGGTACGAAATTTTTAGAGGGTATGAAGCATGAGCGTCATTCCTTTGCATTGATTCCTAAGATTAGTCAAGAGAAATGTGAAGATGTACCAACAAAAGTCTGAGAAATGTTGGAAGAATTTCAAGATATTGTCTTTGATAATGTACTAGAAGGTTTACCACTAGTAAGAAAGATAAGTCATCAAATGGATTTGATACTAGGAGCCAACTTGCCCACTAAGGCAGCCCATAGAATGACTCCTACTAAGAGTAAAAAGTTGAACAGATAAGTTTAGGAGTTATTGAGGAAGGGATTGATAAGAGAGAGCCTAAGTCCCTATGCAATACCTGCAGTACTAGCACCAAAGAAAGATGGAGAGTGGAGAATGTGTACAGATTCTTGAGCCATCAATAAGATCACGATCAAATATAGATTTCCATTGCCCAGAATGGATGACATAATGGACTATTTGAGTGGAGACAAATAATTCACAAAGATTGATCTAAAGAGTGGGTATCACCAGATCTGAATCAAAGAAGGAGATGAATGGAAAATAGCCTTCAAGACAAAGGAGGGTTTGTATGAGTGGTAAGTCATGCCATTTGGGCTAACCAATGCACCGAGCACATTCATGCATCTCATGAACGTGGTACTGAAAGAATTTTTGGGAAGTTTTGTTATTGTCTATTTAGATGATGTTTTGATCTTCAGTAAAACTTGGGATGAGCATCTGATGCATATCAGAAGAGCTTTAGAGAAGTTGAGGGAGGAGAAGTTGCTAATTAATCTAAAGAAATGTAGTTTTGCAAAGGAGTTGGTATACCCTGGATTTGTTGTCTCAGAGGAAAGTCTTAAGATGGACCCAAAAAAAGTAAGGGCTATCACTGAATGGCCTACACCAAGGAGTGCAACAGAGGTATGATCTTCTCATGGTTTGGCAAGCTTTTATAGAAAGTTTATCAGAAATTTTAGTAGCATTTGTGCACCCCTGACTGCGACAATGAGAGGGGATAGAAAACAGTTTAAATGGACTAAAGGAGTAGACAAAAGCTTTGATACATTGAAGTAGAAAGTCACAGAGCAACCTATTTTGGCACTTCCAGATTTTGATGAGGTATTTAAGGTAGATTGTGATGCTAGTGGTAGTGCTATAGGAGCTATTTTGAGCAAAGATGGTAAGCCCATTGTCTATTTCAGTGAGAAGCTTAATGATGCCAAGAAAAAGTATTATGTTTATGATTAGGAGTTTTATACAATAGTTCAGGATTTGAAGAAATGGAGACATTATTTGTTGCCAAAAGAGTTTGTTTTATATACTGATCATCAAGCTTTGTAGTATCTTAATAGTCAAGGAAAGTTGAACCAAAGGCATTTAAAATGGGTTGAGTTTTTGCAGAGTTATACTTTTGTTTTGAAGTACAGGAGTGGGAAGTCGAACAGAGTTGCAGATGCCTTGAGCAGAAGGTAAAATTTGTTGACAGAAATGAAGATAGAGGTTGTTGGGTTTGATGAGCTCAAGAGTTTGTATTCAGAAGATCTAGATTTTGCAGAGGCTTGGAAAGCTTGTTTGGAACCTATTACTTTAGACAGGGTAAAATGGTTGGATTTCATAATCCAAGATGGCATGTTGTTTAGAGGAATCCAGTTGTGTATTTCAAGGAGTTCCATGAGAGAGAACCTGATTAAGGAGAAGCATAGTGGAGGATTGGCTAGACACTTTGGTTGAGATAAGACCATTGCTATTGTTGGTGAAAATTATTACTGGCCACAGTTGCAACAGGATGTGAGGAAATTTGTGCAGAGTTGCAGAGTATGTTAGATGGCGAAAAGAGAAAGTCAGAATACAGGTCTATATCAGCCACTACCTGTACCAAAGAAGCCATGGGATGATATTAGTATGGATTTTGTTCTTGGTTTACCAAGGACACAGAGAGGACATGATTCCATTTTTGTCGTGGTGGATAGATTCTCGAAGATGGTACATTTCATTGCTTGCAATAAGACTAATTATGCTGTTCATATTGCTGAATTATTTTTTAGAGAGGTGGTGAGATTACACGATCTACCAAGGAGCATAGTTTCAGATCGAGATACCAAGTTTGTTGGTTATTTCTGGAGGACACTGTGGAAGAAGTTGAAGACGGATTTGAAGTTCAATTCTGCACACCATCCACAAACTGATGGATAGACCGAAGTGGTGAATAGGAGTTTGGGTAACCTGCTACGATGCTTAGTAGGAGATAAGCCCAAGGGATGGGATTTGATTTTACCACAGGCATAATTTTCTTACAACAATTTTGTCAATAGGAGTACTGGTAAATCACCTTTCCAGATTGTATATGGCAATAGTCCAAGAAATGCTTCTGAGTTAAGGAAGCTGGACAAAGGAGAAAAGACAAGTGCTAAAGCTAAAGACTTTGTAGAACATCTAAAGAATTTGCATGAAGAGGTGAGAAAGCACATTAATAAGATGAATATTTAGTAAATGTTACCATTTTTTCACCATAGCTCAAAATTGGCAGAGCTGATGCAACAAATTCATTTTTAGAGTGAAGGTTAACATTCTTCTATACACCATCCACAAACTGATGGACAGACCGAAGTGGTGAATAGGAGTTTGGGTAACCTGCTACGATGCTTAGTAGGAGATAAGCCCAAGGGATGGGATTTGATTTTACCACAGGCATAATTTTCTTACAACAATTCTGTCAATAGGATTACTGGTAAATCACCTTTCCAGATTGTATATGGAAATAGTCCAAGAAATGCTTCTGAGTTAAGGAAGCTAGACAAAGGAGAAAAGACAAGTGCTAAAGCTAAAGACTTTGCAGAACATCTAAAGAATTTGCATGAAGAGGTGAGAAAGCACATTAATAAGATGAATATTTAGTAAATGTTACCATTTTTTCACCACAGCTCAAAATTGGCAGAGCTGATGCAACAAATTCATTTTTAGAGTGAAGGTTAACATTCTTCTGTTATAAGTTATTTGTATAGTTATTGTGTTTCAGTGATAATTGTAGTGTTGTTCAGGATAAGAAAGAGAAGGTCATAGCCATCAAAACCTTGAAGGTCTTCAATCTTCAAAGTTGTCTTCTATTCTTGCTACCGATCTTGACATGAATCTGTAAAACTATGGGAAGGTCCTATTAGAGCTCTGATTATGAGATCTCTATATCCTATTAGAAGAGACATAACACTGTGTTTATAATGCATTGATCAATGAACATCATCCACTTGCAAGAAGAGCTGAAAAAGAAATAATCATAGAATTTCAATGTTTTATTCTAATATGTTTGATTCATGTGGAGGTATAGGATAAGTCATGTAGTTTTCTGATGGCATATCATAGCATGTGGAGTAGAATGAGATCCCTTAAGGGTTGAGCCCAGCATGCTACCCCAATTCTTGAGAAGATTGTGAAAAGAATCTGAAAGAGAAAAGTGTCACGTGAAGACCCTGCAAAATAAAGACACATGTCACGTGTTTTGATCATATCTCATATAATATGATCTGGGTTCTTGACATTTTTGAACAAAAGTTAGACGACAAGAAGAGACAAAAACCCTTTAAATTTCTCACCAACCCATTGTAATGTTTTTGAGGAACCGTCAGAAGCACAATACACAACAAAATAAAGATACAGTCATGTGTTTTACTCATATCTCCAAAACAATGATCTGGGTTTTTGAGATTTTCAGATAGAGATGAGAAGACAATAAAGTACAAAATCCTTTAAATATATAACTAACCCAGTTGTTATTTTTCATGTAATATTCACAATGGTGGACCCTCTTTCTTTTGCGAATTTGAAGATGCAAAAAAAATTATTGCAAAATGATATTTAAAGTAATATCCTATAAATTGCTTATAAATATTTATTATTTATGCAATTAAAACAAAATAAAGAAAACAATATATTTTTTTGTTAGTTTGCTTTCTTTTAGGAAGATATGGACAAAATAAGCCTTGTAAGACTATGCAAATCAGAAGGAAAAGTTGCAGGACCTATTGTAAGACAAATATTAAAGCAATGTTTTTTATGAAGTACTTTTAATATTTGATCATTAAAACAAATCAAATATTTTTTTCTGGATTTGCTCTATTTTGAGGTAGATGAGGACAATAAAAAAAAACTAAGCTTTTATTGAGCAAATAAAGCTTGTTTTAAACCAGACTTTGGTGAGGTCTACCTTGAAAAAGATTTTGGCAGCTTTCACATATAGATCGGAGGTGATTTGAAGGCTTTATTTTTTAACTTTTGAATGGAGCTTAGAAATGGATCAAATTTTCTATTCTAGGAAGATTTCTCAACTTTTTCTTTGGGAGATCTTTGGAGTTATAAATAGGGGAGAAAGACTTAGTTTCTGAAGGTTGATATCTTTATTTCTTCTCTCTTGAGCACAGGCAGAGAGTTTGTAAACTGATATTGGCTCATATTTTTCAGAATTAGATGTACCCCTTTTAGTTCAATATAGCAAAGCTTTCCTATTTCACATTTGTTGCTTCTTTTATAACTTTGATTTATGTTTTCACTGTGATTATGATGTCTAATCCTCTGATTATGTCTCGATGTTATTAAAATTTGTGTAGCTATTGCCCATCTAATCTAGGTTGTGTTGTGTTTTAATTAAAACCTTCATACAAAGTAGTTTTGGATTGTTGGACTCAGGTGAAACTAAGAATGTTATAGGCTTGAGAGTTGTTTGTTGCTAAAAAATTTAGGTTTTTAGACCATCTTTAGATAAAATAGAATTTTATTCCAGTTATTCCTCATCCCTTTTCATAGACAAGTGATTAGTTTAGAAAGATCATAAGGAGAACCAACTCACTCTGGAGATTCACTCTCACTATAGGAAACCCACATCCTAGGAGTGTTTCCATGTTTCAACAGATAGCTAAGTCTTTTGTAGGCTTAGCGTAGGGTGCATATCTAATTGATAACAGTTTTTGGCATGCCCGGTGGGACAAAAGCACATTGTTTTCTTTGTTGTTTGGTATGCGCAGCAAGGTGTTCGGCCTTTCAGAGGTAAAATCAGCATACTTGATGACTCAAATCTCTGGTTTTTACATACAGAATCAGTGATCAGCACATGAAGAACATCACATGTTGAAGAATCAGGTGTTTTCTTCAATATCAACAACCTTTGGAGGTAAATTTTTTTACCATCTTGGCAACTCTAAATAAATGGCCAGACCGTATCCTTTTGTTGCATTTAATGGGGTAGCTCGTTGCAACTTGTTCAGTGTGATGACATTGCAACTGCAGCCCTCAAAGGATTGTCATATTTTATCAGAGAAGATCACATCACAACCGTTGAGCATATTCAAGATGTTGCAACTCTATGTTTGGTGCATAATATTATCCAAGAGAATGTGGCAATCAGACTATTGGCTGCATCATTGAAAGGGAAAGCATTATAGTGGTTTTGAGGACTCACAGTAGCCTCAATCACATCATGGGATCTACTAGGAGATGGATTGCACAAGCGCTTCAATGACAAATCTAATCTTGTCTCTGCTGCAGCAGTTGAGTACCATCAAGAGACATCCACATGAGCATATGTTAGACTTTAACTATCACTTTCAGAGAACTTGGGATAGAATCCCCGTGACAGTAAGGCCTACACCACAACATGCCTTTCTATTTTATCTTAGAGTTTAGATAGCGAAATATCTGTTATGATTCAAGCTCTAGGTGGATCTACCCTTCCTGATGCTTTCAAGATTGTTGTTACAATAGAAAACTACCTTATTCTAGTAGGGAAAATACCCCCAAGGCCTCCCTTACCCATTGTTCCACAAATCCAGCCACCTAAGCCCATGGTAGTTCCCTTTTTGACTGCTATCCCAACTGTTCCAGCCATAGGAAACTAGGTTGCTACTCAAGATCCTGTTGTTCTAGCTCATTCTCAAGAGATTCATGAGGGTAGAATTATGCTACAAGTTGTTGGCAAATAATCTATTAATATCAGGAGGCAAATCAGTCGAGAACATAAGCCATACCAAGCCCCGTATCAGTCTAATCAACCAAGCAGGTCACCCTTCCAAACTAATCAATAGGCCCCAAGAAGAAGTTGTAACCTTGAGGTGGTTTTTATGAATTGGCAAAGCACTGATTTTTGTGATGTGAATTACCCCCAAGGCCAAGAGATGGGCTTTGAATGCAAACAAACTCCTCAAGAGATCAAAATCCTGAGTTTCAAAAGTTCTGATTCTACTCAGGAGCCTGTCTATGTTCAAGGCCAATCCATTAGTCCTCAGTTTTATCCATATCAAAAAATTAGATTGATTGAAATTAGGAATGTCAGGCCAGCATTTGAGAAATCAAATAAAGAACAAGAAGCTTCTGTTGTTTGTCCTACAGCCTTAGCTGATTATGAGCATAATGAATGTACAAAGGAAGTTGATTTAGACTTGATCCTGAATCCTTTGCATTTTGATTATTTTGATAAGTTTTCTAATACTTTTTATAAGATGAATCAAAGTAGGATACAGAGCTTGGAGGGTGAAAGTCTTCAATTGCAAAGACAAATTGCCCAAGTTCAAATGGAGAATAAACCAGAAGAGGGAGATGATTTAGTTTTCTTGTTTGATCAATTGCCTGCTTATGTTGAAGATAATAAGGATAGCATGCAGGAATCCTATTTATCAGCTGATTTGGGATAGCCAGAAGGTGTTGTAGAGAGTCGTGTATTGTTGTTTCCTAAAGACTGTGACTACTAGGATGAACCCAAGGTTGAATCAAATCAGATCCTTTATGAGGATGAAACATTCAATTTATTCTCAGAGCTTCCATTGTACTGTAATGAAGAAGATGATATAAACAGGACTAAAGCAGGTTGCCTTGATGAGCAAACAAGTCAACCGACTGAAAATGATCAATTTGTCCAAGATAATTTCATTGATTGTCAGGATTCTAACTATTCAGCTTGTAGAGAGATTTTGACACTGCTGATTTCTTATAGCAGTCAAAAGCCCAAGCCAGTTGATGATAAGGATAATAAGTAGTTTGAAAAAAATTAGTTAAGCAAGGTACATATTTGGGAAGACTCCAGTAAGGATAGCCATGACACAAAGGAGCTTGAAACTGATGTTATGCTATTTGATGGTATGTTGAAAGAGGTTAGTTCATCATTCAAACACTTGCCTTCATTTATTGAAGAGGAAATTCCTGTTTCTGAAAGTTCTTCCTTGGTTAATAATGTGTGTTTTGAGACTGGTCCAACTCTAGTTAAGAGACTATTTAGAGTTGATACCTTTGACAAGCTGTTAGCAACCCTAATAGAGGAGGATGACCTTTTAACCGAAGAGGAGGAAACCACATGGCAGGCTATCATGCAAGGTACAGATCATACTATTGTTTCTAGTCCCAAACCTTCGAGAGGCTGCCCCATTAGAGATTTGGCCAATCAAGTGACTGATAGCTTTCAGAGTGTTTTTCAGTGTCTCTAAGGATGAGATTGCAGTTGAGGGATAGCAAATTCAATTTGCCCATTCATGGCCAATCAGTGGTATACTTGAATAGGATCAAGAGTTTCAAACCTTTGATTGTATTCTGCAAATTGCAGTACTTCAATTAATAAGGTGTATTCTTGTGTTTTGCTCCTTATTGCTAGTTTGTAAGCATGAGAAGCATCCTAAGTTGATTAGGAAAGGTAGTTATTTCACCCAATCTGTGAATGGTTCTATTTGATCAGTATCTTTGGCTGGTTAGAGTAGGTTAGGGTAGTGTTTTCAGTTAATAAGTGCTTCTTGCACATTTGTTTTTAGTATTTTGTTTCCCTAAGTGCGGCTGCACAATTTTCTGGCCATCAGGGCCTGTTAGTTTGTTTGTTTTCAATTTTCTATTGTTGTTTGAACTGGTTGGAGAGATGAATTGCAGTGTTTTCTAAGTTTGAGAAGAGAAGAGTATGACTCAATACCCAATCGATATTCAAGGCAACTGATCTGATGCTTAGCAGGCAATCATATAGAAGAAGTTGCCAGAAATGTTACCATTTTTTCACCACAGCTCAAAATTGGCCAAGCTGATGCAACAAATTCATTTTTAGAGTGAAGGTTAACATTCTTATGTTATAATTTATTTGCATAGTTATTGTGTTTCAGTGATAATTGTAGTGTTGTTCAGGATAAGAAAGAGAAGGTCATAGCCATCAATGTTAGATCTAGGGCACACAACTGAGAGGGGGGGTGAATCAGTTGTGCAAAGACTTGCTTCTATTTTGAACACTTGATTCTTCTTTGTTATTAATAGCATATCAGTTAATCATTCATGAAAGCATAATGCATAAACACAAGAGTAGATAATCATCAACACATTGGACACCAAGATTTTGATGTGGAAAACCCGGTTAAGGGAAAAACCACAGGGTGATTAACCCAAGGATTATTCTCTGTTAGAAGAATAAGAAAAATGAATGGCACATGCCAATTAGGGCTCACTGCCTGAGCACACTGCTCACAAAGAGGCACACTGCCTACAAGAGACACACTGTCTACATTGTGATAAGAATCACAAACTTGAATTGGAGATTGACATCTTTACCATGTCTGGATCAGTTCCATTTAAGCCCGAGATACTTCTGCTCTGCCCTTCACTATTTCACTATACCACTCTCATCCGTTGCTCAACAACACTTTGAAATGAACTCACAAACCTTTATTTATACAAGACATCGACTTAGGAACAATCATCTAAGTCGGTAAACAACCATAAGGACATCTGCAAGATGATTAATACATCCGGTCAGCCACCACAAGAACATTCGCAAGATGAACAACTCATCTGGTCGGCTAGTCTGAGCAAGAACTTCATCTGGAAGAATATCTTCAATTCCAAGCTCTACCACCAATGCGGACTGACAACATAACCTCAACATGATCCAAGAACCTTCACGAGCTTGCCTGATTAACCAGGTACATCCGCACTTCCTCTACTCACTGGAATCTCTTCTCCTCTTCATCCAGAACTTCAAGAACACAGTCTGTCGCCACTGTCATACTGAAGAAGGTGCTTCCAAACCTCCAAACTTTGTACAAACTGAGATGACACATCACAGGGACATCCCAAACACTCCTTCCAATCTACAGAGTCTGACAATGCTCCTCTGGATCTCACCGGACCTTTTTGTAACACTTTGTCACTCTGGAACAGCTCCCAGAACTGGTTCTACTTGACCAATCACAACTTTTTCATATCTTCATGCGGACCTCTAAAATCTTAACTGGATTATCTCAAGACTCATATCTACAAACCCTTTAATCTGCATCCTCTGATTCTCAACCTATTGAGTACATTTGCCTTCTTCTTATCACTGTTCTTCACTGTTCCTAATTGAGACTACTTTTCTTAATATCCTCAACACACAGCTCATCCAAACCTTCTTACTAATTCAATATGAGTATGTTGACATCAATGACAACACTGGTTAACCTCATACTTGCAACAATCAAAGCCTTGAAGGTCTTCAATCTTCAAAGTTGTCTTCTATTCTTGCTACCAATCTTGACATGAATCCGCAAAACTATGGGAAGGTCCTATTAGAGCTCTAATTATGAGATCTCTATATCCTATTATAAGAGGCATAACACTTTGTTTATAATGCATTGATCAATGAACATCATCCACATGCAAAAAGAGCTGAAAAAGAAATAATCATAGAATTTCAATGTTTTATTCTAATTTGTTTGTTTCATGTGTAGGGGATAAGTCATGTAGCTTTCTAATGGAATATCATAGGATGTAGAGTAGAATGGGCTCCCACAAGGGTTGATCCCAACATGCTGCCCCAAATCTTGAGAAGATTGTGAAAATAATCTGAAAGAGAAAAGTGTCACATGAAGACCTTGCAAAATAAGGACAGATGTCACATGTTTTGATCATATCTCATAAACTATGATCTAGGTTCTTTTGATTTTTGGATATAAATTAGACAACATGATGACACAAAAACCCTTTAAATTTATTAGCAACCCAATTCGTAGTGTTCGAGGAACTGTCAGAAGCACAATACACAACAAAATAAAGATACAGTCGCGTGTTTTAATCATATCTCCAAAACTATCATCTAGGTTTTTGATATTTTGGGACAGAGATGAGAAGAGAATAAAGTAAAAAAACCCTTTGAATATCAAATATTTTTTTTTGGATTTTCTCTATTTTGAGGCAGATGAGGACAATAAAAAAAAAACTAATCTTTTATTGATCAAATAAAGCTTGTTTTAAAGCAGATTTTGGTGAGGTCTACCTTGAAGAAAATTTTGGTAGCTTTCACATATAGATTGGAGGTGATTTGAAGGCTTTATTTTTTGGCTTTTCAGTGGAGCTAAAAAATGGATCAAATTTGCTATTCTAGGAAGATTTCTCAGCTTTTTCCTTGGGAGATCTTTGGAATTATAAATAGGGGAGAAAGACTTAGTTTTTGAAGGTTGATATCTTTATTTCTTCTCTCTTGAGCACAGGCAGAGAGTTTGTAAACTGATATTGGCTCATATTTTTTAGAATTAGATGTACCCCTTTCAGTTCAATATAGCAAAACTTTCCTGTTTCATATTTGTTGCCTCTTTTATAACTTTGATTTGATGTTTTCACTGTGATTATGATGTCTAATCCTCTGATTATGTCTCGATGTTATTAAAATCTCTGTAGCTATTACCCATCTAATCCAAGTTGTGTGTTGTGTTTTAATTAAAACCTGCATACAAAGTACTTTTGGATTGTTGGACTTAGGTGAAACTAAGAATGTTACAGGCTTGAGAGTTGTTTCTGGGTAAAAAATTTATATTTTTAGACCATCTTTAGATAAAATAGAATTCATTCCAATTATTCCTCATCCCTTTTCTCAGACAAGTGATTAGTTTAGAAAGATCATAAGGAGAACCAACTCAATCTGGAGATTCACTCTTGCTATAGGAAACCCACATCCTGAGAGTGTTTCCATGTTTCAATAGATAGCTAAGTCTTTTGTAGGCTTAGCATAGTGTGCATATCTGATTGATAATAGGTAGATCAGAAGAGGAGATATAAGGAATTCTAGGTAGGAGATGAAAATGAAGAAATTTAGACCATGCCAAATTTTGAAGAAATATGATTCAGGAAATGGATATGAGGTAGAGCTGCCAAGTGGGATCAACATTTCCCCTATTTTCAACATTGCTCATTTATCAAAATATCATGAAGGTGGAGGAGAGGATGGACTATTAGAGGAACAGTGGAGTATTCCGACATCTACTTCAATAGAGGAGATAGAAGAGATCTTGGATAGTCACGTGGGAAGAAGTACTCAGAATAGGCAATATGAAAAATACCTGGTGAAATAGAAATGAAGGCTTGTTGAAGATTCTTCTTGGTTGTCTAAGGCAGATGTTGACCGTTTGGGTTTTCCTCACACAAACACCTGAGACATGACAGGGTCACTTCTCAAATTGCCCTCGGTGTCTGATGCAAGAGCATCTAGTGGTGTAAGGGCAATCTTGCATCACCCAAAAAAGAAGTGTTTCAAAATTGTTGATGTTCTTTCAATTTCTCTTCAAAATTTGTGGTTTTGGTTCCATAATTGCTTGAATAATGATGTAGAACTTTCAGTTTTTCTAAACTACTAAAAATAGCAACTTGTTATTTTTAGAAAGTTTGCATTTGGGCACAGATTGAAGTAAAAATTAATGGGAAGCTTCATAACTAAAAAATAAGACCTTTGGCGAACCAATCACACAAAGATCATTTGTGAGCTAAAAGATATTAAAGTTTCTATTTCCTGAAAAACACCTGAAAATTATTCAAACTCAGGTTTGAGGCACTAAACAACCCCGTATGGGCCTGAAAATGGTTGGAACCAGCAGAGCAAGTTCTTAGTGTGTAGAGCACTCCATGAGCTTTTCGATGCATAAATGGTTCGTCAATCAGACACCCGGATCAAAAGTTATGGCTCCCAGAAGTTGACCTATTTTTGGAAGGAGATGCACATTTTGCAATTAGGTTGTTGGCCTCCAAAAAGGCTATTAATAATCATTTTTGGGAACCCTGGGTGGTAGTAGAGTTAAGGGGGAAAAGTGTAGAATCAAAAATGGGCAAAAAAATAGAAACCCTATTAGATTTGGGGTTGTAGATGGCAGATGATTCAAGAGTCTTGTGAGAGGAAGCTATAATGTGTTGCAGCATATGGAGGGTTGATTCCTCTGGTTGTATTTGAGCTTCTGTAATGTAATAAGTTTTCCAAATCAATAAAGAAAGTTCAATTTTCTATGTGTAATTTCTATTGTTGTGTGTTTGTTGATTTACTCCCGTCATCACATTGAAAAAGTGCATGTTCTAACTCGTCCAACGAGACAATATGGTAATAGAACTAATTGTATCCTAGGTCAATTTGATTGGGAATATAATCCTTAACTATATCATCCAAAGTTACTTGAATATGATTCCATTGCTGATGTTCTTTAAAAATGTTTTCATAGAATTTTTAAAATATCATACTAATTGTATAGTAGAAAATGAGCATAGGAGAATAAACCAAAACAATATTGTCCTATTCTACTTAAACCCTAATATACATTTAATAGAGTAATAAAGGAATGCATGTAACAAAAAGAGACAAAACTATGTAATCACCAAGAAAACTTTGCCTATGTGGATGTGCTCTTTGATGTGTTGATGAATGTGGGTGGCTCCCTAAAATAAAAGTATAACTTTACAATTCATTGAGTTTTGAAAATGCATGGGATGAGGCTCAATTTATAGATTTTTTGGATTGGGATTGGATCGATGAGATAGATTTTAAAGATCAATGGATGAGGTTTGTTGGGAGGCTTGGATATATGAGAACTTACCAAGTGGCAAGCATTGATTGGTTGAGAAGAGATGTCCTTGGATTGAGAGGAAATCAAGTGCGGAAAAGTGAATTGGATAAAGTGAAGGGATGGGATTGAAGGAGGAACAAAGGACTCTTGTACAAAAGACTTTAACCATACCTTTGTAAGAGATCCATGTGGTCTTATACAAGAGGCCATGCCTTTGTAGACATATGAGGATGTGGAAGATCTGACTAGGATTAGTTTAGGATAATGGAATGTGCAAGTAGGGGATTAGGCATTAATTAGGTTTAGGCCACCTAATGAAATGTGTAGAAAAGAGGGACATAAATAAATATAAATATTTATTTAATTCATGGGATGGGAAAAAGGGATATTGGATAAATTAAGTTTATCTAATGTTTGGACTATAGAGAAAGGGATAAATAATTAATAAATCATTTAGGCTAGGAATAAGTACCAATGTTGGTATGGATGAATACTGAATAGTATGTGAATAGTGATTTTAACAATAAGATATTGTTTAACCACAATTTGAAGGGGAATTAATTAATTAACTATCTAGACATGTGTTTATTTAGTTCATTGTGGAGGAAATATGGTTAAGGGATGTTTAGAGATAGTTAGTGATGGTTTAGAGATGTTTAGGGATGAATTAGGGATGAAATTAAGAGGACAATTCTAGGTGTCTACACTAATATCATATGCATTTGTATGAAGGCTACCAAACTCATCCATAATGGTACAAATTTTTCCTTTTTATGTTTGTGGTTTAAATAATTAAAAAGGTAATTGGAGCCTCTACTTTCTTATTTTATCCATTGTAATCTATCATGCATTTTAGCTCTATCATAACCCTTGATTTCTAATATTTAATAAATATTATTATTAATAATATATTTAGCTAGGTTGTTGATTATGTTGTGTAGGAACACTCTCTCAATGGAGAGAGGGTATCATCAAAGTAAAGAGTGTTTCGCCGACTACAGGTGAATTGTGTTGAGGGAAATCTACACGAACACACTACATAGTTAATTTTACATTTATGATATTGCATTTACAATAATTATTTATTTGAATTAAATATAATTATTTTGCAAAAATAGTTTGAAAGAAAAGAAATGAGTTAACATTTAGTGGCAATAAATTAATAGATACATTAATTGGAATTTTCTAAGATATTTAAATATCTTTAAAAAACATATTTTTTAAATGCTTTGCATCATTTATTTGTTTTATTCTATTATAGGCCACATGAAAGAATTGGCAATTATTGGTTTGAATGAGGGAATATATTTCTTGCTATTATCTTATTTTATTTTAGAAAATGGAAGAGCGAGTGGGAAGGTGGGGTTATTATAAATTTTATGACGATTAGTTTCTTTTCCTATTTTATTTTTCGAACGGAAATTCTAAAAAGAAATTGGAGGCTATAAAAACTAGAAACTATGAAAGATTTAGCATAGAAAGACTTCGGGTGGAAAATTAGGGGCATGCAAGCAAGACAGAGAAGAATTAGGAGTCAAAGAAGTAGAATTTTTAAAAAAGTAGATTTAGGAAAAGGAGGAAACGAGGGAAAAGAACAAGAAGTTTTAGGTATGCATTTCATTTGAAAATGTTATGCTTTTATGTTGTATGTGAAAGAAATTTTATGGGGATTATTTATATCTATGTTTTCACCATCATTTTTGGTTGTCTTTGAGTTTGATTTATGATTTAGTATTTTCTTCTTTCAACATCCATGGATCACTAGACTTTATCCTGATCACTGGCTAGCTTTAGATCTTGTTATATAATTTCACTTTCTCCTCTACAATGCATGCAATCAAGCCTATTCTTATTCTATGGCATAAGTTTATTCTTCAATATGATATATTCATATATTTATATTTTTATCTATTTGCCTAAAGCTTCAAATCAATTTCTTTAGCTATGCACTGTATCATCTATCTTTAAGTTGAAGTTTATCCTTGCCTAGCTAAGTGAATCGCTTTGTTAGACATTGTTTATCTATCTCATATTGGACCAGTTCATTACATCGAGAGGCATTTCTACAATGGAAGGAAGGGGTTGAAAGATTCAGATTCCTGTAAATAAGATTCTGTAAACAAAAATCATAAAATTCAAAAACAACAAATAAGATTCCAATCTTAAAACACTAAATAAAAACTAGCAAATAAATATGAGCTATAAAAAGGAATGCATGTTAATCTTTTAATAAATAACACATTTCACAAAACTATTCAAAACATGCGTTTCAAAAAATCATTCTTGGCATTTGCAGGTGGCATTTAAAACTATTCAAAACATGCATTTCAAAACACCATTCTTGCCACTAGCATTTGCAGGTGGCATTTTCCAATATTGACAGGTGTTTGAAGAAACTTCTTGGCCCGGGCATTTTTCACTGCATTCATTTAATAATTTTAATGTGTCTTTAAAAAGGTTGGAAACTTCACTCTTGTCACGCAATAGAAGACACAATTTGCTATGGAAGAAAACCAGATTTGATGTGAGCTAAAGAGGAACCGTGGCTAATTTTTTTAATTTCTAGAAGGTATTTGCATTAGTTTTTTATTTCTCTAGCACAAATTTTATTCTAAATTGTCTTTGCTGCAATATAATATAGTTTTGTGCATCATAACTTTTACCTGGAGTTACTTCTAGCCCCTTTTGGTATGTGCTTTGTTTGTATGACTCTCTTTGAATGCCACCAAGGCCATCACTAATTTTTTTTTGATAAAATCAACTCATTGTTTTTATAGGACAAAAATTAAATTCTATTTTCTGCAACTTCATTAAAGTTTTTTTTTCTATTTTTTGTGTGAATGGCCAGATATTAGAGTCACTGGTGTGCTTCCAAAGAAATATAGCACATTCAGCCTAGGAAATTCTCTGTGTTGAACTGCAGTTTTTACTTTGTTACCTCCCTTTGATGTTTTTTTCATCAAAAATGCTTTTAACCATCCATTGAGAAATCAAAATCCGTAAACATTGAAACAAAATTGCAGATGAAATTACAAATTTGTTAACAAAAGGTGGTCATATGCCACATTTACTTCATATACGATGTTGTTGATGGCTTCTTCTCTCTTCTCCTCTGGAACATTCTGCAACAGAAAAGATTTCAATCCATAGTATTCATCCTAGGTTAAACTGTACTTAACTATTCAATTACATGAGGAGAATTAAAAAAAAGCTATTTTACCTGAAGAGTTCTGCACAGGTTCCCTGTTCCAAAAACACTGCATGCAATTAAGAAGCGTTGAGGATTGTCTGATGGAAAATATGGAGCAAGCACACATTTATCTCTATATTTTTTTCTGTGGATTCTATAGGTAGTGCATGGATATGCTGCCATCTCTATTTTTTCTTCCTCCTCTGTAGTTGAAAACCTAAAAATAAAAATCCCTTCTTTGGAGCTCAAAAAGCCTTTTGTTTCAATCCAGAAAGAATTCTTTCTACAACATCAAGAAAGCTTTTCTCCTCAACTTAAATAGACCTAAGAATTATTTTTACCATCATGTTGCATCTTCGTAGTTCATGTACCCCCTTCCTTCATCTTATTTTCTCTTCTATCAAGATTGTTAATCACATCTCTCTCTTGTTGTTGTTGTTGTTCTACTTGTGCTTTTTGTTTCTTTGAATTTGCTTTTTTCCCATTTTTCCAACCTTGCTTCAACATTTTTATCACTGATTGATGCTCCTTGTTTAGCACTATAGAAAAACCAGCCAATATGAAATTAGAGTCATAGATATTATTGTTTCTCCTATTTGACAAAAACCCAATACATTATGACATAATGAAAAACAATTACCACCATAGCCACTAGTGCCTCCACCATATCCACCACCACCATTTCTATCTACTCAGACTTGTACATAGAGAAACCAAATTAATTAAATTCATGAGAAAATAAAATGAAATCACCATTTGATTAAATAGATAAATTAGTATTTCAAGCTAAAATTAGAAATGGATAAAAAGACAATAGAAAAAAGAATTTATTGCTTAGCAACATTCTATTTTAATAGTTGCTTTATGATTTCAGATAAAGTGAATCTAGCAATAAAATTAATTTTGATATTTATTTTGATTTATTAGTGAATTTAGAAATTAGTAAACTTTAATAATTGTTTTTATTTAAATATTTTATTAATTGCTTTCATCTTAAAATTAATCACTTAAGTATTTGTTAATAAAAATAAAATACTTAGAAAGGTTAGTATTTAGAATCCCACAATAGAATTTAGTCAAATCAAGATTTGACAAGGACAAATTAGTAAAATAGAATTAGTGCATTTAAATGATTTTATACTTTTTATACACATGGCAGTGTAGCAGAAATTATTATTATTTTCTTATTAGATAATTTGATGAATCTTATTATTTCATAAAAAAGCATAAAATTAAATAAATGCTTTATGATTTCAGAGTAGAAAGTGAATAAAGCAATAAAATTAATTTTGATATTTATTTTGATTTGTTAGTGAATTTAGAAATTAGTAAACTTTAATAATTGTTTTTATTTAAATATTTTATTAATTGCTTTCTCTTAAAATTAATCACTTAAGTATTTGTTAATAAAAATAAAATACATAGAAAGGTTAGTATATAAAATCTCACAATAGAATTTAGTCAAATCAAAATTTGACAAGGACAAATTAGTAAAATAGAATTAGTGCATTTAAGTGATTTTATACATTTTATACACATGGTAGTGTAACAAATTTTTTATTATTTTCTTATTAGATAATTTGATGAAACTTATTATTTCATAAAAAAGCATAAAATTAAATAGTTGCTTTATGATTTCAGAGTAGAAAGTGAATGTAGCAATAAAATTAATTTTGATATTTATTTTGATTTGTTAGTGAATTTGGAAATTAGTAAACTTTAATAATTGTTTTTATTTAAATATTTTATTAATTTCTTTCATCTTAAAATTAATCACTTAAGCATTTGTTAATAAAAATAAAATACATAGAAAGGTTAGTATTTAAAATCCCACAATAGAATTTAGTCAAATCAAGATTTGACAAGGCCAGATTAGTAAAATAGAATTAGTGCATTTAAATGATTTTATACTTTTCATACACATGGTAGTGTAGCAAAAAATTTTATTTATTTTTTATTAGATAATTTGATGAAATTTATTATTTCATAAAAAAGCATAATCTTATACTTTTGTAGTGTTATTTTTTATCTTAGTGTTAATTAATTTTATTATAGAATTATTTTCAATTAAGAGATTAATTGATTTTACCATAGAATATTATTAAATTAAGAGTTATTCTAAAATTCAAACATTTATTCTTCCAAAACTACAACAATTACAGTGTTCGGTAATTGTGGTACCTCTAGTTCGCATTTACAGGTCAAGCCATTATGATTGAACTGCTATACCTACTACCTAAAATAGCTACAATAACGGCGTATGTGGCATCGTCCCTATAAATTGGCAGGGAGAAACAAGGACACTGTCATTTTCACTTCCTTTTGTTTCCCATTCATTACTATCGTAAGACATAAATCCTGATTGAAATAAATTTGTTTTCTTTCTGAGTAGGTGTCATTATGGAGTAGTATGAATCCTTTTCACGTATTTCATAAGTGCCACATACCACTCTCCTCTCATGTGCTTTAATGTCTCTTTCACGTACCGACGGGTATAAAGAAAGGATGAGCTTCTTCCACGTATTGACGGATATAATGGAAGAGTGAGCATACCGAGAGGTTTGGTATATTGGTTTGGTGATATATAGTAAAGGCAACCTTTTGGAGTGATAAGGAACCAGTCCATAAAAACTATAATGTGTTAAAAATTATTTTATCTCTTAGCATTATTATTCGATCTGAACATGAAAGTGTGTAATATTTATAATTATGCCAACTTTAAACACTATTGCAAATTAATAGATTTATAAATATTTGTTTTATACTTTTATGTAGATATGGATTCACCTAGGTTGAATGTTGAACCTGATGAGGAACGAAGACAATATTAAAGGGAATATCAAAGAAATTATATGAGGAAATATTGAAGAGATATCACTAACTAATGAGAGAAATAGAAAGAGAACAAATGATACAACAAAATGAGGTTGTCACAAAAAGATATCATAAACGTAGAGCAAATATAGCACTTGAAGAATTGGAATTACAAAATTGACAATAACCAAATATGATGAGAATATGTCATCCACAACCATCTCAACAACTCAATGTTCCTAAAAGAGAAGAAAGACAAGAACCTAATGGGTCAAATGCTAATATTGATTTTAATGTTGAAGATGAAAATTCAAGATCAATGGATTTTGTACTTGAAACACCAGAAAATGCACCTAGACATGACATGAATCTATTTGTTCAAAGTAATGTACTAAATGTGTAATTTTTGTATTCATATCAACATTAAACACCAATGGTGTGCAATTTTTTGCAAATTAATTCTAATGTTATAACTTTACACTTACACGTATTTGTTTTCAAATATTATGTAGATATGGCTCCACCTAGGTTGAATGTTGAATCTATCGAAGAACGAAGACAACACCAAAGAGAATATTAGAGGGAATATTGAAGATGTCAACGTCAACTAATGAGAGATGCAGAAATATAAGAACCTAATCACTTAAATGCTAATATTGATTTTAATGTTGAAGATGAAAATTCAAGATCAATAGATTTTGTAGCTGAAAGACCAAATAATGTACCAAATCCTAACGGACTCCTTGACACTAATTTCAATACTTTCCAAATGCATTTTTGAAATGGAATAGATAGTTTTGTTTCACCAAACATGTGCTATATTTGTCAAGAATGTTACCTTGGAATAAGGGTTTTTCAGACACCTCAAGGTCCTATATGCAATAGGTGTCAACAAGAAAGAGGCAATAATCAATTTTCAACATCAAATAATATGGATACTAGACCACAACTAGAAGAGCCTGCAAACTTGACACAGGTAGAAGAAATGTTGATAGCACGTGTCAATCCAATCCTACAAGTGACACATGTAGTTGGTCGACAATATAAATACAAGGGACACACAATAAGTTTTCCACAAGATGTGAAAGAAATTTCAAAGGTTTTGCCACATGGAATAAAACATTTGCCAATCATCATTGTTAGAAGGAGGGATCAATGTGACACAAATTATAACTTTACAGTTAATAGAGAGCGGGTATATAAGGCAATCAAATACAAAATTGAACATGACAAGTTCTACTTTGATGTTCAAATTGATAAAAATGCTCTCAATGCTCTTCCATCAAATTCAAAAGAAAATACCTTTGACCAACTAAATACAGTGCATATGGATTTTGATTCAGATGCAAATGAAGTTGTATTTGGGGGCCCATTGATGGAGATGGATGAAGGAAATATCCTTGATCACACAACATCAATGGCTTCCAGACTACCTAATGTAAGAAGAGAGATGGAATTGGTCCATGCATGGGTGAATAACCCTGATGCAGATCTAGGGTTATTGATTGATTGGCCAACCATTGGCTCATCTCCTATCAATGAGTATGTGACATTAGGCTTATTTGATATGGAATTTCCAACATTGTTTCCTAATAGTAGATGTGATTGGCTAGAACAACACATGAGACGAGTACATCTGCATGAATATGTCAAACATCTCTTTTGATATAGGGATCATCATATTGGTCAACACCCACGATTTAGATATTATGTGATGAACAGGACCATGAGACTACGTGCACAAAATTCATCTGTAGTGTTTTTCAAGAGAAATCTTCAATATATGCCAATCACCATCAACGAGCTACGTGAACATATGGAAAATGTGCCCCACTCCCATCTAGCTGATCGTTTGATGAGGTTTGGAACAACCTTAAGAGGTACAAGATCATATTGGGAAAAATGTTGTGCGATGTTAACTGACATGCTTCATCAAATTAGTTTGCCCACAATATTCTTCACTTTGAGTGCAGCAGATATGTACTAGCCTGATTTGCATGCACTGATGCCTGGAACACCACCAATAGATGCATGACAAGACCAAAAATGTAGAAGACAGAATGTTATTGATTATCCTCATATAGTGGCATACTACATGCACCTGCGACATACAACTTTTAGAAAATAAATTCTAGAAAAAGGAATGAATGTCAAAGATTATTAGTCTATATATGAATGGCAACATTGGGGTTCACCACATGTGCATGGATTCATATGGTTAGATGGAGCACCAAATATGGATAATCTTGATTGGAAAAATGAGCTGCAACGAAAAAGTGCAGAGAAATATTTCCATTCTATTATTCATGCATGGAATCCTAGAGAAGATGGACATCAACAAAGCATAAAGGTATGTTATCAGTGAGTGTAAATCAATATTTAATATATTATGTAGGAAATTTATATTTGAATGTAACTAATAAATTCATACATTTTTTTAATCATAGGTAATGCAAAATTTTGTCCAGCATCCATGTCTTCAAAATACAAGGTAGCTTATAGAAGTACATATGGAACATGACTATGAAGAGATTTTAAATTGTGTAGAATGACATACAATGTGTATAGAGGGTGCATGTCTACACAAGAAAAGAGAACGAATGGTTTGTAGGTAAGATTCAAAATCTTCTAAATTATTATTTACAAATTTAATATAATTTATGAGTATAAAGAAATAAAAAACTATTATTATTGTCTATAGGTATAATTCCCCATGGCTGTTAAATGTTGAGGGATCAAAATTATATGAAGACTCAGAGATAGGAGAAAAAAGTTTTGAACCTGCAAGAAATGATGACGGAGTAAATACACACAATTGGTACATACTACAATTATGGAGAGAAAATATAGATTGGCAACTTGTTCTTTCCAAACATGTTGTAATAAAGTACATTGCTAAGTATGCAGCTAAAGCATAAAAGAGTTCAAAAACTTATCATCAAATGTTGATGCGGCTTGCAAACATTGAAAACCCTTAAGATTTAGCATCAAGAGTATATAGAAGGCTTCTCACTAAAACACTTATAGAAAGAGACATTGGGGCACAAGAAATATGTCACATGCTATTGGAACTTCCATTAATGGAGAGTAGTAGAAAATTTAACAATTTGAATGTCTCACATGAGGTTTTCAAACATGTAGCTACAAATGACGAAGATGACTTTGAAGAACATACACAATCTTTCATTGATGGATATAAGAATATGCCCTTTTGCATGGACGATGTTTCACTTATTGATGCAGCTAGATCATGGACATATAATCCAAAGTGAAGAAGAGGTAACATATGGGAGGCAAGGGGAATGGCAGCTATTGTGAGAGTATTTCCAAGGTTTGTATCCATCCCCCAACATCAATCAAATAAATGGGTTGATTTTTGTTGGTCTGAGTTGTTACTTTATAAGCCATTTCATCATATAGAAAGAGATATTGGTCTTCAAGATGATACAATAATATCAAATTGGGAGTCATTCAATTATAATCCTTGGCATGTGCAAAGAAGAACTACTTTGGAAGATGTTGACAATGGTAGTGATTCTGAAATTGAAGATAATCAACCTCTTTAAGGAAACACAATAGAGCATGAATGGGAAATCATATCGAGGCTACATCATAATCAAATTATGCAAGTTTTCTAAAATAGATATGTTGGGAAGAAAAGATATTGATAGACAAGCACCATGGTCTAATGAATATGAAGGTGAACACTATACAAATCAAACAATAAAATTCATAAGCACCATGAAAGATAATGGATTTCTCATGTGGGATGATATAACATAAAATATCAATTATGCATCATTGGGTGCCAAATAGAAAAATGCACTTGATATAATTATGACACATTACCATGGATCTCAAAATGCATTGCCATTATTCATAATAATTCAAGGAACATCAAGAACTAGAAAATCATATCTAATTGGTGCTATTAGTCAAGCTCTTCAAAATGCAGCATTCCCAGGACATACTCCATTTCTATTGCTTGCACCAACAAGAGTTGTAGCATTCAATATTAGTGCCTCAACAATCCATTTAGTACTTCAAATCCTAGTCACAGATTTTGGTCAATTAGAAGGGGGAAGACTCACAAGTTTCCAAGAGCAGTTACGACACATAAAATACATTTTGATTGATGAAACGAGCTTCATTGGACAAAATTTGTTGGAGAAGGTACACTGTTGACTTCATCAGGCATTCCCTCAAAATGCAGACATGAGTTTTGGAGGTATACATATGTTTTTTAATGAAGATATACAATTTTTCATATTTTAAAACGTATACTTGATTATTATTAAATTTAACAATTAATAGTAGACACTATTTTGCAATATTTTGTAGGTGTATCCATGATTCTCGTTGGATATTTAGGTCAATTACCTCTTGTTAATGATAGACCACCATATGATAGTAACAAACATGGTAAACTATTATGGGAAGAATTCAAAATTGTTGTTATTTTGGATAAAATATTTAGACAATAAGGAGAAAGCATTGAACAACAAAGATTTCGTCAACTTCTAACAAATCTAAGAGATGCAAAACCAACTATTGATGAATAGAAATTGCTCATGACAAGAACCAATGTTTGCATAGATGCACCAACCAATGAAGAATTTGATAGTATTATTCATTTGTTTGCCACAAATGATAATCTGCATAGTCACAACAAAAAGAAATTATTCTCATTGAGGAATCTAGTTGCATGTAGCATTGCAACAAGAGTGCGTAGTGTCAATTCACCAGAAGCAGGTCAGATGGATGAAATTGATATGGAGTTATTACTTGCTAAGGATGCAAGAGTGATGTCAACTTCCAATCTTTGGATAGAAGTAGGCCTTGTAAATGGATCTCTAGGGTATGTTCGAAAAATAATATACCAACCTGGAAGAATACCACCTAAACCACCAACATATGTTATGGTGGAGTTTGATAACTACATAGGGATACCATTTGAATATCAATCTCCATGTACAATTCCAATCACACCAATACAAAGGGGTCAAACAATCCAAATACCCTTAAGATTGGCTTGGGCATTAACAATACACAAATCACAAGGTTTGACTCTCCCAAAAGCCACAATTGACATAGGGCATAAAGAAAGAATAGGATTAACATTTGTGGTTGTACGTCGTGTAAAGTCATTACAAGGTCTCAGAATAATTCCACCATTTACATATGATTGTTATGAAAAAATGAAAAAGGGAAAATAACTTGGTAAGAGAAAAGCTGAAGAAGAAATATTAAAATTATTAGAACACAACAGAGTAGAAAAAAGTGGAGCACAAAAGACCATAGCAGAGCAGAGTAGAGTAGAGCACACTAGAATAGAGGAAAGAAGAGGAGAGCATAGAAGAGTAGAACAAAGAAGAGTATAGTAGAACAGAGTAGAGTAGAGCAGAATAGAGTAGAGAAGAGTAGCTCAGAGAATAGGAGAGTAGAGAAGAGTAGAGCATATCCGAGTAGACCAACATAGAGCAGAACAGTGTAGAACAGAACAGAGAAGAGTAGAACAGAGTAGAGTAGAGCAGAGTAGAGAAAACTCAATAGAGCAGAGTAGATAAAAGCATAGTAAACTGAACAAAGCAGAGCATAGCAGAGTAGAAAAAACTCAATAGAGCAGAGAAGAGCAGAGAAAACAAAGCAAAGTAGAGCAAAGCAAACACAATAGACCAAAGCATAGTACAATAGGGCATAGAAATAATATCTTGTATATCTCAAATTCTATTTATATAAATGAATATATATTTGGTGCTCTTTGCTAGTGTTATTTTCCCCCAAAAGCTTTCTCTGCGTATATTTTTTGTTTCTAAACTTTGTTAATTTTATTTGTTATTTGTACAAAGATAATTTCACATGCTTACCATAACCCTAAGTTACTCAAATCAAACAACCATGATATGAATGTTTATGTGGATAAATATTATTCTTATGTGTACAAGTACTAGGGTGGCAATGTACCTGCATTGGAATACTTCATATTTAATAAATTTCCAATAATTATAAATTAAAAAAGAATGATTTTTTCACAACCATAACTATAAAATAGATTAACCAAAACTCTATTTCTAACTCTAATCCTAAATCTATATCACACTATTTCATAACCATAAATAGTCTTTTAAAATAGTTAGAAATAATATCACACTAAATACTAAATTTCATAACCATAAATAGTCTTTTAAAATAATTGTAAGTGTTAGTTAATCTATGATATATCACACTTACCATAACTATAAATAGATTAATTGAAACTCTATTTCTAACTTTAATTCTAATTCAATTTCGAACTCTATTGCTATGTGAAATTTATGTTATCTAAAGTGAACATACCATTATGAAATAGTTGGTTATGCATAGATCACACTTACCATTATTTTATAAGACTAATGTTATATCTATCCCTATTTATAAGCCCAACCCTAACTCAATACCTAAATGAAACCCTAATTCTAAACCTTACCTTCATTCAAATTTTAACTCTAAACCTAACACTAACCTTAACCTTTATTTGGTACATGAACAAAACATTAAATGTAACTAGATTTATAAACATAACTATAATCCTAAGTAGATTTTAAGAATAACCCTAAGTCTAACCCTAACCCCAATTATAATTATGATCAAAAACTTAATTGTAATAATTACCCTAACTTTAACCCTAATTGTTATAATAATGACCTAATTCAAAATTTAATCATAACCCTCAATCTAACCCTAATTCTAATATAACCTTGGTTCTTAGCTTAACAGAAACCCTATTTCTAAATCTAACCCTAATTCTAACCATAGCCATAAGATCATACTTACCATTGTTTTATAAGACTAACACAATATCTAACCCTGAATAAAATCCTAATTCTAACTTGAACACTAACCCTAATTCTAATATAACCCTTAATCTAACCCTAATTCTACTTATAATATAATATAATATATAATTTTTATTATTATATTATAATTATAATAATACTATTATATATTTATAATAATATTAATATATTTAATCTATATTATAATATTATATTATATAATTATATTATATATTTATAACTAGGCTTGCAGCTGCGGATGCTACTAGCATACATATATTTAAAAAATATATCTAAAGTACGCCGAGAGATATCCTTCTTGAGGCACCTATTTTTTAATCAATTTGCCACACATAGGTGGAAATAGGAGCCTCAAGAAGGATATCTCTCAACGTACTTTAGATATATTTTTGAAATATAGGTATGCTAGTTTAAATCTTTCTAAACCTATCAAGTGTTTGAAGTTAGCTTAATTTCTTCATTCATACTAGAAGCCTATTGGTACTACCGGATTTATGTATTTTTCCTTGCATAATATTATCTATCTTTTACTCTTACTCAAATATAGAAAGCATCTATCTCTCTCTCGACTTGGTGCTCTATACCCCATGGGATGAAGCCTAACACAATTCATTATCCAGAATCTAGAAGATACCCTATGACCTTTATCTAATCATTGTGGTTACATTTTCGGTGTCTAAAGACCACATATCAAATAGGCTTAGGAGATACCACAATAATGAAAGGCTAATCAGCTTATGTTCTTCCCTCTCAAACCATTGATGTATATCCTTCAAATTCCTTGTTTTTCCATACTATTATGTGCCTTGTCTTTGCTCCATTATGCAAGGCAATAATCTAGAATGCTTCTTAAACTAGAAATAGAAGAAATCTGCAAACCTTGATAAGCTTATCTTTATCAGGTTAACATTTGTTTATGTTTATTTGACTAGACATTCTTTATAACAAAGTAAAACTAAGCATTCTCTAGTGATACTTCACACTATAAATAGGACAACTGTGGGGCTATTGATATTTTATTAAGGGTGCAACATTTTTATTAACAGTTGATCCTCATCATTATTACAATTTGATTGTCCTTGATATCTCAAGGAATAGAGTAGCATAAATGAGTCTATGGTAAGCTGGTAAAAGATTATTAGATAGTGATTTTGTGCATATGCTTATCAAAATTTGTCTAGTCAATTGAGTGAGTCAATAGTAGTGTTTTTAGATTAGTATCTTTTCCAGTGTTAGGGTAATAAATCTCTAATTACTTTTGCTTAGATTATAACATAGAGTTCATATAATAATCATGTAGTTTGGTGAAGAAATATGTATTTATACTCTTTACATATGATTTTGACCTAAATAATTTGGTTAAGATAGACTACACTTCATTGTGGTTCAATAGAGACTTATGTTAAGTCAATTAGTGAAACATTTATTATTTTATAAGAGAATGTCTCACTAAGTCATAGATATTGTTAGACATTCTATTTGATTTCTAAGGAAAGTTAGGAGAAATAGTTAGTATTGTAGACACCTAAAATTAACCTCACTTCCCAACTTAGTTATTCATCTGCCATACCTTTACATTGTGATGTAGAAAAGAGATCTCTAGCCTAAATAGTAAAACTAGGTCAACCCTCTTCTACAAAACATTGGGGCACAAACAGAGCATGGCTTCTACCCAAGGTGGAGAGCCAAACTACATGGGTTCTTCTCTTTTGTTGTATATAGAAGGACCAACCAAGATCAATCAAAGCTAAACAAACAAGCCAAGACTACGATTAAACCATAAAATGATGAATAACTAACTATACATGACTTCAGAAAATGAACCTAAGAGATCAACAAGTACAACAGAGATAAGAGAAGAATTTAGAACCTAGAAAATATAGCAAAAGTACCTAAGACAGGGGTGCTTGGGCACCCTAGTCTACTTTTAGGGTTAGGCAGAACTTCAAGTATTATCAGATATGTATCCATCTGCACTACCTTCTTCCTAGAAATTAGCCTCCGAAACATGTTCTTCTTACTTGCACACATGGAAAGAGGGAAAAGGTTGTGCTATGTTTAAGAGTTTCCCTTAGTCAAACCCATGTTAGTGTTCCCACCTCTACTACAATGAATGATAAGATCCAAGAGTGCATGCCCTAGGAGTGTAAATGCCAGATCTATGATAATATGATAGATAATAATGAAAGATGATAATAATAACCACAAGATATCCAACCTTAGTTAAAGAAGGTCTAACACCATGAAAGGTGAGTGATGAAGAGGGCTATAAACTTCCTTCAAATCCTGCAAATAACTTCAATAACCTTCACATGTAGATGACAATCCAAATATGAAGAATCCTTTTAGCAGAGAACATCATATGAGAGCAATTTAGCATTTATCCTATTAGGTGTAAAATGAACTACTACAGACACTTAAATATGCATTCCTGCTCACCTACAGCAAATAAAACAACTTTATGCTGTCAAATACTAACCAATGAAGTGTCCTACGCTAACACCACAAAGTGGGGCCAAAGTACCCAAATGGGACCAGGGTGCTCGAGCACCCTATATTTTTGGCCCATAGACTTTGAAAAGTGTGTTTTAATGCAGGCCTAGTCTAGTCCTAGGTTTATTATGCCAAGTTTATTCATCAAGATTGATATTATCATCAATTAGAGCTCAAATATGTGTTAAAATAGGTCCAGATTAACAAAGGCAACAAAATAGGTTCAACCTAGGAGCTAAACTAGGTGTAAAATGCTAGTGTACATATTTTACGATGCTACACACATTAATTAAATAACTCTTAATTATTTGATTAATTTCATCTATTGTGATGAAAATCACTCCATCTTATTCTTTTGCATTAATTAAATAATTATTAACTACTTAATTATGTTAAGTTTTCCATTTCCTAGCATTAATTAAATAATTTTACATTTATTTAATTAATCTTTTCTTTCTTCTAATATTAATTAAATAAATAAATTAATTTCTATTTTCTCCACCACAAATAAATAAATTTATTATTTTATTTATTTTCCAATATTATCTATGTGCACCAAAAATTAAATAATTAAATTATTTAATTTTCCTCTATAATTTTCTCTCACCATAATTCACTCTTGTCTCACGATGATTCTCTCTCATCACTCCATCAATCACTCTTAATCAGATCTGTTAACAATTCAATCAAATTAGTTGACTACTAAATTAATTTAGATAACAAATCAATCAATTCAGTCAACTCACAAATCAAGCTTGTTAACTCCCCTAATTCATGAGATGACAAGGACACTTGTCACTCTCTCATCCATTTAATTCTCTCATTCTATTTCAACCATTGATCTCTACAATGATTATCCACCATTGATTTTTAATTTTAGAAATCTATAAATAAAACTTCTTCCAAACGAAAGGATCATCTCTCATTTTTGTAAACTTACACTACTACATTTAATTCATTCATTTTGGGAGATCAAAGTTATGCTATTGATTTGAACAATCCACATATCCACGATGATGGAAGGAGCATATCTATTGGAGTTCAGGTGCACTTCAATACGCTTGATCAGTGAGGTCAAATTTGCTTGTGAAGGAAGGTATGATTGTTGTTTCATTTATTCTCTTCATTGGTCTTCGTATGCAAATGTATCTCTCGTATTATCGCATGCCCGGTTAAAATCCACTTGAGATCCTTCAAATCTCTTTAGTTTATTTTTTAAGTTCCAATATTCAGAGTGTGGTTGAAGTGATTTAGGAGTTTGAAGTTCTCAATTTTTACAAGGTCATTTTTAGATATGGATTTGAAGTATATTAGTTTAGAGCTTCAATGTCCTGTTTGGTAAATCTATTATCTTTCTATATTGTGAATTTCTAGGTTGATTTAATCATACATCAATGTTGTTGTTGCTATTCATAATAAAAGATTTCTCAGCAAAATATATTATGTTACTATTTTCTTGGTGTCAGTTGTGATAATCTCTTCTAATCTTAAATCCATCAATGTTATTGCTATTGATTTGAGGGTGTATGAGTTTTCTTCAGATCACAAATTACTTATGAAGTTGTAATGTTTTTTTTTTTGCTGCACCGATTCCATGTAAGATTTTCTTTGATTTGATTTGATGAAGTTCAATAATATTTGTAATTAACACTCTGTGTAAGGTTGTTCCAAGTCATATTTTGGAGGCCTATAGAAGATAACCCACCCCATTACTAGTGTGCTATGCCAAGTGTGATTGCCTCAAATTCTTGGTGACCGCAACATACTGAAGATACAGATTGAGGCAAGCAATATAACATAATATTTCCACCTCTCTAAACTTTCGGGCAACACGTCATCGACTGGAGCGAGTTTGGTACCAAGAGACACAGGTGGGCACAACTTTAGAGACTCACACACCGCCAAGAATATGGCGATTTACATTCTCAGGTCACCTTCGTCTACGGTTTCACTATTTATTATTGTTGTCATTCCTTTTGAATCTTTCTTGATGTACCTTTATTAATCCATTGTAGCCTTAGAAGAGGAGTTATTCTATAGTGGGAGTTGTCGTATCACATCTTTGCTGAGTATGCAGTTTTCTTGTCTACCGTATATGGATACATCTTGTCCATATAGGCATCTCATAATCCAATCTAAGAATATGGTTATGATCTTCCATTAGGAAAAGCATAAACATGCATGTGTTATGTATTTGCTTAATTGAGAGAGATTTGTGTACTAAATCACGTTGCACAAAGGATTTACTTTAGGCTCCACATAAGTTATGTAAAGTTCTATTTGCTTAATTAGTATATATTGGTAATGGTTGCATTTTGTGGAAGCATTTTTATAATCCATCACATGGAATAGAATGACTAATGAATAATACATATTCGAAGGAATAATGAATCTGTATCCTATATTTCATTGTATATGATCATGGTTGGATTATTGAATCACAACTTTTAGATTGTTTCTTTTGGCTATTTGCATGTCCGCACCATCATAGGGATTGCTGATTAAGATATTACCTACACTTTGGAGTTTAATTCCCCCCTTTTTGGGTTGTATCTGTAGTCAAATTGCAGTCATACAGTTGCAATATAGTGATATATGTAAGTGATTGTATTGTTTTGGTTATAGTAGATTTACCCACTCTCTTAGTTTTTAATTTTGCATATCTTCTTGCCACTAACCCTTTGGTTGTAGGTTGAAATCAATTGATGAAAACTAAAATTTTTTGGAAACTACTAATGTTTTGTGTGCAGTCATCCATCACTTAGTCAAAGTTCAAAAACAAACATAAACAAAAAAAACTACTAATCCATTGTTTTACAGGTTCATTTGTCGAAGGCATTTTTTCATTAAATTAGGCATTTAAATTAATTTAGTTGGTTAATTAATTTGTTTATTGTGCTTGTGGGATTTTTCAAGATGTATGCTCTCTCCATGCACTTCGTGTGACCTTGAAGATAAGAAATCTCACACTTCCTTTTTATGTTTAGATTAAACTCTAAGGTGGTCCTAACTTGTATATGCTCTCCCCTTGTGCCTAGTGCAAACCCGGGGATCAAAAGCAATTAGTATCTATCTTTCCCATTAGGATGCGTACTAGGGGATTTCATCACCCCAAGGGATGACCTCAACCACACATTCCGGTGGGGTATATCAGAGGGGGAGAGTGAAAGTTGTACCTGAATCTGGTCATGTGGTTATTGGCATAGCCTTGGGGCCTCAAGTGATTGTGGACACAAGGTGACTTGACATTCGCTTAATCACTTATGTCACATGCTTTCAACAGACTAGTGTTCATAGATATGTGCCTCGTACTACCTTGCATATATTGAGGACTCCCCTAGCAAGCTTGCAATAACCTAGATAAGATCTTTCAATCATTTTCTAGTGTAGTGCAAGGGATATGGACCACCTCTTGAAGTTATTCACCATCATATGTCCTTGAAGTTGAGATAGAAGTCTTCATTGGGTAGGACATAAAAACCTTCAAGGAAAGGGGTATTGGGTGCAACACCCTTATCCCTAGCTATCCACTCAGTGTGAAGTATTCTTACTTATGTAAGAACATGGATAGGTATTCCATTGTGTGGGCACACATTATGAAATCACTCCTACTTGAATAATATATAAGAATGTTCTCAAGTGATTAGTGTGTTTTCCTTGTGAAATACGTGTAATAGCCACTTGTAGCCATGAAGCTCTAGAACCTTTTGTATCATTTTGTACCTTGAAAATTGTGTCAGCCATCGTGTTTCTTAATTGCAGTAATCTCTTGATCCAAAACTTTTGTTAGATTTCCACCAAATCATCCTTTGGAAAACTTGTCACATTTGGTCATATCATACTATTTTCCAAGCTTCATTTCACCCATCAATCCATGTCACCATCCCTTCAATTTTACTCATAGACTTGGCTTTGCTCCTCAAACACTGTAAGACTTCAATCTTTTTAATCATTTTGATCTTATCTATCTACATTCCAAATCATCCTTGAATCTAAAATCCAACTTGTCAAACCTAGATCTTTTTATCTTTTCATCCTTGTCTTGGCATCTGGCTTGAGATCTCATCAACCTCAAGTAGTGTTAATCTAATCTTGTGGACTAATTATCTTAGGAGTCATGATAGCTCTTGAGTTAGTAAAATTGTTATTTTACTCCCTATTTTTCTTGAGATCTTTTCTGCCTCAAGCAGGAAATGGAGCATCCTTACACTTTTATTGCTTAGGTATTTATCTCTCCTATCTAGTGAAAGATATCATCATTTATCATCAATCAAAATATCTAGATTTGTACTTAAGGCTATTTTTATTCCTCATCCCAAACATCATCCCCATGATACCGAAGTCCAAATTTCAAGTAACTCAAGTCATAATCACATTCTCTTCTTCTCTTCCAACCATTAACACATCTTTTCATCTCATTTTATTTTACCCAAGTCCTTTCTTTGCATGCCACTCACAAGGTTTCAATAAAGAAAGCTTATGGAGTCCAACATTCAAATAGACCTTACCAAGAATCCTATCCCTCACATGGAAGTTAGAAAACTGACTCATATCTTTATCTCAAGTGACTATAAGGAAAACTCTCAACCATCGTCACCAAATGCACCTATCTTAGGCAAAGGTTCTCAAGATCATCAAGACATTTCCCCACACCTACATGAATTTTCATAAGATGATGAACACATGGAAATTATGCATCAAATGCTTGTAGCTAATCCTAACAAATACTTTCTCATGTTGGCTCAATGTGGAGCTCAAATACCCTTGGATTGTGATATTTCCAATCTTAAGTGACAAGATCCATTTGCATATCATCCTCAAAATCTCCTATCAAGATCACAACTTCCCATGTAATTAATCCTTCATCTCATTTTTATATCATCACAAGCATTAGTAAACCCATTCATACTAATGTATCACAACCTTCAATTCCAAATTATGTCTCACAACCTCATAATCAACCACAAATGTCATTTCCCATCCCCCAAGTTGCAACTACCATTCCACAACTAAATCCTCAAACTTCCCAATACTCACCATCAATATCCTTCATCCATCCCCAAATTACTCAAATATCCACCTCATCCTAATATATCAATCCTCAAATATCCAATCCACCTTTTAATTCCCATCCTTTCCAAACCACCAACCCCACCACATCACGAAAACAAAATTCCTTCATCAAACAATTTATCAATCAACAACCTCCAAATACCAATCCAAATTTGCCTCCTCTCACTAATCATGCACAAAAAGTTGAAGAACTGAGGAACAAGTTACAAGATATGGAGATGGAACATCCAAAGAAGAAATACTCTTTTGAAGAGATATGTCACTATCGTTTTGATAGATCCTTGGTCATGATGCCATTTCCACACAACTTTTGTATACCTAAGTTTAACAAATATAAGGAGAAAAGTTGTCTTAAAAACTATCTAAAACAATTTTACATAGCATGTATGGAAGTCATTTATAATGAAATCTATCTCATGCAACTCTTTCCCCATAGTCTCAGAGGCTAGGCTATTAAATGGTTCTCTCATTTACCTCATGGAATTGAGACATTTCAAGAACTTGCCAAGAAATTCATTGCACACTTTTCATATAACATCGAACATGAGGTATCTCTAACATACCTTTGCAATACTAAACAAAGGAATGGAGAATCTTTCCATAGCTTCCTTCAATGCTTGAGGAATATTGCTAGTAAATTCTCTTATCCCATTCTGCAGAAACAACTTATAAACATATTTTTTCAGAACTTAAATCAAGAGATGGGTTTTCACTTGTAAATTCAATGTTTGAACACATTTGATGAAATCATAGATAGAGGTGTCACTATTGATAAAGTCCTCATACTTAGAAAGGTTTAGTCAAGATTTAAAAATACAACAAAGACAATAGCAACAACAAAACTAATGACAAACCTCATTTTTGGGTGAAGAATAAAAATGTAGTGAATTATGGTGTAACCGATGTCAAACACATTCAAAACCCACAAACTACCACACCTTCATTCCCACAACCCACAAATAAGAACATTACCATGCTGAAGGGACCATCTAAACAAAATTTTACACCTAGACAAAGATTCACTCCCTTAGGTGAACCCATTGAATCTACCTTAAATAAATTGGTTCAATCAAATCTCATAAAACTACCAACTATAAGACAACATGATGACAATCAAGTTAAACCCCCATGGTTCAATAAGAATGAATATTGCATGAGTATCATATGGTCAACATACATAAAACATCAAATTGTATGTAGCTCAAAAATTACATCCAAGACCTCATAGACCAAGGAGAGATTGTGATATAAGGATGCCCTCAAAAGACAACCAATGCAGATTTGGGTATATATCAAGATGCCTTTCCAACCCATGGTCAAACCCCCAACAAAAACAATGGCTCCAACAACATGAATAATGTTAATATGTCTACTTCCTATGACTCCATCATAGGTCATATTAAAGAATGCCATTCTCAAATTGCCACCATCAACATTGTAACAAAAACATTTGACTATGTTGTGGTCACATGTCAAGGAATAACCCTCCAAGGAGCCCCATCCAATTCACAACCATCATCTCAATATAGTATTCTTGATCATTTGAATAAAACCCTTACACAAATATTCATCCTTGAGCTCCTCCATATTTTCCCTACACAAGCAAATCCTTGATAAAGCACTCGAAGTGTCACATGTCCTAAATAACATCAATACCAATCAATTTCAAGCCATGGTAGGACACTTATCCTTGCCCCACCACCTTCTATTCACTAAAAAAACCTCCCTTCAGATAGTCCATCACATAACATCGCCCTTCATTTAGAAGTACTCATTCACAAGCATAAAATAAAGTGAGTCCTTATAGATGGAAGATCAGGCCTCAATCTTTGTACTATGAAATTAATAAAATAGCTAGGATATTCTAACAATGTCATAGACTCATAGAAAAATACTACTATCAAAGCCTACGATGATGTTGAACGTGAGTTTGAGGGTATCATCAAATTAACAATTCAAGTTGGTCCTGTAATAATGGAAACTCCCTCCCAAGATTTTGACCTTGATCTTCCCTACAATATCCTCCTAGGATGCCCATGGATCCATGCCATGCAGATTGTCTATTCAACATACCATCAATGCAAAAAAATTTCCCTATGATGGTTTTGAACTTACCATTTTCACTGACCCCTGCCCATTTCAATATTGTAGGATGATGGAAGGAAAGAGTTCCAACCTTTGTCCTAACAATGATATTGCATCCTCATCATCATCCTATATAGACCCATCATCACCTTCATTACCATCTACCTCAAAAATTCTAATTCCTGGGATCGAGGTCCAAATCAATGACAAGGGGTGTGAAGAGTACAACCTACAACAATCTTTCTGCATAGGCTAACTTCTTCTCTCTCCAAAATCACGTGGAAAATCTCAATCCTTGAGCTCAGTATCAGTTGTGGTCATCAAATATAAACCAACAACATTTGAGTGTTGTTGAATGTTAGACAAAGAATCAATTGAAGAAGATGTCTCCAAATGGTTGTAAAAATATTAAGATGAACTAATCCTATTGCCTGTAGAGAAATATGCTAATGGACTTCAGATTGTCAAAAATATGGGTTATAAAGGACAAGGTGGACTTGGCGTACATGAACAAGGTACCATAGAACCTATAATTTCAAAAAAAGACATGGATGTTGAAAGAAAGTAGGGTATGCAGAAAACACTTCCTACACTGATCTACTGACAAAAGACTTATGCAAATTTTTACTTTTACAAATTAAGATGCACATTAATAGAAAGATAATAACAACTTCCAAATGCAAACACAAAACTCACAACACAAGATATACGTGGGGAAAACCCTTTCAGGTAAAAAATCCCACACTCCAAAGCTGCCTAATATATTATTCAGGAATCACGAGGATTACAATATACTTGCAGAGAAAGCTTTTATAGGAGTATATCCAACTAGAGATCTAGGAGGTAATTCAACATCTATAAGATTCTTACATATAACCTTCATCTCAAGTTCCTAATATATAGGATATACAGTACAGTACACCGCCAATGGTAATTACAAAACCATGAGTTAAAACCACCCAAAAGTGGCACCCAAATCATCTCCAATCAAAGATACCTTGTTATGTGCCAAACCACACACCAACACATGTAACTCTCCCCTTTACAACTCTTTTATGTGTCCAACACATTTTTACATTTCCCAAAATAGAAGGTCCAACTTTAGGAGGCCATAACTTTTGATTTGTGTGTTCGATTGACGAATCGTTCAATGCGTCGGTCGGAAAGCTCGTGAAGAGATCTATCACCCTATAAGTGGCTATGCTGATTATGACAATTTTTAGGATGTTAGATAAATTTTGATTCAAGTAATTGAGTTCAAAGACCTTTTCCATCAGTTCCAAAAAATAGAAACTTTAATATCTCGCAATCTTGATATGATCTTGAGACGAAACTCACACGAGATGTTCACTTAGTTGTTTCGCACCTTCTAGGAAAAATTTTAGGTCAATCTGAGCTCAATCAAAGGTCTTACTAAAAATAGTATGTCTCTCTATTTTAAGCTCTTTTGGAAACTTTGAAAGTTCCAGACCATTCTCCAAGATAAAGGGTATTTAAAATAACCAAAACTGGGAAGAATAGTAATCTTTTGAAGTTGCAAGGTTGAGACAATTTTCTTAACATTCTCCCACTTTTCAAATACCTTGCAAGAGAAAAGGGAGTATCAACACCATGATTTAATTGCTAGGGTCCGTGAGGCCCATAGACTCTGAACACCATCTAAACTTCTCTGTGCTCACAAGTTTTGTCAAGGAATCTGCAACATTCATCAAAGTTTTAACTTTTTCCAAGTTTACCTTCCCATCCTCTACCATGTCATAAACAAAATGGTACTAGACATCAATAATCTTAGTTCTTGCGTGGAAAGTAGGATTCTTCACCAAACATATGGCAATCTAACTGTCATAACAAATAGTAATCTTCCCTGCATCAAACCCAACATCAGAACACAATCTCTTAAGCCAAATGGCTTCTTGACAGCATGAGTTGTTACCATGTACTTAGCTTCAGTAGTGGATAAAGTAACCACAGGTTGATGCTTACTCATCCAACTAATAGCACCATGAAACATAGTGAACACATAAGCACTAGTGGATCTCCTGCTATCAATGTCACCTACCCAATCTGAATCCACAAATTCATGAATACAAAGTGAATGCTGAGGTCCTGTAGGATAACCATGATAACATAAGGAATACTCGAAAGTACCTCACAAATATCTGAACACTCTCTTAACTGCATTCCAATGTACCCATCTAGGATTAGCCATAAATCGTCTAAGGACTCCCACTGCTTGGGCAATGTCTGGTCTTGTATAGACCATGGCATACATCAAGCTACCAACCACACTAGCATAAGGAACTCTGCTTATATCCTCTATCTCAAAAGAAGACTTTGGACAATCTTCAATAGATAACTTTGTCCCCATTGTAATAGGAATAGACAATGGTCTACAGTCCACCATGCTAAATCTCTCCAACATAGTGTTAACATACTTACTCTGGCCTAACCAAAGTTTTATGTTTGCTCTATCTCTTCTGATTTCCATTCCCAGAATGTACTGAGCTGCCCCTAGATTTTTCATCTCAAAGTGTGCTAACAAATTAGACTTCAAATTGGAAATAAAATATTTACTATTCACAATGAGTAACATATCATCGACATACAATGCAATAATGAGAATGCAATGATTGTCAAACTTGTAATACACACAATGATCTGATTTCAATCTCTTAAATCCAATACTCAACACAAGGGCATCAAACTTCTGGTACCACATCCTAGGAGACTGTTTCAAACCATACAAAGACTTTTTTTATCTTGCAAGCTAGATTTTCTTTACCTTTCACCACATAGTGCTCTGGCTGTGACATATAAATTTCCTCCTCCAAGTCACCATGAAGGAATGTTGTCTTCATATCGATTTGTTCCACTTCTAGATCATACATTGTTGCAAGAGATAATAGGAACTGAATAGATGTCAGCTTTGCAATGGGAGAGAAAATCTCACCATAGTCAATTCCCTCCACCTGAGAATACCCCTTCACAACCAATCTAGCCTTATATTTCTCAACACTGCCATCTACACCAAATTTCTTTTTGAATACCCATTTGCATCCAACCAGTTTTCTTCCTTCAAGCAAGGGTACCAAGTTCCTAGTATTATTCTTTTCCAAAGAAGCGATCTCCTCTTCAATGGCCTCTTAGGAATCTACATCTTTCATACACATAGCCTCTTTCATAGTTTTAGGCTCATCAGTCTCACAAATCAAAGCAAAAATACAACTGGAATCATGCAATGAATAACCAAACCTATCAAGTTGCTGCCTTATCTGTGTGGACCTCCTGAAAGTTTGAGGTTGAGGTTCTTCATCTTCTTCTGAACTTTCAGAGCTACTAGAGCTCTCCTCATTATCAAGTCCAATAGATGCTTTTGGTTCAACTTTCTCAAGGGTGGAAGGAAGCTTAACCACATCATCTTTCTTCTCTTCTTTCTCTGGTTGCAAGACAATAGAAGAGGGATTGATCTCTCTGAAGATCACACTTCTTCTATACATAACTCTTTCAGCCACTGGATCCCAAAGCTTGTACCCTTTCACACCAATGCCATAACTGATGAAGATACACTTTACAACCTTGTTCTCCAACATAGATCTCTTCTCCTTAGGTACATCTGCATATGCCTCATAACCAAATACTTGAATGTTTCTTAATGAAGGCTTTTTACCAGACCATCCCTCCATAGGTGTCTTATCAATGAGCACTGACGTAGGAGACATGTTAACTAGGTAACAAGCGGTAGAAACAACTTTAGCCCAAAACTTTTGTTCAATACTAGCTCCACTTAGCATACTCCTTGCCCTCTCCATCAATGTTCTATTCATCCTCTTTGCAACTTCATTCTACTAAGGGGTATACAAAGTTGTCTTGTGCCACTCAATCCCCTGTTCTTTATAGATCTTGTCAAAATCTGCTGAACAAATCTCACCACCATTGTCAGTCCTCAAACACTTAATCTTTCTATCCTTCTAATTCTCTACAAGAACTTTGAACTCTTTGAATCTATTAAAGACTTCAGATTTACTTCTAAGGAAATACACCCATGTCCTTCTACTATAATCATTAATTAATGAAACAAAGTAAATAGATTTTGAAATCGAAGGAACATTAACAGGACCAAACACATCAGAATGAATCAAGTCCAACACCTCATAAGATTTGTGAGAACTAGAATAAAACTGAACATGGTTTTGTTTTCCATAAATGCAATGTTCACAGAAATCGAACTCAAGGTTACAATCATTCATACCCTCAACAAGATTTTTATTCTTCAGGGTCCTCAAACCCTTTTCACTAATGTGACCAAGCCTTTGGTGCCATAATATTGTCTTCTCAGCTAGAAGTTTCATGTCCATAGAATGAGCACCTTTAGGTACCCAGAAAGCACAACCATCGGAAGTAGATGCAACAGTCTTCTTCGCTGCTAGTTCCAATGGTGAGGATGAAGACTCTAAAGCTCTCTTCTTAGAAATAGAGGCATTATTGCACTAAACTATGCATGCATCAAGCTGAAATAGAGTGCCAATCTGAACACCCTTAGCCAACACCATAGATCCTCTAGTCATCTTGCATTCTTCATTCAAGAAAACAACCTGCACACCCACATCATTCAACTTACTTATAGAAAGAAGGTTCCATTTCAAACCAGGGATATGTAGAACACCATTGATTCCCTTCACTCATCCATCAGGGAATCGAATCAAGACTCTTCCATGGCAAACAATCTTCAAATGAGAATCATCACCCAAGTATACCTTTCCACCATCGTATTCTTCATACTTCAAAAATTAACCCCGATGTGAGGTCATGTGAAAAGATGCACTAGAGTCAATAAGCCACACATCATCAAATGCATGTGTTGCTAAGGCAATGACAAATACTTCTCCTTCATCCTTAGAGGACTTGTCAGAATCTGAATCATAATTCTTCTTCTTTTTCTTTTTCTCCTCCTTGCACTCCTTGTAGAAGTGACCAGGTTTGCCACAGTTCCAACACAAGGCCTTGGAATTTCTGGGAGACTTAGATCTCCCACAAGATTTGGATCTTCTTTTTTCTTCCTTCTTCTTATCCTTTTTCTTTCCCTTCTCTTTAGATCTACCACAAATCACGACAGCCTCCTTAGTCGATTCAGAAGACTTTCTCTGCATCTCTTCAGACAACAACGAAAAAACCACTTCATCCATCTTGATGGTGGTAGTGGTACTCCTAATGGCCATAACAAGGTGGTCCCATGAGTCTGGTAAGGAACACAATAATGTCATACATTGATCCGCCTCCTCCATCTTCACACCATCAGAAGTCAACTGGGCAACAAGCATATTGAATGTATTCAGGTGATCAGCAACATATCCTCCATCATCAATCCTCAGAGAATATACTTTCTTTTGCAAGAATAACTTGTTCACTAGGGATTTAGCTTGATAAACATCTCCAAGCTTCTTCTAAAGTTTCTTTGCACTCTTCTCTTCATGGATATTCAAGAGCATTGAATGAGCCAAACAGAGTCTTATCAAACCCTTATCTTTTCAATCTTTGAGATTCCAATCTTCTTGAGACATTACCATTGGTTTTGTACTAGATATGGCTTCCCACAAATCTCAATCTACAAGCATGTCCTCCATTTTGAGTTTCCACAAATTGAAATTATTGTCATTAAACTTCTCTATCTCAAACCTCCCATATGTGCTTGCCATCTCTTACCTACAACAAAGATTTCAAAATCCTCTACACAAGCTCCCACTCAAATGAAGATCACCTCAAAAAACCCTCTATGCAACAACTAAAACCAAAGATGATCAGGCTCTGATACCAACTAAAAGGAAGTAGGGTATGTGGAAAACACTTCCTACATTGATCTACTGAGGAGAGAATTATTAAATTTTTACTTTTACAGATTAAGATGCACATTAACAAAAAGATAATAACAACTTCCAAATGCAAACACAAACCTCACAACACAAGATATACGTGGGGAAAACCCTTTCAGGTAAAAACCCCACACTCCAAAGTTGCACAATATATTATTCAGGAATCATGAAGATTACAATTAGAGAAATAGGAGGTAATTTGACATTTATAAGATTCTTACATACAATGTCCATCTCAAGTTCCTGATATATAGGAGATACAATATAGTACACCGCCAACGGTAATTAAAAAACCATGAGCTAAAACCACCTAAAAGTGGTGCCGAAGTCATCTCCAATCAAAGTTGCCTTGTGATGTGTTAAAACATACACCAACATGTGTAACTCTTCCCATTACAACTCTTTTATGTGTCCATGTTTTTACATTTCCCAAAACAGAAGGTCCAACTTTTAGATGCCATAACTTTTGATCTGGGTGTTTGATTGACAAACTATTTGATGCGTCGAAAAGATCGTGAAAAGATCTATCGCCCTATAACCCACTATGCTAGTTATAAAAAATTTTGGGACGTTTAGAGAAGTATTGATTCTGGTAATTGAGTTCAAAGACTTTTTCTGATAGTTCTTAAAAATAGAAACTTTAATAACTTGCAATCCTAATATGATATTGAGACAAAACTCACCCGAGATGTTCACTTGGCTGTTCTGCACCTTTTGGAAAAAAATTTAGGTCAATCCAAGCTCAATCGAAGTACTTACTAAAAATAGTAAGTCTTGCTATTTTAAGCTCGTTTAGAAACTTTTGGAAACTTTGAAAGTTCCAGACCATTCTCCAAGATAAAGGGTATTCAAAAAGACCAAAACTAGAAAAAATAGTAATCTTTCAAAGTTGCAAGGTTGAGATACTTTTGTTAACAGATGTCAAAGACTTGGATATGGATCAACCGAGTGTGTGTCCTCAAATCTCAAAATGTATTCTCAGTGAGGTAGCCAAAGCTTTTCCTACTATGGAGACCACCAATGAGGATACCAACGAAGACTATTTCGAACACATCACACAACTCTTCCAAGACTCTTCCATATGTAACCTATCCTCCACTATTTTATTTACATCCACCGACATACCACCCATCTATCACCAACTAATAGATTGGGAACAACAAGGTCCTCCCATTCTAGATACCATTCAAAATGATGAAGCAATTGCAAAACTCATGCAACTATGAGAACAAATTACTTTAGGGGATCATAGAGTTGGTTTTATCATAGCTTAACACCACAACATACTTTGATGAGAAGGCCAAATCCCCTAGTCACAAAAGTAATATAATAGAAAGGTCCCCTAGTGAAAACCACCATGTGGTGCTGTCAAATCTTAAAAAGGTAAAAAGAAAGGATGCATCCAATGGTGAAAACCTCTTTGAGGAACTTGAGGATGGGGGATTTGACCTTCTTGAAGATGCTATCCTAAAAATCTCCACTGTTGGTAGAAAAATCTTAGGAACTAAACTTGGGCACAATAAAGGACCCAACAATAACATTTTTGGCTGCTTCTTTATCATCAGAGGAAAAGAAGGATTTCACTGTATTCCTTCAGAAATGCTCCTACAATTTTGCATGTTCTTATGCTGATATGATGATATGCCTAGTCTGGACCAGTTAATTAGAAACTAAGAAAGATGCACCCACATATCACACTCTTGGTGAAAGAAAAACTTGAAAAGTTGTTAGCAGTTGGATTCATTCAGCCCATTGACTATCCAAAATGGGTATTCAACATAGTCCCAATCTCCAAACCAACTGGGGGCATCTATATCTATAAAGACTTCCAAGCTCTAAACAAAGCATGCCCCAAGGATGACTTTGTGTTACCAAATATTGACATTATTGTAGATCTCACTACTAGACATGAAACACTCTCACTTATGGATGGATTTTCAAGCTATAATCAAATCCATATCACTGAATAGGATCGACATAAAATAGCCTTCATTTCTCCATGGGGTACCTACTGTTGGCAAGTCATGTCATTTGGTCTCAAAAATGCTAGCACAACCTATCAATGAGCAATTTGATAGTGATCTTTCATGATATGCTTCATAAGATAATGGAGGACTATGTGGATGAACTCCTTGGTAAGTCAACAATAAGAAAAGAAAATCTCTGGGTCTTAGAAAAAATCTTTGATAGGCTAGAATAATATCAAGTATGACTCAATCCTAAAAAGTGTGTATTTGTTGTCACTTCTAGAAAATTATTGGGATATATAGTATCAAGGAGATGTATTGAAGTAGATCTTTCTAAATTAAACCATAGTTGAAATGGCTCCACTAAAGAATCTAAAGAAGCCCCGCATTTTACAAGGGAAACTTTAGGCCATTTGTCATTGTACTGCTCAACTTGCAGACAAATATCATCCCTTTACACACCTTCTCTAAAAAATGTCACATTCCAATGGGATGTTCCATGCCAAGCAACTTTTGACAAATTGAAGGAATATTTAACATCTTCTCCAATTCATATGCCTCCTATTCAAGAAGAACCTCTAGTTTTATATATTTCAAAGACATCAACAACATTAGGCGCTGTTCTAGCACAACACAATGAATCAAGAAAAGAAAAATCCATATATTATATTAGTTGAACCTTGGTAGGATATGAACTTAATTATACTCCCATGGAGAAAGCATGCCTAGCAGTTTTCTTTAGTTCTCAGAAACTAAGACACTATATGCTCAATCACCAAGTTAGGCTCATTTCCAAGGTAGATCCACTGAAATTTCTATTGTCAAAGGCTACACTCATGGGATGACTGGAAAAGTGGGTAATAATTCTCAGTGAATTTGATATAAAGTATGTGGATCGAAAAGCTATAAAGGGACAAGTTATAATAGATCAGTCTGTCGATGCTCATATTCATTCAAATCATCAACTTACCTCATAATTTCTAGATGAATACATATGCTCAGTCCTCTCATTAGCACATTAGAAATTGTACTTTGATGGATCATTCACTTCTAATGGGTTCGAAGTAGGAATTCTCTTCATCACCCCTCAAGGTGATTGCATCCCTATGGAATATAGGATTGCATTTGCATGCACTAATAAAATTGTCGAGAATGAAACTCTAATTATAGGATTGAAAATGGTTGTTCAATGGAAGATTGAAACATCACACATGTATGGAGATTCTCTATTGGTTATCAAACAAGCTAATGATGAATATCAAACCAAGGATGACAAGCTAATTCCCTACAAGAAAAGAATCAATGACTTCAAAAAGTATTTTTTTGAGATTCAGTTTGAACAAGTGCCTTGATTAAATAATAGCATTGTAGATGCAATGGAAACCATTGGGTCCCTCATTAACATGCCAACCAATAGCCAATGATGTGAGTTTCTTGTGGAATAGTTGTTCATCCCCGCATATGATACCCTATATTCTGAGCTCGTCTATGAAATAGTTGGACCTACTTCCCCTTGGTAGATCATGACATTTATGCCTACCTCTATGACCAATCCCTTCCACCAAACCTATCCACCAACCAAGGAAAAACCTTCATTTATTTCTCATCTCACTTTACCATCCTAGGTGATACACTATATCGAAGGAGTCTCAAAGGTACTCTTCTTAGGTGCCTAAACTTGGAAGAAGCCCAAACTGGCTTACATGAGGTACATGAGGGAATCTATGGTGTACATTCTAGTTGTCCTACCCTTACAAAGAAGTTGTTGAGAGTAGGATACTACTGGCCTAGTATGGAACAAGATGCCCATCACTTTGCTAAGAAATAGTTACAATGGAAACAACATGGTGATCTCATTTATGCACCCTCTCAAGAATTGCAACCAAAAACAACTCCTTGGCCCTTTTCATAGTAGGGGCTTGATCTCATTGGTAAAATAACCCCTCCATCATCTAATGGCCATAAATTTATCATAACCACTACTAAATACTTCACTAAGTGGGTTGAAGCAATTTCACTCATTAAAATTACCGGCACCTGAATAACTAAGTTTATCCTACATTACATCATTTTCTTGTATGAAATTCCCCTTGTCATCAACACTGATAATGGTAGGCATTTCAAGAATCTGGAAGTTTGGTCGCTTTGCAATAAATTCAACATCCAACATTACTTTTCCACCCCTACTATCTACAAGGTAATGGCCAAGCCGAGGTGTTAAATAAAACCATCCTAAAAATCATGAAAAAGACTGTCATTGAAGTTGGCTGTGACCGACATCTACAACTAAATCCAGCCTTATAAGCATACCCTACCACTATTCGTACACCTATTAGATCTACACCATATTCACTTGTCTTTGGTTTTGAAGCCATCTTATGAATCAAGATCGAGATCCCTTCTATATGGATTTCATTATAGAACCTCATGGATGAAGAGGAGTATCACACATTACGGTTACAGGAATTAGAACTCCTAGATGAGAGGTAGCTTCATGCTCTAAACCATCTTCAAGCATATCAAAACTACCTTCAACAAAGTTACAACAAGAAAGTCAAGACCCACCATTTTGAAATTGGTGACCTTTTCCTCAAGTAGTATCAATGACATCTACAAGAACGTGAGAGAAAGAAAAAATTTGAACTAAATTGGCAAGGAAGTTTTGTCATCACAAATAACTATGGATCAGGTACCTACCAGCTTGCAACACCATAGGATCAGCCTCTTGAAGAACCAATAAACATCATTCACCTCATGCAGTTCTATAATTGACCCTCGAATATCCCAGGTAGTCAAAACATGTCAAAATAAAATATAAAAATGATAGACTAACAAATATATATAGAAAAAAGTAAAGAGAAATAATTCATCCGATGGTGAAAACCACTTCAGTGGCTCATTGGGCAAGTACCAAGGTGAAAACTTGGCAAATAGGTGCCATGTGTAGAGGCTACTATCTACCATCTACCAGGTTCTCACCCATCCCATCCAATCCACCATATATTTATCTTTCCCATTTATCCACTTATCCCACTATCATGGCTTGATAATTGATAGAAATTGATTATATCCAATCCTCATTCATTTTCATGACAAGTATCACCTATCTCATTCCATAATAAATACTCTTGTACGTAACAAGGGGCATTCTTGGTATATACCTTTTTCAGCCTAAAGAGGGTTCATTATCATTTTCACAATAAATACTCATCTCCTACCACAAACCAAAATAAATTTCACTATCCATCACCCATAATAACTGCGTGCACCTTGTTAGGTCTCAAAAACATGCGTTGTTAACCCTAAGAGGTTACCAAGCTCTTTTGACACTTTTGGCTAAGGACATAGGTTAAATATGGCTAAAACCCACTTCACTTCAGGCTTTGCCAAACCTAGATGGGTATACCTTAACCACTAATGCAGACTTGTATGATCTTCACTTTGGCAATTGGGTGTGAAGTAGATGTAAGGTTGTGAATTGTTTCTACTACTAATATGTGAGATTCTAAATATATAAAAGGTTTTCAAATGTTATTTATAATGAACAATGCTTTCTCTATTTGGATGAATGGGTTCAAGGCTTAAATGATTTGCAGAACTGCTTGGCTTAATTCTAATTAACTAGCACTTTACCAAATGTTCACACCTTATGTGAACGTGTAAGATGATTAGTTGCTAGACTCTTCTTTAAAATTTGGTTGACTCTTCCAAATTACTGTGTTTGCCTGAAAGGATTTAATTCTATTTGAAAGAAACCCACCACTATGATTTACCTTACACGATTTAACTCAAAGTAGAGACCAATAAATGCAAACCACTCAGAAGGAATTAAATCAACTTCCAATAGAAACTAGTCAAAAGCATCCACATAATGACAACAAATGTGCCTTGATAAATCTAGTGATCTAAATAATTGGAAATCGCCAAGATGGCAACAGTCAACTAGCTTATAAACTTTGATATCAACAGAAAATCAGAACACCATAGATATATCAACAATTTTAACCATCCTTACCCATTAGAATATTAAAATATCATAGTAGTGTCTTGAACTTGAAATTTAACTAGAGAGAATAGTATTATGAAATATTTAATTGTCTAGCTCAATGATTGATTTTTTGGACTAGGCCTTGGTTTCCCTTATAAATATGGGAATCGAACAAGCATCAGGCCTGAACCGACACAACTATTCATAAATTGCATCTCTTTATAAGTAAAACATGATAAAGAAATAGAGACTAAGGACATAAGCAATTAACTAAGATCTAGATCCATTATTCATTGTAGAGCACCTATGACCATAGGCCTGGTAGGGTACTCCTCTCCATGTTGCAGTATCTATTAAATGTGTTGTGCCCATTCCTATTGTTGTTGCAAAATTTATCAAATTTTCATTTGTGTCCTTCGTGCTTCTTTCATATTGTTCTAGCAATAAACAAGTTTACCTTAGCAATGTGATCAATGTATTCCTGAAATATACAAGTATCTCTGGAAATTATGTCCCCTATGATAGTTTCCATCTTGAACATTTTATCAAACTATTTGAGTATTTTCTATCACTTTGTCTTCATCATTGACTTTCTCAAAAGCTATGGGCAATAACTGAGCCAACTCATCTTTCCATAAACGTTTATCTCATATATTACTTGAGCACTATTGAAGAAATTAGGAAATGCCATATCCCCATGTAGGTCAAAATTACCAATGTCTTCTGACAATATTGTGTTAAACCTTTCATGTTCAATGATCAGTCTATTGCATTCCTTAAGTGCTTGCTCATCAATGCTTGCTTTGGATTTTAATTCTTCTTTCTTCTGAAGCAATTTGAGATGTAAACTCTTATGTTCCTGATAGGCATTATGGGTTCTTTTATGTAAGTCCCATACTTGATCATTGTGTTTCATCATCTTTTCTAATCTTTTATTTATCAATTCAAAAGCCATTTGATATTTGATAACTTTTATGTCAATTTCTAATTTATTACTTTTCTTTTGAAATTTCTCGGTCTTTACTTTCTAGTAATTTGCATCAACTATGGCTTCCATCATTCTCTTATCTGGTTCTTCATAAGGTAGACAACTACTAGATGATGCTAGCAATTTATCCTTGTAACGTTAGAAATTGTCCTCCTGTATGGAATGGTACAATTTCCCTCAGTTTAGCTCCTCACTTGGGTGATCTCTCAACCTTTTCTTTTCTAGCCTTCCCAAAACCCTAATTGACTAAGTTTAGAAGTAGTTTGTTCACTTTTTGCGGTAACTTGTTGATAGAACCTGGAAAGGGGATTTGAGATTTGGGTCCCTAGGACCCCCAACAATGTAGATCTGAGTGGAAATTGGGGTCTTAGACTTGGGCACCCAACCCCTAGTCCTCCTCTGTTTCCTAGGATTTTGAATTTTGGCAGGGTGTCGGCTCTCGTCGAGTGCCTCGAGATTTTGTTTTCAAATTCTCAATTTTCACACGATATCAAGACATTATTTCAAAATTTGAATTTCCCTAAAGCTAGATATAAAAAGACATTTACAAATCATTTTATCACACACAATTCTTATGCAAGCTTGATGCCAAAACTTTACTACAATTACTATTGAAAATTAGTGACTTGTTGATGCTCTTAGAAGTATTTTGTATTTGCTATCTTGGAGACAATGGATGGAGATTAGGAATCAAGATCTTGAGTTTATCTTGCTCTTCCTAGGGTTTGTACACCCTTTGCATGATCGGGAGAAGGGTTGAAGCCTCCAACAACAAGCTTGGAGATCCTCTACAGACATTGTTGATTCACCTTCTTGTTCATCAAAGTCTTCATTTATCTCATCTCCTTGAGGTGAAGTTGTATGTGTTCATTGATGCAAAGCATGTTGTTGATCTTTTCTTGATTGAGACATCTAGGGTTTGATATTTTTGCATACACACATTGTTAGGTTTGCACACACTTCTGCAAATCTTTTTCTCTAGCTATTGTTGAGGTAGAAATACCAAAGATGAGGCTTGACTAAGGAAATCTCCTATATAGCCATAACATTTTCCTTCTTTTGTAGGTGCAGATCATGCTTTGCAAGTTCCGGTGGAAAGAAGCTATAGAAAGGAAGATATTGCAAATACAGTCACAATAGACTTTTAGATTTTTAGATTCTAAGACTTGCAGGACACTAGAGCGGGCACCCTAGTCCAACCAGGGGTTATTTCTAGGATCTAGAAGCCTTTTAGCAGTCTCAAACACCCTGTGCAGAAGATTTTCCATCTTGGAAACTTGCGAGACATTGGAGTGGGCACCATAGTCCAACTGACCCTCAAAATCTAGGTACATAGTCTCTAAAACCCTCCCTCTACACTTCTGTGATCATTTTTGCTAGTTGTTTCATCAATTTCTGTGTATTTCTGATTTAAGGCATAATTAGGGTTTTACTTGGTTGAAAGGAAAACACTTGATAAAACCTTAGTTAGGGTCTTAGGTTTCATAACCACACAAGTGTAAGAGATAGACAAAGTGATTAGAAGTTTGTTCATAAGCTCAGTCCTTGTCCTCCCAATGCTTAGTGGGGAAATTGTGGTATTTGACTTAGCTTAAACAAACTATCCAATTTTCCCCTAAAAATTTTGGTAAACCCAAGCTTTAAAGAACCTGCATCCTTTTAAACTTCAGATCTAAAATAATTTGCTGTTCTAGAACATAAGTGGATTGAAAAACTTCTTTAGTGAAATTGCATATGGTAAATTGTTGATTACATTCTTTATCTTTTCACTAAAGGAGTTGGAAATTATCATTTATTGTTGAAAATCATATTTCATTTTTAAAGGCCATCATTGTGCATTTAAATCTTGGTTTAAATAGAACATGTTATAATGTCAAATTATTTTTTGCAAGATTTTCATGCTTATGAAGAGCCGTTTAGTCATGATGACTCTGATATGTTAGATGAAGCGCTTGAGGACTTTGTCTCGATTGAACATTCCACTATGGCCTCTAAGCCTTCATTGTTTCAAAGATTTGTAAATACAATTTATGTGCCTAAACCTAAAGAAGAGATTGAAAAACCAAAAATTGTGGTCACTTTATGTGCAAATGTGGTTCAACTGTTGTCTAAACCTGTGCTTTTTGTTAAAGGTTCTTCATCTTCTTGTCAACCTCCTGATCACATTTATGATTATGCAAAACAAATAGCAAATCAAAACTCACAAAAAACTAATCATAACGTGGTTTATCATGCATATAATACTTGGAAAAACAAACAAAGTACACAACAAATGAGTGTTTCGATATCTTTACCAGCTTCTCAACCTATGCTTCCTCAAGCACCTCGTTTAACATATAAAGGTGGTAAAGACTATGATCTTGTAGAGCAGCTCTGTGCTACTCCTTTGAAGATATCTCTTTGGGAACTTATACAAACTTCACCTACTTATCATGGAATGCTATAAGAATCTTTACAAAAGGTGATTGTTCTTCCTATTGTTAAACCAAATGATGTTGTTGCTTTACTAGATTGTATGCATGCAACAAAGACAGATATTTTATTTCAACAACATGAATTACCATCTTGCAAGGTTCAAAATCCATATGATCCTTTGGTTATCTTTATTACAATCAACAAAACATTGGTTTAGAGAGTTATGATTGATAATGGGTCATCCCTTAACGTTTGTGGCATTGATTTATTGCATAAGGTTAAAGTTGATGTATCTATCATCAAACTAGAATCATTAAGTATTTGTGGCTTTGATAATGTTGGATGATAATCTGTGAGCACTATAACTTTACCTATACAAGTTGGACCTGTCATGGTGCCTAGCTTGATTCATGTCATGCCTTGTTCTCTATCTTATAACATGATTCTAGGCAGACCTTGGATACATGCAGTAGGAGCAGTTCCTTCTACTTTACATCACTCAATTAACTTTATATTTAAAGGGAAACTGCATACTATCCATTCGGATCCTGAACCTAATAATTGTCTACAAATGGAAGTGCATAGGCATGTTATTTGTCCTAAGAGTTTAAACAATCTAAAATCTAATTTATCAGCTCCTCTTGCCTCTAAAAATATTATGCAAGAGTCCAAGCAATTGAATGCATTTGTTGGAGATGACTGGGGTTTGCTAGATTTTGTATCTTCCTCCACAGAAGAATATAAAATCAAAAATCATGTCCCCGAAACATCAAATATTGCATCGATCACATTGCATACTTTGAATGATAAACATAAGACCTCTTTGGTGACAAATAAGGATAATAGTCTTAGTTATACTATAGGTTATGAGACTTGTGAAGCTCTGCCCTCCTCTAAAGAAATGGTCTCTCTCTATGGTAGAGGATTCCAAATCCTTTACAAAAATTGTGACTATGTAGGTAACGGCTGCAACATAAATCAATAAGGAATCAAAGTCCCTATAGAATCTACTACATGACACTGTTCAAATGGAATTGGATATAATCCTTTTAGGGAGTCGAAAGCCCACAAATGCCCTACTCTAAATTTGAATACAATATTGACACTTAGTTTGATATTCCCTAAAATGATTGGCATCAATTGTCCTCCAGGATCACTTCTATTAGATACGTTTATAGTGGATGAAGTGATAATGGAATTCTTAGGTGCTTATGATGGTATTCCTCGTTATCACCATAAACGTGGCCTACCTTACTGTTTAAACAATGATGCATATTTTGGAAAGACTACTAGCACAATAACTGCTACAGTAGAGCATAGTGAAGAACTTGAAGAATGGTTACAATCCTACAATCCCCTAGACCATAGTACTCTCCTTAATGGAAAGAATATTGATGTTGTTATGGATAAGGATAATTTTGAAAAAGTTGTCCCTATTGGTGATTGTTTAAATGTGGAAGAAAAAGAAGAAATGACTCAACTGTTGAATGAGTTCTCAAAATTATTTGTTTGGAATTATTTAGACATGCCTGGCATAGATCCTCATATTGTAATGCATAATATTGTGTTGAAACTAGATGTTAAGCCATTCAAACAAAAGATTCATAAGATGAATCCCAAGATTGCTTTGCTTGTTAAAACTGAAATAGAAAAACTTTTACAAGCTGGATTTATTCAACCTATTGATTACTCTCTATAGATCTCTAATATTGTTGCCATTGCTAAACTTGATTATCATATAAGAATGTGCATAGATTTTCAAGACTTAAACTCAACATCTTTGAAAGATGATATTCCGCTCCCTAATATCGATATGATTGTTGATTCCATAGCTGGACATGAGTTGCTATCTTTCATGGATGGATTTTCAAGATATAATCAAATCCTTATAAATCCTCTCGATCAGTATAAAACAACCTTTATAACACCTTGGGGTACATTTTGTTGGGTAGTCATGCCATTTAGACTTAAGAATGTAGGAGTTACTTACTAGCCTACGATGACTCTTATATTTCATGATTATATGCACAATATTCTAGAAGATTATGTTGACGACATCCTAGAGAAGTCTATCCATCATAAGGATCATGTTACAAATCTTTTACAAATATTTGAGTGCATACGAAAATATAATATGTGATTGAATCCTTGAAAGTGTGTTTTTGGTGTAAACAGTGGAAAGTTACTTGGGTTTATTGTTTCAAATCAAGGTATAGAAGTTGATACGAAAAACATATATGTGACTATTAATATGACAATACCTAAGAACATATCTCAACTTTGTAGTTTGTAGGGAAAGATACAGGTCATCCACTGATTTGTTTCACAACTCACGGATAGTACTTGCCCTTTTATTCAACTACTGAAGAAATATTCTCACTTCCAATGGAATTCTAAATGTCAAAAAGCTTTTGATGACTTAAAGGATTACCTAGCTAATCCACCTAATTTGTAACCTGTTGTTTCGGATAAACCATTCTTGTTATACATTTCAGCATCTAAAAATGTCCTAGTAGCTTTGTTGGCATAGCATGATGCTAAAGGTAAATAATGTGTTGTCTACTACATCAATCGTACTTTGCTTGATTATGAGGTGTGATACACAGCTATAGAGAAGCATTGTTTATCTTTAGTGTTTTCCACTCAAAAGCTTAGACATTATCTCTTAAATGCTGAAGTGCATGTAATGGTAAAATTTGACCCTTTGAAACATCTCTTCTCAAGAACAGACTTATCGGGTCATCTTCCTAAATGGGTTATGTTGTTAACAAAATTCAATCTTAAATTTATTTCACAAAAAAGTGATTAAAGGACAAGCAATAGCCAATCAATTAGCTAACGCTCCCTTGCCATTTTCTATACAAAATGTCAATACTTATCTTGACGAATGAATCTTAACAATCTGTGTGGATGAAAAATGGGAATTATATTTTGATGGATCAAAATGTTGAACTAGCTTTGGGGATGGTGTTATAATTATACCTCCCATTGGTAAGCCGATTCCCTTATCTTACCACTTAGATTTCTCATGCACAAACAATATATCTGAATACAAAGCTCTTATTGTAGGACTTCGTACAGCCTTGGCTCTTAATATCAAGAACATTACAATATACGATGATTCTCAGTTAATTGTTAAATAGATAATAGGATCATATCAAACTAAGCATGATAAGCTATCTCAATACTATGAGTTGGCATTATCTCTCTTGAAACAATTCAAATCATATTCAATCGATACCATTCCCAAGAAAGATAATCAGCATGCAGATGCGATGACAAGTGCAACTTGCCTTATATCCCCTAATGGTTTTCCTGAGGAATTCACCTTTGTTGTCCATAATCTTAAGACACCGATAATCAATGACCCTATAGCTACGAATTTAGAACTTTGTCGTAATACATACATGGATGAATGGTTCTCCTACATATTCAACTATCTATGCGATGGAAGCATTCCTAATTCGACATCTGAGAGGAACCTCCTACAACAAAATAATGAAAATACATGAAATAATAGAAATAGAAGAACACAGAAGGAATTTATTGATCATAGGCCATTTCGAGGGGGAAACCTCCTTTGAGCAAGCTCAATACAATAAACTCATTGAAGCCTTCATTGTCCTCAACACGTACTTATATACTAAGTCTAATCTAAACAACTATTACTCCCCATGAATGTGGGATAATACAATATACTCACAGGATGACTTACAAAGCATATGCATCCAACAACAATATACTAACAAAGTAAAGAGAAGGGTTAAACATGGGTTCCTAACATCCCCTCCCTCTTAGAAAAGCTTTGTCCTCAAAGCTTAAGATGTGGAAATTGTTGTTGAATCTGAAGGACTGGTTCCCATGTAGCTTCTTATGGTTGCATTCCATGCCATTGAATTAATACCTCTATGATGGATCAAGAGTGAAGCTGACGAGTGCACCTGTTGAGGATGGTCTCCAGCTCCAAAATGATGGATCCTTTGTTATCCAGTTCGGGTAAAATAGTTTGTGCTCTGATGTTAGTGCCAAGAACTTTCTTTAGACTAGAGACATGAAATACTAGATGAACGCAGGAAGAAGGAAGCTCCAATTTATAAGCAATAGACCCAATCTTCTGAAGAACCTTATATGGCCCATAGAACTTTGGAGCCAGCTTATGATGCCCTTTGAGTTTTAGGGAGGATTGCTTGTATGGCTGTAGACAAAGAAAAACCATATCACCTACTTGAAAAGTGCACTTAGAATGGTGCTGATTGGCTTGTTGTTTCATTCAATTTCTTGCCATGTGAAGATTGTCTTGCAAAATGCGAAGAATTTGATCTCGGGTTCGGAGAACCGTGTCAACTGCCTAAACTGGTGAACTGCTGGGGGTGTATGGAAGGAGTACTAGCAGTGCCTGACCATAGACTATGTCATATGGAGTCATTTTAGATGCAGTGTAGTAGGAGGTATTGTACCACCATTCATCGAGAGGGAGCCACTTTGCCCACTGATGCTAATTTTCTAAGGTGAAGTAATGAAGATAAGTTTCCTAACATTTGTTGATAACTTCAGTTTAACCATCTATTTGTGGGTGATACCCTGAACTCATCTTCAATTTGGTGCCAGTGTGGTGAAATAGTTCTGTCCAAAAATGAATGGTGAAAGTTTCATCACGATCTGAGATAATGGAAGAAGAGATTGCATGAAGATGGAAGATCTAGTCCATCAAAATTTGTGTGAATGAGGAGGTGGTATAGGGATGGCTAAGGGCACAAAAATGACTATATTTGGAGAGGCGATTAACCACAACCAAGATCACTATCTTCCCTTTAGATTTAGGGAGCCCTTCAATGAAATCCATAGAAATATCTATCCAAATCTATGTAGGGATGGGCAAGGGTTTGAGCAATCTAGGAAGGAGTGTTGTTTCATCCTTGTTACACTGGTAGGTATCACATTCAACCACCATCTGTTGAATTACCCTTTTCATTCCCTTCCAAAAGAAGTTATGCTGTGCCCGATCACAAGTTTTGAGGAACCCAGAGTGCCTGCCGATGGAGAATCATGGAGTTCATAGAAGATACCCTGTTGAAGATCTGTACTCTGGGGAAGCACTAGACAACCCTTGTATCTCAGAGAAGCACCATCCTAAGAGTAATGCAGTATAGAAGAAGGGTTATTGGATAACTGTTGGATAATTTGAGATAATCAAGAGTCATTGATATAGCCCTGCTGAACAGATTCCAACCAATTTGGAATAGGCATAGAAATAGCTAAAAGAGAAGCTTGGTCATCAAATATGTGAGAAAGAGCATCCGCCACAATATTGTCCTTACCCTTCTTGTAAGTGATCTCATAGTCATAACCCATGAGTTTGCTAAACCATTTTTGTTTTGCTGTGGAGGGGACCCATTGTTCCAAGAAATATTTTAGACTCTAGTGATTAGTCTTGATGTAGAAATGATTCCCTAATAGGTATGGCCATCACTTCTATATTGCATGCAAAATTGCCATCATTTCCTTCTCATATGTAGAGAGTATTAAATTCTTACCTGAAAGGGCTTTGCTGGTGAACGCAATGGGATGTTCATCTTGAAGGAGAACAACACCAAGTCCATTACTACAAGCATCACTCTCAATAGTGAAGGTCTTGGAAAAATCTAGCATAGCTAGAATAGGTGTAGTACACATAGCTTGTTTTAACTTTTCAAATGCACACTTACCAACATGTGTCCATGTAAAAGAATCCTTTTTCAACAGAGCTATTAATGGTGCTGCAATCTTCTCGTAATCCTTGACAAACTTGTGGTAGTAGCTAGTGAGTCCAAAAAAACCACGAAGGCTCTTGAGTGTCTAAGGATGTGGCTAATTTTTCATGGCATCTATTTTGGCAGGATCCAAGAAAACCCCTTAGGATAAAACAATATGCCCAAGATGCTCTACTTCCTCCTACCCAAAAACACATTTAAACTATTTTGCACAGAGATGATGATCAGAGAGAAGTTGTAGTACAAGATCCAGATGCTGGAGATGCTCAACCCATGTTTTACTATAGATGAAGATATCATCAAAGAATACCAGAATGAATTTCCACAAGTAGGGCCAGAATATTTTATTCATCAATGCCTGGAATGTGGAAGGAGCATTAGTGAGGCCAAAGGGCATGACCAAAAATGCATAATGGCCATAATGCATGCAAAAAGTTGTTTTAGAGATATCATCCTCATGAACCCGAATTTGGTGATACCTAGAACAAAGATCCAACTTGGAGAAAAAATGAGCAGCATGAAGCTCATCAACAACAAGAATCAGAAACTTATCCTTGATTGTGATGTGATTAAGTGCTTGGAAGTCAATGCAGAGGCGCCATGACCCATCTTTTTTCTAGACAAGAAGAACTGGTGAAGAAAAGGAACTGGTACTAGGGCAAATAATACCATACTTCAGTAAGTCCCGAACAAGCATCTCAATCTCTATCTTTTGGTGAAATGGGTAGCAATAGGGCCTAATGTTGGGAGGAACACTTCGAGGAAGGAGCTGAATATGATGGTCCTCTAGTCGTGTAGGTGGCAATCCCAATGGTTCAGCAAAGACACATGCATATTTATCCAAAATTTGTTGTAGATCTGAAGGAGTAGTGGAGACCGCTGATGGTTGCATCTGAATGGAATGGAGCTGAGCGATGACACCATGTGAATTCTTCTATAGGATCTTTTCCATGTAATGTGAACTGATGATGCTGAGAGACCCCGGTTGTAAGCCCTTCAATGTGTTTTTTTGCCCATTGTCTGAAAATTGCATCCAAAGTTCAGCAAAATCCCATAAGATGGGTCCAAGTGTGTGTAACCATTGAGCACCGAAAACCACATCACATCCACCTAAGGGAAAGGAAAACATGTTAGAGTACAAGTTATAATCTCCAATAGAGATACACACATTGTGACAATTCCCTTTGCAAGGTAAGGTGCCCCCATTGGTAATCATGACTTCAAAGCTCAAGAAAGGATGGACAAAACAATTAGCCTGTTTGGCGATCCAAGGGTCAATGAAGTTATGAGTGCTACCAGAGTCAATGAGTATTGTAAGAGGGAGCTTCTTGAAGTAACCCTTGACCCACATGGTTTGTGGGGTGGTGACTCCTACTAAAGCATGGAGAGATATCTTTGGGTGGTCGTCCTGAGAAGGAGGGTCAACAGGTGGCTGCTAAATGTCGACCTGATCATCTACTATATCCTAAGCATCTTCATAAACTTCATTTGTAGGTGGAGAATCCACATTCAAGAGATAGAGCTTTTGCTCAACACATCTATGTCCCTGAGTGAATTTCTCATCATAATTATAACAAAGCCCTTTTTCTCTACGTGCCCGTATCTCTTCTTCAGAGAAATACTTAATAGGAGTTGTTCTAGGAGCTGCCGTGATTGGAGGTCTTTGGGAAACCATATTTCTAAATCAAACAAAAGTGGATTTGGAGCACTGTTGAGTTGTGATCTTGTCCTCTGCCAACATAGACAACCCTAGGGCTTCCATCATTGTGCTAGGATGGAACATTTTAACCTTAGAGCGGATTGCATCCTTCAGACCACTGACAAAACAACTCCTAAAGAATTCATCAGACAATCCCTCTATGTGATTGGCTAGTTTCGCAAATTCTATCTAATATTCTCTGATAGTACCAATTTGGTGAAGTTTAGTGAGTGCTCCTATGAAGTCATCAAAAGCACTAGGGCCAAATCATTGCAAAATGAGTTTGCAAAAATCTATCCATTTTGGCTTTTCATGAGCCTTGATGTACCAATGGAAGCATTGAAGGGCTTCTTGTTCCAAATGAAAGGATGCAAGTGGGACTTTGTTGACATCAAAAGTATTATGGAGACTGAAATATTGTTATGCCCAGTATATCCATCTAGTTGGATCATCACCATTGAAGTGAGGAAAATCAAGCTTCAGCCCATGAAAATTGATGGAAGAAGAGAACCCAATGTCTACAGAAGACTCTGGCTGCCATCTATTGTTCATGGATGAATGTTGAAGATTGAGGCTGAGAATTTTTTCATCTAGATCTTGGAGTTTGGTCTTGAGGGTTGCAAGTTCATCCTCCATGTTTTTTGCTCCTGCGCAGGTGACAAGCATAACTAGGATTTTTTCTTTTTTTGAGAATGGGTAGAAAAATAAAAATAGAAACTTTTTTAGTAAAGGAAAATTTGGATTTGGGAAAAATTCTAATGGGTAATTGGGGTTTGACTAGGTTTTGGACACTTTCTGAGGGACAAGGAAGCAAAAAATGGGGATTTCAAAAGCGGGATGAAAGAATGGGAAAACTTGTCCAAGAGGGACAAAGGAGCAAAAGTAGGAAATGAACACTATGGGAAAATTTGAAGGCGATTGGGTGAGAATCAGAGAAGTTATGGAAAACCTTAAAAATAGACAAATGTGGGATTTTTGGCTTCGATAAGTGGAATTTGGAATAGGGTCCTCAAGGAAGGAAATATACAAAATGGAATTTCAGGGGTTCCAATGAATTTTCAGGGGAAACAGAGCTAAAGCAAGGAAGATATGGCAAAAAAAATAATTTTTTTTCTAGAAATGATCTACAATGGGATCTGCAACAACTCTAGACAGATGCAATCTATGATTTATCAGCTGGCAATAGATATGGACCCTAGGTATGTTTAGCTTACTAAAGGTTCAAGGGATTCACTCGGCTACCAATGTTGTCTAACAGCTTGCGTATTGGGGCAGTACCACTCACTCCACAGCTCAAGTAAAACTGATAACCGCTTTGCCACAAACAATAGCTCTTGGTTTACCTCACGGATGGGAACTAGTCAATCAGGTATAGGTCATTGCCCTTTTCGATGGTAGGTCCTCTCAATGGTCTAGCTACTTTGGGGTTCCTGTGGTACTCCTCACAATGAGTTTTAGGGCTATGCCCAAGCACTTCCCATAGTTAAGCAAATAGGGATTATTCCCTGATCTAAACCTGCAATAGAAATGAAAAATATAGATGCAAAGAATAAAGAACTACTACAATAATCACAGTGCCTGGAGGCCACTGCGAAAAAAATTTGGTAGAAATTTCACCCAGCAAGCCCAAGAAAGCACTCTGATACCAGATGAGAGGAACCTCCTGCAACAAAATAATGAAAATGCATGAAATAATAGAAATAGCATAACACTGAAGGAATTTATTGATCATAGGCCACTTCGAGGGGGCAACCTCCTTTGAGCAAGCTCAATACAATAAACTCATGGATTCCTTCATTGGCCTCAACATGTACTTATATACTAAGTCTAATCTAAACAACTATAACTCCCCATGAATGTGGAATAATACAATATACTAACGAGACAACTTATAAAGCATATGCATCCAACAACAATATACTAACAAAGTAAAGAGAAGGGTTAAACACAGGTTCCTAACAACATCTAAGAATGCTTGACTCCGTTTACGCAAACTAGCAGTGCAATACATTATATTATTGAATGTCTTGTATCAATGAAGTTATAATGGTGTTTTACTCTAATGTTTAAGCAATTCAAAGATTTTGATAGCTTTAGAAGAAGCTGACTCTGGTGCCTGTGGAGGACATTTTGGTGGAAAATCATTGGTGTAAAAATTGTTACGTATGGGATACTATTGGCAGCATATGGAACAAGATTCCTTTGCTTACATCAAAAGATGCCCGCAATGCCAACAACATAAACACCTAATCCATGCTCTGGCTCAAGAGCTTCATGCCCAGGTGTCACCATGGCCATTCTCTATCTGGGGTTTGGATCTAATTGGTAAAATTTCCCCACCCTCCTCTCAAGGACATACATTTATCATGACTACTACTAATTATTTTACAAAATGGGTCGAAGCAGTCCCTTTGTGATCCACAACCGCCAATGTCATCTGTTGATTCATACAAGATAACATAATTTCTTGATTTGGAATACCTTCCTCCTTGGTTTCAGACAATGGTACACCATTTAAGAACAAAGATGTCAAAAAGTTCCTCGAAAAATATCATATACAACATTGCTTCTCTATGCCTTACTACCCTCAATCGAATGGCCAAACAGAATCTTCAAACAAGGTTATTGGATAGATTTTACAGGAAACTATTAACAAACATCAAAAGGACTGGCATACGCAATTATCCTATACATTATGGGCTTACAAAACAAGTATTTGAATAGCTACTAGTAACACACCGTATAATCTCGTCTACAGCACAGATGCCATAATGCCCTTAGATTTAGAAATTCCTTCTTTGCAGATTTCCCTAAGAGATATCATCAATGATGATATAGAATGAGAGAAAAGATTATAGAAACTTGAGATGCTTGATGAAAGACGTATTAACACTCTTGAACATCTCAAGGCTTATAAAAAAGGAATACAATGAGCCTATAATGCGCAAGTCATACAACGTTCATTTAACGTTGGGGACTTGGTTCTTTATGAAAATCAATGGAACATAAACGCATTGCCTAGTGAAAAAGGTAAGTTTAGCCCTAATTGGCTTGGACCATATATAATCACTAAAACCTTTGGATCCAGAGCATATAAATTAGCCGATGAGCAAGGTATGCCACTTAAAGAACCTATTAATGTGGCACACCTCAAAAGATTTTATACTTAAAGATTTAATGTTAAATGTTTCTAAGCTAATTTAGCACATAGATTAGCTTCAATTTTGACAAGATATCATTGTTTTGTCTTAATTCATTTGGCATTATATCTTTGTTTAGTTGATCATTGTTGTATCGTGTTTAAGTAGTAATTGCTCAGATCACTTTTGTATTAACTGAATATAGCATGGAAATTAAAGTTATATGTAAAATAATTAATCATTGTGTTTGTTACTACATGTTCTTTTTTTAGAATTGTTAGTACATCATAATAGCATTAATTATAGCATTTAGACATCATCACTAGTTGTATTTTTACAAAAATCGCTTGTGATAGATCAAAAGCCATTACACATAGATCAATATATATATATATATCTCAGTTTCATGTATACATCCCAATCGACTATCCCTCAAAACAAAATGGGATGTCATAGTGCCTAAGAATCTATACATCACATAGCTAAGCCTCGATCACTAGTACCCTCAGGCCCTCATGGTGTGTGAGTGACAAAACCCTGACCATGTGTTGCTACAGATCGTCAATGACTCCTAGAGATGGTCTACAATTATAACCCCTTGATCTCACCTCTCATCTCTATCATCTGCTAATGTGCCTCCTGGTACATCCTCTGGTACAGGTCTCTCTCAACCTGAACCTTGTCTCTATCAGTTCTTTCCTGCTAGACATCCTACAGTAAGAACTCACTGATAGCTGGCTCTCCCTCTGATGTAGGAACTGCTACCGTCTACTCTTGCTGTGCCTTGAGCTCAGCCTCAGCATGCTTAGCTCTTTGTCGAATCTCCTCTCTTTGTCATGCAGACTGCTCTAGCATGGCCTCTGTAGCAGTCATGTATCTAACACATGGCATAAATATCTTGGCATGCCACCTAGCAGATGATCATGTTGTATAACTTGCCCGCACTCCCTGGTCTGAGATATTTTTCGGTACTATGTCTCCTATGACATGACTCACAAAGTCTCACCATGCATCAGTCCCAACTGTAAAATTGAGGATGAGATAGATGTTAGACTCCCATATAAATATCACAAATAATAAACAATACAAAACATCAAATAATAAATCAAACCTAACCTAGATCTGCATCTCGCCAAGATGGATCTTAGATCACTGATGATGTGATGAGATGCATTATCTAATCTGTAGCTAGGTGCACAGACCTACTACTCTCCCCTCGTTCTATTTGACTAGGCCTTGCATCATCTACAGAAATAGGACCATGAGCCTTTTACCGCGGTCTCGACTTGATCTCTTTGTCATTGTCTACCTCCTGCTGGCTCTGTCGCGATCTTGCTTTGAAGACATACTGTGATGGGACATCCTCAGACTCATCCTCGTCTTCCTCCTCATCATCCTGAAGATCATAGTATCCTGCAAAATCATTGACATCATCCTCCAGCCCTGTGTCACTAGCGTGACTGGCCCAAGTTCAGGTATCTCCTGTAGGATGCCCAGGTGGAAAGAAAGGTGCAGGTTGTACTGTGTGCCACTAGGTCTAGTATGCTCGAGTATACCTGACATCATCTGTGTCTGACACTGGATCTACATCCTGAGGACCCTCATCATCACTAAGTGACACGTCTGCTATAGTCAGCCATTGGACAATATTGGCTCTTATTGCACTTAGAGCTACACGTGCATAGCTCGGATGAACTACAGGAACATCTTGTATCTGTTTGAATTATAGTGCCACCCTATCAAAGTAGAACCAAGATACAGTATGATCGAGGCAACTGGCCATCAGCCAATCCCTCTACATCTGAGCTAACTGCCACTACTTGCCAGGCCATCTAATGTAGCCATGATATGGTCTCTAGATGATGTCTCCATGCTATAATCTATCAAATACTACTCTCTAGTATAGCAGATTGTCATGCCTCCAACACCTAACTAGTGGATAGGCATAGAAACATGGATGGACGAATGTTGCCTCTATAGGAAAACCCATTGGTCATGTATACCTGATGTGCTCAAGGGCCCAAACCTATAGTAGTGTGCAGACCATCAAACTATGCATCTCATAATAGAGATATTTCCTTAAGTCACAATAAAGGTATGCAAGCATACTATGCCCCCATGCGTAGATAGTCTGATGCTCCTCCATCACTCTTATAGTTTGAATGAGACCCCCATGAAGGTGAGTGCCTCATCCATCTGGTGCAATGGCTAGTGCGATTATGACAATCATGATCCTCCGTAGTAAGTGAATGTCTCTGCATCCCTGCTCTAGCAAATGGAACTGAATATGTCCTCGCTCTACCTGTGAAATAGTGTGACCCAAGCCGTATAGCTGACTCTCCTGAGTATACCCTGCTGAGTGATGTCTAACAACCCTCACTATCTCTCCTCAGATCGACAGTCGAAGGATCCTAAATACATCCTCCAGTGTGATGGTAACTCACCTGTCGATAAGTGGAATGTGCATGTATCTACATCCCACCTCTCCATCATTGCCATGAGTATAGCACAGTGGAATCTGATTGTGGGCATCTCAAACACCCACCATAGGCCCACCGTCTATAAATGCTCTCTCTTTGCGACAGTAAAGGCACTAGCACGCTCTTGTAGAAGTGCCATCAGATGACTACCTGTGTGCTCACACATCTCAAGGACATCCTACAGATTAGAAAGCAAGTAAGAGTATCAAAATCCCCTCTAGAAACCAAAATAAGCTATCAAGAACTTAACAGAATTCCTGTGCCTAGGGCGTGTGTCCTATGTAGACAAGGGCACCCCAGGAAGACTAGGGCACCCCAGAGGGACACTAGTGTCCCTATGGGACTAGGGTGGCCCAAAGGCACTCTGGCACCCATGTGGGACTAGGGTGGCCCAAAGGGACTCTGGCGCCCTAGGTGGACCTAGGCACCCCTGTCTATGACCTGTATCAACCTTCTCCTTTTGGCATAGACATCGATAAATGTGAAAACCAAAGCACAATGAAAGATGATAGAAGAGTTGGATCAGGACCCTAGCGTAGCCTCAAAGTGTCTCTCCACTACTCGGGCTCAGAGCATCTCCAATCGTGGTGGATGATATGGACATCAGCTCGGCATGGCCATTCTCTTATTCTCCTCTACTTTCATACAATGGCAAGAAACAAGAATAAGTTAGTAATAAGTGACAACTCCCTTTTACATAAAGTAAGTGAGTGAGAATTCTTATTCCTAACCAAGTGTCAAAGTGCACTCTTTTACTCTTGAGCTCTTTTCTTGAGTTGTAAAACTTTGATTTTAGTGTCATTTATTGCGTTGGAATCCTGGTTCTGCTCTCTTCCTTTCCAATGTGTTACGTTTCAGTGTTGTTTCTTCAAATAACCATCATAACACATTTCCCTTGAAATTGGCGCATGTGGATACCTCCTTGTTTCTACTCTTAGACTAAGCAAGCAGAAACAAGGGGGGGCATATATCTCCCTCAATTTCCTCCCTTCCCATCACTCAACCCCCTTAGCATTTTTTATACTTACTCATTGGTGGTGGTTGCATGTGATTTGGTTTTGATTTCTCTGACAAGTGTTCCTTTGTAGGTTGTGGTTCCTAACTTTGTGGTCTTGCAAGATTGTAGACATGGGGGCTTCTACCTACTCGGCGACAACACTTCAGCTTCCTCTACAATATCCTTTTGGGTATCATTTTCATGATTGATTCATTTACTTTCCTTTAGTTGCATATGCATGTAGTGTCATATGGCCACTAAAGTGGGGGCTAAATGTAACATCAGAAATTGTCCTCCTATATGGAATGGTGCAATTTCCCTCAGTTTAGCTCCTGACTTGGGTGACCTCTCAACCTTTTCTTTTTTGGCCTTCCTGAAACCCAAATTGACTAAGTTTAGAAGCAGTTTGTTCACTTTTGAGGTAACTTGTTGATAGAACCTGGAAAGGGGATTTGAGATTTGGGTCCCTAGGACCCCCAAAAATGTAGATATGAGTGGAAACTGGGGTCTTGGACTTGGATGCCCACGCCCCAGTCCTCCCCTATTTCCTAGGATTTTGAATTTTGGTGGGGTGTCAGCTCCTGCCGAGTGCCTCAGGATTCTGTTTTCAAATTCTCAGTTTTCATGTGATATCGAGATGTTATTTCAAAATTTAAATTTCCCTAAAGCTAGATATAAAAAGACATTTACAAATCATTTTATCACACACAATTCTTATGCAAGTTTGATGCCAAATCTCTACTACAATTGCTATTGAAGATCAATGACTCATTGAAGCTCTTGGAAGTATTTGGTATTTGCTATCTTGGAGATAATGGATAGAGATTAGGAATCAAAATCTTGAGACTATCTTGCTCTTCCTAGAGTTTGTACACCCTTTGCATGATCGAATGAAGGGTTGAAGCCTCCAACAGTGAGTTTGGAGATCCTCCGCAGACATTGTTGATTCACCTTCTTGTTCATGCAAGTCTTCATTTATCTCATCTCCTTGAGCTAAAGTTGTATGTGTTTATTGATGCAAAGCAACTTGTTGATCTTCTCTTGATAGAGACATCTAGGGTTTGATATTTCTGCATACACACATTGTCAGGTTTGCACACACTTCTGCAAATCTTTTTCTCTAGCTATTGTTGAGGTAGAAATACACAAGACGGGGCTTGACTAAGGCAAGCTCCTATATAGCCACAACATATTCCTTCTTTTGTAGGTGCAGATCATGTTTTGCAGGTTCTGGTAGAAAGAAGCTATAGAAAGGGAGATATTGTAGATACATTCATGATAGACTTTGAGATTTTTAGATTCTGAGACTAGTAGGACACTGGAGTGGGTGCCCTAGTCCAACCAAGGGATATTTCTAGGATCTAGAAGCCTTTTAGCAGTCTCAGACACCCTGTGCAGAAGATTTTCTAGTTCAAAAACTTGTGGGACACTGGAGCGGGTGCCCTAGTCCAAGTGGCCCTTAAAATTTGGGTACACAATCTCTAAAACCGTCCCTCTACACTTCTGTGATCAGTTTTTCTAGTTGTTTCATTAGTTTCTATGTATTTTTTATTTAACGCATAATTAGGGTTTTACTTGGTTGAAAGGAAAACACTTGATAAAACCTTAGTTAGGGCCTTAGGTTTCATAACCATGTGAGCATAAGGGACAGACAAAGTGATTAGAAGTTTTTTCATAAGCTCATTCCTTGTCCTCCTAATGCTTAGTGGGGAAATTGTGGTATTTCACTTAGCTTAAAAAACTATCCAATTTTCCCCTAAACAATCCTTAAGAGTGGCAAGGTCCTTTCTTAACATTGCATTTTCCTCTATATATGTATTATTATTCTTGACTAATTTCTCAATTTGGGCCTTGGTGAATCTAGCAACATTAATATTCAGATCAACTATCTCCATTAGATCTGTATCCTCAACCCTCTGTACCATAAGATGACTGAATGCTTTATCAGGATTCTCAATGATCAGAGGCGTTTTGTTGGGATGATATAATGCCTATATTAGCAATGATTTCTTGTCATGATCATATCCTAATCTTGTCATGATCTTATTTAATGCTTCTATGCTCAATTGCAACTTTTTATCTTGACTTCTTTTAAAATTATCAAACACAATAGTTGAGGTCATATCCCATCTGGGAACTAACATTACCACTGCCTCTTGAAGAAGTATTCTTCCCCTCTCTGGAGTCATAATCTCCATTTCATTTTTAATCTTTGTTTGAAGCTCTTGTAGTACCTCATCTTGAATCTCAGAAGTGATGTCTTTGGTCTTCTCCATAGCCTGCTTGCCCTTGTATTAATACAAAAATGCTTGAAATTCAGGTGTTTTAATAAAATCATTGTTTGAAATAAATTTATTGTTGGGTAGATGTCTTATGTCTTCTAATAATTCATTTGGTGGTTCCATTGTAACCACTTCCCTTTCCACATGGGATTCATATCCCATAATGATGGTCTTAGAACTTTGCACCCCTCCTTCATTTTTAGACTCTTCTTCTTCTGCAATATTTGTGTCTGCAAAGAAACTTATCTCTAGTGTGGGTTGAGGTGAAAGATGACATAGGGGAGTTTTATATTCAGTTTATATTTCCTTGATTTGCTTTCCTTTTCTATCAAAAATCCTAGGGGGAACACCCTAAGTCAGTTTAGATGCATGTGATATCAACATCTCTAATGTCTCAATGGGATGATCAATCTCTATGAAGGCTCCTTTATAAATGGGATTTTTTTTCTATCCTCCAGGTCTCAACTAACATAATTTTGTTATATAGGCTTCTTCTCTCACCCGCACCGATTTCATCAATATTTCTTATCAAGTCATCATCTACAAACAATATATGATGGTGTTTTTTCAACTATTGATTTACTTTGACATTGTTTATGAAATGTTTTGGGTCAAAGTTTCCTCTGGCATTCCCAAAAGGCAATCTGAATTGTTCCAATTTTTTATCAGTCAATTGGTATCCCTTTTCAGCAAGAACTGTGAAATCTCCAAAGCACAAGGTACCAAGCATCAATGACTGCTTATTGTGACTCTTCAAATACAAAAAATCAGAATAGGCCAATTGTCTCACAATCTCCAGGTAAGAAAATCTATCAGGACATGTTTTTGGCAATAGGAAAGGTGGTCCTTCATATCCAAAGACTCTTATTTTAGTACAATCATGATATGCATACCAGTCACCCCAATTGTGTCTGATCTTTCCATTTTTGTCTTTGGGTTTGAGAAATCTTTGCACTTCTGTTGATAAACTATAATCACATGGGTGACCAAATAACTTATACAATGGTTTGACAAAATATTCTTCAAAATATAAGTAGTGGGACCTATCACATCTGCTATCCCAAATAGCAGTCCACATTTGCATAGATTTTATGTTTTCATCTTTGTCCAAATCTCTCACCCTTAACCATTTATCCCATAGACCCATATCTTGTCCTTCATACAAAACCAGATGCATAAATAAAGAATAGTGCCAAAATTTATTCCCTCCATTTTTTATAGATACCAATTCATTATCTAGGTCATGGGTGAAATATTCAACATAGTCAAAATATTGTGCATCCTAGCTTTGCAAATCAAGAGTTAAGACCATAGGTGCAATTTCCATAAACACGGAGGCTTCAACACCAAGTAATTGACACATAGAGTAATATACATGTATTTGAAATAATCCTCAAATAATTCTATGGAATATGGTGGATCCTCGACCCCTGCAAATACTTTGAGTCTATTACCTTCATCACAAGGTCTGTGTAAGGGTAATCTCCATATTTTATAATTATTGCTCATGTTACAGTATTCAAACAATAGGTCCCTTATTCTGAATTTTACATCAAGGCTAGTGTCTAACTGAAACACCATTTCTACGTAATCTCAGGTGATAGGAAAGAAGTGAGACCCATCATTTAATTTAATCAAGTAGGTTTGAGGATTTTATTTTATGGCTAAAAGTTTCAGCAGCTAGATATTTACAAATACATTTGACACTATTAATTTACCCAAATTTAGCCTCCACAGATTTGAGATGGGTTTATGTATGTGCATCTTCCTATAGTGGTAAATGAAAAGATCATATCCTCTTATCAAAGCCCACATATCCCCTATCTGTTTGTATGTATTAGCCAATTTCTCTGCATGAGGGTTCAATTAAGCATTCCTTCTGGACTGCTACCCTGACCGTGGGCATTGATCTAGTAAATCTTGATTTAAATGCCTATCTCCCAATCTCTGTCTTTTACTTTTAGGGTTTTCAATTATTTCTTCCATGTTTCTTATCTTATGAAAGAAAATTTTAATTCCTTGAATATGAATTTGAACCAGTATGTGGAAGCTGATTAGTGGTACTCACTTGATTATCTCCTCTGGCTTTGAATCACTATCTTCACTGCATCCTACTCCCACTCCTGGTGATTTGTTTTTATAATATTCTCAAAATTTGTACTCAATATGCTTAGTTTTGGTGCATTAATGGCATCTTGCAGTAGTTTTCACATCATCGAAGGGACATTTATTTTTTGAATAGGGGTCGTTGATCACCACCAAGATGTCTTGTCACTATTTCCTTGGGATGGCAAACTTTACAATCTCATTTTATTTCCATATTTGTTTCATTTCTTATATCCTTTCAGAACTTTGGTGTAATTCTAAATGGTGTCACATCGATAACATGATGTCTTCTTGAATACCTTGTCTATGAAAACTCTTGTTTTACTTGTCCCCTAAATGTCTATTTATTTCTTCACCTTTTTGAAGAGACTAAAAATCCCCTCTTTGATGTTGCAATGTCACTTTGAAATATTTCAATATTCTTTATATTGTTGGCTCATCAGTGAGACTAGCAATCATGTTATCCCGACATCCTCCCCTTTTCAAACTATTTTTAATGCTTTTCATTCGATCGGCGTGACACATTTTGGTGTCATGCTGATATGCCCTAGTCTGCTCGATATGTCTTTTTCATGTGTTTGGGATGTCGAAGAGAGTGCCAAATGACTCACCCTGATACCCCTCTATCTCCTTGATCTACTAGTCTCTTCAATTTTGTGATCTCAGGGTGATATGTTATTAAGTTAATATTTTTGTCCCCTTATATGCCTTCGGACTATCAAAGAGACTCAAAAATGAGTCTTCCCGACATATTATTGTCTTACCAATACTAGCTAGAACTTAGGCGACATAACAATGTTTTAATATAATTTTTATTTCATGTTGAAGGTGAAGAACTTAAGGTTATTTTGGTTAACAATATGGATGAAATGGATGTGTTTTTTCAAGTTAAATGAAAATTTTAAAAATGGCTTATTGGGGATGATGGAGGGAAATAGCAAAATTTTTGGGTTTTGAAATTTTGGTCCAACAATGGCTCTGGCCGGGGATGAATGGATGTGAAGTCATTGCAAAAATCTAGAAAAATACTCTTTGGAACCTAGACTAATGGTGGTGGGGAGGGGTGGGAAATGAAAATCCTAATCTACTGTGCATGGAAGAAAGATAAAAATTTTAAGAGAAGAAGTGTTTCGGGAACTATCCATGCACTGGCAATTCATGTACTTCACCACTCATGTTCTATAGATAATAAGAATCATCTCCACATCCTCCACTGATGATAAACGGGCCAACCCACAATGCCTCAAATTTGTCATGTTTTCCATTTTCTTGCCCTCTAGCATTCCACATGAGAACCATATCATCTACCTTGAATTTTCTTTCTCTATCCCTTCTATCAAATAGGTATTTCATCTATAATTGCAATTTCTCATTTTGTTCTTGTGCTTGGGCCCTTATTTCATCCAATTTTGCTAATTGTTTCATTCTTTCTTCCATAGGTCCGGGGACATCTATATCTTCTTGAAGAATAAATTTATAAACTGGCAAAAGATTATGGATAGGGAGCCTAGCTTGTGTACTATATACTAGTTCAAATGGGGATTTTCCCATTGCTTTCTTTACAGTAACCTATCTACCCATAAAGCCAATTTTAGTTTCGAATCAAATGCTTTTTTGTTATTTTCTAACATTCTCTTGATTATATTTAAGATGATTTTATTACTTGATTCTACCTGTCCATTGGCTTGAGGATGATATGGAGAGGCATATGAAATTTTTATGCCATAGGAATGATAGAATATTTTGAATTCTTCCAATATTAAGCACATACCAGTATCCATAATAAGCCTCACAAGAACCCCAAACCTAATGATGATAGTTTCTAGTAGAAAATTGACCACTACCTTACTAGTGGCTTGTCTAGTTGGAACTACTTCTATCCATTTTGTGAAATAGTCTGTTGCTACCAAAATTCATTTATGTCCACCACTAGATTTTTTTGCTATTTCTCCTACAAAATCCAGTCCCCATTAAAGAAATGGAGCTTCAACTTGCATTGGTCTTAGTGGTAAGGCTCCTTGATAGTTCAGTTTGCCAGAAAACTTTTGACAGGCTTCGCACTTTCTCACATATTTGTGGACATCTTTAAAGACTTCAGGCCAATAATAATCCAATCTCATTATATTATGAGCATTGTTCTTTGTTGAGAAATGTCCCCCACACACACCTTCATGCATCTCTTGTAACATTTTCTTAGCTTGGATTTTATCTAGGCATAACAACAAAACACCATCTTTGTTCTTCCAATATAAATCCCCATCTATGAAAACATATTTTGAGGAAACAAGTTTCAATGTTCTTTTTTATTGTCATTTAGGCCTTGAGGACATTTCATATTCTAGAGATAGTATACTACATTGGTATACCAAGGTGTATGTTCAATGCGTGCAATAATGTTATCTTCTTCTTGTATATTGCAAACCTGTGTAGCCTCCAAGTTTGATTCAGCCATCAATTTGGCCAAACCCTTACCCCTAACAAGCTTGGTGATTTGGATGTCAATGTTGAATTCTTGGATTCTATTGATCCATCTACATCTCTATCCCATGACTTCATTCTGGACAAAAACATCCTTTACTGTAGCATTTTGTACATATACTATTACATGGGCTCCAACCAAATATGGCCTAAATTCTTTTACTGATTTTACTAGGGCATAGGCTTGTTTTTCAGTAATGTCATATTTTAATTCTACCCCCTAAAGTGATTTACTGAAAAATGATATAGGTTGTTCATATCCTTGATTATTTTTCTGCAACATTACGACTGCCACCGTATGAAAAGATGCAAAAGAAAATATTTGGAATGGCTTACCAAAATTTGGGGATTTCAATATAGGATCCTCTTTAATAGATTTCTTGATGGATATAAATGCATCAATGGCTTCCTTAGTCCAATCCACTTTTTCACCCTTCTTCAACATTTTAGAGATTGTTTTGACAATTTCTGCAAAGTTTGATATGAACCTTCTGATAAAATTTATTTCTCCAAAGAAAGACTGAATGGATTTTATATTTCTTGGAATAGGATTCTTATTGATAGCCTCCACCCTCTTAGGATCAATCCTTACACCATGCTTTGAGACTATGTGTCCTAACAATTTTGCTTTTGTCACAGTAAAAAGGCACTTCTTTGGATTTAATGAAATACCATATTCCAATGCCCTGATAAATATTTTTTCCAAGTGTGAACAATGATCCTCAACCCTTTTAGAATATGTTGTGAGTTCATCTTGGTAAACTACCATTGTTGTGTTAATTAGATCAACAAAGGCTACATCCATGGCCCTTTGAAATGTTGCCCCAACATTTGTAAGGCCAAAAGGCATTCTTACATAGACATAGGTACCCCAAGGTGTTGTAAAGTGGTTTTATATTGTTCTGATTTCTTAACCTTTACTTGGTTATACCTATAAAAACCATCCATCATGGACAACAATTCACATCATGTTACTTGTTGCAACATTGTCTCCATATTTGGAAGAGGATAATTATCTTTTAGTGATGAGATGTTCAAATTTCTAAAGTCTACACACAATCTTATATCACCATTATTTTTTCTTATAGGCACCAAGTTAGATACCCAAGGAGTGCCTAATTAGTTTGATAATACCTGTTTCCCTGAGTTTCATGAGTTCTTCTTGCATTTTGGGTGCAAACATAGGATTTATAGGCCTTTGTCTTTGTCTAAATGGTTAGGCATCAAGTTTTAGTGGTATTTCATGTTGAAATAAATCTTCTCTGTATGCCTTAAGATCATCATAAGACCACGCAAACACATGTTTTTATTTTCTAGGTAAGATTATAAGCATTTCTCTGATCTTTGGACTGGTCCTCTTTCCAATATAAACCTTTTTAGGGGTTGTGTTTGTTCCCAAGTTAATTTCCTCAACGTCCTTGAGATCCACTATTGTAGGTTTGAGATTATATATGTCTTGCCCATCGAATACTCTTTCTAAGGCTACAAGGCCTTTGGGTATTTTGTTTGTCTTGAGTTGGACCACTTCTTTTCCAAAAAGAGTCTCTTTGCCATCTACCTATTCCACAAATGCATTGAAGTCAACTTCTTGAGACTCGTATTGGTCCACACAATGGAGGAACCTAATGAGATCTTGATCATCATTAAATACATGCCAGTTATAAATATGATCAGGGATTGTTGGTTTGACCTTGAGTTCTACTTCAACTATTCCTAATAATGTAACATCATTTCTTTTCAAGGCCACATTTGCTAAAAGGTCTGCCATTATGTTTTTGGACCTTTCTAACATGTCTACAAAGAATGTATCAAAGAGTTCAATAGTATCCCAAACAATATTCCTATATTGCTTCAATCTTTTGTTTTTTGATGAATATTTCGCCCTTACTTGTGATACAACCAATTCAGACTTGCCATGTATTGAGCAATAGTATTTTGATTCCATTTTTTAGGGCGATGTTCAAACCCAACAATAATGCCTCGTATTCAGGAATATTATTAGTGCCTTCAAAGGTTAACAAAATTGAATATTTAAATGTTTTTCCCATTGGTGAAATGAATACAACTCCTGCCCCATTTCCTCCTTTATTATAGGCTCCATCAAAATACATTCTCCACACATCATGTTCATCTGTTTGAACCACTTTTCTTGTTGGTTCTATATTTTGTAATTCAAGATGTGATTTTTCAACCCTAAAACTCCCAAGATCTACATCACGGAAGTAATTCATCTAATTTGGATCCAACCATTCAATTATGTTTTCATATCTTGGCTCTGTATATAGTCTAACTTCCTTCCCATTTATTGGTATTGTAGCATATGACAAATCAAGCTAGACATTCCCTCCTACTGCAATAGTCTACTATCTAGATAGCAACATACCATAGTATGGAGTATCTATTACAGTTATGTTAGTTCTGTAGACAGCTTCAGGACATGATGCTAATTTTAGTTCTACATCCTTCATAATTCTAACAACTGGAACAGATCTGTTATCCATTGCATAGTATCTACCATATCTAGTATCCACCCACATGCCTAGTTCTTTCATGACTTCTAATGGCATGATGTTTATGGCAGCTCCAGAGTCAATCATGTAATTCCTCACCAGTTTGTTATTGATTAGGAGTGTTATATAGAATGGATCCACTTGGTAAGGTTTCTTTGTACTAGTGTCACCAAGATAAATTTATGGAGTTCTTCTAATCTCTTGTTCAAGATTGTTTATTTTGTTTTCTAGCTCCTCTTTCTTTCTGCAATGATTTTGATGCTGATTTGGTACATCAGAAATCAACTTAAGAGCACTGTTTCTATACTCATCTATCTTCATTATTTCCATTAATGGTACCGATATCTTGATTTGGGATAATGCTTGTGTTATATCAAATGAAGGAGCAATGGTGATCTATTCTATTTTTCCTTTACGAGGGCTTTTCTCTTTAGGTTGTTGCTTATTGTTGTCCTTTACCTTATTTTGTTCAATCTTGTGTACTTCCTGGTGGGCAATTTTCTATTTTTCTCCTTTCTTATGGTTGTCCAAGGCACCCTTCTTATGATTTGGTTCTTTGATAAACAAACCGTTGGGTGCTCCTTGGTCAGCATTTGACAGTCCTATTCCTCATATTGTAATTATTTCTAGCTTGAGCTATAATAACAATTATAAGAGCTCTCATTTCCTTCTTAATGGTTTTTCTTAATTGGAAATATGGGGCTATATTAGATACATGAGTAGTTTCTTAATAATTATCTTCTTAATCAGAGAAAACCTCTTGTCTACCCATGTTACTATTATATTTTTGATTGCTTACCTCATATTCAAATCCATCTTCTTCAAATGATGAGTATTCTTCATCAATTGAGTGAGGTCTCATTCCTAACATATGCACAGTATGATCATCCCTGTCATGATTGTAAGATGTTTCATTTTCTTGTAATTATTGGGCTACCACACAATACTCATGTGAATGGGGCAGGTTGCATGCAACACACCATGGGTTGCTGCCCACTAGATGTGTCCCATGTTTCTTTAAGGGATCAAGAGTATCCTTATAATTATGCCTCTGTCTGTTATCTACAGGCTTCTCATCCTTCCAATTTGTGTTGTACAACATATCATGCAATCTAGGCCTTTCACTTCTATAATAATTTGCCTACCTAGTTTTTTGGTTATTAGGACTTTGCTAAATTATGATATTTTCTCTCTTGCCAAATTTTCAGCAGCTTTTCTATTGTTTTCAATACTCATAGCTACCTTTTGAGCTTCTACAAGAGTCATAGGAGCTCTATTTCGTAGTTCATATCCAATCTTAGGATCAAAAGCCTTCAAGTATAAAGCTAGGGCCATGCCATCATGAGGTTTCATTTCAGGAGAAATCTTATGGTATATTTTTGAAACCCTTTGTTTAAAATCCACTACTACCTCATTATAGTTCTTTTGAATGCTTGTCAATTCATGAATAGAAAAATTTGGATCAACATGACTCCCATACTATTCTTTTAATTGATCTTTGAAATCTTCAAAAGAACTAATTGAGGCATCAGGTAAATTCTTACACCAATCCCTAGCATCTTCAATCAGAGATAGAATGAATAATTTCATTTGGATATCTTCATATTGCACTTCATAGTTATCCATGACTGTCTCAATGTTTCTGATGTGTTCTTCTGCTGAAATGGCATTATTCCTAGCAAACTTTAGAAGTGCATTTCTCAAATCATTGTTAATGGGATCAGGACAAATTTGGTATCTAGATAAATCCAGCTGCCTGTATCTATTTATATTTAAAGGTCCTTGCAAATTATGATTTGGTTGATATTGTTGGTGGTAATGGTGTGGTGGATGTTGTTGTACATTATGGTGAGGATTCATATTTGTATTTTGTTGGAGAGGTGGAATATGTTGATGACCAAGAGGTGGAGAAGTATTAGTCATATGTTGGGAATGATTATGGGAAACACATGTTCTTGGATTTCGTGGTGGAATATTTTGTTGCATTGAACCGGTATTGTTTGTATTAAGTGTTGCTTTTGAATTATTTGAACCACTTGTATTCTGATGTGATTCTTGCAGATTGCTTGTGGGAACATGCCCACTTTGCTTATGGGGAGGTACATACTTGGAGCTAGTTGTTGTAGTTCTAGACCTTATTAGCTTCAATTCTTGTTTTATCCTTTCCTCTTCTTTTAATTTGGCTATTTCAAATTCCTCCTGTAATTTATACAAATTTTATTGTAGTTCATTCTTATTTCGTATGTCTTTTGGTGGAGTATTATGTGGATGTTATTTGATTTATAGATTCATATTGAATATCTCCACCCTGTTGTAATGACATTTTATAATCATATTCTACCTCTTTTTGTATTATTTCCCTTTCAATCTGAGCCTCATATTCAAGATGCTTCTGAGGGTTAGGTCTGTACTAGTCTAGAATGTCATGGAATCTATTATGATCGAACTGAGCATGATAACTCTTGGATTGGAATTCCTTTGATTCATGCAATGGAGTGAAACTGTTATGTGTCAATAAGGGTTGTTCTGATATATCTTCATGAGTATTTTGATTATTAAGGCATTCAGACTGGTTTGATGTTCTAGTTTTCTTACCAAAGTCCCTTAAAGGTGGGGCAATTGTAACTTCTTACCATTAGCTATCTCCTACCATCTATATTGTATGAGATTGTAATGCTCCAACACATAATATATCTGAGATTTAGAGTAGAGTCACCACCTCATTTGGAGAGGAGTGATTTTATCTTCTGGGTCTTTTCCACCAGTAGAGTTATGACTTCAATTTCCTGACTCTATTGATGTGGTCTCCTACCAGGTTGCTTTATATTATCCCCAGTAGAGTCGCCAATTCTGTTAGGTCTCAAAAATGTAGGTTGTTGACCCTAAGACGTTGCCAAGCTCTTTTGACTCTTTTGGCTAAAATCCCCTTCACTTCAAGCTTTGCCAAACCTAGGTGGGTATACCTTAACTACTAATGTAGACTTGTATGACCTTCACTTTGGCAATTGGGTGTGAATTAGATGTAAGGTTGTGAATTGTTTCTACTACTAATATGTGACATTTTGAATATATAAAAGTTTTTGAAATGTTATTTGTAATGACCAGTGCTTTATCTATTTGGGTGAATGGGGTCAAGGATTAAATGATTTGTAGAACTACCTGGCTTAACTCTAACTATTTGGCACTTTATCAAATGTTTACAGCTTATGTGAATGTGCAAGATGATTAGTTGCTAGACTCTTCTTTAAGATCTAGTTGACTCTTTCAAATTATTGTGTTTGTCTGAAAGGATTTATTTCTATTTGAAGGAAACCACCAATATGATTTACCTTAAAGGATTTAACTCAAAGTAGAGACTAGTAAATGCAAACCACTCAGAAGGAATTAAATCAACTTCTAATAGAAACTAGTCAAAAGCATCCACACAATGACAACAAATGTGCCTTGATAAATCTAGTAATTTAAATAATTGGAAATAGCCAAGATGGAGACAATCAAGCAACTTATAAACTTTGATATCAACAGAAATCAAAACACCATAGATATATCCACAATTTTAACCATTCTTGCCCATTAGAATATTAAAATATCATAGTAATGTCTTGAACTTGAAATTTGACTTGAGAGAATAGCATTATGAAATATATAATTGTCTAGATCAATGATTGATATTTTGGACTAGGCCTTGGTTTCCCTTATAAATATAGGAAGCAAACAAGATTCAGGCTTGAACCGACACAACTATTCATAAATTGCACCTCTTTATAATTAAAACATGATTAAGAAATAGAGACCAAGGTCATAAGCAATTAATGAAGATCTGGATCCATTATTCATTGTAGAGCACCCATGACCATAGGTCTGGCAAGGTACTCCTCTCCATGTTATAGTATATGTTAAATGTGTTGTGCCCATTCCTATTGTTGTTGTAAAATTTGTCAAAATTTCATTTTCATCCTTCATGCTTCCTTCATACTGTTTTGGCAATAAACAAGTTTGCCTTAGTAATGTGATCAATTTATTCCTGAGATATACAAGTATTTGTGGAAATTATGTCCCCCATGATAGTTTCCAGCTTGAATATTTTCTCCAACTTTTTATGAGTATTTTCTATCACTTTGATTTCATCATTGACTTTCTCTAAAGATATGGGAAATAACTGAGCCAACTCATCATTCTTTAAATCTTTATACCATATATTACCCTCACTATTGAAGAAATTAGGAAATGTCATATCCCCATGTAGATCAAAATCACCAATGTCTTTTGACAATATTGTATTAAACCTTTCATGTTCAATGATCAGTCTATTGCATTCCTTAAGTGCTTGCTCATCAGTGTTTTCTTTGGCTTTTAATTCATCTTTCTTCTCAAGCAATCTGAGATGCAATCTTTTATGTTCCTAATAAGCATTATGGGTTATTTTATGTAAGTCCCATACTTGATCATTGTGTTTCATCATCTTTTTGAATCTTTTATTTATCAATTTAGAAGCCATTTGATATTTGACAACTTTAATGTCACTTTCTAATTTATCACTTTTCTTTTGAAATTTCTCAGGCTTTACTTTCCAGTAATTTGCATCAGCTATGCCTTCCATCATTCTCTTATCTGGTTCTTAATAAGGTAGACAACTACTAGATGATGCTAGCAATTTATCCTTATGAGTGGCAAGCTCCTATCTTAACATTGCTTTTTCTACTATATATGTATTATTATTCTTGACTAATTTCTCAATTTGGGCCTTGGTGAATCTAGCAACATTGATATTAAGATCAGTTGTATCCATTGGATCTGCATCCTCAACCCTTTGTACCATAAGATGACCACATTCTTTATCAAGATTCTCAATGATCTAAGGCCTTTCATTGGGAGGATATAATGCCCATATTAGTAATGTTTTCTTGTCAGGATCATATCGTGATCCTGTCCTGATCTTATCCAATGCTTATATGCTCAATTGCAACTTTTTATCTTGACTTCTTTTAAAAGTATCAAACATAATAGTTGAGGTCATATCCCATCCGGGAACTAACATTACCCCTACCTCTTCAAGCAATATTCTTCCCCTCTCTGGAGTCATAATCTCCATTTCTTTGTCAATCTTTGTTTGAAGCTCTTGTAACACCTCATCCTAAATCTTAGAAGTGATGTCTTTCATCTTCTGCCTAGCCTGCTTTCCCTTGTATTCATACAAAAAGGCTTTAAATTCAGCTGTTTTAATAAAATCATTATCTGAAATAATTTTTTTGCTAGCTAGATGTCTTATGTCTTCTGATAATTCATCCGGTGCTTCCATTGTAACCACTTCCCTTTCCACAAGGGGTTCATATCACTTAATGATAGGCTCAGAACTCTACACCCCTCCTTCTTCATTTTCAAACTCTTCTCGTTGTTCTGCAATATTTGTGTCTGCAGAGAAAATTATGTCTTGTGTGGGTTGAGGTGAAAGATGGCATAGGGGAGTTTCATATTCATCTTGTATTTCCTTGATTTTCTTTCCTTTTCTATCAAAACTCCTGGGGGGAACACCCTGAGTCAGTTTAGATGCATGTGATATCAACATCTCCAATTTCTCAATGGGATCATCAATCTCTATGAAGGCTCCTTTATAACTAGGATTTTCTGCCATCCCCCAAGCCCTGACTAACATAATTTTGTTATATAGGCTTCTTATCTCACTGGCACTGATTTTATCAATATTTGTTATCAAGTCATCATCTACAAACAATATATGATGATGTTTTTTCAACTTTTGATTTACTTTGACATTGTTTATGAAATGTTCTAGGTCAAAGTTTCCTCTGGCATTCCCAAAAGGCAATCTAAATTGTTCCAATTTTTTTATCAATAATTGGTATCCCTTTTTAGCGAGAACTATGAAATCTCAAAAGCACAAGGTACCAAGAATCAATGACTACTTATTATAACTCTTCAAATGCAAAAAATCAGAATAGGCCAGTTGTCTCACAATCTCCAGGTAAGAAATTCTATCAGGACATGTTTTTTGCAATAGGAAAGGTGGTCCTTCATATCCAAAGACTCTTATTTTATTACAGCCATGATATGCATACGAGTCACCCCAATTGTGACTGATCTTTTTCTTTTTGTCTTTGTGTCTTAGAAATCTTTGCACTTCTATTGATAAACTATAATCACATGGGTGACCAAATAACTTATATAGTGGTTTGACAAAATATTGTTCAAAATATAAGTAGTTGGACCTATCACATCTGCTATCCCAAATAGCAGTCCACATTTGCACAGATTTTATGTTTTCATCTTTGTCCAAATATCTCACCCTTAAACATTTATCCCACAAACCCATATTTTGTCCTTCATACAAAACTAGATGCACAAATCAAGAATAGTGCCTAAATTTATTCCCTCCATTTTTTATAGATACCAATTCATTGTGTAGGTCATGGGCTAGATATTTAGCATAGTTGAAATATTGTTCATCTTAGCTTTGCACATCATTAGTTAAGACCATAGGTGCAATTCCCATAAACACAGAAGATTAAACACCAAGTAATTGATACATAGAGTAATATGTGTATTTGAAATAATCCTCAAATAATTCTATGGAATAGGGCAAATTCTCGACCCTTGAAAATACTTTGAGTCTGTTACCTTCATCACGAGGTCTATGTAAGGGTAATCTCCATGTTTTATAATTATTGCTCATGTTACGGTATTCAACCAATAGGTCCCTTACTTTGAATTTTACATCAAGGATATCATCTAATTGAAACACCATTGCTATGTAATCTCAGGTGATAGGAAAGAAGCCAGACCTGTCATTTAATTTAATCAAGTAAGTTTGAGGATTGTATTTTCTGGCTAAAATTTTCAGCAATTGGATATTTACAAATACATGTGGCACTAGTAATTTACCCAAATTTAGCCTTCATAGACTTGAGACAGGTTTATGTCTGTGTATCTTCCTATATTGATAAATGAAAAGATCATATCTTCTGATTGGAGTCCACGTATCCCCTATTTGTTTTTATGTATCATCTAATTTCTCTGTGTGAGGGTTCAACTAAGCATTCCTTCTAGACTTCTGTCCTAACCCTAGGCATTGATCTAGTAAATCTTGATTTAGATACCTATCTCCCAATATCTGTCTTTTACTTTTAGGGTTTTCAATTATTTCTTCCATGTTTTGATCTTATGAAAGAAAATGCTAATTTTGTGAATGTGAATTCCAGCTATTATGTGGAAGCCAATTAGAGGTACTTACTTGATTATCTCCTCTGGCTCTGAATCACTATCTTCATTGTGTCCTACTCCCGCTCCTTGTGATTGATTTTTGTAATATTCTAAAGAGCTGCACTCAATATGCTCAGTTTTGGTGCATTAATGGCATCTCACAATAGTTTTCATATTATCAAAGGGACATTTATTTTTTGAATCGGGGCCATTTGATCGCCGCTAAGATGTCTTGTCACTATTTCCTTGGGATGGTGAACTTTACAATCTCATTTTATTTCCATATTTGTTTCATTGCTTATATCCTTTCGAAACTTCGGTGTAACCCTAAATGGTGTCACACTGATAACATGAAGTCTTCTTGAATACCTTATCTATGACAAGTCTCATTTTACTTGTTCGCTTAATGTTTCTTATTTTATTTCTTTAGCTTTTTGAAGAGACTAAAAATCCCCTCTCTTTGATGTTGCAATGCCACTTTGAAATCTTTCAATATTCTTTATATTGTTGGCTCATCGGTGAGACTAGCAATCATGTTACCCTAACATCCCAAATTCCCCTTTTCAAACTATTTTTAATGCTTTTCATTCGATAGGCATGACACATTTTGGTGTCACGCTGATGTGCCACAGTCTGCTCGATATGTCTTTTTCATGTGTTTGGGATGTCAAAGAGACTACCAAATGACTCACCCTGATACCCCTCCATCTGCTCGATCTACCACTCTCTTCGATTATGTGATCTCATGGTGATATGTTATCAAGTTAAGTTTTTTGCCCCCTTATGCCTTCAGACTATCGAAGAGACTAAAAATGAGTCTTCCCGACATAGTATTATCTTACCAAACTAGCTAGAACTTAGGGGATATAACAATGTTTTAATATAATTTTCATTTCATGTCAAAGGTGAAGAACTTAAGTTTATTTGGGTTAACAATATGGATGAAATGGATGCATTTTTTCAAGTTAAATGAAAATTTTTAAAATGGCTTATTGGGGATGATGGCGGGAAATAGAAAAATTTTAGGGTTTTGAAATATTGGTCCAACACACCCATTAGACTTGATACCCAAGCAAAGAAAACTACACATCGAAAACATAGAACTTTCCTACAAAATCATAGGTAAGACCACCTTTTGAAACACCTTGATACTTAAGTACCAATTATCTCAACATATAGATATATCATCTAGAATCATGCCTATGGAGAGGAAAACTAATGCATTTTAGACTTAATAAAATCCAGGGGTAAACCTATCTGAACAATCCACTCTATCATTGCATTCCTACATCGAATTATCGACCAAGAAGCATAAACTTGTGATGATGCCTGCATTGTATATGCCTTCAAGACTCATTTCTAGCCTAATCTAACTCATACAGACTTATTCTAATTAACCTAATTTACTGAAGTTCACAAAAATGTAAGAACAACAAAAACAATTTGAAATCCAACTGCTACAAGTACCTTCAGCATAAGCTGAAGATAACTATATTAAACAGAGAATTACAAAGTTAACTCAAAATACACAGAATGATAAAAGAATTGATACTAACCTCTGAAGGACTTAAAATATGCACTTTATTCATGAATTACAACTATTAGAAATAGCAATCAAGATATCTTACTCATTCCACAATGCAGCTTTATGATATAACATGAAAATATAACATGAAACTGTTTTAACTAGAAATGCATAAATAAGGAAATATACAAAGTGAGGGTTAGTACCTTGAGTGGCCAGCTCAGGGGACTATCTCACTTAATTTGGAAACTAAATCTACTTCAGATTCTCATAACACATAGTTGTATTCACTTCATATCAGAAATAGGATCTTTTAAGATTGTATTCAATAAAACATGTCTAGATCTTCCAACATGAAAATAGAGTAACTATTGAGCAACTGTAAAAATAAAGTATCTTGGAAAAAGAACTTAACTTTTTCATCAAACTCATCCCTCCTAACTTTTTAAAAAATAGGAGAGTACGATGTAACTACCAACTAACTTGATCATCAATTCATCCTTAGATATCAGGGTGTAGGTTTGAGATCAATTTATTAATCTAACTGAAACAGAGGATGTAGAGTCCCAATCAAATAGTAATTCGTATTCAATGGCTCATGAAATGAAAACACATAAGCTATGATTAGAATTCTAGAACAAGTCTTCTTCTTCCCTTGTATTTATTTTTCCATGATGACCACATTCATCCCATCGGTCTCCACTTCTGGTGTTTGAACTACACTTTTTTTTAATTCTCTTGTTTTGCAACTTGCTACAATCACTCTTTCCTAGATGCCACGTCTTTGCTACACAAGGTTAATTATCCAAACATATGTACACAAAATAGCTTTCATATTAAACTATGGAATTCTATCTACATTACATACATACTTATGTCTAACTCATGCAATTGACAAATATTATCACCATGCTTCATATTGGTAGATTAGGTTCAAGGTTTGCAGAATATATATAAAAGACAATGTATTATGGTAGTAATGTCTTAGGAAAGTATCTAAAATATAATAAGTATTAAGTCTGGAAAAATAAGAAATAGCATAAAAGAAGTCAACATTTGGACCTATCATTCCCCCCCAACTTAGACTCTTGCTTGACCTCAAGCAAAATAAAACACCTAGGGGAGAAGGTTATAATGTAAAGTTATCTACCACAAATCTATATCTTCCTTGACTCCCTTTCCCTATTTGAGATAAAATCCATTATAGTATGCAAGTCTCTCCATCTTGTTTAGCTTAGCACGCCTACACTTACTACCTCTCCCTCTTGCCTAGTGTGGTATTGGATAAAGAAAGATAGGAGGTTGATAAATAAGAGGTAACCATACTACTCCTTTTTTCTCTAAGATCTAGATATACATGTATAACCTCTCAAACATATTCATAAAGTTGTGGAAAGAGTGGGGTTCCTTCATTTGTAATTCTAGAGTTAGTCTATCCCACCTTCTCTGCACATACCTCTGGCAATTTTGAATGATGGACACTGCTAATTTTTGTATCCTGAACTATGATCCCTGAGTCTTAAATCGATGATTACCTTACCTAGACCCTTATGAGAAAGTAGTGTTAGCCAGTGGGTCAAGATCACTTCAAGGTTTAAGGCTTCTTTCCTAATCTATAGTGTCACTTTCTTTTCCTATTCCTCATATTGATCCATCAGTTCTCCCCTCAATTGTTCATTTCTAAAATATGACATCAGTGCTCTGAGCTGTAGATCCCCAACATAGATGCAGGGGTTCCATTCTATGTCCTCATCCATCCAGTAATTATGAAGATAGTATTCACACAACTGATCTGGTTCTTCTAAACTGGCCTCTTTTAAATAATTACAGAAGATGTACCTTGAATGCAAGTCAAGTTGATTATTAATAAATCTATTTCAAACTGGAAACTAAGAAACTTCTCTTTTAAAAACAATGCATAAATTCTTGGTGGAGGTCTGCACCCATTGATTTGTTTAGCTCTATTAATGACTTATGTCAGACGATTGTCCAACCCTTTAATTATCAAATCCTTTTCTTCAACTGATGCACTGAGACTGTGTTTCTCTTTTTCCCAATTCTCTTTTTCATGCTTGGTTTCATCAGTCAATTTCATTAGTTCAAAGCCTAGAGACAGAGTGGAATGGTACTCTAAGGTTTTTGTCACAAAAGGTTGGAGAGTGAGTACTTCTTCCTCTTCAATTTTTGTTTTACTTTTAGCCAATTGTGCCAGTAAATCTAAGTTAGAACCATGGCCATAAGTCTGAATTTTCTCTTCCAACTCTTGAATCCTTTTCTCTTTTTCTTTATCTTTTTCTACATACCCCTTTACCTGCTCTTCCAGCTATCTTATTTTGTCCAAGACTTCTTGAAGTTCCTCCCTAATATCTCTATCCTTGAATAATTCCTTTTTTTTCAACACTTAAAATTCATCACCTCTTTCTTTAGGAACATTAAAATTTTCTTTAGTAGAATCATCAGGTATAGACTTGCCCATCTTTCTTGCCATAAACAAATCTTCTGACTTAGAATCAGAAGAAGAAATATACTTTCTTTTCTTTGCAGACATGTTAACATTTTCACAGGTTTCAGCAGAGACATCCTCAAGATGGTTTTCGCCTCTATCTGAATCTAGATTCAGTCGAATTGGATCACTATCCTACCAACCTTTACTTTTGTATTCTCTTTTCTATTTCTCAACAACTTTTTCTTTGGCACTGTCGATGCTTAAAATTGCACAGGTTCTAACATCAACATGGGAAGTTTCAAGAATGGGGACTTGCTACTTGAAACAATCTCCAGAAGAAGCTGGCTCTTCCAATTTAAATGGGGTTTTGAGTAAAGGGAAGAGGAAGAAACAAGATTACAAATACAATAAAAAAAATCTAACACTATGGCGATGCACCTGACTAAATTGTGTTTCCTTAACTAGCACAATGAACATGTTTTTTTAAGATTCAGTTGTATTAAAGAGCAAATGCTGCATGATCAATATAAATAGATTGTAAATGAACCAAAAGATCAAAGGCTAAACTCATAAGAATTTGCAAAGACACAGATAATATCTGCAGCGATACAGAACAGAGTTCCTTTCATTAATATTCCAGCAAATTCAAAAGGCACATCAACATGAATAGGTATATCAACCTTCTTATCAGAAATAAAAAAATTAATGCAAATGATACAGTCTAATCACAACAAAGTATTCAAATTATCTACTTAATTTCTGATATCTCTTGTCAAAAACTAGATCCTTTCTATCAATTACAATTACTGCATATATAGCCATAATCTTAGCCCAAGATCACCTGTAACCACCCAAATCTTCAATGGTAAAATAGAACTGGAGCTAATTGGAAGTCCTAAACCATTAAGATCTTCTGAATCTACAGCTGTTTCATCTCGTGTGCTCATTGGCTGAGGAACAAAATATGTGGCACTTCAACTATATTTTCATTAAGATACATGGTGACACCTGTGGGCTCATGAAACTTCAAAAATGTGACACGAGGCACTGCCCTCTTTACTAATAACTCCTTTACCTTCAAAATGAAACACACAGAATGGCACCACTTGTCGCCATCCACTAGATCCTAGAACTGATACATGTCTCTCTCTGCTACACACTTAAAACTTTATCTTTATACCCGAGCAACTCGTCACTATGACATCTGGGACCCTCCGCTTTACTTAAAATTGAGACAATTATATATGGGACTCACTACATTCGCCACTTTACTATCTGCATGAAGAAATAAAACTGGGACACATGGAACTTTCCGCTTGAAACAATATTGGACACGCGGCACCGTCTGACACAACCATAGCATATGAAATAGGGGCCGAAGGATCCCACAGAAACTAACACTTGTCGTACTCTGATGCAACTGAAAAACATAATGCCTTAACCCAAGAGCATTGAAATAAAAGAGGTTCCCACCTCTACTTTCGCCACTTGGTGCTCTCCATAGCAAGCAAGAAATTATCTTTAACTTTGGCCCACCATATATATGCCGATACAAACAAGCCTTAAATAAACGAAGACACATGCGGCAACGTCCACTAAAAACTCCAAATGAAACACGGTAGTACCCGCTAGCAAGGAGCACAAAAAGAAACTTTTAGAAACTGCTTCCAGTATCAACATGTGGCGAACTCTGCTGAGAGCATGAAACTTAACAAAAGGAAGCCCAGAACTGCCACATGGTACACTCCACTAAAAGAAACTAAAAAGAAAGAAACACACGGTAACATCTGCTAAAAACTGTTGCTCCAAAAGGAAATGACACATGGCACGATCCATGCATGAGAAACAACACATAGCCACAGATATATATAGTTACTGGAAATATTGAAACAATATATCTGAAACAAAATGTAGAGTTTTAGCTCTACAGTTCATGGCGATCACTAGGACTTCTGAGCCTGCTTAGAAAGAGCTCCAAAAAGAGAAACAAAAAGGTGATGCTATAGTCAATGAGAACTTCAATCATAAATTCTGTAATGCAGTCTTGTACAAAGACCACTCTGAATCTAACAGCCCTTGTCTACTCTGTAAATCTTGAAAAGAAAAATCTAGATTGATAATATCTTTATGGGAAAATGATTGTAAAATTCAAACCATAGCTTTCAATGGAAACTCCACCTAAACCATTGGTACCAACACAGCTTTAAACTCTCCCATAGTAGATGAATCACTTAGACCCTAGAAAATAGTCTGATCATTCTGTTTCATCAAAAGCAGAGCCTTTATTTCATCTATCATTAATATTGTGTTATTGTCAGGGAAAGGTGAAGGCAAACCTAATTGTACTAAATCTTCAATGTTCTTCTTCACATTTTTCACTCACTCTTTCGCTATATCTAGGAGCTCTTTACAATTCATTGCAATAGAATTATAGCTCAAAACTTCATTCACCTTCTTAGAAATAATCATTCTATCATTAATACTAGATGTAGATAGTGCCTCATTAGTTGTATCATATAACTTCTGCAATAGTAGCTGAGAATCAAAAACTCTTAATGAAACAATAGATAATGTGGCATGTACAAAAGATTCCACCTTTTCACACGATTGCTTAGCATTCAATAAAAAGTCAGAGATGGCTTGAGCTGTATAATCTCCTCAGAGATTCTTTTCCACACCGAAACATAAAACTCCTTGACCAAATTCAAAACTCCTGCATTCTATGGTCTATTTGCTAACTCAATTGTTAGTTGTTTTGTATTCTATTGCTTAGCCATGTACTATGCTTGAGCTGCACTGTTTACATTCTATTCCTTCAATAGTATTTGTTGCAATTGTGTTGCTTCTGACAACTTATCTTGATATATTTTCTCTGTAGTGACCTTCTCCTACCTTAATGTAGAAACATCAGCTTTCTCCTGTGCCAACTCAGTCTTTAAGGCTGCAACTTGAGCCTGTATTGTTTGATGAATTTGTAGTGAAATAGTTGACTGCAACTCTTTATTCAAATTATCAATCTCATTTATCTTGGATTGTATCTCCTAGGTCAAATTGTTGCTATTAACTTTTTCTTGTGCCAACTCAGCTTCAACTTTTTGTAGCCTTTTGGACACTTTCAGGTAGTCCGTGGCAACTATTGTAGTAGTTTCATTCATTAAATCTACCCTATCTTATGGCCTAAATAGAGACATGTCCATAGCCACTGCATTCATTGTATAATCTTGTGGTTGCATCTATTTATTTGGCTTGACAACATTAGGAGATAGCTGTGTGACAGTCAAAGACTACTGAATGGGGTCAAATAGTGACTTCATATGAGCCACAGTAGGGCTTTTGTTCTCTTTCTTCCTTTCCTTGTACATCCTGGCTTCTCTGGCCTTTCTTGTTGTATCTGATTGGGCTTGGAAAGTGGGAGGGGATACAATATATCCTCCAGCAAAAGGATGAACTTGTGGTAAGCCATAAGGAATGGCAATTATCTATTGGCTAGGGCTAAATTGAGGCGAGGCCTGCTTAGACATAGATGGGGAAAACAATGGTAAGGTTATGGCCTATAAAGACATGGCCGGTGCATTGGCATTTGGGGTAAAGGTTTGTGAAGGCACAACAGAAGTGGCAGGAGACATGGAAACTTGGGTGCTTGGGGATGCCACTCCTAAATAAGAAGAAATAGAGATAGGAGAGAAGAGGGAAGAAGTACTTACTTGAGCCACTGAAGAAATAGTTGGAATTTTCTGTTGCTGGGGCATAGAGTCTCCTTCCTCTATTTCCTCCTCTAGTAAAACCAATTTTCTTATCTTCTGAGGCCTACTTGATGCCTCTTCTGGGTCTTCTTCTTCAACATCAATTATTGTTCGTTTCAAAGGTGCCACACTTTCTTTTTGTTTCTCAAGGGTACTGAGAGATGGAGGCCATGGAGTTCTTGGTTCTGCAGATGAAGCTTGCACCATTTCCTAAATTACTTGGACCTCCTCTGTTTCCTCCTCTGCTTCCTGGGACCCTCTTGGAATTCTACTAGTATCTGGGCTTGAGACTAGAGATGGTTGGCATTCATCCCAAATTAATTCCCATGTCTCATCTATCTCTACATTTCCAAAAGTGTGAGTCAATTCAGAGATCTCTTGTCTGTATTTCTAGTAGGCCTCAATTTTCTCTGTACTCCAATCCATACTTTTCAAAGTTTTCCTTAGACCCTGGGTCATTTTTATTTTAGGGTCAAATTCCCTCTCCTTCACATAGAAAGTTTCCCATGACCTGGGCCCCTCATATGGAAAGTCACTTAATTCCACATAATATGCAAGGTCATCCTTCCTTGGGGACCTTCTATCTTCCCAGAATGGGTGTCCCTCATGAACAACTTTAGCAAAAACCTTATTGTGGATAATCCAAGAAGCCAAGAGGCTATCTGAATCATATCTCCATTTATCTTCTACAATTAAGAAACCATAGGCTACCAACTTCCTTAGTAGGATATTCTCAGTGCCTCTAATTTCAATTGTTATCTTCTCTCTTGTCCAAGGGACATCATACATGTTTTTCTTCTTCTTGTGTCCAAAATCATTGTTTATCACAGACACCTGATGGGCTACTTCTAAAAATGTGACCCTAGGGGTCAAGACTTTGGTCAATAAAACAAGTTCCCCGCTAAAACCATGGACTCTAATTATAGTAGTGTGAGCCCCAAAGAAATAATCACAAGGTATTGGATGATTTGTTAAAAAACTCCTAAGACTCTATGTCATCATGTTTTCTACAGGCTCAGGGCTTAGATTACTAAATGTAGGAGAAACAAAACATTCAAAAAATTCATAAGGATATGAGTTATCAAATAGCACATGGGTCCATACAAACATCGATATGGTTCTATTACTAGAAGACTCTGGGTCATACATATTTAGAGACATGGATTGCTTGAAGAGACCAAAATTTTGATACAACATCAAATGGAATAGATATGCGGAATACCTGAAAACATGTTTTTGGTGGAAATTTGTGAGTTGGTCAATCATGGCTACTGCAATTTTCTCTAAAAAGTCTAGCTGATATTCCTAGGACTTATCGACGGTCTTTAACCTAAAAATGACCGCAAACTTCCAATCATGAACTGTAGAATCCTCATTCTGACCAAAGATAAAGGCCAGCATGGTGAGGGCTTCTTGAATGTCAAAGTTGAATTAGGCACAACTAGTGGGCAATGCAAGTAACTATGTATTTGTTAGATTTAAGGCATACAACTGAGAGGGGGGGCTGAATTAGTTGTGTGAAACTTTCTCATTTTAAACACTTGAATCTTCTTTAGTGATTAGCATAATATTAATCATGAATCATAATGTATTCAAATCAAAAGTAGAAACATATCAACACACATGACACTGAGATTTTGACGTGGAAAACCCGGCTAAGGGGAAAACCACGGGGTGATTAACCTAAGAATGTATTCTCTGTTAGAAGAATAGAAAGAACAAAATGGCACATGCCAATTAGGGCTCACTGCCTGAGCACACTGCTCACAAGAGGCTCACTGCCTACAAGAGACACACTCTCTACAAAGGAATAAGTATCACCTTTATGAATTGGAGAATAGCATATTCAGCATGCTTGAATCAGTTCCATTTAAGCCCAATACTTCTGCTCTGCCTTTCGCACTTCTCTTCGCTACCACACACTCATCACATCAAAAACTACACCTCAAAATGAATTCACAATCCCTTATTTATACAAGGCATCGACTTAGGAACAATCATCTAAGTCAGCAAACACCTACAAGATCATCTGCAAGACGTGTAATACATCCGGTGGACAAGTCTCAAGAAGGACACCAATATCCATGGTTATTCTTCAAATGCAAACTCTAACTTCAATGTGGACCATCAACATTAACTGGACATGATCCAACGATCATCATAACCTTCCCTGAATCACTAAAAACATCCGCACTTCATCATCCTACTGGAATTCTTCTTTCCTTCATCCAGAGCAACAAGAACATGGTCTGTCATCACTGTCACAAATGAATAGGCACTTCCGAACCTTCAACCCATGAACTAATCTAGTTGATACTTCACAAGGACGTCCTCAACACTCCCTCAGATCCGTAGAATGGGATAATGAAATACCGGATCTCACCAGACCTTTCTGGGGCCCTCTGTCACCTCTGAACACCTGTCGGAACTGGTTCTACTTGAGCGACCATAACTTCTTCAGATCTTCATGCAGACCTTTGAAATCTTAACTGGAGCATCTCAAGACTTATATCTACAAACCCTTTAAACTACATCCTCTGATCCTCAACCTATTGAGAACTTTTTACCTTCTTGTCATCACTGTTCCTCACTATTCCTGATTGAGACTTATTCTCTCAATATCCTTAGCACACAGCTCACCTAATCCTTCTCATTAATGCAACATGAGTATGTTGACATCAATGACAACACCGGTTAGGCCCATACTTGCAACAATCTCCCCCTTTGTCATTGATGGCAACATATGATGTGAAAAACCATCAAAACAAGAACTTCTCCTTACTATTACAACTCCCCCTAACAGCAACAACTATTCACATGTCTTCTCTTCCTTTATTGCTCCCCCTTTGATCAGCAACCACTTGTTTTTCACATGTCTTCTCTCCCCCTTTGACATCAATGGCAAAGGGCTCATACTTGTATCTTCACTACTTCATAACATACCGGCTGCTCCTCTTGAGTAGCAGCTCCCTTATCATCAATCTGGATCACAAGATATGACTGTGATATCCACCAGATTGATGCACATCAGTGCATCCTAGTTCATCACCAGAGGGGTAATAACCCCTAACTTCTCCCTGAGATACTCAAAAGAGTCCTTGGGAAGAGGTTTAGTAAAAATATCTACAAGCTGATCCTTGGAGGGTACATACTCTAATCTAACTTCACCCTTGTTCACTTGTTCTCTCAGAAAGTGAAACTTGATAGATATATGCTTAGTTTTAGAATGCAACACCGGATTCTTAGAAATACTTATTGTACTTGAATTATCACAGAAAATTGTGATAGGCTCCTCATATTCTACTTGAATATCACTTAGCATCTGCTTCATCCACAAAACTTGAGTGCAACTTCCTGCTACTGCAATGTATTCTACTTCAATTGTAGACAGGGATATTGCCTCTTATTTCTTGCTTAGCCAAGAAACCAACCTTTTTCCCAAAAAGAATGCTCCTCCACTTGTACTCTTCCTATCATCCACATCTCCTGCCCAATCTGCATCTGTATATGCATGAAGAGAAAAATTATGATCTCTAGGATACCACAGACCGTACTCAACTGTTCCTTTTAATTACCTAAAGATTCTTTTGATTGCCATGACTTGAGATTCTTTGGGATCAGCTTGGAATCTCGCCACAAGACCAACAGCCTGCATTATATCTGGTCTAGTTTGAGTGAGATACAATAATCCTCCAATCATTGATCTGTACTTTGTTTGATCTGTCTTAGGAGAGTCATCATCTTTGCTCAACTTACATCCAGTTTCCATGGGAGTGTTCATTGGCTTTGAATCTTCCATTCCAAATTTTCTCAACAATTCTCTTCACATATTTGGTCTGAGAGATAAAGATTCTTTTCTTTGTCTGAGTAATTTGTAGACCCAAGAAGAAATTCATTTCACTGAGCACTGACATTTCAAACTCACTTTTCATTTGATTTGCAAAGGTTTTACACATACTGTCTCTTCCTCCAAAGATGATATCATCAACAAATACTTCAACAATCAAGATGTTTTCATGATCAATTTTGAAATATAGGTTACTATCAGCAGTACCTTTGTTGAAACCAATCTTCATGTTTGTCCAGCCTTTCATACCATGCTCTTGGGGCTTGCTTTAGACCATACAGTGCCTTCTTTAATTTGCAAACCATATCACCATGCTCAGATAATTGGAATCCATCCGGTTGTTCAATGTACACTTCTTCTTCTAAGTCACCATTTAGAAAAGATGATTTGACATCCATATGATACACTTTGAAATATTTGAAGGCAACAAAAGCAAGAAATAGTTTGACTGCTTCAATTCTTGCCACTGGAGCAAAGGTTTCCTCAAAATCAATCCCTTCTATTTGAGAGTAGCCTTTGCAAAATAATCTGGCTTTATGTCTAATTACTTCACCAACTTCATTTAGTTTGTTTCGGAAGACCCATTTGGTTCCAATCACATTCTTGTTTCTGGGTCTAGAAACAAGATCCCAAGTGTGATTTTCCTCAATTTGCATCAACTCTTCCTCCACTGCTTTGGTCCAATTTTCATCATTGCACGCTTCATTTATTGTCTTAGGTTGAATCTTTGAAATCATACAACATTCATGTGAATTTTGAGCAATTTTCCTTCTAGTTTGTACACCTTTGCTTTTGTCACATATGATCTATTCTTCAGAGTGGTTCAGTCTTACATACCTTGGAACTTTAGGAGTTTCTTGCACTTCTGCTTCTTGATTAGGCTCATTTAGACCTATCTCTTCTTCCTAATTTATAGGATCAGTCTAAATTTGACTTTTAGGAGAGGATTGAGCTCCTTGAACCAGAACACCATTCTGATCATGTTCATCATACTCATAAAACCTTGAGGGTTTCTCTATTCCCTCATCAACCTTCACATTTGTACTTTCTATCATCTTTCTTAGTCTCTTATTATAACATCGGTAAGCTTTGCTTTGAGTAGAGTAACCCAAGAATATTCCTTCATCACTTCTAGCATCAAACTTGCCTAAATCTTCATCTCTTTTGATGTAACACTTGCTACCAAAGACTCTGAAATATCTTATAGTGGGAGTAATGCCAAACTAGAGTTCATAAGGGGTCTTACTGGTACTGCTTCTGATTTGAACTCGATTAAGAGTATAGAATACAATGCTGACAGCTTCTCTCCAATAGATCTGAGGAACATTTGCTTCCATCATCATAGTCCTAGATGCTTCCTGGATGGTCTGGTTCTTTCTCTCCACTACTCCATTCTGTTGTGGAGTCCTCAGAGCAAACAACTGTCTCTTAATTCCATGTTTCTCATAGAATTCTATGAACTCACTGGATGTGAATTCTCCACCTCTATCAGACCTCAGACATTTCAACTTTATTCCTATTTCATTTTCTACCATAGCTTTGAATATTTTGAATTTCTCAAGAGCTTTTGATTTCTTCTTTAGAAAGGTTACCCACATCATCTGAGAATAGTCATCTATTAGTAGCATGAAGTATCTATCACCTTGAACTCTTTTGGTTCTTGTCGGACCACAAAGATCAGTGTGAACTAAGTCCAATAGTCTGGTAGAAGACAGTTCCTTGCTTTTGAATGTGACTCTACTCATCTTACCCAACTGACATTCCTTGCACAAGCTATTAGTAGGTTTCACCAATTTTGGAAGATCTCTTATAGCCTGAGTATTGCTTATTTTGATGATATTATCAAAATTCACATGACACATCCTTCTATGCCATAACCAACTCTGATCAACTTGAACAAACAAGCAGCTTTTACCAGTACCAACCAAGTGTAAGATATTACCTTTATTTTGAGTAATGGATGCAATCTCTGTTCCAGATCTTTCAAAGATTTTGTATTTTCCATCCTTGAATCAGAGACCATAGCCTTTGTCCACCAACTGTCCAACATTGAGAAGATTGTGCTTCAAACCTTCAACATAGAGTACAGTACCAGTTTTGTTTCTTCCATTAAAAGAAATAGTTCCTCTTCCTCTGATTCTACCAGTAGAATTATCACCAAACTTCACCACTCCTCCTTCATACCTTTCCAAATCTATGAACTTATTTTGGTCACCTATCATGTGGTGAGAGCAACCACTGTCAATGACCCAATCATTCTTTTCTTCAATTTGGGCAGCTAGAGCTCTTTCTACAACTTTATGATTGATAGATACAGAGGATATTGGTTCTTCTTCCTTGATGGAAATAAACATCCATTCACTTCCAGATTTGTTTCTTGTCTCTGATTCATCATCTATTACTCCTTCATTATCATCTTCTTCATGAACATAGTAAAAATTCTTTTGGAACCTTGATCTGTTAGGATTTCGCTTTAAAAATCTTTCCAGACATTTTGAGGCAAAATGACCAATCTTATTACAGTTAAAACACTTAAAAGGCAATTTTCCTTCATACTTACTGGATCCTCTTGGCAGTCTCTTTACAATGAGGGCTTCAAGTTAAGCAGTTTCTACTTCTTCTTCTTCCAGGTCTTTTCTTGGTTTTCCATACCATGACAAATTCCTTGATGAGTTTTCTCCCGGATCAAATCCTTGTTCACCTTTTACAGAGGCACTGGCTTTGAATGTAAATTCAGTTTTGGGGGGATCATCTCCAAATTTAGTCATTTCAAAAGCAGCTAGTTTGTCAGCTAATTGGTCTCTTGTGAAAGTTGTATGGGCTCTAAATTCATCAATGGCAGCAACCTTGATTTTGTAAGAGGCAGGAAGGGATCTGAGAATCTTACCAACAATCTCATTTTCATCCAAGACTCCACTAGAATTTCTAATTCTGCAAACTAGCTCATTCACTCTTGGCATAAAAGTGGTAATATTTTCATCATCTCTCATCTTCAGTTTTTCAAATTTCTTTTTTAGACTCTGTAACCTTGCACATTTAACATACTCATCTCCTTCATGCAGAAGTTCCAGTTTAATCCAGATCTCATAGGCAGTTGGTAGGTCAATAACATTTGAGAGCTCTGAGTCAGTTAATGCACTTAGAAGAGCTTCTTTGGTCCACAGATTGTTTTCAGCATCTGTGATTTCATTTAGGGTTGTCAGACCACCCTGTGGAGGTGCATACACTTTTGTGACCATGGACCAGTACACCTTTCCCATACACTGCAAGTGACATTTCATCCGACCTTTCCAAAGAGAAAAGTTGGTTCCATCAAACTTCAGACTATCCTTCTTGTATGACGACATCCTAGATCTCCTCAAGTGGTTAAGCTCCTTTTAGAGGAACTTGGCTCTGATACCAATTGTTAGATTTAGGGCATACAACTGAGAGGGGGGGTGAATCAGTTGTGTGAAACTTTCTCATTTTAAACACTTGAATCTTCTTTAGTGATTAGCATAATATTAATCATGAATCATAATGCATTCAAATCAAAAGCAGAAACATATCAACACACATGACACCAAGATTTTGATGTGGAAAACCTGGTTAAGGGAAAAACCATAGGGTGATTGACCCAAGAATGTATTCTCTGTTAGAAGAATAGAAAGAACAAAATGGCACATGCCAATTAGGGCTCACTGCCCGAGCACACTGCTCACAAGAGGCTCACTACCTACAAGAGACACACTATCTACAAAGGAATAAGTATCACCTTTATGAACTAGAGAATAGCATCTTCAGCATGCTTGAATCAGTTCCATTTAAGCCCAATACTTTTGCTCTACCTTTCACACTTCTCTTCGCTACCACACACTCATCACATCAAAAACCACACCTCAAAATGAATTCACAATCCCTTATTTATACAAGGTATTGACTTAGGAACAATCATCTAAGTCAGCAAACACCTACAAGATCATCTGCAAGATGTGTAATACGTCCGGTCGGCCAGTCTCAAGAAGAACACTAATATATGTGGTTATTCTTCAAATGCAAACTCTAACTTCAATGCGGATCATCAACATTAACTGGGCATGATCCAATGATCATCATAACCTTCCCTAAATCACCAAAAACATCCGCACTTCATCATCCTACTGGAATTCTTCTTTCCTTCATCTGGAGCAACAAGAACACAGTTTGTCATCACTGTCACAAATGAATAGGAACTTCCAGACCTTCAACCCATGAACTAATCTAGTTTATACTTCATAGGGACATCCTCAACACTCCCTCAGATCTACAGAATGGGATAATGAAATACCGGATCTCACCGGACCTTTCTATGGCCCTGTGTCACCTCTGAACACCTGCTGGAACCAGTTCTACTTGAACGACCATAACTTCTTCAGATCTTCATGCAGACCTCTGAAATCTCGACTGGAACATCTCAAGACTTATATCTACAAACCCTTTAAACCACATCCTCTGATCCTCAACCTATTGAGAAATTTTTACCTTCTTGTCATCACTGTTCTTCACTGTTCCTAATTGAGACTTATTCTCTCAATATCCTCAGCACACAGCTCATCTAATCCTTCTCATTAATGCAACATGAGTATGTTGACATCAATGACAACACCGGTTAGGCCCATACTTGCAATAGTATTATCTTTACCCAGATGCATTTCAGCATTCAGAAACTTCACCTTATTATTGACATTTGCCCATGTGCCCTGCAATTTAGCAATATTAGGGAAAGTGGTTGTTCTATCATACTGCAAAGCCAACATATCCCTAATTGCCTTAGGAGTAATTTGAATCATAAAAGGGCCACGTTGAATAGAATTGGACGATGGGTGAAATAATTTTGCGCATAAGTTGATCAGCTCAAGGCACAGATGGACATTAGAAATTAGAAACTGTACCAACTGGGACATCCACATCCTCATCCTAAAGGTTTCCCACTATCCTTTTGTTGCATGGACAAGGCATCTCTGATGAGATCCCTCTTGAAGGATCTTGGTATTCTTTTTCATGTGTGTATCAAAGAGACCATCATCATAATCCTTTACCTGCGTTGGGTCTATGCTCACCCCTGTTTCTGGGACCCTTGTCCTCAGATAAATTTTCCTTGGCTATGCAGGTGTAGAAGCATACGATTTGTTGTTCATCGCCTTATCAAATTATTCAAAGATCCCTAATGCCTCCTGCGGTGATTGTGTCTCTGACATTTCTGTATGTATTGTGAAACTTGGGAGCTCTTAACACAAAAGATAAGAAAATTGCAAAAGAAACTGCACTTAGCTAGGAATGCTTACGGGACATAGAGCTTGGACACAACCACAGTTAGGAATGCAGAATGACAATAGTAAATGTAACTTTTGAAGGGACTAACACTTAGCTTAGTGGGGCATTATGAAACAATAAATGACACATCATGTCTTATTAATGGCCATTAGACAGTTAGTGTATCTTTTAATATCCCTATTGGATGGAGAGTCTGACTCGTACTAAGAGTGGTGATCTCCTGAAAAGATGAGTACTTTGTTGAAATTAGGGAACTGCCAAACAACCTTAGTAAATGCAACTACTAATGAAAAGGAACCTCTGTGCTACTGACACGTGTTCTCGAAACACTTATTAAAAGGGAAAAGATAGAAAGGAAGGAAAAAGTGGGAAATGAATTTAAAAGCGCCTAACTAACTATGATACAGAGTGAGTCTCAGACTTAGGTAAAATGTTTCAGAAAGATCCCACTTACTGAAATCTCCTCAAGTTCTCCATCCATAGTCTCCACCTCAAATGAATTTTGTTGCTTATAAGAATGAATCCTAAAAGGACCTGTCCATAATGATTTAAATTTGCTATGTCGGCTCAGTTTGGCAGCCATTTCATTCCACTTCAGCACCAGAGACCCAACTTCAAATTTTGGATTGGAAGATTTCTTGTCAAACAAATTCTTAACCATTTGTTGATGCTTCATTACTGATTCATGTGCCTTTTCTCTCTTTTCTTGAACTTCAACCTACTTGGTTAGTCTGACTTGCATTGAGCCATTTTCCTCAATTTCCAACTGCTTGAACAACTATAAGGCAGGAATCTCTATACTTAGTGGCATCACTACCAGTTTGCCATAAAACAACTCATAGGGAGACATTTTAGTTACTTGTTTTGGTGTGATTCTATTAGCCCATAGTGATGCGTTAAGTAATTTTTGCCACTCTCTCTGATAATTAGTTCCTATTCTTTTTATGAGTCTGATAAGGTTCTTATTGGTGGATTCTGCCAAACCATTGCCTTATGGATAGTAATTAGAAGAAGTTTTTAGATATATCCCATTTCTTAAAGCAAATTTAGATAGTCTAGTCCCTAAGAATGCCTTAGCATTATCTGATATGATGGTGTGGGGGGGATCAAACTGAGAAGTTATACCTTCTAAAAACTCTAGGATCACCTATTCAGTAGCTTCCTTGAGTTATAATGCTTCACTCAACCTTGTAAAGTAATTTGTTGCAGTGAGGATCCACTTGTATCCCATATTTGACACTGGATTGATCATGCCAATAAAATCTAAACCCCATTGAGCAAATGGATCATCCACTACTATGGGACTTAAAGGCATTGCTACATTTCTCCTCTTTCCAGTATAGAACTTGCAAGCTTGACATTCTTTAACCATTTGAAAGCAATCTACAAACAGAGTAGTCTAGAAATAACCAGCTTGTGTCACTTTAATTGGAGTAGTCTTTGCTGAAAAATGACCTCTGGAGGTTCCATGATGAAACTCATGTAATACTCTCTTACTCTCATCCTTCTCTGTACACCTTAAGAGTATTCCATCAATATTCTTTCTAAATAAGAGCTGATCAATTAATACAAAATGAACTCCTTGCTACCTATAGTACCTTTTCTTATAAGGAGAGAGTTCATTTGGGAACACACTAGTCCTCATAAACTATATTATGTATCTTACCCAAGAGTCTTGGTCAATCTCTTGGAGTCTCAACACCTTTTCATTTTCTACTTCTTCTGACACTAATTTTTCTATGTCTTGGGTCATATATTGACATAGTCCTTTACCTCTAACCAATTTGGTAGGCCTTACCTCCGCATCATATTCTAAGATCTTGGTTATCCAATTGGCCCTTTTTTTAGTGATCTCACCCTCCATGATATATTCTCTTACACTAGGGTGGGCTACCAATATCATAATCTTATTCCTTGTTACTAAGTGTTTGAATTTCTTAAGGGCTTTTACCATAGCATAGGCTTGTTTCTCAATAAAATCATATCTTAATTCATTCTCCCTTAGTGTTTTGGAGAAGAAAGCTATTGGGTGTTCCCCTTCCTCCTTGTCATCTTTCTGAGTAAGAACAATGGCAACACTATATTCGCCTCCATACACATACATTATAAAAGACTTAGAGAAATCTAGATTTCTTAGTACTGGCACTGTTGAAATGGCTCTCTTGACCTCTTCAAAATCCTACCTCCCTTCTGTTGTCCATTTGAAAACCAAATCTTTCTTTAGCAACAGAGTAATGGGCTTGATTAGCCCTGCAAAATTGGATATAAAACAACTGACAAAATTAATCTTTCCTAAAAATGACTGAACTACTTTTTTGTTCACTGGCAAAGATAAATTCATGATGGTGGTGACTTACTCTAGATCAATGGAAATCCTATCCTTTGAAACTATATGTCCCAAAAGTTTTCCTTGAGGCATAGAAAAGATACATTCCTTAGGATTTAAGGAGATCCCAAACTCTTGACATTTTTGGAAAACTGCTTCCAGGTGCCCAAAATGATCTTCGACATCCTTAGTAAATATGGTCAGATCATCTAGATAAATCAATATAATCTTATTTATAAGTTCCTTGAATGCTACATCCATGGCACGCTGAAAAGTAGCCCCAGCATTTGAAAGACCAAAAGGAATCTTGGCATATGCAAATGTTCACCACTTTATAGTGAATGTTGTCTTGTGTTGGTCTTCATTTGCCAACCAAATCTTATTATACCCTGAGAAACCGTCAAGCAAAGAAAACCTCTCTGACCCTGCCACAGTTTGCAAAATCTATTCCATAGAAGGCAGGGGATAGTGGTCTTTCAATGATGCTTTATTTAGGTCTCTAAAATCTAAACAGAGTCTTATGTCACCATTCTTTTTCCTTACAGGTACTAAATAAGACACCCAGGTTGAATGCTTAATTGGAGAAATGATCTTTGATTCTAGAAGCTTTTGTAGTTCATCTACCATAAGTGGCTCAATTCTAGGATTTACTGGTCTTTGCTTCTATTGGACTGGTTTTGATCTTTAAGCAAGGTCTATGGTATGTTGAATAATGTCCCTATTATAGCCATGAATATCTTCATAGGTCCAAGCATTCACCCTATCATACTTGTTACACAAAGAGATCAGCTTGTCTTTTTCTTCTTGGGTAGTAGCATTTCCTATCTTTAACTTCCTTCCTTCACTAACCTGAATTTTAGAATAATCATCTTTACTTGCCTTAAACTTCCTTTTATCTAAGCTTACATCTTCAAGGTCAAATAAGTTCTCTAGAGTGATTAATCCTTTGGGGAGCTTATTCAACTTTAGCTGAATAATTTGATCATCATAAGCTTCTTCAATCTTAGGCTGTAATTGATCAACAAATTCTCCTGACTGTTGTAGAAAGAAGAGTACTCGAAGATCATTGTCAAAAACTTGCCAATTCTAATCATTGTCTGGAATTGTTGGTCTTACTATAACTTTAAATGAATCATTATTGACAAGTAGGTCACTTGATGGGTCAAATTGAGAACCAATTTGTGTCATTCTGTCAGCTTTTGTGTTTTGAATTCTGGGGACAACCTCAATGTTGAAAGCGTCAAAACCATCTATCAAAACCCAAATTCTGTGATGGTAAGATATCATTCTTACATTCTTTGCTGCTAATTTCTCCTTGATTTATTTTACTACTAACTCTAAGTCTCCTTTAACTACCAAATTCATGATTCCTCTCTTCTTGGCCAACATGAGTCCATGCACTAAAGATTCATACTCAGCATCATTATTAGTGCAAGCAAACTGAAAGCATATAGCTCTTAGAATCTTCTCGCCATTTGGGGTAGTGAGGTAAATATCCGCTTTAGCACCACTATTACTCCTAGCCCCATCAAAATTTAAAGTCCAGATTTCAGAGTTTCTTTTAGTTTCTTCCTTTTCAGATACTTCTTTTCTTATAACATTTGGAATTTCTTGGCCTTCTTCAAAAATTACATAAGTACCCAAACTATTAGAGTCATAGTTTCGATAAGAATCACTTTGCATCATGGTCATCAATTGACTATTTTCCTCTTCTTGTTGGTCATGTTCAGTCCAATCCCCTAGTTCTTCAACAAGGACTCTCTCCTCCTTATTCATCATGGGGTGGGATGCTTCAATCCTTGGGGCTGGTTCATCAGTGATATGGTCCTTAGATAGAGGTTCAGACAATACCTTCATCTTTGTCCCATACTTGGTTCTTAAGATTAAGTGTGACCAATCTAGTAACATGTATCCTCCTATCTTGGCTATGAAATCTCTAGATAGGAATGAACCAAAGACAGGGGGAATATCTATGACTACCACATCATGTTTGATAGTTGGGGTAGGTATACAGCTACAATGGGAGTTGTTTGATCCTTCCTATAGTTTAGATCAACTTCCCATCTAATTGCATGACTCCTCTAATAAGTGGCTCATATTTTATCTTTAAAGCGTCTGCTATTTGTTTTGGCATAACTGTAGTACTAGCTCTAGAATCTATCACTGAGTTATGCAACAATCTCTTTCCCACTATTAAAGTCATATAAAATGGATCTGGCTTAGATTTACCTACCTCTAGCGTAGTGTTCAACAAAGCTGTTGTATGCAACTGTGTGGTGTCTTTATGTTGAGCCTTTCCTTTATCAGCACCTCCTTCCTTCATAATGGCAGATTTGGAGCCCACCTGGCTCTATAGTGCTTCTTGCAACAGTGTCTTTTTCTCAGGAATAGCCAGCATATCCCAAATTGACACATATGCTGGGGTCTTTTTCATCTGCTCTACCACATTCATAGGTCCTAGTGTTTGTGTCTTTGGGTAGTAAGGATACCTTTCTCTTTCTAGCATCTTGCTAGAGACTGCTTGATTCTGTGTTGGCTGTGGCACTTCTTGCCTGGAAACTGGACTATAATGGTTCTAGAAAGGAAGAACTCCAGCAGTCTCATTATTTGTTGCTTTAGGCTATTCCACCATTCTTCTCTTTGATCTAGTATAATAATCTGACTATACTAAGGATTTCTTGGAAGTGGATGCTTGATTTAAGAGCACTGAATCTTCATCTTCAATCCATGAAAACAAAGCATGCTCAGGGGCAATTTCTTCTTCTTGTTGAATAGACATCCCCTGCATCTAAGCCACCATTACTGCATTATGGACATTGGGTGACTGATATGGAGGAGCATTAGACATCATGACTTGTCATTCTACCCTTCTCTATTCTGCTATTTTTTGTTGTACGTTGCCTCTAGGACAATCTCTGGGCATATGGGCATTGTTACAAGGGAAGCACCAGGCATTGGTATCTTCTTTAAAATTATTTTGTCTTGGGATTATTTCTCTATTAGGATTATGAGGAATAGTCTGTAAAGGTGTGGGAACTATGACCAATTGGTTTGAAGGCTGAGGGTTATTTGGTCTTTGAGGACATTGATACTGATTCAATTGATATGGGGGTCTATTTCCTTGGAAACCTTGATAGGAAGGATTTGGATAAGAAGTTTGTTGCCTTTTAATATTAATAATCTCATTTGAGAAGGTCCTAAGAATGTTCTTCATGTCATCCATTTCAGATGGAGGGGTAGATAGTGCTGGCACAACAGGTTGTTGGGCTATTGGGAAGGTATACATAGACACAGGTGTAGTTGTAGGATTAGGGACCTCCTGTGGAAAAGGGAATTGAAATCTCTAGGAACATAGGCATGGGAAGTCTTAGAGGCAACTTTCTAGCATCTATTAGATTATTCTCAACCTTAACAACCAACTTATATGCTTCTGGCAGAGTTTGACCTCCCAAAGACTGAATCATTACTGATATATCATAATTGAAAGCTTTGAGGTAAAATACAACTTTCATACCTGATGGTGGCCTTGCTATAGCAGGAATTCTATCCCAAGTCTTTTGGAACCTTGTGTTGAAATTAGTTATAGCTTCTTGTGGTGCCCTCTTTATGGTGATTAATTGTTGTAGCATGGAAGATTTGTCACCCTTCTCACTAAATCTTGCAATGAAAGCATCACCAAGCTAATCCCAGGTACATATTGTATTTGGGGTCAAAGATCTATACCAGTCCAGAGCCTTCCCCTTCAAAGAAGCTACTAACAATCTGATTGCTACGTTCTATATAGTAATGACATCCACTATACACACATCTAACACATGTTGAAGATGCTCTCCCTGTGTCTTGAAATCTTCTCCACTAAATTTAGGTAAAGCCTTCAAAGCATTAGCTGGAATTGGATCCCATGTAGCTGGTGATACTAGAAGAATGAGAGGACTACCAGTGTTCCAATTTGCATAGTTCCTTGGGGCTACAGGAGCTCCCATATTTACTCCTTGTGTTACTGCAATTTGATTCACTCTTCTTGGAGTAGTAACTAATGGTGGTAATAGAATACCTGGATTAGCAGTAGACTGAGCTCTTGTTGTAGGTCCATAGCTCTAACTCCTTGTCACTCTATGGTTCATATGATCTTGATTAGAACTTCAAGAAAGGTCCCACTGGGTGTGCCAAAAATTGTTGATGCTTAAAATAATGTAGGTTCTAACACCAATATGCGAAGTTTCAAGAATGGGAGACTTGCTACTTGAAACAACCTCCAAATTTTAAAGAAATTGGCTCTTCCAATTTAAATGGGGTTTTGAGTAAAGGGAAGAGGAAGAAACAAGATTATAGATACAATAAACAAAATCTAACACTATGGTGATGTGCCCAACAAAATTATGTTTCCTTAACTAGCACAATGAACAAGTTTTTTTTAAGATTCAGTTATATTAAAGAGCAAATGCTGCATGATCAATATAAATAGATTGTAAATGAACCAAAAGATCAAAGGCTGAACTCATAAGAATTTGGAAAGACAGATAATATCAACAATGACACATAATAGAGTTCCTTTCATTAATATTCCAGCAAATACAAGAGGCACAGCAACATGCATAGGTATATCAACCTTCTTATCAGAAATCACAAAATTAACGAAAATGATATAGTTTGGTCACAACAAAGTCTTTGAATTCTCTACTTAATTTTTGATATCTCTTGTCAATTCTATCAATTACAATTACTACATATATAGCCACAAACTTGGCCCAAGATCACCTGTAACCACCCAAATCTTCAATGGCAAAACAGAATTGGAGCTAATTGGAAGTCCTTGACCGCTAAGATCTTTTGAATCTACAATTGTTTCATCTTGTCTACTCATTGGCTGAGGAACAAAATATGTGGCACTTCAACTATATTTCCATTAAGACACATCGTGACACCCGTAGGCTCATGAAACTTAAAAAATGTGACACGCAACACTTCTTGCTTTACTGATAACTCCTTTACCTTCAAAATGAAACACATAGAACGACACCACTTGTCGCCATCTGCTAGATCCTAGAACTGATACATGTCTCTCTCCATTGCACACTTAAAAATTTATCTTTATACCTGAGCAACTCATCACTATGACATCTGGCACCCTCCACTTTACTTAAAATTTAGACACAATTATATATGGGACCCAGTGCATTCGCCACTTTACTATCTGCATGAAGAAATAAAACTGGGACACATGGTGCTTTGTGCTTGAAACAATATTGGACACGCGGTGCTGTCTGACACAACCATAACATATGAAAAAGGGGCCAAAGGATCTCGTGAAAATTGACACTTGTCGCACTCTGATGCAACTAAAAAACATAATGCCTTCACCTAAGAGTATTGAAATAAAAGAGGTTCCCACCTCCACTTTTGCCACTTGGCACTCTCCATAGCAAGCAAGAAACTGTGTCTTTAACTGTGGCCCACCATATATATGCTGGTACAAACAAGCCTCAAATAAAAGAAGACACACATGGCAACATCTGCTAAAAACTCAAAATGACACATGATAGCACCCGCTAGCAAGGAGCACAAAAAGAAACTTTTAGAAACTGCTTCTGGTATCAACACATAGAGAACTCCGCTGAGAGCATGAAACTTAAGAAAAGGAAGCCCAGAATTACCAAATGGCACACTCCGCTAAAAGCAACTAAAAAGAAAGAAACACGCGGCAACATTCGCTAAAAACTATTGCTCCAAAGGGAAATGACACATGGCACGATCTGCACATGAGAAACAACACATAGCCACAAATATATATAGTTACTAGAAATATTGAAACAATATATCTGAAACAAAATGTAAAGTTTTAGCTCTATAGCCACTTTGCCTCTTTAGTCTACCTGAGCATCTAGGAGTGACAGTCTCCTGATTATCTCCTTGTTTCCTCCTCTTATTGTCCCTCTTCTTCCTCCTTTTCCCTGTATTTGCTCATGTTAGTGTACTCTTATGCTTCCTCACACCCTTCCTACTCTTCTTTTATTTACCAGATGTTGAAGGGGTGCTTCTCTTAGCTTTAGGGGTGGATGTTGAGGATTCTTTAGCTGCTACAGGCCTAAATTTTGTAGGATTTTCATCTTGTGGTTGTTCATGCTTAGTTTTGATTAGAGGCTTAGGCTCATATGGAATCTCATCTCCTAGTTTTGGTGCCTCTAATAGTGTTGAAATATCTACAAATTGTTTGAAAGATTCCCACTCAACCTATGGGTACTACACTCTCAAACTCCTCTTTATTAACAGAGCTATTAAACAATGGTGGGAAAGAGTCATGTTTGTTTGTTGTTTCTAATATTCTGAAGACATCCTTTTCAACATACTATAGAGAAAATTTGGAACATTGAGAAGTTTTTCATGCCATAAATGGTTGATCTATTTGAGATGTACAGTATATAACATATTGTATCGACCATCACAAGTAATATACTTGATGATGTATAAGGTGCATTTCACCCAAAAGAAGGGAAGAGATAATTGCTTTGTATCTTGTGTGGTAGATTCTAGGTGTTTACCTCTCTCACAGAATTCCACCCTTGCCACGACCGCATCAGCTCTAGCTGGGTACTCTGACCCTATTCGTGGCAACCCTGTGACCTGAACAATAGCTAACTCAGAAGCATCTACAATAAACCCTTTCACCATTGCTTCATCATACTATAGTGTGAATGCAAATTCCTTCACCATCTCATCATCATACTCTGTCAGTTTTAGGAAGTAATCTAACCAACCTACTCTTGTAAAGAGTGGGAGAACCATCAAATCCTCCAGTATTTATTTATGCGCTGAGGGTTCTCTTCTGATTACATCCCCTCCCATTATTTCTGTAAATTGCAAACTTTATGGTGTCAATTCTACTGCACAGTGTCAATATCTGTTGCTTTAGCTCACCACCCCAAAAGAACCAATTTTATAAACTGCCTCTTCTTTCATCTCCTCTATGACTTCCTCAGGGTATTAAATTCACTTGTTGGCAGAAAAAAGTAAGTTCATGGGGTAGAAGGTTTATCTAGTTTTCTTGAAAGGAAAAAAATGTTCAAATGGTGAAAATTGAAAAATAAATCCCTCCCCCCAACCTAATTTTGAAGTGACTTCACTTCGTATGACAGGTAGTATGAAATGAGGAGTAGTGATTACAAGAAATGGTCGGTAATATTCTTGCATGCATGAATTAAACTACAAGTAAGCATGAATATAAAAAGAAAGCTAGTTGTAATAATTGAAAGTTATTGGATGTACATATGAAATGGAAATGAATAATTAACATACCTAGGAATTTGTGATCAATCGCTGATGATTTGATATGATATGCATGCGGTGAACGGTAAGTTGGTGGGTACAGCGGCAGAAATATATTGTGATGGCGCAATATGGTGAAGAAAAGTACCAACTCATAAATGTGAATTAACATGTGTACCAATAGAATAGAAGAATTGGAATTGAATGCGGGTATGTGGAATGGGTGGGAAAAATGAGGTATTGTTCACCAAGCTATGGAAGAGAGCTGCATATAGAAATTGCTATGGGTGCCTCTAGCATAGGTCCTGACTATGTAATTGTAAATACAATATATTAGGTCCTAGCTAAGTTAGGTCCCTACTGTATGAGTGAAAAATAGGTCCCAGTGTAAATAACTTGTTGTAACCATGGAAATTGTACTGTGTGTGCATGTGATTTTAAAGAAAAGAAATTATATTTTAGTGACAGGGGTTGAGTATTGCAATTCAACCTCCACATCATTGGACAGTACTGGTGGATCAATATTTGAAGATGTATCATTTGGTGTTACATCATCATCATCAAGAGTGTTAGGAGGACCATACTGAGTAGCTAGAGAAACAAGAAAGTCATCCCTCTGAAGTGGCTTTTTATATAGTTTTAGCATGTGCCCATTTACTAGCAGTGAAAACTAAACTTCATCGATAGTCTGCAACTGAACTACACCATTATGAAAGACTTTCTTGATCGCATATGGGCCTAGCCAAGGAAATTGAAGCTTGCCCTTGAATTACTTGTACCTTGAATCATAAAGGAGTACCCAGTCACCTGTTGTGAATTCCTTTGTCTTGATGTATTTGTCATGCCATTTTGCCCTTTATTTCTGTATGACCTTTGTGTGATGAATGGCCTCCAATTATATTTCATCCAAAGCATTCAAATGTTGTAGCCTATCTTGTTGTGTTGTGGTCAAATCCATTCTGAGTTCCATTGTTGTCCTTAGGGTTTTGTGTTCAAATTCAGTAGGCAGGACTACTGTCTTTCCATAGACCAACTCATAAGGTGTAAACCCTATAGTTGGCTTCCAGGTTATTCTGTATGCCCAAATAGCTTTTGGTATCCTAGAAACCCAATCTCTTCTATGAAGCTGCACTATTTTTGTCAAGATGTTTTCAATCTCCCTATTTGTGACTTCCACCTAACCATTAGCTTGAGGATGGTAGGGAGTGGATTTCTTATGTCTGATCTGATATTCGTCAACCAATTTGGTGATTATATTAGATGTAAATTGTGGTCCTTGATCAGTTATTATCTCCCTTGGCACACCATCCTAGTGAAAATGTCCTCATATAGGAATTTTTATACATTGCCATCTCTGGCAAACTGTAATGCCTTCACTTCAACCCATTTAGTTAAGTAATTAGTACATACTAGGATATATTCTTTGTTATTGGATGTAGGAGATATAGGACCCACAAAATCCAATCCCCACTTGTCAAAAGGGGCCAATGAAATCTATGGCTGCAAGGGCATCTCATCACTTCTTGTAGGCCTCTCCATTCTCTAACATCTATCACAGCTCCTAGTGTACTTGACAACATCTTTGTGAAGTTTTGGCCAGTAATATCTTGTTGTTAGTATTTTGAAGGATGTCCTCTTGGCTACAAAATGGCCCCCACAAGGGTCGTCATGGCAGGCCTTCATAATATCAAACACTTCATCTTCTCTTATACATCTTTGCATAATATTGTCTTGGCCAGTGTAAAATAGGAATCCAAAAATCCAAGAGTAAGACAAACATTTGTGAACTAGCTGCCTCTTCTCCCTTAGAGAGAAGTACCCTGGAATCTACCCTGTGACCAAATAATTGGCTATGTCTACATACCAAGGAGTGTGTATAGTGAGAGAAAATAGATGCTCATCAAGAAAAGAATCATCAATCATCCCTTCCAAAGACTATATAGGTAGTTTGGACACAAAATCAGCAACTACATTGGCCTTGCCTGGCTTATCCACAATTGTAATATCAAACTCCTGTAACAATAACCATCTTACAAGTCTGCCACCCACTATTGGCTTATTCATCAAATATCTAATGGATGCATGATCTGTATGTATGAAAACTTTGTAACCAGTTATGTAGTACCTGAATTTGTTAATTGCATAAACACCTGTGAACATCTCTTTCTCTGTCATAGTGTAGTTTAACTCAGTTCCTGCTAGATTTTTACTTACATAGTAGATGGCATACTCCTTGTTTCCTTCTTCCTGGCCCAGGTTTGCCCCAATGGAAAAAATTGATGCATCTGTATGGATGTGAAAAGGTAGTGTCCCATTTGGGCCTCTGAGAATAGGGGCTTGTGTCAATGAGGTTTTTAGCCTTTCAAAGGAAATTTGACAATTTGGTGTCCATGCAAATTCACTGTCCTTGGTCAATAGAGTAAATAGAGGTGCAACAATCTTGCTAAAATCCTGAATGAACCTCCTATAATATCCTGCATGTCCCAGGAAGCTCTTGACATCCTTCTTTCTTTGGGGAATAGGAAGGGTAGAAATAACTTCAATCTTCTTTGGGTCCACTTGTATTCTTGCACTAGAGATGAAATGTCCCAAGACTACTCCCTGTGTCATCATCAGAAAACACTTTTCATTGCTCAAAAAGAGGTTGTGCTCTATGCATCTTTTCAACATTTTCTCTAAATTGTGTAAAGCTTCATCATATGTATCACCATATGTGGTGAAGTCATCCATATAAATCTCCATGCTATCATGGGCAAAATCAGATAAAATATTGAGGACTGCTCTTTGAAATGTAGTTGGAGCATTGCACAAACCAAATGGTAAGACATAGTAGGCATATGTCCCCCAAGGGCAAGTAAACATTGTCTTATCCTAATCCTCTGGAGCTATCTTAATCTAGTTATAGCCACTAAAACCATCAAGAAAGGAAAAATATTTCTTGTCTAATAAAGAGTAAATAACTTGGCCAATAAATGGCAATGGAAAGTGATCCTTCCTGGTAGTAGTATCAAGTTCATTGTAATCGATGCAAGCCCTCCATTTGCCACCTTTCTTGGGCACTATGACTAATGGTGAAACCCATTCACTATCTCAAATGGGGTATATAAAACCTACATCTAGAAGCTTTCGAAGCTCAGCTTTCACAATCTCTCTGAGGGCAGGGTTCATGCACCTCTACTACTACCTGATGGATCTATAGCCATCATCAATATATATTTTATGCATGCATAAGGCATGATCAATACCTTTCATATCACTGTATAATCCCAGGTGAATGCTACTGAGTGTGCATGCAAAATTTTATGCAAGGATTATTGTTGTTCATCAATCAATGTATTATTAATATTCAACATCTTACCTAGCCTGATTTCTACTTGTTTGGATAGTTCTTGCACAGAAGACAAATCAAGGCTGGGTAATATGGGTAAGCATTGTTGAGGCAATAGAGCATGAAATAGTTGGGATACCTCCTCCGAGGAACTATTGGGTATTATGCTACTCAAAGGGTCTTGTAAGTAGGAGAGGTAGTCTTGCTGCTGTGGGTGCCTCCCACAAGTATTTTGTATAACCTGAGCAATTAATTCATCTTCAACTAGAATATCTAATAAAGGGTTGCGATCAATAGTCATTAGGGTTTGCATGGAATAGGTATCCTCATCCTCCAGGCTAGGCCAAATTATCTGCTCAAGCTCATAGTATGGCTAGGCTCGTGGATATAGAACTAATTTCTTGGTTACAGTCCCATTGGATATGATCATGTTACCAGACCTGCAACCTATAAATGCATCATCAATGGCAAGCCATGGCCTACCTAGTATAAGAGGATAGCCAACAAGATTAACCTTTGGCTGCAAAACTATGAAATTAGTAGGGTATTCCCAAGAATCTAATGCAATGACCAAATCTTCTATGACTCCTTTAGGATTGACTGTAGACCTATCAGCAAATTTAAAACCATCTGAGTAGGCCTAAGGTTGTTCAATTGGAGTGTCTGTATTGTCTCCTTGGTCATGACATTAATTTTAACACCTAAATCTATCAAAGTATTCTTAATTAGAGTCCCATTGATCTTTACATCCACCACTGGACTACCTAGATTTGTATACTTAGGAACACATGATATCAGCAAGATTACCTAAAACATGCATTGTCTGGGGGTCTATCTCTTCCTTCCTAGCTTCTTTATGCAAAGATCCCTAAGAGTTTTGGTGTAGATAGGAATATCTTTTATAGCTTAGATTAAGGGAATCTTGATGCTTATATCTTTTAACTGGCTGAGAAGGACAATATCAGTTTGGGCTATTTGCTTTTGCATGGCCAAGCGCTAAGGGAAAAGAGGAGGCTTCTGATGTAAAGTAGTTTGGGCATCTTGGTTTGATTCAGGTTCCAAAGGTGTTTTATCTGAGAATTCTTCATTGGGCTCTTCATCTTCAAGTTCTATGATTTGGGGAGATGAAGGCCCTACAAGTTGTTTCCCTAATCTAAGATGAACATTACTCACCTCCACCACATAGGTGGGATATTGCATTACCTCATTAGTATAGGCCTACTGAACATGCTTATTATTAGGGTTAGGTGTAGGTTGGGCATGAATTTGGGTAGGTCTAGAAGGTGGATTTTGAGTTGTTGATGGGGGCATTATGGTTGGTTGTTGTGGCTGAGATGGAATCATTGGTTGTTGTATTTGTTCATTTTGCTACCATTGTTGGCCCTTGTTCCATTGAGGCTACCATTGTTGTTGCTGAGTAGGCCACTGAGGGTTATAGTTGGGACCTTGGAAATTTTGTTGAGGCCATGGGTTTGGCTATTGTTGGCTCCAACCAACTTGTGAAGTAGGCCATTGTGGAGTAGGCCAGAGTGGGTTTTGCCATGCATTTGGGTTACCAGACCATTGTTGAGTATTGTAGGAAGAGAAATTCTAGTTTATAGTAGGAAAGGGAGAATTAAAATTGAGTGGATCAAAGGGCATACTTTTCCTTCGCTGCCAAGGTCTTCTTTGAGCTATAAAGAATAGTTGCCCATCTTCTCCTTCAAATGGCTATAATTCTGGCCTTTCAATCTTTTCTTGCTAGATACTAGCCACCCTTTTGCATTTACAATTGGCCTTCCCTTGTCTATAGTTGGGGAAATATTAAGTAAGCATTGCATCTGCCTCCTCCTATTTCTTCTTGATATGAAGAGTGTTGAGCTGTGTAGCCATATGGCTAATAATGTCCTCCTTCATGTTGGTCAGTAAGTTACTAATTTCCACTTTTTAAAACTCCATTAGTTGCCTTGCCTATGATGGCTGCTTTTCCATTGGTTTTCTAGAAAAGGTTCTAGAATAATTTCTGCAAGCTCAACAGACATCCTCAAAGGGAAGTTGAGATATATCCCCTGTTCCTATGAGATTGAGGGCATCCATGCAGTCATCATTAACCTCTCTCAAAAAGACCAACTTCAATGATTTTTTAGACAATCTATTTTGAGGGTTCTTCTTCAAGGGAAACTGGAAGCTTTCGACATAGTCTTCTAGTGGTTCATCCTCTTTCTGTGACATTCTAAAGATGTTATCTCTCCTCCTATCATGTCCTATGTAGTAGTCTTTATATTTTGCTAGGAACATTATCTTCATGGTATCCCAGTCTGGAATGACATCTTCCCCAACCCCATAAACTACCTTAAGGCGGCATCTTTTAGTGTGTCAGGGAATAGCTTGAGTCTAGAAGGATCAGTTGTGTAGTCATAACTCCTACACAAGACATCAAACTCGAATAGGAAAGTTTTAGGATCTTCAGTCACCAAGCTGTAGAAGACAAGCAATGTAGATGGTGGTATTATTTTTAGGGTAACAGCCTATGCTTGGTCTGGGATAGGGAATTCAAACATTGCTTGTCCTGGAGGATCATCTACTACATCATCTCCCATGGTTCTAAAAGTCCCTTCTGTAGCTATGGAGGAAGTTGATGGAGATGTAGATAGTGTTGATGAAGATGTAAGAGGAAACTCTTCTTTAGCACTTTCTACTATATAATTGATAAAGTCAGTTGTGTCCTCATTATCCTAAGAAGTTTAAGGGAGTAATCTACCTCTATGATCTCTTTGCCTTTGCACACAATAATTTGAGCTTTATGTTTCAGTGGTCCTACACAATGTTAGTAGAATATCTAGTATTTCCTAAAAAAAAAGTGAATTTGAACTATGAAAACAAATGTTGAAAGCAGAATTTAAATTATGAAAGCATGTAAAAATGAATGAGACTATGAAGGTAGCACCATCCCTGGGAATGGTGCCAAAAATGTAGAGGAAAACTAATGCATTGTAGACTCAATAAAATCCAGGGGTAAACCTATCTAAACAGTCCACTCTATCATTTCATTCCTACATTGAATTATCGACCAAGGAGCATAAGCTTATGATGATGTCTGCACTGTATGTGCCTTCAAGACTCATTTCTATCCTAAACTAACTCATGCAGACTTATTCTAATTAACCTAATTTACTGAAGTTCATAGAAATGTAAGAGCAGAAAAAATAGTTTGAAATCTAGTTGCTATGGGTACCTTCAACATAAGCTAAAGATAACTATATTCAATAGAGAACTACAAAATTAACCCAAAATACACAGAATGATAAAAGAATTGATACTAACCTCTGGAGGACTTAAAATATGCAATTTACTCATGAATTACAACTATTAGAAATAGAAATCAAGATATCTTACTCATTCCACAATGTAGCTTTATGAAATAACATGAAATAGTCTTAACTAGAAATGCATAAATAAGGAAATATACGAAGTGAGGGTTAATACCTTGAGTGGCCAGCTCAGGGGACTATCTCACTTAATTTGGAAACTAAATCTACTTCAGATTCTCATAACACATAGTTGTATTCACTTCATATCAAAAATAGGATCTTTTCAGATTGTATTCAATAAAACATGGTTGGATCTTCCAACATAAAAATAGAGTAACTATTGAGCAACTGTAAAAATAAAGTATCTTGGAAAAAGAACTTAACTTTTTCATCGAACTCATCCCTCCTAAATTATACAAAAAAGGGAGAGTATGATGTAACTACCAACTAACTTGATCATCAATTCATCCTTAGATATCAGGGTGTAGGTTTGAGATCAATTTATTAATCTAACTAAAACAGAGGAAGCAAAGTCCCAATCAAACAGTATTTCCTATTCAATGGCTCATGAAATGAAAACACATAAGCTGTGATTAGAATTCTAGAACAAGTCTTCTTCTTCCCTTGTATTTATTTTTCCATAATGACCATGTTAATCCCCATCGGTCTCCACTTCTGGCATTTGAACTGCACTCTACTTAATTCTCTTGTTCTACAACTTGCTACAATCACTCTTTCCTAGATGCCACATCTTTGCTGCATAGGGTTAATTATCCAAACATATGCACACAAAATAGATTTCATATTAAACTATGGAATTCTATCTACATTACATACATACTTATGTCTAACTCATGCAATTGACAAATATTATCACCATGCTTCATATTGGTAGATTAGGTTCAAGGTTTGCAGAATATATATATAAGACAACATATTATGGTAGTAATGTCTTAGGAAAGTATCTGAAATATCACAAGTATAAAGTCTGGAAGCATAATAAATAGGATAAAAGAAGTCAACATTTGGACCCATCACCTACAACCGAATAGATCCTTCTTGCATCTAACATAATCCAATAACAATCACATTTTGTCACAAGAGATTATGATGGTTCATTGGTGTTGTTTTGTTAGCTCCAGTCATTTTCTTTTATGATTTATGTTTTGTCTCCTTCTATTGCTTATTAAAAGGCCACCTAGATCTCTCTATATTTGGGTGTGTTAAGATTGGCATAGAATGGGGCGTAGTCATTAATTTTCATGTGCCATGTTTGGTGGATGTTCTTATAACTCCAACTAATATTTATCTTGTGTGTGTTGGAATAATATTTTTGCATACCAATTGTCCTTTGCATATAAGGTCATTCAATACCTTTGGTACAATTGGACTTTATCATGCTCTTAGTTTTTCTTTCTCACATATTTTAGACAAGATTCTATTACGTTGGTCATGTATAAAGACACCCTTTTTGTTTGTAGCATCAAGTCCATGCAAAGGATACAAAGTCACCCTAGTTCCTTATACCTTGGTGCATAATATCCATTTTTCTATATTAAATACAGGATTGCTCTACTCGTGGTAGCATAACTACTCCTTATAATAATTTCATTTATTCTTGCATCCATTTTTTTATCTTCTCCATTTTCTCTATTTGTTCTTCTTCTTCCACCAATGTTCTATCTTTTATCTAACCTTTTCTTCACATCCATTCATTTCGAGAGCACACCCATATTCTTCCAACTTGTCTGTCCTCTCATGGGGGCATCATTCAACCCACTAATTAATCTAATAAGTACTTCTTCTACTTGACTAGGGCATCATCATTTCTAATCCAGTCATATTCTTCTAAACCAAAATCTTCTTCTATCCAACAAAATGCTATGTTTTAAACTTCTTTGAAATAATTTTACTTTGTAACACCATCTCAAAGAGGGGCAAAATGTAGACACCTAAAATTAACCTCACTTCCTAACTTAGTTATTCATCTACCATACCTTCACATTAATTAAATATGGTTAATTTCATCTATTGTTATGAAAATCACTCTATCTTATTCTTCCACATTAATTAAATAATTATTAATTATTTAATTAAGTTAACTTTTCCATTTCCTAGCATTAATTAAATAATTTTACAATTATTTAATTCATCATTTCTTTCTTCTAATATTAATTGAAAAAACAAATTAATTTCTATTTTCTCCACCACAAATAAATTAAATTAATATTTTATTTATCTTCCAATATTATCCATGTGCACCAAAAATTAAATAATTAAATTGTTTAATTTTCCTCCATAATTTCTTCTCACCATATGTCACTCTTGTCTCACCATGATTCTCTCTCATCACTCCATCAATCACTCTCAATTAGATCTATTAACAATTCAATCAAATCAGTTGACTAATCAATCAATTTAGATAACAAATCAATCAATCCAGTCAACTCACCAATCAAGCTTGTTAACTCCCCTGATTCATGAGATGACAAGGACACTTGTCACTCTCTCATCTGTTTAATTCTCTCATTCAATTTCAACCATTGATATCTCCAATCATTATCCACCATTGGTCTTCATTTTTGGAAATCTATAAATAAAACTTCTTTCAAACCAAAGGATCATCTCATATTTTCGTAAACTTATACTACTGCATTTAATTCATTCATTTTAGGAGATCAAATTTATGCTATTGAGATGAGAAATCCATATATCCATGAAGATCAAAGGACAATATCCATTGGAGTTTTGGTGCACTTCAATACACTCAATCGATGAGTTTCAATTTTCTCGTGAAGGATGGTATGATTTCTATTTCGTTTATTCTCTTCATTGGTCTTTGTATGCAAATTTATCTCTCAAAAGTATGACCATGTAGAATATTTTGTTAACTATTATCATATTATGGCTAAGATAAATTTTTGGATAGGATAGGCATTAGCATTTATTAAGTACATTTTGGCATCCATCTTTTGGTGTTTAAAAGCACCTTATTTGATGACTAATAAATGGACTTATCTAGATTCATAGACTCTTAAACCTTTCTTGAAGATGAAATTTTAGTCATTCATGATGAAAACTATATTAATTAATGTACATTGTTGGCTTGAGTGTTTTCGTGTTAGGCTCTAAGTTGTTTATGTGTAGAATGTTTCAAGGACTTGTATATTTTCCCATCACTAGATGTGTTTGAGAAATTTATCATTAATATATGTATACATAAACAATGAATGTGGGTTTGATTTACATAAGTTATGGGTGAAATATCTTACATTTATTTTAGTTCTTGTCCAAAGAAATTACTACTATATAGTTGTGTGCCTTCTTATTTTAGAGTTTGTAATAATCTCATCGTTGGAGTAGAAAATATGATCATGCAATAATTGGAAGATAGATCAAAATGATGACATTTTTTTTTACATCATGGTCTTAGCTTAGCGCTAATTAGGTGATTGGTTAGTGACTAGTGTGTGCTAGATCACCTATTATGGTTTATAGAAAGATAATCCTTAGTCTTTTAAAACCCGTTGTATGAAAGTGAATCTTGAGTCTATGATGTCTAGATTATGATCACTAGACTTCCACTTTAGATGAATGACTGTGAAGGAGCTTGTTAAGACTTGACTTCTATATTATCATGCATTCATTCTACTTTTAATTGATTTGTTTGCATCTTGGATGATGTAATGTTTGATTGCATTTATGCATTTTTTGTACTTCTGTATACTTCTATAAGTAGTGATAGAGAAGGAGCATGGATGGGTGCTAAATATGGAGCTACAGAGAAAGGTAGGTTTCTATTCATAACCTATATATTGAACATGAATGAAAAAATATACTCTAGTTAAGGCTTGTCAATCAAATTACCAGTAGTTACTATTTGATTTTATATTTCTGTCTCTGTCATATCATGATATTAGTTCATATGCAATTTATAAATGCTAGAAAAGTTGAGTATATCATGCTACATCATATTCCTTCATGCATGTTGGCTTCGTTTTGATAGACCCCTGGTGTAGGATCAGGCATCTCTGTACATGAGTAAGATCGGGGAAGCATGAGCCTTGCGGTTTGGTGGTAGATTGTCTTGATGATGTTCTCTCTCCGCTAGGATCAATGTCAAAGATATGTTATGGTATCGAAGATATCATATGGTGTGACTTAATGTTGTAAAAAGTTGTAAAAAGACATAATCCTAGTTGTATTTCAAAGCTATTAGCTTTTGAATATGCTTTAATTGAATATTTATTGAGATATTAAATGTATTCTTTTAATTTCTCAAATTAAGTTTATATGGGAAATGTTTTAATTAATTCCCATTTTTTAATATTTAATCATTATAATGATATTTTATTGGAGTGGTTCTTACAAGCTCCTTGACCCTTTTAATTATCAATTTTACTCTGTTGAGTCTTTATGTGAGTAATAGATGCTTGCAACCTAATGTTACTAGGATCAGCATTCAATTGTTTCATTGCTTGCTCCAACTTTCCTTGGAGAGATTTTTCCATATGTTTGCATTTCCAAGCCATTATCTTTTGCCAAAGGAATGCAAAAAGGTAGTACATTGCATGGTTGCCTCTCACCATCACTCTAACCATGACTCTCCTTCTTGAGGCTTTGGAATATAATTCAAAATCCACACTAAGGCAGCCATGCAATCATGATTTTTTAAGTAGAAAATATTGATCTTGTAGGGAAATGATGAAGTAGTACTACTTCTTTAAGGAAGAGAAACAATGCAAAAAATTGGTAAATCATCTGAAAGTAAAGTAGAGTAATCCACCAAGATGCAAACATCAGAAGAATCATAGACCAATGACATGTTAGGAGAAATAAAGAATCTATCCAATCTACTTAATTTCCTTTCATTCTTAAATAGCTCCACATAGAGATATTCCATAAAAATTTCCATCCTTCAAGGAATAGAAATGAAACATATAAAAATTTTACAAAAAAAACTTCTAACTAATTAAAAAATTGAATGCAATTAGACAAATTTTCCATTTAAATATCAATTTGAATGTACAAATATTTTTGTAACGTCTAGAATGACAAATAACTACCTTGAAGCATGTTATTTTTAAGTCAAAAATTAGGGTTTTAGTTTTACTTATAGTCAGTCAAAACTTGTAATTTGAATACGAAAATCATCTTTTAGTCTAAAAAACAAATATCTCATGTAAGGCAAAGTTGGTGAAAATAGAATTTTTTAGGTATTGCATAGTAAATTGAACCCTCTATTAAAATTTAGAAATTCAAATTTGTTCACTTTAAAACCATAAAGGAATGACATTTTGTTGGAGTGACTTTATGTTAAGTCATAGACAGCTAGAGGCAAGGCTTGGAGAGGCAGCACTCCATGCAAAGGATGAACACCCTCTAAGGGAGTGGCCTCCATTACATAGGCATGCTCTGGTGCAATCATGGTAGGAGGGTTCATAGAATGAACTGTCCAGGCCATGCAACAAGTGTAAACACAATGGAAACAACTCAAAGATAGGAAGAAAACATAGATTTAGTCATTCAATATGTCATAGAATTCAAGTACAATCTAGCCAACATCATGTAGGCTTACAACTAGGGCTCAAATGCCTAATTATAGGATATTAGAATATGTACAAGATATAGCATGAAGCTCCTTTGCACAAAAATAAAACTATCAATTGTCTCTATTCATGTTCACTACTTTCCTAGGGATCTAATACATCAATATATATAATAACTGGTATAAAAGATTTGTCTACGTCAACCAAGGAAGATCACAAACTCCAATGAAGAGATGTAACATGCGTACACGGATAGGTCAGACCTAAATGAATAGAACTCCTCTACAAATGAATGGAATGATGTGTGGATCTCAGGGAAGGTTAGCCATGAACCAAAGATTATTGAATGATGTGTCATTAGTCTCCATAGATTGGGAAATGCTTTGCAAGTCTTGTCTTTTAGCTAATTGTCTAAGATTGTCAAGATGCTCTGTTATGAGAACACAATCGATCTTCTGATAATGATATCCTTCCGGTAGCTTAACCAAATGCTTTGAATTCTGAATATGATGTAGATTAATGAATCTAGATGCTAAGTCTAGCTATACAAGATCTAATATGTGACTGCGGCAGAATGTGGACCAAAATATAGAAATTGCTTCTGACTGATTTATCTTGAATGAACTGGAAAATGAAAAGAAACAAACTAAAATGCAAATGTTTTCGGTTGATGCAAGATTTCTCTTGAACTAGGGATGCTCCTGCATCAGACAACCAGGGTTATTGAAAAAGTGAGTCCCTCACTTTGCTAGGACTAGTGGAGAACCAAGATGGTCCACCTTAGCCTAAGAAATCTAGGATGAATCTTCTTTTGATTTGTCTTTCCACTTCTCAAGGTATTCTCCGTATTGTCTTCCTCTGGTGCTACATCCAACTCTGCTATCTAGAATGCCTTCAATCTGCTCTGGTGCTCATTGTGGTAACTGCTTCATCAAGTATTCCTCCATGCTTTCACTGAACTTTGCTTCATGATACTGATATAGGTTTGCAATGTTGAAAATAGGTGAAATACCCAATGTCTCTGGTAATTCCACTTCATATGCATTTCCTAAATCAAATTTTCTGAGTATCCTACAAGGTCCAAACTAATTCATCTTCAACTTTTTATATGTTCTAACTGGGAATCTTTCTCTTCTAAGGTACACCATCACTTCATCTCCTAGTGCAAATTCCTTATGTCTTCTCTTTTCATCTGCTTGTTCCTTATATTTGTTGTTCATATCCTCCAAATGATTCTTTACCTGATCATGCACTGTCTTCATATGTTCTACAAATTCTTCTACTTCTACACTTCTCTTTTCTTCTATGCTAACATCTCTCAATTCTACAACTCCTCTAGGATGTGCTTCGGTAACAATCTCAAAATGTGTTCTTCTGGTACTCCTATTTACTAAATTATTGTATGCAAACTCTGCTTGTGACAGAATCAAATCCCAACTTCCTGCTTTTCACCAACCAAACATCTCAACAAGTTTCCCAAACTCCTATTTACTACCTCTATCTGTCCATTTGTCTGTGGATGAAAAGTTGAACTGAACTTCAAATATGTCTTCATCTTCTTCTAAAGTGTCTTCCAAAGGTATCCAACAAACTTTGTATCTATGTCTGAAACTATACTCTTAGGTAATCCATGCAATCTCACAATCTCCTTGAAAAATAGGTGAGCTACATGTTCTGCATCCGTTGTCTTCTTACAAGGTATGAAATGTGCCATCTTTGAAAATATGTCAACCACTACAAATATTGAATCATGTACCCTCTGTGTCTTAGGCAATCTCATTACAAAGTGTATACTTATATCTTCCCAAGGTCTCTCCAATACTGTCAAAGGTTTATACAATACAGTGTTTTGACTACTCACTTTTGCAACTTGACAAACTCTACAACTCTGCACAAATTTCCTAACATCCTTATGTATTTGAGGCCAAAAGTAAATTTCACTTACCAAAGCCACTATCTTGTCAATGCCAAAATGTCCTGCAAATCCTCCACTGTGTTTCTCTTTGATCAAATTATCCCTCATTGAACTTCTAGATGTGCACAACTGATTTCTTCTAAACAACATATCTTCCTAAATGAAATAATACAACCACTTACTCCTATCTATTACAATAGGTTCCTTACATTCTTTCTAAGGTTCTACAAAATTAGTATCTCCCTCATACATGTTCTTCAATTCATCAAAATCCAACACTTCAACTCTCATCTCTATCAACAAGTTTCTTCTCCTACTCAATGCATCAACAACTTTGTTTGATTTACCACTCATATGCTTCATCACAAAAAGTATAACTCTACATGAACTCTACCCACCTCATGTATCTTTGATTTAACTTACCTTAACTGTTCAAATACTGCAAAGCTTGATGATCTATATACAACACAAACTCCTTAGGCAACAAGTAATGTCTCCACTTCTTCAAGGCTTGAATCATGCCATAGAATTCCTGATCATAAACTGAATATCTTCTCCTTGCATCATTCAACTTCTCACTAAAATATGCTACTAGTTTACCTTCTTGACTTAACACTACTCCAATCGCATTTCCACTTGCATCACAATCAACTTGAAATACCTTATTGAAATATGGTAATGCCAAAATAGGTTGCTCTGTCACTTTCTACTTCAACAACTCAAAACTTTTATCTGCTCCTGATGTCCACTTGAAATCTTTTCTGTCACCTCTCATTGTCTCTGTCATAAGGTTACAAACTAAACTAAAATTTCTAATGAACTTCTAGTAGAAACTAGCCAATCCATGAAATGATCTAACCTCTCCAATGCTCTCCAGTGTAGGCCATTCAACAATTACTCTAACTTTCTCAGGATCCATCTTCAATCCTTCTACAGAAATCACAAATCCCAAGTACACTAGTTCTTCCTTCATGAAACTACACTTCTTGATGTTTATCAATAATTTCTCTTCTCTCAGTCTCTATAAAACTTGTCTAATATGCAACAAATGTTCATCTTTTGTCTTACTAAAAATCATAATCTCATCCAAATATACAATAACAAACTTACCCAAGATTTTTTTCAAGACTTCATTCATCAATCTCATGAAAGCACTTGGCGCATTTGTCAAGCCAAAAGGCATCACTAACCACTCATACAATCCTTCATTTGTCTTAAAAGTAATCTTCCATTCATCTCCTTCTTTTATTCTTATATGATGGTATCCACTCTTCAAATCTATCTTTGTGAAATATTTTGCTCCACTCAAACAATCAATAATATCATCTATCCTAGGTAAAAGAAATCTATACTTAACTGTGATCTTGTTTATTGCTCTAGAGTTAGTACACATTCTTCATTCTCCATCCTTCTTAGGTGCTAGCACTGCAGGTACTGCACAAGGAATCAAAATTTCTATGATCAAATCTTTGCTCAACTATTCATGTATCTGTCTATTCAATTCTTCATTCTTTGTCAATGTCATTCTATGTTCTACATTATTAGGCAAACTTGCTCTAGGTATAAGATCCATGTGATGATCGATACTCCTAATAGGTGGCAATCCTTCAGGTACATTATCTGATATGATGTCTTCCTACTCTATCAACAACTCCTTTATCCGCTTCAATTGTGATTCTTTAGTCTCCTTCTTCAATGTTTCAGGCTTCTTAGGAATCAAAGCATAACACATATTCTCATGTCTCAGACCATCTATAAATTTTCTTCCATCTACCAAATAGATTCTAGCATTCCACATACTTCACTCTTAGGACCATCTTCTAAAGGAATTAAAGTAATTCTCTTTCCATTTTCTATTATAGTGTATGTATTCTTTCTCCCATCATGTATAGCTTTTCTATCATACTGCCAAGGTCTACCCAACAAGATATGACAAACATCTATAGGCATAATATCACACAAGACTTCATCATGATATGATCCAATATGAAATTTCACAAAACATTGTTCAGTCACCAGTACCTTAAGATCATCCTGAATCCATGCTATTTAATAGGGCTTAGGGTGTTTCAATCTTTCCAACATTAGCTTAGCCACCATTTCCTCTAAAATTAGATTATCAGAACTACCACTATCAATGACAACTTTACAACACTTACCTCCTGATTTGCATTTGGTTTTGAACAAACTCTTCCTCTGTAGTGGTTCTTCATTTGTGTCTGCTTGAAATAGTGCTCTTCTCATCACAAGTGATTCTCCTTTCTCTAGTTTACCAATTGAACTAGGTCATCCAACAAGTTCTTCTTCCACATAGGCTGCTCTTCCACTGTTCTTTGTCTTCTTGTTTGTACTACCCTGATTACACTCAAATGCTCTATGCCTTTCACCTCCACACTTGAAACAAGTTCCTCTGAATGTCCTCTTATCAAACCCTCTTCCTTCTCTCATGTATCCTTCATTTCGGTATACACTAGGGTTTCCTCTATGGTAAAACTTTTTGTGATCTCTTCGGTAGGCATTATTATCTCTGTCATCCTTCTTGAATGTGTTCTATTGTATGTTCTATTCTGCAAATGGTCTATCTCCTCTAGAAAATGTTCTACCTCTCTAAAATTTACCTCCTCTGCCTCTCTGTCTATGATCATGCCTCTTATTCAGCTTTTCTTCAACTTTCAAGGCAAATTGATATGCTTCCTCCAAAGATGGCATCCTTACCAAGCTTATTTCTTCTTGAATGTTCAATCTCAGTCCATTGATATATCTAGCCACTTTCTCCTTGCTTGCTTCACTATGTCCTATCCTTATAATCATTTTATGAAATTCTTCAGTATACTCCACAGATTTTTCCTTTTGTCTTAGGTTCTGCAATTTTTTCAATAGCTCAAACTCATAGTCAGCAAGTGCAAATTGATCCTTTAGTTTTGTCACCATCCTATCCCACTTTGTAATCTTTTCTTTCCCTCTTCTACTTCTTTCTAACTGAACTTCTTTCAATTTTGTCTTCACAAATTTCTCCTTCTCTAGGTGGTCAACTTCTTCATATTCAAAGTATTCTTCCATGTCATTTATCCAATCAATCAACAGTTTAGGGTTCAAATTGCCAGTGTAATTTGGTACATCTACTCTATGTCTTTTCCCAATCTTCACAATAGCTCACAACAACTTTACTTGATCTAATTCTTCTCCTTCATCACCTCCCAGGGTTTTGCCAATTTGTTCAACACATTGAAATTCCTCTTCATCATCACTTTCAACATTAGGTCTCAGTGTTAATCCTCTTTGCCTATCTTCCTCCACAACATCTAAATGGATTCACATCATTTTCATCATTTCCATCATTTCATCCATTCTACCAACCATTGTTCTAATGGCAGCAACTCTCCTCGGTGGCATTCTTCCTAGGATCAAGTGTAAACTACCTCAAGTTCAATGATTAGGCTACAAGGTGACAACTACCTCACAATCAGTAATCGGTTGTGACACAAGTAACTTGCCTCTATTCTGCGATCTATCCACAGAAAGATCTTACGGAATTCCTTCGTCAACTTCACTCAATTCGCTTCCAAAGATTCAAACTTTTGCTTTGATACCACTTGGTGTAGTCACGATAGGAGGGTTCACAAAATGAACTGTCTAGTCCATGCAGCAAGAGTAAACACAACAGAAACAACTCAAAGATAGGAAGCGAACATAGATTCAGTCATTCAATATGTCATAGAATTCAAGTACAATGTAGTCAGCATCGTGCGGGCTTATAACTGGGGCTCAAAGGCTTGAATACAGAATATCAGAATATACACAAGATATAGCATGAAGCTCCTTTGCACAAAATCTAAACTATCAATTGTCTCTATTCATGTTCACTACTTTCCTAGGGATCTAATACATCAATATATATCATAACTGGTACAAAAGATTCCTCCACATCGGCCAAGGAAGATCACAAACTCCAATGAAGAGCTGTAATGTGTGTACATGGAGAGGTCGGACCTAAATGAATAGAACTCCCCCGCAAATGAATGGAATGATGTGCGGATCTCAGGGAAGGTCAGCCACAAACCAAAGATTATTGAATGATGTGTCATTAGGCTCCACAGATCAGGAAATGCTCTGCAAGTCTTCTCCTTTAGCTAATTGTCTAAGATTGTTAGGATGCTCTATTTTGAGAAAATAGTTGATCTTCTAATAGCGATATCCTTCTGGTACCTTAACCAAATGCTTTGAATTCTTAATATGATGTAGATGAATGAATCTAGATGCTAAGTCACACTCTACAAGATCTGATATGTGACTACAGTAGAATGCGGACCAAAATATAGAAACTAGTTCTGACTGATCTATCTAGAATGAACTGGAAAATGAAAAGAAACAAACTAAAATGCTAATATTTTTGGTTAATGCAAGATTTCTCTTGAACCAGGGATGCTCCTACATCATGCTCTCTAATGGAGATGCCTCCATTGGGAGGGGCCTCTTAAAAGAGTGTAGCAGATTTAAATCGGCATAAAAAATAAATTTAAAATAAAGTAAACCCTCTTTTCAGCACTATGCTGCTATAAAAGAATTTGTAGAATTGATATATTTATTATCTGTTAATAAAGAAGGTAATTTCATTACTTTTCTACTGTAAAAGATTTGGAAATTCTACTTTTACTTCTCCCTTAATAAGGAAGGTAAATGACTTAAATAGAAACCGAGGAAACAATGGATATAAACTAAGTTCGCACTTTGTTTAACATTGAATGTAATATGAGGCATTAGTGTTAAATTTATAACTTAAGAAATATTCCTTGTTACCCTGATGATGACAGATATATTGGGATTTCTATCCTTCTTTATCATTGGCATTATCATAATACTTACATTATTTATTATGTTAAATGTGATTTATTTAGAATGGCATTACATGATACCATGACCTATGAGATTCTAAATCTTACTAGAGGGAATATTAGCCTGGTTACCTATTTATGGTCAATGGAGTTGTCATTTTTCATGGCAATTGATTACTAAATTTTCTATTTATATTGAACCCTTTGCATTAAATTTCTTCATCAAAATATTAATTGGGTGATTTTATTGTTTAGTGGGACCTTAGAGTCACCTAAAATGTTTATGCCGTGTAGTTTTACAATCCTTGATGTTTTATGCTTACATAACATGTGCTTGTGATTGCTTCTTTCTCTACCCTTGATGGTAAGTTTCAAGATGGACTTTCCTTGTCAAGCACCTATGATATTCATGACAATATATTAGTGTTATACATAATGATAGTGATATACATATTGTTATCATATCATTAACCTCTCATTGCCTATTAGTTATTTCAATTATAAAGTAGTTAAACATTGTGTGTGGCCTTAATATTTCTTATCACTTGAAAATGTTAAGTGATATTCTTAATTTAGGATTTAAAATATTTCCATCTTCGTTACGATCCAAGCACTGGATAAGTGTGGAGTAGATATTAAGGTAAAGACTAGGGATTTGCAGGGTGTATGAATACTCTTTGTATATGATGTGAAATAGCATCCTTAGAGGTCTATTTAGTAAAAAAAAACATTTGGAAACTTTTATTGAATTGACTTTTATAAGACTAACAGTTAGTAACGACATGGTTCTTGGATATTTTATCCATGAACATCCAATTGTTGTACATTCTTTTGGCTTGGGAAGAGAGCCTAGTTACTTGTTATGAAACTTAATTTTGAACTAATTTTCATTTCAATTTGAGTAAACATGTCCAAGACAAACCTAGAGTTGTCGGAAGACCTTGTCATCAAACTATGAAGCCTATGCGCATTATGTAGGTAAGGCCATTTGGGATGAGCCCCTGAGGCATAGGTCTGGCTAGTAGGATGGATCTTTTTTTGTCTTTGTAAGTTCTTAAGATCATTGGTGAGGTAAAGAACTAGATAGCTTACTTCGGTAGAGTAAGATGTGGGCTAGTTGTCTAGCCTTATTAGACTACTGAATATGAGTTTCCTTATCTTATTGGATTACTAGTGTAATTGTTGATGAGATAAAGTATTATGACAATCCTATTTTAGGAATCATTATGTATTATTGATTTCGTCATGTACCATATGTGTGGAGTCAGTGAAATAAGAAATACTTTCTTTGTAACCTTGATTCACTGATCATGTGTTGTAGTAAATCATGATCTAATAAGTGCAATGACACAATTCATTTCCTTATTTATCCAAGCAAAATAATTCTGAAGAATTAGAATCATTGTTGCCACTTCATGAATTTATGGTTTCATATCTATATGTTTGCATTTGGACAATGGGTAGAATGCATGGCTAAATTCATATGCACTGTCATGCACTCTATGATTTGAATTATACTCATGATTGAAGGAAAGGTTGTATTTGGTGTTGTATAAACTTATAATTTGTTATTATTAGGATTGAAATTTCTATAATTATTTTTAGATGTCAAATGATGTTTGTTGAAGAAACATGTATACCATTTTGATTGGCATTATAAGATCATTACTTACGGTATTGAAGTTGTGGAGGTGCCTTTTGAAAGTCTGTCATTTAATATTAGACGATAACATTACATACTAAACCTACCTTGACATAGAAATCCAACAGTATATTAAATGCTTATGACACGCTATGGTTTATGATGTATGATTGCATTGAATGATGTTACATTTATCCTTGCCTAGCTCAGTGAATTGCTTTGTCAGACTTTGTTTATCTATCTCAGATTGGACCAATTCGTTTAAATCTTCCTAAACTTATCAAGTGTTTGAAGTTAGCTTAATTTCTTCATTCATGCTAGAAACCTCTTGGTACTGTCAGAGTTCTGTATTTTTCCTTGCATGATATTATCTATCTTTTACTCTTACTCAAATATAGAAAGCATATATCTCTATCTCGACTTGGTGCTCTATACCCTGCGACCTTTATCTAACCATTGCGGATACCTTTTCGGTGACTGAAGACCGCATATGAAATAGGCATAGGAGCTACCACGATACTGCAAGGCTACTGCAACGCTAATCGACTTAAGGGTGCAACTTTGTTATTAACAGTTTTTACTCATCATTCTTACAATCTGATTGTCCTTGCTGTCTTGACGAATAGAGTAGCATAGATGAGTCTACGGCAAGGTGGTAAAAGATTATTAGATAATGATTTTGTTCATACGCTGATCACAATTTGTCTATGATGTCAATTGAGTGAGTCAAAAAAAGGGTTTTTAGATTAGTATCTTCTCCAGTGTTAGGATAATAAAGCTTTAATTACTTTTGCTCAGAATATAACATAGAGTTCATATAATAATCATGTAGTTATGTGAAGCAATATGTATTTATACTCTTTACTTATGACTTTGACCTAAATAATTTGATTAAGATAGACTATATGTCGTTGTCGTTATATAAAAACTTATGTTAAGCCAACTAGTGAAACATTTATTATTTTATAAGAGAGTGTCTTACTAAGTCGTACATAAATGATGTTAGACATTTGGTTTGCTTTCTAAGGAAAGTTAGGAGAAATTGTTACTATGACCATGTAGAATATTTTGTTAACAGTTATCATATTATGGCTAAGATGGATTTTTGGATAGTATAGGCATAAGCATTTATTAGTAGTATTTTGCTATCCATCTTTTGGTGCTTAAAAGTATCTTATTTGATGATTGATAAATGGATTTAGATAGATTCATAGACTCTCAAACTTTTCTTCAAAATGAAATTTTAGTCATTCATGATGACTACTATTAATTATAATACATTGTTGGCTTGAGTGTTTTGGTGTTAGACTCTTTCAAGGACTTAGTTATTTTCCCATCACCTAGATGTGTTTGATAAATTTATCATTACTCTATGTATACATAGACAATGAATGTGGGTTTGATTTAGATAAGTTATGTGTGTAATATCTTACATTTATTTTAGTTCTTGTGCAAAGAAATTACTACTATATAGCTGCGTGCCTTCTTATTTTAGAGTTTGTAATAAACTCATCTTTGGAGTAGAAAATACGATCACGCAATCATTGGAAGATGGATCAAAATAATGGCATTTTGTTTTGCATCATGGTCTTAGCTTAGCCATAATTAGATGATTGGTTGATCACATGTTATGGTTTAGGGAAAGATAATCCTTAGTCTTTTACAACCCATTGTATGAAAGTGAATCTTGAGTCTATGATGTCTAGCTTATGATCACTAGACTTCCATTATAGATGAATGAGTGTGAAGGTACTTGTTAAGACTTGACTTCTAAAGAGCTCCCATAGAGATATTCCAGGAAAATCCAACTTTCAAGGAATACAAATGAAACATATAAAAATTCTAGAAAACAACTTCTAACTAATTAAGAAATTGAATGCAATTAGCCAAAATTTGCCATTTAAATGTCAATTTGGATGTACAAATATTTTTGTAACGTCTAGAATGACAGATAACTACCTTGAAGTACATTATCTTTTTATGTCAAAAATCAGGGTTTTAGTTCTACTTCTAGTCGGTCAAAACTTGTAATTTGAATACAAAAATCAACTTTCAGTCTGTGAAACACAGATATCCCGTGTAAAGCAAAGTCGGTAAATTTCATCGATTCCAGAATGCCATGACTTTGAATGCGTGGTTTTAGCAAAAACTGTTACTAGTATTGTTGTTAAATTTATGTCTCCCTCTATAAATGGGTCATAGTATTGCACTGAATTCCATCTCAATCTTCATCTACTAACCGATTATTTAGTGGAAACGTAAGGATTTTCCTCTGCAGTTGATTTAGTAAAGTCGCTCAGCCTTTAATATGGAGAGCTTGATGCGCATGAAAATAAGCACAGTGCTTGTTGTGCTCTGTTTCTGTTTACGCTCCATGTCTCCGCTCGATATAACTTCCCAAATCCTCCCAAAAACAATAATCTGCTTACAGCTATGGAGAAGTTAGCTGGCTGTCCGAACTGCAGAGGCCATGGTGACCCAAGATCCTGCTGCCCATAGTGTTGAAGAGCTTACTTCCGTGTCTCAGCGTGGGGAAGGGCTTATTCGGTTTTCTTTTATAATCCTGTTCCTTCTACAATTCCTTGCCCTTATCATTTCATTTTCAGCCATTCACTAGCTTGTAATAATTGTTGCTTCCTTTCTTTACAAGTGTTTAATCGTTGCTTCCCTTCTCCATAAGTGTTTAATAATTGTTGCAGCTATCTGTTGGCATGATTTTATTCTTGAAATCAATGTAATTTCATGTTGAAAGGAAAACTGGTTAATCATCTAATTCTGGATGTGTTAAATTTTTATTTTTTGTTTTAAAGGACCTGATGTGTTAAAATTGATTTATGTAAACATTTGAAATATATAAGGGGCAACTATTTCAAATGAGAATCTTGAAGAAGCTAAAATATTGTGGGTAAAAATTTGATATACCAATAAATGACAGCTCTGAGTATAGATATCAGCAATAGGATCATGAAAGGTTAAAGTATATAGAGAAATATTTAATGTAATAAATAAAAGTATATAGCTCTATGTTTGAAGGTAAAGAAAGGAAAACTACTTAATCGTCTAATTCCGGATGTGTTAAATTTTTATTTTTTATTTTAAAGGACCTGATGTTAAAATTGATTTATGTAAACATTTGAAATATATAAGGGGCAACTATTTCAAATGAGAATCTTGAAGAAGCTAAAATATTGTTGGGAAAAAATTGATATACCAATAAATGATAGCTGTGAGTATAGATATCAGAAATAGGATCATGAAAGGTTAAAGTATATAGAGAAATGTTTAATGTAATGAATAAAAGTATATAGCTCTATGTTTGAAGGTAAATAATGACTCTGTTGATTGATTACATTTTAGACGTTTTTGAAAAGTTTGATCTCTATATGTATCTTGTTTTAGAAGTGAAAATTAAATATGCATTGCAGTAGGGAGTTTATAGATAAATGTTAGATTCATGTTTGTGGAAATGTCTTACACCTGTAAAAATGATATGGTAGTTTGTATGTTTTTAATTTTTTATTTGCCTTTACTTTTTTGTCATCTAGACCAATGACATTTTCAAATATCTTTGGAGGGCTGGCAATATATTTCTAGGGAACTTATTCTCCTAGATCAACCTCTAGAAAATTTAGGTAGAAAATCCAATACATTAAACTTGAGTTATACAAATACTGCTAGCAATGAATGTGCAAATCTAGATTAGTTTTAATCTACCAATGGAAGCCTTTCTAACTTTTTTCCTCTTTAAATGCCAATGATATGTAAACAATTGTTAGATGATAAAAAATGAGTGCAATTGAACACCTTTAAATAACTACCCAACAATAATAAAAAGTTAAAGATCAGGTTTGCATAGGGATGGGTGCATTCATAAGCATAATAAATACATAATTTTGATGATTATACAAGAATATGTGTCTATGTTAATAAGGTGGGAGAAATGTGCATAGTGTGTATAATTGGATAGGTAGAAGCACAGGAAAGGGACTCCACTTTACATAAGATTGCAATACATATTAAGCCATTCTCTCAAAATAGATACAAAATTAGATTACAAACAATATGAATATACAAATTTTACCATTACAACTAAGGTATATCTTAAATATAGATATCTATTTAAAACTTTAAGATATCAATTTAATATAATAAATACAAAGACTAATTATATAATTATAAATTAATTAATAATTTACATTATCTATATAAATATTAATTTTCTTATATTAAATAATTAAATTTAAATTGGTGCATAATTAAATTAATATTATTTTTAATAATTAGTAGATTAAAATGCACTTCTTAGATGATATTCTAATTTAAGAGGTTTGTGAACACAAACACCTCATTAAAATAAATCTCTTTCTTCATTTTAATTAAATCTTTTAATGTAATAATTAAATAATTGTGAAATTTTGATAATTTGACTAAAAAAATATAATATTGTTTAAAAAAATTAGCATTAACATAACTCTTTATTTTAATGCTCAACAAGGATACCATTACCTTACAAACCCAGAAACAAAATCGTGGCCATTTAATTATATTGCAACAATGTTTGTTTTCCAAAAGAAAGCACTTTCTCATGGCTTGCTCTCCACAACAAGATTCTGATACATGAAAGATTACACAAATTGGAAATTGCATCAATTGTGAATTCTATCTTTTATGGTGAAGAAGAGGAGGATGTAAACCATCTCCTATTGAATTGTTAATATAGCTACGAATGTTGGAAATGGTTGTGTAGAAAACTTGGCTGGTGGGGTGTATTCCCTAACACACTTTTACTACATTTCTCTTGCTAGCCAAATTTAAACTTTGAATCCATGTTTGCATTTGTTTGGGAACTCAGGCCATCTCTTCTCATCTATAACCTTTGGCTAGAATGCAATCAAAGAATCTTTAGAAAATCTACATTTCTATGGCACAAAGTTATTTAAAGAATAGAGTTACTAATATCAGAAAAGACCATGTCTAAAGTTAATCACTCAAAAGATAATTCACAGTTCACAAATTGGGATAAAGAAATCCTTAAGCAATGGCCTCTTCTTCACACTCCATATACAAAAGGCTCCATCTATAATCATATAAACAAAATAAATAGAAGCAAAGTAAAGTGGTCTCCTCCTACCTCTTTGCTCATCAAATTAAAATTTGATGGAGCAACTAGGGGAAACCCAGGTCCCTTAGGAGTAGGATGTATTATAAGGGATTGTGCAGCTAACCTACTTGCAACCATGGTAGTGAAACTTCTAGATGGTTCAAATAATGTAGCAGAGACACTAGTCCTTATGCATGGTTTAAAATTGTTAGAAACCACATCAATAGGCTCTATGATGAATGGATCATAATGCACAATACTTGCTAAACTTTTTGTAGATGGGGTAGCGAGCTAAGTAGGTTTGACCTTGGGTGAAACTCCATAGCTAAGTGTACTTGAGTCAGAATAGTACTAGGATGGGTGACCTCTAAGTAAGTATTGATGCCTCACCCCTATGAACATCACCTGGATGCAATAAGTGTTAAGTGTACCATTCATGCTTACGAAGAGATGATTCATTTGAACCACTATTCATGAAATATGGGTCAATGAGTTAGACTAAAAATTTACATAGTCAAATCTTGATAAAAAAAATAATCTGATACACTATAAAAGTTTCCCCCTACATTGTTGGACTTGTATTTCATACTAAAACATTTGTAAGATAATATTGAATTGATAACCTTAAAAGGGGTAAATGAGTGCATCTTACAGTCGTTAATTCAAAATTTGGCATCTATAATAGGGTGGGCACAAAAGACAAAAAAAAATGTATAATGAGTTATAATATGAATGGATAAGACCTATATATTTTAATTCTAGAAGATAATTATAAAATCCTTTTATTAAGGTTATATTTTTAGTGCAAATAAACTAAACATCTACTCACTACTTGATTGTGATTATTTCTACTATAAAAGGAATTATTTTACAAAATTTGATATGCTTTCTTTTTTCTTTGATGATTTTATTAGTCTTTAGCTTTAATAAAATATAATGGTTATTGAATTCTATAGAACTTAATGGGTATAATGCATCTACATATAATGGGTGGTTATGACCCTAAGAAAATGTTTGATGAGAAAATCATGAAATGATAGATCAAATGTTACCATGTTTTTAGTCAAATGACTATTTACTCTTTGAAATTTAAACTTAATAATATCTAGATCAAATAATATGTATATAGTGTGTGTCTCATATAGATCTATATAGGATCATTGAAAAATAGTTAAAAGACTATTACAACTCTATGGAAATGCTATCACCTGGATAGAGTAATCATCCAATAACAACCTTCTATTGCTCTTAAATCTATAGAGGTTGAGTACAAGTGTACCTACAAAGGAATCGGTGTGGCTTAGGATGTTATTAAAAGAATATCATTTGGGTGCTAGTAAAGTCCCACCTTATTATGTGATGACCAAATCTATTCTTGATCTTGCGAAAGACTCCTATTCAAACATCCAAAAATAAAGAACATTGAAGATCATAGGCACTTTGTTCAAGGGAAAGCTTTCCATCCTACAATTACTCTCTAGTTCTATTAAACCAATTATCAGGGGACATATATTTGTGATCATGGAGATCTGGGCTTGAATGCACACCAAAAAATATAACTTTCATAATGATCTTTTAGTCAAACTTTAAAATAATCATATTATCATGACCATATTATTTATGGATGACTTGATCCTTACAATAAACTTTAATTCCTTAAGTGAAACAATAAGAATAAACTAAATCTTACCTTTGAGATGACTAATTTAGGTCCTTTACATCATTTTCTAGGTATGTCTATTTTCTAGGATCATCACTCCATTATTGTATCACAAGAAAAATATACAAAAGATTTCTTATAAAATTTAATATGATTGCCCATCTAAAATTTTTACCATTCGTATTGAAGTCAGTATCAAACTTGACTAAAAACCTCCCTGTGAAAAATTTAACCCTATCTTATATTGACAACTAATTGGAAACTTAATCTATCTCACCATATCTTTCCTAGATATCACTTATGCATTAGGTGTCACATCATGATTCATGAAAGATCCTTATATCCAAAATTAGAAAATGGAAAACATATACTTACATACATTAAAGGAACTATAATTTCTAGTCTCTATTATACCTATTAAAAAATGCTCATTTATATGGATATTGTGATGTTCACTATGTAGGAGATTATATTGATAGAAAAACTACTTCTAGTTATGTGTTTAAATTTGGTATAGGTGTGATCACATGGAGCCATTAAAAATAACTTATTGTAGCCATTTCTTCTATAGAAATAGAATATAGAAATGCTATTAAAGCTATTCTAATTAATATGGTTTAATCATCTATCACATGAGCTTCATATGGGTAATAATTCTAGTACCACACTTTTTTGCGACAACCAAATATTTAAATCGAGATATTTCTATACATACTCTAAATTTAAATAAATGCTCAGCCTTAAGGAGTTGCCATTGACAGGAAGTCTACATGACAATGTCACATCCTAATTATCAACCCATATTTAATATATAAGTCCTATGGGCATTATGTAATTCTTTTCTCTATAATTCTTCCACTTGTAAAGCATTGTATTATGTAACACTTACAAGAAATATGTGATGAAATATGGATCTTGTAAGAAAGTGACGAAGTAGTACTAGTTTTTTGAGGAAGAGAAACAATGTAAAAAATTGGGAATTAATTTGAAAGTAAAATAGAGTAATCGACCAAGATGCAAATACCAGAAGAATCATGGACTAACGACAAGTTAGGAGAAATATAGAATCTATCCAATCTAATTAATTTCCTTTCATCTTCTAATCTACTTGTAATAATGTCTTAAATAGCTCCACATAGAGATATTTCACGAACATCCAACTGTCAAGAAATAAAAATGAAACATATAAAAATTTTTGAAAAAAACTTCTAACTAATTAAAAAATGAATGCAATTAGCCAAAATTTCCCATTTAGATGCCAATTTGAAGGTACAAATATTTTTGTATGTCTAGAATGACAGATAACTTCCTTGAAGCACCTTATTTTTTAAGTCAAAAATTAGGGTTTTAGTTTTACTTATAGTCGGTTAAAACTTGCAATTCAAATACAAAAATCAGCTTTCAGTCTGTGAAACACAGATATCCCGTGTAAGGCAAAGTTGTTGAATTTCATCGTTTCCAGTACGCCATGACTTTGAATGCGTGGTTTTAGCGAAAACTATTACTAGTATTGTTGTTAAATTTATTTATCCCTCTATAAATGGGTCAGAGTAATGCAGTGGATTCCATCTCAATCTTCATCTACTAACCGATTATTCAGTGGATGGACTTGCATATGTATTAATGAATTAACTAAAATTGGGAATCATATAAGAAGTTAATGCATTTCAGTGATTATTTCCTTTGTTACTGAATTATCTAGAAATTATACATTTAAATTTAATTTACTTAATTCTATGTCGTAAGTGGGCACATGAAAATATTTCGATTTGTGCCACTCTTAGAAAGCATTCCACTTGCAAAAGAATACACAAAAATATAACAAAATTTACTGTCCCCCATAACTCACGGAGTCACGGGTGTGAGAGAATCAAAGTACAAACAGAGAGAACAAAAAGAGTTTCTTTAATGCTAATGTTCCCTGCTTTCGTTGCACTTTGATTGAAGTGGACAAACAAGATGAAATAAAAATAAAAACTCCTTTCTAATGCTGTGATAATTTTGGCGTACTTTACTGCAAGTGGGATGCTTTACATAAGCAGTAGCTATGTAGCGACAACAACCTTCCTACTCTAGAAATAATTAAGTTGAGATTAAATATTAATTACTCTATCTCTATATTAATTAGGTTGCTATAATTAGGTTGAAGTGATCTCTATCTCTATCTTCTAACTCTTGTCACCATCCACACCACAGTTAAACTTTAACTAGCCGGCATGTTGTAAAACGGCTGGTCGATACATGCAGGAGGGTCGATTGATTAGGTTGATTGATTAGGTCGATTGATTTTGTCCAAGAATTTGCAAGTCGAAAAAATGAGTAAACAGTTAGCACACAACGTGCCGGCTGATGGGCGCACACCACATTCCACTGTAAGCCAATGATAGACTTTGTTTCCCTGCAATTCATGTCACGAAAGATTGAAATAAGCAATCTTTTCCTTAGAAGGATAGATAAGCTTAATGTTAAAAGATTGAAGAACATCCACACTATAAAATAAAATAAAAATACATGGCCTAAAAAAACCTGTCATTTCTTACCTAATGTAAAAGCCCAACCTGCCAAAACTAAATATATTAAAAATTGATGATTGAACGGACTGTATGGAAAACAACCTGAAAAAAACAAAAGCTAAAGTTGAGAGTGAGGGGAACCAAAAGTATCTACAGACGCATTATCAAGAATGACGCGTTAAGAGGCTGACTGCTTCTTCTTCTCCCCAGTTTGAACTTTATTTGTCTTTTACTAGAAGTTGCATGAAATTTATGTGCAACGGAATAGCCGATAGGGTGTATCAATATCTCAAATGCGCATTGTTCATTTTTGTCATTGTGGGTTTCTAGATTATTGTTAGAATTTTTTCTTTGTATGGTTCAAGTGCATATAAAGAGATATGATCAATAGAAAGTAGGTAATGTCTTCATTCTTGGGCTTAAATTGGTTGAAGATGCTATTCATGATGTAGTAGGTTGATTCTATTTTAAATAAATTCCAACAGAAGAATGGACTTAATCTTGCTTTAGTTTTCTTATCTAATGTCATGGACTTGTTTGGAGAGGTGGATCTTGTTAAACTTCTGGCATATGCTTTTATTCAAGAAAGCTTCATCGTACAAAATAAATTGGATAGTGCTTTAAAGGATTATGGTATTGTTATTGGGGACTATGACATTGGAGGAATTTCACCCATAAGCATGTTGTCTAAATCCATTGTTGTGTTTTGTATATACAAAGAGGTTGTCTCTAGTTTGGTTCATGGGTCTCTTATCAACATTAGGGCCCTCCATGTTCATGAAAAAAAAGGTTTTTGGTTTCTTGTTGGGTAAAGTGAGACTGGAAGTTCATGTTCTGTCTTATCTTATTAGCAAGGCCCTCCTTAGATGTGGAAACCAACATAATGATGATAGTGATAGGTTGAGTACAAGCAACTAATCTTTCATGTGGGTGGTCTCTATTTGTTATGGTGTTTTCTTGGGGATTTGTTTTCTCTATGTTTCTAGATGTTTTGATTGGTCTCTAGTATGTTGTTTGCTTGAGGTGGTGATATTGTGGTAACAATGGCTATTTAATTTTTTTATTTTTTGGTTGGTAGTGTGATGGTTTTGGATGGTTTGTTGGTTGGTGTCTCAATCCTTTATTATACTTTATGTTGTATTGGAATGGTGTGCAACTTATGCGGTTTGGTAGATTCCAATTTTTTGTCTTTTAAAATATTATTTAACTTGACCTTATATTTAATATAAATGGACATGGGGGCAATTCCTGAATAATAAAAAATGGCGCCACAGTTTGCAGAGTGACAAAATTTAGAATGGCAATATGCAGAGTTGGAGGGAAGCACCAAGGAGAGAGGAGTTGTGCAAAGGATCCCTTGAAGGGAGAATGGGCATGCCAGATACCAAGAGAACTGAGATAGAAGGGCTGGTGCTGGCCAAAACATTTTTCACCAGGAAGAAGAACCATGGAGAAGGCATGGTGATTGGGTCCCCCAGGGAAGGCGGTGACAACAAAATGGAGGTTTTCACTGGCCAAGGTAGTGGAATCAAAGACAGCATGATATTCCTCAACAAAGAAACCCTAATGTGCATTAGAGGGGAGGCAGAAACCCTAGAGGAGTCGTCTAGCAAAGGGACTTTCAGAGGCAAAATCTGTAACCTAGAAATCAAATACCTAGAAGGAGGGAAGAAGACAGAGAGGAAGAATTGACAATAACCCTCAGCACAAATCAGATTCAGGGCCAAGTCTTGAAATTGGAAGACACAACATTAATAATTAAATGGCACAGGAAGAAGTTAAATTGGCAAAGTTTGGAAACCTGGTGGTATGACAAATGGGGGAAGGATCTGGAATTTAAGAGGTTCGAGAATGATTTTTTTGTGGTCATTTGCCCCACGGTGGCCATTCAGGGCCAAATAGAGGAAGGGGTCTAGATTCTGGATGGCTGCGGCTTTTACATCTGCCGTTGGAAGGCTAGGTTTGATCCAATATCGCACTAAATTGAAAAAATTCAAGACTGGTATATCATACCCAATCTTCCCCTTGAATATTGGGATCCTAGGATCTTGGAAGAAATTAGAAACGGCATAGGCACTTTTCTATGTGTTGAAGAAAGATCCAACCTAGAAGGGTCTGGCCGTTTGTCAGGTTAGGCATCGAGAACAACCCAAATCAAAGAACCCGTAGAGAAATCAAGATTTTTTCAGGATTAGGTATGTGGATGCAAAACTTGATCCTCAACCCCCTCTCCACAAACACATTAGTCAAAATTCTTGGGTGGAAAAGTGATAATCTTCCAAGAGAATACTCAGAGCAATCTTCAAACAAACAATCTATACCTTTCATGGAGAAGGATCAAATCTTTGATGAAGAAGGCCTTCCTCCTCCTCCTGAAGCAATACCACAAGCTGAATCTAAATTAGGGTAGAGTCTGGAAGACAACCAGAGTATCAAATCCATAGATCAACAACTATCGCATGTTATAGAGATGATTGGCAATAAGGTGAGTAAGGAAGATTTGGATTCTCTTATAAACATGGGCAATGAACTGGTTGACCTTGCCAATGTGGTTAAAAATGGTGAGATCGACATTGATAACTTTGAAGATGAAGACTAGTTGGCAGAACATGAGCTAGAGCTGGTGGGAAATGAAGTCTTTCTGGATAAAGGGGGCAAAATCTTGAATGCTTCTAGTACAAAACCCGCAAAACAAGGGGCGCTTGGGCTAAGAACTAAGGAACCAATTAAAACATCTCCAAATTGTGGAGAACATAGAGGAAAAGGAAGAATTTCAAACAAGGAAAAGTTAAAATGGGATAGGGAAACATCAGGGCAATTAAAAATTGAAACATTGTTGAAAGTAGGGAAGGGATATCCCCTTCCTGAACAGCAATGAAAATCATTACCTGGAACGTTAGGGGCTTAAATGCCCCCAACAAAAGATGCCTGCTGCGACAGCATCTGAATGCTTAGCAACCAGACATATGTCTAATTTAGGAATCTAAACTAGGGGAACAAGAAAGAAAACCTAGGTCTGAAAATGAAGAACTAGAAACTATGTGGAATTAACTCGGCAGGAGGCTCAGGAGGTTTGCTAACTTTATGGAAACCTCAATCAGTTCTGGTCGAAGAAGTGGCTTCAAGCAATTTTTGGCAAGCCTGTAAGCTAAGGAGTCTAGCCTCGAATGTAAGTTTTTTGTTGATAAATGTTTATGGGCCTAATAATCACATTCAAAAAAGAACTTTATGGAATGCATTGGACATACTGTGCAAGCTCCCAGAAGATGAGGTCTGCATTATAGGTGGGTATTTCAATGCTATCCTATCAGGTGCAAATAAGAAAGGGGGAGTAGGAAGGAAACTCCAATCTTAGCTTGACTTTGAAAATTTTGTGGAAAGGAATGAGCTCTGTGACATCCAGATGGGTGGTGGGCAGTATACTTGGACTAACAGAAGGATGGGCTTCTGCAATATAGCTAAGAAGTTCGATAGATTCCTGTTTAAAGGCAATCTCAGTAGATTTCCCTTCACCCTTGATAGTCAGCTGCCACCTTTACCAGGGTCAGATCATTACCCAGTTTGTTTGGAAATCAAGGGAGAAAAGGGGCCCAGCAAGAAGCCCTTTCAAGTTTGAAAATATGTGGTTTAAGCATAAGGATTTCTTTGATCTGATCAAACAATAGTGGAATACGACACAACCAGACGGAACCAAAATGTTTTGCATTGCAGTCAAGCTGAAAGTAATCAAGTAGAATCTAAAATTATAGAGTAAAAACAACTTCAAAAATATTTTTATAGAAAAGAAACAGTATGAATTAGAGTTGAAAGTCCTCTTAGAGAGGATTATCAGAGAAGGAATGGATAATCAAAGTTACTTAGAAGAAAAATCTTTGATGGCAAAACTAAATGATATTCTCTCCAAGGAAGAAATATTTTGGAGACAAAAGTCACGAGAAGTTTGGCTATCTGTAGGTGACAAAAACACAAAATATTTCCATAATGTAACAAAAGCAAGGAGAGAGGCAAACAGAATTACAAGGGTAAGGGATAAAGATGGTCGAATTCTGGAGGATGTGGAAGAGGTCAAACAAGTTGTGGTGGTTCATTTTTAGAACTTGCTAAATGAAGAGGAAGGCTCCAACCTCTCAACCCAAAACAAGCTAGTGGGCAACATTCCCAAGTTGGTAACAGATGCTCAGAACGATATGCTAAACAGTAAATTCTTGGAAGATGAAGTTAAGAATGCACTCTTCTAACTCCACCCAGACAAGGCACCAGGCCCAGATGGCTTCCCAGTAGGGTTCTTCCAAAAATGTTGGGACATAATTAGGAAAGACATTATGGAGGCTTTAGAGGAATCCAGGACCTCTGGACAGCTTTTAAAGGAAATTAACAACACCTTTTTAGCTCTAGTCCCAAAGAAAGAAAAGCCAGAACTTCTGGATGATTTTAGGTCTATTTCTCTCTGTAACACCCTTTACAAAGTTTTAGCCAAAACAATGGCCAACAGGTTAAAAAGACTTCTTTCAGATCTGATCTCAGAATAACAGATGGGGTTCGTCACAAATAGATCTATCCTAGATGGGGTAATAATAGCCTAGGAGGCCATTCATTCAATTCAAACCTTGAGAAAGTAAGCTTTGCTAATAAAACTAGACATCAAAAAGGCATATGATCATGTTAACTGGCATTTTTTGTTTAAAGTGTTGGAAGGGTTTAGCTTCAATAAGATTTGGCTAGATTGGATTTTCTCATGGATTGTAAGTGCAAGATTCTCAATCCTGGTGAATGGTTCTCCTAAAGGTTTCTTCAATGTCTCATGTGTGCTAAGACAGGGAGATCCAATATCCCCCTTTCTTTTTATACTAATGGCTAAAGCTCTTGGAAGATCAATATCCAGAGCCTAGGATTTAAGGGAGATTGTTGGTGTCCAAGTCACAAGTGGGGTCCCGAACATCACCCACCAGCAGTTTGCTGATGACACCATGTTGTTTGGGGAAGCCCATACCAGGGAGGCCCATAGATTCAAGTCAATTCTCTAAAAATATACAATAGCTTCAGGACAAGAGGTCATCCAGGAAAAATCAGAGGTTTTTTTCTTCAACACAGTAGTGAGAATGGAAGGTCAAATTTTGAGAATCCTTGGCTTCAAGAAAGGATCTCTTCCCTAGAAATATTTGGGGATTCCATTGGATAAAGGTCTCCATCCGGGCAACACTTAGAATAGTTTATTGGAGAAAGTTAGAATGAAGGTAGCTTCCTGGAAAAATAATTGGCTTTCTTGGGCGGGTAGGCTTACAAAACTCAAATCAGTAATCTCCGCCCTACCGACTTACTTAATGTCATGCCTCCCTTTGGAAAGAACAACAAGTAAAGCACTGAATAAGAAGATGAAGACCTTTTTCTGGCAGGGGTTGTCGGAACAATTCAAGTTCCCGCTAATCAAATGGAAGAAAATTTGTTAATCTAAACAAAATAATGGAACGAGATTAAAAAATCTATTGCTTCAAAACAAAGCCCTTGGAGCCAAATTGGTGTGGACAATCTTTTCCAGCCAAGAACTTAAATGGGTAAGAATCATCCATGCCAAATATTTGGATGTAGATGCAGACAACATTTTCACTTCAAGGGAGCTACCCACCAGCTCCAGAATCTAGAATTTCATCCGCAATTGTAGAAACCTCATCTTCGACCATCTTTCTTGGGAAATCAGGAGAGGGGACCTAGCAAATTTTTGGGATGACTCATGGCAAGGTTTTTCTAAACTAGCCGACAGAGAGGATCTGGCAAATGTCAAAATTATTACAAAATAGGCATGGGGGGATAAGGTAAGAGATTATTTAACTCTATTCTTTCATAATGGTTTGCTCTTAGCCAAATGGAGGAGTCCTATCAATCTCGGTTTAAGTCAAGCGGAAGTAGGATTTTTTGACAGGGTTCTAGGGGAAAGGCGGATCAGCTACAGACAAGGCCAGGATTTGCTTCGATGGACGGGGTCTCCTAATGGAGTCTATAGTGTCAAAGAAGGTTATAAAAAACTTTTGAAAAGACATGAGGAAGCTTCTGCAACCCCAAGGGATTTGTGTTAGAACCCTAATTGTCTTCCAAAGGCAGGGGTGCTCCTTTGGATAGCTTCACAAGGAAGAGCCCTAACTACTGATAGACTGGCCAAATTTGGAATTCAGGGACCCTTGAGATATTGTTTGTGCAGAGAAGCCTCAGAAGATGGGGATCATCTTTTCCTAAACTGTTCTTTCTCCAATCAATGCTAGATTTGGCTAATGAATAAACTTCTTTGGAAATCTACAATACCAAAGGATCTATTAGAATGGCTCATGAGCTGGCCAAGTGTGAACAAAAAAGTAGTATATCACAAACTATGGTCCATTAGCCCCTCACTGTTGATCTGGGAGCTCTGGAAAGAGAGAAATATGAGACTCTTTCAAGATAAAGAAATGTCTCTTCTCTCATTTCTTAATAAAGTTGAAAGTAGTATAGTTGAAGTCTTCAATTCCAAATTGAGTGAAGCGAAACCCTCATAGTAGTTTTTCACAGTTTGGGATGCATCGATAAAACAAGGCTGGCTGGGTCTTAAAATGCCACCTATCAATATGGAAGGTGGTCAACAAACAACTCTAAAAAGGAAACTCTCCAAATGGTTCCCACCGGAACACGGTTGGCACAAACTAAATTTTGATGGCGCGTCACGAGGGAACCCTGGCAGATCAGGAGTTGGGTGCATCATTAGAAATTGGGATGGTAAAACAATGGGCAGCTTGGCTGAGCCACTGCTAGATGGTACAAACAATGAAGCAGAGTTGGAAGCTTTAATCCTAGGCTTAGGGATTTGCCATGATCTTAAGCTTAGGAAAGTGACCATTGAGGGAGACTCCCTGGTGGTAATCAATGGTCTTCAATCGAGGAGATTGCTGAACTAGAAACTAGTTGCAAAATTGGAAATAGCTCTATCTCTAATGGATTGGTTTGAGATGACAACAATCAATCACATCTTCAGAGAGGCCAACTCAAAAGTAGACTCTTTCAAACCAGGGGCAGATGAAGTAAGAGTTAAATTTTGAAATTCTTTCGAATAAATGGGTTGGGTACTAGGGTGGTTGGGTGGGCACCCAATCCACAAATTCCTGGATGGGTCGATTCCATAAGCTAGCATTATGGCAAATCACTCCCCACGTGAATGAGTCTGGATTGACTAGTCACATGCTCCAAATCTAATGGAGGATCCTCCTTCTCATCCTCTCCCCACTTTGAAATGATTGAATACAACGAATGGTGTCTGTCAAAGAAGCATCCAGATGGTTATCCTTTCCTTTATCATCTACAATTACCTGATTCGATCAAATAAAGTTTGCTGTGGCATTGTTAGAGTGGCATAATCGCTGGAGGCTCTGGTTTCATAGCTAAGATTTCAGTTTATGGTTTGTTAAACTTGGGTATGGTGACTCTTGTCCAACTGGAGAGCACAGTCCGTCATATGGCTTTTAAAGGAGCCATTACGGACCAAAGACTCAAACGGATCCTATGGAGGCATGATGGTCTGATAATCCCGGTGGTGAAGATTATTTTGGGGAAAGCTTTCCTATCAGCCAATGAATTTTATAGGGTTGATACTCATGTTTCCTCCAAGTTTCTATCCTCCAACCTGGATGCAGGAGTATCGATAGAAGCAGCGAAAGGATTGATGATGAAACTCTTCAAACCAGAATTTCTCAGTGGCCTCAATCACACTCTTGGAGTAATCATTCAGGGGGCAGGAATCCCTCGCCCAAAAGATATCGTGGTCCAGAAGTACCCTCTGGAGGTGCTAAAGATTTTTCCCCTCATTCTCAACTTGAAAGGGATGGCTCTGATCGAGCACTAGGAACGAGTGATTCAGGTCTATGGTTTTCTTCACAATATGCTAATCGAGGGCAGGGACACTGGGGAAAAGGAATGGGAAGGCAAGCTTCAATCAATGGCAATCGAGCTCAACCTTCTTTAAGAGCCCGATCTTTGATATACTCAGTTCCTTATAGTAAGTATCAGTAGGGAATCTGCATATGGCTAAGTCTCTATGTCTAGTAAGCTATAATGGCAATTTTGGGTATATACTATGATAGGTCCTTTTGGAATCTGCTTTGGTAATCAGTTTTTTGAAGGCCTACAAGTAAACAGCTTATAGGCACCTGCTTGTAAATTTCCACTCCATATCTATACAAATCTACATATTTATGAATCAATATATATATATATATATATATATATATATATATATATATATATATATATATATATATATATATATATATATATATATATATATATATATATATATATATATATATATATATATATATATATATATATATATATATAAATGGACATGACCCCTATTGGGTCATATTTGCATATCAAACAAAAAACTATGACTTATATAACTTAATATATATGTAAATTCTATAATAAAATAACTACAATAACAAATTTATTTTAAATTTAGATTACTTCCAAAATATTATAATTCTTCATTGATATAACCTTTATTATAATTTCTTGGGAAATAACTTGTAGAAATACTTTGAAACAAATCGAACAAGAAGCCTTTCAGTGCCCTTTTTAATGTGTTTATTGCATTAAGTTGGATACTAGCTTAAGAAACTAAATGAAATTATAGGTGGTAAGCAGTGGTAGTTGGTTCCCACCTGTTGTTGTTCTTTAAAAGAAATCCACATTATTTTTACTTAGATTAAAACAATAAAAAATTAAAATAAAATTAAAAAATTGTGATTACATTCCACTAATATAAATTTGTACATTTTTTAAATTTAAATATAAATCCATAAAATTATAAAAATAAACAAACATTAGTAAATATATTAAATATATTAATAATTAAAGATATAAATTAATTATTTTAAAATATTATTTTTTTATGCATTAAATTTTAGAAAATACTAATAGACTAATTTTTAAATCTTTTTCCTTTTAATACTACCTACATCATAGAGCTCCAAACAAGGCAAGAAAACACCTAAAATAATGGAGGACAATCACATCCATAAATAACATACCAAGCCCATTAGTGTAGTAAAGTGGACATCAAGAAGATGCAGATAGTAATAAAATGTGTTCCCTATAAGAATAGGCCATCAAGAGATATCAGTTTGGAGGCACCTATCTATTATCAATAACAATTTCAATATAACCATTATTTTTAAAAAAAACTATATAAATAAAATTTATATTGACTATATGAAAAATAATTTTTAAAAAACTAGTATTGTTGTTAAATTTATTTATTAAAAAATAGTTAAAAGACTATTACAACTATATGGAAGTGTTATCACCTGGACAGAGTAATCATCCAATAACAACCTTCTATGGCTCTTAAATCTATAGAGGTTGAGTACAAGTGTACCTACAAAGGAATCAGTGTGGCTTAGGATGTTATTAAAAGAATATCATTTGGGTGCTAGTAAAAGTCCCATCTTATTATGTGATGACCAAATCTATTCTTGATCCTGCAAAAGACTCCTATTCAAATATCCAAAAATAAAGAACATTGAAGCTCATAGGCACTTTGTTCAAGGGAAAGATTTCCATCCTACAATTACTCTCTAGTTCTGTTAAACCAATTATTAGGTGACATATATTTGTGATCATGGAGATCTAGGCTTGAATGTACACCAAAAAATATAGATTTAATAATGATCTTTTAGTCAAACCTTAAAATAATCATATTATTGTGACCATATTATTTATGGATGACTTGATCCTTACAAGAAACTTTAATTCTTTAAGTGAAACAATAAGAATAAACTAAATCATACCTTTGAGATGACTAATTTAGATCCTTTACATCATTTTCTAGGTATGTCTATTTTCTAGGATCATCACTGCATTATTGTATAACAAGAAAAATATACAAAACATCTTCTTGTAAAATTTAATATTATTGACCATCTAAAATTTTTACCATTCGTATTGAAGTCAGTATCAAACTTGACTCAAAACCTCCCTGTGAAAAATTTAACCCTATCTTATATTGACAACTAATTGGAAACTTAATCTATCTCACCATATCTTTCCTAGATATCACTTATGCATTAGGTGTCACATCATGATTCATGAAAGATCCTTATATCCAAAATTAGAAAATGGAAAACATATACTTACATACATTAAAGGAACTATAATTTCTAGTCTCTATTATACCTATTAAAAAATGCTCATTTATATGGATATTGTGATGTTCACTATGTAGGAGATTATATTAATAGAAAAACTACTTCTAGTTATGTGTTTAAATTTGGTATAGGTGTGATCACACGGAGCCATTAAAAATAACTTATTGTAGGCATTTCTTCCATAGAAATAGAATATAGAAACACTATTAAAGCTATTGTAATTAATATGGTTTAATCATCTATCACATGAGCTTCATATGGGTAATAATTCTAGTACCACACTTTTTTGTGACAACCAAATATTTAAATGGAGATATTTCTATACATACTCTAAATTTAAAATAGTGCTCAGCCTTAAGGAGTTGCCATTGACAGGGAGTCTACATGACAATGTCACATCCTAATTGTCAACCCATATTTAATATATAAGTCCTATGGGCATTATGTAATTCTTTTCTCTATAATTCTTCCACTTGTAAATCATTATATTATGTAAGACTTACAAGAAATATGTGATGAAATATTGATCTTGTAAGAAAGTGACGAAGTAGTACTGGTTTTTTGAGGAAGAGAAATAGAGCAAAAAATTGGGAATTGATTTGAAAGTAAAATAGAGTAATCAACCAAGATACAAATACGAGAAGAATCATGGAGCAACGACAAGTTAGGAGAAATATAGAATCTATCCAATCTAATTAATTTCCTTTCATCTCCTAATCTACTTGTAATAATGTCTTAAATAGCTGCACATAGAGATATTTCACGAACATCCAACTATCAAGAAATAAAAATGAAACATATAAAAAATGTAGAAAAAAACTTCTAACTAATTAAAAAATGAATGCAATTAGCCAAAATTTCCCTTTTAGAGGCCAATTTGAAGGTACAAATATTTTTGTACGTCTAGAATGACAGATAACTGCCTTGAAGCACCTTATTTTTTAAGTCAAAAATTAGGGTTTTAGTTTTGCTTATAGTCGGTCAAAACTTGCAATTCGAATACAATAATCAACTTTCAGTCTGTGAAACACAGATATCCCGTGTAAGGCAAAGTTGGTGAATTTCATCGTTTCCAGTACGCCATGACTTTGAATGCGTGGTTTTAGCGAAAACTATCACTAGTATTGTTGTTAAATTTATTTCTCCCTCTATAAATGGGTCAGAGTAATGCAGTGGATTCCATCTCAATCTTCATCTACTAACCTATTATTCAGTGGATGGACGTGCATATGTATTACTGAATTAACTAAAATTGGGAATCATATAAGAAGTTAATGCATTTCAGTGATTATTTCCTTTGTTACTGAATTATCTAGAAATTATACATTTAAATTTAATTTCCTTAATTCTATGTCGTAAGTGGGCACATGAAAAGATTTTGATTTGTGCCACTCTTAGAAAGCATTCCACGTGCAAAAGAATACACAAAAATATAACAAAATTTACTGTTCCCCATAACTCACGGAGTCACGGGTGTGAGAGAATCAAAGTACAAACAGAGAGAACAAAAAGAGTTTCTTTAATGCTGATATTCCCTGCTTTCGTTGCACTTTGATTGAAGTGGACAAACAAGATGAAATAAAAATAAAAACTCCATTCTAATGCTGTGATAATTTTGGCGTACTTTACTGCAAGTGGGATGCTTTACATAAGCAGCAGCTATGTAGCGACAACAACCTACCTAATCTAGAAATAATTAAGTTGAGATTAAATATTAATTACTCTATCTCTATATTAATTAGGTTGCTATAATTAGGTTGAAGTGATCTCTATCTCTATCTTCTAACTCTTGCCACCATCCACACCACAGTTAAATTTTAACCAGCGGCATGTTGTATAACGGCTGGCTGATATACGGAGGAGGGTCGATTGATTAGGTTAATTGATTTTGTCCAAGAATTTGCAAGTCAAAAAAATGAGTAAACAGTTAACACAACGTGCCGGCTGGTGGGCGTTCACCACATTCCACTGTAAGCCACTAATAGACTTTATTTCCCTGCAATTCACGTCACCAAAGATTGAAATAAGCAATATTTTCCTTAGAGTGATAGATGGGCTTAATGTTAAAAGATTGAAGAACATCCACACTATAAAATAAAATAAAAATACATGGCCTAAAAATACCTGTCATTTCTTACCTAATGTAAAAGTCCAACGTGCCAAAACTAAATATATTTAAAATTGATGATTGAATGGACTGTGTAGAAAACAGTCTGAAAAAAAACAAAGGCGAAAGTTGAGAGTGAGGGGAATCAAAAGTATCTATAGACACATTATCAAGAATGATGCGTCAAGAGGCTGACTGCTTCTTCTTCTCTCCAATTTGAACATTATTTGTCTTTTACTAGAAGTTGCACAAAATTTATGTGCAACGGAATAGCGATAGGGTGTATCAATATCTCATCTGTGCATTGTTCATTTTTGTCATTGTGGGTTTCTAGATTATTGTTACAATTTTTTCTTTGTATGGTTCAAGTGCATATAAAGAAATATGATCAATAGAAAGTAGGTAATGTCTTCATTCTTGGGCTTAAATTTGTTGAAGATGTTATTCATCATATAGTGGGTTGATTCTATTTTAAATAAATTCCAATAGAAGAATGGACTTAATATTGCTTCAGTTTTGTTATCTAATGCCATGGACTTGCTTGGAGAGGTGGATCTTGTTAAACTTCTGGCATATGCTTTTATCCAGGAAAGCCTCATCTTAGAAAATAAATTGGATAGTGCTTTAAAGGATTATGATATTGTTATTGGGGACTATGACATTGGAGGAATTTTACCCATAAGCATGTTGTCTAAATCCATTGTTGTGTTTTGTATTTACAAAGAGGTTGTCTCTAGCTTGGTTCATGGGTCTCTTATTAGCATTAGGGCCCTCCATGTTCATGAAAAAAAGGTTTTTGGTTTCTTGTTGGGTAAAGCAAGACTAGAAGTTCATGTTATGTCTTATCTTATTAGCAAGGCCCTCCTTAGATGTGGAAACCAACATAATGATGATAGTGATAGGTCAAGTGCAAGCAACTAATCTCTCATGTGGGTGGTCTCTATTTGTTATGGTGTTTTCCTGGGGATTTGTTTTCTCTATGTTTCTAGATGTTTTGATTGGTCTCTAATATGTTGTTTGGTTGAGGTGATGATATTGTGGTAACAATGGCTATTTAATTTTCTTATTTTTTGGTTGGTAGTGTGATGGTTTTGGATGGTTTGTTGGTTGGTCTCTCAATCCTCTATTACACTTTATGTTGTATTGGAATGGTGTGCAACTTATGTGGTTTGGTAGATTCCAATTTTTTGGTCTTTTAAAATATTATGTAACTCACCTTATATTTAATATAAATGGACATGACCCCTATTGGGTCATATTTGCATATCAAACAAAAAACTATGACTTATATAACATAATATATATGTAAATTCTATAATAAAATAACTACAATAACAAATTTATTGTAAATTTAGATTACTTCCAAAATATTATAATTCTTCATTGATATAACCTTTATTATAACTTGTTGGGAAATAACTTTTAGAAATACTTTGAAACAAATCAAACAAGAAGCCTTCCAGTGCCCTTTTTAATGTGTTTATTGCATTAAGTTGGCTACCAACTTTAAAAACTAAATGAAATTATAGGTGGTAAGCAGCTGCAATTGGTTCTTGTTGTTCTTTAAAAGAAATCTGCATCATTTTTACTTAGATTAAAACAATAAAAAAATTGTGATTACATTCCACTAATATAAATTTTTAAAATTTTTAAATTTAAATATAAATCCACAAAATTATAAAAACAAATAAACATTACTAAATATATTAAATTGTATATATTATAAAAATAAATAAACATTAGTAAATATATTAAATTGTATATATTAAATATATTAATAATTAAAGATATAAATTAATTATTTTAAAATATTAATTTTTTATGCATTAAATTTTAGAAAATACTAATAGACTAATTTTTAAATCTTTCTTCTTTTAATACTACCTACAACATAGAGTTCCAAACAAGGCAAGAAAACACCTACAATAATGGAGGACAATCACATCCATAAATAACATACCAAGCCCATTAGTGTAGTAGAGTGGACATCAAGAAGATGGAGATAGTAATAAAATGTGTTAACTATAAGAATAGGGTGCTGAGAGATATAATTTGGAGGCACCTGTCTATTATCAATAACAATTTCAATATAACCATTAATTTAAAAAAAAAACTATATAAATAAAATTTATATTGACTATATGAAAAATATTTTTTAAAAAACTACTATATCACTTTATATATATATATAATTTTATCTATCTATTAGTATTTTAAAAAATTAGCATAATTTTTATTAGATGGAAGATATATTCAACTACATCATTAAAAAATTATAAATAAGGACTACAAAATTTCAACCCTACTCTACATTGTCCTTAAAATTTCCTATTCTAAAATGACAACTACCATAAGGGAAAGCCACATCTAAATTTGAGGAGAGTCAAAAACAATTAGCCACAATATTCACCTTATATTAATTTCATTTACATGTAATTATTTCCGGTCAAACATAAGAGTCAAAATTCTCTTTTTACAGTTAATGCTTTAATTAATGGGCTCTCTTTAACTTCTCATTATATATTTAATGGCTAATTATGTCTCATATTTAAAGGTTTAATCAATTAATGGGTATTCAAATCACTAATTAGTGCCAAAAATGAATGAAAAATGAAGGCAAAAATGAAAAAACGTGATTGAAAAAAAAATCATTCTAGCCAAAATCATTGACATAGTGGTGTTGATAAATTTGTAAAATTGTAGCAGTTTTTATGTTTTTTTTTGGCCTCGAAAGCATAGTTTTGTATCACATTTTGATGAGACACAACTTTCACCATTGATATTGAAATTTCACAAACTTTTTTTTTTAAACTTACTAGAATTTCGCAAGGAATTCATCTACACATGTAATTTTAAGATTTGGATAGCCTAATTGTAAAAATTACCATGTATTATAAACGGTTGATTTCAGCATCCAAACTTAACAACATTGTACTTTTTCTTGCAATTTTTTTATAGGGGGCCTAATTTTTATATTTAATCATTTAGGGGGGATAAACTTGCACTTTTGCTTTAGATATTGCTGCAAATTTGATCATGGTTCTCACACACAATCCCTTCCATTTGATTATTGTTCATAATCCTTGTAATTAATAGAAATCAAATGTGGATATTGTGGGAATAAAAGACATACAATCGATGAATGTATTCCTCATCAAAATGATGAAATGAAACAACTTCTTCTTGATCATGGTATTGCTTTACCAGATTGTTATAATCTAGCACTTGTAAAAAATCATCCAGTCCAAATTAGACATCTTGTGAGACAACATCATTTGGGGATAAACAATGCACTTAGATCTCATTTCATCTCCTCCATCACCTCATTGAGATCTCATCTCCTCTATTACTTGTGGCTACATTTGAATCCAATGTAACTTGTCTATGGCTTCCAATGATTCTATGCACCAGAATATTGATATCAGTTTTCTAGATCCATCACATTGGGACACATCTCTATTAGACATATCATTCTTTCTTGTAGAATCCTAGATTATAGATTTGGAAGACACCATTGATGACATTTGTCTTCTATTTGATGATAGTCACATCAACACTATTATCACCACATGTACTTCTTTGGATCATGTTCTACATTAGCTCCCACATGAAACACTTGAGCAACATTCAAAGACATCATTATGGGCATCATCTACATCTTTAGATAATGCGTAGAATTCATAGACATTCATCCTTCTTCCTGCATATTCTTATCAGGAATGGGAAGATCACTTGCACACTTCTGTGGTTCCCTTTCTTCCCAAGGGGAGAAATGTCATTTAGCATTCATGGATCATCTTTTGCATCTAGTGTCGAGTATCTACCAGCACTATAAGAGGTATTTTAAGGGGAGGTTGCATGGTTTCTCTTCTCATATCAGTTTTGGGAGGGAGCATTTCCTCTCATGGAGTTCTTTCCTTCTAATTTTCTGGGGGGGTCACGTAGACCTTCTCTCTTTCCTCTCCTATGGGGGGAATATCTCTTGTACTTTAGTGATAGAAATACTCCTTGGGGTTCATAATGAGTCCTTCTATTTTCTTCACTTGTACAATTTTATCATGCATACTTTCTCTTTTTGAGAGGGTTTTTTCATCTATCTTTCTTTGTTTTACTCCACTTATGAGAAATTTGTTTGTACATAGGTACCTAACATGGCTTAGTAGCCGAAACCCGTCATCATTGTATCACTACTCCCTAAGTTGCACTTAAGGGGTTTGTTAGTGTAAATGAAGTCATTTCATAGCTAGTTAGGTAATCTCTCTTTCTAGGTTGACCTATTCATACTAGTTAAGCCTCCACTTAGGGACTTTAAGCCTTATGTCTCATTTCATGTGGTTGAGACATGTGTACTCACCTTTTGAGAAACCTAGTTCATATACTTGACACATGCTCAAACACTTGTCATATGAGCTAACATGTGTTGCATATTTGGAGGGCTAGTTAGTCATTCAGGCCTACCTTGCTACCTCCAAGGTCTCTTTGTACATTTTACACTCTCAATATATATAATGGACATACTTTTGTGCTCTAGTTTTCACTTGCGGAAGGTTGTTATGATGTTGCATTCAGATCTTGGTTGCTCCAACCTTTTCAACATAATCTAAACCCAATCTTCCAAAAAATTCTAAAATCGTGGAGAAGAGGATTCTTTGATGTCTTGACTAATTTACACTAGAGGGGCCACAAAATTTATTGGATTTATAGTCTAACAATTTAAACTAAGTCATTTCCCTCTAACTTGGTAGCTTTTTGCTCTTCCTCCTACACAATAATCTCCAATGCTCCTTCCTTTTAGCTTTAGACATGTCAATATATAAGTGGGAGTCTCTCATGAATGCATCCAACATTTCCAATTGGTTTATGAGGTGATTCAAGGCTCTTGGGTACTTGGGATCCAATTACATTTTCTTCTATTCAACTACTTAAAAATCTTGTATCTTGTGTCCCTCCTCTCATCTTGTTCATCTTTATCTTTGTAGCATCTCAGAAGCTCTTAAATTTCCACATACTCAAGCTTGAAAGCGAACCTTGACTCTATCCTAGCCTCTTCTAATATATAAAACATTTAGGGTCATTGTCTTTGATGGGATAATTGCTTCAATCTTGTAGCAAAAACACATTCCCTTTGTTAGGTTTACTAGTTAGTCTGTCACTATAATCTCAAGACATTTGGTTCACAGTGTGAAAAATAAAAGTTGAGTTAACCCTTAAAACGTAGGTTTAGGGCATGATGTAAAAATATTTGAAGGAGAGGTCCATAATGCTAGATTGAAGGAAACGTTCAACCTACATTGAAGACTTTTCTCTCCACATATGATTTAAGGATTTAAAGAGTGTTTTAGGCGGCAAGACATGTAAATTTAGCCTGTGTTTATCTAGTCATCAATCTGAAAGACTTTCTAAACCTGTATTCATGGTCATTTTTGGAGGTGTTTATTAGGTAGAATTCCTTATCTTTTGTTTTATCTTTTACTATATTTTAGTATAGTTGTTTTTCAATCAAATTGAATTTAGTCTTTTTCATATGCCTGAGAGATGCAACTCATTACACGCTATTTCTATTTTGTAGATTTTTTATGCAATAGAATTCAAAAATAATTTGTATACTTCAAGTAGATTTGGATGTAAATACATTGCTAAAGTCCCCTGGGATCATAACTAATGTGTCTTCGATCTGGAAAAGTGCAAAATAAACATGATGATTCAAACTCTTAGCATTTTGCTTGTGTTTATCTTGTCTTTCAGGCCAGCATTGTGCAAAGATGCAAAAGCAAAAGCATGTCTACCTACTTTATCACTACAATGCACAAGTGATGGATGTGAAATCTTTGATTACCATGGCATATGGGAGGACCGTTCCATTTGCAAGGCGAACAACATGGCATGGCTCAACTAATGCGTGCTATTACCCACACTATTCAATGCAACCAGAAGATTAGAGTGGTGAGTAGACATGTTCACAGCATCTCAAATCTCATTTGCGTGGAGTGTGAAGTGTTGGCAGGGGAGTAGGGGAGGTAGACTGATGTCCAAGAGATCAATGCTATAGTAATAATGGACAGCAAGAACAAACACTAACAAAGAAGAGAGACAAGGCACAATAACAACAAATTATATTATATATTTTCCTTTTCTAAAATACATTCAAACTTCATACACAGTCAATGACAGAGTTGCTGCTCTATTTTTCTAATATACCCCAATCACTAGAGTTGCAAGCTATTTCTCTGGAGCTGTCTGAATCAAATCTAGAGCTGCTGTCCAAAAACTCTGTAGCTACCTATAGATTATTGTTGCTATTGCAACATTCCCTTCTACTATCTTCTCTCTGTTGTTCTCTTTGTTATTCTACTTCACATTCCTTTTGCTACTGCAGGTTCATACTCTCACTCGTTCTCTTTTGGTTAATAGTTTTTCCCTCCTTTTGTCTCTTCTAATTCCATGCATAGAAAACTGGCACTAAAACATTCAAAATTCAAAATCACCTACCTGAATTAATTGCTAGCAAGAGCAAATGGTGCTGGGGCTAATTTGGGAGATCCCCAAGTCTAACGTGGGGACCGGCAAAAGTTAATGCACTGATGGAAGATTAAATTCTTCCAACACTCCCCCTTAAGCTAAAGTCAGATGTCATTCAACAATTTTCTTTCCAGAACTGATCTCCAGAGTTACACCTTTGCATTTTCCTTTCCGGAGTAGATCTCTGGAGCTATTTCTGCCATTCTAGATCACCTCCGGAGCTCTTTTCTGCATCTCCGGAGCTAACTTCCTACATCTCCAGAGCACTATTTCTCCATCTTTGGAGCATCTCCAGAGCTATACATACCTTCCAGAGTTGAATCTCTGGAGCTCTGTTGTTGTCTTTCTATATCTGAACCTCTAGAGCTGTCAACAATGCCAAGCATGTCTCTTAGGTGTTCAAAGGAATCTTTTGGCAATGCCTTTGTAAAAATGTCAGTGAGCTGCTGGTCGGATCTAAAATACTATAACACAATCCCTCCTTGTTCTACCAACTCCCTTATGAAATGATAACGGATCTCAATGTGCTTGCTTCGTCCATGGAAGACTAGATTCTTTGTCAGGGCTATTGATGAAACATTGTCACAATGAATGGTTATACCATCTTCTTGTTGCTCATTCAAGTCTGTAAGGATCTTTCTCAACTAAATATCCTGATATGCTACTACATTTGTTGCAATATACTCAGCTTCTGCTATCGAGAGAGACAGACAATGGGCTGCTTCTTGGAAGCTCATGATATCACGCCTAAACCCATGTGAAATACATAGCTGGATGTGCTCTTCCAGTCATCTACATTTCTTGCCCAATCACTATCCATGAAACCAACCAACTTAAACTCATTAGAAACATCATACAAGATGCCATAACCTATTGTGCCATTCACATATCTCATGATCCTCTTTCTTTCTTGCTAATGTGTGTCCTTAGGTATCTCCATGAACCTAGAAATCAGGCTTACAACATACATCAAATTAGGCCTAATGGCTGTCAAGTACATGAGGCTTCCAACCATGCTCTTGTAGAGGGTTGGGTTTACTTCGTTGCTATTGTCCTCCTTACTCAATTTTAGACCTGTAGCTATTGGTGTAGGGGCAGGTTTACTAATCTCTATTTTAAATCTCTTCACAATCTGTTTGGCATAGTTAGTTTGTGAAATAAATATGCCATGCTCTGTTTGCTTGACCTCAATCCCAAGAAAAAACTTTAGCAAACCTAAGTCTGTCATCTCAAACTCATTCTTCATTGCCTCTTTGAAATCAACAATGAAAAGATCACTATTGCCAGTAAAAATTAGATCATCTACATATAAAATAGTAATCAAAATTTTACCTTCAGCTGCTTTGCTGTAAAGAGTGGGCTCACTACTACTTTTGCTAAAGCCATTACTCACTAAATATGAGTCTATTCTACTATACCATGCCCTAGGTGCTTGTTTCAGCCCATAGAGAGCTTTCTGGAGCCTATATACTTTGTTCTCTTGTCTTGGGACTTCATACCCAGGTGGCTACTCCACATACACTTCCACTTTCAGCACTTCGTTCAAGAAGGCTGACTTTACATCCATTTGAAACACCTTCCACTTGTGTTGGGCTGCTATTGCTATGATTGCTTGAACTGTTTCCAACCTTGCAACTAGTGCATATGTCTCATCATAATCTCTTCCAGGCTGTTGTTTGTACCTTTTGACAACAAGCCTTGCCTTATGTCTTTGAATCTTTCCTTCAGCAGTAGACTTGGTCATATAGACCCACTTAACTCCAATCACTTGTTTACCCTTGGGTAAATCAGTTAGCTGCCATGCATCATTCCTCTCTATGGCATCCAACTCTTCATCCATGGCCTTACACCATTTCTCTTCTTTCACAGCTTCTTCAAAGTGGATTGGATCACTGTAAGAAAATAATGTAAAATTCAAATTCTCATCATCATCAGCATACTTTGTGCTATCATAAATCTTCTTCACACTCCTTGTCCTCCTTGGAATCAATGATGTGAGTGTGGGGTCTGAGTTACCTCTAGAGCTTCTACTGTTCTGACCTCCGGAGCTACTGTACTGCTGACCCCGGAGCTGCTATGTTACTGAACTCTAGAGCTACAGATCTCTGGAGTTGCAGACCTCTAGAGTTGCTAATCTCCAGAGCTACTGTGTTGCTGTCCATCTTCGGATTTGCTCTGCTGAACACCTCCGGAGCTGTTGTTGTTCTCCAATGCTCTACGGTAGTTTCTCCCTGAGTTGCTACTCTCCATAGTTCCCCTAGAGTTGCTGTCCTCCGAAGCTTCTTCATCTTCAAGGGGTATTGTGACTGAAATACCTGTAGTGTTATCCACCGTTCCATCCCATGCTTCATTCTCAATGAACTCGACATCCTTGCTGATCACAACCTTTTTGGTGATGGGATTATACAATCTATAGGCTTTTGATTCTTCACTATAGCCTACGAAGATATAATTTTCATCTCTATCATCAAATTTATGCTTCTTCTCTTTAGGCACAAATGCATATGCCACACACCCGAAGATTTTTAGGTGTTCAACACTCCATTTATTGTTTATCCATGCCTCTTGTGGAATCCTATCGCGAATGGCCTTTGTACGACACCTATTCAATAGGTAAACCACTATTGCTATAGCTTCACCCCAATAATTATATGATAGCCTTTTACTTTCAGCATGCTTGCTGCCATCTCTTGAATGGTTCTATTTTTTATTTTAGCCACTCCATTTTGTTGTGTAGTACACCTAGTTGTGAACTATTTTTGTATGCCTTCATTTCTGCAAAAATTTAGAAATTCCTTAGAGATATACTCTCCCCCTCTATTTGTTCTTAGGGCTTTGATATAGTGGCCACTTTGCTTTTCAGTTGATGCCTTAAACCGCTTGAATTTCTCAAAGGCTTCTGATTTGTTCTTCAAAAAATAAACCCAAATTTTTCTACTGTAATCATCTATGAAGGTCATGAAATATACATTCCCACCTAGTGTGGGGGTCTTCATGGGGCTAGATAAGTCTGAGTGCACCAACTCCAATGGTGCTTTTGCTCTCCTAGAATGCCCTGATTGAAAGGGCTGCCTATGTTGCTTTCCTAAAATGCAGGCTTCACATTTTCCATCAAGTTCTACAATGTTTGGTAGCCCTCTAACCATGCCTTTCTTGGACAATAAACTCAAACTAGAAAAACTTAGGTGCCCATACCTCAAATGCCACAATTTGGATGAGTCTTTGATGATTGTCCTAAAGTTTGTTTGTTGTCCCACTGCTGTGAGTGCCAGAGATAGTGCTGGAAACTGTGCCAGAGATAGCGACAGAGATAGTGCTGGAGATGGCACCAAAGACTCTATGTGTATCCTAAGAGGAAAAATTATGTTCCTCGTCATATGCATTGCTACAATCACTTTCTTACTGCCTCCTTTGTCAAATATTGTGCACTTTCCATTTTCTATTAGGATTCTATAACCATTTTGGACCATCTATCTAATGTTCAATAGGTTATGTTTAATGCTAGAGGCATAATAGACATCCTGGATCTTCCACCTTTCACCATTCTTGGATTGAATGTTGACTGTGCCTTTTCCCATGACGGGAACTTGCTCATTTTTTCCCATTTTTATTTCAGTCTTGATGCCGCTATCTATGGAGGCAAATAAGTTTTTATTTCCACTCATGTGGTTGCTACAAATGTTGCCTAAATACCATACTTCATCACTACTTCTCTCAGCAAGGTTGCAAACAATAAAAACATTTGACTATTTTTTATTTTCAGCCTTGTTCTCATTTGCTACATTAGAATTTTGGCCTCCATGATTATGTTGTTTCTTTCTACACTCACTAGCATAATGACCAAACCTATGACAGTAATAGCATTGAACATTGCTTTTGTCATACCTTCGATTAGAATTGTTGTTCTTCTTCTTTTCTTGATAGCTTGGCTGTGAGCTACTTGCCTCTTCTTGGTTGTTTGAAACTCCTCTTCTAGAGTTGCTTCTTCCTCTACCTCTTTGACTTCTACCTCTACTATTTCTTCCTCTTCCCCTACCTCTTGCATCGGTTTGAGCCTTGAAGGCTTGTTCAAGGGAAGGAGCGGATCTATTCAACCGCTGCTCATAGCTTTGTAAAGAGCCCATCAACTCATCCACTGTCATCTTAGACAGGTCCTTTGTCTCTTCAATGGTTATGACAATAGGGTCAAATCTAGAAGGTAGACTCCTTAAGATTTTCTCAACAATCCTTTGATCATCCATGGTTTCTCCATTTATCCTTAGCTGATTTAGCATGGTAGAAACTCTAGTGTGAAAGTCTGAAATAGACTCACTCTCCTTCATCTGTAGGGTCTCAAAATCTCTTCTAAATAGCTGGAGTTTGACTAATCTCACCTTGTCAGTTCCCTTATAACTGTTCTGCAATATTTCCCACACCTATTTTGAATAGTTTGCTGCTACAATGCAGGGGAAAATAGCCTCTGTCAAGGCTGCCTCAATTAGACTGAGGGTTTTTGCATCCTTCATTCTTGTTTCCTTCAATTGGTTTCTTTCAGCATTAGATAAGGCTGCATAAGCTATTAGGTGTATGGTGTCTATGAACCCATTGATGACCAAATCCTATATGTCATTAGAAACTAGAATAGTCTTCATCTTCTTAGCCCAAATATCATAGTTCTGCCCATCAAATGTAGGTGGCTGCTGCCATCCTTTGCTATCTCCACCTGCCATGCTTTTCAAATCTGAGAAAGATGATAATGCCTAGACAAACTAGGGCTTATATGAAACACCCACAACAAATTTCCAACTGCCTAAAAAAAATAAGGCTTTGATACCACTTGTTGGCAGGGGAGGTAGACTGGTGTCCAAGAGATCAATGCTATAGCAATAATGGATAGCAAGAATAAACACTAACAAAGAAGAGAGACAAGGCACAATAACAGCAAATTATATTATATATTTTCCTTTTCTAAAAGTACATTCAAACTTCATACACATTCAATGACAGAGTTGCTGCTCTATTTTTCTAATATGTCACAATCACTAGAGCTGCAAGCTATTTCTCTAGAGCTGTCTAAATCAAATATGGAGCTGCTGTCCAGAAACTCCGTAGTTGCCTGTAGATTACTGTTGTTACTGTAACATTCCCTTCTACTATCTTCTCTCTGTTGTTCTTTTTGTTATTCTACTTCACATTCCTTCTTCTGCTGCATGTTCATACTCTCAGTCATTCTCTTTTGATTAACAATTTTTCCCTCCTTTTGTCTCTTCTTATTCCATGCACAGAAAACTAGCGCTCAAACATTCAAAATTCAAAATGACCTATTTGAATTAATTGATGGTAGGAGCAAATGGTGTTGGGGATGATTTGGGAGATCCCCAGGTCTAACAAGGGGGCAGGGAGAAGTTAATGCACTGACAGAAGATTAAATTCTTCCAACACGAAGGACTCATCATTTCAACCCAAAATTACGACTCCATAATTGAAGTGAATAGAAAGGCCATGACAATCACTGTCCAAGCCATAATACTCATGAGAGACGTGATTGAAGCAGCTGCAAAGCATGGCCTTAGTCTACCTGGCATGCCTTACATCAGCGGAGTTTCTGCATCTGGCGTTGTTTCCACCGGAGCCGACGGCAGTAGCTTCACCAAGAAAGGCAGCGGAGTTTATCAATACGTGATGGGAATGAGAATCGTAGTGCCCGCAAGTGTGCTAAACAATTAAAAAATAGACCATTGGCTAATAAATCTTTTTGTTAAAATAGACTATCGGCTAATGAAAGTCTCCATTTATTAAAATATTCAGCATGCGACAACCAAGGCGAGGATCATGGAGGACGGAAAAGCAGCGGTCGGGAAACTAAAAAAATGGCGAAATAAGCACCCAATCAGCCAGGATGACGATTTTCCAAGGAGCAGAAGCTTCCACTAAGAAGCCTATCGGTTGATAAAGGCTGATAGCATGTGGGCTTTCTATTTTATTTGGCATTTCTTTTTACAAAAGTTTCTGCTATTTTCCGAAGTTCCCTCACACTTTCACTTATATCCAATGTCAATTATTTTCCACCATTTACAGTATTCAATTACTTTTATTCTAATGTAGGAAGGTATATTTTAAAGGCTTGTGCTCTAAGGTAGGAAGGTATATTTTAAAGGCTTGTGCTCATCAAATTAATTTATTACATTTATTTTTGTAATGGTGAAAAGTGTGTTATTGGCATATTTTTACATGAATTTAACTCATAATTTTTTTTCTATCAGTTATTTCAAAAGATTTCATGGTAATGGAGTTTCCATTTTATCACTATGAATAGTGGATATAGATTTAAACTAGATCACTTTTTGAGTTGCAGATCTAAAATCAAAATTTTTAAAATATAAAATTTAAATTTACACATTACCTACCATTTCAATAACCATTACCCACAATTTCAATAACCATTACCTAAAATTTAAATTTACAAATTGCGTACCTACCATTTAAATTTTAGGTAATGCTCAACGTGAGCCCCTGCTGAAAAGGGCGAATGCTGTATACTTTCATGGCTGTGAAGCATGCAAGGTAGAACATCGAAAAGAGCAAGAAAAAAAGCTATCCGCTGAAAGAGTTTTTCATTGTTAGGGTGGTTGTGGTTGTCAATGGTAAGCAGATATATATTCAATTTATTTTAGTCAATCTTCCCTAGTCTTTGTTTTTAGCAGTATTGTAACAAGTAATATAAGGAATGGTGTCTACTCTTGCCATCAAAGTACAGTAGCTTTTTTTTAATACAATTCCCATATACTTAGAAATAAATACTAATGCAAAGTTGTTTGGATTGTGTGTTTTCAGCTCTTTCCATATCTTCCTTGTTTCCCTTCATCTATTTTATGGTAAGCTGCAAAAAGGTGGTAAGGAATGAAACAAACTATTGCTTTTATAGAGAAGAACCGTCACAAAATCCAACAGACTTTAACTAGCCAATAGTTTAATTTTCAGTTTAGTTGAGTTAATAGACGATTATATTGCAATTTGCAGGTTAAAGATGTTAACATAGCAAATAGATACGAAGGGCTTACTTCCGAGTCTCAACATGGGGGCAGCCACTGAAACGCCACACAAATAAAACCCATTCCTTTCTACAATTACTTGCTATTATCATTTCATTTTCAGTTATTCACTAGATTGCAATAATTGTTGCTTCCCTTCTCCACAAATGTTCAATTGCACCCGTCTTTGTTGTAGACCATCAGTACTCATTAAAACTGCAGCCACCTATTGGGATGGCTTTATTCTTAAAACCACTGTAATTTCATGTTGAATGGAAAACTGGTTAATCATCTAATTCCTCAATGTAATTCAAATGAGAATCTTGAAGAAGACAAAATTTTGTTCGAAAAAAAAGATATACCAATAATTGACAGCTGTGAGTATAGATATCAATAATAGGATCGTGAAAGGTTAAAGTATATAGAGAAATGTTTAATGTAATAAATAAAAGTATATAGCTCTATGTTTGAAGGTAAAGAATGATTCTGTTGAGGGATTACATTTTAGATGTTCTTCCGAAGTTTGATCTATATCTATCATGTCTTATAAGAGAAAATTAAATCTGGATTGCAGTAGGGAGTTTATAGATAAACTTTAGATTCATGTTTGTAGAAGTGTCTTACACCTATAAAAATAATCTAAATCAATTGTATTTAAAAATACTTTTGGAGGGCTGACAATATATTTTTAGGGAATTTATTCTCCTAGATCAACCTCCAGAAAACTTGCATAGAAAATCTAATACATTAAACTTGAGTTATGCAAATACTCCTAGGAATGAATATGCAAATCTAGATTAATCTACCAATGGAAGCCTTTCTAACATTTTTCCTCTTTAAATGCCAATCATATGTAAATAAATATTAGATGATAAAAAATGAGTGAAATTGAATACCTTTAAGTAAGTACACAACAATAAATCATACAAATGAGTGTTTAGTCCACTCAAGGAAGGAAAAGAATAGGTGCCGCAATTGACTAAAAAATGATTTTGAGTTCTTTAAAGTTGAAGATCAGGTTTGCATACGGATAGGCGCAGGCATAAGCATAATAAATACATAATTTTGATGATTATACAAGAATGTGCCTCTATGTTAATAAGGTGGGAGAAAGGTGCATAGAGTGTATAATTGGATAGGTAGAAGCATAAGGAAGGGACTCCACTTTACATAAGATTGCAATATTTGTCAATGTTTAAATATATTAACTCATTCTCTCAAAATAGATACAAAACTAGATGAGAAATAATATGAATATACAAATTTTACCACTAGCATAGATACCTTAAATACATCTACCTAAAAGATGCCCAGAGATGCTAGTTTAATAATCTTATTAATTTATTTCAATATATATAGAGTGAGGAGCTAAAATATATACATATTACTATATAATTATTTTTGAATAAAGGAGGGGTTAAAATTTATTCAACCAAGAAGAAATACAAAGGGTATCAAATAGCCCTATCAAGATCCAGTAAATGATCTAACTGTTGAGACAAACTCACAGGTAATTGACCCTTATCCACAATATTCCAACTTTGCATTTGATCAGAAGCCCATTTGGCCAAACAATCCGCAACACCTTTCCACTCCCTAGGGATATGAGTTAAAGTAGCAGAATCCAAAGTACCACACAAATTAAGAATCTAATTAACCACCAAGACTAACTTCCAACTAACATCCTCAGAATGCTACTGAGTCAACAAATGTACCACCACCTGTGAATCTGATTCACAAATGAGCCTACTCCATCCAAGAGCACAAGCACGCTCTACAACATATAAAATAGCCAAAGCCTCCATCAAATTATTAGTCTGATGACCTTTATAAACAAAAAATATAAACTCAATAGTCCCTGAGCTATCTCTACCAATTCCACCAATGCCAGCCAGACCAGGTTTCCTGTGAAGACCCATCCGTGTTGATTTTCAGACTGCCTTGCAGAGGACTCCATCTCCCCTCTCTATTTATCTTCCGAAGAGGATGTTTGCATCTCATCCTCATGAGCTAGCCTTGTGGAGGAGGAAGATGGAGATGGTTGAAGCAAATATCATCACCAGGATCCATAGCCTCTATATAATTATTTTATTTACTTTATAGATTTGTATTTATAGATTGAAGAACCCTAAAAATTAGTTTTAAATTTAATCCAAATGATACCAAAATTTTTTGTTATAAACACTACAATTAGTTTTCTTTGTGGGATGCAATGGCAATTCTTAACTCTAACAATTAGTTTTTAATGGAATATTTTTTAATAATTTAATTCAAATGATACCAAAAATTTAATTATGATTTTTTAATAGAATTAATTCCCATAGTAAAAATCTAAAACAAAGGTCATTAAACTAAATATTAATTTTCTTTGTGGCTTTTAAAGATTGATATAACCCTAGTCCTCATTAAACTAAAATAAAGAAATTTACATTGCCATTATTTTTGTTTGCTAGCCTTCATTAAACTAAAGTAAATAAATTACCCTACCATTAATTTTCTTATTTTTCTTTGTGGGATGTAGTGGAAATTCTTAGCTCTAACAATTAGTTTTTAATGGATAATTTTCAATTATTTAATCCAAATGATACCAAAAACTTAATTATAATTTTTTAATGGAATTAATTCCCATAGTAAAAATCTAAAACAATGGTCATTAAATTAAATATTAATTTTCTTTGTGGCCTTTAAAGATTGAAGAACCCTAACCCTAGCTCTCATTCAACTAAAGTAAATAATTTAGATCCCTGTTAATTTTCTTTGTAGTTTTCAAAGATTTGTTTGTGCAAGAAAAACATTAAATAAATTATAATTTATAGGTTCCATAATTTAAGTTGCACTTTTCTTTCTATTTTAATGTGGAGCATGTAAATAGAATAAGAGTAAATTTTGCAAGAAAAAAACAAAAAAAAAATGGTTGCATAGTGCCCTTACCAAGTAAACTTCTCTCCTTATCCATTAAACTTCTTCCCTTATCATTAAACTTCTTCTCCCAATTCGATATGCTCTGTTTTTTTTAATTTGATTCATTTTTTCTCAAATTTATGTTTGAGTTCTGCTTTATATTTATACACATTATTTTATTGGTTTTATTTTTATGTTCATTGATTTAATAAAAAGGGTATATATTTATAATTATTTAAAAATTATGTCTAATTTTATTTTTATATGTCACCTCTTTAATAGTTTTTGTTAACACACTCACGCCATTACACTCCACCCCTTGCTGGCACTATAGTTACACGTCTCGACATAATTACAACTAATGCATGTCTTAATATATCTATTTAAAACATTGAGATATCAATTTAATAAAATAAATGCAAAGATTAATTATATAATTATAAATTAATTAATATTTACATAAATAAAAATTATTTATATAATTATTAATTATTTTATTATATTAAATAATTAAATTTAAATTGGTACATAATTAAATTAATATTATTTTCAATAATTAGTAGATTAAATTGTAGTTTTTAGATGATGTTCTACATTAAGAGGTTTGTGAACACAATGGACTCCTTATAATAAATTTATTTCTTCATTTTAATTAAATCTTTTAATGTAATTATTGAATAATTGTGAAATTTTGATAATTTGACTAAACAAATATAATATTGTTTACAAAAATTAGCATGAACAATAGCGAAATTAAGAATCTACAATGTTCAACAAGGATACCACTACCTTACAAACCCAGAAACTAAATCATGGCCATTTAAATTATTTTACAAAAATGTTTGTTTACTGAAAGAAAGCACTTTCTCATGGCTTGCTCTCCACAACAAGATTCTAATAGGTAAAAGATTGCACAAATTGGGAATTGCATAAATTGTCAATTCTATCTTTTATGATGAAGAAGAGGAGATGTAAACTATCTCCTATTGAATTGTCAATATAGCAACAAATGTTGGAAATGGTTATGTAGAAAACTCAGGTGGTGGGGTGTATTCCCTAACACACTTTTACTACATTTCTCTAGCTGGCCAAATTTAAACTTTGAATCCATTTTTGCATGTGTTTGGGAACTCAGTCCATCTCTTCTTATCTAGAACCTTTGGCTAGAATGTAATCAATGGATCTTAAGAAAATCTACATTTCTATGGCACAAAGTTATTCAAAGAATATAATTACTTATATAAAAACAGATCATGTCTAAAGTTAATAATCACTCAAAGGATAATTCACAGTTCACAAATTGGGATGAAGAAATCCTAAATCAATGGCCTATTCTTCGCCCTCCATATACAAAAGGCTCCATCTAGAATTGTATAAACAAAATAACATAAGCAAAGTGGTCTCCTACCACTCTACTCATCAAATTAAAATTTGATCAAGCAACTATGGGAAACCGAAGCCCCTCAGGAGTAGGATGTATTATATGGGATTGTACAACTAACCTACTTGTAGCCACGGTAGTGAAAGTTCTAGATGGTTCAAATAATGTAGCAAAGGCACTAGCCCTTATGCATGGCTTAAAATTGGCACAAAGAAACCAAATCAAAAAACATTGTATTGAGGGGACTCCATGACTATTGTGAACTTGTTGGGAATTAAGATGTATCAACCTTTGCAAATTCCTAGCATTATTTATTTAATTATATATTTATTTATTACCTAATATTTTATTTACTTGCACATTTAGTTTGGTCACTTAGTTGAGGTGTCATGGTGACATGTCATCTTACTTGGAATGTGACTTGGATGGTCAAGTCAAACCTACATGGATTTGGGCATCCCATTCGAGGTGGCGCTATTATGGCATCTCTTGGCATCCTATGGTATGTGGAAGAGGATATTCCGTATAACAAAATCTATGATGCGTAAGATCCAAGTTTGGAGATTCCTATGACAAGTGGTGACAAGTGTCGGTGAGTATCTTTGCATGAGGGAAAGTCATCTTTGGGAGCCCAAGTTGGGCTATGACATGTTGTAAGAGGAATTTACTATATATAATCTTGTATGATGGATTCTCTTACAACATTTAAAGTTGTTATGTTGGGAAAATCTATGACAACTGTAAGATGTGTAAGAGCATCTGTCATAGTCTATTTTTAGCATGGAGTGCTCCAATATTGGAAATTCAAATCTGCCATGTATGATAGATGTAAGGGATGTATTTTCAGCTTGGACAAGTTTCCTTTTATGCGGGAAAATGGCCATGTGGCTAGGGTGGACACCTATCCCAAAAAGCTTCGAGAATATGCCTTGTATCTCTATAAAATGCATTATTTTGGAATTGTAGTTGCATAGTATTTTTACAAGTACTGTTATGCTACTGAAATAACTCCAGATTTGACATTTGAAGACTCTTGGAAGAACTTGCATTGCAAGTGTATTGTAAATTGTAATTGTTTTAGATAATACATTGTGCAGGTTTTAGTGTGGGGTTTTTCACTTGAAAAGGTTTTCCCCATGATACGTCTTGCGTCTATCTCTCTCTGTCTACATTCTTTTATTGTGTTTTCTTCTATAATATCTCTAATATAACTTTAATATTGCTGTAATTGTAAGGGTCAAAATGAATTTGCATACCTCTCCCCTCATTAGATTAGTTTAAGAAGCAATTTTTGCACACCTGGCTTCCTTTCAATTGGTATCAGAGCCTGACTAGTTTTGGTCTTCGTGTTGGCATAATAGTCACAATGGTATTACATTGTTACCTAAATAAATGTTAGTTTATAAGTTAAGTTTTGGGAAGTTACTTTCCCATAAGAAGTTATATACGGGAATAACAAGGCTTTAAAAAGCAAATGTATTGCATTGTAAAATCATCTAAAAGAAAATAATATATTATTCTGTAGTTTTAATTTTACTATGCAAAGATGGTTTGACCAGATGTATTCTTGCTCACCCATTTTAATATGGTATCAAAGCATTGTTGATTCATGTGCCTGTGTGTTGAGATTGTGTTGTCAAGAATATTTTTAATTAGGTGATGGCAGATTTGGAAGAAGATTTTCACTAAATGGGGCTTGAAGATCCTCTATTTCATGAAGCTTTCTGGGTGTAAGGAATGGACCAAAGGCATGAATAATATGAAAGAGGCATTTCAATTATCTATTCGTATGTTGTTTTGATAACAGTTCAGTAAAAATTTGATATCTTTTTTGTTTCTCAACGAAATTTCAAAATTCAAAATGTTTCAGAAAGTAGAAGAATAGGAGCATAAAACCTTTTAAAGAATTTGACAATATTTCATGAGCAGTTTAAAGCACAAGTTTGGCATCTGAATCTGCTAAATTTGACTGAGTTGTGTCATTGTTTTTAAAATCATGGAGTGTTGAATTTTGATGCTGGCCGCTACAATTTTTAGATTTAAACATGTTTTTTTTATTGCTGCATTAACTATTGTCAAGCATTAAACATTCCTCTGAAGTGTTGAAGATTTGATGAGGCATTTGTCAAAGGCATCCGGCATTCATTATGAGGCATTTTGAAATACTACGCAGAGAGTTAAAACAAGTTTATTTACATGAATGCCAAGCACAAAAGTTTGGTGAAACTAGCTAAAGTGTCTGCCCATATGAAAGAATGAAACAACATCTGGTGAATACTATTATTGTAGCATATAGATGACATTCCTCGGGTGAGTTTAAAAATTGACTAAAATTTATTAATGTTATGGTTTATGAAATGTGAGCCAATGTGAAAAAAAAAAGATGTGTTGAGGGATAAAAGACATATGTGATAAGTAAAAGAAGCATTTATAAGTTTATGTTTCATGAAATTTGAAACAAACATTGAAAAGTTTTCACCTAGAGTAAAACAATTTTGTTTGGAGAAAAGTTTTTAAAAGGGAGACATAATTATTAAGGAAAGGGTATTTAAAATATTTACTTTTCAAGAATTGGGAGAAATAAGGGGAAGTATTTAAAAAGATTAATTTGGAGGTAAATTTAATTTTTGTGGTAAGATAAGGTTTTAACATTTAAAAATGGCCACACATTATTTTTGTGGTTTCGATGCCATCCATGCTATCATTGATAGAAATTTGAGAGACTTGCATGCTTGTGCTATTGAAGAGACTTAAGAAATGGATAGAGTATAAGCATATCATATTGGAGGCAGGCGACATCAAAGGATGGAAGATTTTTCATCATCTCAAGTTAGGTTCTCTCTTTGAGATGATGTTTTGCAAGAGAAGCATTTTTGGTTTTGGTTGTTTTATTTTTCTTTGTTGATGCCGACGGAGCTAACAGATATGAAGAATGTATGTTTTGTGAAGATTTTGTTTTAGAGATAGGTTTGGGATTCAGTGTTGAGCTCAATATGGATTGTTGTCTAGCGAGCTTCAAAGCGTATATGATCCTGAATTATACCCTTTCGTGGTCACTAGACAATGACAGAGATCTGTCATATCTCTCAGGGTTCATTGTCAAATAATTCAAGACTTTGTGATTCAAGAGCTTAGGACTAAAGAGCTCAAGAACATAGCTTGAAGCTATGCCTTTCTGAGGGTAGATGAGACAGCATGATGGAGCCCCATTTGGTTCAGGATTTGTTCTTTGGGAGAAGATCTTCTATAAAATATGTATTCATATTATGTAATCAGTTGTGTTGAGTATTTTAGCATTCAAGGGGGGTCCCTTGGTACTATTGTAGGAGCAATGTAATAAAAGGGGGAATGTTGGCATAATAGTCACAATGGTATTACATTTGTTACCTAAATAAATGTTAGTTTATAAGTTCAATTTTGGGAAGTTACTTTCCCGTAAGAAGTTATATACAGGAATAACAAGGATTTAAAAAGAAAATGTACTGCATTGTAAAATCATCTAAAAGACAATAATATATTATTCTATAGTTTTTATTTTATTGTGCAAAGATGGTTTGCCCAGATGTATTCTTGCTCACCCATTTTAATACCTAACTATTGGGTAGGGTTTTTTGTTTTTTGTACTGATCTTAGATTGAGTGGGAGTCTATGCAAAGTATTCTACAATCTTGTTGTAGGAAGGAGATGGCAGGCACATCCAGAAGAATAGAGGTGGAAAAGTTTAATGGCAGCAATTTCAAGTTGCAGAAACTCAAAATGGAAGATATGCTCATTGATAGAGACCTATGGGAAATAATTTCCAATACAAAACCAACGGAATGGCACAAGCAGATTGGGAACTCAAAAATTGTAAAGCCAAGAGTCTTGCGAGACTCTGTTTGGCTGATTTCATCCTATTAAATGTTCATCAATAGAAAACTTCAGAGATGTGGAAGAAGCTTGGTGATGTTTATCATGCTAAGTCCTTGGTAAACAGGTTATTCCTATGGAAAAAGTTATATTCTTTGAGGGTGGAAGATGGAGGTACTGTTGCTGATCACATGAATGCCTTTATTATGTTTGTTGCACAATTGACATCCATTGGTGTGAAGATGGGGGAGGAGGATCAGTGTATGAAGGGGCTTTGTTCTTTACCGGATTTGTGGGATCATCTTGTAATGGTCGTCAGAGGCACTACAATCACTTTCAAGATGGATGAGGTAGTGTCTTTGCTATTATCTGAAAAGATATGGAGAAAGCCATCTAAGTCAGCCAAAGAGGCTCTTGTGGTTCATGGAAGACCCAAGGAGAAAGGGAAAAAGAAGGACAAGAAAGATAAGAAGGGTAGATCCAAATCCCATGGGAGATCCAAATCTCCTAGAAAGTCCAAGGCACAAGTGATTCTCCTTTCTCCAGTTTACCAATTGAACTAGGTCATCCAACAAGCTCTTCTTCCACATAGACTGCTCTTCCACTGTTCTCTATCTTCTTGTTTGTACTACCCTGATTACACTCAAATCCTCTACACCCTTCACCTCCACACTTGAAACAAGTTCCTCTGAATGTCCTCTTATCAAACCCTCTTCCTTCTCTCCTATATCCTTCATTTCGGTATGCACTAGGGTTTCCTCTCTGGTAAAATTTTTGTCATCTCTTCGGTAGGCATTATTATCTTTGTCATCCTTCTTGAATGTGTTCTCTTGTTTGTTCTATTCTGCAAACGGTCTATCTCCTCTAGAAAATGTTCTACCTCTCTAAAATTTACCTCCTCTGCCTCTTTGTCTCTGATCATGCCTGTTATTCAACTTTTCCTCAACTTTCAAGGCAAACTAATATGCTTCCTCCAAAGATGTCATCCTTACCAAGCTTAGTTCTTCTTGAATATTCAATCTTATTCTATTGATATATCTAGCCACTTTCTCCTTGCTTGCTTCACTATGTCCTATCCTTATAATCATTTTATGAAATTCTTCAGTATACTCCTTCATAGATTTTTCCTTATGTCTTAGGTTCTGCAATCTTTTCAACAGCTCCAACTCATAGTCAGTAGGTAAAAATTGATTCTTTAGTTTTGTCACCATCCTATGCCACTTTGTAATCTTTTCTTTCCCTCTTCTATTTCTTTCTAACTGAACTTCTTTCAATTTTGTCTTCACAAATTTCACCTTCTCCGGGTGTTCAACTTCTTCATATTCAAAATATTCTTCCATGTCTTTTATCCAGTTAATCAACACTTTAGGGTTTAAATTGCCAGTGTAATTTGGTACATCTACTCTAGGTCTTTTCCAATCTTCACAATAGCTCGCAACATCTTTACTTGATCTAATTCTTCTCCTTCATCCCCTCCTAGGGTTTCACCAATTTGTTCAATAGATTGAAATCCCTCTTCATCATCACTTTCAACATTAGGTCTTGGTGTTAATCCTCTTTGCCTATCTTCCTCCACAACATCTAAACAGATTCCAATCATTTTCATCATTTCCATCATTTCATCCATTCTACCAACCATTGTTCCAATGGCAACAACTCTCCTCGGTGGCATTCTTCCTAGGATCAAGTGTAAACTACCTCAAGTTTAGTGATCACGCTACAAGGTGACAACTACCTCACAATCGATGATTGGTTGTGACACAAGTAACCTGCCTCTATTCTGCGATCTATCCATAGCAAGATCTTATGGAATTCCTTCACCAACTTCACTCAATTCACTCCCAAAGATTTAAACTTTCGCTTTGATACCACTTGGTGCAGTCATGGTAGGAGGGTTAACAGAATGAACTGTCTAGTCCGTGCAGCAAGAGTAAACACAATGGAAACAACTCAAAGATAGGAAGCAAACACAGATTCAGTCATTCAATATGTCATAGAATTCAAGTACAATCTAGTCAGCATCATGCAAGCTTACAACTAGGACTCCAAGGCTTGATTACAAAATATTAGAATATGTTCAAGATATAGCATGAAGCTCCTTCACACAAAATCTAAACTATCAATTGTCTCTATTCATGTTCACTACTTTCCTAGGGATTTAATACATCAATATATATCATAACTGGTACAAAAGATTCCTCCGCATCGGCCAAGGAAGATCACAAACTCCAATGAAGAGCTATAACGTGTGTACATGGATAGGTCAGAACTAAATGAATAGAACTCCCCCGCAAATGAATGGAATGATGTGCGGATCTCAGGGAAGGTCAGCCACAAACCAAAGATTATTGAACGATGTGTCAATAAGCTCCACAGATCAGAAAATGCTCCACAAGTTTTCTCCTTTAGCTAATTGTCTAAGATTGTCAGGATGCTCTGTTCTAAAAAAATAGTTGATCTTCTGATAGTGATATCCTTTTGATACCTTAACCAAATGCTTTGAATTCTTAATATGATGTAGATGAATGAATCTAGATGCTAAGTCTAGCTATACAAGATTTGATATGTGACTACAGCAGAATGCAAACCAAAATACAAAAACTACTTCTGACTGATCTATCTGGAATGAACTGGAAAACGAAAAGAAACAAACTGAAATGCTAATGTTTTTGGTTGATGCAAGACTTCTCTTGAACCAAGGATGCTCCTGCATCATGCTCTCTAATGGAGATGCCTCCATTGGGGGGGGCTCTTAAAAGAGTGTAGCAGATTTAAATTGGCATAAAACATAAATTTAAAAATAAAGTAAACCCTCTTTTCGGCACTATGCTGATATAAAAGAATTTGTAGAATTGATATATTTATTATTTGTTAATAAAGAAGGTAATTTCATTACTTTTCTACTATAAAAGATTTGGAAAGTCTACTTTTACTTCTCCCTTAATAAGGAAGGTAAATGACTTAAATAGAAATTGAGGAAACAATGCATATAAACTAAGTTAGCACTTTGTTTAACATTGAATGTAATATGAGGCATTAGTGTGAAATTTATAACTTAAGAAATATTCCTTGTTACCTTGATGATAATAGATATATGTGGATTTCTATCATTCTTTATCATTGGAATTATCATAATACTTACATTATTTATTGTGTTAAATGTGATTTATTTAGAATGGCATTACATGATACCATGACCTATGAGATTCTAAATCTTATTACTAGAGGGAATATTAGCCTGGTTACCTATTTATGGTCAATGGAGTTGTCATTTTTCATGGCAATTGATTACTAAGTTTTCTATTTATCTTGAACCCTTTGCATTAAATTTCTTTGTCAAAATATTAATTGGGTGATTTTATTGTCTAGTGGGACCTTAGAGTCACCTAAAATGTTTATGATGTGTAGTTTTACAATCCTTGATGTTTTATGCTACATAACATGTGCTTGTGATTGCTTCTTTCTCTACCCTTGATGGTAAGTTTCAAGATGGACTTTCCTTGTCAAGCACCTATGATATTCATGACAATATATTAGCTTTATAAATCAATGATAGTGATATACATATTGTTATCATATCGTTAACCTCTCATTGCCTATTCGTTATTTCAATTATAAAGTAGTTAAACATTGTGTGTGGCCTTAATATTTCTTATCACTTGAAAATGTTAAGTGATATTCTTAATTTAGGATTTAAAATATTTCCATCTTCATTACAATCCAAGCACTGGATAAGTGTGGAGCAGATATTAAGGTAAAAACTAGGGATTTGAAGGGTGTATGGATACTCTTTGTATATGATGTGAAATAGTATCCTTAGAGGTCTATTTAGTAAAAAATTATTTGGAAACTTTTATTGAAATGACTTTTATAAGGTTAATAGTCAGTAACGACATGGTTCTTGGATATTTTAGCCATGAACATCCAATTGTTGTACATTCTTTTGGCTTGGGAAGAGAGCCTAGTTACTTGTTATGAAACTTAATTTTGAACTAATTTTCATTTCAATTCGAGTAAACATGTCCAAGACAATCCTAGAGTTGTTGGAAGACCTTGTCATCAAACTATGAAGCCTATGCGTATTATGTAGGTAAGGCCATTTGGGATGAGCCCTGAGGCATAGGTTTGGCCCGTAGGATGGGTCCTTTTTTGTCTTTGTAAGTTCTTAAGATCATTGGTGAGGTAAAGAACCAGATAGCTTACTTAGGTAGAGTAAGATGTGGGCTAGTTGCCTAGCCTTATTATACTACTGAATATGAGTTTCCTTATCTTATTGGATTACTAGTGTAATTGTTGATGAGATAAAGTATTATGACAATCCTATTTTAGGAATCATTATGTATTATTGATTTCGTCATGTACCATATGTGTGGAGTCAGTGAAATAAGAAATACTTTCTTTGTAACCTTGATTCACTGATCATGTGTTGTAGTAAATCATGATCTAATAAGTGCAATGACACAATTCATTTCCTTATTTATCCAAGCAAAATAATTCTGAAGAATTAGAATCATTGTTGCCACTTCATGAATTTATGGTTTCATATCTATATGTTTGCATTTGGACAATGGGTAGAACGCATGGCTAAATTCATATGCACTGTCATGCACTCTATGATTTGAATTATACTCATGATTGAAGGAAAGGTTGTATTTGGTGTTGTATAAACTCTAAATTTGTTATTATTAGGATTGAAATTTCTATAATTATGTTTAGATGTCAAATGATGTTTGTTGAAGAAACATGTATATCATTTTGATTGGCATTATAAGATCATTACTTACGGTATTTAAGTTGTGAAGGTGCCTTTTGAAAGTCTGTCTTTTAACATTAGACGATAACATTACATACTAAACCTACCTTGACATAGAGATCCAACAGTATATTAAATGCTTATGACACACTACGGTTTATGATGTATGATTGCATTGAATGATGTTACATTTATTCTTGCCTAGCTCAGTGAATTGCTTTGTCAGACTTTGCTTATCTATGTCAGATTGGACCAATTCGTTTAAATCTTCCTAAACTTATCAAGTGTTTGAAGTTAGCTTAATTTCTTCATTCATGCTAGAAACCTCTTGGTACTGTCAGAGTTATGTATTTTTCCTTGCATGATATTATCTATCTTTTACTCTTACTCAAATATAGAAAGCATATATCTCTATCTCGACTTGGTGCTCTATACCCTGCGACCTTTATCTAACCATTACGGATACCTTTTCGGTGACTGAAGACCGCATATGAAATAGGCATAGGAGATACCACGATACTGCAAGGCTACTGCAACGCTAATCGACTTATGTTTTCCCCTCTCAAACCGTTGAAGCATATCCTTCAATTGCCTTGTTTGTGCATACTATTATGTGCCTTGTCTTTGCTCCATTACGCAAACCAATCATCTAGAATGTTTCTTAAACTAGAAATAAAAGAAATCTACAAACCTTGATAAGCTTATCTTTATCAGTCTAACATTTGTTTATGTTTATTCGACTAGAAGTTCTTTAGAACAAAGTAAAACTAAGCATGCTTTAGCGATACTTCACACTATAAACAGGACAACTATGGGGCTATTGATATTTTATTAAGGGTGCAACTTTGTTATTAACAGTTTTTACTCATCATTCTTACAATCTGATTGTCCTTGCTGTCTCGACGAATAGAGTAGCATAGATGAGTCTACGGTAAGGTGGAAAAAGATTATTAGATAATGATTTTGTGCATACGCTGATCACAATTTGTCTATGATGTCAATTGAGTGAGTCAAAAAAAAGGGTTTTAGATTAGTATCTTCTCCAGTGTTAGGATAATAAAGCTTTAATTACTTTTGCTCAGACTATAACATAGAGTTCATATAATAATCATGTAGTTATGTGAAGCAATATGTATTTATACTCTTTACTTATTACTTTGACCTAAATAATTTGATTAAGATAGACTACACTTCGTTGTGGTTATATAGAAACTTATGTTAAGCCAACTAGTGAAACATTTATTATCTTATAAGAGAGTGTCTCACTAAGTCATACATAATTGATGTTAGACATTTGGTTTGCTTTCTAAAGAAAGTTAGGAGAAATTGTTACTATGACTGTGTAGAATATTTTGTTAACAGTTATCATATTATGGCTAAGATGGATTTTTGGATAGTATAGGCATAAGCATTTATTAGTAGTATTTTGGTATCCATCTTTTGGCTAAGATGGATTTTTAGATAGTATAGGCTTAAGCATTTATTAGTAGTATTTTGGTATTCATCTTTTGGTGCTTAAAAGTATCTTATTTGATGATTGATAAATGGATTTAGCTAGATTCATAGACTCTCAAACTTTTCTTCAAAATGAAATTTTAGTCATTCATGATGACTAGAATTAATTATAATACATTGTTGGCTTGAGTGTTTTGGTGTTAGGCTCTTTCGTTTAGGTGTAGAATGTTTCAAGGACTTAGTTATTTTCCCATCACCTAGATGTGTTTGATAGATTTATCATTACTCTATGTATACATAGACAATGGATGTGGGTTTGATTTAGATAAGTTATGTGTGTAATATCTTACATTTATTTTAGTTCTTGTGCAAGGAAATTAATACTATATAGCTGTGTGCCTTCTTATTTTAGAGTTTGTAATAAGCTCATCTTTGGAGTAGAAAATACGATCATGCAATCATTGGAAGATGGATTAAAATAATGATATTTTGCTTTGCATCATAGTCTTAGCTTAGCCATAATTAGATGATTGGTTGATCACATGTTATGGTTTAGGGAAAGATAATCCTTAGTCTTTTAAAACCCGTTGTATGAAAGTGAATCTTGAGTGTATGATGTCTAGCTTATGATCACTAGACTTCCATTCTAGATGAATGAGTGTGAAGGTCCTTGTTAAGACTTGACTTCTAAATAGCCCCCATAAGACTTGACTTCTAAATAGCTCCCATAGAGATATTCCAGGAAAATCCAACTTTCAAGGAATACAAATGAAACATATAAAAATTCTAGAAAACAACTTCTAACTAATTACGAAATTGAATGCAATTAGCCAAAATTTCCTACTAATTAAGAAATTGAATGCAATTAGCCAAAATTTCCCATTTAAATGTCAATTTGGATGTACAAATATTTTTGTAACGTCTAGAATGACAGATAACTACCTTGAAGTACATTAACTTTTATGTCAAAAAGTAGGGTTTTAATTCTACTTCTAGTCGGTCAAAACTTGTAATTTGAATACAAAAATCAACTTTCAGTCTGTGAAACACAGATGTCCGGTGTAAGGCAAAGTTGGTAAATTTCATCGTTTCCAGAATGCCATGACTTTGAATGCGTGGTTTTAGCGAAAACTGTTACTAGTATTGTTGTTAAATTTATGTCTCCCTCTATAAATGGGTCATAGTATTGCACTGAATTCCATCTCAATCTTCATCTACTAACCGATTATTTAGTGGAAACGTAAGGATTTTCCTCTGCAATTGATTTAGTGAAGTCGCTCAGCCTTTAATATGGAGAGCTTGATGCGCATGAAAATAAGCACAGTGCTGCTTGTGCTCTTGTTTCTGTTTACGCTCCATGTCTCCGCTCGATATAACTTCCCAAATCCTCCCAAAAACAATCATCTGCTTACAGCTATGGAGAAGTTAGCTGGCTGTCGGAACTGCAGAGGCCATGGTGACCCAAGATCCTGCTGCCCATAGTGTTGAAGAGCTTACTTCCGAGTCTCAGCGTGGGGAAGGGCTTATTCGTTTTTCTTTTATAATCATGTTCCTTCTACAATTCCTTGCCCTTATCATTTCATTTTCAGCCATTCACTAGATTGTAATAATTGTTGCTTCCTTTCTTTACAAGTGTTTAATTGTTGCTTCCCTTCTCCACAAGTGTTTAATAATTGTTGCAGCTACCTGTTGGCATGATTTTTTTCTTGAAATCAATGTAATTTCATGTTGAAAGGAAAACTGGTTAATCATCTAATTCCGGATGTGTTAAATTTTTATTTTTTATTTTAAAGGACCTGATGTGTTAAAATTTATTTATGTAAACATTGGAAATATATAAGGGGCAACTATTTCAAATAAGAATCTTGAAGAAGATAAAATATTGTTGGGAAAAAATTGATATACCAATAAATGACAGCTCTGAGTATAGATATCAGCAATAGGATCATGAAAGGTTAAAGTATATAGAGAAATGTTTAATGTAATAAATAAAATTATATAGCTCTATGTTTGAAGGTAAAGAATGATTCTGTTGATGGATTACATTTTAGATGTTCTTGAAAAGTTTGATCTCTATATGTATCTTGTTTTAAAAGTGAAAATTAAATATGCATTGCAGTAGGGAGTTTATAGATAAACGTTAGATTCATGTTTGTGGAAGTGTCTTACACCTGTAAAAATGATATGGCAGTTTGCATGTTAAAACTTTTTGATTTGCCTTTATTTTTTTGTCATCTAGACTAATGGCATTTTAAAATATGTTTGGAGGGCTGGCAATATATTTCTAGGAATTTATTTTCCTAGATCAACCTCTAGAGAACTTAGGTAGAAAATCCAATACATTAAACTTGAGTTATGCAAATACTGCTAGCAATGAATGTGCAAATTTAGGTTAGTTTTAATCTACCAATGGAAGACTTTCTAACATTTTTCCTCTTTAAATGCCAATGATATGTAAACAATTATTAGATGATAAAAAATGAGTGCAATTGAACACCTTTAAATAAGTACACAACAATAAATCATACAAATGCGCGTTTAGTCCACTCAAGGAAGGAAAAGAATAGGCACTGCAATTGATCAAAACATGATTTTGAGGTGTAAAATGTTAAAGATCAGGTTTGCATAGGGATGGGTACATGCATAAGCATAATAAATACATAATTTTGATGATTATACAAGAATATGTGTCTATGTTAATAAGGTGGGAGAAAGGTGCATATTGTGTATAACTGGATAGGTAGAAGCACAGGGAAGGGACTCCACTTTACATAAGATTGCAATATTTGTCAATGTTTAAATATATTAAGTCATTCTCTCAAAATAGATACAAAATTAGATGACAAATAATATGAATATACAAATTTTACCATTACAACTAAGGTATATCTTAAATATATCTATTTAAAACAATAAGATATCAATTTAATATAATAAATACAAAGACTAATCATATCATTATAAATTAATTGATAATTTACATTCTTTATATAAATATTAATTTTGTTATATCAAATAATTAAATTTAAATTGGTGCATAATTAAATTAAATATTATTTTCAATAATTAGCAAATTAAATTGCACTTCTTAGATGATATTCTAATTTAAGAGGTTTGTGAAGACAAACACCTCATTAAAATAAATCTCTTTCTTCATTTTAATTAAATCTTTTAATGTAATAATTAAATAATTGTGAAATTTTTATAATTTGACTAAACAAATATAATATTGTTTAAAAAAATTAGCATTAACATAACTCTTTATTTTAATGGACAACATTGAAATCAAGACTCTACAATGTTCAACAAGGATACCATTACCTTACAAACCTAGAAACAAAATCGTGGCCATTTCAATTATATTGCAACAATGTTTATTTTCTAAAAGAAAGCACTTTCTCATGGATTGCTCTCTACAACAAGATTCTGATAGGTGAAAGATTGCACAAATTGTGAATTGCATCAATTGTGAATTCTATCTTTTATGGTGAAGAAGAGGAGGATCTAAACCATCTCCTATTGAATTGTTAATATAGCTACCAATGTTGGAAATGGTTGTGTAGAAAACTTGGGTGGTGGGGTGTATTCCCTAACACACTTTTACTACATTTCTCTAGCTGGCCAAATTTAAACTTTGAATCCATGTTTGCATGTGTTTGGGAACTCGGGCCATCTCTTCTCATCTATAACCTCTGGCTAGAATGCAATCAAAGAATCTTTAGAAAATCTACATCTCTGTGGCACAAAGTTATTTAAAGAATAGAGTTACTAATATTAGAAAAGACCATGTCTAAAGTTAATCACTCAAATGATAATTCACAGTTCACAAATTGGGATAAAGAAATCCTTAAGCAATGGCCTCTTCTTCACACTCCATATACAAAAGGCTCCATATAGAATCATATAAACAAAATAAATAGAAGCAAAGTAAAGTGGTCTCCTCCTACCTCTCTGCTCATCAAATTAAAATTTTATGGAGCAACTAGGGGAAATGCAGGCCCCTTACGAGTAGGATGTATTATAAGGGATTATGCAACTAACGTACTTGCAACCATGGTAGTGAAACTTCTAGATGGTTCAAATAAAGTAGCAGAGGCACTAGCCCTTATGCATGGTTCAAAATTGTTAGAAACCACATCAATAGGTTTGACCTTGGGTGAAACTCTATAGCTAGAAACCACATAAATGAGTGCATCTTATAGTCGTTAATTCAAATTTTGACATCTATAATAGGGTGGGTACAAAAGATAGAAAAATGTATAATGAGTTATAATATGAATTGATAAGACCTATAAATTTTAATTCTAGAAGATAATTATAAAATCCTTGAATTAAGGTTACTTTTTTTGGTGCAAATAAACTAAACATCTACTCACTACTTGATTGTGATTATTTCTACTATAAAAGGAATTATTTTACAAAATTTGATATGCTTTCTTTTTTATTGATGATTTTATTAGTCTTTAGCTCTAATAAAATATAATGGTTATTGAATTCTATAAAACTTAATGGATATAATTCATCTACATATAATGGGTGTTTATGACCCTAAGAAAATTTTTAATGAGAAAATCATGAAATGATAGCTCAAATGTTACCATGTTCTTAGTCAAATGACTATTTACTCTTTGAAGAAGAGGCAATTTAAACTTAATAATATCTAGATCAAATTATATGTATATGGTGTGTGTCTCATATAGATCTATATAGGATCATTGAAAAATAGTTAAAAGACTATTACTACTCTATGGAAGTGATATCACCTGGACTGAGTAATCATCCAATAACAACCTTCTATGGCTCTTAAATCTATAGAGGTTGAGTACAAGTGTACCTACAAAGGAATCAGTGTGGCTTAGGATGTTATTAAAAGAATATCATTTGGGTGCTAGTAAAAGTCCCACCTTATTATGTGATGATCAAATCTATTCTTGATCTTGTGAAAGACTCCTATTCAAACATCCAAAAATAAAGAACATTGAAGCTCATAGGCACTTTGTTCAAGGGAAAAGCTTTCCATCCTATAATTACTCTCTAGTTATGTTAAACCAATTATCAAGTGACATATATTTGTGATCATGGAGATCTGGGCTTGAATACACACCAAAAAATATAACTTTCATAATGATCTTTTAGTCAAACTTTAAAATAATCATATTATCATGACCATATTATTTATGGATGACTTGATCCTTACAAGAAACTTTAATTCCTTAAGTGAAACAATAAGAATAAACTAAATCATACCTTTGAGATGACTAATTTAGGTCCTTTACATCATTTTCTAGGTATATCTATTTTCTAGGATCATCACTCCATTATTGTATCACAAGAAAAATATACAAAAGATCTTCTTATAAAATTTAATATGATTGACCATCTAAAATTTTTACCATTCGTATTGAAGTCAATATCAAACTTGACTCGAAACCTCCTTGTGAAAAATTTAACCCTATCTTATATTAACAACTAATTGGAAACTTAATCTATCTCACCATATCTTTCCTAGATATCACTTATGCATTAGGTGTTACATCATGATTCATGAAAGATCCTTATATCCAAAATTAGAAAATGGAAAAACATATACTTACATACATTAAAGGAACTATAATTTCTAGTCTCTATTATACCTATTCAAAAATGCTCATTTATATGGATATTGTGATGTTCACTATGTAGGAGATTATATTGATAGAAAAACTGCTTCTAGTTATGTGTTTAAATTTGGTATAGGTGTGATCACATGGAGCCATTAAAAATAACTTATTGTAGCCATTTCTTCCATAGAAATAGAATATAGAAATGCTATTAAAGCTATTGTAATTAATATGGTTTAATCATCTATCACATGAGCTTCATATGGGTAATAATTCTAGTACCACACTTTTTTGCGACAACCAAATATTTAAATGGAGATATTTCTATACTTACTCTAAATTTAAAACAATGCCCAGCCTTAAGGAGTTGCCATTGACAGGGAGTCTACATGACAATGTCACATCCTTATTGTCAACCCATATTTAATATATAAGTCCTATGGGCATTATGTGATTCTTTTCTCTATAATTCTTCCACTTGTAAAGCATTGTATTATGTAAGACTTACAAGAAATATGTGATGAAATATTGATCTTGTAAGAAAGTGATGAAGTAGTACTGGTTTTTTGAGGAAGAGAAACAGTGCAAAAAATTGGGAATTGATTTGAAAGCAAAATAGAGTATTCAACCAAGATGCAAATATTAGAAGAATCATGGAGCAACGACAAGTTAGGAGAAATATAGAATCTATCCAATCTAATTAATTTCCTTTCATCTCCTAATCTACTTGTAATAATGTCTTAAATAGCTCCACATAGAGATATTTCACGAACATCCAACTGTAAAGAAATAAAAATGAAACATATAAAAAATTTAGAAAAAAACTTCTAACAAATTAAAAAATGAATGCAATTAGCCAAAATTTCCCATTTACACGCCAATTTGAAGGTACAAATATTTTTGTACGTCTAGAATGGCAGTTAACTGCCTTGTAGCACCTTATTTTTTAAGTCAACAATTAAGGTTTTAGTGTTACTTATAGTCGGTCAAAACTTGCAATTCGAATACAAAAATCAGCTTTCAGTCTGTGAAACACAGATATCCCGTGTAAGGCAAAGTTGGTGAATTTCATCGTTTCCAGTACGCCATGACTTTGAATGCGTGGTTTTAGCGAAAACTATTACTAGTATTGTTGTTAAATTTATTTCTCGCTCTATAAATGGGTCAGAGTAATGCAGTGGATTCCATCTCAATCTTCATCTACTAACCGATTATTCAGTGGATGGACTTGCATATGTATTAATGAATTAACTAAAATTGGGAATGATATAAGAAGTTAATGCATTTCAGTGATTATTTCCTTTGTTACCGAATTATCTAGAAATTATACATTTAAATTTAATTTACATAATTCTATGTCGTAAGTGGGCACATGAAAATATTTCGATTTGTGCCAGTCTTAGAAAGCATTCCACGTGCAAAAGAATACACAAAAATATAACAAAATTTACTGTCCCCCATAACTCACGGAGTCACGGGTGTGAGAGAATCAAAGTACAAACAGAGAGAACAAAAAGAGCTTCTTTAATGCTGATGTTCCCTGCTCTCGTTGCACTTTGATTGAAGTGGACAAACAAGATGAAATAAAAATAAAAACTCCTTTCTAATGCTGTGATAATTTTGGCGTACTTTACTGCAAGTGGGATGCTTTACATAAGCAGCAGCTATGTAGCGACAACAACCTACCTACTCTAGAAATAATTAAGTTGAGATTAAATATTAATTACTCTATCTCTATATTAATTAGGTTGCTATAATTAGGTTGAAGTGATCTCTATCTCTATCTTCTAACTCTTGCCACCATCCACACCACAGTTAAACTTTAACCAGCCAGCATGTTGTAAAACGGCTGGTCGATACATGTAGGAGGGTCGATTGATTAGGTTGATTGATTAGGTCGATTGATTTTTTCCAAGAATTTACAAGTCAAAAAAGTGAGTAAACAGTTAGCACACAACGTACCGGCTGATGGGCGTGCACCACATTCCACTGTAAGCCAGTGATAGACTTTGTTTCCCTGCAATTCACGTCACCAAAGATTGAAATAAGCAATATTTTCCTTAGAGGGATAGATGGGCTTAATGTTAAAAGATTGAAGAACATCCACACTATAAAATAAAATAAAAATACATGGCCTAAAAAAACCTGTCATTTCTTACCTAATGTAAAAGCCCAACGTGCCAAAACTAAATATATTTAAAATTGATGATTGAATGGACTGTATGGAAAACAGCTTGAAAAAGACAAAAGCTAAAGTTGAGAGTGAGGGGAACCAAAAGTATCTACAGACACATTATCAAGAATGACGTGTCAAGAGGTTGACTGCTTCTTCTTCTCTCCAATTTGAACTTTATTTGTCTTTTACTAGAAGCTGCACGAAATTTATGTGCAACGGAATAGCCGATAGGGTGTATCAATATCTCATCTGTGCATTGTTCATTTTTGTCATTGTGGGTTTCTAGATTATTGTTACAATTTTTCCTTTGTATGGTTCAGGGGCATATAAAGAGATATGATCAATAGAAAGTAGGTAATGTCTTTGTTCTTGGGCTTAAATTGGTTGAACATGCTATTCATGATGTAGTAGGTTGATTCTATTTTAAATAAATTCCAACAAAAGAATGGACTTAATATTGCTTCAGTTTTCTTATCTAATGCCATGGACTTGCTTTGAGAGGTGGATCTTGTTAAACTTCTGGCATATGCTTTTATTCAGGAAAGCCTCATCATAGAAAATAAATTGGATAGTGCTTTAAAGGATTATGATATTGTTATTGGGAACAATGACATTGGAGGAATTTTACCCATAAGCATGTTGTCTAAATCCATTGTTGTGTTTTGTATTTACAAAGAGGTTGTCTCTAGTTTGGTTCATGGGTCTCTTATCAACATTAGGGCCCTCCATGTTCATGAAAAAAAGGTTTTTGGTTTCTTGTTGGGTAAAGCGAGACTGGAAGTTCATGTTCTATCTTATCTTATTAGCAAGGCCCTCCTTAGATGTGGAAACCAACATAATGATGATAGTGATAGGTCAAGTGCAAGCAACTAATCTCTCATGTGGGTGGTCTCTATTTGTTATGGTGTTTTCTTGGGGATTTGTTTTCTCTGTGTTTCTAGATGTATTGATTGGTCTCGAGTATGTTGTTTGCTTGAGGTGGTGATATTGTTGTAACAATGGCTATTTAATTTTCTTATTTTTTGGTTGGTAGTGTGATGGTTTTGGATGGTTTGTTGGTTGGTCTCTTAATCCTCTATTATACTTTATGTTGTATTGGAATGGTGTGCAACTTATGTGGTTTGGTAGATTCCAATTTTTCGCTCTTTTAAAATATTATGTAACTGGACCTTATATTTAATATAAATGGACATGACCCCTATTGGGTCATATTTGCATATCAAATAGAAAACTATGACTTATATAACTTAATATATATGTAAATTCTATAATAAAATAACTACAATAACAAATTTATTTTAAATTTAGATTACTTCCAAAATATTATAATTCTTCATTGATATAACCTTTATTATAACTTCTTGGGAAATAACTTGTAGAAATACTTTGAAACAAATCGAACAAGAAGCCTTCCAGTGCCCTTTTTAATGTGTTTATTGCATTAAGTTGGATACTAGCTTAAAAAACTAAATGAAATTATAGGTGGAAAGCAGGGGCAGTTGGTTCCCACCTGTTGCTACTCTTTAAAAGAAATCCACATTGTTTTTACTTAGATTAAAACAATAAAAAATAAAAATAAAATAAAAAAATTGTGATTACATTCCACTAATATAAATTTGTAAAATTTTTAAATTTAAATATAAATCCATAAAATTATAAAAATAAATAAACATTAGTAAATATATTAAATTGTATATATATATATATATATGTATGTATATATATATATATATATATATATATATATATATATAAATATATATATATATATATATATATATATATATATATATATATATTTGATTCGTAAAGATGGAATTCTGTATTGAGAAGAAACTGATATTTACAAGCAGGTGCCTATAAGCTATTTTCCTGCAACCAACAAAAAACTAACTTTCAAAGCTACTACCACTAACACCTTGCAGAGTCATATAGGCAAAAATGCGATTAAGGCTTACTATACCATTAGGAACTAAGCCGAATACAGATGCCTACTATTACTGATCATAGAAGCTGGGAATCAGAGGCCACACTATTAGAAAAGGCCAAGCCCTACTGCCACGGATTGGAGTTTGCCAACCCATTCTCCTTCCCCAATGTCCCTGTCCTCACTCAACATGTTCTGAAGAAAGCCATAAACCTGAAGCATGCAGTCCTGGTGTTCGATCAATGCCATTCCTTTCAGGTCAAGAATGAGGGGAAAAACTTTCACCACCTCCAGAGGATCCTTCGGGGAAGCGATGTCGTTTGGGTAGGGGATACCCGCCCCGGGGATGACTGCACTTAGTATGGTATTGAGGCCGCCGAGGATTTTCAATTTGAACAATTTTAGCATCAAACTCTTCGAGGCTTCTTTTGGTACCCCTGCATCCAGGATAGAAGCTAGAAACTGGGAGGAGATGTGGGAGTCTACCCTATAGAACTCATTTACAGACAGGAAATCTTTCCCCAAAATGAGTTTTATCGTTGGGAGAAAAAGACCTTCATGCCTCCATAGAATTCACTTGAGTCTTTGGTCCATGATGGCTCCTTTGAAAGCCATCTAACAAACTGAGCTCTCCAACTGGAGAGGTGTTGACATTCCCAGGTTCAACAATCCATGAACAGAGATCTTTGCTATGAAACCGGAGCCCTCCATCATTCTGCCCTCTCCACAAAAGCTACAGGGTTCTATTACCGATTAGGCAAGCTAGCTGATTGAGGAAAAAACTGAAGGCAATCGACTGGATGCTTCTCTGATGATCGTCTACATTCATTTAACTGTGGAGACAAGAGAGAAAGGAGGATGTGGAGCGTGTGACCGGTTGAGTCGAGGAGGCCATAGACCCAACAATGATAGATGAATGTTGTCTGAGATTATCTTGCCATAATGTTAACTTATGGCAGTGACCCATCCATGTTGTCATGGATTTGGGTGCCCACCCTACCACCATACCACCCAGCCTTTTACATGGAGGAGATTAAAAATTTAACACATGCTCCATCTGCCCCCTGATTAGAAAGAGAGTCTACTTCTGTATTGGCCTCTCTATAGATGTGGTTGATAGTTGTCATCTCACACTGATCCATCAAACTCGGGGCTAGCTCCAATTTTGCGGCAAGTTTCCAATTATGCATTCTCCTTGATTGTAGCCCATTGATTACCAAAAGGGAGTCCCCCTCAATGGCTACTTTCCTAAGCTTAAGTTCGTGGCAAAGCCTTAAGCCTAGGATTAAAGCCTCCATCTCCGCTTCATTGTTTGTGTCGTCTGGCAATGACTCTGCTAGGTTGCCAATTGTTATACCCTCCCAGTTTCTAATGATGCACCCAGCCCCTGATTTACCAGGGTTCCCTCATGAAACCCCATCAAAATTTAGTTTCAACTAGTCATAGACCAGGGGGGACCATTTGGAAAGTTTCCTTTTTTGTGCTGTGAGTTGACCACCTTCCATACTGACAAGCGGCACTTTAAGATCCGGCAATCCTTGTCTTATCAATGCATCCCAGACTGAGAAAAACCATTGCGAGGGTTTTGTGTCACTTAACTTTGAATTGAAGACTTCAACTATATTACTTTCAACTTTATTGAGGAATGTGATAAGAGATTATTCTTTTCCCTGAAAGAGTCTCCTATTTATCTCTTTCCAGGCTCCCATATCAGCAATGAGGGATAGATGGACCACAAATTGTGGTCAACTACTTTTTTGTTTAAACTCGGCCAACACATAAGCCAAACTAAAAGATTATTCGGCAAAGCAGATTTCCAGTGAAGTTTGTTCATAGCCAAATCGAGCAACGATTGAAGAAAGGACAATTTAGGAAAAGATGATCACCATCTTCTGAGGCTTCTTTGCACAAACAGCATCTCGAAGGCCCCTGAAAGCCAAGTTTGGCTAACCTATCAGTAGTTAGGGCTCTTCCTTGTGAAGCTATCCACAAGAAAACCCCTGCCTTTGGAAGACAATTTGGGATCCAGTACAAAACCCTTGGGATTGCAGAGGCTTCTTCCCAGCTTTTCGATAGTTTTTTATAGCCTTCTTTGACACTATAAACTCCGTTAGGAGATCCCATCCATCGGAGGATGTCCTGACCCTGCCTGTAGCTGATCTGCCAATTCTCTAGAACTATATCAAATATTTCCACTTCCACCTGACTTAAGCTAGGAATTAAAGGGCTCTTCCACTTGGTTGTGAGCAGACCATTGTGGAAGAACAGAGTTAAATAATCTCTTACCTTACCCCCCCATACCTATTTTGTGATCCTTTTCACATTTGACAAATCATCTCTGTTGGCCAGTTTGGGTAAACCTTGCCAAGAATCATCCCAAATGTTTGCTGAGTTTCTGCTCTTGATTTCCCACGAAAGATGATCTAAGATGAGGTTTCTACAGTTGCGTATGAAGTTCCAAATTCTGGAACTAGAGGGGAGCTCCCTTGTGGTCAAAATGTTGTCCGCTCCTTCATCTAAATACTTGGCCTGACGATTCTCACCCATTTAAGATCTTGGTTGGAGAAAATTATCCATACCAATTTGGCTCCAAGGGCTTTGTTTTACAACAAAAAGGTTTTTTGTTCCTGTTCCTGCATGTTCTTTGGATTCACAAATTTGCTTCCATTTGATTAATAGAAACTTGAATTGTTCTGACGACCCTTACTAGAAATGTTTTTTCATCTTCTTGTTCAAATCTTTGCTTGCTTTACTTGACAGAGGGAGGCAGGACAATAGATAGGTCGGAAGGGCAGATATAACTGTTCCAAGTGTTACCTGGTGAAGACCTTTAACCAGAGGAATCCCCAAGTATTTGCAAGGAAGAGATCCTTTCCTAAAGCCAAGGATCCTCAAAATCTGAGCTTCCAGTCTCGCCGCTGTGTTGAAGAAAAAAACCTTTGATTTTTCTTGGCTGACCTCTTGTCCTGAAGCTATTGTATATGTTTGAAGAATTGATTTGAAGCTTCAAGCCTCCTTGATTTGGGCTTTCTTGAACAACATAGTGTCATCAGCGAACTGCTGATGGGTGATGTTCAGAACACCACTTGTAACTTGAATTCCAACGATCTCCCTTAAGTTCCAGTCTCTGGAGATTGATTTCCTAAGAGCTTCCGCCATTAGTATAAAAAGAAAAGGGGAAATTGGGTCTACCTGTCTAAGCGCCTGGGAGACATTGAAGAAACCTTCTGGAGTGCCATTCACCAGGACTAAGAATCTTGGACTTGCAATCCAGGAGAAGATCCAGTCTAGCCAAAGCTTGTTGAAGCCAAACCCTTCCAGAACTTTAAACAAGAAGTGCCAATTGACTCGATCATATGCCTTCTTGATGTCAAGTTTTATTAGAAATATTTGCTTTCTTAGATTTTGAATTGAATGAATGGCCTCTTGAGCAATTATTACCCCATCTAGGATGGATCGATTCGTAATGAACCCTGTCTGTTCTTTAGAAATCAAATCTGGAAGAAGTACTTTTAGCCTGTTTGCCATTGTTTTGGCTAAAATTTTGTAAAGGGTATTGTAGAGAGAGATGGGCCTAAAGTCATCTAGAAATTCAAGCTTCTCCTTTTTTGGGACCAAAGCTAAAAAGGTATTATTAAATTCCTTTAATAGCTATCCAGAAGTCCTGGATTCCCCTAGAGCCGCCAGAATGTCTTTGCTGATTATGTCCCAACATTTTTGGAAAAAACCTGCTGGGAAACTATTTGGGCCTGACGCCTTGTCTGGGTGGAGTTGAAAAAGAGCAGTCTTAACTTCTTCCTCCAAAAATTTGTTGTTTAACATCTCATTCTAGGCCTCTGTTACCAACTTGGGAATGAAGTCGACAAGCTCTTTTTGGACTGTGAGGTTGGAGCCTTCCTTCTCATTTAACAGATTCTGAAAATGGTCCACCACCGATTGTTTCACCTCTTCCACTTCCTCTAGAAGTCTACCATCTTTATCTCTTACCCTTGTTATTCTATTCGCCTCTCTTCTTGCTTTTGTTGCATTATGGAAGTATTTAATTTTTTTGTCGCCAGTAGACATCCAAACCTTCCGGGACTTTTGTCTCCAAAACGTTTCTTCCTTGGAAAGAATATCATTTAGTTTTGTCATCAAAGCTTTTTCCTCTAAGTAACTTTGATTGTCCATTCCTTCTTGGATAATCTTTTCTGAGAGGGCTTTCAAATCTGATTCATACTACTTCTTCTGCTCAAAGATGTTTTTGAAGTTGTTTTTATTCCATAATTTTAGATTATGCTTTATTACTTTCAACTTGACAACAACACAAAACATTTTGGACCTAGCTGGTAGTATTTCATTCCACTATTGTTTGATCAAATCCAAAAAATCTTTATGCTTGAACCACATATTTTCAAACTTGAAAGGGCTTCTAACTGGGCCCCTTTCTCCCAAAATTTCCAAACAAACTAGATAATGGTCTGACCTTGGTAGAGTTAGTAGCTGACTATCAAGAGTAACAGGGAAGCTACTAAGATTTCCTTTGAATAGAAACCTATCCAACTTCTTAGCTATATTACAAAAAGCCAACCTTCTATTTGTCCAAGTGTATTGATCACCCCCCATCTGAATGTCGCAAAGCTCATTCGTATCCACAAAGTTTTCAAAATCAAGTTGAGACTGGAGTTTCCTTCCCACTCCCCCTTTCTTATCTACTCTTGATAAGATAGCATTGAAATCCCCTTCCAGAATGCATACCTCAAAATCTAGAATCTTGCAAACTTTGCCCAATTCATTCCATAAAGTTCTTTTTTGAATATAATTTTTAGGCCCGTAAACATTGATCAGTAAAAAGCTTAAATTGGAGACTAAACTCCTTACCTTGCAAGCTTGCCAGAAGTTGCTTGAAGCCACTACCTCTACCCGAACTGTTTGAGGTTTCCATAGAGTTAGCAACCCTCCTGAAGCTCCTTCCGAGTTGACCCCATAGATTTTCCAGTTCTTCATCTTCAAACCTAGAAATGTTCTTTCTTGTTTGCCTAGTTTAGCTTCCCGAATCAAGCAAATGTCCGAAAGCTAAGTATTCAGATGCTGCCGCAGCAGGCATCTTTTGTTAGGGGTGTTTAAGCCCCTAACATTCCAAGTCATGATTTTAATTATTTTTCAGGAAGGGCATCTCCCTTCCCCACTTTCAACAATGTTTCAATTTTTAACTGGCCTGACGCTTCCCCATCCCATTTTAGCTTTTCCTTGTTTGGAATTCTTCCTTTTCCTCTATGTTCTCCATAGTTAGGAGAAGTTTTGATTGGATCCTTAGTTTTCAAACCAAGCCCCCCTTGTTCTAAGGGTTTTGGAGTGGGAGTATTCAATACTTTGCTTGGAATTTCCTCTTCATCTAGAAAGGCTAAATTTCCCCCAATTTCTATCTCCTGTTCTGCAAACCAGTCTTCACCTTCATAATTGTCAAGATCAATCTCACCTCTTTTAACCGCAGTAGCAATGTCAACCAGTTCATTACCCACATTAATAAGGGAATCCAAATCTTCCTCCCTCACTTTGTTGCCGATCATTTCAATGACTTGAGACAATTTTTGATCTAAAGGCTTAATACTCTAATTATCTTCACATCTCTGCCCTAATTTGGATTCGGCTTGTAGTTGCACTTCCTCAGCAAAATTTTGATCTTCTTCATTGGTAGGAGTGGGTTTCTTCTTTGAAGATTGCTCTGATTTCTCTCCTGAGAGGTTATCACTTTTCCACCCCAAAATTTTGACCAATGTGTTTGTGGAGATGGGGTTATGGATCAAGTTTTGCGACCAAATACCCAATCTCGACGAAATCTTGATTTCTCTGTGAATTCTTTGATTTGGATTGTTTTCAATGCCTAACCTAACAAATGTGCTAGACCCTTCTGGGTTAAATCTTTCTTCAGCGCATACAAAGGTTCCCATACCATTTCCAATCTCTTCCAAAATCCTGGGATCCCAATATTCAAGGGGAAGATTGGGCATGATATAACAATCTTGTACTTTTTCAATGTGGTGTGAGGTTGGATCAAAACCCACCTTCCACCGGCAGATGTAAAAGCCACAACCGTCTAGAATCCACACCCCTTCTTCTATTTGAACCCTAATGGCCACAGTTGGGTAGATGACTACAAAAAACTCATTCTCCAATCTCTTAAATTCTAGATCCTTTCCCCATTTGTCGCACCACCAGGTTGTCAAACTTTACCAATTTAAATCTTTCCCATACCATTTGATTATTAATGCTGTGTTTTCCAGTTCCAAGACTTGGTCTTGAATCTGATTTGCACTTAGGGTGATTGTTGTTTCTTCTTCTCTATCTGTTGGTGATTGTTTTGATGCAATCATAACAATAAGTTAAAATTCACATATAATGAATTGAAACTATACTTGAAAGATAAGAAGGAATCATTTAAGATTCAACTAATCCCAAGTCTACAATGGCTTGGTTGGTCAAGTTCAGTTGGTCAATGTGAAGATGTAATGTTCAAGGGGCCTTACGTAGTTTAGAGTTTCTTTGTGGTTTACTGGACTAAGATTATGCAAAAGATCATGAGATATGTTAATACTTTTCATTCCTTTGCATAAAAGTGTTACTGTGCTGCAAGTTTTAGATGGTTTTCTTGAATTATTGCAGCTTTTTCCTTCATATATTTATGAAAAACTATCTACCTTTAACTCTGTTATGCATGCTTCTTCAAATTTGAGACAACTTCCTTTAGATTTCTACGTTTTTAGCTAAATATTTCAGATGGGTTGGGAAAAGTTAGAAAGATCTAATCTACACCTCATTTACTCTACCAAAGGATCTAATTGTTCTGTTATGCACTATGTAAATACTACAACAATTTGATCAAATCCACAGTAAAAACCTTAAATGCAAGTTCTGAGCATTTTCACAAACATACATTTAAAATTGCAAGCTCTCAAAGATAATATTTCAAAACACAAAGAAGAGCAGGAGAACACTCAGAAGATAGATGCAGAACTCCAGATTCTATTGTATTAGAAACAGACAGTCATACATGATTTACAATGTAGGAATGACTCTTAGTTTCATTGATCAAACTACAAAGAACTTACAAGCTTTACAGATACAGTAAGGAAGCCAGACATTCCACGCGCACCTTACTGCAGACAATAGGCGACCTCCTCTAAACTAAACTATGCCTAGAAAGACTCTACAATTCTCGCAAAATACTAAAAATCCCTGTGTGTCTATAAAAATCCCTGTTGTAAAATATTACAGTGTAGAAAGGCACAATATAAAGACTTTCTGATTGTCCTCACTAAAGCAAAAAAACTAACTAAACCCCTGGTTCAAACCCTTAGTTATAGCAATAAATACAGATGAACCAGTCCCTCAAAATATCTCTGAGTAGTGTCAAATCTGGGTGAAATATTGCCCCTTCTGAGAAGCTTTGGCAGCTCAGCAATAACTTCTGTTTGTCTATTGTAGTAATACCTTTAGCTGCAATTTTGTCATTCATTTGGTTGGCCTTGACTTCTTCGCACCTCATCTTTATCTTCCTACTCCTGAGATCAGATTTTCTTCTTCCATGAGGTCACTGTGTTGAATTTCCAGTTGCTTCCTCAACTGCAAGCCTACAAGATAAGACAGGCAATAAGTATCAAATTTACCAAATGAACAGCAGGAAACTTAAAATATCTGTTTAAATCCGAGTGACTGTGCAAAAAAATGTGGAAATCTGGCCCAAAACCCTCAAAAACGTGTTCAAAATGTATACAGATTGCCCAAAACCAAACGGGTCAACCATCGCTGACCAGAAAAATGCCACGAGGGCCAAAAATGTGTTTTAAAATTCCCACCGCTTCATCCATTCCCGCCCATCGGCGTGATAATTGCCATTGGTGGGTCCAAAAAATACTCGGGCGATGTTCGTTATTTGGCTGATGGCCTTTCTCGTTATTTCCTCCTTATTTCTTTCCATCGGCGTAAGTCTGTACTATCGACGAGCCTCAAAATTCCTTCGCCAATCATTCTCTTCCATCGATGCTTCTTCGTTGCTCTCCATCGGCGTGAGGTTTGCCTATCGGCAAGCCCAAAATTTCCTTCACCAATCGCGTTGGCCTTGCCAATACCCTTGTATTGGCGAAAGTGTTGCTGATGTCATATTGGCCTTCGTTTCCTTCACATCGGTGAGAGATTCGCCATCGGCGAACTCCATATTCTTTCCACCGATACCCCTTTGCTTTGTTCCATCAGCAAGAGATTCACCATCGGCAAACTCCATATCTTCTCCGCCGATGTCTTACCTTATACCAATGCTCTTTCATTGCTCTCTATTAGCGTGAGATCGCCCATTGGCAACTCACAAACTCCTCCTTCCGATGGCATTTGCTTTGTTTCATAGGCGAGAGATTTCACTGTTGGCGAGCTCCTTATTTCTTCCGTCGATGCCTTTACCTCGGCTGATGACCTCCACATCCTTACCTTTCCTTGTATCGGCCCAACTTTGCCCATCGGCAAAGGATTTTCGACCACCGCCGATTGCGTATGCTACGCCGATACCCGATATCGGTGAGAGTTTCGCCGATATCCATCTTCCCATCCTTCGCATTTCAGCTAAGTCCTCCCTCATCTATCGGCGTGACTAACCATATCAGTGAAGCTACTTAAAACTTTCACTGACATCCATTCTCCAGCCGATACCTCTTGTTTCCTTCAATCGGTGTAAGTGTTACCGATATCGTTCTTCTTATGTTCCATCGGTGTGAGACGGCCCATCGGCGCCTCATAAATTCTTCCTCCCGATGGCATTTACCTTGGCCGATGCCCCTTTATCACTTCATTATTTCTTCCATCGGCAAGGGCCAAAACATAATGGCCGACGGTAATAGTTATACCGATGGCAAAAGGCCATTGGGGAGATCACAGTCTTCGGCGAGAGAAAACCAAACTCCGCCGATTCAAAATGTTACGCCGATGTCATTCGTTTTATATCTGGCCAAGTCCCTTTTTATTTATCCGCATGACTTCGCCCATCGGTGAAAGTCAAAAACAATACTCTGATAGTTAATGTTATGCCGATGGCATACCATTGGCGACAGTCTCTCTGAAGCCTACTCCGTCCATTGAACTATTGAACCATTGAACCCTGCCATAAGGTTCAACGCGGCGGTTCAATGCGGCGGTTCATCGCAGCATAGCGACTGTTAAAAAGCAAAATGAACCTCGCGAACTTTGGACATTTGAACCAAGAAAAAGGTTCAATGCGTGGTTCAACGTTGTAATATGAAATAATAGCCCACCCCTTTTAGACATTTTTGAGCATGCCGAACCAATTGAACTCCGAACCATTGAACCAAAAAAAGGTTCAATCGAATGGTTCAACGCGCAGGTTCAAACCTGTAAAAACACTTCCAATGAATAAGTAATGGTGAGCAAAGTGCCCGATGCACTTTCTGCAAAACAATCAAATGTAACATACAGAGTGGAACCCAGACAAAATTGCCCACAACCTGGAACCACTAAGTATGAAATTTTTCAAAATTTAAAATGAATGCCAACAAGAAAAAAGGCAAACAACTGATTGTTTATCATGCAAAACCTGATAGTACATTTTACCTAAATGATCATAACTTGCAAAATATGATGAATTTTAAGATGGTTCAAAAAGCAACCCTGGCTTATTTTTTACAAGGAATCCAACCATATTATGCAATGGTACTGAAAAATGCAATTTTCTATATTTTTAACAAGGTTTGCAAATCTGACTCTCTTTTCCCTTTACCACCAGACAGAACAAACACAAGCGGAAGCAAAAGCAAAGCAACAGCAGGGGTTCTCACTTTGCCGAGGAGCAAAATGGGGCATGTTGTGAACATCACAACAACTAGCAACCAAACAAAACAACTAAATTCAGAGTGTTCAAGAAAACTAGATGAAATGAACTCATAACTTCCGACTATCTTTCCTGTAAATTACTATTCAGCTTGAGACTTAAGGTATTCAATAAGGGTGCATGAACTTCCATTTTCAGTTTAATTGTGTGCACATGATTAATTATCCTCATCTTGAAGATCAGTTGAATAGACTAGTGATTGACATTAGCGTACGTAGGTGAGGATATTCCCTCATAGCTGACCGGATAGAGCCTTGCTGCCAACGAGCGTCTATAGCCCCGGCAAGGTTATCATTACAATTCTCCTAAGTAGAGCCCCACTGCCAGCGAGCATCTATAGCCCTGGTAGAGTTACTTAGATGGCTTAATCTAAATTTTCAGTATAATCTGTTTATTTATTTTTTCTTTTGTCTTTTATTTTCTAATTTTCTGATTTTAAAAGATTTTACAAGATATAGCAATTTGTAAATTCATGATGCAAGGAGTGGACACTTACTGAAATTAAGCTGAGAATTGTAATGGTAGCAAGGGTAACCTCTGATTTTTCACCTAATATCTACACTGGTAGGTTCAACAAACCCAAGGATTTTAGGTGTGTCATCGTGAGAAACTTGCTTCGAATTCTCAATCACATTTATTGAATACAAAACTTCAGAAGATAAATAACTCTCTACACTCATGACAGTAACAAGTTATGCGTAAATTGCAAATGATTAACTTGAATACCCTGAATTTATACTGTTTTGAATGGTTGCTAGTTTTGCTCCTTAATACTCTAAAGTAAAACAAAGATCCCTGCTGAGGAGACAACCAACAAACCAAACAAACAGGCTATACAAAAAGCAAAAAAATAGAAAAAACTGTACAAACAAAAACAAAACAAACAAAAAGAAACAGAAAACAGAAACAAACAGGAGACAAACTGTACAAACAGCCAACCAAAAAAAGAAAACAGCAAAAGAAGAAGTGTACATTACTTACAGCACTTTACACCAAAATGGAATGCCCATGACCTCAAGCCTGGAAGTAGTGTTTCAAATGCTGGCCATTAACTGGTAATGGCACATCTTCTCCAGTCAAGGTCTTAAGTCTGAATGTGTTATCTCCTATTATTTCTGAGACTTGTAATGGACCCAGCCATAATTTATCAAATTTTCCATGGCTTCCTTTCTTTTCATGTGCTTTGTCCTAGCACAGCACTAAGTCTGATATCCTAAATGTTTTGACTTTTGCCCTTTTATCAAACCACCTCTTAACAATTGCTTCGTGTTTGGCAAACTTATCGATGGCTTGACCTCTTTTCTCATCTAGTTGTAGCATTTGCACTATTCTGGCTTCCCTATGGTTATCAAAGCTTAGATACTCATTAGCAAACTTCCAAGTTGGTATTCTCAGATTTACCAGAAGTATGGGATCAGTCCCATAAACTAAATGATAAGGTGTGCTACCTAAAGCTGTTTTAAACTTGGTCCTATCTACCCATAATGCATATCTTAACGGGGTATTCCACTCTCTAGGACTCTTTGCAATTAACTTCTTGATTATATCTAATAAAATTTTATTCGTTGATTCAGCCAGCCCATTACCTTGAGGGTAATAATTCGAAGAAAACCTTAAAATGATCCCGTATTCAAATGCCCATTTAGAAAACTTTAAAGAAGAGAAAGTAGGGCTATTATCACATACCAATGAATAGGGAGTTCCAAACCTGGTGATGATGTTTTCTTCAAGAAACTTGATAACTACCTCAGTTGTGGAGAATTTGCAACAGGTGGCGTCAATCCACCTTGTATAGTAGTCTGTTACTGTCAGTATGAATTTGTGTCCTGCAGAAGATGGGGGATTGATGACTCCAATAAAATCCAAGCCCCACTGTGCAAACGGTTTGGATTCAATCACAGGTTGTAGTGGATTGGCCTGATTTCTCCCTTTGTCTGCTGCAGTCTGACAGATGTGGCAACTTCTGATGTGACTCTTAGTGTCTTTGAACATTGTGGGCCAGTAATAGCCCGCCCTCAGTATTTTGTGTGTTGCGGCTAGATGGGAACCATGGCCGATTCCGTACTTGTCATGTAGTTCTGTCAACACTTTATCAGCTTCAGCTCTATTTATGCATCTCAGATAAATTCCATCATGGTTCTTCCTGAATAGAAGACATCCTTGCACCATATAATTTTGTGCCTTAATCTTCAGAGCTCTCCTCTGAGAAGCCTTCATCATGTTTGGGTACTTTCCAGCTATCAAGAAGGTGTTTAAATCATCATACTAGCCTGATGTGCTCTGGGAATTCAATACGTATTGCTGTTTTATTAGATCAGGATCTGTATTTGCTATCGTCTGCACCAACGCCTGCCCTCTGACCAGCTTCATAGGTATGATTTCTATGTCAAATTCTTGCAGCGTGGTGATCCACCTGGCTTTTTTTCTCTAGGCTCGTTCTGCATCAGCAACATCTTTACTGCTGCGTCTGGCACTATGGCTTTGACCTAGCTGTGTAGAATGTAGTGTCTGAATTTTTTAACAGCCTTTACTAATGTGAATGCCTGCCTCTCGGTGTCTAGATACCTCAGCTGTGCATCCTTCAGAGGTGTGCTCATAAATGCTATGGGCCTCTCTTCATTGTTTTCACCTTTTTGTGTCAAGGTAGCCGCAACTGTATGAGAAGATGCAAAGGAGTAGATGTAAAATAGGCTTGTGTAGTCTGGACTTGCTAATACAGGGGCATCAAAAATTACCTCCTTGATATCTTCAAATGTGGCTTTGGCCACTGGCATCCATTCCATCTGTGCATCTTTCTTCAACATGGCATTTAATGGCTGCACGATCTTTGCAAAACCTATTATAAACTTCCGAACAAAGTTAATTTTGCCAAAAAATGATTTCAACTCTTTCCTACTGTTTGGTATTTGCAAACTTTTTATGGATTCTATTCTATCCGGATCAATTGAAATTCCACCTTGAGAAATGACATGGCCTAATAATTTACCTTCAGTTACGCCAAATATACATTTCTTAGGATTAAGGGAAATCCCATACCTTTCACATCGCTTGAGTACTTTCCTGAGATCTTCAGCGTGAGTGGATGCATCCTTGGAATACACAGTTAAATCATCTATATACACAACAATGCACTTACCTGATAATCCACGGAATGCAATGTCCATGGCTCTCTGAAAAGTGGCACCTGCATTGATCAGACCAAACAGCATTCTTCTATATGCATAATTTCCCCACTTACAAGTGAAAGTGGTTTTTAATCTATCTTCTCTATCAATTAAGACCTGGTTATAACCTTAAAAACCATCTAAAAAAGACATCATCCTTGCGCCATTTACTGCTTGCAGCACTTCATCTATTGGGGGCAGAGGATAATTATCCTTTTCAGATGCCTTGTTTAAATTTCTAAAGTCTACGCATAACCTGATGTCTCCGTTTTTCTTCCTTACTGGTACTAAGTTAGCTACCTAGATAGAATGTCTAATTGGAAAAATTATTCCAGCAGACAGCAATTTTTTAACTTCCTCAAAGATTAGAGGCTCTAGAATGGCATTCACAAGCCTCTGTTTCTGCCTAAATGGTTTGACTTCTTTTCTCAAAGGTATTACATGAGTTATGATGGACTCATCGAATGTTTTCAAGTCTTCATAAGTCCATGCTATGACGTGTTTATATTCTTTCAGAATGTCCAAAACCTCCTTTCTAATTTTCTCAGAGCAAGCTTTCCCAATTAGTACATTTTGTGGACTTTGCTCAGTCCTTAAGTTATGTAAATCAGACTTACCCCCTTCTGTTTTGGGCAAATCCTTTTGTCTCATTATTCCATCGAAGTCAAAGATATGTTCTAATTCAATTACTCCTTTTGGTAAGAAGTTGCTCTTTAAGTTGATTATATCCTCTTCGTCCCATGTTACTTCAGGCCTTTCCTGCTCATCAATGATTTGAGCCTCAAATGCCTCATTACAAGTCAGAAAATCAATAATTTACTGATCCCCTCCAAATACCTGAAAGTGTGTAAAGTTGTCTGGTATACTGGGCACGTTAACTAGCTCAACAGCAAATCACCTCAATCCTGACAGTGCCAATGGTTCTAATGTACTAGCAGCAACTGCTAGCGCATCTGGCCTATGATTCAGCTCTCTGGGGATGTGTTCTATGTTAAAAGCATCAAATGAATCTATTAAACCCCATACTCTATGTCTGTAACTAATCATTTTCTTGTAATTGTAGGCATATAGTTTCCTCACTTGTCTGACTACTAATTCAGAGTCTGAAAATACTCTGATGGTTTTCACCCTTTTCTTGATGGCCATGACAAGTCCTAAAATTAGGGCCTCATATTCAGCAATATTGTTAGTGCAGGAAAATTGTAATCTATATGCTGCCAGATGTGATTTACTCTGAGGATCTATGAGTTCAACACCTGCACCTACACCCTGTTTTGATTTAGACCCATCACATTTTAACGTCCACATGCCATCTTTACTTTTCTGACCTTTTATCTTAGCATGCATTGCCTCTTTTATTGCCTGTGGGGTGTTGTCCTGTTTATTCATGGGTTTTTCTGTTTGGTTAACTTGCATATGTGTGTTTTTAGTTTGCAACTCAGAAAGACAACTACCCTTGTCTTTTATTTCTTCTCTTAAATCTGGAATCAAGGCATCTATATTATCCTGAACATATTTCTGTGTTGGATCAGGATTCTCATTTTCCTCTTGTAACTCTACCTTCTCTATGCATTTTTTGTATTCATATTCAATGATGTCCTTGCATATTTCACAACTTTCCTCAGAATGTTGCCTCTCATGGACTCTACACCTGTTTTTGTACAATTTACATCGGACCGTCAGATTGTGCTTAACGCATTCTTCCACCTCTTGTCTGATGGCATGACCAAATTTGTCTATTGCATTGTTTTCTTCATCTGAGGAATTTCCATCAGACTCAATGAATAATGCTGTCCTATTGTTGACACATTTCTTTCTACTGTTTAACATCATGATCTCTTCAATTTGTACCCCATTGTTGGTAATTCTATAGACACCCGGTTCAACAGCAGCATATAATATTTCATTAGTTCAATTATACTCTGTTATCATATGTTTCATTCTGGGCTCTGCCTCTATTTTGATTTGGTTTGGGATGCCTCTCCAAGGTAACCACATGTGTGAAAAGTCAGTGGCCATATATCCATTTAATGTCTTTGACCAATCCCTACTCAGCAACATTCCATAATTTACGGGTATATCCACTACTTGAATATCAATGATTTGGCTTACCCTAGGGTCTGAAGCTAATTGCATTTGAATGTTCATGAGCTCTCCTATCATGCTAACCTTAGTCTTATCTAGTTGTGTGACAACCTTGGCAGATTTGGTGGGAGTCAGCCCGAGAGTTTTACATATTCCTAAGGGCATTACATTGGCTGAGGCACCAGAATCTACCATGCAATTATGTATATTCTTCCCACACAATCTAACAGTTAACAAGAAAGGGGGAGTATCCCTCTTATCCACATGTATTACTACATTTGTATTGGAAGGCTGCTCAACTTTCTTATTCTTCTCTTTAGGTGGTGAATCTCTATTAGGAACAGTTATATCAGCAGACATCTCGCTCATCATGGATGCATCCAGAGATTTTATAAAAGCATTTCTGATCCCTGGGGTCTTCAATAATTCATTTAGAGGTATACTGACTTTAATTTTCTTTATTTCCTCTGACAAGTAATTCATTAACCTTGTTGTCTCTATTGCTTCAGTTTTACTTGTTTGATCCTTTTGTATTGTTGTTCCATTATTTGTGTGCTGATTAGCTTTAAGTGTGGCAAGATTGTTGCTAGCACTCTGATCTGGGGGTGTATTGATATTATTCAGAGGAACGGAAGTGGTAAAAGGTCCTCCTGGCCTAGGGTTGTTCCTCAAATTATAAGTGTGGCTTTTATTTGTCTGTTGAAAGGCCTGTACCTCCTCTGTTTCATTTAATATCTCGTTTTCAGATTCAAAGGGAAACTGAAAAGTATTTAACACAAGGGCCGATTTAGGATAAAGACTCTCACAATAGTATGGTTCATCTTCTAGCAATTCATCCTCTTTCTCTTCTGTAGTTGCAAAGGTAAACGTTTCTAAGACTAATGCTATGTCATATCCTGAGGGTACTACCTCATTACCCTTGGGAATGAGAAATTCAGAGGTAGGAGGTTGCACATCTATGTTAAAAATGCTAGCTGCCAAATGGAATTGCGGACAGTCATGCTCAGCATGGGCATTGGTATTGTGAAATCTGCACCAAATTTTGGGTGCTGTACTGGCCATTTGTATGCCAGCTGTCTGTTTTGCATCATGATTATCTATATTCTCAAAAGGAGAAGCTAGAGTACCATTGTTGGGCCCAGTGTTCCATGTCTTGGGTGGCCTAGGTTGATTTTGATTTCTGTTATTATTGCCCCAGGTACTATTATCTATCACTAGCCCCCTATTTTGCATTGGTTGCCCCTGGCTGGGGCCTTGATTCTGATTATAGTTTTGGTTCTGATTGTTCTGCTAATTTTGATTGAAACTATAATTCTGATTTTGGCCTTGGTTGTGATTTTGATGTTGATTGTAGTTTTGGTTGCCTCTTCCATAGAGGTTCTCATTTCTTAGTTGTGTCACTTCAGTGGTTAATCTTTTCAAATGTGCAGTGATCTCTTTGATTTCTTCCCTATCCTTGTGCTTTTGCCACAGTTGTATCCCTAGGAGGTTGGAAGAAAGGCTAACCATTATTTTGACTGTTATTGGAAGTGCTAGCCGTGTAAGGAGTTATAGTTTGGATTGGGGTAGGACTATACATAGGTGTGTAAGAAGGAACCGGATTTAATAGTGGAGTGTGTTGCATAGAGGTTCCATTCCATGGTTGTGCCTAATTCTGCACCCCAAAACTTCCTCCATTAACAAATGGGTTATAAGTTGTATGTCTCATCTCTTGGTTCACTGAGGCTGCCTCTTTATAGGCTTTGGATATTGAATCTATGTCAGGTTTTCTTTTGACAAACATGGTAGTTAAAGGATCCAAAGAAGCATAGTACATAGCCAATAAGGGATCATCATCTATGGTATAAGGGGCTACCAGCCTAGAATAGGCCTTTTGAAATCTGTCGTTGAAATTATCAATCAGCTCTCCCTCACCATGTTTTATAGCAGCTAATTTATGAAACAAAGCACAAGGGTCAATAGGTCCCCTAAATCTTGATAGAAATGCTTCTTCCATAAGCGGCTAGGAAGAAATGTAACCGTTGGGCAAATTTACATACCAGCTAGAGGCTTGTTCATTAAAGGTGTAGGGAAACAATCTACACACCACATCCTCGTGTTCTAACCTAGCTCTAAAACATGCTTCCTTGAATATTCTAATATGATCTACTGGGTCCTGATGCAACTGGTATTTGGGACATATCTTTTCCAGATTCTTAGGCATCTCATGATAATCATTGAAGAGTATGGGAGAATTAACATCGAAATGAGCCATTGCAGGTGTTTGAGCTGGACCTAAACTTGTAGGAATAACTGGATTGGTTGGTGGATTAGGATTTACAGGAGGATTGAGACCTCCAGGAGTGCCTGAACCAAGATTTAAAGATCTGAACAGTGATCTATGAGGACTCACAATACTACAGATGTTAAAAGGTGACCCAGGAGGTGTTCCAGATGAACTTCCAGCTTGCAAAATATTTGGATTCCAAATCAGGGGGTTCCTACCTCGTCTAATATCAGGTAGTTGCACAAATATATCCCCTAAACTGGATCTATACCTAGTCACTCTATTACTGTTATTAGCCAGTTTGAAACAAAATCTAACTTGGAAAGGCCCTCCTTCTAGCGCCAGAAAACTATTGGTGATTGTTTTGATGCAATCATAACAATAAGTTAAAATTCACATATAATGAACTGAAACTATACTTGAAAGATAAGAAGGAATCATTTAAGATTCAGCTAATCCCAAGTCTACAATGGTTTGGTTGGTCAAGTTCAGTTGGTCAATGTGAAGCTGTAATGTTCAAGGGGCCTTACGTAGTTTAGAGTTTCTTTGTGGTTTACTGGACTAAGATTATGCAAAAGATCATGAGATATGTTAATACTTTTCATTCCTTTGCATAAAAGTGTTACTGTGCTCCAAGTTTTAGATGGTTTTCTTGAATTATTGCAGCTTTCTCCTTCATATATTTATGAAAAACTGTCTACCTTTAACTTTGTTATGCATGCTTCTTCAAATTTGAGACAACTTCCTTTAGATTTCTACGTTTTCAGCTAAATATTTCAGATGGGTTGGGAAAAGTTAGAAAGATCTAATCTACACCTCATTTACTCTACCAAAGGATCTAATTGTTCTGTTATGCACTATGTAAATACTACAGCAATTTGATCAAATCCACAGTAAAAACCTTAAATACAAGTTCTGAGCATTTTTACAAACATACATTTAAAATTGCAAGCTCTCAAAGATAATATTTCAAAACACAAAGAAGAGCAGGAGAACACTCAGAAGATAGATGCAGAACTCCAGATTCTATTGTATTAGAAACAAACAGTCATACATGATTTACAATGTAGGAATGACTCTTAGTTTCATTGATCAAACTACAAAGAACTTACAAGCTTTATAGATATAGTAAGGAAGCCAGACATTCCACGTGCACCTTACTGCAGACAACAGGTAACCTCCTCTAAACTAAACTATGCCTAGAAAGACTCTACAATTCTGGGAAAATACTAAAAATCCCTGTGTGTCTATAAAAATCCCTATTGTAAAATATTACAGTGTAGAAAGGCACAATATAAAGACTTTCTGATTGTCCTCACTACAGAAAAAAAACTAACTAAACCCTGGTTCAAACCCCTAGTTATAGCAATAAATACAGATGAACTAGTCCCTCAAAATATCTCTGAGTAGTGTCAACTCTGGGTGAAATATTGCCCCTTCTGAGAAGCTTTGGCAGCTCAGCAATAACTTCTGTTTGTCTGTTGTAGTAATACCTTCAGCTGCAATTTTGTCCTTCATTTGGTTGGCCTTGACTTCTTTGCACCTCATCTTTATCTTCCTGCTCCTCAGATCGGATTTTCTTCTTCCATGAGATCACTGTGTTGAATTTCCAGCTGCTTCCTCAACTGCAAGCCTGCAAGATAAAACAAGCAATAAGTATCAAATTTACCAAATGAATAGTAGGAAACTTAAAATATCTGTTTAAATCCGGGTGACTGTGCAAAAAAAGTGGAAATCCGGCTCAAAACCCTCAAAAACACGTTCAAAATGTATATAGATTGCCCAAAACCAAACGGGTCAACCATCGCTGACCAGAAAAATGCCACAGGCGCCAAAAATGTGTTTTAAAATTCCCATCGCTTCGTCCATTCCCACCCATCGGCGTGATAATCGCCATCGGCGGGTCTAAAAAATACTTGGGCGATGTTCGTTATTTGGCTGATGGCCTTTCTCGTTATTTCCTCCTTATTTCTTTCCATCGGTGTAAGTCTGTACTATCGGCGAGCCTCAAAATTCCTTCGTCGATCATTCTCTTCCATCGATGCTTCTTCATTGCTCTCCATCGGCATGAGGTTTGCCTATCGGCAAGCCCAAAATTTCCCTCATCGATCGCGTTGGCCTTGCCAATACCCTTGTATTGGCGAGAGTGTTGCTGATGTCATATTGGCCTTCGTTTCCTTCTCATCGGTGAGAGATTCACCATCGGTGAACTCTAAATCTTCCTCGCCGATCCTCATTGTTACGCCGATGGCCCCTTGCACTTTATTTCCTCTTCATCAGCGAGAGATTCGCCATCGGCGAACTCCATATCTTCTCCGCTGATGTCTTACCTTATACCAGTGCTCTTTGATTGCTCTCTATCGGCGTGAGATCACCCATCAGCAACTCACAAACTCCTCCTTCCGATGGCATTTGCTTTGTTTCATCGGCGAGAGATTCCACTGTCGGCGAGCTCCTTATTTCCTCCGCCGATGCCTTTACCTCGGCCGATGACCTCCACATCCTTACCTTTCCTTGTATCGGCCCAACTTTGCCCATCGGCAAAGGATTTTCGACCACCACCGATTGCACACGCTACACCGATACCCGATATCGGCGAGAGTTTCGCCGATATCCATCTTCCCATCCTTTGCATTTCGGCTAAGTCCTCCCTCATCTATCGGCATGACCAACGATATCAGTGAAGCTACTTAAAACTTTCACCGACGTCCATTCTCCAGCCGATACCTCTTGTTTCCTTCGATCGGTGTAAGTGTTACCGATATCGTTCTTCTTATGTTCTATCGGTGTGAGACGGCCCATCAGCGCCTCATAAATTCTTCCTCCCAATGGCATTTACCTTGGCGGATGCCCCTTTATCACTTTGTTATTTCTTCCATCGGCAAGGGCCAAAACATAATGGCCGACGGTAATAGTTATACCGATGGCAAAAGGCCATCAGGGAGATCGCAGTCTTCGGCGAGAGAAAACCAAACTCCGCTGATTCAAAATGTTACACCAATGTCATTCGTTTTATATTTGGCCAAGTCCCTTTTTATTTATCTGCGTGACTTCGCCCATCGGCGAAAGTCAAAAACAATACTCCGATAATTAATGTTATACCGATGGCATACCATCGGTGACAGTCTCGCCGAAGCCTACTCCATCCATTGAACTATTGAACCATTGAACCCCGCCATAAGGTTCAATGCGGCGGTTCAATGCGGTGGTTCATTGCAGCATAGCGACTGTTAAAAAGAAAAATGAACCTCGCGAACTTTGGACATTTGAACCAAGAAAAAGGTTCAATACGAAGGTTCAACGCGCAGTTCAATGTTGTAATATGAAATAATAGCCCACCCCTTTTAGACATTTTTGAGCATGCTGAGCCAATTGAACTCCGAACCATTGAACCAAAAAAAGGTTCAATCGGATGGTTCAACGCGCAGGTTCAAACTTGTAAAAACACTTCCAATGAATAAGTAATGGTGAGCAAAGTGCCCGATGCACTTTCTGCAAAACAATCAAATGTAACATACAGAGTGGAACCCAGACAAAATTGCCCACGACCCGGAACCACTAAGTATGAAATTTTTTGAAATTTAAAATGAATGCCAACAAGAAAAAAGGCAAACAACTGACTGTTTATCATGCAAAACCTGATAGTACATTTTACCTAAATGATCATAACTTGCAAAATATGATGAATTTTAAGATGGTTCAAAAAGCAACCCTGGCTTATTTTTTACAAGGAATCCAACCATATTATGCAATGGTACTGAAAAATGCAATTTTCTATATTTTTAACAAGGTTTGCAAATCTGACTCTCTTTTCCCTTTACCACTAGACAGAACAAACAAAAGCGGAAGCAAAAGCAAAGCAACAGCAGGGGTCCTCATTTTTCCGAGGAGCAAAATGGGGTGTGTTGTGAACATCACAACACTATCTTCTTCCCTCCTTCTAGGTATTTGATTTCTAGTTTGCTGATTGTGCCTCTGAAAATCCCTACGCTGACCCCCACCTCTAGGGTTTCTCCCTCCCCTCCAATGTAAATTTGGGTTTCTTTGTTGAGGAGGATCATGCTGCCTTTGATATCAATACCTTCGACAGCGAAACCTGCCATTCTGTTGTCACTTCCTTCCCTGGGGAAGCCGATCATCATTCCTTCTACAATGCTCTTCTTCTTGGAGGTGAAGGTTTTGGTCAGCGTCGGTGGCCCTTTTGTCCCAGTTCTCTAGATACCTAGCCTGCTCAGGCTCCCTTCAAGGAAATCTTCGCCCATCTCTTCGCTCCTCAAAGCTTCCCTCCATCTCCGCTTTTCGTCATTCTGGAATGTGTCGACCTGCAAATTGTCACACCATTTTTTTGCAAAAATATATATTTCTCCTGTATATATTAAATATATTAATAATTAAAGATATAAATTAATTATTTTAAAATATTAATTTTTTATGCATTAAATTTTAGAAAATACTAATAGACTAATTTTTAAATCTTTTTCCTTTTAATACTACATACATCATAGAGCTCCAAACAAGGCAAGAAAACACCTACAATAATGGAGGACAATCACATCCATAAATAACATACCAAGCCCATTAGTGTGTAGAGTGGACATCAAGAAGATGGAGATAGTAATAAAATGTGTTCCCTATAAGAATAGGGCATCAAGAGATATCAGTTTGGAGGCACCTATCTATTATCAATAACAATTTCAATATAACCATTAATTTAAAAAAAACTATATAAATAAAATTTATATTGAATATATGAAAAATAATTTTTAATTTTATATATATATATATAATTTTATCTATCTATTATTATTTTAAAAAATTAACATAATTTTTATTAGAGGGAAGATATATTCAACTACATCATTAAAAATTTATAAATAAGGACTACAAAATTTCAACCCTGCTCTGCATTGTCCTTAAAATTTCCTATTCTAAAATGACAACTACCATAAGGGATAGCCACATCTAAATTTTAGGAGAGTCAAAAATAATTAGCCACAATATTCACCTTATATTAATTTTGTTTACATCTAATTATTTCCCGTCAAACATAAGAGTCAAACTTCTCTTTTTATAGTTAATGCTCTCATTATATATTTAATGGCTAATTATGTCTCATATTTAAGGGTTTAATCAATTAATGGGTATTCAAATCACTAATTAGTGCCGAAAACGAATGAAAAAATGAAAGGCAAAAATGAAAAAATGTGACTAAAAAAAACCATTCTAGCCAAAATCACCGACATAGTGGTGTTGATAAATTTGTTAAATTGTAGCATTTTTTAATGTTTTTTGGCCTCCAAAGCATAGTTTTGTATCACATTTTGATGAGACACAATTTTCACCATTGATATCAAAATTTCACAAACTTTTTTCTTTTAAAACTTACTAGAATTTTGTAAGGAATTCATCTACACATGTAATTTCAGAATTCATCTACACGTGTTATAAACGGTTGATTTCAGCATCCAAACTTAACAACATTGTACTTTTTCTTGGAATTTTTTATAGGGGGCCTAATTTTTATATTTAATCATTTAGGGGGGATAAACTTGCACTTTTGCTTTGGATATTGTTGCAAATTTGATCATGTTTCTCACACACAATCCCTTCCATTTGAGTATTGTTCATAATCCTTGTAATAAATAGAAAATCAAATGTGGATATTGTCAGAATAAAAGACATACAACTGAAGAATGTATTCCTCATCAAAATGATGAAATGAAACAACTTCTTCTTGATCATGGTATTGCTTTACCAGATCATTATAATCTAGCACTTGTAAAAAAATCATCTAGTCCCACTTAGACATCTTGTGAGACAACATCATTTGGGGATAAACAATGCACTCAGATCTCATTTCATCTCCTCCATCACCTCATTGAGATCTCATCTCCTCTATTACTTATTGCTATATTTGAATCCAATGTTAACTTGTCTATGGCTTCCAATGATTCTATGCACCAAAATATGGATATCAGTTTTCTAGATCCACCACATTGGGACACATTTCTATTAGACATATCATTCTTGCTTGTAGAATCCTAGATTATAGATTTGGAAGACACCATTGATGACATTTGTCTTCTATTTGATGATAGTCACATCAACACTATTATCACCACATGTACTTCTTTGGATCATGTTCTACATTAGCTTCCACATGAAACACTTGAGAAACATTTGAAGACATCATTATGGGCATCATCTACATCTTTAGATCATGTGTAGAATTCAGAAACATTCATCCTTCTTCCTACATATTCTTATCAGGAATGGGAAGATCACTTGCACACTTCTATGGTTCCCTTTCTTCCCAAGAGGAGAAATGTCATTTAGCGTTCATCGATCATCTTTTGCATCTAGTGTCAAGTATCTACCAGCACTATAAGAGTTATTTTAAGGTGAGGTTACATGGTTTCTCTTCTCATATCAGTTTTTGGAGGGAGCATTTCCTCCCATGGAGTTCTTTCCTTCTAATTTTTTTTGGGGGTCACATAGACCTTCTCTCTTTCCTCTCCTATGGGGGGAACATCTCTTGTACTTTAGTGATAGAAATACTCCTTGGGGGTCATAATGAGTCCTATTTTCTTCACTTGTACAATTTTATCATGCATACTATCTCTTTTGGAGGGGGGTTTTTCCCATCTAGTTTTCTTTGTTTTACTCCACTTATGAGAAATTTGTTTGTACATGGGTACCTAACATGGCCTAGTAGCCGAGACCCATCATCATTATATCACTACTCCCTAAGTGACACTTAAGGGGGTTGTTAGTGTAAATGAAGTCATTTCATAGCTAGTTAGGTAATCTCTCTTTCTAGGTTGACCTATTCGTACTAGTTAAGTCTCCACTTAGGGACTTTAAGCTTTTTGTCTCAGTTCATGGGGTTGAGACATGTATACTCACATTTTGAGAAACCTAGTTCATACACTTGACACATGCTCAAACACTTGCCATATGAGATAACATGTGTTGCACATTTGGAGGGCTACTTAGTCCTTTAGACCTACCTTGCTACCTCCAAGGTCTCTTTGTACATTTTACACTCTTAATATATATAATGGACATACTTTTGTGCTCTAGTTTTCACTTGTGGAAGGTTGTTATGATGTTGCATTCAAATCTTGGTTGCTCCAACCTTTTCAACATAATCTAAACCCAATCTTACAAAAATTTCTAAAATCATGGAGAAGAGGATTCTTTGATGTCTTGACTAATTTACACTAGAGGTGCCACAAAATTTATTGGATTTATAGTCTAACAATTTAAACTAAGTCATTGCCCTCTAACTCAGTAGCTTCTGCTCTTCCTCCTACACAATATTCTCTAATGCTCCTTCCTTTTACCTTTAGACATGTCAATATATAAGTGGGAGTCTCTCATGAATGCATCCAACATTTCCAATTGGTTTATGAGGTGATTCAAGGCTCTTGGGTACTTGGGATCTAGTTGCATTTTCTTCTATTCAACTACTTAGATCTTTTATCTTCTATCCCTCCTCTCATCTTGTTCATCTTTATCCTTGTAGCATCTCAGAAGCTCTTAAATTTCCACATACTCAAGCTTGAAAACAAACCTTGACTTTATCCTAGCCTCTTCTAATATATAACATTCAGGGTCATTGTCTTTGACGGGATAATCGCTTCAATCTTGTAGCAAAAATGCATTCCCTTTGTTAGGTTTACTAGTTAGTCTGTCACTATAATCTCAAGACATTTGGTTCACAGTGTGCAAAAAAAAAGTTGAGTTAACCCTTAAAATGTAGGTTTAGGGCATGATGTAAAAATATTTGAAGGAGAGGTCCATAATGCTAGATTGAAGGAAACGTTCAACCTACATTGAAGACTTTTATCTCCACATATGATTTAAGGATTTAAAGAGTGTTTTAGGCGGCAAGGCATGTAAATTTAGACCGTGTTTATCTAGTCATCAATCTAAAAGACTTTCTAAACCTGTATTCATGGTCATTTCTGGAGGTGTTTATTAGGTAAAATTTCTTATCTTTTGTTTTATCTTTTGCTATATTTGAGTATAGTTCTTTTTCAATCAAATTGAATTTAGTCCTTTTCATATGCCTGAGAGATGCAACTCATTACACACTATTTCTATTTTGTTGATTTTTGATGGAATAGAATTCAAAAATAATTTGTATACTTCAAGTAGATTTGGATATAAACACATTACTAAAGTCCCCTAGGATCATAACCAACTTGTCTTTGATCTGGAAAAGTGCGAAATAAACATGATGATTCGCACTCTTAGCATTTTGCTTGTGTTTATCTTGTCTTTCAGGCCAGCGTTGTGCAGAGATGCAAAAGAAAAAACGTGCCTGCCTGCTCCATCACTACAATGCACAAGTGAAGGTTGTGAAATCTTTGATTACCATGGCATATGGGAGGACCATTCCATTTGCAAGGCAGCCAACATGGTATGGCTCAACTCCTGCATGCTGTTGCCCACACCGTTCAATGCAACCAGAAGATCAGAGTGGTGAGCAGACATGTTCACAGCATCTCAAAGCTCGTCTGTGTGGAGTGCGAAGGACTCATCATTTCAACCCAAAATTATGACTCCATAATTGAAGTGAATAGCAAGGCCATGACAATCACTGTCCAAGCCAGAATGCTCATGAGAGACATGATTGAAGTAGCTGCAAAGCATGGCCTCGCTCTGCAAAGCGGAGTTTCTGCATTCAGCGTTGTTTCCACCGGAGCCGACAGCAGTAGCTTTACCAAGAAAGGCAGCGGGGTTTATGAATACGTGATGGGAATGAGAATCGTAGTGCGTTGAACAATTAAAAAATAGACTATTGGCTAATAAAAATTTATGTTAAAATAGACTATCAATTAATGAAAGCTTCTGTTTATTAAAATATTCAGCATGCGACAACCAAGGCGAGGATCATGGAGGACGGAAAAGCAGCGGTCGGGAAACTGAAAAAATGGCAAAATAAGCACCAATCGGCCAGGATGATGATTTTCGAAGGAGCAGAAGCTTCCACTAAGAAGCCTATCGGCTGATAAAGCCTGATAGCATGTGGGCTTTCTATTTTATTTGGCATTTCTTTTTATGAAAGTTTCTGCTATTTTCTGAAGTTCCCTCACACTTTCACTTATATCCAATGTCATTCATTTTCCACCATTTACAGTATTCAATTACTTTTATTCTAAGGTAGGAAACAGGGCTTAAATTTGACAGTTGTATAGCTGTATTTAAAGATTTTAGCTGTAAAATACAATAAAAATAAATATTTGACTGTATTGATATAGAAGTAATTTATTTTTAAACCTGTAAAAAAAACAATCAATCAATCAATCTATATATATATATATATATATTAGATTTGTTTTTTAATAGAATATATCCCAAATCTTTTAGATTTGTTTTTTTAATAGAATATATCCCAAATTTTTAGATTTGTTTTTATGAATATAATTATATATTCATTTTAAATATATATCTTTTAGATTTGTTTTTTAATAGAATATATCCCAAATTTTTATATTTATTTTTTATGAATATAAGTATATATTCATTTTAAATATATATCTTCTAGATTTGTATTTTAATAGAATAAATTCCAAATTTTTAGATTTGTTTTTTATGAATATAATTATATATTCATTCTAAATTATATAATATATATTTTTTCCATTTATTTTAAATTTTTTTAATAAGAACTTCCCAAATAAATTTATTTTTTATAGAATATATTCATTCTAAATTTCTTGTTTTTTGCTTTTATTTTTAATTTTTTTAATAGGAACTTCTATTATTTAAAAAAAAAATCCTTAGATTTGTTTTTTCTTATAAAATATTTTATTTATCCTAGGTTTTTTCACTTGATAAAGCATTCACCAATTTTTGAGAAAGCTCCAACTTTATAGATAAAATTTTGACTTGTATTTAAAAAAATTAATTGTCACGTGACAGGCAATACTAATAACTAAACTATAGGAAAAAAAAATCCTTGACAGGCAAGGTGGATTGTCAAATTTAAGCCCTAGTAGGAAGGTATATTTTAAAGGCTTGTGTTCATCAAATTAATTTATTACATTTACTTTTGTAATGGTGAAAAGTGTGTTATTGGCATATTTTTACGTGAATTTAACTCATAATTTTTTTTCTACCAGTTATTTCAAAAGATTCCATGGTAATGGAGTTTCCATTTTGTCACTATGAATAGTGGATATAGATTTAAACTAGATCACTTTTTGAGTTGCAGATCTAAAATCTAAATTTTTATAATTTAAAATTTAAATTTAAACATTACCTACCATTTCAATAACCATTACCCATAATTTCAATAACCATTACCTAAAATTTAAATTTACACATTGCCTACCTACCATTTAAATTTTAGGTAATGCTCAACATGAGCCCCTGCTGAAAAGGGCAAATGCTGTATACTTTCATGGCTGTGAAGCATGCAAGGTAGACCATCTAAAAGAGCAAGAAAAAAGCTATCCGCTGAAAGAGTTTTTCTTTGTTAGGGTGGTTGTTGTTGTCAATGGTATGCAGATATATAATCAGTTTGCTTTAGTCAATCTTCCCTAGTCTTTGTTTTTAGCAGTATTGTAACAAGTAATATAAGGAATGGTGTCTACTCTTGCCATCAAAGTACAATAGCTTTTTTTTACAACAATTCCCATATACTTAGAAATAAATGCTAATGCAAACTTGTTTGGATTGTGTGTTTTCAGCTCTTTCCATATCTTCCTTGTTTCCCTTCATCTATTTTATGGTAAGCTGCAAAATTGTGGTACGGAATGAAACAAACTATTGCTTTTATAGAGAAGAATGGTCTAAAAATCCAACAGACTTTAACTAGCCAATAATTTAATTTTCAGTTTAGTTGAGTTAATAGACGATTATATTGCAATTTGCAGGTTAAAGATTTTAACATAGCAAATAGATACGAAGGGCTTACTTCCGAGTCTCAGTGTGGGGGCAGCCACTGAAATGCCACACAAATAAAACCCCTTCATTTCTACAATTACTTGCTATTATCATTTCATTTTTAGTCATTCACTAGATTCTAATAATTGTTGCTTCCCTTCTCCACAAATGTTTAATTGCCCCCGTCTTTGTTGTAGACCATCAGTACTGAATAAAACTACAGCCACCTGTTGGCATGGCTTTATTCTTGAAACCACTGTAATTTCATGTTGAATGGAAAACTGGTTAATCATCTAATTCCTTGATGTAATTTAAATGAGAATCTTGAAGAAGACAAAATTTTGTTAAAAAAAAATGATATACCAATAATTGACAGCTGTGAGTATAGATATCAATAATAGGATTGTGAAAGGTTAAAGTATATAGAGAAATGTTTAATGTAATAAATAAAAGTATATAGCTCTATGTTTGAAGGTAAAGAATGATTCTGTTGAGGGATCACATTTTAGATGTTCTTCCGAAGTTTGATCTATATCTATCCTGTCTTATAAGTTAAAATTAAATCTGCATTGCAGTAGGGAGTTTATAGATAAACTTCAGATTCGTGTTTGTAGAAGTGTCTTACACCTGTAAAAATAATCTGGCAGTCTGCATGTTTTTACTTTTGGATTTTCCTTTATTTCTTTTATCATATAAATCAATAGTATTTAAAAATACTTTTGGAGGGCTGACAATATATTTCTAGGGAATTTATTCTCCTAGATCAACCTCCAGAAAAAACGCGTAGAAAATCTAATACATCAAACTTCAGTCATGCAAATACTGTTAAATTAAATGGAACAGCGAAAGCAAAGCGAAATAGAACACAGAACAAATATCACACACACGAGACAACAGATTTAACGTGGTTCACTATAAACTGGCTACATCCACAGGAGAAAGGGAACAATTTTATTATCTCTATATGAAGTGCAAATACAATGTTTGATATCAATAATACATCTCTCTTTAATAGAGCAATATCCACAATGGATAAGGAAGATCAAGAGACAAATGTTTGGGTGGGAGAATAGAGTGTGTTTTGGACAATGTGTTTGGTTTTGTTGTGGAATCTGTTTGGTTCTGTTGTGGAATGCCGTATTCTTGGCCAAATGAATAGCGCTGTTACTGTCACAAAAGAGTGTGAAAGCTTGCTGTTTGGAACTCAATTTAGTAAACAAACACTGTAACCAAACCATTTCTTTTGCTCCTTCAGTGAGGGAAATGTACTCAGCCTTAGTAGTAGAAAGAGCAACTACTTGTTGCAATCTTGAGACAAAGCTAATAGCCGCCCTAACAAAAGTGAAAGCATAACCTGATGTAGACCTTCTTTTATCCAAGTCACCCACCATATCAGAGTCAATGAAGCCTTGTAGCTATGCAACTTTCCCAACAAAGCATAAGGCATAATCTAAAGTGCCTTTTAGATACCTCAGATTCCACTTCACAGCTTCCCAATGAGTTTTTCCAGGATTGCTCATGAACCGACTCACAACTCCCACTGCTTGGGAAATATCAGGATGGGTGCATATCATTGCATACATAAGACTTCCCATGACTGAACAATATGGAATGTTCTTCATGTAGTCTTCTTCTTCTTGTGTCTTGGGGCACAATGCAGAAGAAAAGTGAAAATGATCAGCAAGTGGAGTGCTAACCGGCTTAGCACTTCTCATATTGAATCTGTCCAAAACTTTTTCAATATATTTTTGCTGAGTCAATCTGATTTCTTTCTTCTTTCTGTCCTGAAAGATGGTCATGCCAAGAATCTTCTTTTCTGCCCCAAGGTCCTTCATTGCAAATTTGTTTCCCAAGAGTTGCTTCAAATCAGCAATGACTCTCATGTTGGTGCCGGTGATGAGCATGTCATCAACATAGAGTAGCAACAAAACAAATTCACCACTAGGAAACACTTTGTAGTATAAACATGGATCAGATTAACAACGTATAAACTGATTCTCCATCATGAAGTTATCAAACTTGATGTACCACTGCCTTGGGGCTTGTTTTAGCCCATATAAACTCCTCCTTAATCTGCAAAACATATTTTCATGCCCTTGCTTGAATAAACCTTCTGGCTGATGCATGTATAATTCCTCTTCTATATCACTATGGAGAAATGTGGTTTTGACATTGCATTGCTCAAGCTCAAGGTCATAAACTACTGCCAAACTCAAAATGGCTTGAATTGTGTTCATCCTCATGACTAGTGAGAAAATCTCATTGAAGTCTACTCCCTTTTGTTGATCATATCATTTCACAACAAGTCTGGCCTTGTAGCGTTTTGTGTCGCCTTCTTCCTCTTTGATTCTATAGACCCACTGATTCTTCAAAGCTTTGCGATCAGGTGGATGTCAGACCAGATCCCATGTATGGTTTCCCATTAGTGACTCCATTTCATCCTTCATTGCAAGCCTCTCGAAATGTATTTGGTTCTGATAGATCAGTAATGAGCAATTGATAATCATCCAGCTTAGGAGGAGGTTTCCTCTCCCTAGTAGACCTCCTCAATGGAGGAATTTGATCTTGAATTCTACCTTGTTCATGTGCAACGCCTTGTTCAATTGCAACATTCATCTATTTTTTATAAACATCACTACCTTGGTTAATTCTAACATTCTATTGTTGAGTATAATTTCCAACATCTCTTATATGTTTGCCCTGTGAATCAATTTTACCACTCTGTATTCCTAGTGGTTGTGAGAACATAGGTGGCAGAAATGAATTGTCACTTGGAGAATTTACCTTCTCCCTTAACATTGTCGATTCCCTTACTACCTGCATTGCATTTCTGGCATGTTGTGGTATGGACAGTGAAACATTTAGAGGTGCGTTAGTCCCCTCCGCACCACAATTAGGAAAGTGAACATCTTTATGGGAGCATTGTCCCAAGGTAGAAAACTCTACATCTGGTGCCCACATGAGAACATTTCCCACGTCTTTGTGAATGGTAGGCAGTGGGATCGAAGGGTGTAAAGAAGAATGCATAGGCTGCGGTAGTGATTGGATATTTAGTGGCTGTGCAGAAGTGTCTTCCACATTTTTGTGAAAGTTTTCACCTTCTTTCTGAGGCCATGGGTAAGAATAGATAGGTAGGGTAATAGAATTATATTGTATGCATCTTGACTCACTATTTCCAGATGGCATGAGACTTCCAACATGCTGCGTAGGAGATAATTGGCTTGAATTTTGACTGTTCAAAGGGGATGTGGCATCTAAAGGTGGGGTCATTGTTTGGAGAGGAGAATCCATAAGGTACGTTTCATATGGAGAGGGCAGAGACAACACTTGGTGATTTTTGACCTCTGATTCCCAGCCCTTGTGGGAATTACTCCCACTGAATTTGGTGATTGGGAGTTGGATGGCAGATAAGAGCCAGAGCACTGGCTAATTTCAACATTTCCATAATGTAATCCAAAATTAAGTGGTGGGAGAGTAATTTGGTTACTTGGATTTGAATGTCCATCTGTATGTGATGCCACACTTGGATGTGAAGACTTTGAATCACACCCATTCCCAATATCATCAACTGATATATACTCCCTTTCTTGTGTTTTTTGTGCTTGCAGGGCTGGGAATACTTTTTCATTGAATACCACATCATGACTGTAAATGATTTTCTTTGCAATAGGATCCCACAACCTGAAACTGTATTGCTCTTCCCCATAACCGACGAAGATGCATCGTTTGGATTTGAAATCCAATTTTGTTCACTTCTCCTTAGGGAAGTGAGTGAACGCCTCGCAGCCAAAGACTCGAAGGTGATTGTAGGAGATCTTCTTTTCAAACCACTGTTCTTCTAAAATATCAAAGTCTAGTTTAGTGGAAGGACTTCAGTTAATCAAATAAACTGCCATGTTAACTATCTCAGCCCAGAATTCTTTACTCAAACCAGCCTTAGAGAGCATGCTTTGTCCCCTCTCTAGAATTGTGTGATGCATCCTTTCGACTGCACCATTTTCTTGAGGTGTAAATGGTACAACCTTGATGTGCTAAATGTCATTTTCTACAAAGTAAGTATCAAAATCTAATGAGAAAAACTCCCCCCATTGTCAGTTTTAAGACATTTAATTTTACTCGCAATTTGATTTTCGGTAACAACCTTAAAAATTTTGAATTATGCAAACACTTCTGATTTTCTATTGAGCATATAGACCTAAATTTTACGGGTGCAATCATCTAAAAAAGTTACAAAATAGTTCTCTCCTCTAATGGAGGTTACCTCCGTGGGACTGAAGACATCCGAATGCATGAGTTCGAAGGGTCTTGACTTCTTGTCGTGTTCGGTTTTGGAGAAGCTGGCCCGCCTTTGTTTCCTGTAAATACAATGCTCACATAGCTCTAAATCTGCTGATTGTAAACCAGAAAATTGGCCTCTTTTGAGCAAAACTTCCATTCCCTTCTTGCTCATATGTCCAAGTCTCCTATGCTAAAGTTTTGTCCCACTGTCAACTACGGCCATCACAGCTCCCACTTTAGCGGTACCTTCAAGCACATAAAGAGATCCTGATTTACTACCTTTCACAACAACTACAGCTCCTTTGGTTACTTTCCAAATGTTGGAAGAGAAAGTGATGCTGCAGCCTTGAGCATCAAGTTGTCTAGCTAAAATCAAGTTCCTCTTAAGTTTAGGAACATGTCTTACATCATTTAGTAGCCACTTGCTTCCATTCTTTAGTTGCAGCATTATGTGACCTTTGCCGACTATCTCGCATGGCTCATTATCTCCGAGATAAACTTTGCCAAATTTTCCTTCTTGATATGTTTGGAAGGCATCCCGGTTTGAAGTGGCATGAAAGAAGGCACCAGAGTCTAAAATCCATGAGCTGGTTTCAACTTCACTTGTTGCCAAGATAAGAGCCCATCCATCATCTTCAAGAGTCGTGTTAATCTTATTTTCTTTCAGCTATTTTTGGGCTTTCTTGTAACACCAACAATCCTTCTTGACATGTCCATCTTTTCAGCAAAACCAGCAACCTTCTTTCTGTCCTCTTGACTTTGTTCTCTTCGCTGATTTAGATCTTCTCCTATTTTGTTTTCCTCGATCTTGGGTTCTTCCCCTATTGCCTAAAACCAAGGCTTCACCAGATATTTTATTTTGTCCTCTCCTCATGTCTTCATTGAGAAGGGTGGCAGCGACATCGTCAAATCTTAACATTGCTTTCTTTTCCTTGTCTTCAGATCCTCTTTTCCCAGGTGCTGAATTGTTGATCATCATCATGACATTATCCCAGCTGTCGGGAAGCAAGCACAGGAGTAGCATAGCCCTCATTTCACCATCAAAATTGATTTCTACAGAAACTAGTTGGCTGATTGCAATGTTAAATTCGTTCAAGTGATTTGAAAATCCTTTTCCCTCTTTCTTTTTTAGATTGAATAACTTCTTTAACAAGAAGACCCTATTGGTTGTGGATGTCATCTCATACATGTTGCAAAGCTTGTCCCAAATCTGTTTTGCCGAAGTTTCTATTGCAATATTAAATAAGACATTACTGGATAGTGAGAGGATAATTGTAGCAGCTGGTTTTTGATCCATCACATCCCATTCGTCATCTATCATCTTCTCTAGTTTTCCTTCCTTTCCTTTCAGTGTGATAGCTAGGTCTTTTTGGATTAGTAGGGCATGAATTTACAGCTTCCAAAGTCCAAAATTCTACCTCAAAAACTTCTCTATTCTCCACTTGTCTACTTCTTCTATTTCTTTGAAATTTGTCTTAAATTTCTCAACCATCTCCTTGACCGAGCTCTGATACCAATTGTTAAATTAAATGGAACAACCAAAGAAAAGTGAAATAGAACACATGACAAAGATCACACACATGAGACAACAGATTTAACGTGGTTCACCATAAACTGGCTACATCCACAGGAGTAGGGGAACAATTTTATTATCTCTGTATGAAGTACAAATACAATGTGTGATAGTAGCAATACATCTCTCTTTAATAGAGCAATATCCACAATGGATAAGGAAGATCAAGAGACAAATGTTTTGGCGGGAGAATAGAGTGTCTTTTGGACTTCACAATCCAACAAATACTCCTAGGAATGAATGTGAAAATCTAGATTAGTCTTAATCTACTAATGGAAGCCTTTCTAACATTTTTCCTCTTTAAATGCCAATGATATGTAAATAAATATTAGATGATAAAAAATGAGTGAAATTGAATACCTTTAAATAAGTACACAACAATAAATCATACAAATGAGTATTTAGTCCACTTAAGGAAGGTAAAGAATAGGTGCCACAATTGACCAAAAAATGATTTTGAGTTCTTTAAAGTTGAAGATCAGGTTTGCATATGGATAGGTGTAGGCATAAGCATACTAAATACATAATTTTGATGATTATACAAGAATATGCCTCTATGTTAATAAGGTGGGAGAAAGGTGCATAGAGTGTAGAATTAGATAGGTAGAAGCATAGGGAAGGGACTCCACTTTACATAAGATTGTAATATTTGTCAATGTTTAAATATATTAAGTCATTCTCTCAAAATAGATACAAAACTAGATGACAAATAATATAAATATACAAATTTTACCACTAGCATAGATATCTTAAATACATCTATCTAAAAGATGCCCAGAGATTCTAGTTTAATAATCTTATTAATTTATTTCAATATATATAGAGTGAGGAGCTAAAATATATGCATATTACTATATAATTATTTTTGAATAAAGAAGGGGTTAAAATTTATTCAACCAAGAAGAAATCCAAAGTAAGGGTATCAAACAACCCTATCAAGATCCAGTAAATGATCTAACTATTGAGACAAACTCAGAGGTAATTGACCCTTATCCATAATATTCCATCTTTGCATTTGATCAGAAGCCCATTTGGTCCAAAGTATCACACAAATTAAGAATCTGATTAACCACTAGGACTAACTTCCAACTAACATCCTTAAAATACTATCAAGTCAACAAATGCACCACCACCTGCAAATCTGATTCACAAATGAGCCTGCTCCATCCAAGAGCACAAGCACGCTCTACAACATATAAAATAGCCAAAGCCTCCATCAAATTATTAGTATGATGACCTTTATAAATAGAAAAAATAAACTGAACAGTCCCTGAGCTATCTCTACAAATTCCACCAATGCCAACAAGACCAGGATTTCCCATGAAGACCCATCCGTGTTGATTTTTAGACTGCCTTGTAGGGGACTCCATCTCCCCTCTCTATTTATCTTCTGAAGAGGATGTCTGCATCTCTTCCTTATGAGCTGGCCTTGTGGAGGAGCAAGATGGAGACGGTTGAAGCAGATAACATCACCAGGATCCACAGCCTCTATATAATTATTTTATTTACTTTATAGATTTGTATTTAAAGATTGAAGAACCATAAAAATTAGTTTTAAATTTAATCCAAATGATATGAAAAAACTTGATTATTAACACTACAATTAGTTTTCTTTGTGGGATGCAATGGCAATTCTTAACTCTAACAATTAGTTTTTAATGGAACATTTTTTAATCATTTAATTCAAATGATACCAAAAATATAATTATAATTTTTTAATAGAATTAATTCCCATAGTAAAAATCTAAAACAAAGGTCATTAAACTAAATATTAATTTTCTTTGTGACTTTTAAATATTGATATAACCCTAGTCCTCATTAAACTAAACTAAAGAAATTTACATTGCCATTATTTTTCTTTGCTAGCCTTCATTAAACTAAAGTAAATAAATTACCCTACCATTAATTTTCTTATTTTTCTTTGTGGGATGTAGTGGCAATTCTTAGCTCTAACAATTAATTTTTAATGGATAATTTTCAATTATTTAATCCAAATGATACCAAAAACTTAATTATTAATTTTTAATGGAATTAATTCCCATAGTAAAAATCTAAAACAATGGTCATTAAATTAAATATTAATTTTCTTTGTGGCCTTTAAAGATTGAAGAACCCTAACCCTAGCTCTCATTAAACTAAAGTAAATAATTTACATCCCTGTTAATTTTCTTTGTAGTTTTTAAAGATTTGTTTATACAAGAAAAATATTAAATAAAATTTTAATTTATAGGTTCCATAATTTAAGCTACACTTTTCTTTCTATTTTAATGTGGAGCATGTAAATAGAATAAGAGTAAATTTTGTAAGAAAAAAACCAAGAAAAAAGATGCTTGCATAGTGCCCTTACAAATTAAACTTCTCTCCTTATCCATTAAACTTCTTCTCCCAATTCGATTTGCTCTGGTTTTTTTTATTTGATTTGATTTTTCTCAAATTTATGTTTGAGTTCTACTTTATATTTATACACATTATTTTATTGGTTTTATTTTTATGTTCATTGATTTATAAAAAGCCTATATATCTATAATTATTTAAAAATTATGTCTAATTTTATTTTTATATGTTAGCTCTTTAATAGTTTTTATTAACACACTCAAGCCATTACACTCCACCCCTTGTTGCCACTATAGTTACACCTCTTGGCATAATTACAACTAATGGATATCTTAAATATATGTATTTAAAACATTGATATATCAATTTAATATAATAAATGCAAAGATTAATTGTATAATTATAAATTAATTAATATTTACATAAATAAAAATTATTTTTATAATTATTAATTATTTTGTTATATTAAACAATTAAATTTAAATTGGTACATAATTAAATTAATATTATTTTCAATAATTAGTAGATTAAATTGTACTTTTTTAGATGATGTTCTACATTAAGAGGTTTGTGAACACAATGGACTCCATATAATAAATTTCTTTCTTCATTTTAATTAAATCTTTTAATGTAATTATTAAATAATTGTGAAATTTTGATAATTTGACTAAACAAATATAATATTGCTTACAAAAATTAGCATTAACATAACTCTTTATTTTAATGGACAACATCAAAATCAAGAATCTACAATGTTCAACAAGGATATCACTACCTTACAAACCCAGAAACTAAATCGTGGCCATTTAAATTATTTTGCAAAAATGCTTGTTTACCAAAAGCAAGCACTTTCTCATGGCTTGCTCTCCGCAACAAGATTCTAATAGGTAAAAGATTGGACAAATTGGGAATTGCATAAATTGTCAATTCTATCTTTTATGATGAAGAAGAGGAGATGTAAACCATCTCCTATTGAATTGTCAATATTGCAACAAATGTTGGAAATAGTTGTGTAGAAAACTCGGGTGGTGAGGTGTATTCCCTAACACACTTTTACTACATTTCTCTAGCTGGCCAAATTTAAACTTTGAATCCATTTTTGCATGTGTTCAGCAAGTCAGTCCATCTCTTCTCATCTGGAACCTCTGGCTAGAATGCAATCAATGGATCTTAAGAAAATCTACATTTCTATGGCACAAAGTTATTCAAAGAATATAATTACTTAAATCAGAAAAGATTGTGTCTAAAGTTAATAATCACTCAAAGGATAATTCACAGTTCACAAATTGGGATAAAGAAATCCTGAAGCAATGGCCTCTTCTTCGCACTCCATATACAAAAGGCTCCATCCAGAATTGTATAAACAAAATAACAGAAGCAAAGTGGTCTCCTACCTCTCTGCTCATCAAATTAAAATTTGATGCAGCAACTATGGGAAACCTAGGCCCTTCAGGAGTAGGATGTACTATATGGGATTGTGCAACTTGTTAGAATCAAGGTAGACAATTGAGAGGGGGGGTGAATTAGTTGTCCCAAAACTTCCTCTTATTAATTACTTAAATCCTTCTGGTTATTTAGCAGCTTAATCATAATTTAATCATGGAAACATAATGCAATCATTCAAGAGTAAAAACACATTAACACATATGACACCAAGATTTTGACATGGAAAACCCGGTTAAGGGAAAAACCATGGGGTGACTAACCCAATATTGTATTCTCTATTAGAAGAATAAAAGGAACAAAATGGCACATGCCAATTAGGGCTCACTGCCCGAACACATTGCTCACAAGAGGCCCACTGCCTATAGGAGACACATTGTCTACAGAATAATAAATATTACATACTTGAACTGAAGAATAGCATCTTCACCATGCTTGAGTCAGTTTGATTTAAGCCCAATACTTCTGCTTTGCTTTTCACACTTCTCCTCTCATCACACTCTCATCTCAACCAAGATACATTTGAAATGACTTCACAACTTCTTATTTATACAAGACATTTGACTTTGGGATAATCATCCAAGTTGGCATACATTATAGAGCAAATACAACTTGACTAATTACAAAAGACTTCATACGGATCAACACACTATTGGATACACAGATCTTAGACTTCAATCTTCTTCTAGGAACACACCATGCTTCACAAAACATCTTCAAGATCATCCGCAGGATGTGTAACTCATCTGATCGACCAGACTTTAGGAAGAACAACATCATCCAGAAGTAATTCTTCAATTATGAGCTCAATCTTTAATGCAGACCACCAACATGAACTAGACACAATCTAAAGACCTCCACAAGCTTTCCTGAATTACCAATAACATCCACACTACTTCTACTTACTGAAATCATTTTCTCCTTCATCTAAAACCTCAAGAACACAGTCTGTCATCACTGTCATATTGGAATAGATCCTTGCGGACCTCCAAACCATGAACCAATTGAGTTGTCAATTTATATTGACATTCTAAACACTCCACCAAATCTGCAGAACAAGATATTGCATTTTTGGATCTCACCAGACCTTTCTGTGTCACTCTATCACCTCTAAACATCTGTCTGAACCATTTTTACTCAAGTGGCCATAACTTCTTCAGATCTTCATGTGGACCTCTAAAATCTTTACTAAATCATCTTAAGACACATATCTACAAACCCTTTCAAGCGCATCCTCTGATCTTCATCTCAGTTGGGATCTTTACTTTATTGTCTTCACTATTCTTCTCTATTCCCAATAAGACTAATTTTCTCAATATCCTCAGCATACTACTCATCCAATCCTTATCATCAATGCAACAGGAGTATGTTGACATCAATGACAACACTGATTAGGCCCATACTTGCAACAATCTCCCCCTTTGTCATTGATGGCAACATATGATGTGAAAAACTATTTTAACCATCAAGACAAAAACTTCTCCTTATTGACTGTCATAGCTCCCCCTATCAACAACAACCATTCACATGTCTTCTCTTCCTTTACTGCTCTCCCTTTGATCAACAATTACTTTTATTTTTCACATGTCTTCTCTTCCCCTTTGACATCAATGGCAAAGGGCACATACTTGCATCAATACCAACTGCTCCCCCTGAGTAGTAGCTTCCCATCATCAATCTAGACCACAAGATATGACTATGAGATCCACGGGACTGATGCGCATCAATTCACCTTAATTTAGAACTGGAGGGATAATAACCCCTAACTTCTCTCTGAGATACTCAGAAGAGTCCTTAGTTAGATGTTTAGTAAAAATGTCTAAAATATGATCCTTGGAGGGCACAAACTTGAATCTGACTTCATTCTTGTTCACTTGCTCTCTCAAAAAGTGAAACTTGATATATATATATATGTTTTGTCTTTGAATGCAACTCCAGATTTTTTGATATATTTATTACACTTGAATTATCACAAAAGATTGTGATAGGTTCCTCATACTCCACTCTTATGTCCCTTAGCATTTTCTTCATCCACAATACTTGAGTGCAACTACCTACTGTTGCAATATATTTTTCTTCTATAGTGGATAGAGATATTGCCTCTTGTTTCTTGCTCAGCTAAGAAACCAATCTTTTCCCTAAAAAGAATGCTCCACCACTGGTACTCTTCCGGTCATCCACATCTCCTACCCAATCCACATCTATATATGCATGAAGTGAGAAATCATGATCTCTAGGATACCATAAACCATACTCAACTGTCCCTTTTAGATATCTGAGAATCCTCTTGATTGCCATGACATGAGATTATCTACGATCAGCTTGGAATCTAGCAACAAGACCAATAGCATTCATAATGTCAGGTCTAGTTTGAGTAAGATACAATAGTCCTCCAATCATTGACCTGTACTTTTTCTAATAAGTCCTAGGAGAGTCATCATCTTTGCTCAATTTACATCTAGTTGCCATGGGAGTACTCATTGGTTTTGAGTCTTCCATCCCAAACTTCTTCAACAATTCTTTCACATATTTAGTTTGTGAAATGAAGATTCTTTTCTTTGTTTGAGTAATTTGCAGATCCAAGAAGAAATTCATTTACCCAAACATAGACATCTCAAATTCACTTTTCATTTGATTTGCAAAAGTCTTGCACATACCATCTTTTCCTCCAAAAATGATATCATCAACAAATACTTCAACAATTAAAATATTTTCATGTTAAATTTTGAAGTACAAGTTACTATCAGTAGTATTTTTGTTGAAACCAATCTTCAAAAGATGATTATCCAATCTTTCATACCAGGTTCTTGGGGCTTGTTTGAGTCCATATAATGCTTTCTTCAACTTGCAGACCATATCACCATGATTAGACAATTGAAATCCATCTGGTTGCTCAATGTATACTTCTTCTTCCAAGTCACCATTCAAGAAGGCAGACTTAACATCCATCTGATATACATTGAAGTCCTTGAAGGCAATAAAGGCAAGAAATAATCTGACTGCTTCAATTCTTGCCACCAGAACAAAAGTTTCTTCAAAATCAACTCCTACTTGAGAGTAACCCTTGCAGACCAATCTGGCTTTGTTTCTGACTACTTCACCATCTTCATTCAGCTTACTCTGGAAGACCCATTTGGTTCCAATCACATTCTTGTTTCTAAGTCTGGGAACAAGATCCCAAGTGTGATTTTTCTCAATTTGCATCAGCTCTTCCTCTATTGCTTTAGTCCAACTTTCATCATTGCATGCTTCATTCACTGTCTTTGGTTCAATCTTTGAAATCAGACAATAATTTTCTGAGTCTTGAGCAATCTTTCTTCTTGTTTGAACACCTTTACTTTTATCACCTATGATTTAATCTTCAAAGTGATTCAGTCTTACATACCTAGGAATTTTGGGAGTTTCTTACACTTCTATTTCTTGAATAGGGTCATTCAAACTTATCACTTCTTCCTGATTCTCTGGATCAGTCTGGATCTAAATTTCAGAAGGGGCTTGGACCAAAACATCATTCTGATCATCTTCATCATATTCATAAAACCTTGAGGATTTTTCAACACCTTCATCAACCTTCACATTTGTACTTTCTATCATCTTTCTCAATCTCTTGTTATAACACCGGTATGCTTCGCTTTGAGTAGAATAACCCAAGAATATTCCTTCATCACTTCTAGCATCAAATTTTCCAAGGTCTTCATCTCTTTTAATATAACATTTTCCACCAAAGACTCTAAAATACTTCACAGTGGGAGTGATGCCAAACCAGAGTTCATAAGGGGTCTTACCAGTATTGCTTTTGATTTGTGCTCGATTAAGAGTATAGACAACAGTGCTTACATCTTCTCTCTAGTAGATCCGAGGAACATTTTCTTCCATCATCATGGTTCTAGATGCTTCATGGATGGTCCGGTTCTTTCTTTCCACTACTCCATTCTACTATGGAGTCCTTGGAGTAGACAACTATCTTTTTATCCCATGTTTCTCACAGATTTCTATGAACTCACTACATGTGAATTCTCCACCTCTATCAGACCTCAGACATTTTATGTTTAATCTGGTTTCATTTTCTACTATGGCTTTGAATATTTTGAATTTGTCAAGAGCCTCAGATTTCTCTTTCAGAAAAGTCACCCACATCATTCGAGAGTGGTCATTAGTTAATAACATGAAGTATCTATCACCTTGCAAACTCCTGATTCTTACCGAACCACATAGATTAGTATGAACTAAGTCCAATAATCTGGTAGAAGACTGTTCCTTACTTTTGAATGTGACTCTACATTCCTTACCCAACTGACATTCTTTGTACAAACTATTAGTAGGTTTCACTAGTCTTGGAAGATCTCTTACAGCCTGAGTGTTGCTTATCTTGATGATATTATCAAAATTCACATGACACATTCTTCTATGCCACAACCAACTCTAATCAATTTGAACAAATAAACAACTTTTACCAGTACCAACCAAGTGGAAGATATTACCTTTTGTTTGGGTACTGGAGGTAATCTCTGTTCCATAACTTTCAAAGATCTTACATTTTCCATTCTTGAATCGAAGATCATAGCCTTTGTCCACGACCTGTCCAACACTGAGAAGATTGTGCTTCAGACCTTCAACATAAAATACATTACTAGTTTTTTTCTTTCTATTAAAAGAAATAGTTCCTCTACCTCTGATCTTGCCAGCAGATTATCACCAAATTTTACAAGTCCACCTTCATATCTTTCCAAATCTATAAACTTATTTTTGTCACCTATCATATGGTGGGAGCATCCACTGTCAATGACCCAATCATCCTTTTCTTCAACTTGGGTAGCCAGAGCTCTTTCTACCATTTTATGATTGACAGATTCATAGGGCATTAGATCTTCTTCCTTGATGGCAATAAACACCCAATCACTTCTAGATTTGTTTCCTTTCTCTGATTCATCATCTTCATGAATGTAGTAACACTTCTTTTGAAATCTTGATCTATTAGGGTTTGGCCTAGAAAATATTTTCGGACACCTTGAGGTAAAATGACCAATCTTATTGCAGTTAAAACATTTGAAAGGAAATTTTCCTTCATACTTACCGGATGCTCTTGGCAATCTTTTTGCAATGAGAGCCTCAAGTTGTTCAGCTTCTAATTCATCCTCTTCTAGATCCTATCTTCCTTTCTCATACTAAGAATATTTTCTTGAGGAACTTTAACCTGGATCATATCTTTGTTTGCCTTTTGTAGAGGCACTATCTTTGAACATTGATTTAGTCTTGGGAAGTGCATCACCAAACTCAGCTAACTCAAATGCAGATATCTTACCAACCAATTGATCACCTATGATAGTTTTTAAGGATCTGATTTCCTCAATAGCAGCAACTTTGTGTTTATAAGCAGGAGGTAAGGATCTGAGAACCTTAGCAACAATTTCATCTTCATCCAAAACTCCACCAATACAGTTGATGCCACATACAAGCTCATTTACTTTTGTCATGTAAGAGGTGATATTCTCATCTTCACTCATCTTCATGTTTTCAAACTTTCCTTTCAGACTCTGTAGCTTGGCACATTTAACATACTTGTCTCCTTCATGCAGAAGTTCAAGTTTTTCCCAAATCTCATATGTTGTTTTTAGATCTATAACATTTGTCAGCTCTAAATTAGATAAGGCACTTAGAAGAGCTTCTTTAGCTCGAAGATTATTTTTAGCATCTCTGATTTCATCTATAGTTCTCAGACCATTCTGTGGAGGAACATACTTCTTTGAAACCATGATCCAATATTGCATTCCCATACATTGCAAGTAACATTCCATGCAACTTTTCCAAAGAGTGAAATTGGTTCCATCAAACCTCGGGCTATCCTTCTTATAGGAAGACATCCTGGATCTCCTCAAGTGGTTAAGCTCTTTTAGAGAAACTTAGCTCTAATACCAATAGTTAAAATCAAGGCAGACAACTAAGAGGGGGGGTGAATCAGTTGTCCCAAAACTTCCTCTTATTAATTACTTAAATCCTTCTTGTAATTTAGCAGCTTAATCATAATTTAATCATGGAAACATAATGCAATCATTCAAGAGTAAAAATATATTAACACATATGACACCAAGATTTTGACGTGGAAAACCCGGTTAAGGGAAAAACCACGGGGTGACTAACCCAAGATTGTATTCCCTTTTAGAAGAATAAAAGTAACAAAATGGCACATGCCAATTAGGGTTCACTCCCTGAACACACTACTCATAAGAGGCCCACTGCCTATAGGAGACACAATGTCTATAGAATAATAAATATTACATAATTGAACTAAAGAATAGTATCTTCACCATGCTTGAGTCAGTTCCATTTAAGCCCAATACTTTTGCTCTACTTTTCGTACTTCTCCTCTCACCACACTCTCATCTCAACCAAGATACATTTGAAATGACTTCACAACTTCTTATTTATACAAGACATTTGACTTTGGGATAATCATCCAATTCGGCATACATTACAAAGCAAATACAACTTGACTAATTACAAAAGACTTCATGCGGATCAACACACTATCAGATACATAAATCTGAGACTTCAATCTTCTTTTAGGAACATGCCATGCTTCATAGAACATGTTCAAGATCATCCGCAGAATGTGTAACTCATCTAGTCGGCCAGACTTTATGAAGAACAACATCATCCAGAAGTAATTCTTCAATTATGAGCTCAATCTTTAATGCGGACCACCAACACAAATTGGACACAATCTAAAGACCTCCAGAAGATTTCCTAAATTACCAATAACATCCACACTACTTCTACTTATTGAAATCATTTTCTCCTTCATTTGGAACCTCAAGAACACAGTCTGTCATCACTGTCATATTGGAATAGATGCTTGCGGACCTCGAGAGCATGACCCAATTGAGTTGTCAATTCACATTGACTTCCTAAACACTCCACTAAATCTGCAGAACAAGATATTGCATTTCTGGATCTCACCAGACCTTTCTGTGTCACTCTATCACCTTTGAACATCTGCATGAACTAGTTTTACTCAAGTGGCCATAACTTCTTCAAATCTTCATGTGGACCTCTAAAATCTTTACTGAATCATCTTAAGATGCATATCTACAAACCCTTTGAAATGCATCCTTTGATCTTCATCTCAGCTAGGATCTTTACTTTACTGTCTTCATTGTTCTTCTCTATTCCTGATAAGACTAATTTTCTCAATATCCTCAGCATACAACTCATCCAATCCTTATCAACAATGCAATAGGAGTATGTTGACATTAATGACAACACCAGTTAGGCCCATACTTGCAACACAATGACCCTGCTTGTAGCCATGGTAGTGAAAGTTCTAGATGGTTCAAATAATGTAGCAGAGGCACTAGCCCTTATGCATGGCTTAAAATTGGCACAAAGAAACCAAATCAAAAAACATTGTATTGAGGGGACTCCATGACTGTGGTAAACTTGTTGGGAATTAAGGTGTCTCAACCTTTTCAAATTCCTAACATTATTTATTTAATTGTATATTTATTTATTACCTAATATTTTATTTACTTGCACATTCAATTTGGTTACTTAGTTGAGGTGCCATGGTGACATGTCATCTTACTTGGAATGTGACTTGGATGGTCAAGTCAAACCTACATGGATTTGGGCATCCCATTTGAGGTGGCACTATTATTCCATCTATTAGCATCCTGTGGTACGTGGAAGAGGATATTCCATATAACAGAATCTATGATGTGTAAGAGCCAAGTTTGGAGATTCCTATGACAAGTGGTGACAAGTGTTGGTGAGTATCTTTGCATGAGGGAAATTCATCTTTGGGAGCCCAAGTTGGGCTATGACATGTTGTAAGAGGAATTTACTATATATAGTCTTGTATGATGGATTCTCTTACAATATTTAAGGTTGTTATGTTGAGAAAATCTATGACAACTGTAAGATGTGTAAGAGCATCTGCCATAGTCTATTTTTAGCATAGAGCACTCCAATCTTGGAAAGTCAAATCTGCCATGTATGACAGATCTAAGAGATGTATTTGCAGCTTGGACAAGTGTACTTTGATGCAGGAAAATGGCCATGTGGCCAAGGTGGACACCTATCCCAAGAACCTATCAGAATATGCCTTGTATCTCTATAAAATGTATTGGTTTAGAATTGTAGTTGCATAGTGTTTTTACAAGTACTATTATGCTACCAGAATAACTCCAGATTTGACATTTGAAGACTCTTGGAAGAACTTGAATTGCAAGTGTATTGTAAACTGTAATTGTTTCAGATAATACATTGTGCAGGTTTTAGAGTGTGGGGTTTTTCACCTGAAAAGGTTTTCCCCATGATACATTTTTTGTCTATCTCTCTCTATCTACATTCTTTTATTATGTTTTCTCCTATAACATCTCTAATATAACTTTAATATTGCTACAATTGTAAGGGTAAAAATGAATTTGCATACCTCTCCCCTCATTAGATTAGTTTAGGAACCAATTTCCGTACACCTAGCTTCCTTTCAGTTGGTATCAGAGCCTGACCAGTTTTGGTCTTAGCTGCTAGGTAAGGTTTTTTATTTTTTGTACTAATCTTAGATTGATTGGGAAGCTATGCAAAGTATTCTACAATCTTGTTGTAGGAAGGAGACGGCAGGTACATCTGGAAGAATAGAGGTGGAAAAGTTTAATGGAAACAATTTCAAGTTGTGGAAACTCAAAATGGAAGATATGCTCATCGATAGAGACCTATGGGAAACAATTTCCAGTACAAAACCAATGGCATGGAACAGGCAGATTGGGATCCCAAAGATCGTAAAGCCAAGAGTCTTGTGAGACTTTGTTGGCTAATTTTGTCCTGTTAAATGTTCATGAAGAGAAAACTGCAGAGCTGTGGAAGAAGCTTGGTGATGTTTATCATGCTAAGTCCCTAGTAAACAAGTTATTCCTATGGAAGAAGTTATATTTTTTGAGGATGGAAGATGGAGGTACTATTGCTGATCACATGAATGCCTTTATTATGTTTGTTGCACAATTGAAATCCATTGGTGTGAAGATGGAGGAGGAGGATCAGTGTATGAAGGGGCTTTGTTCTTTACCAGATTCATGGGATCATCTTGTAATGGCCATCAGAAGCACTACATTCACTTTCAAGATGGATGAGGTACTGTCTTCACTATTATCTGATGAGATGTGGAAAAAGCTGTCTGAGTCAGCCAAAGAGGCTCTTGCAGTTCATGGAAGACCCAAGGAGAAAGGGAAAAAGAAGGACAAGAAAGATAAGAAGGGTAGGTCCAAATCCCATGGGAGATCCAAATCTCCTGGAAAGTCCAAGGCACTTTTGGAACTATGGAAAAACTAGGCATTTTTGAAAGGAATACAAAGAGGAGAAAAAGAAAAAGAAGAAGAATGTCCTAGATTTAGATTCTAACAAGTCATAAGATGATGGTGATGCTTTCACTGCAGCCTTGTCCACCCATGCATTTGATGATGTGTGGCTGATTGATTATGGTGCCTCTTTCCACATGACCTTGCATCGAGACCAGTTTACAAAGTATGAAGAGTTTGATGGTGGAAGAGTGTACCTGGGTGACGACTCTCATCTAAAGATAGTTGGTCATGGAAGAGTCACAATCTGATTTCCTGGTGGATGAGTGGCGGGGATCTTTGGGGTTATATACATCCTAGGCTTGGCATAGAAACTACATTTTGTAAGTAAATTGAATGATGCAGGTGTGCAGGCTGTCTTCTCGAAAGAAGGATGCAAATGACTAGAGGAGCTATGGTGATTGCGAATGGTACTCGGAGAGGTACTCTGTTTTAGCTGGAGGCATGCATTTCACAATGCAATAACTCTTTTGACTCAAAGAAAAGAGTTACAGTCACTTCATCCCCACCATTGGAACCAACAACTAAAATATTTATTGTATCAACTTCTAAATGGAGTGCATTTTGGGTACCTAATGGTGCTCATACTTTGGAAGTTAAACTTCTTGCTAAGAAGACAATGTTATGGGATAAGAGACTTGGCCACATTGGTGAGAAGGGTCTTAGAACCCTAAAAAATAAAAACCTCATTGAGGGGATAGATCATTGTAATCTCGATTTCAACTTTTGTGAACATTATATATATGGAAAGCAAAACTGTGTTCAGTTTTACTCGAGTTCTCATAAGTCTTCTGGTGTATTGGATCTTATTCATTTTGATATGTTTGGTCCAGTTAATGTTCCTTCGATCACTAAATCTGTATATTTTGTATCTTTCATAGATAATTATAGTAGAAGGACATGGATTTATTTTCTTAGAAGCAAATGTGAAGTCTTTAGTCCATTCAAGGAGTTTAAATCTTTTGTTGAGAATCAGACTAGTAAAAACATTAAGTGTTTGAGAATTGATAACGGTGGTGAGCTTTGTGTTTAACTTCACTGGACAACTAAGAGGGGGGTGTGAATCAGTTGTCCTAAAACTTTTAACCAAATATGATCATCAACTCATCAATTACTTATATTCAGATATAACCGTGAAAGCATTAAATGAGAAGCGCAATAGAAAAGCATAAACAACACAGGAAGCACCATATTTTTATGTGGAAAACCCTAAAGTGGAAAAACTATTGCAAATATGTGCCTAAGTGGGTTGTCATTGATGTCAACATATCCTTGTTGCCATTGGTGTCAACTATATCCTATTTTGTTGTCTGCATGGAAGACCAGACTATTGAAGATATTGAGAAAATTAATGACAATCAATGCATGTAGATCATGTGACAGTGTAGAGGATTGTCAAATATTGCTCCAGTTAAGATTTTAGAAATCCACACGAAGATTTGAAGGAGTTATGCCCATCTGAGTAGAATTGGTTCTTGTAATACTCAAGAAAGACAGAGTGACAAGAAAGAGGTCCGGATTGTTCCGGTAATATAAAATTGTGACCTGTGAATCTGAAGGCATGTTTGGGAAGTTAATTTGTATCATTAACACCAGTGGTTCATAGTTTGGAGGTCCGTAAGCTACCTTCTAGTTTAACAGTCATGGTAGAGAGTGTTCTTGAGGTTCTAGAGGAAGATTCAAATGCTTCTAATAATTTGGTTTAGAATGGATGTTATTGGTGAATTCAATGTGCTTGTGGAGGTCTCTGGATCATATGGCTACTATGTTAGAGGTCCACATTGAAGTTTGAGTTTGTTGATTGAAGATTTTCTCTTTGAGGTTGATATTCTTCCCAATCTTGGCCGACCAGATGTTCCTATCTTGTTGCGGATGCCTTAGAGTATTTTTATGAAGAGTGGAGTGATTGTAGAAGAAGTTTCAAGTCTCAATTGTGTTTGGCTGATAGTGTGATGATCCGCATCAAGGTTAGCTGACCTTGTTGATCATTCCAAGGTTCTTGAAGTATATAAATACTCATTGAAGAGTTATTGAAATCATCCTTGTGCAAAATAGATCAATCTGAAGAAAGGATTAGGAGAAGAACAAAGAAGGAAAGGAGTGAGAGTAGTTTAGAGTGTGAAGAAGAATTTGGGGCAAAGTTCTTGAGCATTCATTAAAACTAAATCAGGCATGAAGTAGATGTTATTTCTTAGTTAATTCTTTCTGAATAAATTTTGTAGGCAGTGAGCCTCTCTTTTGAGCAATGAGCTCTGGCTAGTGTACCCAAAAGCATGTGCCTTCTATTTTACTAAGTGCTTTTAACAAGGTGCACATTTTGTGGATAAACCCCCACCGTGGTTTTTCCCTTAACTGGGTTTCCACGTTAAAATCTTGGTGTCAAATGTGTTGATTATAGTTCTGCTCTTAGGTTGTTTATCTATGCTTTAATGTTTACATCACTAATCTAATAGTGAGATAATAAAGAAGGTTAAAACTAGAAAATTTTTTATTGTGGCACAACTGATTCACCCCCCTCTCAGTTGTCTAGTCCCAACAATTAGTATCAGACCCAAATCCTCTCATCAAATCCTAACCACTTGAGGAGATCCAGGATGTCAACCTACAAGAAGGATAGTCCAAGATTTGATGGAACAAATTATTCTATTTGGAAAATTTGCATGGAGTGTCATTTGCAATGCATGGGCAATAACGAATGTTGAGTATAAACCTCTAGAGAAAGGTCCTTCAACTCCTGATCAAATCAAAGATGCTGAAAATAATCTTTGAGCTAAAGAAGCCTTGCTGAGTGTCCTGACTGATTCAGAGATGACAAATGTATTTGGTCTAAAAACTACTTATGAAATCAAGGAAAAAATTGGAGTTTCTATATGAAGGTGATAAATATGTGAAATGTGCAAAGCTACAAAGTCTAAGAGGAAAATTTGAAACTATGAGGATGAGTGAAGATGAAAACATCAAAATCTACATGCAAAAGATAAATGAACTTGTGTGTGGCATCAAGTGTCCTGGTGGAACTTTGGAAGAATCAAAAATTGTATCAAAAGTACTCCGATCTTTACCAGATTCATACAAACATAAGGTTGTAGCTATAGAAGAGACCAGGATAGTCTCAGAAGTTACAAGAGATCATCTAGTTGGAAAGATTTCATCTTTCGAATTAAGTGACTTTGGTGATTCTCTTGCCAAGTCTAAATTTGTATTTAAGGCCAATGTGTATGGAAAACAAAGATATGGTCAGGCTGTAAGTTCCTTTGCTAGATCAAATAGATTTATGAAGACAAGAAAGCATCTTGAAGATGTTGAAATAGAAACAACAGATCTTGAAGATCTTATTGCTAGAAGAATGCCAAGAGGATCTGGTAAGTATGAAGGAAAATTACCACTCGAATGTTTTGCTTGTAATAAGATTGGTCATTTTGCCTCAATATGTCCAGAAAGGTTTTTAAAACCAAACCCTAACAGGTATAAAGGTCAGAAGAAATGTTACTATGTCCAAGAAAATGGAGAAGGGGTAATAGATGATGAATTTGATCATGGAGGCTCCTTGAAAATGATTGGTTATTTTGATGCAGAGTAAAACCAGATAACATACAAAATAGATTGAAGAATCCTTTTGAATCCCACAAAATAGCCACTTGAGAGTATATTGGCAAGACTTTTGGTTTTTCTCACCGAAAAACTACAGATTCTTGTCTATCGGCAAGACAATGGTTATCGGCAACCACCTTTCTCTCATCTGCCGATGAGGTAACTCATGCCGACATATATTACATCGGTCGCACTTTCCTATCGTCTTCCCGATCAGTGAGAACATAACTGTCGGGGAACTTTTTAAGTCTCCTACCGATGCTATCGGTTACGCCGATAGACTTACCATCGGCAAGACTTTAACTATCGGGAACACACAAATGCCTCCACCCGATGGTCAAACTCTCTCCGATGATTAGGGTCCATCGCCTAGACTTACACCATCGGTGTAGCCTTTTCCTTGTTCGCCGATAATACATCTCCTGCCGATATGCTTCGCCATCGGCTAGACTAATTCACTCTCTACCCGATGAGACTCTACACAATGCTTGGTCATCGGTGAGACACCATAGCGTCAGCAGACTCCATACTTGTTATCCCGATGACATCTCTCCTGCCGATAGACCAAAATACAATATCCTCGGTGAACCAAGATGCATGTTATGCCGATATCATTCCTTTCGTACATACATACAATGCTTACATGCATTAGGTGGGACCAGTGATCTCCTCTCACCATTGTATCTTATGAACTGTATGTTCGCCCTTACAACCTCCATATACATTTGATGGATATACACAGAATGCTTCTCACATACAAATGGAGTATACTCACAAATTGTATATTTGGTGATTTAACGCAACACCCATGCTGTTAATTGTTTCTACCACTTGCAACCGAACGAACAATCCATAGAAAACTACAGCAAACTATAGAACAAAAATAAATCTAACTACGTGGAGGTCATTCCACTGGTTTCGATGAAACCCACTAGTGGAATGACTCCAAATCGATGCTCTGTAATTAGACTAGGAACAAAACTATTTCCTATTCCTTCAAGAGATTATACATACAAAACTTGTTTTCTTTTCTCTTTCTATTCATTCACTCTTCTTTATCTATCTGTCTATCTACAGACCACCTATTAAAAGACTCTTGCGGCAGTTATACAAGATGGAAACAAACCACCACTGTCGAACAGTTACAAAACTACAGTTCGGTTACAATTCTTTCCTTGACAACTCAACATTATGCCGTTACTCGACCAACTAGACTCAAAGTGGCACTAAGGTCTTATAACATAACACTTGTACATAACATAAAATGTAGGGAATCTTCTAGATTCTTAATGGCTTCGAGGTGCTTCTGCACCATACTCCCGGACTTGAAAAATTTCCATGTCCCATGGAAATGCTCAGTGAAAAGCCTGCAATATCTTTTGACTTTCTCGATGTCTGCAATGCTAACTGGATGCCTCTACTGCTTCCTCTTTATCCTCAACTGTGCCTTCTGTCAAGGGAGTTTAACTGGCTGCTCCTCCAGATGCTGCTCCAAACATAAGTCCACCCTCAATGCTGCACCAACACTTTTGTCCCTCACCTGGGAGTCCTCTCTTGCCTCTCTCCCTAGGACTTTTGGCGACGCCAACTAGACCTCCTTCTCAGGCCCATGACAGATCTCCTATCTGCCTACCTGCAGCTTGTGGACATACATCTGCAACCACAAATATTAGCAAACCAAAACACCAATCTCTCACTTAGCCCCATCTCAGATATAATCCAACACAAAACTTCCCAGAGCTTTCGCTAGTTCTGATACCAATTTGATGCAGAGTAAAACCAGATAACATACAAAACAGACTGAAGAATCCTTTTGAATCCCACAAAATAGCCACTTGAGAGTATATCGGCAAGACTTTTGGTTTTTCTCACCGAAAAACTACAGATTCTTGTCTATCGGCAAGACAATGGTTATCGGCAACCATCTTTCTCTCATCTGCCGATGAGGTAACTCATGCCGACATATATTACATCAGTCGCACTTTCCCGTCGTCTTCCCGATCAGTGAGAACATAACTGTCGGGGAACTTTTTAAGTCTCCTGCCGATGCTATCGGTTACGCTGATAGACTTACCATCGGTAAGACTTTAACTATCGGGAACACACAAATGCCTCCACCTGATGGTCAAACTCTCTCCGATGATTAGGGTCCATCATCCAGACTTACACCATCGGTGTAGCCTTTTCCTTGTTCATCGATAATACATCTCCTACCGATATGCTTCGCCATCGGCTAGACTAATTCACTCTCTACCCGATGAGACTCTACACAACGCTTGGTCATCAGTGAGACACCATAGCATCGGCAGACTCCATACTTGTTATCCCGATGACATCTCTCCTGCCGATAGACCAAAATACAATATCCTCAGCGAACCAAGATGCATCTTATGCCGATATCATTCCTTTCGTACATACATACAATGCTTACATGCATTAGGTGGGACCAGCGATCTCCTCTCACCATTGTATCTTATGAACTGTATGTTCGCCCTTACAACCTCCATATACATTTGATGGATATACACAGAATGCTTCTCACATACAAATGGAGTATACTCACAAATTGTATATTTGGTGATTTAACGCAACACCCATGCTGTTAATTGGTTCTACCACTTGCAACCGAACGAACAATCCACAGAAAACTACATCAAACTATAGAACAAAAATAAATCTAACTACGTGGAGGTCATTCCACTGGTTTCGATGAAACCCACCAGTGGAATGACTCTAAATCGATGCTCTGTAATTAGACCAGGAACAAAACTATTTCCTATTCCTTCCAGAGATTATACATACAAAACTTGTATTCTTTTCTCTTTCTGTTCGTTCACTCTTCTCTATCTGTCTGTCTATCTACAGACCACCTATTAAAAGACTCTTGCGGCAGTTATACAAGATGGAAACGAACCACCACTGTCGAACAGTTACAAAACTACAGTTCGGTTACAATTCTTTCCTTGACAACTCAACATTATGCCGTTACTCGGCCAACTAGACTCAAAGTGGCACTAAGGTCTTATAACATAACACTTGTACATAACATAAAATGTAGGGAATCTTCTAGATTCTTAATGGCTTCGAGGTGCTTCTGCACCATGTTTATTGCTATCAAAGAAGAAGATCTGATGTCTACTGAATCTACTAACAGTAAAAATGTGGTAAGTGCCTTGGCTGCTTAGGTTATTGAAAAGGATGAATGGGTGATTGATAGTGGATGTTCTCATCATATGACTAGTGACAAGAGTAAGTTTGTGAATTTTGAAAACTATGAAGGAGGACTTGTGAAATTTAGAGACAACTCAGTTGGTAGAATCCGTGACAGAGGATCCATCTCTTTTGATGGCAAGAACAACACCAATGATGTTCTGTATGTGGAAGGACTGAAACATAATCTTCTCAATGTTAGATAGCTGGTTGACAAGGGTTATGATCTTCAGTTCAAGGATGGTAAATGCAAAATCTTGGAAAGCTCCAGAATTGAAATTGCATCTGGTACTCAAACTAGAGGTAACATCTTTCACTTAAGTAGTTCTAGGAAAAGTTGTTTGATTGCTCAGACAGATCAAAGTTAACTATGGCATAGGAGGATGTGTCATGTGAATTTTGACAACATTGTCAAAATAAGTTCCACTCAAGCTGTAAGAGATCTTCCAAGATTTGTGAAACCTAATAACATATGTAGAGAGTGTCAATTGGGCAAACAGAACAAAATTTCATTCAAGAGTAAGGAACAAGGTTCAAGTGAGAGATTGGAACTAGTACATATTGATCTCTATGGTCCTACTAGAATTAGGAGTGTGTAAGTAGACATATATTTTATGTTGTTAATTGATGATTACTCTTGGATGATGTGGGTAACTTTTCTAAAAGAAAAATTAGAAGCCCTTGACAAGTTTAAAGTGTTCAAGATGATGGTTGAAAATGAGACTGGTGGGAAATTAAAATGTCTAAAATCTGACAGAGGTGGATAATTTACCTCTGGTGAGTTTGATGCTTTCTCTGAAAAACATAGAATAAAATGATAGTTATCTACTCCTAGGACTCCTCAGTAAAATAGAGTTGTGGAAAGAAAGAACTAGACCATTCAAGAAGCTTCTAGAACCATGATGATGGAAACAAATGTTCCTCATGGTTATTGGAGAGAAGCCATAAATACTATTGTCTACACTGTTAACCAGGTGTAGATCAAGAGAAATTCTAGTAAGACTCCTTATGAACTTTGGTTTGGTCATCCTCCTACTGTGAGATACTTCAAAGTCTTTGGTAGTAAATGTTATATCATAAGAGATGAGGATTTAGGTAGGTTTGAGGCAAGAAGTGATGAACGAATATTTTTGGGATACTCAACACAAAGTAAGGCCTACCGGTGCTTCAATAAAAGATTGAAGAAGATTGTTGAAAGTGTGAATGTTAAAGTTGAATAAAGGAAAGAAGGACATTCCAAGTACTCTGGATATGATTCAGATGATCAAGATGAAAGTCAAAATCAAGGAAGGCAAGTTCAAGTTCAGACTCAGATTCAATTTGAACCGGTAACTCCAGAAGTTAACATAAATGATGAGGAACAAGTTCAAGAAACAGAAGCTCAAACAATCTCCAAAACTCCTAGGTATGTAAGGTTAATTCATCCTGAAGATCAGATCATAGGAGATAAGAGTAAAGGTGTTCAAACTAGGAGAAAAATGTATGAAGATCAAGAAGAGATTTCTCTGATTTCAAGGATTGAACCTAAATCAGTAACTAAAGCTTGCAATGATGAAAACTAGGTCAAAGCAATGGAAGAGGAATTGATGCAAATTGAAAAGAATCACACATGCAATCTAGTTCCCAGACTTGAGGTCAAAAATGTGATTGGAACCAAATGGGTCTTTTGGAATAAACTGAATGAAGATGGCGAGGTAGTAAGGAATAAGGCAAGGTTAGTATGTAAAGGCTACTCTCAAGTGGAAGGAATTGATTTTGAAGAAACTTTTGCCCCAGTGGCAAGGATAGAGGCAGTTAGATTATTTCTTGCATTTGTTGTCTTCAAAGATTTTAAAGTATATCAAATGGATGTGAAATCAACATTTCTAAATGGAGATTTGGAGGAAGAAGTCTACATTGAGCAACTAGAAGGATTTCCGTTGTCTGATCAGGGAGATATGGTTTGTAGATTGAGAAAAGCCTTGTATGGACTCAAGCAAGCTCCAAGAGCCTGGTATGCCAGATTGGATAAGCATTTACTTAAGCTAGGATTTAGTAAAGGTACTGTTGATAGTAATCTCTACTTCAAAATTGATCATGAGGACATTCTAATTGTTGAAGTTTTTGTTGATGATATCATTTTTGGTGGAAATGAATGCATGTGTAAGGCATTTGCTGATCAGATGAAAAGTGAGTTTGAGATGTCAATGTTTGGTGAGATGAATTTCTTCCTAGGTCTATAAATCATTCAATTAGATAAAGGTATCTTCATATCTCAGTCCAAGTATGTAAAAGAATTCCTAAAGAAATTTGGAATGGAAGACTCAAAGGTAGTAGGTACACCTATGGTAACTGGATGTAAGCTAAGAAAAGATGATGACTCACCCAAGGAAAATTAAAAAAGATATAGATCAATGATTGGAGGCTGGCTTTAACTAACTTAGATAAGACTTGACATCATGAATGTAGTTGGACTTGTTGCCAGATTTCAAGATGGTCCAAAAGAATCCCATGTTATGGCAATCAAAAGAATTTTCAGATATCTCAAGGGGACAATTGATTATGGACTGTGGTATCCCAAGGACAATAACTTCCCTCTTCATGCATATGCCAATGTTGATTGGGCAGGAGATGTGGATGACAGAAAAAGTACAAGTGGTGGTGCATTCTTCTTGGTGAGAAGATTGGTCTCTTGGATAAGCAAAAAGCAAGAGGCAATATCATTGTCTATTGCAGAAGTAGAGTACATAGAAGAAGCAAATAATTGCACTTAGGTTTTGTGGATGAAGCAAATGTTGAAGGACATCAAAATTCTATTTGAGGAGCTAGTTACAATTTTTCTGTGATAATTCTTGTGCAATAAGTATCTCAAAGAATCTGGTATTGTATTCAAAGACAAAGCATATATCTATCAATTTTCATTTTTTGAGAGAGAAAGTAAATGAGAATTAAATCAAGTTAGATTTTGTGCCTTCCAAAGATCAAATTGCAGACATCTTCACTAAGCCTCTTCCCAAGGATACTTTTGAGTACCTCAGAGAGAAGTTAGGGGTTATTACCCCTCCTGAGTAGAATTGACATGCACTTAGGTGTATTAGTTCGGTGGAATTCACATTCATATCTTGTGATCCAGATTGATGTTAAGAAGATACTACTCAAAGGGGGAGTAGTCAATATGCAAATTTTGGGATTAGTCTGAAGAAAAAAGGGAGAAAAGATAGAAAATATGTGCCCTTTGCCATTGATGTCAAAGGGGGAGAGAAGTCATGTGAAAAACTAGTTGTTGATGTAAGGGGGAGCAGTAAAGAAAGTAGTTGCAAAAGTGAGAAGAGAAAGGGGGAGTTCTTGTCTTGATGGTTAGATTCTATTTTTCACATCATATGTTTCCATCAATGATATAGGGGGAGATTGTTGCAAATATGTGCCTAAGTGGGTTGTCATTGATGTCAACATATCCTTGTTGCCATTGGTGTCAACTGTATCCTATTTTGTTATCGACATAGAAGACCAAATTGTTGAGAATATTGAGAAAATTAATGAAAATCAATGCATATGGATCATGTGACTGTGTAGAGGATTGTTAGATATTTCTCTAGTTAAGATTTGAGAAATTCACATGAAGATTTGAAGGAGTTATGGCCATCTAAGTAGAACTAGTTCTTACAATACTCAGGAAAGACAAAGTGATAGGAAAGAGGTCCAGATTGCTCCAATAATATAAAATTATGACATGTGGATCTGAAGGAATGTTTGGGAAGTCAATGTGTATCATCAACACCAGTGGTTCATGGTTTGGAGGTCCACAAGCTATCCTTCTAGTTTGACAGTCATGGCAGAGAGTGTTCTTGAGGTTCCAGAGGAAGATTCAAAAGCTTCTGATAATTTGGTTTAGAATGGATGTTATTGGTGAATTCAATGTGCTTGTGGAGGTCTCTAGATCATATGGCTACTATGTCAGAGGTCTGCATTGAAGTTTGAGCTTGTTCATTGAAGATTTTCTCTTTGAGGTTGATATTCTTCCCAGTCTTGGCCAACCGGATGTTCCTAGCATGTTGTGCATGCCTTAGAGTATTTTTATGAAGCATGGAGTGATTGTCGAAGAAGATTCAAGTCTCAATTGTGTTTGGCCGATAGTGTCAGGATCCGCTTCAAGGTTAGCTAACCTTGTTGATCATTCCAAGGTTGATGAAGTATATAAATACTTGTTGAAGAGGTATTGAAATCATCGTTGTGCAAAATAGATCAATCCGAAGAAAGGACCACGAGCATAGCAGAGAAGGAAAGGAGCAAGAGCAGTATAGAGTGTGAAGAAGAATTTGGGGTAGAGCAAAAGTTCTTGAGCATTCATTGAAACTAAATCAGGCATGAAGTAGATGATATTTCTCAGTTAATTATTTCTAAATAAATTATCTAGGCAGTGCACCTCTCTTTTGAGCAGTGAGCTCCAGGTAGTGCTCTCGAAGACATGTGCCTTGTATTTTACTAAGTACTTTTAACAGGGTACACATTTTGTGGGTTAACCCCCACTGTGGTTTTTCCCTTAACCTAGTTTCCACGTCAAAATCTTGGTGTCAAATGTGTTGATTATATTTCTGCTCTTATGTTGTTGATCTATGCTTTAATGTTTACATCACTAATCTGATAGTGAGATAATAAAGAATGTTAAAAGTAGAAAAGTTTTTATTGTGGTACAACTAATTCACCCCCCCTCTTAGTTGTCTAGTCCCAACAAAAACCACAGTGGGTGTTAGCCCACAGAAATATATAAGTTATATCAATACCGAAAAATAGAGGCTCACTGCCTACAGGGCTCGCTGCAAAGAAAGGCTCATTGCATATGGATGGCTCACTGCCAAAGAGTGGCTCACTGCCAAAGGGTTGAACTGAGATAACAACATCTACTTCATGCCAAGGTTCAGTTCCATTAAACCACAAAACATCTCTTCTCTGCTCTGCTACTTAACTTTATCTTTGTATCTTCACACTTGGATACATTTTCACGACTCAATTACAAGTATTTATACACTACATCAACCTTGGAATGATCATCAAGGTCGGCATTACAATCATCAATCGTTGGAACAATCTCCAAGGTCAGCATTACAAACATAAATAAAAATAGGTCTGGACCTAATACAAATTTAGCTAAGGAAAAGATGTAATCTAATGTATGGAGATCATGCCATGCCTTAGCTGGGACTCAAACACAATCTTCCATGCTACAACATGCTATCACAATCTTCGATGCATCTTTGCAAGTGATGAATTCAACCAAGTCGGCCAAGACTGGTGTTAACACAAGTATTCTCAAGAACATGCTTCATGCACAATCTGAATTACACCTTGCAAACCAATCCAAATGTAGAAGCATGATTAGGAGACATCCACAAGCACATTATAATCACCAGGAAGAACTGCATGATTTCTAACAACTCTATCAACAAGATTCCTCAAATCGGAGCACATGAACAACACTGTCAGCCACTGCCATGAGTAAAAGATAGCTTGCGGACCAGAAAATCACAAACCATTACACTTGAAGTCATTTAACATCATCACAGACTTACTTCTAGAACTGTAGACTAAAATACTTTAATGCGGAGGAATGCAGAGAAAAACACTTTCTCCCTATCGCCACCAAACACATAGAAAAAGTTATTTTCACTCTGATCAAGATATCTCACTCAATTCTTCATATCGGAGGCTCAAACTTAGAATGTAACATCTTCAGATAGTCTTGTAAATAGCTTCCAATCCATAGGTAAAGATATTCATTTTACAAGAAATACGGAACATTCTTCTAGAATGTTCTTCTGCATGTAATGCATTGTTTCTGTAACACATTGTTATCACCGGAGAGGCTAATTTCTCAATATCCTCAACAAAGTAAGAGTATAGATGACACCAATGACAACATAGATATGTTGGCATCAATGATAACACTGATTAGACACATACTTGCAACAATCTCCCACTTTGTCATTGATGGCAACATATGATGTGAAAAACTGAAAGGACCACCAAGACAAGATTCTCCCGCTTTCTCTTTACACACTGCATTCTTTCTCCCCTATGTTTTTCACATGATTTCTCTCCCCCTTTGACATCAATGGAAAAAGGCACATACTTGCACATTGCTGCTCTGATCCATTTACTTTACCAGAAACACTTAGCTACTCCCCTTGAGAGGTAGCCTTCAAAACATCAATCTAGATCAAGGAATGACACTTTGAGCTCCACTGGATTGATGTATTCCTATGCATCTTAGTTTAGGATAGAAGGGGTAATAACCCCTATCTTCTCTCTAAGATACTCAAAGGTGTCTTTAGGCAGAGGCTTAGTGAAAATGTCTACAATCTGATCCTTTATGGACACATATTCCAACTTTACTTCATTCTCTGTTACCTTCTCTCTCAAAAAGTGATACCTTATTGATATGTGCTTTGTTCTTGAGTGCATCACTAGATTCTTTAAAATATTTATGGCACTTGTACTATCACAAAAGATTGCAATTGGATCTTCATACACAACTCTTATATCCTTCAAAGTCTCCTTCATCCATAACACTTGAGTGCAACAACATGCTGCTACAATATACTCTACTTCTATAGTTGACAAAGATATTGAATCTTTTTTATTGCTCAGCCATGAGACCAATCTATTACACAAAAAGAAGGCACCTCCACTTGTACTCTTTCTATCATCAACATCTCTAGCACAATCTGTATTTGTGTAAGCATTGAGAGTGAAATCATTGTTCTTTGGACACCATAAGCCATAATCTAGAGTACCTTTCAAATACCTCAAGATTCTCTTGGATCAGCTTGAAACCTTGCAACAAGACAAATTGCATGCATAATATCAGGTTTGGTTTGAGTTAGATAAAGCAATCCTCCAATCACGGATCTATATTTTTTCTGATTAGCCTTAGGTAATTCATCATCTTTTCTCAACTTGCAACCAGTCACCATGGGAGTACATATCGGTTTAGAGTCTTCCATCCCAAACTTCATCAACAACTCTTTCACATACTTAGACAGAGATATGAAGATTCCTTTATCTAATTGATTAATTTGTAGACACAAAAAGAAATAATTCATTTCACCAAACATGGACATTTCAAATTCACTTTTCATCTCACCGGTAAACCTTATGCACATACATTCATTTCCTCCAAAGATAATGTCATCAACAAAGACCTCAACAATCAAGATCTAATCATCATTATTTTTGAAGTACAGATTTCTATCTGCAGTGCCTTTACTAAATCCTAATTGCAATAAATACCTATCTAACCTTGCATAGCAGGCTCAAGGAGCTTGTTTGAGTACATACAATGCTTTCTTCAACCTGCATACAATATCATCTTGATTTGACAATTGGAATCCCTCTGGTTGCTCAATGTATACTTCCTATTCTAATTCACCATTTAGGAAGGTAGATTTCACATCCATGTGATATACCTTACAATCTTTGTGAGATACAGATGCCAGAAACATTTTGATTGCTTCAATTCGAGCTATTGGGGCAAAGGTTTCTTCAAAATCTATCCCTTCAATTTGAGAATATCCTTTGTAACATACAAGTCTTGCTTTGTTCCTTACAACTTCTCCATTTTCATTCATCTTGTTCTTGAAAACCCATTTAGTTGCAATAACATTTTTGTTAGTAGGTCTAGGAACTAATTCCCAAGTTTCATTCTTTTCTATCTGCAGTAGTTCTTCCTCCATTGCCTTTACCCAATTTTCATCATTGCATGCTTCATTCACATTTTTTGGTTCAATCTTTGAAAACAAACAACAACTCTTCTTCTTGTTATTACACCTTTGTTCTTGTCACCTATAATCATATCTTGAGAATGATTGATCCTTACATACCTGGGAGTCTTGACAACACTTTCTAGAGCTTCTTCTTCATCCTGACTGTCTACTTGCTTATCTTTCTCTTCAATTACTATAGTCACAGGTTTATCTAGTTCATAACAACTTAGGTATGATATTCTTTCTTTGCCTTCATCTACCTTCACATTTACACTCTCAAAAATCTTTTTGAGCCTTTTGTTGTAGCACCAGCAAGCCTTACTCTTGGTAGGGTATCCAAGAAAGATTCCTTCATCACATCTTTCATCAAACTTTCCTAGATCTTCATCTCTCCTGATATAACATTTTCTTCCAAAGACTTTGAAATATTTTATTGTGGGAATTCTTCCATACCACAATTCATAGGGAGTTTTAGTACCATTACCTTTCACTTGAACTCTATTTTGAATGTAGACAGTAGTGTGAATAGCTTCTTTCCAAAATACTTCCGGTAGACCTTCTTCCTTCATCATTGTCCTAGCAGCCTCTTAAACTATCCCATTCTTCCTTTCCACAACTCCATTCTGCTGAGGAGCCCTAGGTGCAAACAACTGTCTCTTTATCCCATGCTCTTCACAGAAAATGTTGAATTCATTTGATGTGAGCTCACCTCCTCTATCAAATATCAAGCATTTGATCTTCAAATTTCTTTCATTTTCAACCATTCCCTTGAAAGATTTAAAATTCTCTAGGGATTATGATTTATCTCTTAGAAAAGTAACCCAAGTCATTCTAGAATAATCATCAATAAGAAACATGAAGTACCTATCACCTTATAGACTTCTCACCCTTATAGGACTACATAGATCTATATGCACTAGATCTAGCAAACCAGCAAAAAATTGTTCTTTGCTCTTGAAACTTGTCCTTATCTTCTTTCCCAACTGACATTCCTTACAAATTGAGTTGGAGGGTTTCACAAGTTTTGGTAAATCTCTCATAGCCTAACTTCAGCTTATCTTTACTAGACTATCCAAGTTTATATGACACATCCTTCTATGCCACAACCAAATTTCATCTACTTGAGCTAATAAACAATAATCATTCATTCCTCTTAGTTGATAGATGTTACCTTTAGTCTTCTTACTGATAGCATTCACAGTTCCAAAACTTTCCATGATCTTACACCCGTTATCTTTGAATCTCAGATCATATCCTTTGTTACACATTTTGTTAAAATCCGTAAAATAGATTATAACCCATAATCAATTGAAAGAGTTAGAAACATAAACTGTAAATGCAAAAAAACAATAACAGCAATACCATGAGATTGATGTGAAATGCTCGAATGGCAAAATAGCATCAGATAACTATCTCCAATATTGAATGAAAATACAAGCTAGGTAGCATGCTTATATAGACCAAAGAGAGGGAGGAGGTGGCAACACCGATTAATGAGGAGCAACCATCTATCAGACTAAAGATAGCAAAGTATCTTCCCAAGATAGCTAATGGATGCTCACATGTAAGAAGGTGACACCTCGCAACCACTCACATAATAAGACATGCTTTATTAACCTAAGAAAGCTTAAATAAATGTGTAGGAAAAACCTTATAATAAGGAATAAAAAACCTACACTAACACCCCCCCTTAAGTGTAGCTTAGGTGGGTAAAGAGATGGGTCCCGGCAAATCAAGCTTGATGAGGTACCCATGTAAAATGAATTCCCCCCCAAAAGAGAAGTAGCCCCCCCCCACAAAAGAGAGTACACCCCCTGAATAAAGAGAGAAAGAAGGAGCTAAGAAGCCCCCTAAAAGGAGGACACCTTCCGCACCCCAATCAAAGCTCGCAAATGAATGAAATTACTCTCAGTGAAGGGTTTGGTGAAGATGTCGACTGTTTGATCTGATGTCGGACAATACTGAAGATCAAGAACCTGCTCATGAATTAGCTCCCGAATGTAGTGCATGTGAATCTCAATGTGTTTGGTCCACTGATGATGGACCGGATTGCAAGAGATCTGAATAGCACTCTGGTTGTCACAAAAGATGACCGTAGGCTTCCTGAAGGAAATACCAAACTTAGTGAGAATGTGTTGAAGCCAAATGGCTTCAGTAGAAGCATTAATTGCTCTTTGATACTCAATCTCTATAGATGAAAGAGCAATAGCAAACTGCTTCTTGCTTGATCAAGAAATCAGACCAGAACCAAGAGAGAAACAATACCTTAAAGTAGACTTGCGATCTTGAGAATCACCTGCCTAATCTGAATCTATGTATCCCACCAAGTTAATATCCACGCCTATTGCATAATGAATCCCATAACTATGAGTACCCTGTACATAGAGAAGAATCCTCTTAGCTTCTTTCCAATGCAGCTCATGTGGCTCCTGCATGAACCTGGAGACCAGGCCCATGGCATATGAAATATCAGGCCTCGTGTGAGTCAAGTATATGAGACTCCCAACCAATTGGCGATACAAGGTAGCATCTACCAAAGGTGAAGAACAAGAAGCCTCAAGTTTGACTCCTGACAGAAAGGGAGTAAACGCAGGCTTACAGTCAGCCATGTGAAATCTGAAGAGCATATCAAGAGCATACTTGGGCTAAGAAAGAAAGATACCAGCCAAAGACTGTGTAATCTCAATGCCCAAGAAATAGTGAAGAAGATCCAAGTCATACATCAAAAAATGATCATGAAGGGCAGTTTTCACTGCCTTGTTGGTGGATGAGGAACTCCCTGTAATCAACAAGTCATCAATATAGAGAACAAGAAAAGTGAGAGTATCATCCTGCTGCAGAATGTAGATGTTCGGATTAGAATGGCACCAAGTGAACCCAACTGATAGAAGAAAGGAGTCCATCTTGGCATACTAGGCTTGAGGGGCCTGTTTAAGGCCATAGAGAGACTTCTGAAGTTAGCAGACAAGTGAAGGATCCTGGATGAGCCCCTGTGGCTGCTCCATATATATCTCCTCCTGAAGGTCACCATGAATAAAAGCACTCTTCACATCCATCTGATGAACTTCCCAGCGATGGGCTGTAGCAATGGCAAGGATAAGTTGGATTGAATTCATCTTGGCAACCAGCACAAAAGTCTTAGAGTAGTCAATCCCAGGAACTTGGGAGAATCCTTTTGCGACCAAGTGAGCCTTATGTTTATCGACCGATCCATCTGTAGCAAATTTTGTTCAATAGACCCACTTGCATCGAACAAGTTTTCTTCCCTTAGGAAGTGGGACTAAATCCCATGTATGGTTCCTTTCCAAGGAACTGAACTCTTCCTGCGTAGCAGCATCCCACTCGGGGACACCAGAAGCTTCCCTGAAGGACTGTGGATCAGAAGCTAAAGCAAATAAGAGATGAGGAGCATGCTCGAACTATGACCTTGTTCTTCTCACATCTGAAGGATCACCAACCCAATCACCTGCTGACTCCAAAGTCTGACGAGCCCAAAGAGGCCTAGTGTTAGGAGAATTTGGAGGAGAATCAACATCCTCTGAATGATGACTAAGAGAGGAGGAAGATGAACCCTCATCATCGCCATCTGAAGTGGAGGAAGAAGACTCCTTAGGAGGATTAAGGTCCTTAGAAGAACTATCATCATGAAGTCGCAGTGTCTCCGTGGGAATGAAAGATGGAGAAGTGGTAGAAGAAGTATCCTCCTCAAACTGAACACTCCTCTCAATAAAGAGCTCATGTGTGGTAGGGTGGAGTAGCCTATAGCCTTTGACACCATCTAGATAGCCAACAAATATGTAACGCCTACTCTGCGGATCCATAGCCTTGCGTTTCTCTATTGGAATGTGGGCCCATGCACGAGACCCAAATACTCATAAGTGCTTGACTGTGGGTTTTTGACTGGTCCAAGCTTGAAAAGGAGTTACCCCCTTCACAGCTCGGTGAGGAACTTGGTTCTGGATTTAACACACATAGTTGATGGCCTCTACCTAATACTGAGGTGCCAATGATTTGGAGGGAATCATGCAATTGGCCATTTCCTTCAATGACTGATTCTTTCATTCTGCAACTCTATTTTTCTATGGACTGTAGGGAACTATGTGCTGAAGATCAATGCCCTCTGAGGCACAAAACTGCTCAAACCTTTGGTTGACATATTCCCTGCCATTATCTATGCGCAGAATCTTGACAACCTTCCCAGATTGTTTCTCTAAAAGTGCTTTAAAGTCCTGAAAAGACTCAAAGACTTCAGACTTTTGTTTGAGCAAGTATACAAAGGTGTATCAGGAAAGATCATCAATGAAGGTCAATACATATCTAGCTCTGCTAAATGAAGGATGTTGAAATGGACCAGCCAAATCACTGTGTACTAACTCCAAGAGTTGTGTGGCTCTCCGTGCTTTGCCTTTGTCAAATTTTTCTTCAGGATGCTTGCCAACAATGCAACCTTGACAAACACCATCAAAGAATCGAATGGAAGGCAACCCTGTAACCATGTCAAGATGACTGAGCTGCTACAAGTAGCGATAGTTCAAGTGGCCAAACCGCTGATGCCACAAACGGCTCACCTCATCTGAGTGAGTGAGCAATGCAAGTGAAGGAGAATCAGGAACAAAATGAGAAAAGTGATAGAACTGAGAATGGTTATCAACTTTTCCTATAGCAACTGTAGACCCACTGTGTAGATCACTAATAACCACTGAGTCAGGTGTAAATTCAACTCTCTTGCTGGAATCTGTATGGGTGATCTGGTAGATAGATAGGAGATTAGTTGACAAAGAAGGCACACAAAGAACATCATGGAATGTCCCATCACCAACGTCAACAGACCCTCTCCCAAGAACTTCCTCTGGTGTATCATTATCCATAAGAATATCAGGCATAGAACATGACTCCAAGGATGAGAAACTTTCCTTTGTATTGGCCATGTGGTGAGAAGCACCTAAGTCAATTACCCAACTATCTGGTAGTGTAGCAATTGCAACAAGGGCCTTGCCCTTCCCCTTACTATTTTTCATGTCCTTTGAAGATTGTGAAGAATCTTCTTTAGCTGAATCTGGCACTTTGATATTATTCTTCTCAAGAAGATAAGTGAGATGAACTATTTGCTTTTTCGAACACTTATGCTCATCGTGACCAGGTTTCTTACAAAAGGCACACTTTGTCTTCTCCTTTTTAGACATGTTGTCTTTAGAGGAAGACTCAGGAGCTGCATTGTTTGCAGCTTGTTTTGGACCTTGTTTCTTCTCTCCTTGATCCTTTTGTTTCTTATTTTTCTTTCCATTGCCTTTCTAATCTTTAGTGCCTTGATTTGTAGCCAAGGCATGAGACTTAGAAGGCTTAATCATGCCCATGTGAACTAATTTATCCTGTTCTTTAGTGAGTTCAGCAGCAAATTCATCTAAAGAAGGCATTTTGTAGGTAGTCCCAAGAGTACTTTTGGTGGCATAAAATGTAGAAACAAACACTGAGTAGTTAGGACCAATCTTAGAAAGAATACTTAAGATCAATTATGGATCTTTCTTTTCAATCCCACATTGCTTCAACTGTAATCTAATGGCCTTTAGCTTTGTGAAGAAGTCTTGTATTGTATCAAAATTACATGGATTTAACCCTATTAGCTCATTCTCCAATTGATGTCCCCTTAATTCATCTTGTTTACCAAAGAGATTTTCTAAAGTAGTCCATACATCATTTGGTGTTGTAGCAGATTCAACATGAAAAAGAAGATCAGGAGATACAGACATGCATAGAGTTCCAAAAACTTCATCTAGCCTGTTATGAAATTTAGGCCTTTCTGCAATTAAGGTTGGTTCAGTTTCTAGACCCATTGTTACGCTATATAGTCCTAACTTCTTAAGTTGGATAGTCATCTTGGACTTCCACTCATAGTAGTTGTAGGGTGTTAGAACAGGCACTGTTAATTGATCTATCTTAATGTAGAATTAGATTGTTGTTGTTGTTGTGAGGAAAGAAAAGATGCAAGAATACACAAGACACCCCCCCTTTGCCACTCAATCAAAGAAACCCCCCAAGAAAATTTGATTTGGCACTTTATATTTAGTGCGTTTACAATTTCCACCAGCAAGAAATACTGAGTGGACTTGATCTCAATTCTATTACAGATCCTTAAAAAGAGCATATGATGAAACTAATACTTAGGGCTAATGCCTAGTAAAATAAACAACACCACTGCAAACTACATGAAAAAAATCCACTTTCAAAAAAAGAATCACCATGATCTGAGGTTTTATGCAAAAGTTATGCCTCTTCGGAGTTCCCAAAATAAGGATTGTGCAGTGTCATGACTGAGAATCTGTAATTTCTGACAAATCTCTGCACTAAAATCAAAAAATGACTATACTAGTGCATAGAGCACAAACAAATAGCCAAGATCAAAAAAAAATTCGTGAGAAATGGAGTCCATATGAGCAAGAATGGAGCATTTGAAAACTGCATTCAAATCTGCAACTACCAATGGAGAGGGGGTCTTCTGTATCTTTTCAAGTTCATTTCTGCAAAATATACAGTCTACATGCAAAAACTAAAAGATACCCAGATGGTTTTTCTACGCTGCGAACAAAACCTAGAAGGCATTTTTCTTGCTAATGTACAAACGATGTAGATCTAGTGTAAAATAGACACCTTTAGCCACAAAAAATGACCCCATCAACCAAAAAATTGCATGCAAAGGTAGAATCAACTACCTATGTCAAGTAAAGGCATGCTGCAACCTGTAATACTGATTAAAACACCAAATATGCAAGCCGATTGACAGATTTGAGCAAATCAAGATTTATCAGATCTTCATAAATCCTTTCTGATTCTCTAGATCATTCAAAAAATGAAGAGAAGAGCATACGAGATTTTAAAAGATCTCTACAAAGAATCTAACCTTACAAAACTTGCTCTGATACCATGTTAAAATCTGTAAAACAGATTATAACCCAGAATCAATTGAAAGAGTTAGAAACATAAATTGTAAATGCAAAAAACAATAATAGCGATACCATAAGATTGATGTGAAATGATCGAATGGCAAAATAGCATCAGATAACTATCTCCAATATCAAATGAAAATACAAGCTAGGTAGCATGCTTATATAGACCACAAAGAGGGAGGAGGTGGCAACACCGACCAATGAGGAACAACCATCTATTGGACTAAAGATAGCAAAGTATCTTCCCAAGATAGCTAATGGATGCTCACATGTAGGAAGGTGACACCTCGCAACCACTCACATAATAAGACATGCTTTATTAACCTAAGCAAGCTTAAATAAATGTGTAGGAAAAACCTTATAATAAGGAATACAAAACCTACACTAACATACAGAATATTGTCAATATTATGCTTTCCATCAAATGAAATAGATCATTTTCCACAAATCTTACCAGCCACATTATCTCTAAACCTAACCATTCGTCCATCATACTTTTCCAAACTTACAAACTTACTTTTGTCACCGGTCATGTGATGTGAGCATCCACTATCAATAATCCATTCATCCTTATCTTTCTCAACCTGAAAAACCAAAGCGCTTTCTTCTACTGGTTTTTCATCCTTCACACAGCTAGTAGAATTAGTAGACACATGATCTTCTTTAATAGCAATCAACAAGAATTCATTTGTACTAGTGTTAACATCATCAGATTCATCATCAGTCACCCCTTCATCATTAAAATCTCTGACATAGTAGCATTTCTTTGGGACTCTAGGCCCGCTCTCATGTTTCTTTCTATTTCTTTATATTCTTTTAGGACATCTGGAAGTATAATGACCTACTTTACCACAAGAGAAACATTTGAAAGGTAATTTAGCTTTGAACTTACCAGAACCTCTTTAAATCCTGTCAACAAAATTGGCTTCAATTTCATCAAAGTCATCATCCACCTTGTATTTCTCAGCTCTAGAGATCTCTACTAAAGTACTAGCTTTAAAAGTTGTTTCAAATTTAGGCAGGGCATCACCAAATTCTCTTATCTCAAAGGCTGTAAGCATTCCAAGCAACTAATCTTTGTCAATAGTTTTCATAGTCATGAATTCTTTAATTGCAGCCACCTTGTGACTATATGACTTTGGTAGAGATCTGAGAATTTTCATCACAACTTCTTATCATTGAGAGTTCCTCCCATAACTTTTATTCCAGTGACAAGTTCATCAACTCTTTGCATAAAATTTGTAATGTTTTCATCTTCATTCATCTTCAAACCCTCATACTTCACTTTCAAACTTTGTAGGTTGGCTTCTTTTACAAAATCATCTCCTTCATACAAATTTTTTAGTTTATCCCATACCTCATTTGTAGTTTCAAGGTCCACAACTTTTGTCAACATAGAGTCACTTAAGGAACTTAGCAGAGCATCCTTTTCTTTGACATCCACCTCATATTCTTTGATTTCATCTTTAGTCATCAAACCATTTGGAGGCATGGTATATTTTGCTTCAATAGATTTCCATAATTTATAACCAAGACAAAGAAGATGGCTTTTCATTCGTACCTTCCAAAGAGCATAATGTGTCCCATCGAAATATGGAGTTTCCTTCTTATAAGACATCCTAGATCTTCCTCAAGCTATTAGGATTTCTTCAGAGGAACCCAACTCTAATACCAATTGTTGAACTGCACTAGACAACTGAGAGGAGGGGGTGAATCAATTATCCTAAAACTTTTAACCAAATATGATCATCAACTTATCAATTACTTATATTTAGATATAACCATGAAAGCATTAAATGAGAAGCTCAACACAAAAGCATAAACAACACAGGAGACACTAGATTTTTACATGAAAAACCCTAAAAAGGAAAATCCACGGTGATGTTAGGCCACAAAAATATATAAGTTATATCAATAATGAAAGGTAGAGGCTTACTGCCTACAGGGCTCACTACGAAGAAAGATTCAATGCCTATGGATGGCTCACTACCAAAGGGTGGCTCACTGCCAAAAGAAGGCTCACTACCAAAAGGTTGAACTGAGATAACAACATCTACTTCATGCCAAGGTTCAGTTCCATTGAAGCACAAAATATCTCTGCTCTACTCTACTACTTCACTTTATCTTCACATCTTCACACTTGGATACATTTTCACGACTCAATTACAAGTATTTATACACTACATCAACCTTGGAATGATCATCAAGGTTATCATTACAATCATCAACCGTTGGAACAAGCTCCAAGGTCGGCATTACAAACATACATAAAATAGGTTTGGACCTAATACAAATTTATCTAAGGAAAAGATGTAAGAATGTATGTGGATCACACCATGCCTTAGCTATGACTCAAACATAGTCTTCCATGCTACAACACGTTACGCTATCACAATCTTCAATGCATCTTTGCAAGTGATGAATTCAACCAGGTCAGCCAAGACTGATGTTAACACAAGTATTCTCAAGAACACACTTCATGCACGATCTGAATTACACCTTGCAGACCAATGCAAATGTAGGAGCATGATTAGGAGACATCCACAAGCACATTATAATCACCAGGAACAACTGCACGATCTCTAACAACTCTATCAACAAGATTCTTCAAACTGAAGCACAAGAACAACACTGCCAACCATTGTCATGAGTAAAAGATAGCTTCCGGACCACCAAATCACAAACCATTACACTTGAAGGCATTTAACATCATCATAGACTTACTTATAGAACCATAAACCAAAATACTTCAATGCGAAGGAATGCGGAGAAAAACACTTTCTCCCTGTCACCACCAAACACACAGAAAAAGTTGTTTTCACTCTGGTGAATATATCTCACTCAATTATTCATACCAGAGGCTCAAAATCAGAATGTATCATCTTTAGACAGGCTTCTAAATAACTTCCAATCTGCAAGTAAAGATATTCATTCTACAAGAAATGTAGAGCATTCTTCTATATTGTTCTTTTGCATGTAATGCACTATTTTTGCAACACATTGTTATCACCAGAGAGGTTAATTTTCTCAATGTCCCTAACAACGTAAGAGCACAGTTGATAGCAATGACAACACAAATATGTTGACATCAATGACAACACCGATTAAGCACATACTTGCAACATTTTGTTACACAAAATTCAATATGTTCTGTAAAGAACATGAGATTGAAAGACATAAGACAACTCCATACACCCCACAACAAAATGGAGTTGCAAAGAGGATGAATGGGACACTGATGGAGAAGGATAGGAGTATGCTTAGTGGAGCTGGCCTCAAATAGAAGTTTTGGGCTAAAGTTGTTGCCATTGCTTGCTACCTGGTAAATAGGTCTCCTATATTAGCTCTTGTTGGTAAGACAACCATGGAGGTGTGGTCTGGTAAGAAGCCTTCAACAAGACATCTTCGTGTTTTTGGTTGTGAGGAATATGCTCATGTGCATAGGGAGAAGAGGTCAAAATTGGAGAAAAAGACTATTAAGTGTATCTTTATTAGCTATGGTGTTGGTGTGAAAGGAAACAAGCTTTAGGATCCTGTGGCCAAAAAACTGCTATATAGTAGAAGTGTTATTTTCAGAGAGCTAACACCTTCCACTGTTCTACATCCAGAAGAGAAAGAAAAGAAAGTGGATGTGGTTTAGTTTCCCACTATGCCTGAGAAGGCTGAACCGGCAGACCCTGTGAGACCTGATGATGAGGAGAGCTCTAGCAGCTCTGAAAGCTCAGAAGAAGAAGTAGAACCTGAACCTAAGCCTTTGAGGAGGTCTACATGAAACATAAAGCAACCTGAGAGGTTTGGTTATACATTGCTTGATTCTAGTTGTGCTTTTGCTTTGCTTACTAATGCTAATGAGCCTAGAACTGTGACAGAGGCTATGGGCATGAAAGATGCAAGTTCTTGGAAGGAGGCCATGGAAGATGAGATGGCTTCTTTGGAAAAGAATAAAACTTGTGACATGGTGCCTTTGCCCAATGGATAGAAGCCTATTGGATGCAAATGGTTGTTAAGCAGAATTTTGGTGCAGATGGTAGTGTTGAGAAGTATAAGGTCAGATTGGTTGTGAAGGGGTACTCACAAGTGGAGGGATTGATTATGGTGAATTTTTCTATCCCGTTGCAAAGCTTACATCTATTCAGTTCCTATTATCTCTTGCAACAGCTTATGATTTAGAAGTGGAGCAGATGGATGTGAAAACAACATTCCTTCATGGTGACTTGGAGGAAGAGATTTATATGTCACAGCCAGAGCATTACATAGAAAAGGTAAAGAAAATTTAGTTTACAAGTCAAAGAAGTCTTTGTATGGATTGATACAATCTCCTAGGATGTGGTACTTGAATTTTAATGCCTTTGTGTTGTCTATTGGATTTCTAAGATCGAAATCGGATCATTGTGTGTATTGCAAATTTGACAAAGATCACATTCTCATTATTGCATTATATGTTGATTATATGTTGTTAATTGGGAATGGTAAGAACATGATTTCTGATTTGAAGTCTCAGTTGTTAGCATAGTTTGAAATGAAAAACTTAAGGGCATCCAGGTACATTCTAGGGATGGAGATCAGAAGAGACAGAGGAAACAAAAAACTTTGGTTAAGCTTGAGTAAGTATGTGAAGACCGTGTTGGATAGATTTAGCATGGTAGGTTACAGACCATTGTGTGTTCCTGTTTCATTGGGGACAAAGTTATATGTGAATGATTGTCCAAAGTCTCCTTTTGAAATGGAGGACATGATCAGAGTACCTTATGCTAGTGTTGTTGGCAATTTGATGTATGCTATGGTCTGTACAAGACTAGACAGTGCCCAAGTAGTGGGAGTCCTTAGTCGGTTTATGGCTAATCTTGGATGGATACATTGTGATGCAGTAAAGAGAGTGTTCAAATATTTGTAAGGTACTTTTGAGTATTCCTTATGTTATCATGGTCATCCTATCGGACCTCCACATTCTACATGTGTAATGTGGTAAAATTATGGATAGTGGGTGTCTGATTAGTTTGATGTCTATCCTCCTTTCACTAATTACATTCAAGGGCTTTGGGTCTAGTGGCAAGTCACTATTAGACCATTGGTCACTTACGAATGCAGGGACTCTTGGATTTATGTGATTTGATTTCCAATTATGCTCAATTATACCTCAAAACCCTAATTATGCAATTACGGAAGCAAATGGTCAAATTATTCAAAATGCTGCTACAGGAAGATGTAAAATGATAGATGAATGTGTACTTGTTTTCAAAGTTTAAAAAGAAGAATAGTCTGGGACAAAGGAGCGGGCACCCAAGTCCAATGCCCAAGTTTTTGTCAGGATCTGGAAACTTGATCTGCAACCTGTCTTGCTATATCAAATATTTTCCCATCACGAAATTTGTAGGACTTGGTAGCAGACACCCAAGTCCAGGGTGCTATTTTTAACTCTGATCTACAAATCTGACACTCTACAATATCCTCCTGCAACTCCACTTTTCATGTATCTTGAATCTGTAATGTGCAATCATAGAAACTTTGGGAGGGGGCTGTGGTGTTTAGAGCCTTGCCTTAGTCAAGCCCTGGAGAGACATTCAAGTCTTCCGAACAACGTTGTTAGATAGAGAGAGCATGTCCTTAGGAGGTAGAGGCAAAAACCAAATGATAAATTCTTAAAAACACAAATGATGTCACCTTGTAATGAAGATCTCATGGAAGGAAGAAGCTCTTCATGCCATGAGGAGATGATTGCTCAAATCTGCAAACACAAACACATAGACAACACAAATCTACTCTTGCTACACAATGAATGCCTTGAATCACCTTCACATAAACTTGAGAATCCAAATTGTTAGCTAGTAATCATCTAGTTATCATCTAGTTTACAAATGAATGCCTAAACATGCTTATATATGTAACTACAAACACTCCCATGAAGAATTTTGTAATTCAAACTTACCGTGTTGGCATAGGACCTAAATAATAGTCACAAGCTGATACCCAAAGTTTGGGACTAACCAAAATAGGGTAGGATTAGGGCACAAGAACCCAAGTCCTCCCCCCCTATTTTGGTTAGGGTTAAGTTCAAGGGATCTCCCTAGGTCCCATTTGTCATGAAACTAAGGGTTCATTTCATCGGGATGCCAAAATCTAATGCAAGATGTCCTAAATGTAGTTAAAAGACCCAGGAGCTAGACCTTATGAGGGAAAAGCCCCCAATGTGAAATTTTCCAACATTACATTTAGCCCTCACTTTAATGTATGTATAAATGCAAGGACTAAACATGCATTAAAGTATGGTTAACAAACATAGCAAACACGCCAAGCACGGAGAAGACATGTCAAACACATTGAAGACATTGATAGGCATGCAAAACATGGAGAAGACAATTACAGTCATGCAAGACATGGAGAAGACAACAGATGCATAGAAGATAGTTAATGCATGGAAGACATGAATGATTTCTTTTCTTTTCTTTTTCTCATATATATGAAATGGAGACACAAGTACAAGGAAAGTAAACACACCTCCCATAATGCAGGAAGCACTCATCATGTTGGTCTTTAAACTGCATATATGTGGCAACACACATGCAAGACACGTCGAACATCCCAAAATGCAAGAAGCACTCATTGCGCTAGTCTTTAGACTGCATATGGGGCAACAGACATGCCAAACAAATCAAGCACGCCAAGCACGTACACTTTGAAGACACAGAGAAAACATGATAGACAAGTTATGGAGTGTTCCTATTTCTAGGCTCATCACCATCTCAGGCACATTATAGGCACACACCGATGATTGCGCTTCGCAACAAAAATCATCGAAGACACGCTTAAGGGTTGAGCTAGTCATAGAAATGCTCCCCGTATCCTAATGAGGAATTTTTTAAAATGACAGGATGGGTAGTCTTTGCAAGAGATAAACCACCTCCACCTCCACAAGGGGCTTAAGATGATTGATTGATTGATTGCAAACAAAATTAGAGTGCAGGAGGGACTCATCATCATCGTCTTTAAACTATACCTGAGGACAAGCACATTGCTAACATCTATAATAGACAACTTACCTCATATATGCCCCCACCTTAAGGTGGTTGATATCATTCATCAATATCAGGCACGTTAAGGTAGGAAGAAAACACACAAGGGAACACAGACTTTTGCAAAGCCCATGCCCCCCGAAGGTGACATGTAATTTACGATCGCCAAATGTACCCACAAGCACATCCCTGCAAGAAACATGTTAGTGTCCATAATCATGATAAACAACAACATCAATGCATATGATCACTCACACAAATATCCAAGGTTATACTACAAATTCAGAGATCGAGGATAATCATGGGGCTATATCATGAAAATCTCAAAACTGAGTGTCACCAAGGCGAGATTCAAAGACAAACAACGTGCATGGAGCAGCAGTTTGTTAAGGTTTGTAAGTGAGATAAAAACATCATCAAAATCACTATGTAGAAATCATGAGTGCTTCTACTAGCCAAGCATCAAATAAGATATACAACCCCATCATCATATTAGGAACTAAGTCCAATTATTTATTTCTCCCTAAAGGGATACTACGTTTGCATCAGTATAAATGTTTTTCATCATCTGCCCACTAGATAGAAACACTAGAGGAAGGGAAACAATAAATAAAAGAGGAAAAACAAGTGTCTTAAGGACAGTCACATAGGAGGGTGCCCCCAAGTCACCAACTGCAACTCTATGTCCGTAAGACACAACACACAACAATGAAATTAGAGAGAGAGACAATATAGAATAATGATGATACAAATAGAAGAAGGTCACAACAGAGGTGATCTCCTAGTATCCTAGGCCTTACAAGAGAATCAAGGGTCATCCCAGTAGGCCTAAACAACACATAACACATCATGAGGGAAGCACATCATGAGAGATAAAGGGTTAGAAATACTTACCTATAGGATCTTTATATCAGATTTTTGAACTTGCGAACCTCTTGGAGAGGTATTCATTTGTTATTGTATGATGCTTGTTTCTTAAATCCTTATGTAAATGAGACTTTTGTTTCTTATGAGGGGGATAACCACTATTATTATGAACTACTGATAGTCATCTTACTCTTTTTCAATTTTTAGCAAGTTTTTGTTGTTGAAGTTGTGTAAAACAGTAACAGGAATCATCCCATACCATCTCACTCATCTGTATTAGTTTTTTTCTATTTGTTTTTCTGATGTATTTTGGTAATCTTCCAATCCTATAAAGGATAATGGAGGAGGAACCTCAACATAAATTATATTTCTTCATGGATGAGTTGGGTTATCTTCCTTATCCACCTCAATCATACCCATGATGTTATCATATTCCATGTAATGATCATCAACTACTTCCACTAGACCTTGTTCCAACATATTGTTATCAGTTTGCTTAGGGAAAGGATTAGTGAAGATTTGTAAATTTTGATTCGAAAGAGATACCATCTTATTTCCATTATCTTGAATCGATGAAGTCTTGTATTTCATTTTTAAGACACATACATCATTCAGTATCATGTCCTTGTGTCTGATGAAAATGACAAAAGGCATTAGCATCGAAGTAAGGTCCTTGTGCTTTACTAGGATTGACAAGCTTAATCAAGGGAAGCTTTAGAAGTTTATTACTCATAGCTTGATTCATGATAGACTGATAAGACTTAGATATCAGAGTAATCTTTCTTGGTTGATATGATGCTTTCTTCGAATTACTGATAGCAAACACATTAGAAAAATTGTTCATGTTTGGTCCATTAATCTTGATGAAGCTCCTATTATTATTATTCCTCTTAAAGTTATTTTGTGATGAACCACCCATGGATTGACCGACTTGAGTTGATGAGTTTTAGTTTTCATACTGACTAGATAAAATTTGATAATCGTGAAGGGTGGTACATAAGTGTTGAAAGGAGTTATAATTCACCAAGAGGAATTTTATCACAGATGTTAGGTTGTAGATTAGTGATACACACCTTTTTGAACATCATTATCTTTCATCTAATATTGAATTTGCATATATAAATCTTGATACTGACTAATAAGCTCAATTAACTTCTCTTTCAGACGTTGCTTGCAATAAACTAAATCAATCAAAGAGACTTGAGGTCCAATGTTTGCTTGAAAATGTTGTAAAAATTGATCAATCAACTGTGAAAATGAGTGTATTGAATTTGGAGGCAAAGAGAAAAACCATTCTAAAGCAGTATCTTTGAGAGATCATGGGAAAAGTTTTGCCAACAAATCCTCTTCAAAATAGAAATCACTACACAGCTGTGAATGCTGCCACATAAGTATTAGGATCACCTTTTCCACCATATTTTTCAAAGCGAGGAGTCTCAAACCTCTTGGGCATAGGAGTTCTCAAGATTACATAGGAAAGAGGATTACGGGCATGATATGTTGGTATATTAGGTTGTGAGGAATTTTTCAAATTTGTTACCTTTTTTTGTAAAGCAGTCATGTCCTGCAAAAGCTGGTTTAGGATGGCATCATTAGGAGATGCAGTTTGCTATGAGGAGTTGGAATCAAGGTGAGGAGGTGATTGAGCTTGAGATATGATAGGTAGAGGCTATGGATAGGTCAATGGTGGTTGGACATAATGGTAGGTGGAAGGTGGTTGAGATTAGCTATATGTAATGGGAGGTTGAGAATAAGTGGGATGAGGAGGTGGTTGAGAGCAATTATTCATAAAAGAGGTCCCCTTGAAAACCAAATTCTGATAATTAAATTCTACAGCTTTGTAATTAGTGCCATTAGATACTCCAATACCAGTGGTAGCATTACTACATGAATTCACATCAGTTGTTAAGATCGTTGATGCAAAGGTAGATGTTCCTGTAGTCGGTATAGGTTCTAATACTTGTGTACGAGATGGTGACAAAGTGTTATTTATCACTTTTATACATTCAGTCACTGGCATGATATTGGTTTGCACAATATGTGCTAAACCATGGATTGCATTCACACCATCTTGTCCCTCTTTTATCAATTCTCTTACATGGTGAATTAGAGGTATAGCTTCTTCAACTATCCTCTCAATTTACACATAGTCTTGGAATTCAGCTAGGTCTTTATCAAGTTTATCTATTTTCTCATTAGATACATGTCCTGTTGCTTCACTAGTATCATCAACATCATGAAAAGTTTGCTCCTCCATTGTGCTTATGATAGGTGTAATATCATGTAACATTTGTGTCTCTCCTTTTGTAAAGAAGGTGTTTAACGAACCAAATTCTTCAAGAGCACTAGATCCCATGTGTCTTATGATTCTTCTTAAAGGGATATTACTCTTATGGTAGTGAGTTATGAGACTCATGCAACAATATGTACAAACCTTAGGCACAAGATATGTTTGAATGCTTGATTTTTTCTACCTTTTTAATGCAAATATATAAAAGAAAAGGTCTTGTAAAGAATTTGATCAAGGGTAGAAAATAATATGTCTGATATCAGTCCAATACAGCAATAAGATCCTGTACAACACACTATTGATGCAAATCTAAGATGATGATAAGTCAAAGCCTAGTGAAAATGCCCTAAAATATGCAAATTTTCACCATTTTTCAATCCCAAGAACTAATGTAAGAGGTGTTGTAAGTAATTTTATGAGGTACAAAAAATAATATAAATGATATTAGTCACCTAGAATCATAAAATATTTTTCAACACGCTTGAGGTGCAAACTAGGTCAAACCCTAGGGCAAATCTAGCAAAAATATGTAATTTTTTACCAAATTTTCAATACAAGAGGCCAATAATAAGGTGTTGTAAAGAATTTTAGGAGGGGTAGTAGGTAACAACCCTGATAACAGCCAATTAGTGAAAAAATATTCTCTACAACACTCCTATAGTGCGAATCTAGAGAGTCGATAAGGCCAAATCTAGTGAAAATAAAGGGTTTTCAAGCCCTAGGTTTGAGGTCTTGATGTAAAATGCTATATGAATGTTTTGAAATCTGATTTATGATGAAAACTAAATGCACTTAGATCTGAAAATGTATTCCAATCCTTAAGATGCAAAATGGAATTGCAAATCTAATGAAAAATCAATGAAAATTGCTAGTTTTGCTGAAATTTTCTATGTAAAAAAGCAAAATTTTGAGATCTAAATGCAAATTTACACTAACATGCAACACTACAACGAAATGAAAATTTGAATGAGTGTATAAGATTAGTAGAAAAATCTGAAAGAAGATTTTACCGACAAACCCTAGTTTTTGAAATTACTAGGTTATATGCAAAATTCACAATTTTCAACAAAACCCTAGCAATTTTGTGATGAAAATGTAATTCAAGCTATTGAATTTTTTGTAACTTTCTGCAATTTAACTCAGATATGATGCAAAAATCATAAATTTGATGAAATTCACATTAATTAATGCAAAATAGAAAACCTAGAATGCAATTTTTTTCAAATTTTTCTAATTTTACAATTTTTTTGTAAGTTTTCCAATGCAATAAGATTAATGATACTATGAATGAATGAAATCAATACCAATATGAAGCAAAACAACTAGAAAGGTGCAAACAAGTCCAACAACACGGGTTCACCAAAATGTAATGTGGCAAAATTATGGATAGTGGGTGTCTAATTAGTTTGATGTCTATCGTCCTTTCACAAATTACATTCAAGGACTTTGGGTTGAGTGGCAAGTCACTATCAGACCCTTGGTCACTTAGGAATGCATGGAAGCTTAGATTTATGTGATTTGATTGCCAATTATGTTTAATTATGCTCAATTATACCTCAAAACCCTAATTATGCAATTACGGAAGCAAACAATTAAATTAAACAAAATGCTGCTATAGGAAGATGTAAAATGACAGATGAATGCACACCTATTTTTGAAGTTCAAAAAGTGGAATGGTTGGGGACTAAGTAGCAGGTGCCCAAGTCCAATGCCTAGGTTTTGTCAGGATCTGGAAACTTGATCTACAACTTGTTCTTGTTGTATTAGAGATTTTTCTGTCACAGAATCCAAAGGACTTGGTAGCAGGCACCCAAGTCTAGGGTGCTATTTTTAAGTCTGATCTATAAATCTGACACTCTGGAATATCCTCTTGCAACTCCACTTTTCTTGTATCTTCAATTTGTAACCTACAATCACAGAAACTTTGGGAGGGGGTTGTGGTGTTTAGAGGCTTGCTTTAGTCAAGCCCCGGATAGACATTCAAGTCTTTTGAACACCATTGTTAGATAGACAGAGTGTACCCTTGGGAGGCAAAGGTAAAAACTAAATGATAAATGCTTAAAAACACAAATGATGTCACCTTGTAGTGAAGATCTCATGGAAGGAAGAAGCTCTTCATGCCATGAGGAGATGATTGCTCAAATCTACAAATACAAACACAGAGACAACAGAAATCCACTCTTGCTACACAATGAATGCCTTGAATCACCTTCACATAAACTTGAGAATCCAAATTGCTAGCTAGTAATCATCTAGTCATTATCTAGTTTACAAATGAATGCTTAAACATTCTTATATATGCAACTACAGACACTCTCACCAAGAATTTTGTAATTCAAACTTATCGTGTCGGCATAGGACCTAAATAACTGTCACAAGTTAATGCCCAAAATTTGGGACTAACCCAAAATAGGGCAGGACTAGGGAATGGGCACCCAAGTCTTCCCCCCTATTTTGATTAGGGTTAAGTTCAAGGGATCCCCCTAGGTCCCATTTGTCATGAAACCCAGGGTTCATTTCATCAAGATGTCAAAATATGATGCAAGATGTCCTAAATGTAGTTAAAAGACCTGGAAGCTAAACCTTATGAGGGAAAAGCCCCCAAAGGGGACATTTTTTGATGTTACAATATCTATTCATAGATTTGTGGATTCTAATTAGGCAGGTGACATCAAGATAGTAGGAGATCCACCAGTGCTTATGTGTTTACTATGTTTGGTGGTGCAATTAGTTGGATGAGTCAGTGGCAATCTATGGTCGCTTTGTCCATGATAGAAGCTGAGTATATGGTTGCTACTCATGCTTGTAAGGAAGCCATTTGGCTTAAGAGGTTGTGTTCAGATATTGGTGTTAATGCAAGACATATTACAATCGGTTGTGACAGTTAGAGTGTGATTTGCCTAGCAAAGAATTTGACTTTCCATGGCATAACAAAGCATTTTGATGTATAGTTTCATTTTGTACGAGACATGGTAGAGGATGGGAAGGTGATATTGGACAAAGTAGACACTTTCAAGAATGTTGCAGATGCATTGGCGAAACCATTGGACACAAAGAAGTTTAGATGGTGTTCGGAGTCTATGGGCCTTTTAGTCCCTAGTAGTTAAATCTTTTCATTTCTTTTGGCTCTTGCAAGGTTTTCAACAAGTGGAAGAATGTTGGGAATTAAGGTGTCTCAACCTTTACAAATTCCTAGCATTATTTATTTAATTATATATTTATTTATTGTCTAATATTGTATTTACTTACACATTCAGGTTGAGGTGGCACAATGACATGTCATCTTACTTGGAATGTGACTTGGATGGTCAAGTCAAACCTACATGGATTTGGGCATCCCATTTGAGGTGGCATTGTTATGCCATGTGTTGGCATCTTGTCGTATGTGGAAGAGGATATTCCATATGACAGAATTTATGATGCATAAGAGCCAAGTTTGGACATTACTATGACAAGTGGCGACAAGTGTTGATGAGTATCTTTGCATGAAGGAAAGGCATCTTTGGGCATCCAAGTTGAGGTATGACATGTTGTAAGAGGAATTTACTATATTTAGTCTTGTATGATAGATTCTCTTACAACATTTAAGGTTGTTATGTTGGGAAAATCTATGACAGCTGTAAGATGTGTAAGAGCATCTGGCATAGTCTATTTTTAGCATGGAGCACTCCAATCTTGGAAAGTCAAATCTATCATGTATGACAGATGTAAGGGATGTATTTTCAGCTTGGAAAAGTTTCCTTTTATGCGGGAAAATGGCCATGTGGCCAAGGTGGATGCCTATCCCAAGAAGCTTCCAGAATATGCCTTGTATCTCTATAAAATGCATTGTTTTGGAGTTATAGTTGCATAGTGTTTTTATAGGTATTGTTATGCTGCTAGAAGAACTCCAGATTCAACATTTGAAGACTCTTGGAAGAACCTACATTGCAAGTGTATTGTAAACTATAATTGTTTTAAATAATACATTGTGCAATTTTTAGAGTGTGGGGTTCTTCACCTAAAAATGTTTTCCCCATGATACATCTTGTGTCTATCTCTCTGTCTACATTCTTGTATTGTGTTTGCTACTGTAACATCTCTGATATAACTTTAATATTACTGCAATTGTAAGGGTTAAAATGAATTTACATACCCCTCCCCTCATTAGATTAGTTCTAGGCTCATCAGCTAGAAAGTAAGGTATATCTTTTAGTCTATTTGGATCCTCCTGGATTAATTTGAATATTACTTCTATTCACAATACTATAGAGAAGGTAATACAACTGTGGATTATCTCTCTAACTTAGCAATAGACTACAGATTGAATGTTTCTTAATTTAATGATCCAATTGAAAATAATTTTCCATTATTCCACCTTATTCTTAAAAATAATAAACAAGAAATTTGATCTTCAATATCATAAAACATCAGGAAGCTAGCCCAAGATGACTCATACATCCATGATGAAGTGGCAGGAATACCTCTAGGTGACATGTAGTGTGGGTAATGGTAAGATCTCACTCAGATGTCTTCTATCCATTTGAAGATAGTCACTTCCACCTACATCCTTACAGTCTCTTCCATCACCTTTCATTGTGTTGTAATAAATCTTTAACTCCAAATCTTATGCAATCTTGCATGTTGATTCTCTTCATTTACTATGATCCGCAACTCCTCTCTCTCATCTCACCTTTGTGTGTCCTCGCATTCCCCATTTATTTCTACAATTAATGGCTTTTACTTCACCTATTCTCATTACTTTTTATCATTCCACCTCTCAAAGGATTTTCCTTACTTTTGTCATTGTGTTTCAATCATGAAATCTATGGTGAAGAAATACCACATCCCCATACAAACACAATCATGGACCTTGTTTAAGATGTTGAATTTGTGGAAATGATTGCCTTTAGCTATATCCATTATTACCTAACCCCTTTGGAAAAATTGAAAAAAGGTGATGGAGAGATACAACTTGTTTAAAGGTGACACACCCATTAGGGGACTCTTTCCTATAAATCTTCTATAGTCTCCTCCAGTGGTGGAATGTGTGTTTTAGGCCATTTAGAGAGGTCTTCTAAATAACTACTTCAATGCTCTCATCACGGCTCTGAATGCTCTCAAGTTTCAACTCCCTCCAAACATGGACATCAAGGCAAAGGAAGTGTTCAAAATTGTGCATTTTCTCATATTCCACACCCCATATTTGGCTCCTTGACCTCCAACACCTGCAATTCTAGCCCCACTTGTTTCTATATTACCTCCACTCTCTTAGTCAAGTAATATCTCTCATGAGGCTAACTACTGATCAAGAGAATCCTTAACATGATGTGATGTGCTTCTCTCATGTCATATAGATAATACTTTGGCCTAAATGTCATTATCATTTATGTTATATTTTGTATTCCTATAATAATTTCATTACTATATGTAAATGGTGTACTCACATTTTATATGGTTGTTTTTAAATAATGTTTAATACAAATATATGGTTGTCTTACACCATTTACTAAAGTAATAGAAAAAATATTTATTTTATCGAGAAATATAAGTTTATATGTGGTTTTGAAGGTTTTTCCTTAATACATAGATGTCTAAGAATTTTTTTTACATGTAATTATACCCAAGGGGACTAGTTCCTTTATATATATTAAAAAAGAATACCAATACAAATCTTTGTTACCAAAGTTCATAAATAATAGTTATTTATAAGAGGTTGTAACATAATATAATTAAACTCTATAATGGAAAGGGAATTCTCTAGGAACATTTCATTTAGGATGTTCATTTTTACTTAAATATTAGTAACAAATATCTTAATTAATATAGTGTAAGGAAAAATACACACCATTATATAATATATTTATGTTAATCAAATAAATAAAATTATTAATTAATAATTTATTTTCATAATTAAGTTGGGACTAGAAATAATAAATGTTGAATTATATAAAAATTAAATAAATTGACATGTGGTAATTACCTTTCCAAGATTATTACTATTTTTAAGTGTAATATGAATCATGTAAGAATGATTTGAATGGAGTGCATGTAGGAAAATTTGTAGAATTTAGGTAAGGGAAAATATGCAATGCATACAATTTTGTTTAGGGATGAGGTAAACAAAGACAAATCTAGGGCCCCACATGGGTCCTCCTCATCTTGCAAGGGGGAATCTACTAAGAAAAAGTTTGTTTTAGGATTCCCAAGTTCAACATCACCCAAAACATGGGTTGGGCTTCTTTGTAAAGTATTAATCTAGAAAAGGACATGAAGGGGTCTTTCTTAAAGTTCCCAACCCTGTTGTAGAGAGATATATGGAGAGATTCAGTTGCACTTTGCTTGGGAAATGTTTTGGGTTTAGACCAAATATTGATGTAGTGTATACGTGGTTAGAAAAAATTTGGAAGCTCAAAGGTCACATGGACATTTGTACCCTTCATAAAGATTTTTATATTTTCTCTTTCTTTTGTAAAAAATATTTTACCAAAGTCTTAGTGGATGGATCAGGGTTCTTGGGAAAAGCAAGACTCTCCCTCAGCAAGTGGAAACTAGCTTTTCATGCTACTATTGATCTCTACAATATGACACCTATCTATGTGAGGTTACCTAGTATACCCCTTCAATACTAGGAAGTAGTTTTTAAGAGAATTACCAACTCATTTGGTTAGTTCTCACTAATTGAAAACATTACTAGTTCTAGGAAATTTCTTGTATTTGCTTATTTTTTCTAAATATAGATGTTAACAAGAAACATCCTTTTGTTCTCATCTTATCTCTAAAATTTGGCAAATGGACTTAGAATTTAATTTATGAGAATGGAACTTGTCATTGTCAATTGTAAAAGTAGTTTGGATATTTGGTTACCACCCACACTATGATTGAAAATTAAATGACCTCTACTAGAGAAACTACTGGTACCAAAGTTCTTACCAATGAGATGCTTCTTAAATCCTATTTAAAGGAGAAATAGTTAGCTCCCCTATTTAAGGATATGATTGGTAGAGAGAAATATGGGATCTCTCACATTGGGGACACTAGTAAGTGGGTCTCACTATCTTGTCTAAAGTACATTATGGTGACCCTGACCAAATAAAGGTCCATGGAAGTGCTTCTGGCCAAAAGAGATAGGCTTTTCAACAAGCCAATTCTAAAAAGAAAAGGTCCTTACTTTTCCTTCCCACCCAATAAAAGTATCAATAGTGGAAAGTCATATTCTCCCTTTGAAGACTTGAAAAAGAAGAGCACCCCAATTAATTCTGACTTCTGGTAACAAGAAAATAGGCACCCTTGAATATCCAATTATAGTAAGGGATAATGGAGAGTGCTCATCCACTCAAATTTCTCTCTTTCATAACTTATTCTCTTACCCCTAGAAGACCCTTCTAAGCTTAGTTCTATCCTAGGTGCGGTTGATGAGTAGGTTGCTTTTTTTCCTTGCACTTTGTCTCAAGGAAAGTTTCCTTCTCCACCTATCTCTTATACAATGAAGTGGAAATGTGACAAAGATTTTAAGGATCTAAAAGCAACTAGAAAGATAGTTGATGTAGATATTAAAGCTATAAAGGGAAAAATCAACTCTAAAGAGACAATATTGAAGGAAATGGCCTAGGAGGTTGCTAATGGTTGGCAATAAATGTAGGAGCTAGTAAGTTCAAAAAGTAAAAAAAAAATGAAGATTTCATGTTAGAATATTTGAGTAATTAATGGCCCTCATAAATAGAGAATAGTGATAATTTATATAATATAAAACCATACTAATATCCTTTTTCTACAACAAGTGAAAATGTCTAATAATTCCTTTATTGAAGTATGTAAGCATTTCTAGCTTCTTGTTAATTTTGTTGTTGTAAATTTTGACAGTGCTTTTGGTAGTATTAGTACAATGTGGGATCCCCAGCAACTGGATAAAGAGGTAATAAGGAAAGACAAAACATCATCATGGTATCCTATTTAATAATGAAATCAACAAATATTTATGGTTTTTCTCAAACATATATGCTTTAAATTCAAAACTCTATGGAAAGAACTTCCTAATTTTAGGAATGATTTCAAAGGCTTTAAGTGGATGCTTATAGGAGATTTTAATTCTACCCTTCTTCCTTTAGCAATTTTTTGAGAAAATGAAGAATTTACATATGGTATTATAGATTTTTCTAAGTTTGTGGATAGTGGTAGTTTGATGGATATATAGCTAATGGGTTCTCCCTTTACCTGGGAAAATAGGAGGATGAGTTCCAATATTATTCAGGTTAAGCTTGACAACTTTTTGGTATCCACGAAATAGGTTGTCCTAGCCAACAACTATCTTTCAACTCTTTTGAGGATTAGATCTAACCAAAATCCTCTTCTTCTGAGCTTGAATCAAGATTGTAGAACTGGTAACTATCCTTTTAGATTCAAAATCATGCAAATTTCACACCCAAAGCCTAAAAAAATATTAAAATTGTGGAACATCGAATCCAAAGGTTTGTCCATGTATAGAGTGACCATGAAATTAAGGAATTTGATGAAATTTTTCAAAACCTAGAACAAAAAATCTATTGGCAATACATTTTCCCAAAATAATTTAGTCATTATAGAATTATATGCCCTAGAAAATGAAATACAATCTAAGTGAATGGATTAGTATACTCATCAACAAGAAAAGGAGCTCCTATCTTCTCGACATAACTTGATTAACAAAGAGGATGTTCTGTAGAAATAAAAATTTTATCTAGAATTCTTTGGCTAACTACTAGGGATAAGGATTCTACATTTTTTTATTAATCCAGACTAAAATATAAAAGATTTAGTAGAATTATAGAACTAATTAAGGAATATGACAACATCATCAAGGAAGAAGAGAATATTCAAAAGGAGGCTATTTTATATTTCGAAACCCTACTTTTTAAATCCTTAGAGTAGAATCACTCCAATGAAGAATAACTCTTATATGTCATTTCCTCTATCCTCTTTAGGGAAGGTAATGAAAGATTGTGTGAAAAGGTCATGATGGAAGAGGTAAGAGGAGCTATTTTTTCATTTGATTCTTTCAAAGTGTAAGGCCAGGATAGTTTTCCTGCAACATTTTTTTAGTCCATTTGGGATATTATAGTTCTTCACATCATAGAGTCCACTTAGAGATTCCTATGCTCTAGGAAAATCTTAAGAGAATTGAACAATAATTTTTTTGTTCCTTATTAAAAAAGTGTTGGGAGCTAATACTTCTAATTATTTGTATGTAAATAGGCTATGCAATACCATTTACAAAATATTGTCTAACATTTTGGTTCTACATATACAACCTCTTCTCTTATAGCTTATTTCTAGTAATCAAAGTAGCTTTGTGGCTAGATGGAAAATCCTTGATGTGGTCCTTATAGTGGATGAAGTTCTATATTCCATAGATAAAAGGAAAAAACCAACGTATGATTCTCAAACTCAATATAATTAAATCATATGGCTGAGTCTTGTGGCTATTCCTTTTAAAACTATTGCATAAATTCAAATTCCAAGGTAATATTTTTTCTTTATTAAAGGCTTGTATCATTACTCTTTAATATTTTTCATTTCTTATCAATGCTGATCCTACCAGATTCTTTGCTAATAAATGTGGTCTTCATCAAGGTGACCCTCTATCACATTATTTATTTATCTTCTTGGTTGAATTTTTGGATAGGAATATTAGAAAGGCTATTTTTAAGGGATCTATCAAGGGATTCATTCATTCCTCTTTTGTTAGGCCTTCTTCTCACCACCAATTTATTGATGACATAATTCTTCATGGGATGACCTCGATTATTGAAACTAAGAAATGTAAAGGTATCCTCAATAAGTATTCTACCATCTTATGTCAAAAAATAAACTTTGATAACAGTGTTCTCTTCTTCTTCAACACAAAGAAAGACTATCAAATTTAGCTAGCCCAAATTTTGAGCCATGCCATTATTAGCCAATAGGCTTTTCTATGCGAGCATTATAGTGCTCAAAATTGTCTCAGGCCATAAAAAAATTCACACCAAAAAATTTTCTAAACTTGTCCATGTTCCTAAACTTGTCAGTTGTTAGAATACAATCTGAGTTGGCTTGTTGGTGAAAAACTTGTCCTCTTGAAAGAGAGGTCACAAGTTCAAATCTTGCGAGGGTAGGGTATGTATGCCTCATATTAGAAGCATAGTTAGGTGCCTCCTGCATACTGAGAGTATGAGGTAGTAGTCTCATAGGACCCAAAATCAGGTCACCTGACATCATAAACTATAAAAAGATCCATTTCCATTTTCATATTGCGGTATTCCTTGAACCTCCTATAGGTGCAAGTGCTAGTGTATCTACCTTTGGTGTACCTTGGAATGTCACATTTTTCAAGAAGAATGAAGGGTACCTTGAAAAATTACCTTCTTGAAACATTTTTTAGAAAGTTAGTGGGTTGGAAAGGCTAACTTTCATGCCAAGAAAGAAAGTTTCAATTGTTTAAATTTTTTCTTCAAAGTGTCCCAGTATAGCTCTTATCTATCTTCAAGATTCCTTCTTATGTGTGAGCATAGATGGAGTAAAGTGCTGGTGAATGCATTTTTTTGCAAAATTTTTGGACTTGGAGGGAGTGCCAGTGATGGTTTATTTGAGGGGTTAGTGGAGGTTTTGGAGGGGGCACTAGCAATGGTTTATTTGAGGAGCTAGTGGAGGTTCTAGAGGAGGCCTTGGTGGTTGCTGGAGGGGAGTATTGGCCATCGTGGATGCTTGGGAGCTGGTAGCAGTCTAGGTGGTGCCGTAGGAGGTAGATGTGGGCTCATTGTTAGTTGTTTGAGGCAAGTGTTGAAGTTGTGGGAGTTGGCGATGCCCCAAAGGCTGAAGACACATTTCGAGATCAGCTTCTTGCTGGCAGGGGCTTGGGTTGTGAAGGGGACTTGGGTGGGGTCTAGATAGCACTCAAAATGACAAAGTGGCTATGGGGCTTGGAGGTGGTTTTGGTGTTGATGGTGTGGTGGCCATTGGTGCCAAAGGAGAGGCTAGAGATGGTGTTAATGGATTTTATAGGAAGGAGCGCTATAAATACATGCATGCATGATCAATGCACAATAGTTTTATTCTCTTTTTTTTGACTAGTTTATCCATCCAACTAGATTGCATGAGATTTATTATTTTTTAGAACTATTTGGAAGTGCATGTATTCGCAGTTTTCTTAGTTCCTTATTTTTAGTTTTATGACAATTGAGAAACTCTATTTATTCAGACTTCTAATCATTGTTTTAATAGCCTGTGTATTGAATAGCAGATATAGATTTTTCAATAATATACAGTGTGTTTTTTTCCTGTCAATCAGTAGCATTGTGTAATTTTTATATAGGTCAGTATTTTCCTTCTGCTCAGTATAGTATAAGTGTTGTTTTTATTTACCTTCAATTGGTATCAGAGCAAGTTGCAGGAATTTTATTTTGTAGGTGACAAGTTTTAGTGTATCAGTTATCTCCAATGGCTAATGGTAGCATCTTCCCAATCCATCTTCCGTTGTTTACTAGAGACAACTATGAATATTGGAGTATAAAGATGAAGACCCTACTATTATCCCAAGATCTCTAGGAATTAGTAGAAGTAGGATACACTGAACCTATAGATTAGAATGCTTTGAATGCTTTGACAACAAACCAACAAACTTAATTTAAAGAATAAAGAAGGAAGGACAATCGAGCTATCTTCACCATCCAATCTACATTGGATATGTCAATTTTTTCCCGTATAGCTAGTATGAGAAAGTCAAAGGATATATGGGAGGCCCTACAAACTGCATACCAAGGATTTGACAAAGTAAGATTGGTAAGACTTCAAACCCTTCAAAGAGATTTTTAAAATCTAAGGATGAAACAACCTAAGTCTATTCAAGAGTTTATTACTAGGGCTCAAAATATTGTGAACCATCTCAAAAGTCAAGGGGAATGTGTCACAGAGAAAAAAATTATAGTCAAAAAGATTTTGAGATCCCTTCCTCCAAAATTTGATCCAGTGGTCATAGCCATTGAAGAAAGTAAAGATCTAACAACATTCAAAGTTACAGAGTTGATAGGTTCTTTACAATCTCATTAGGAGTGTATGCAACATTCTATAGAGAGTTTGGTACAAGCTTTACAGTCTATAGTACGATTGAAGAAAAATCTACAACTCCTTTTTCTCCATCAAATAAGTCTCAAGGGGAGCCTTCTACTAGTAGAGGACATGGTAGATGAAGAGGAATAGGTTCTATGGATCAGAGAAGCATCTAGTGTAGATAGTATGAAATGTATGGACACTATGAATCTGAATGTAGTAAGAAAAAATCTGATTTGAATAAGTCAAGAGCCAACTATACTGAAGAGTCTTTTGAAGATGTAAAGCACTCCACATTTTTCACTTGCAAATTGGCAAATGAACCTCAAAAGGATGTGTGGTTCCTGGATAGTAGTTGCTCCAATCATATGAAAGGTAAATCAGATCATTTTGTCAAATTAGTTGAATTGTGAGAAGTCAAGTAAAATTTGGTGATGATAAAGAGGTTGATGTAATGGAAAAAGGTACCCTTGCAGTGAAAACTAAGCAAGGAGAAACTACTTTTATACATGACACTTTTCATGTGCGCAAATTACAACATAATATTTTAAGTATTGGGCAGCTCATAGCAAAAAAATATAAGGTTGTGTTTGAGTATAACTGCTGCAAAATATTTGATAAATCAGCTAACCATCATCTTGTAGCAAAGGCTTGTATGACAGAGAATAGATTATTTCCTCTCATATTGGTGTCTGCTAAGATGCATGCCCTCAAGGCAACCACAGATGATTTGTGGTTATGGCACCAATGGTATGGTCATTTGAATTTTCAAGGATTAAGTTTGCTTCATAAGAAATACATGGTGAGATGACTTCCTACAATTTAGGAAAAAGATGTTTGTTATAGGTGTGCACTTGGCAAGAAACATTGAAATAGTTTTCCAATGAACAAATCATGGAGGGAAAAATCTCCTCTAGAGCTTGTGCATGCGACATTTGTGGTGACATACCAGAGGAATATTTGGGTAAGAATATTTATTTTGTGACATTTATTGATGTTTTCTCTCACCACACATGGGTTTATTTTCATAAGAAAAAATTTAAGGCACTTGAATGCTTCAAGAACTTTAAGGCTATGGTAGAAAATCAAAGTGGGTATTCTCTCAAAATACATAGAATAGATAGAGGGGGAGAATTCACTTCCAAAGAGTTTTTTTATTTTTGTAATACTCATGGCATCTAGAAATAACTTACGAGAGCTTATACCCCCAGCAAAATGGTATTGCAGAAAGGAAGAACCGTACTATTATGGAGATAGCACAAAGTATGTTGCAATTTAAAAACCTTCCTAATTGCTATTGGGGAGTTGCAGTAGCAACCACAATTTATATTTTGAATCGAAGGCCAACAAAATTGCTTTAGAATATCACTCCAAAGGAAGCCTGGAGTGGACACAAGCCCTCAGTAGCTCACTTTAGTGTATTTGGTTGCCCCACATATGTTCATGTTCCTGTTCAGAAGTAGAAAAAGTTGGATGCAAAATCCAAACTTTGAATCTTTGTGGGCTATTCTGATTCCACAAAAGGATATAAATTCTATAACCCTAACACAACAATGGATTATTAGTCAAGATGTGGTTTTTGATGAAGGGGGAGTATGGCAATGGCAAAATGGTGTACAACAAAAAGCACCTATAATTATGAACATAGAAGATGACAGTGTTCCTCCTCTCCCCACAAGCTCAACTGGAAGTTCAACCTCCAAGAGTAGCCCAAGATTGAGTTCTCCAAACTCATGTTCACCAAGTTCTTTTAATAGCACAAATTTAGGTGATAGTTCAAGTCTAGCATCAAGTCCAAGCTCTTCAAGAAAGGTGTGAAGTTTAAATGAAATTATGAGAGGAGTACAAATATAAATCTAGTTCTTCATTTTGCTTTGCTCAGTCAAATTCAAGGTGAACCCTCTATGTATGAAGAAATAGTATAAGAGAAAGTGTGGATTGATGCCATGAATGAAGAGATGAAAGCACGTGTCAAATGGCTCTATAAGGTACAATATCATGCTACTACATTTGTCACTTTGTGAGATCAATTAGGAATCATCGTCGTTGATCATCCAGAGGGAGATTGAAGACATGTGTGCATGATCAATGCACAATACTGTTATTCTCTTTTTTAGACTAGTTTCTCCATGCAACTAGATTGCATGAGATTTATTATTTTTAGAACTATTTGGAGCTGCATGTATTCACAGTTTTCTTAGTTTCTTATTTTTTGATTTTTTATTTCTAGTTTTATGAAAACTAAGAAAATTTATTTATTTAGAATTTTGATTGCTATTTTAACAACCTATGTATTGAATAGTAGATACATATTTTTCAATAATATACAATGTGCTTTTTTCCTATCAATGAGTAGCATTGTGTAATTTTTATATAGTTCAGTATTTTCCTTCTTCTCAGTATAGTATAAGTGTTGTTTTTATTTACCTTCATGCTATGGGAGATGGTGTGAAAGATGGTTTTGAGGAGGCCCTAGTTTTGGGATGAAGCAAGTGTTGTTTGGATGGAGGATCTGGTGGAGGGGTTAGAGGTAGCTTTCATGAGAGACCACAAATAGGGCTCTAGAGGAGTTTTTAGTGGTGTAGATGGTGTTTTTGGGCCTAGGTGGAAGTGCCAGAGAGGGCCTGGGTAGAGGCCCTAGCGGTGGTTTCAATGGTTGATACAGCCATTGGAGTTTTCTTTATGCTGTGGGGTGGATGGAGGCTAAGAAATGTTTATGATGCCCTCATTTTCCTAAGCCATGACGAAATTTTTTGCTATTATATCTTGATATGGGCGTTCTTTTCTAATGGTGAGACTATGTGGTAGATTTGGCACACAAAGGTGTTGTCATCCTGGGACCTACATTCTCACGTGAAGTCACAGAGGTGGTGGTTAGGATGGTGGCAATGGTTTTGTGGTGATTGTTGGAGGAGGAAGTGGGCTTCATAGTGGGTTGGGTTGTACTGGTAGTGGTGGCTATGCTGGTCCTAGTAGGGTGTTGTAGCCTCACAAGTAATTTCATAGGGAGCTCTAGTGGGCTCTTAGGCATTTTTGGTGGAGGTAGAGACCCTGGTGGAGGTGTTGGAGGCACTTGGGATGGTGGTTGTGGCCTTTGTTGGTTGTTGGGTACAGAAGGGGGGTGTGGAGGCCTTGTTTTATTAAGTGGTGGTGATTTAGGTGGAGGTTGCAGGGTTGGTGGTAATGTAGACATTGGGCCAGATGGCAGTTGTGTATTTGGTAGAGAGTTTGGGGGGTTTTAGTCTTGGTAGTGATAAACTTTAACCAATGGGCACATTCTAAAACAATCAGTTGGTTGAAATCTTGTAGACTCCTCAATTTTGTATGATTGATCTTGTCAAAAGTTTACAAGTTGAGAAAATAGAAAAATAGTTGGCACACAACTTGCTAGCTATTTACGATGGGTGCATGGTTGTAGTCCCTGGTGGCAGAGGTGGGCTGGGTGATAAATGTGTTCATGGTGGAGTTGGTTGTAGCATTTGCTAAAATCCTGGTGGAGGAGTAGACATGGGAGGCTCTTGTGTCACAAGCAATTTCAAATCCTGACTTTCATGGCACTAGATCTATGCAAATTTTAGGACAGTCACATCAGTGTCTCTTGTTTGTCCTTTATGTCCCTTTAATGGGAAATTCTTTGGCATGGTTGGCTAGTGTCCATTGGTACACTTTACTTAAATATCATCCACTGTAATGGTCAAACAATCAATAGTGATTTTACACATCATTCACAACAGAAAGTGGTAAATATTTGTGTAGACACCTAAAATTGGCTTGCTTCACAAAATAATTTCCCATGTCTCGACACCAATTTATCCCTCCTATTAATTAAATAAATTCATTTTATTTAATTAAGTTATCCCTAACCATCTGTCTATCCCTTGTGATCAATTAACTCACTTAATTTATCACTAGACCTTACAACACTATCCCTCATTAATCAAATAAATATTCCCAATATTTATTTGGTTCAATTCTCCTTTTCCCTAATCCTCATTAATTAGATAAATCATGCTTATCTAATTAATCTAGAATACTAATTGACCTACCCTAACCTACCCTAAATTTTGAAAGGATACTATTATAAGATTTTATATTTTTCTGATGGGTGCATGAATTATTATATATGTGCAGCTACATGGAGGAATGTCTAAGAAGCTTGCTAGAGTTGTGTATAGTATGATGAAAATATTTCCTATAGTAGAAGCCTTGTGTGCATTACATCTAGCACATGAGAAACCAAAAACTATTCTTCAACACTGTACAGATTGCAGCATGTTGGAAATAATCCCAACTACATGCATTTACTCCCTTGTATGATCTCGCAGGCTATAGTATCTGTTGTTCATCTCCCATGCGTGTGAAACTTCTTTCATCTACTCTGTCCATTTCATTTGGACTTCATTGAAATCTTTTTTTGATCTTGTTTTAATTGCAATATCTACAACTTAGATTTTTTTACGCTGGCTACAAACATACAGTTAATTTTAATTAATGTTTAGTATTTCCCTCCTTTTCTGCCTGGGCACATTCATTGTCTTTTAAAAAGGTTCTATATTATTATTTATATAAGAGAAAGAACAGCAGTTTAGGTGCAATCATCAACATGGTGTAAACAACACATATATTGGTCATTGTTTAAATTTTCTGGGCATATCAAAGAGCTGTAGCTCTATTTTCTTTGCATCTTTTTGTATAAAGGAAGAGTAGTAGTTCTGTTATTGCAAATCAAATATTTTTGTATAGATTTTTTTTTTATATTAATATAAAGGATATATTGCTGTTCATCCCCTGTTTTTCTTTGTTTTGTGTCATATTATCCTCTGCCTCTTATCCAAAACATGGTATCAGAGCTGAAGGTTATTAGAGATGAAGGTTTCTAAGAAAGGTTATTAAGGAATTAGAGTTTATCACAACCAACAATGGCATCTACATATAGAACAACTCTCACAAATCCATAAATTCCACAATTTAATGGCAAGAATTATGACTAATGGGCAATCACCATGAAAGATTTGTTTTGTTCTCAAGATATTTGGGAGCTTGTTGACATTGGATTTCTAAAGCTATCTGATGCAACGGCATACAATGCATTGACACAAGCAAAGAAAGACTTGTTGAGATATAATAGGAAGAAGGGTTCAAAAGCTCTATTCTACATCTTTCAAGTAGTGCATGAGAGTATTTTTTCAAGGATTTCAACAACAACAAAGTCCAAACAGGCATGGGATATTCTTCAAACAACCTATCAAGGAATGGCAAAAGTGAAGACAACTAGGTTGCAAATGTTGAGAAGGGATTTTGAAACAATCTACATGAAGGATAATGAATCGGTAGATTCATTCTTTAATCAAATTCTTGGACTTGTAAATCAAATCAGGTCACATGGTGAGATACTTGAATATAGGAGAGTGGTTGAAAATATTGAAAGGAGTTTGCCCACAAAATTTGAGTCAATTGTTGTGGCCATAGAGGAGACAAAGAATCTCTTACAATTTTCAGTTTATGAGCTCCATGTATCTCTCATTTGTCATGAGTAATAGGTCAGAAAACACCTCATTGGAGCATGCATTCAAGTCACAAGTTTCAATCAACCATGGAAGAGGTAGAGGAAGAACACATTTCAGAGGTAGAGGAAGAAATTCCTATAGAGGTGGAAGAAACAACCCATCAAACTCAAGTGGAAGAGGTAGCAGCCAATACCCAAGTCACATTGCAACTCAAAATCAGCCTCAAGGCCAAAGGTAAGACAAATTTCAAGTCCAATGTCACTATTGTAAAAAGTACGGGCATTATTCAAATGAATGTAGGAAGAAGCAATATGATTTTAGCAAACCAAATGCAAATTTCACAAAATAAAATCAAAACAAAAAATTAGATCAAAGCACTATGTTTTTGGCATGCAATGTAGCACAAGAGAATCAAAAGGATGTATGGTTCTTAGATTTAGGTTGCAGCAATCACATGACAGGGAACTTAGAAATATTTTCAAGTTTAGATGAAAAAGTAAAATCAGATGTCACATTGGAGAATGACAATAAAGTGTCAGTTATGGGTAAAGGAGACATTAACATTCTAACTAAATAGGGGGAGAAGAAGTATATTTCAGATGTGTATTTTGTGCTTGGTCTAAAACATAATCTAATGAGAATTGGATAGCTTGTTCAAAAGGAGTATAGAGTCTTCTTCAAAAACAAAGAATGCACTATTCTAGATAAATTTCCAAGTAACCAGCTCATTCCTAAAGTGCAAATGACAAACAATAGAATATTTCCCCTAAAGATTAAGCCGGATTTGAATATGGAATATGCTCAAGCACACCCCACAAGGAACCCACAAGAGGATAAAGAAGAAGTTGTAGCAGTTAGACAAACCATCTTTCAAGTAGAAATAAAAGATGAAAATTGGCTATGGCATCTAAGATTTGGGCATCTCAGCTTTGGAGGTCAAAATTTGCTTCATAGAAAAAGTAAGGTAAAGGGTTTTCCATTAATAGAGAAACCAAAAAGAGTATGTGAAGGATACATCCTAGGAAAGCAACATAGAGAATCATTTCCAGTAGGTAAGTCAATTAGAGCCAAGATACCTTTGGAGATTGTGTATTCAGATTTGTGTGGACCAATGCAAACACCATCAATTGGTGGAAGCTACTACATTTTAACTTTGATTGATGACTATTCAAGGAAAACATGGGTTTACTTCCTAACACAAAAGAATGAAGTGTTTGATTACTTCCGTCATTTCAAGGCACTTGTTGAGAAGCAAAGTGGGCACTATATCAAAGCATTGAGAACGGATAGAGGCGGTGAATACATCTCCAATGACTTTTTACATTTTTGGAAAGACCATGGGAATCATGTAATCAATTCACAACTAGATACACACCTCAACAAAATGGGGTAGCTGAAAGGAAAAATAGAACAATCATGGAAATGACAAGAAGCATGTTGAAAGCAAAGCATTTGACAAATGAATATTGGACTGAAGTTGTTTCATGTACAACTTATATAATGAATAGATGTCAAACCAAGAGTGGGAAGAATATGATTCTTGAAGAAGCATGGACTGGAAGAAAACAAAGTGTTGCTCATATGAGAGTATTTGGATGTGTGGCATATGCACATGTGCCAGATGAGTTGAGAAGAAAATTGGACAACAAGGGAGAAAAGTGTATATTTGTTGGATATAGTGTAGTGCCCCCTCATCATTGGCTTGTGATAGTGGTAGTTCTACATTGCTCTCTATCAGTAGGAGATAGTTGTTAGTTGTTCATTGCATTGGTACAGTTCTGAAACATTGATAATTAGGTTAAGAGTTTATGATGGCATTACTATTATTCCAGTTATGATGCAAATTAATATTATCATGTTTCTTTTGATTGGTTGGTATTTGAATTCAGATAAAAGTTGTTATGATATTGTTTTAAGAGCAGAGACGGTGTAGTACTACTCGTTTCGAGCACCCTACTACGTCGTGATTCTCTAACTCTTTGTGCATGTTGACACATATGTATTTAATCATATACAACCAGTTGCTTGGATGTAGACTGTAGGTACCGAACCTCAACTCCACCTAATATAGTAGGTTTGAGCGGGTTCTTACACCCATGGGTATCAGTGATGGGAGATAATGTGAGATCTATTCCACTAGGTCGTCCTTGTCATTTATTGTGGTCTCGAGTCATGTTGTAATGCTTGGTCCTTGCCTCGTATATTGGTAATCTTGTGTTGAGGTGTATCGTTGCATCATGTTAATTTTTGCCCTTGTGTAGTTCAAAAATACTTTAATGTTTTATTATTAATTAATGATGCTTCTATTATGTTTATTAGGTAATATTTGGTTTAGCTTGAAGCTTTGAATGATACCTTGGTTAAAGTTTATTATAATCTAGAATTAATTATCTCCTACCCAAGGATATTCTTGTCATAAATTGGAGTTTCATGTAATTAGTATATATTTTGTACAGAATAATTTTGATAAGAAAAATAAATGCCTTGAGTTGTCGAATATGAATTCTCTGGGTTGAGGAATCTTTATTATTTGTAAAATTTTAAATTTCTAGAGGAGTGGGTTGTTGGGTAACGGATGCATGTCTGCATCTAATTTTATGAGTGGAATCATTTTTTTATGGGGGGGCAAAAAATAGAGGAGAAAAAGGGGAGAAAACGGAGGATTTCTAAAGCTTTGGGGATCAAGCTCAGGGTATGTTGGTCTATCTAATTGTATGATAACTGTGGTTTGAAAGGGGACCACTTCTTCTTTCCTGTGCTCTTCTTGGTGAAACCATCCTTGTTCTATCTAGATGATTTGTTATTATCTGCATTCCTTGTATGTTTTTAAATTTAGACCTATCGGAGCTGTTACTGCTGGTATATTGGGCCCTCCTCGTTTAAACATTTTATTATCTTCCTTTAAAAGTTTATTGTCCGGAAGTTGAGATCATTTCTTCGCCAAACTAGCTATGTGATTTTGGTTTATTATTCTATTGGGTGTGTGCATTCCTGAGATAATTATATCCCTGCCTGACCGTGTGTTATGTAAACCTCTGAGAACATATTGAATTCAGAACAGTGTTTTCTGGTTTCCTTGTTCGGCAATTACATTGGTATTCTTTGAAATCTTATTTTTTGGAACCTTTTTAACGAACCCATTTTGGGGACTTTGCAATTGCTTCAATCAACAAACTTTATTCCTATGGGACACCTACCAAGATAACCCTGCAATCACAATTGCTTGAATGTATTATAATCTTCTATATTGAAACCCTTTTTGTGCTCATGTCGTGATCACTGTTTTCCCTAGCATGGTGTCTCTTTTAATCCTTATGACAGCCGATTCATGTACCTCTACGGACATCTCTTCTAGGCAATCTGTCAAACGGATCAATTTACCATTAATGTGTTTCCAATAAAGATGAATTTTGTTTGCATTAATATTTGATCATATTCATGTTTGGTTAGGAGATAAGATTTTTACTATGAGTTCACTGTCTTATAATGGGCAACTTCTATGTTTCTTGTAGTTTCTTTTTGTGTGGGTGGAAACTAGCTAGTTTCCATTTGTTACACTCATTCCCTATCTGCTGCAGGTTTTTGATCGACTTCCTGCATTGTCTAATAGTTCTAAATCATTCTTTTCTACCAATTGCTTCTGCTTGAAAGTTATTAAATAGCTTTATTCAAATCTTCTGGTTCAGCAACGCTTTGTTTGAGCAGCCTTGGCATTAGTGTCTTTAGTCTACTTACCTTCTTTGGTTATTTAGATATCATTTCCAATTTTGAACCTCTAGTGATGAAGACCTTTGTCGCGGCGTTCTTCTAGGAAGACCTTATGTTTTTATTGTTATATCTGCCAGAATTTCCCCTACTAATCTTGGCCACCGACCCAGTTTAGAAGGTCGACCCTTACTCCTTTGCATATGCATGAAAGTTTTTGAGTCTGTTCTTTTTACAAATCACTCTTGTTTTTATCTTGGCATTCTGGCTTCCAAGAGACCGTACTATTTCTCGACATCGATTTGGTTCACCTCCATTGTCTTTGCTTCCATAAGTTTTGTTTACATATTGTTGGGGAACTCTCAGATGCTGCATCGGACTTTAGTTACCTCTTTTTGTTATGCTTGGATGGATATCCCTTCATTATTATTATGGAAATCTCACAATTTACTCACTGTTTTAGTGCACACCCATTTTCAGATTGCTAACAGACAAGAAGACAGAAGACTGATAGTTGCAAGGACTACACATGACTCAAGTACAACCAGTATCCACATACCATGCAAGGCATTTACCCTATTGCATACAAATGTCAACAATATATATATCTAGAGCAAGTCATAGGTTCTCTTGCTCCCAAAATCTCAATCATAAACAAAGTATAATCTAGAGCAAGGCATGGATCCTCTTGCTCCCAGAATCTCAACCATAAAATAAACCAACACAGAAATCTATTACATGCTTAATACAATAATGAACCACAACAATTAAGAAGGACCCTACCACATGGATTCAAAACATATCAACCTAATTAGGTGTACTAAGTAAGGCATTATCCCTCTTGCACAGCTGTCATAATCACATAAACCATAAATAGAGAGAAGTCAACATCCCATAAAACCCAAACAAGTTAATCCTTAACAAGATTGCAATATTTCAAGGGTCAACCCACAACTACCCCTCTTAGCCTCTAGAATCTAGTTTCTCGATGATACAAAAACTAGACACCACATAACACAATGGCCCCACAACGACATTCACTCTCAAAAGCACAACATCATCTAGAAGACCAAACAACACCATAATTGCAACTTATAGCATAATGTACTAGTGCAGGAGCACCATGCCAACCTCATGCTTCTATGATGAAATTTTTGAAGAATGATTCACTTTTGGTGTCTTAACATTGTATCAAGGTTATATTGATTATTTGTTCATGTGTCTAGGTCATGAGGAGGACAATATTTAATGTTTGTGTCAAATTTGGAAAGAATGTAATAGTTGTCATCTAAATTGTAAAATTCCTAAAGTTGTAAAATGAGGAAGGTAAAGGGTCACCTTGTTCCAATTCATTGGAAGGAAGTGGAAACTGAAGAGACAAATGTAGAATGCCTTTATTAAGGCCTTGTAAGATCCAAATAACTTGGAGGTGGTTAAATATGTGAACGGGATCAACAAAGAACACTATTTTTATGCATTTTCTTCAAAAAATCACTGTCTTCTTGCTGTGTACGGCCCTGTACAGATATGCATGGATGTTTCATTGTTTGTAATTGTTTGATCATTTAATCACCTACCTATTCCTTTTTGTTTCATGAAGATTGGAGGAGTTTTGCATTAGATATTGCATTTTTTGTAGAAGACTGTCAAACCCTCTGTTAGGGTAAACAGTAAACTAATATAACTATGTTTCTTCTTCTGTTATCCATTGCATGTTGATTATCATTGGTGGAAATGATTATGATAGTATTTGCTTTCATGCTCTTAAGGTCTCAGACCCAATAACTAAGGTGGATGTGGGGAAGAACCAAAGTTTGTGACTATTTTTCTATGACAATCTAGAAAAGCAGAGTTCCAAGAATAGTGAACAGTTTAATGAAGGGTAAGAAGGCCTTTGATAGTCTTGTTTGGGTCAGAAGAGTTAGAAACTCCAAATGGTGCCTTTGTGGAGACCCTTCTCTTGAGAAGTTCTTGTGAAACTTGAAACATCTGAGTGATTGTATCACATTATTATGCAATATGCTAGCATGAAGTTGAGTTAAGTTGTTCTTTTCCTCTGCATCATGTACTAATTATGGTTTGAATAATCTAACATAAATCCAATCATGATCAATCATCTAACAAATATAAGGTGAATCTTTCTCATCCATGTAGAGCAATAATATTCCAACTATTAGTGGCAATTACTAATACATATAAGGCATCCAATCTTCTTATCCATATAATCTAAATCAATTTGTATACTAAATATTGCATATCATAAATCAACATTCTAGGTTATTGACTGGCTACTTCATAAGTTCAACATAACTAATTACCACAACTTGAGTCTTTCCAACTATAACATTGACAAGAAGTGTGCATATAGCTAATATTCTCATAACATAATCTGGAGATTTGTCTAATTCACATATGTTGAACCGATATTCAATTTACTACTATGCTATTTCATAAGAAAACATGTTTTCATGATTCAACCTAATTCTCATATCTAATCCACACTAATACAAATATTTCTAAATACAAAAGGAAGATCAACACATACATCTTCAATTTCTACCAGGATATAAAACCTAAACTAAAATAGGATCATCCTCCTAAATTAAACAATCTTATTTAGAAGCATAAATTCCATTCTAGAAGATGACTTTAAAATATATATATATATATATATATATATATATATATATATATATATATATATATATATATATATATATATATATATATATATATATATATATATATATATATATATATATATATATATATAATTTCTGTAAGTTTGCACTTGTTGATCTATCATTCTAGGGTTGTATGACGAGGCATTACATATAGTGATGAATCAAAGGCATATAAACTATACAATCCAATAACCAAAAAAATAATAATCAGTAGAGATGTGCAAATATCTTCACCAAGGCATTAGGAAAAGAAAGTTTTGTCTATCAAAGAGATCATTTGAGCATTATAGATGGCAGTGGTTGTGATTAGGGGGGAGTGTTGGAAATAATCCCAACTACCTATATTTACTCCTCCTTATGATCTCCCAGGTTGTAGTATCTGTTGTTCATCTCCTGTGCGTGTGAAACTTCTTTTGTCTGCTCTGTCCATTTCATTTGGACTTCATTCAAATCTTTTTTTGATCTTGTTTTTATTGCAATATCTACAACTCAGATTTTTTTATGCTGGTTGCAAACATACATTTAATTTTAATTAATGTTTAGTTTTTCCCTCCTTTTCTACCTAGGCACATTCGTTGTCTTTTAAAAAGGCTCTGTATTATTATTTATATAAGAGAAAGAACAGTAGTTCAGGTGCACAATCATCAGCAGGGTGTAAACAACACATATATTGGTCATTGTTTAAATTTTCTGGGCATATCAAATAGTTGTAGCTCTATTTTCTTTGCATCTTTTTGTATGAAGGACGAGTAGCAGTTCTGCTATTGCAAATCAAATATTTTTGTATAGATTTTTTTTCATTATATTAATATAAAGGATATCTTGCTATTCATCCCTTGCTTTTCTCTATTTTGTTTCATATTCTCCTCTACCTCTTATCCAACACAGCACACTATACTTGGTAATGTGTCTTGTCCTAACCTCCTCAAAATTGGACAAAGGAAAATAATAATACAAATTTATAACATTTTTTAGATGTTGATTATAGAAAGATAATTCCCTGGTAACTTGTGAAGAAGAGTATATCAGATGAAAGGAAAAGAACTTTGCATGAGGCTTGTTCATAATCTAACTTATTATCTATCTTTATCTTCAAGAAAGATATAATCATCTTAGGTCGATACTTCTGTTGAAAACTATTTGGTCACTCTTTCATTTCTATGTCAGAACTTAACTGATATTGACCTAAATGTAGTACCTAAACAGATATTGACATGATCTTAACATTCATGATTCAAGCAAAAAAAGTTTGAACTATGCTTGAGATTTAGGCTTTAGAAATTGTCTTAAAACACCCTTCAAGTCCTGTTACATTTTTAAAATTTTCTAGCAAGGAATGCTCAATAGAACTAGATGAATTGCATTTCATGATTATAAAGGCAAAAGTTTGTTACATTGTTTTTACTCATTCTTATCATTTCTATTTTTTTAGGTCATTACTGGGGATTCAATTTTGATAAAATTTGAAAGAGCCAAGAGTGCTTTGGATCAAAGTTTGAGGTGTGTTGAATCCATAGTAGCACAGATACTGGGGCAATAGGTAGTTAGCTAACAAATCAAACTTATTATTCCTTTGCAGTATTGTTTTTGCATATGCCTTTTGGCAATTGATCCATGCATGTTAAATTATGAGAATAATGGGGAATGTAATTTGTTTTCCTTCTTTCCTAACCTGTGGTTGGGCATTGGCCATCTAGCTATAGAATTTTTCTTGGAATCACCCAACGTACTAACGCTAGATCTTAGATGGCCTATTTATAGTAAAAAAAGTCAAGACCTTGATGTTAGTCCTCAATACTGAACACTACACACAATGCTAATTGTACAATGATTTAACAGAATATTCTACCTCTCTATATCGAATTTTGGTTGACCAGGTTAATTTTAAATTTTAATCTTGTCAGATTTTGACCCTAACCTCAATCCTAAAAATTTCTTGTATAGGAAGTGCTTTTGTTAGGAAGAAACATTAATTGTTATCAGTTTTTTAATTGGTTGTTATGTGCAGGTCCTTAATTGTTTCAAGTAGAGTTTTACTATTAGGTTGGCAAGTCTTTGTGGGGCATCTATGTGGCATTATGGTTATATTTATTAAAGTCCTTCTCTGGTTATCTATATGATGAGTTCAGATGTTCATTTTTTGTAGGTTATATCTTCTTTATCTCATCTCTGCATTTTGATTAAATATTTGTCGATTGAAGAATTCAAACTGCTGTAATCTTTTTCAGATTTTTGTTTATTTGTTTGTGTCATAGGAGAATGACATTTAGCATCTTGGAAAATATCTCCTACAGTGAACATATATATTGGGTGTTAGTCTATTAGTTAAAGTGCTATGAATATATATGCAGGTGGGGTATGATATATGTGTTAATTTTTATTATTTCAATTTTTAAATAAGTTTTAAACCTTTGAGCAAGTTTACTGTAATTTTAACAAATATTTAAAGCACTTTGTGTAAACATGAGAAAGAAAAGATAGTAGGAGTTTTTTTTCCTAAATGCTTTCAAGGCTTCTTAAAGTAATTAGTATGATTAGGAGTTACGATTGATATATCTTTGGTAATACTTATTGTTGAGTATTTAATCATATATTTAAATTTATATATTTTAAATATATTAATTATTTAAACTTTTAATATATAATGTATATTAAACAATACGTAAAATTATTAGAAAAAAGATTAACTTTTAAAAATCAAATAATTTTAAAACTACATTTATCTTTTTTAATACACAAAATCATAAAATTTATAGAATCTTGTGTTAGAAGAGCACAAATATCTTAAAAAAATAAAAGTAGGTTGCTAAAACATCAAATTAGATGTTACATGGTTCTATGAATGATGGTACTCATGTTCTTCTCTTGAGTTGTATAGGCAACTGGAAGAGCATGATTTGTAAATACCACTTATATCTTGATAAAATAACTACAATAATAGAAGCAATGATCAAATGCCTTTTACTAGTTTATTACACATTTATGTTTCTTTTTGGTACCTCAACCCATAACAACATCATAATATTGATTAACATACCCCTGCCTATATCTCTGATGCTACTTTTGTCTTTTGTAGATATGGATCTCTAGCATAAACCAGTAATTATACACTATTATTTGCGACCCCTTCTACCTAATCTCAACCCCATCTTGCAGGTACTTGGTGGAAAATTGTTTAAATCTACTTCCCAAAAATGTCAACTTTATAGGAATATGTGGTTGTATCAAAATGTTACATTAGAAAAGGTGAATATAGGTAAGTGTTTTTATGTTCATTGCAATATCTTCATAGTTACTTTGAGATATGCTCTTTTTATTCACCATTGTACTTATGCATTTGTAACTAACAATTGCAACAAATAATATGATGGCTCACCCTCTTTACAATGAAACTTTGTTCCAGATCTTTTTAATTGTAATAATTGACATGCTCATATTGCTTGTAGCTATCTATTTCATTGATAAAACTAGTCATTTTGTAATTTTACCATCTACATCTTAGTCATCTTGTTCTATTGCTCCACATTTCATTAACTATGCTTTGCATATTATCTCTACTCAATTACCCGTTCAACATTGCTCTTAAGATTGAGAGATTATTCTAGAAGACAAAGAAGAATTGAAAGAGATCTGTAGTTTGGTATAATCAAGTAATTAAGTTCTTTTCTCTTGAACGCATGGAGTATACACAGAAAAACAAGTAGCATTATTTGTGTGTTAAGAAATGGGAATACCTAGAACATGGCAAATTTGACTCAATGCTATTGGTAAAAGTGTTTAAAATAGATTTCCAAGTAGTGGAGGATGCTCTTAAAGTATTAACTGGTCCCGAAATTCTTCAAGACTACCCTAGGATGTTATACTTCTCTAAAGTAGTTACTTTCTTTTTATCCACTACCATGGACTTTCTGCAATAATGTACTCTATTAAGAAATCCTGATTTCGATTACATACAACACTACCTCATATATGAAGAAAGCCTAAATACTACTCTGATTAATTATTAACTATTGAATGGGACAATCCTGGTTGGAGGGTTATTCACCCATAGGGATATTCAAAAATGTTCTGCTATTGTTTGTATCTTCAATGCCATAAAACATGGCCTCCAAAATGATTGTTCATGCACAACGAAAAATTATCTCCATTGCCACTACCATGAGCTTGGCCCTTAACTTGTTCATAAAATTGATGACAATTACCATGCACTCTATATTTTTCTCAATCATGTTCCACATTTGTTGGACCCTACAGACGATACAACAATTCAACCAGATGTAATTGATGGAGAGGATGCAAACCAACCTACATTTTTGGTTCTTGATGCTCATGTTAATTGTGATGTTGCACCTCCAAAGTAGTTTTTTTCAAATATTATAATCTTCTTAATAGATATTCTAGTATATTTGTGCTACAATTAGTATATAGCTCCCTTATTTATGTATCTGTTATTCACAATACACATGTAATATGAATTATCTTCTATTATGGGTCATGATACACACTATTGTTTAAATGGGTAGAGTATATATTTCCCCCACTTTGTTTTTCTTTGTTCCAACTTGTTAAAATTTCTTACTATATGATAAGAATATTTTGAGCTCTCTTTGCCTTTTGCTAATGTGCTAAGAAGGCTTATTTGTTGCCACGTATCTTTTGTAGGATAGAAAAATAATGAATTGATTGCATATGCAATAGTAGTTGCATACATTTATTACAATTGATAGCAACAACAACTGGGTTATAAGATAACAAAGAAATTGCTAGAGAAACCAAACTATCAAGACAATGGGAGCAATAACCAAGCTACTATAGATTGCACTATTAGTCCTATGAACTTCAAAAATTGAAGAAAGGAAGGAAAATATATAGGTGTCAGAAAATGTGCAAATGATCATTATGGAGCGGAAATATATAGCTACATGTATAACCAACGTAAATGGCTAGGTACCTTTGATACAACAAAAGATGTTTCCTATGCTTATGATAAGGCAGTTATATGTTGCAAGTATTTTGCAATCGGTGTTGTCATTGATGTCAACAAGATTGTGTTGTCATTGGTGTCAACTATGTCATTTGTATGAGCTTCCTTTGGTGCAAGAGTATGAGTAGTTTGTGTTGAGTGGATACCGTCTCTGATATGAGGTTATTACAATGATATGGGCTATTTAGTCAAGAGGTTGCTCTGAAGAGGTGTTGAAGATGTTAGGAATATTCTTTTTTTGGTTATCGTCCAAGTGCTTTTGAGAAAATTTGATTTTGAAAGGAAACAGTGTGTTGAAATGTTTTCTTGTCTTACAGAGTAGCATTCTAGTTTTGCTCCACATTTCCCCCATGATGAAGATCGGTCTTTATAGTTTGGATATGTTGTTCAAAGGTGTGAAGATCTTCTATATTCCAAATTTGGTGCTCTAGTTTGATGTGCAGAGGAAGTTGTGTTCACTAGTGTGTGGACTATGTTTTTTAGTGTTGCAGAGGTGTCTGGGAGAAATGTTTTTGCTCCGCATTTCTCTGCAAAATGGTTATTAGTCTTGTGGTTCTAGATTTGTTCTTATAAGGTTTTTGTCTTTCTCCAATTGAAGTTGTTCATGGTTTTGTGGTTTGCAAGTTCATTTCTTGAGTGGTAGTATATGACAGAGTTAGTTCAGTGCTCCGGTACAAATTTTCTTTAGGTGGAAGTTGTTGCAGAAGGGTTTGTTGGTTTTCAAGTTGCTTCGAGATGTTTATAAAAGATTCTAGAGTGTGTTCAAGCATTGTGTATGGTCCACGATCCGTATCTTTCCTTGAGGAACCGTGTACTTAAAAAGTTCGTTGTATTACATAGGTTTGGCCGACCTTGTATGTTTGTACTATTTGCAGAGCTACTTTGGTGATTGTGAAAGTGTGGAGTAGTGTGCTTGGATGAATTTAGGTCTAAGCTAAGGTGTGTTTTGGTCCACCTTCATTCCTTTATACCAAAAGAATGTTTAGGTCCTAACCTAATTTGAATTCTCTATATTAAGGTTTAATGCCAATCTTGGAGAATGTTCTCAACGTTGAAGATAGTATAAATGAGTGTCAAGAGTCCGTGATTGTTGATGTGATGTGAGTGATATGGTGATGTAGATCAGGGGTGGTTAGCTTCAATATGACCTAACACTACCAATTATTTAAGCCTTCAAGCATTTAAGGGTGGGTTTCCCTTCTTGAGTCTGCTAACTCCTAGTAGTACTCTTTAACTTGTTTTTCAAGCATAATTTTTAGAGGAGGCCTCAAACCCAAAAACCAAATACCATTCAAAATACCCTTTTTGCCATTTGACAATATATCAAGATTTCAGGTTGGGTTACTTTGTAACTTAGGGGTCTAAAATTGACTATTATCATTCAATTAGGCCTTATTAAGTCTATTTTCCAAAGCAACTACAAGAAATATTCTCTCCCAATCACAAATATTCACTCTAGGGCTTTCCTCAAGTCACCTATGGTTTGAATATTTAGTTTTTAACAAATCAAATTACCTCCCAATCTTCTAACTATAAAACCCTATATCTGTCTATTCACTTTAAGCCAAAAATAAAGAAAATTCAGACTAGGGTTGTGTCAAATTTGACCTAAACTCCATCCCCTACTCCTACAAATTCCCAAATCATTCAAAACAATGTTTCCACTTTCATTTCACCAATTTTTAGAATTTCCCACTAGTGTAATTGTTCACAAATTCAATTTTTCAACCAAACCCTCACCACCTAGGGTTTCCTGACTATCTGCAACAAAAATCACTCTAACTTTCTTAAAATCTGATGAAAATGAATAAAATTAACTGCAACTAAAAGAAGAGTCTCTATTTTATCACATGCAATTAAGTTTTGTTCATGAAAGTATTGTACTGGGCTGTACAATAAGCTGGAACAACGAATAAACACAGGAAAAAGTAGAAAATAGAGTTTTTGTTATTGTTTTTCCTCAAAAATCCACTTCCAATCACTTGTTTGACTGTACAATGCATTTTTTAACTATTTTCACCCATTTTCAAACTAACTTTTAGTTTTCTAACTATTCGAATCCTTCTTATCCACCGATGACTCTTCATATTCCCACTTTGTTTTGCATTTTTTGTATTTTGCAACAATGAAACATTTACAAAATTGAACCTAGCAACCAAATAAGGACTCTAACATATCAAACATGGGTATGTATGACCTTATTACAAATAAAATAACTCAATCACACAAAATCTAACATCTAACCCTTATTTACATTATGAGGACTAGGTGCCCTTGCACCATACTCTCAGGGAGAATAAAATCTCAAGCTCCACTTGAGATCAGATCTTGAGCTGTGGTTCCATGCTTCTTAATGTCTTCCTTTATCATCTAGGTGGTATCCTCCATAGGAAGGCCTTGCCACTTCACTAGGTACTCATTGTACACCTTATGCCTTGCTCTCTTGACTTCTTTTGTATCCACAATGCACTCTAGCTTCAATGGTTAAATTGGTGGTAAGTCTTTGATCCAATCTTCATCTGAAACCTCTGAGGAACTTGCATCTTCACCTGTAATCACAACCCATTTGAAAGGGTAAAGGTTAGAAACATTAAATATTGGGGAGATAGGAAATCCGGGAGGGAGTTCTATCTCTTAGGCATTTGGTCCAAATTTGTGGACCACTCTACATGGTGCAATTTTCTTCATCTGTAGCTTTGAATACTTTCCTTTTGGTAGCCTTTCCTTCCTCAAATGGGCTAAAACTAGATCTCCCACCTTGAAATGTACCTCTATCCTTTTCAAGTTTGCATGTTGATTGTATTTCTTAACACCCTTTTGGAGGTTCTCCCTAACTTGCTGATGTATCTCCTTCATGGAAACTACAAATTATTGGACCCTTCAGTACTCCTCTCCATGCCACTCAAATCCTTGAGTTCAAAAACTCCTCTAGGTTTCAATCCATATACAATCTCAAATGGGCTTTTTCCAACACTTCTATTGACAGAATCATTGTATGCATACTTAGCCTGTGGAAGAATCAAGTCCCATTGTTGTGCATGCTCTTTTGTGAGGCATCTCAGTAGATTTCTAAGGGTTCTATTGACTACTTCAGTTTGCCCATTTGTTTGTGGGTGATAGGCAGAGCTAGAGGTCAAGTTTGTACCCAACTTCTTTCAAAGAGTTCTCCAAAAGTGACCAACAAATTTATTGTCCCTGTTTGAAACAATTATTAATGGAAAACCATGAATCTTGACCACCTCCTTAAAAAACAACCCTATAATGTGTGAGGCATCATTTGTGCTTCTACATGGTATAAAATGTGTCATTTTGCTAAACTTGTCTACAACAACAAACACACTATCATATCCTCTCTGAGTTTTGGGCAACCCCAACACAAAATCTATGTTGATGGACTCCCATGGTCTACTTGGGATTGGTAATCACTAGTAAAGACTTGCATTTGTTCTACAACCCTTGTCCCTTTGACAAACAACACACCTTTCAACAAATTTTCTAATGTCACTTTGCATCTTTGGCTAATAGTAATATCTCCTTACCTATTCCAAGGTTTTGTCCACACCAAAGTGACCCCCTAAGCTACCACAATGCTTTTCCTTAATCGGTTTAGTCCTCATAGAGCATTTGGGAATTCACAGCTGAGCCTCTTTAAACAATAAGCCATCTTGTAATAGAAAATTAGAGTATTCTTCATGAAAAGCACCATTAAACTGATTACAAACAACATAAATATCTTTGAAGTCATCATCCCCTTCATACATACCTTTCAAAGCATCAATACCTACACTTATTCACCATATGGATAGTAGAGTACGTGAATGTGTAATGCAACAAGTACATGTGGAAACAAATTAAATATAGGGCAACAAAGTCTGGTATTGCAGAATAGTGAGACGAATATTGTTTCAGTATTATGAGCTTCATTGGAACTAGACTTCATGCATATGTTAGATGCAATCATAACAATTCAACCCTGGTAGTGATCCATCTCTTCTATCTCTTTCCTTTAGGACAGTGAGTCCTTTGGCAGTGAGCCACATGCAGTGAGCATTCTTGGATAGTAACCAATTGCCTTTTTGATATATATTGTGAGCTAATCCTCATTGTGGTTTTTCCCTTCTTGGGTTTTCCATGTAAATTTGGTGTTTATGTGTTATGAGTTGTGGTTCTTTGTTTTATGCTTAATCTCCTTCACTACAGTTAAGTATATTGATTGGTTTAAAAGTTTGATTTGTAAATGGTTTAATAGAATATTGATTCATCCCCCCTCTCAATATTCTGGGTTTTCAACATTATATTCATCAGAGGCACTAATGTGATGACTAATTTCTCATACAAAAATTTAGAGGCATGCAAGAAAATTTCTAACCAACCCAAAGATTTCATCAATGTACCTAAATATATAGGTGTTAGAAAATGCCCATGGGGTCATTATGGTGCAAAAATCCTAGACCTAAAATCCAAGCAATGTCATTGGCTTAGAACATTTGATACAGCAGAAGAGGTTGTACATGCCTACGATATTGTAACCATTTTGATGAGAGGCATCAAAGCAATTACAAATATGGTTCAGATGACTTCAAATCCATGTGAATTCATTTCTAATCAATTTATTCTTATTTTCCTTAAATTCATTTCTCTCTCCAAATTCAATAAAAATTATATTGACCCTCTAAACATATTGCAAGATGCCTACTTTGATTATAGATGTAGGAATTCCAACATTGAACATTTTACACTAGATGGTAAAATGTACAACTCTAGTGAACCACTCATAAATAATTATATGCACTCTTCAATATCAATGATGGAGAACAACCATCAATTTCTTGGAGCTTCTTCAAGCAATTTCCAACTATCTATCACTCTTCCTAGAGGTACTACCAATAGTGGACTAAACGTTGCCATTAACAGGCATCCTAAAAAAGATCCATTAACTAGTTGTAATCACAATCCTGAATGGTCATTTTCATGTTCACAAACCTCCTCCAATTCAATTATTTAGTATCCTTTTCACAACAACGACAATGATAATATAGAATTGAGCTTGTTGGATCAGGTAATCTAGAAGTTCCTTCTTCAATAGTACCAACTAGAACTAGAGAATTAACATTTGTAAACTATATTCTATTACGATGTCTCATTCCAATGCATTCATATATGTGACTGCACTACTACAATACATATATGAACACAAACAAATCGCAGGTACTAGCCACTATGTGGCACTTGTTTTCATTAATATAATTTGTATGGGTGCTTACACATTTTTTAAAAAATAAATAAATAAAGTTGAACAAATTCATAGAATTTTTTAATGTATGGTTATGAAGGATTAACAAAGAATCTCTTGTATCTCAAGAAAATATTTATCTCCCTACATCTCAAGGAGGGACGAGCTTAAGGATAATCAAACTTATTAATAAACCTTTACTTACTAAAATAGGGAGGCAACTAATGAATCAAAATAATGACTAGACTAGAAACATGAAGACTAAATACTTTAATGGGTTGCCAATGTCCAAGTTCCTAATGTTGGAATTCTTTCTTCAAGGTTCATTCATATGGAATAATGTTTGCAAATGTATACAACTTCCTAGATAAGGAATTATGTTGAAGGTTGGGAATGGGAAGGAGGTAAGGTTTTGCGATGACATATGGATGGATAAATCTCCACTTAATGTGTGTGTACCATGATCTTTAATTAAGCTTGGCTTTATCAATTGTTTTGGATCTAAGGTGGTTGACTATTTGTAGCTTGGTAGGAATGATAAGTATTAGAGGGATTTCCTCTCTACTCCCTATAATTAGATTGAACAAACAACTATTAAAGATCTTATCAAGCAAAGAAAGGGATTCTACATAAGCCAATTTGAACATGACGATCAGATGGTATGGATGGCTTTATCTTTTGTATATTTTAGTTTTTTCTCAAGATATACTTCATTGGTGGACCTACCCTCTGATGGTTTTGTTGACCTATTTTTCCTCTGTTCAGAGTCAAATAATTCACCCTGTATTTTCCTTGAAACTCCTTTAGAGAATGCCTCTGTAAGGCTCAAATCTTTCAAATACTCATGCTATGCCTTTCCAAAAAAAATCCCAAAATCTTGCCTTGAGAATCTTTGTAGAAAACCTGGAAAAACCTAGAAATCTTTTAGCTTCAAGTATTTTCAATCGTAGGGATTTCTCAGTTTCATGCTTAGTAGTTGTGTATGCATTTTCCAATGTATATTCGCATATACATTTTCCATTGTATGTTGATAGCTTACAAAGGAAACATACAAGGGAAAAAGATACAAGGGCGATATATAAAGGAAATACACATTGCCAAGATGCAAAGGGAAGAATGTATATTGGCAAGTTACAAGGGCATATACAAAGGTAATATGCAAGTCAAAGATGTTAGGGGGAAGATGCAAGGCGGGATCCAAAGACATATGTGTATCGGATTTTCAATTGTATATGAAAGGGCCATATACAAAGGAGAATGTATATCAGCACACATGCAAAGTCAATATACAAGGCGGAATACACAAGGGAAGGTGTGGTCCACTTGATACAAAGGTGATTGTATATTGGGCAGTTGTATCTTACATACAATCAGAAATATACAAAGGAAACATACAAAGCAAGAGATATAAAGCCTGGGGCCCACCAAGCGCACATACAAAAGAAATATGCAAACACACATACAAAGGACAGGTACAAGTTCAAATGCATGTTTGTATGCAAGGTTTGTATGCATGTTTTCCTTTGTATATTTTGCGTTGTATGTTCGTACATACAAAGGATCATATATAAAGCGATATACAAAGGCTACATGCATATGCCAAAGTAAAGTGGTTGCAATGTACAAGTGATTGTATGCATGTTTTGCTTGTATTTTCACATTGTATATGCGATATACAAAGGTAATATACATTTCTAACATGCAAGGCCCGGATCCGATAAAATATGCAATATGGTATAAAAAGGAAGATACCTTGTATGCATCCTTGTTTGTACGTATGTTTGCATTGTATGTTTGCGATATACAAGTCACACATACAAAGGTCACAAACAAAGGTCAAATGCAACGGTTGTATGTGAAGTGCAATTGTATCAATGCTTTGCTTGTATTTTCACATTGTATAAATGTGATATACAAGGGAATATGCAAAGAGGCACATACAAGGTCCAGATCTACCTGGAGATCAAATGCAGTAGATAAAATGTTGGAGTCCACATTATATGTATACATGCGATTGTATATGCGATATACATTTGTGATATACAAGGCCAACAAATAGGGGATTTCGGTGTGACCTCTTGCATCGCTGACTCAATTCATAGTCATTCTAATGGCCGATAGAAGATGCAATTTTTTAGCGATGGGTCCCAGCTTCAATGTGGCAGCAAATCAGGTGGTGCCACGTGTTAGGGGTGATTCAAAAGGTAAAGCCCACGATTGTATAAAGGCATATGCAAAGAGAAAGAAAGCGTGGTTGCACCAAGGAAACCTAAAGGCACAGTTGCATTGTATATACAATGGAACATACAAAAGCATATACAAGTGCACAGATGTAAAGCGATATACATAGGCAGTTGACCATAACTTTGACCACGAATATCTTGCGCATCCTAGCAAATTTCTACATGCTAAAAAAGGCAAAAATGCTTGTTTTTCCTCCTCTTTCATTTGGCAGGCATTTGAGGGGGATATTCTCACTTTCAAATTTTGGATCTAGATTTGCATGTTTTGGCGACGGGATGTTTCAGCAACCATTTTTGGGCAGGATGCAGATATTTTTGCATTTATGGGTACAGATCGATGATGCAGCAACTTGCATTGAAGATTCAAAATATCTTCCATCTACCCCTGTTCTAGATATTTTATGCCGTAAACTCCTTGCAGTTGGACGTCCCTTCAGAGATAGATATTTTCCTGTTACAGCTCTTTGAGTGAATTTTTGTAACCGACTTAGGTTAGATTGAAATGCTATATATGCATAAGCATGAGATGTAAATAGGGTTGGAAATTTTTAGTATTCAGTCTTTCTGTTTCCAAACAAAGCTTTCTGCTACTATAACTATGCCTTCTTATTAAATATATGCAAGTTTTTTACCCTCTTTTACTGAGTTTTAGTTTAGTGTGAACCTGTATATGATTGTTTGTGAACATATTACTCCTCTCAATCATCTTGTTTCTCACCTCTACTAGAATCATTTGAATATATGTATGTCTACTTGTTGTATCTGGTTATGTTGTGCATTTTCTCAGTACTGTGAGGGTTCTTTTATTCAACTTGGTGAATCACCCCTTTATTTTCAAGTTTTTTTGTTTCATCTTTCATTTTAAAGCATTCCTTCTCCCTTTTCCTCTACAAATATAGTAGATTTTAGGTTATAACCGGTTAAGGAAGCCAGCCTTCTCTGGAGGTCTAATCTCATTTCGCAAGGTCCCACACTTCGAGATCATTCCCATGTTTCTCTAGATTGCTAAAGTTTTACAACTGCAACAAGGGTGCAAATCTGAGAGACAGCATGTTTAAAATGACAATTAATTTGGAGTCACTCATTACTTCCAAAGGCGAATCTCTTTTGGTGGGTAGTTTGTCAGAATAAAAATCTAACTATGGATAACTTGATGAAAAGAGGATTTACAATCACCAACAGGTGAGTTCTATGTGAGAAGGATACTAAAATGGTTTCCTACTTATTTATTGATTGCTCCTTTCCTACATAATTCTTTAATAAGCTAATTGGGAAGTTTGAACTAAGTTTCTCTTTTCCTGTATCAATTCTTGATCTTTCTCTCTACTGGTCCTCTCCTTTCCATTAATCTATTATTAATATTTGACATCAAGAACTACATTTTTTTGGGGTGTCTGGCTAAAAATAAATGCAAGAATCTTTGAAAACAAGACTGGGAACTAGGAGGTGGTGTACTAGAGGATCTACCACACCATTATGGAAAATGTCTTAGCCACTAAATTAAGGGAGCTAAAACTCCAACCTCTAGATGTGGAACTCCAAATTGAAAACAATTCTAGGGATCTTCTATTAATATTACCACAACAAGTAACACTAAAATGAAGAACAGGAAAGGTGTTAAGTGGAAACACCCAAACCTTGGATGCATATAATTAAATTATGATGGAACAACTACTTAGGGTAATCTTGTAGTTGCTAGTAGACAAGGAGTTTTGAGGGACAACAAAGGTGACTGGATAGGAAGAGGATCATAATTACATATCATGTATAATGCAGGGTGATCCTTTTGGAAATTATGACTCTACTATCTTGGGTACATATGTCATTTTTTATGAAGACCAAGAAATACCCAAGGTGATGAGTCAACTGAAAAAATGAAGAAGAGGATCATGACTGAGACTTTGAAATTTGGGCACTAAATTTTGATGGAGCTAGAAGTAAGAATGGTGCTGGAGTAGGCATTTGCCTTACTTCACTGAAAGGGGAAAAGGTTCTTAGAGCTTTGCGCTTCCATTTTGCCTGCACTAGTAATGAAGCTGAATATGAATCCCTAGTACATGGCCTGATTCTTGCTAAAAAGAAAGGGATAAAGAATCTAATGGTCTTGGGTGATTTAGAGTTGGTGGTGAAATAGATAAGGGAAATAGCTGCTGCAAAAAAATAAGAATGAGGTCATATCGTCATAGAATATTGGACCTAATTGAAGATTTTGATGCCTTCAATATACAAGTTATACCAAGATCCCAGAATACTAAAGAAGACAGGATGGCCTAGATTGGATCTTAGTTTGACCCAACTAAAGACTTACTGATCAATGAACAAATAGTCAAGGTTATCATCTGCCCTACCATTCCTGATAATGGAGACAATTGGCAAGTGTTTGATAGTGACCTTCAGATCCTTTTATTCCTACAGCAGTCTGAGGAATTTGCAGATTAGTTACAACCTAAAATTGAAGAGGCATATGGTGACCAGATCATGCAGTTGAAATCAAATAAGCTTCCAAGAGGATTAATAACTTTGGAGAATCTTTTTGATCCTAACGATGCAAGCCTAGAAAAGAGGAAATTTGAAGCAAATAAAGATGATTACTTAGAGATTGAGGTCAGTAATGGAAGAAAGGGATAGATTGATATCTCTGTGTAATAAATATGATAAGATAATCGCATGGACCTATGAAGATCTTCATGGTTATAACAAAGATATAGTCTAGCATACTATTGACCTCACTGAAGGATCAAAACTTGTGCATCAGAAATAGAGACTAGTAAATTGTAAGATTGAGTCTCTCATGGTGGAGGAACTCCAGAAGTTGTTAGAATCTAAGATAATTTTCCCTATTAAACACTCAACATGGGTGTCCAATTTAGTATCTATGAGGAATAAAAATGGAGAAATTAGGCTTTGTGTAGACTTCAGAGACTTGAATAAAGCCTCATTAAAGGACCATTATCCACTCCCTTCAATGGAGTAGATTTTACAAACTATGGCTGGTGCTAAAAGGTTTTCTCTACTAGATGGTTTTTCAGGTTACAATCAAATCTAGTTGGCAAATAAAGACTAGTATAAGACTGCTTTCACCACTAAGTGGGGGACCTTGCATATGCCAAGATGCCTTTTGGACTTTCAAATGTCAGAACAACTTTTCAATGTGCTATGGACATAGCATTCAATGGTTTGATAAATAAGGTGATTCTGATTTATTTGGATGATTTAAGTATGCTCACAAAATTGGCTAGTGCTCACTTTGATCATTTAGAGGCTATTTTCCAAAGATGTCATGAATTTGGGATATCTCTGAACCCTAAGAAGTGTGTGTTTGGAGTACCTCACAGAAAGTTACTAGGACATATAGTTTCAAAAGATGGAATCTCTATTGACACAGATAGAGTTAAGGAAATAATGGATTTATCTTTACCTATCAACAAGAAGGTAGTGCAATCCTTTTTGAGGAAGATTAACTTTGACAATAGATTTATATCTAATTTTGTAGGATTAATTAGACCTATCACTCTGATGTTGAAGAAGGATCTAAATTTTAAGTGGACAGCCGAAGGTAGACAAGCTTTTGAAAGTATAAAGAAGGCAATCTCTACTGCCCCAATACTGCATAATCTAGACTTTTCTAAAGACTTCATAATGTATGTATATGGGGGCGAATACAGTATAGCAGCTATCCTAACCTAGAAAGATCATGAAGAAGAAGGAGAACATCCTATTGCTTTATTTTCTAGAACATTGCAGGAATATGAATCCAAGTACAATTTTGTTGAAAAGCAAGCATATGCCATAGTTAAAGGACTGAAAAAATTCAGACACTTAGTGACAGGAAATAAGATTTTGATATTGGTAGCTCATTCAAGTGTGATAGAATACATTATGGAAGGAGAAATCACTAAGAAAAGAGCCAATTGGATAACTAAGATTCTAGTGTATGGTGTGGACGTAAAGCCCACTAAATTAGTAAGAGGAAGAGGACTCTGCCAATATATGGCTCAAGACTTACAAGTGTCAACAATGAAAGAAGATGAAGAGGAGACTCTACTGAAAGTAAAAGAAGATGATCTAGATTCTTGGGTTAGTGACAGGATATGATTCATGGAGACTAGTCAACTCCCTAGGACTCTCTCCCCTGAAAAGAGGAGATACTATAGACAATAAGGATCTAATCTCAGCTTGATAGATCATGTCCTTTTTAGAAAGAATTTTGATGGAATCTTACTCAGGTGTGTGGAAAAAGATGAGCCTCAAAGGATATTACATGAATTGCATCATGGAATCTCAGGGGGACATTTTTCTATGAAGACTACTACCATTAAGATTACTCAAGCAGGATACTATTGGCCTTCTATATTTTTTGATTGTCATTAAATGGTCAAAGAATGTCAGGCATGTCAGTTCTATGTTGGTAAAAGGAGAAATGCAGCTCTACCTTTGAATCCAATAGTTGTAGATGAACCTTTTTCTTAGTGGGGGTTGGATTTCATAGGAATGATTAATCTAGTTTCAAGTTTAGGACACAAATGGATCCTCACTGCCACTGACTATTTCACTAGGTGGAGTGAAGTTGTTCCATTGAAAGAAGCCACTGAGAAGGTTATCTTGGTCTTTCTTGAAGAAATAACTATTAGGTTTGGACCCCCTCGTACTAACATATCTGATAATGCAAAGGCATTTTGAGGGTCAAAGATATCTAAGTTTGCCTTGAGAAATGGTATTTATTTGAAGAATTCATCAAATTATTTTCCACAAGGGAATGGCTTGGCTGAGTTGACAAATAAGAACTTGATAAGACTCATTAAAAGAATGGGAATAGAACATCAGAAGGAATGACATAAACATTTGAAAGCAACCTTATGGTCCAATTGAATCACACCAAAGTAGGTGATTAAAGTTTCTCGTTATGAAATAGTGTATGGGAAAAGTGCAGTAATGCCCCTGTCAATAGAGATTCCAACTTTGTAGTTGATCAAACAAATTGAGATAGAAGAAAATGGTCCCATGGAGGTCAGGCTTGCTGAACTACTGGAACTTCAAGAGAAAAGGGAGTTGGCACATGAGTCTTTTATGAATCAACAATAGACTATTAAGACTTGGTTTGATCAAAATGCTTCCAAACCAGGGTTTGAAGTTGTTGGTTGGGTTATAAAGTGGGACGAAAGAGGGTCAAACCCAAGATGTCATGGAAAGTTTGACTCACTATAGATAGGACCCTTTAAGATCACTGCTTGTAAGTAACACAATGCATATGAATTGAAGACTATGGAAGGAGAGCCATTAGACATTCCTATCAATAGGACTTTCCTCAAACATTTCACATAAAAGCTAATCATGCTCCATGTATTATAGTTAGCTTAGTTTCCCTTTTGTATATTTTCTTTTAGATGTTTTTCTCGCTTCTTTTAATAAGTGTTCTTTTTAACACGTGTCCGTGGCTAAAGCTCTATAAGATCTTCTAAGTGTCCTTTCCAATGATACCATTGGTAAAGACTTAGAGATCTAGGTTGATGGCCAATGATATTGAATAATAAGATATTAATGATAGGTCATCATGAGATTTGTTATAGATTTAAAGGATCTTGCTAACTATCTTTTAGGCATGTTTTCTAGAATCATTAATATGAAATGATGGCCCCATCAATATGGTCTCATTAATTCCTGCATTTGGAGCCGAGCGGTTTTAAAAGAAGGGCTCTATTCCTTATTGTTGCATTGTTGCAACATAATTTACTGCAAATACCTATCCGCTTCGACTTCTTGAGCAAGTGTATACCTTAAGCAAAAAATTGTAGAGATGGCTGAGCGAGGACAATCCTTAAAGGGTGACAAGCAAAATAGGCTATTCAAGTTGCCAGCAAAATGGAAGAAGACCAAGCCATATGCCACAGCTAAGGCATGACTTAGGGTTAACATACCAAGAACTTGAGTTCTCAAAAAAGGTAGGGCCGTAGACCCTTCTCAAGTCAAAGAGTTTGTGAATGGTGTTTTTGAGCCCAGAATTTCTAAGAATCTAAAAACCCTAAGAGAAGTAGCGCATGCGAGACTCATCCTCCAAGGAAAAAGGGGAAAAATGAATCTTTTGGTATGAGGATTTGGAGTTCTAATCTAGCCCAGTTCATGGTCCCATTGGTGCATTCATACCCTGAGCTAGTCCAATTATGTGCAATTAACTATGATGTCTATACCGAAACAATCTAGAATAAAAAAGTCCAAGTTCATATCAATGCAAAGGCCATCCATGACATGTTGGGGTTAGCATATGACTCCAACACTAGCTTCTATGATATACCCAAAATGCAGAATGTTTGGTGACAGGTGGAAACCAAACAACATTTCTTGAACATAGACCTTTGTCTGGATAAGGACAATGTCAAAATGACGTCAATTCCCCTTGCTCGTCATTTGTTGACCACAGACATGTAGGATGCGTGCTTAATGATGGCTTTCATTTTTAGTCAGTAAGAAGATGCCAATGTACATGATTGGCAAGTTGGGGCCATTTTTTGCCTCAAGAACATATCATGGTAGAAGGAGTACAAATTTGATTTCATAGAGCACACTACTCATGTGATGTGTGATCAATTGGTCAATTTTGCAAATACACAGGTTTTTAGGTATTCTTCATACCTCTTTCATTTGATTTTCTATCAAAACTATCAACTATTTCTGTAATATATGCACTTGGACCTATATGACCTACAAGTTGATCCTCAAAAAGTGATTCCTATGTCCCCATGGACCCATATCTTGTCTGAAACCTCCAATCCCTATGAGTTTGTTGAATGTTTTGTGGCTCTAGTTGTTGGCAATTAGAAAAAGAAGAGATCAAAGACATGATGACTGATAGGGTTAGGGGGGTTATAATAAACTCACGGGTCCCCTGTGATTACTTTTTTGGGGCACATTATACTATGATTAGAGTCCATAGTTTTGGGGTAGAAGCTTTTATGCTCCCAAAGGTTTTGACAGCTAGGGTCTTAGCCTTAGAATTGGCCCATCAATTATCTATAATTAACAATGAATTCGGAGCCAAAAGGATGAAGAAGGCCCTGTATGATGTTCCTTGGAGTAAGGGTGGCATTTTAGTAGTAAGGAGAGAATCAGAGTATATGTTGCAAAAAAAACTAGAAAATTATGGGCTTGTAATGATTCAGGACAAGTGGAAGTACGAACCTAATAGCTTCATGGCTTCCTAGCTCCATCATAATAAGGTCTATACTACTTTCATTCATGAGAGCTGACCATTCTTTGAACAAAGGAGGTCACCACAAATTGACACTCTTGAAGTCCATGTTGAAATAAGTGACGTAGCTAGTGAGCCACCTAAGGCATGGGAGACGTTTTACACTCCAATCAAGGAGTATGATCCAAAAAGAAGGATAACTCATGGTTTGAAACAAGCTCTAGCCAAGAAAGGATGGAGTGAAGACAAAATATATGCATACTCAAAGTATAGGCAAGAAATCTCTGAGCCAGAGAGGGCCTTTGAGCAAGTTGAGTTAGATGAGAAATAGGAGAAGTTGTGGGATGATGATCATATGACCCTAGCCTTAAGCCTGGATACAAGCAATATCCAAAGACCTAAGCAATGAGAAGAAGAAACAACTAAACAAGACCCTAAGTTAACCACATGGCCACAATCTCTCAGTGTTATTGAGCAACAAAGGGCTATACAATAGTCATCTCATGAGGGCAAAACAACTTCAACATCTGGGGCCCTTGGAGTGGCAATTTCACAAGAAATTGGAGTTTTAGAATCATTGGTCTCCCCACACCAAGTAATGATAGAGGAGACAGAGGAGGAAATTGTAGGTAGACTTATTAGGAGGAAGAGAAAACTTGTTTTACAAAAGGAAGACGACGAAGAAGAAGCTGTGGGTATTGGATAGATATAGAATCCAGTGACCATGGTAGCCCCTCAAGTAAGTCTTCCTCTACCTTCTTTAGCTACTTAGTCTTCTTCTACCTTGGGAGTGGCTATTCAGATGCCCCATGTTTCCATGTCTCCTGCTACTTTAGCTATACCTTTACAATCTTTTTCACCTATATCTAGTGCTACAACATTTGCCACCACCCAAACATTGAATTTGCCAGTCTTTTCCCCATCAATGCCTAGGTGGCCCATGTAATTTTAAGACCCAACTCAGTAGATGATGACCATTCTTTATGGTCTAACTCAAGGTTTCCCCTTTGCAGGTGGTCTAGTTTCTTCCCCTCCTGCTTTTCAAAGACAATCTAAGGTTGTTACGAAAGCTAGGGAGTCAAGAAGAGAAAAGAAAAGAGTTAAGGAGGGAAAAGCCCCTACTGTTCCACACATTAAATCCCTTTTTGATCCTATTCAACAATCTTTAACCATTTCCCACAAGAGCCCTAATGTAGTGAAACCCCTTGAACACATGCGGCCTGAAGACTATACTATGAGTGTTGTGGCAATGGACTTGACTCAGTTCAAGTCAAAAGATAAAGTAGAATTAATGAATGAAACATCAGTGGCAGTGACCATAGACTATCTTAAGGTCTCTAAGAGGTCGTAGAAGGTAGAGGTGGATTTGACTCAAACAAAAACAACAGTAGGCCAACTCCATGTAGAAATCAAGGCCAAAGACCTGGAGATTGATAGATTGAAAAGAGATATTAAGGTTTTAGTGTCAAAGGAGGTTTTCCAAGCTTCATAGTTGAAAGTATCTAGATTGCAGTCTGAGTTGTCTCAGGTTAAAACTGTAATGGATATGCTGGAACAGGAAAAGATTCTTTTGGAGAAGAAACATAATGATAAAACTAAAGAAGTTGCCCAATTGCAATAGGACCTTAAATCTGAGAAGGACCAAAGCATTGTTTTATAGACCCAATTTTTGGCTGAGCAAGAAAAGTTAAAACAATTGAATTTGGAGCTCGCTCAATAGCCACAGAATGTTGGGGTATTGGCAATGGTAAAGGAGCTTTATAGCTCTTCATGGCAAAGGATCTCAAATGATGTGTCTCAGCTTAAGCTAGCTCTCAAGTTTCTTTTGAATGCACAGCAACTATGTGAGACGGTAGAGGCTTCTGTTGAGGAGATTTTATCTTTAGTGTCTATTAAAGTTTCAAATTCCTAGCTTTTGCTCCAAAGGTTTTATGATCCCTCTGATGAGATCTTGTAGGCAGCCGGAATAAGTGATAGAATAACAGTAACAGAGAAGGTAAATGAGATTTTAAGTTGTAACAAAGTTGCTGCTAAATGTAAATATTTGTTGAATTTGTTAAAAGGAGTCAAAGGGATGAAGGGACACATTGAAAACTTAGTTTAGTTAGGACTCCCCTAACCATTCCCAGATAACAGTACAGTCTTAATTCAAGACCAAATAAAATCTCTACTGCTAGTAAAGAAAAACGACTAGATAGTTTTTCAGGCTTTCACTAAATCATCTAGTGTTGCCAAGGTGGAATTAATTCTACTCCTAGTGACTTAGCTAGAATAAGGAGATCATTGAATTAGATCTTTCTTTTCAAGCCCTTTACAAGAGAAAATGCCTGATGGATACATAATGGTCTACTTATCAGGTTGCTTTACAAAAGCTTTGAAGTTCCCAGCTAGATGTAAAATTTTGGTTTGCTGCTTCTTTTTATGAAGATTTTGGGTTCTCTATGCAGGCACAGAGTCCCTTTTTGGTCACCAAGAACTATAGAGCTTTAAAAAATCTACATATTTATAAATATTTGTTAAATCAGCTAAGGTTTAATAGTCGGGGCTAACATAATACAGATGAGGATTCTTGGAGTTGCAAGTCATGCTAACTGGTACAACCACGAGCATTTAAAGGCTTGAGAAAGAAAGTTTTCTCTCAAGAAGTGCGAAGGTGCCACGTGTCTCAACGTCGGGTGTTGGGATGAAAAAAATAAAATATCGATGGTCTTTTAAAGTCCTCGTAGAGAGCGACAAGTGTCCCCACCATATGCAATTGAATGACCACAAGAGAATGAAGTGGAACTTGCCACTTGTCACCATCTGCGTTGGTTTCTAGTTTCTTTCAAAAGGTTTCTAACTCTGTGGAGTGTCCCAAGTGTAAACACCCTGGGTGTTTAGGATTTATTTTTGGAAAAGTCCTTTTGGAGGAGTACAGGGATGCCATGTGTCCTTTTTGCAGAAGTCGTGGAGCTTTCCATGTGTCCATTGTGACATCGGGGTGGCATCTCCTTCTTATTAAAAGATAAATGCTATGAAGTTTGACATGTGTTTAAGTGGGACTTGATACTATTAAAGATTGAAAAGGTTACAGAGAATGACAAGTGTCAGCACCGCAGGCGTTTGGAGGGAGTTTTGGCAAAGTCTTTCTGTGTTGAGCACGGAACTGCCACATACCCTATTTTTGAGATTTAAAGAGACTCACAAAAGTTGCCATCTATCCCAATGGTATTGCTAGATGGAACCCTAGTTTAAATTACCATCTATTGGTCAGAGTTACGACGTTCAACCCAATGAGAAAGCACGAGAATTATTGGTCATGCAAAATTAGTTGTAATGGCATGGATGAACTGAGGTGAAGATCCTGTGAAGATTGTGGGCACATGGGTCATAGAGAAGATCACAACAGTTAATTGGACTTGTAGGTAGCGAGGTGGTTAGGATCCTAATGGCCCTAGAGAAGCTTTGAGCTTCATTGTTATGATATAAATAGGGAAGTCTGACTAGAAAGAAAGATATATATAGATATACAAAGAAAGTTGAGATATCAGAGAGTTTAGATGCTGCATCTAAAAGATATTTTTGCCTTAATAGCTTCCTCTCAAGAGAGATCAAATATTGTAGATCTGTACATTTTTGCCTTATGTACTTTTTTCTCTTGACAATCAATGAAGAGAGAGTGATGTTCTGTGCATTTTATAATGTCTATGAATCTTGTTCTTTGATTTCTATATTGTGCCTTTAATGAATTGGATATAAATATTTTGATATGGTTAATCATGCTTAATTCTCTTTAGCTTTATCATAAATCTTACAAGTTAAATCACTGTGATGTTGATCTAAATATTAACATAAATCTGACACATCACTTTAGCAGATTAAAGTATTTCATTGATAATCTTATTTTTTCTTCCCTTTTCCCATAAACCCTAGAGAAGAACCAGCTTCTTTAAAATCTGGAGGTTATTCTGAGAGTCAATCCCACATTCTTAGAATTTCCCATGTTGGTGATTAACCTACAAATTTAAGCATCAACATTATGTTCTCATCTTCAGAGATTCACATAGTTTCATATCTAGTCTTCAAGTTATGTAGCTTAGCCTTCTTGACAGATGCATCACCTTCATAGATGCTTTTCAACTTTACCCAGATCTCATGAGTAATTTCCAGATCCACAAATTTCACCATTTCAATGTTAGATAAAGCATTTAGTAGAGCATTTTTATCTTTTCATCTTATATCATAGGCCCTAATCTCACTTGCAGTCCTCAAACCACCATTAGTTATTTTATATTCATCTCTAACTATTTTCTAGACATTAAATCCAATGGAATCAAGATAACTTTACATTTGTACCTTTGAGAAGGCATAGTCAGATCCATCAAACCAAGGAATATCTTTGTACGCCATCCCAAATCTACCTTAATCTATTAGGCTTTCTTCCAAGGAACTAAGCTTTGATACTAATTGTTGAAGGCACAAGACAATTGGGAGGGGGGGTGAATCAGTTGTATCAAAAACTTTAACTTCTCTTAAACAAAATCACATTCCTATTCACTTATTTTAACCCTTTAATCTGTTATGAAGATTAAACAGGAAGGCCGAATCAAAACATAAACACATCAACACCATACACACATGAACACCAGATTTTTATTTAGAAAACCCTAAAAGGAAAAACTATGGTGAGTGTTAGCTCACAATATAATGTAGTAACAATACTAAATAAAATAAGAGGCTGATTACCAAAGGGCTCATTGCCCAAAAGAATTCTCACTACAAAAAGGATCACTACCAAAGGGGTGGTTCATTACCCAGAGGGGTGGCTAACTGCCATGAACTGATATAATATCATCTACAACATGCCTGAGTTTAGTTCCATTGAAGTGCAATACATATCAAATTTGTTGCCATTACAACACAAACACTTTCATCTTCACACCGACACTCTCAAACACATGAATCCTTTTCACTTATTTATATCAATCATCTACCTTGCAACATACATCAAGGTTGGCAATATAATCTCCAACCTTTGGAATAGTCTCCAAGGTTGGGAAACATACATATTTCAAATTAGGTTTGGAGCTAAATAAAGTTGTGAATCAAATGAATGAAGGAAGAACACTTCACAACTTAGCTCAAACCCAAATACATCTTCACATGCTACAAAACACTTCTACAATCCATGAAACACATCTGCAAAGAGTGTTAGCACCCAAGTCAGCCAAACTTGTGCAAATACCAAGAATACTTAGGCACATGCTTCCAAGAACTTAATAATAGCTTGTGGATCAAGCACACACCTTTAACACAATTTGGATACATCCACAAACAACATAAAATCACATGGGAGCCAACAAATCCATCCGCAACAGATCTCACTTGAAGACAACAAATATCACTTGAAGATAGATCACAGACTGCTCACAACAAACACTGTTGCACTCTACTAGTCAATAACTTTCTTTCCAGAGCACCAAATCACAAATCCTTTGGAATAAAGATACCTAAGGACCTTATAAACATATGTCTAGAACCACAAGACCAAAAACCAAACTGCAGAGGAATGCGAATTAAAATACTTTCTCCCTATCACACTGCAAATGCTACCAGGCATAGTCTTCAAATTGATGAATATAAGTTCTATTGCACATCGATCCAGACCACCAAATTCTGGATTTAGTATCTTCAAATACTTCTCTAAAATTTATCCAAATATCACACTCCACTCTTCAACACAGAAGAAATACGGAGCAAAAATTTAGATAGTATCATGTAAGCTAGAATACACCTTCACAACTATGTCTTCATTATGAACCAAATTTTCTCAAAAGCACTTGGAAGCTCAATATCAGAAACATATTCTTATCATCTTCAAAACTTATACAATGCAATACAAAGAAACTAACTCATCACAATCAAGTAACAAAACAAGAGCACAGTTGACACTAATGACAACACAAACATGTTGACATCAATGACAACACCGATTAGCACATACTTGCAACATAGTCCAGGTAATCTAACCCAAATTGGGGTAGACTTTCTTAACTTCATGACCACATCAAACCCTAGTTTCTAGCACCCTAAGAAAATATTATGTTTACCATATAGCCAGGGGCCTCCAGCCAATACTACAACAAGGTCCTCTTTGGTTGTGAACTTGAAAAGAAAAAGGCCTCCAACCATAGTGATGGTAATGACACTTCCCTTCAAGTGTATGAATGTTGTTGAGACCGTGTATGATTGAATTCTTGGTTAGCATAGAGTTTTTGGCTTCTCCCCAGTAGTATGAAGATAGACAATGAGAAATTCTAAGTAATTTGAGCTAATTGGTTAAGTTTATGATATGTGCGGAGGATGCTGATTAGTTTCCTTAAGACTAGAAGGTTTGAAAAGATATTCTTTGATCTCCCTTATGAATTTCTAAGGTCCACAACAAGTTTTTCTTGTCATATTATGTATGGATGCTAACTTGTAAAGAGATACACGTTTCATCTAGTGTTGGTTGTGATGCTGACCCAATCAGTGTTTTGAAGTGTTGCAGAGTATATTTATAGAAGATCAAGCTCATTTGTGAAAAAGATAAAAGTATGAAAAAATGCAGAGAGCAGAATGAAAGATATGAAGTGTACAGAATCAGTTTAAGGGCATGTGTTGAGCAAGAAATAGAAGACTGTATTACCAGCATAAATCATATGTTCTCTTTACAAAAGTCCATGTAGTTACTATATTTGTAAATCCTATTGTAGTAAATAGAGTACTTAGGTAGTAGCATCTTCCTTGGGTTGTATCCCTAAATCAAAGTTGCAATTGTTGTAAGCACAAATACAGGAAGTTGAAGCTTCCTTGGGTTGTAGCCCTAAAACAAAGTTGTAATATTTTTGCAATGAGCATAATATATTGTGAGCCAATCCTCATTGTGGTTTTTCCCTATTTTAAGGTTTTCCACGTAAAAATACTGGCATTATGTGTGTTGCATTATTTTCCTTCTATTCTCTATGTTATTCAATTTGGTTTGGTAAACAACTAGTTAAATTTTAGTATATGCTGATTCACCCCCCCTCTCAGCATCTCATTGTGTTCAACATTATTTTTTTGACATCAAATAGGATATTGTTGGATAAAGAGAGAATGATCATGGCCAGTACCCTTCGATCTAGTTTGTCCTAGTCTTCATCCAACATTGTAGTTGGATTTTTTGATTTTCCTTCCAATGTGATCAAAAGGTCCTTTTGGATTAAAATGGATTCAAGCTACAAATTCCACATTTTTAAATTATCTCCTAAGAATTTCTTGATTCTCCATTTTTCTGTATCCCCCATTTCTCCTTCTATGCAAGTAACTTTCCCATTTCTCTTTACGCTCTAATACCAGTTGTTAAAATAAGACAAATAAATGAGCAAATAAAAATTGTAGCTTCACCAAATTCTATATGGCTACATCCATAGGAAAAGCAAGTTTTTCCTTCTCTTGATTAACCACATCAATACATCACATTCAACTATGTAAAAAATGTGAGATTTGCAAAGATCATTAGAATGAATGCATGTACTAGATAAAGCCACATGATACAAGAAAATGCACGCTCCTACCTGTGAGATGGATTAAAAACATAGAATGAAAGAAAAAGAGATTACACATGGAATTGGATCAAAACCACAAAGTATGTATTTACTACAAATAAGATGTACATATATATAGGAGAGAGGGAAGAAACTACCATGTAGAATCAATGGAGAAGAATGGGTAGTCAACTCCTACTATCTAATATTGGTGGTGAGTTAAGTTCCTTAAGACTCACATGCAGAGGCGAGTGAACTCTTACTAACTATGATACCTAAGTAGGCTTAACTCCATGTGGAATTATCCATATGCATGTTAATAATGTGTGAGATAAATATATACACTAACACCCCCCCTTAAGCATAGCTTAGGTGGGTATAAAGTAAAAATTGGGTCCTGGCAACTAGCCTTGATGAGGTACCCAAGTTTAATGAAATATCTATAAAGTAGAGAAAGGAAGAAAACCCAGTGGGAAAAAACTCCACCCTAAAAAGAGAGAAAAAAGAAGTGAAGAGGACTAGAAATCCCCCCAAAGATGATGTTGTTGTTGAATTAGATCATACCCCAAGAAGAGCACGTAGATCAATTAACTTGGTCTTAATGAAGGGTTTGGTGAACATATTAGCAACATGCTCTAAGTATTGATCTGATCATGGATAGGCTTCTGAATAAAATGCATGTGTATCTCTATGTGGTTGGTCTGCTAGTGTTGGACTAGAATCATGCATATCTAGATAGTGCTTTGGTTGTCACAATAGATGATTGTGGGCTGCCTTAATGAAATGTCAAAATTAGTGAGAAATCCCTTAAGCTAGATAGCCTTAGTAGATACATTAACAACTCTCTTGTATTTTTCGTCTATGGATGACAAAGCAATAGCATTTTTTTTTTCTTGACCAACTGATAGGACCAAAACCTAGTGAGAAAATGTAATCTAAAGTGGACTTGCAATTGTGAGTATCACCAAACCAATCTGAATCTGTGTATCCAACCAAGTTAATGTCTATTCCAGCTTTGTAATGAATCACGAATCTTAGAGTACCATAGAGGTAGTGAAGTATCCTCTTAGCTACTTTCTTGTGTAGTTCATGAGGCTCCTGCATGAATCTGGAAGCCATACATACATCATATGAAATATTAGGCCTTGTATGGGTCTAAAAAATTGTTGATACAAGGATGCATCAACCAGTGGTGTAGTACAATCAACCTCAAGCTTGAATCCATATAGAAAGGGAGTTGGAGATGGCTTAAAATCAAACATGTGAAACTGAGAAACTAAATCAAGAGTATACTTGGACTGTGCAAGAGTGATCCCTAAGTTGGACTATGAAACTCAATACAAAGAAAATAATGCTGTAAACCTAAGCCTGTCATGTCAGATATGTCCTACAAATTTGTCTTCATTGCTACAATATTGGATGAAGAGCTCTCGGTGATAAAAAAATCATCAACATAAAGTACCAGTATCAACAATGAATAATCTTATAGCAAGAAATACACATTAAGATCTAAATCACACCTAGTGAAACCTAAAGATAGAAGGAAGGAATCCAACTTTGTGTATGAAGCCTAAGGGGCCTGTTTGAGGCCACAGAGGTATTTCCTAAGTCTACAAACTAAGGATGAATCCTAAACAAACCCTAGTGGCTTCTCCATGTAGATCTCCTCCTTAAGGTCTCTATGAAGAAAAACACTCTTCACATCCATTTGGTGCACATCCTAACCATGTGTGACAGCAATATCAAGATTAAGTCATTTTGGCCATGGGTTCAAAGGTCTTTGTGTAGTCAATACTAGCAACTTGTGAAACACCATTAGCAACCAAACACACCTTGTACTTATCAACTGACCTATCTGCAACAAACTTGGTCTGACATATCCACCTAAGTGTGATTTCTTATTAACAAATCATATTCCTCAAGCATAGCATCATCCCACCTAGGTTTGCCTGATGGCTCTCTAAATGTCTATGGATCGAAAGTTGAGGCATAGAAATCATGTTGCCCACTCTAATAATCTAATCATGTACATTTGCCACCTATTGGATTCTATACCCAAGTGCTTGCACTCTGAAGTGCCTGTCTAGCCTAAATAGGATGAGAAGTGGGTGAATCAGGTGGTAAAATATCAACCTCCAAAGCAAGTTTAGAAGTGGATGAGAATGACTCCCCATCACTATCCTCTCTATCATAACTAGAAGAAGAAAAAGAATCTACCTCATGAATATACTATGGATGATTTGAATTCTTAGAAGAATCATCAATGTCAAGTGAGTCCACTATAGAAGGAGAAATATCAATTACAGAGTTGGGAGGACTCTCTTGAAACTTAACATATCTCTCAACAAACAACTCATGTGTGGTTAGGTGGATTAGGCGATAACCCTTTATACCATTTGGATAACTTATAAAGATGCAAGGTTTGGATCAAGAGCATCCATGGCCTTATGATTCTACTTTAGTATGCATGCCATAGATGGAGATCTGAAGATGTTGAAGTGCTCAATTGATGGTTTCCTACCTATCCAAGCTTCAAAGGGAGTGATACCCTTCAAGGCTTTGTGAGGAACTCAGTTCTAGATGGAAAAAGCACAGTTGATTGCTTCTATCCAATATTGTGGTGTAAGGCCCTTGGAGTGTATCATGTAGTTAGCCATCCCTTTTAAGGATCTATTCCTATATTTTGCAACACCATTTTGTTGGGTAGTATAAGGAAATTGCAAGTCTAGATCCCCTCTATTGTACAAAACTACTCAAACCTATTGTTGTCATACTCACCCCCATTGTCAGTTTGAAGAACCTTGATGACTTTTCCTAACTTTATTTCAAAAAGATTCTTGAAGTCTAAATTTTTTTGAAGACTTTAATTTTTTGTCGAAGGAAGTAGACCCATGTGTAGTTGGAGAAGTCATCTAGGAAGGTGAGAACATACATTTCTTTAGTAAAATATAGATGGGGAAAAGCCCCTTATACATCACTATGAACAAGATCCAAAGCTTATGTAGCCCTAAAATATTTTCCTTTGTCAAAATTTTCTTTAGGATGCTTCCCAAGAGTACAACCCACACAAAGGCCCTTAGAAAATCTAACTCTAGACAACCCTGTGACCATATCCTGTTGACTTAGTTAGTGGTAGTTATGGTGGCTGAATCACTCATAACATAATTTTCTAACTCCATCTTAATAAGTAAAGTTGTAAGAGAAACATCAGATGCAATGTGGGAGAAGGCATACAATCTTTCTTGGTGATCTTTCCTTCCCAAAGATATCAACTTCTTGTTGTGCAACTCTCTAATCTCAAGTGAGTCTGGAGAAAAGTGAACTCTCATGCCCTCCCCTATGTGAGTAATCTGATACACTAATAGGAGATTAGTTGAACGAGAAGGTACACTTAGAACATTTGTGAATTTTCCACCTTCAACTTCAATAGACACTCTCCTTGCAACTGCTGCTAGAGTGTCATCACCCAAAGTGATAGAAGACATACTATAAATCTCTAAATAAGAAAATTCAACCTATGAAGAACCCATGTAATGTGACGCATCTGAGTCAATGATCCAAGATAGAGTTGAAGAAGATGCTATTCCAACTAGAGCCTTGCCCTTGGATTTCCCTTTTTCTTTTGCCTTAGTAGGTTCTTGGGTTGATGAGGACTCTTTGATAGATTTTGGGACCCCTATGTTGTTCTTCTTAAGAAGATGTGAGAGATTGTCAATTTTCTCCTTCATACATTTGTTCTCATCATGTCTAAATTTCTTGCAATAGGCACACTTAATTTTTTATTGTTGCTTTTGGAAGGCTCAAATTTTTTATCTTTCTTGGTTTCTCTGTCCTTCTGTGTGTTTTTCTTCTTCCCTTTATTCTTTGAAGCTTGTTGTTTGTTTCCATTCCCAACAATGAGGGCTTGAGGTTTTGAAGACTTTAATGTTTTGATCTATATTAACTTATCCTGCTCCCTAGTTAAGTCAACAATAAATTCATCTAGAGAAGGCATTTTGTATGAGGCTCCAAGATCCCTTTTGGTGGAGTAAAAAGTAGATACAAACACAAAATACTCATGACCTAATTTGGAGAGTATTAAAAGAACAAGTTGATTATCTTTTTTCTCTATTATACATTCATTCAACTGCAATCTTCATGATTTAAACTTAGTGAAGTAATCCTCTAGTGTGTCAAAGGTACTAGGACTCAATATTATGAGTTCATTTTCTAACTCATGACCTCTCATTTCATCTACCTTCCCAAAGAGTTTTTCTAATGCAAGCCAAATGTCAATAGGTGTTTTCAAGGTTTCTACATGAAACAAGAGTTTAGGAGACATATTAACACATCGAAATCTAAAGGCTTGATCACATCTGTTAAAATATTTTTCTTTCATCATTAGTAGGTTCTTTCTTAATGCCCTTTGTTACCCTATACAACCCTTTGTCCGTTAAAACAATTTGTACTTTTGAATTCCAATCATGATAATTAATGGGCGTTAAAGGTGAGACAATATGATTTGAATCCATGCTTTGAAGTAGATTGTTACAAAAATTAGATGTGTGAAAATGAAATGTAAAAATAAATGTTGAAGGGAAATACGGAAGTGCAAAAGATATGACACAAGAACACCCCCCCTTGATTCAATTTGAGATCCCCCCTAATTTTGGCACTCTATATTTTTAGTGCATAGGCATGTCCAATGGACTGAAAAATGACACTTTATAATAATAGTGTGAAAATGTTTCTAATGGATTACGATAAAAAAAAAAGCACTTTAAAAAAAAAATGGCACTCAATTATGAATAGCCAATCAAAAATTACAATATTTTCTATGTTTTCCTATCTTGCCTAGGAGAAAGAGGCTATAGTTAAGCCCTTATTGGTAGGGTGTGGCCTTGTTATATGACCAGGGGGCTAAGTAGTTTTGTGGGTCTCCTCTTCCCCTTGATGATGAAATCTTGGGGTAAATGTTGACCTAAATAATTTCCACAATCCTCCAATGAATAGTGCACCCTCTTGCTTAATTAATGTTGATTCCTTGCCAACTGCCAAATGCCAAAGCTAGATGCCAAACAAAATAGTGGATATTGACCCTCTCCACCTAGTTTTCATGCCTCCCTATGCCTATGGATTGGCCCATTCACACCTCCCTACGCTTGTGGATTGGTCTCACCTCTGAATCAGCCTTGTGCTAGTCACCTATCCATGCCACACAGAACATGGGAAAATGCCTCTGAATCACCTTTCCATGCCACACAAACAAGGGAAAAATTCCTCTCAATCAGCGTTAGATAGCACTATTATGCCTATCGAGGACACACTCATGCCAAGTATTGCCTTTCAACATGCTATGGGTCACCAAACATAGGTCATGGGTTGCCAAACATGCCTTCTCCTCAAATAGGTCATCCTTTGCTAACTGTTAAGAAAATGTGTCTCAACCTTGCAATTATATAAGGCTTATTGTTGATAGGGTATATATATTTATATATATTTCCTAGTTACACTGATAGATGTAATATACAATGGGAGCAAGGGGTGGAGTGGGATGCATGTTAACATTTTTATGTTAACAAAAACTATTAAATGGACAACATACATTAAATTAAAGATATATTGTAAATTTGGACTATTCATTATTAGGTTTTAGATCTGATGGTAGATATTTTCTTGGCTTGTCTTGCCCTAGAAGATAACCCTATTTTATGAGGGTGTTGTATTATGGCTGCAGTATCATGATGTATTTTGAGAGTCTAATAGCAGTCATGTTGTCTCTAGATCTTTGGTGGTGATACTCATGTGAGAAGTTTTCTCTGCAAGTATATTATAATCTTTTTTATTTCTGAATAATATATTGGGTGGCTTTTGGAGTGGGGAGTTTTTCTCCTGAAAGGGTTTTGCCCATGTAAATCAATGTGTTGTGGTATGCATGATATCTATGTTTATTTCTATTGAAGTTTTTATAACTATGAAATATCTGTAAATTTTTGCATTATCCTCCTGTCAAGATTAGTGTAGGAATTTGTTCCGCTACCTTAACTTCCTTTCAAGTGGTATCAGAGCTCGGTCACCTTTGGTTTTAGTTGTGGGTTGTTGGATTTTTTGAACTAATCCATATTTGAGTGGGAGCTTATGCAGAAGACACTTTGTGATCTTGTTGCAAGAATTTTCAGATGGCAAGTTCATCAGAGAGAATAGAGGTGGATAATTTTTTTGGAAATAATTTTGAAATGTGGAAGATGAAGATGGAGGATCTGTTGATAGATCGAGATCTGTGGGATGCTATTGATGAGAAGGTTTCAAGCCCTGCAGATCCTACTTTAGTTGCTCAATATGATGTTATAGATTGTAAAGCCAAGGGTCTAATCAGATTGTGTTTGGCAAAATCTATTTTAATAAATGTCCATGAAGAGACCTCTACATAGAAACTATAGAAGAAGCTTGGTGAGATGTATCAAGCCAAATCTTTAGTGAACAAGATTTTCTTGAGGAAGAAATTGTATTCCTTGCGAATGGAAGAGGATGGACGAATTACAGACCACTTGGAAGCATTCAATATGTTGGTGGCTCAATTGGCATCAGTTGGTGTCAAAATGGATGAGGAAGAGAAATATCAGATATTGTTTTGTTCTTTTCCTGATTTGTGGGGTTCTCTTATTATGGCTATTGGGAGTACTTTTGTTATTGTTACCATTTTTTCACCACAACTCAAAAGTTGCTAGAGTTAGTGTAGCAAATTCATTTTTAGAGTGAAGGTTAACATTCTTCTGTTATAAGTTATTTGCATAGTTGATTGTGTTTTAGTGATATTCCAGTTCAGTTGTTTAAGAAAGAAAAGTTTTCAGATCATCCATTGCATTATGGAACATTCACAGGAGAGATAAGTATTTCATTCACTACAATGATTATTCGTTTACAAATTGAAATACATAAAAGAATAAACATTGCATTGAATGAAGGAATGACAAATCAAATGTCCCACACAAGTCATGGGAATAGTTGAACAAATGCAAATATAAGAGAAATGCTATGCATCTAAAGATAGGGAGAGAAGGTCATAGCCATCATTGCCTTGTTGTAGTCTTCAATCTCTGAGGTTGTCATCCTATTCCTACTCCTGATCTCCAATGAGAACCTAAAAAAAATGTGGGAAGGTCCTATTAGAGCTCCGATTATGATAGCTCAATATGTTCTATTAGAAGAGGCCTAACACTTCCTATAATGCAATGATCAAATGAGCATCACTCACAGGCAGAAGGAATTGAAAAGAAACAATCATGGAACTTCATTGTTTTTATTCTAATCAAATGCAAATTTTGAAATTAGGTTGTTGGCCACCAAAAAGGCTATTAATAACAATTTTTGGGAACCCTAGGTAGTAGTAGAGTTAAGGGGGAAAGTGTAGAGTAAAGAATAGGTAGAAAAACTAGAAACCCTAGCTAATTTGGGGTTATAGAAGGCAGATGATTCTAGAGTCTTGTGAGAGGAAGCTGTAATGTGTTGCAGCCTATGGAGGGTTGATTCCTCTAATTGTATTTGAGCTTCTTTATTGTAATAAGTTGTCCAAATCAATAAAAGAAATTTCTGTTTTCTATGTGCAATTTCTGTTATTGTGTATTTTATGATTTACCCCCTTCATCAAGTGGTATCAGAGGAAGGGTTCCTGAGTGTGTAGACAGATCGCCGACCATGAGGAAGTTTGCACCAAGACCTAAGGTTGTGGGTTTTCTGTGGAGATCAAGATGCCTCCATGAAGAAATTGTATTGAGAGGAATGCTTTGATAGAAGAGGGTTTTAGAGCCCTGCAAAGGCAAATCGATGCATTACAAGAGGAGCTACGAAGAGGGTTTGATCCAAGAACAAGAGAAGAAAGCAAAGATGAAGCTGAAGAAGAGCTATCTGAGGAAGAACAAGAAGCTGCAGGAGATCCTGCAGAAGTTAGGTTGTTAAGGGCCATTTCTAAGATTGGAAAGAGGCCCAAGATCAAAGTTTCTACATATTCTAGATATTTGAATCTAGAACAGCTTATTGATTGGATCAATGACATGGAGGAATATTTCAAGTATGAAGATGTGGAAGACCCAAATCGAGTCAAGTTTGCAAAAACAAAATTGAAGGGTCATGCCAATATTTGGGGGAAGGAGGTCTAGTTAGAGAGGAATAGAAGAGGAAAAGGAAATATCACCAGATGGGATTAGGTGGTGGAGAAACTGAAAAAGTAGTTCATTCCTGTGGACTATGAGATGGAGTTATTGAAGAAGCTACAAGGATTGAAGCAAGGCAACAAGTCTGTTAAGGAGTATACAAAAGAAATTTAGAAGATTACTATCAGAACCAGTCATGCAGAGACCAATAAGGAGAAGGTAGCTCGTTACATTAATGGGTTGAGACCAATTATTCAAGAGGAGTTGAGCCTCGTCAGAATGACCACCATAGAAGATGCATACTAGTTTTCCCTAAAGGTGGAAGAAAAACTATATAAAATATTTGATAGTAAGCAAAGGGGAAGAGGTCAAGGCGGAAGACCTGGTGGAAGACCATATGGGGGGTGAAATGAAGATTCAAAGAAAAGTGAAGAAGCCGGCACCAGTCAAAATTAGAGAAGAGATAATACCTACCGCCCTCATGACCAGAACAACGGTGAGCAAAGAGGAAGAGGAAGAGGCCAACCTAGGCAAGGACCTAGAAGAGGAGGTTTCATAGGAACTTGTTTTCAATGTGGAGAAGAAGGGAATTAAGCATATGAGTGTCCACAACATCAACGAAGGATGAATAGAAGACCTGAAGGGAATGCATGAGTTGAACATGTAGATGAAGATGTGCAGTCTGAGCATTCTGAAGATGCTAAAAGGGGAGAAACCCTAGTTGTTAGAAGAACATTGTTGAATGAGGAGAAAGAACCTAATTAGAGGAAGAGTCTATTCCACACAAGGTGCAAATGTGAAGGTAAGTGTTGTGATATTATTATTAACAATGGAAGCACTGACAACCTTGTTTCAGAGGAGATGGTTGATAAGTTGAAGTTGACAAGAAGAAAGCATCCACATCCATATTGGATTGCATGGTTACAGAAGGACCATATAGCTTTGGTTAATGAGGAATGTTTAGTGAAGTTCAAGATTGGGGACTACCATGATGAGGTGTTGTGTGATATCATACTGATGGATGCATATCATATGCTATTGGGGAGCCCGTGGTAGTATGATAGGAGCACTGTCCATGATGGTCGTGCAAACACATATTCCCTAACAAAGGATGGAGTTCATCATAAGTTGAAGCCCTTGAAGGAGGTGGAAGAAAAAGTATGTAGTACTACCAGAATTTGCTTGGTAGATGGTAGAAATTTTTTGGAAGGTATGAAGCATGAGCATCATTGCTTTGCATTGATTCCTAAGATCAGCCAAGAGAAATGTGAAGATACCAGCAAAAGTTTTATATATGTTGGAAGAATTTTAGGACATTGTCTCTAATAATGTACCAAAAGGTTTACCACCTGTGAGGAAGATAAGTCATCAAATGGACTTTGTACCAAGAGCCAATTTGCTAAATAAGGCAGCCCACAGAATGACCCCTACAAAGAGTGAAGAGCTAAATAGACAAGTTCAAGAGTTGTTAACGAAGGGGCTGATAAGAGAGAGCCTAAGTCCATGTGCAGTACCTATAGTATTAGCACCAAAGAAAGCTGGAGAGTGGAGAATGTGTATAGACTCTTGAGCCATCAATAAGATCACAATCAAGTATAGATTTCCATTGCCCAGAATGGGTGACATAATGGACTATTTGAGTGGAGCCAAGTACTTCACAAAGGTTGTCCTGAAGAGTGGGTATCACCAGATTCGTATTAGAGAAGGAGATGAGTGGAAGACATCCTTTAAGACAAAGGAAAGTTTGTATGAGTGGTCAATCATGCCATTTGGGTTGACCAATGCACTGAGCACATTCATACGGCTCATGAACGAGGTATTGAAAGAATTCTTGGGAAGTTTTGTTATTGTTTATTTAGATGATATTTTGATTTTTAGTAAGACTTGGGATGAGCATATGATGCATATCAGAAGAGTTTTTGAGAAGATGATGGAGGAGAAGTTGTTGATCAATTTGAAGAAATGTAGCTTTGCAAAGAAGGAGTTGGTATACCCGGGATTTGTTGTCTCAAAGGAAGGTCTTAAGATGGACCCAGAGAAAGTGAGGGCTATCATTGAATGGCCTACACCAAGGAGTGCTTTCGAGGTAAGATCTTTTCATGGTTTGGCAAGTTTTTACAGAAAGTTTATCAAAAATTTTAGTAGCATTTGTACACCCCTGACTGAGACAATGAGAGGGGATAGAAAAGAGTTTAGATGGACTAAAGGAGTAGATAAAAGCTTTGATACATTGAAGCAAAAATTCACAGAGCAACTTGTTTTGGCACTTCCAGATTTCAATAAGGTATTTCAGGTAGATTGTGATGCTAGTGGCAGTGCTATAGGAGCTGTTTTGAGCCAAGAAGGTAAGCCCATTGCCTATTTTAGTGAGAATCTTAATGATGCCAAGAAAAATTATTTTGTTTATGATCATGAGTTTTATGCAATAGTTCAGGCCTTGGAGAAATGGAGACATTATTTGTTTCCAAAGGAGTTTGTTTTATATATTGATTATCAGGCTTTGCAGTATCTTAATAGTCAAGGAAAGTTGAACTAGAGGCACTTAAAATGGGTTGAGTTTTTGCAAAGTTATACTTTTATTTTGTATAGGAGTGGGAAGTCCAACAGAGTTGCATATGCCTTGAGCAGAAGGCAAAATTTATTGACAGAAATGAAGATAGAGGTTGTTGGGTTTGATGAAGTCAAAAGTTTCGTATCCTGAAGATCCAAATTTTGCAGAGGCTTGGAAAGCTTGTTTAGAACCTATTACTTTGGACATGACAAAATGGTTGGATTTCATAATCCAAGATGGCATGTTGTTTAGAGGAAGCCAGTTGTGCATTCTAAGGAGTTCCATGAGAGAAAACCTAATTAAGGAGACACACAGTGGGGGATTGGCTGGACACTTTGGTCGAGATAAGATCATTGCTATTGTTAGTGAAAATTATTATTTGCCATATTTACAGTAGGATGTGAGGAAATTTATACAGAGTTGCAGAGTCTGTCAAATGGAAAAAGGAACAAGTCATAATATAGGGCTATATTAGCCATTACCTGTACCAGAGAAGCCATGGGATGATATTAGTATAGATTTTGTTCTTGGTTTACCAAGGACACAAAGAGGACATGATTCCATTTTTGTGGTGGTGGATAGATTCTCAAAGATGACACATTTTATTCCTTACAAGAAGACTAATGATGTTGTTCATATTGCTGAATTATTTTTTAGGGAGGTGGTGAGATTACATGGTCTACCAAAGAGTATAGTTTCAGATCGAGATACCAAGTTTGTTGGTTATTTCTGGAGGACATTGTGGAAGAAGTTGAAAATAGATTTCAAGTTCAGTTCTGGACACCATCCACAGACTGATGGACAAACCGAAGTGGTCAATAGGAGTTTGGGTAACCTGCTACAATCCTTAGTAGGAGATAAGCCCAAGGGATGGGATTTGATTTTACCACAGGCAGAATTTGCTTACAACAATTCTTTCAATAGGAGTATTGGTAAATCACCATTCTAGATTTTATATGGGAATAGTCCAAGAAATGCTTCAGAGTTAAGGAATCTAGACAAATGAGAAAAGACAAGTGTCGAGGATGAAGACTTTGCATAACACATGAAGAATTTGCACGAAGAGGTGAAAAAGCACATTAATAAGATGAATATTCAGTACAAGGCTAAGGTAGATGAGAAGAGGAGATAAAAGGAATTCTAGGTAGAAGATGAAGTCATGGTTCACTTGAGAAAAGAAAGGTTCCCAATTGGAACATACAATAAGCTGAAAATGAAGAAATTTAGACCATGCAAAATTTTGAAGAAACATGATTTAGAAAATGCATATGAGGTGGAGATGCCGAATGAGATCAACATTTCCCCTATTTTCAACATTACTGATTTATCAAAATATCATGAAGGTGGAACAGAGGATGGACCAATAGAAGAACAGTGGAGTATTACGGCATCTTCTTCAACATAGGAGATAGAAGAGATCTTGGATAACTGTGTGGGAAGAAGTACTCAGAACAAGAAATATGAAAAATATCTGGTGAAATGGAAAGGAAGGCCTGTTGAAGATTCTTCTTGGTTGTCTAAGACAGAGCTTTCCATTTGGGTTTTCCTCAAACAAACACCTGATATGTGACAAGGTCACTTCTCAAATTACCCTAGGTGTCTGATGCAGGAGCATCTAGTGGTGTAAGGGCAATCTTGCATCACCCCAAAAAAGATGTGTTTCAAAATTGTTTATGTTCTTTCCATTTCTTTTCAAAATTTGTGGTTTTGGTTCCATAATCACTTGAATAATGATGTAGAACTTTCAGTTTTTCCAAACTGCTAAAAATAGCAACCTGCTATTTTGAGAAAGTTTACATTTGGGCACAAATTGAAGTGAAAATTTATAGGAAGCTTCATAACTAAAAAATAAGACCTTTGGTGAAGGAATCACGCAAAGATAATTTGTGAGCTAAAAGATATTAAAGTTTTCATTTCCTAAAAAATGCCTGAAAATTATTCAAACTCAAGTTTGAGGCACTAAATGGTCCCGTACATGCCTGAAAATGGCCAGTACTAGAAAAGACAGTTCTTAACGCGTAGAACACTCTGCGATTTTTTTGACGCATAAAATAGTTTGTCTATTGGACACCTAGATCAAAAGTTATGTCTCCTAGAAGTTGACCTATTTTTGGAGGGAGATGCAAATTTTGAAATTAGGTTGTTGGCCACCAAAAAGGCTATTAATAACCATTTTTGGGAGCGCTAAACTAGTAGTGGAGTTAAGGGGTCAAGTGTAGAGTCAAGAATAGGTGCGAAAACTAGAAACCCTAGCTGATTTGGGGTTACAGAAGGCAAATGATTCCAGAGTCTTGTGAGACGAAGTTGTAATGTGTTGCAACCCGTGGAGGGTTGATTCCTCTGATTGTATTCGATCTTTTGTAATGTAATAAGTTGTCCAAATCAATAAAAGAAAGTTCTATTTTCTATGTGCAATTTCTATTGTTGTGTTTTATGATTTAGCCCCTTCATCAAATAACCATACAATGTTCCAATTATATATGAAGATCAATTGCAGGATTACATAGGATGCATTGTTCAAGCCAAGTAAAGTAAAAGAGTAAATGCTATTTCAAATGATGGAACTAGAATATACCAAATGTACTATATATAGCATGTGTATAATAGATGCAATAGCCATAAAGGAAATCATAAATTACAGATATATATAGTGCCACTTCATATACAGAGAACAAAATGTCAATTGAATGATACAGAAAAGAAGTGAAAACTTTTGAACTCAAAAATTAAGCTATAGGCCACAACCTTGCAAGATGTGAATGTAAAAGTATATGTATCTAGGGTATAAAGGGTCGAGCACAGGTAGAATTCATATTCTCTCATTGTTTCAAGAACCACACAAGGTTTTATACATTGCTAGACAGAGGAGTTTCTTCATCATATCGAGCCATATCTATTTCCAAATGACAAACAAATGATGTAGATGTAGAAAGAAGTATTTCAAGCCTGTAATATTCAGAAATAATGCTACAGTCATGGGCTCATACCCATAGGAATAAGCATGTGTCAAAAAGGAAAAGCATAGAGGAGTCTTGATATATGTTGAACACAAATGCATATAGGTCATGACCTCTTGAAAGTATCACATACAGAAGAAAAAAATGGAAAGATAAACTTTGTTTTGATCAAACCCACCTAGGGTTTTAAATGACAAAGAAATGTAGAGATATGTTTTGCCAGCCACGGCCTCATAATGACAAAAAACATAAATATACAGAAAGTAAAGACTTTCAAAGGTGTAAAACTCATAAATCATCCCAGCCATTGCCAAAAATGCTTTCTTTCCTCAAGAATTTGAAAACCTATTTCATTTTATATTGAATAACAAAGCTACAGGAGGATAGAAAATATGGCCGAGGGTTTCAGCTTCTAGATCTACAGAATGCCATGAAAAATGAAACATATAGTGATGGATAAGAGTGTTACCTTGTTTGGAGAAAGTGTATAATGGTATAGAGCCAAAATTTTTCCTTTTCAGTTTCATTTTCCTCTCTCACAGTTGTAGTGAATGGTGACCAAAATACAGAGAAGGAATGACAACTAAACAAAAAGGAGACAAATTCATTAGAATGTATATAGAAGCCGTGACTTGAAGGCCATTTTCACATCGCAAAATGAAAGGAATCAAAGAACAACAATCATATTTACATTAGAAAGACCTTTTACCTTTCTTTTCTACAAGGAATCAACCAAAACCATGCTCAGGAGTGCTAGAAAAGTCCAAGTTTGTAGCTTGAAACCCTAGGGTTTGTTGTTGGCAGTAGAGATGCCTAATTCACAATATGCAAAGTCAAAATGATGCGATAAAATAGGGGCAAAACTTGTTTTGTCATTAGGGTTTCAATGAAGCCCTAGCCTGATGGTATTTTTGTCACATTCTTTTCTTTTTTGTGGCACAAGTTAATACCTTCATGGTGTTAAGTGGCCATAATGTAATGCCTAAGTCCCATGACTTAGTGAGAGGTCAAGCCCCATGGTTCCCTCAAAATATTTAATGCCTCAAGCATACTTGATCACCTTGAGATTATGATATGTGTCTTAGCCCCTTGGAGATAGAGATGGAGTTTATACTCTTGATATGATATGCAAACCTTTCATTTGGAGTATGAGACATGTCATATGGAGATAAGCCATCAGGATTTTATTTTTTTTGAACACCATATAATGTTTTGATTATTTTTATGATTTTTTATGGAAAAATCAAATATTGTAATCGCAATGTCCTTGGCAAAATAAGAAAAATGTAAGCCTTGTATTATTGTTTTTGTAAAATCAAATCGAATAGGGGATAGGATAAAACTGCCAGAGTTGTAAAGTTGTTTCAAAGCAATGATTTATAAATTGCTTTAAAATCAAACTATTTTTAGGCAATTAGAACTAGAAAAATAAATCAAATATTCCTTTCTTGATTTGTTTTATTTGGAGGCAGATAAAGAGAAAAACTGAGGTCTCATGGGCAGATAAAAGTAGATTTTTGGTGGGGCCACCTAAGGAATTAGTTTGACATCTTTTATTTTCAATTTGAAGGCAGTTTGGTGAGGTTTTTTTTATCAGCTTTTTGATGGAGCTCGAAAATGGATTCTTTTATCTATGTTTAGGAGCTTTTTTTGGAGGCATTTATAGGAGAAAAACTTAGTTTTACTGAGTCAGTTGATATCCTTGTTTCTTCTCTCTTGAGCATAGGCAAAGAGTTTGTAAATTAATCTTGGCTCACATTCTTTTAGAGTAAGACATACCCCTTTCAGTTCAATACAGCAGAGCATTCCTGTTTCACATTTATTGCCTCTTTTATGACTTTGATTTGATGTTTTCACTATGATTATGATGTCTAATCCTCTGATTATGTCTCAATGTTATTGAAATCTATGTAGCTATTACCCATTTAATCTAGGTTGTGTGTTGTACTTTAATTAAATCTTCATACAAAGTACTTTTGGATTTTTTGGACTCAGGTGAAACTGAGAAGGTTACAAGATTGAGAGTTGTTGGTGGGTTAAAATTTAGATTTTTAGACCATCTTTAGACAAAAAATAGAATTTCATTTCAGTTATTCCTCTTCCCTTTTCTCAAACAAGTCATTAGATTAGGAAAATCTTAAGGAGAACCATCTCACTCTGGAGATTCACTCTCACTATAGGAAACCTACATCTTGAGAGTGTTTCCATGTGTAAATAGGTAGCTAAGCCTTTTGTGAGCTTAGCAGGGTGCATATTTGATTGATAACAGTTATATTGAATATTGAATATGTGGTGGGTTCTTTACTTTTTGAAGAGATGAGGAGGAAGGTATCCATCAGTTCCAAGGAGGCCATAAATGTTTGTGGAAGACCTAAGAAAAAAGGCAAGAAGAATGAGAAGCGTGATAAATCCAAGTCCAAGGGGGGATCCAAATCTCTTGGAAAGTCCAAAGGTTTTTAATGGAACTGTGGTAAGCCTGGACATATTCATAAGGAATGAAAAGAAGAAAAGAAGAAGAAAAAGAAGAGATTTGATTCTAATTCTGAGTCTAAGAAGGAAGATAGTGATGCATTCATTGCATCTTTGGCAACTCATGTAGGTAATGGTGCATGGTTAATTAACTCAGGTGCATCTTTCCATATGACCTTTAATAGAGATTGGTTTTTTATTATGAAGAATTTGATAGAGGTAAGGTGTACTTGGGTGATGATTCTTATTTAAATATTGTTGGTCGTGGTAAAGTTAGAATCAATTTTCCTGATGGTAGAATAAAAAGGATTAATGGTGTGTTTCATATCCCTAGATAGCACAAAATTTGTTATCTATTAGAAAACTAATAGATGCAAGTGTGCAGGTAGTATTTTCTAATGTAGGATGCAAGATGGTTAGAGGTGCTATGATGATTGATAGAGATTTAGTTATGGCACATTATATAAGCTTGATGCATGCACTTCTAAGTGCAATAGTACTTCTATGAAAAGAAAGTATGTGGAATAGGTGAGGGTTTGATCTTCAGTAGAGGGTCATGGCTTTTGGGTACCCAAGGGTGCTCTTTCTTCTGAATCAAAGTTACCTACAATGAAAACTATGTTATGGCACCAGAGACTTGGCCACATTAGAGAAAATGGTCTATGGACCTTGAAAAATAAAAACCTTGTTGAAGGGTTGTCTAATTGTAATCTTGAGTTTGATTTATGTGAGCATTGCATTTATGGAAAACAAAATCATGTTCAATTTTACTCGAGTTCTCATAAATCTTGTCGTGTATTAGATCTTATTCATTCTAATGTGTTTGGTCATGTAGATGTTCCTTCAATTGGAAAATCCACATATTATGTTTCACTTATTGATGACTATAGTATAAGAAGATGGATATACTTTCTAAAGAGTAAATCTAAAGTTTTCGGTCGATTTAAAGAATTTAAAGAAATGGTTGAGTTGTAGACTAAAAAGAAGATAAAATGTTTGAGGAATGTTAATGATGGTGAATTTTTCTCTAATCATTTTGATAGATTTTATAAAGATTGTGGTATTCATACACAAAAGACAACTCCATATTCTCCACACTAGAATGGAGTTTTAGAAAGAATGAACAAGACACTGATGGAGATGTCTAGGAGTATGTTTAGTGGTGCTAGTCTAGAACAAAGGTTTTGGGTTGAAGTTGTTGCCAGTACATGTTGTAACCTAATTAACACATCTCCTACATCAACTCTTGTTGATAAGACACCTATTGAAGGATGGTTGAGTCACAAGCCTTCATTAAGACATCTTAGATTTTTTGGTTTCAAGGCATATGCACATTTGCCAAAGGAGAAGCAAACAAAGTTGGAGAACAAGGCTATGAAACGTATCTTTATCAGATATATTTATAGTGTGAAAGGATACAAGCTTTGGGATCCTATTACACAAAAGGTAATAAATAGTAGAAGTGTTATTTTTAGAGAAACTAAGCCTTCTTTTGTTACATTGCAGCCAAAACAAAGTAAACAGGAAGATGTGATTAAATTTCCTTCTACACCTAAGAAAGTTGAATCGAGGCCCATGGATAGACAAGAAGTTAAGGAGAGCTCATCTAGCTCTAAATCTTCAAAAGGGGAGGAAGAACCTCCAACTCATCTTGTTCATAGGTCTACAAGGCATAGACAACCACCTGGAAGGTATTCAGCTAATGACTGGAGACATATTTTTTGTTTGAATACTAACATAGATGAACCCAAATCTGTAGAAGAGACATTAGGTATGAATGATGTAGAATCTTGGAAGATTGCTATGGATAAATAAATGACATCTTTGAAAAAGAATGGTACATGGGATCTTGTACCATTACCTTAAAGATGAAAACCTATTGGTTGCAAATGGGTGTTCAAGAAAAATATTGGTTCAGATGGAGGTATTGAGAAGTACAAAGCAAGGTTGGTTGTGAAAGGTTACTCTCAAGTTGAATGTGTTGATTATGGTGAGATATTTTCTCTTGTTGTAAAAAATGACATCCATTAGACTTTTTCTTTCTATTACTACTACTTATGATTTAGAGGTTGAGCAAATGGATGTGAAAACTACTTTCCTTCATGATGACTTGGAGGAGGATATTTATATGACACAACCAAAGCACTATGTGGTGAAAGGTAAAGGTAATTTGGTTTCTAAATTAAAGAAATCTTTGTATGGTCTAGAATGGAGTCCTAGGATGTGGTGTAATGCCCTGCCAAGGAACCTAGAGGATAACACAACTAAACTTACAAAAAGGACAAATATATATTTTTTAAAATGAAAGAAATAACAACAATTGTATATTTATTCATAATATTTAAATTAAGATTTATCCTCTAGGGTTCCATGGCTGCATTACTAATGAACTAAAACAAAATCTAACCAACATTATGAATTGACTAACAACCATAATTCATTCTAAATCTAATTGCATCAGATGAATAAACACATACAATTCCATATTATATTATCAAATAAATAAGCATCAAGATCCTGCACATAGGATCACAAGTACATAAACAAGCCCCTTTACAAGAGAGTATAACAGTACATTGTTTACAATATTGCTATCCAGATTATATTGGAGTACATACATCAAGTAAATAGTACATGATTTAACTAATATACAAGACTAGAACATGATCATTAGCATCTGTTAGATTCTCAAGCTAGAATAAGATCTGAAATCTACCACACAAGGTACATCCTTTTCGCACATGAACAATAGTAAGGGAAACCAATGGAGATAAAAGAACAACCACCCAACCATGTGGAACCCTAATGTCCACCCCCCATGCTAGGAGATAACAATAAGGTCCCACTAAGAAAAAAATAAAGAAAGACAATAGACTAATAGGTACAAGCACTACACAAGACTTCAATACAACACGGGTCAATAAGAACATCACAAGTAACACAAACAACACTTCCAGAGGCAATCACACAATAAAAGGGAAAAACACACATTAGGGAGTACTATGCTACAGTAGGGAAGAGTGTCATCACATGGTCCTAACATGGGTTATCTTGGAAGTCTCTCACTGAACACCAGCTCCCATCCATGGGTTATCCTGGTAGTCCATACGCCAGCCCCCATCTATGGTTATCCTAGCAGTCTCTCACTAGATGCTGGCCCCATAGGGTGACACATTCAAAACCAACATTCCTTTCATGAGGACAAGGAAGTTGATCTTGCCAATCACGGCCTTCTCATCCCATCCTTAGCCTGAACAAGCACTACAGGCATAGGTGAGGCATCTAATTATCTTAATTAGTGTGGAAACTACCCAACCCTCTAAATTTATTATTAAATTATCACTGGATTAAAAACTTTCAATGGGTTATCCTAGCAGCCACCTTGGGCACCGACCCCACATTGAAAGCCACTCCCCTACCTGCATCTAGAAGACCCTATCCATCAAGCAAGACAATTACACTCACAATGACAAGTAACATATACAATGCAAGGTATTTACCTTCTTGCATACAAATCATAATCACAGGGACCAATTCTTGTCCCAAAACATAAACTAGGCATGAACTACCACATTCTCATCATGATTCATTTACAACATAGAATACACATCATTTCACATCACACAGAGCAAGGCATTATCCATCTTGCACAGTCATCATAATCACATGAATAGGTACACTGAGCAAGGCATTATCCATCTTGCACATGTATCATACTAACATGAATAGGAGACAATATTTCAAAAATGCATTTCATTCAACTCACATGATACACACATAGCCAACCCCCACACAATCACACCCTCCTAGGCCTCTGGAAACAACTTCCCCAAATGACACAACACTTGACACTATTAAAACCACAATGGTTTCACATCACATTCACTCTTAAAGCACATCATAAACTAATACCCTTCAACAATATTTTTAAGGAATGTAACATTAATCCAAGCATGATCAATCATCTAACAATTATAAAGTGGATCTATCTCAATAATACAAAACTATAATTTTCTAATCACCAATAGCAGTTATAATATGATCATAAGATATAAGTATCCATGAGTATCAATATTTTAACTAATAATTCTCAAGACTTATGTTTAATTTCATTTAATTATAATGATTTTGAACAACATGTAAATAACCCTAAGGCATACAAATTAAACACAACAATTGTTTACACTATTTACACTGATGTAGATTTCATTAATAATTAGGATAATTTTGTAAATACTATTAAATATAACTGTATAAGAAAGACTAGAAGCCTATGCTATAAATCTATTGCACTAGTTAGAATCACAAGATACAAAACCTGAAGCTACAATAAAAGAACCTTGTTCTAAGGTTAGCTTGAGAAGAAAGAAATACAGAACAACAAAACTTCCCATAGATCTAACATCTTCATCAAATCTACCTCACTTTTAACCACATGCATATGATAAGATTATTACACATTTAAAGGATGGTTCAAACCAAGTAGAAGTATCATGGCTAAAGCAACTGAAGAGTGAATGCTAAGAGGGCACAAGTAAAAGAACAATATTTTTCTAGGTTTTACCAAATTCTGTTCAACACACAAATAGGAAGAGAGAAGCTCAGGTTGCTATGGGAAAACTTAAGTGTCAACTTGATCAATCTTCTATAAACCACTACTACATTGGTCCTATGAATACCCAAATGATCATACCTAAAACATAGGTGAGGCATCTAATTATCTTAATTAGTGTGGAAACTACCCAACCCTCTAAATTTATTATTAAATTATCACTGGATTAAAAACTTTCAATGGGTTATCCTAGCAGCCACCTTGGGCACCGACCCCACATTGAAAGCCACTCCCCTACCTGCATCTAGAAGACCCTATCCATCAAGCAAGACAATTACACTCACAATGACAAGTAACATATACAATGCAAGGTATTTACCTTCTTGCATACAAATCATAATCACAGGGACCAATTCTTGTCCCAAAACATAAACTAGGCATGAACTACCACATTCTCATCATGATTCATTTACAACATAGAATACACATCATTTCACATCACACAGAGCAAGGCATTATCCATCTTGCACAGTCATCATAATCACATGAATAGGTACACTGAGCAAGGCATTATCCATCTTGCACATGTATCATACTAACATGAATAGGAGACAATATTTCAAAAATGCATTTCATTCAACTCACATGATACACACATAGCCAACCCCCACACAATCACACCCTCCTAGGCCTCTGGAAACAACTTCCCCAAATGACACAACACTTGACACTATTAAAACCACAATGGTTTCACATCACATTCACTCTTAAAGCACATCATAAACTAATACCCTTCAACAATATTTTTAAGGAATGTAACATTAATCCAAGCATGATCAATCATCTAACAATTATAAAGTGGATCTATCTCAATAATACAAAACTATAATTTTCTAATCACCAATAGCAGTTATAATATGATCATAAGATATAAGTATCCATGAGTATCAATATTTTAACTAATAATTCTCAAGACTTATGTTTAATTTCATTTAATTATAATGATTTTGAACAACATGTAAATAACCCTAAGGCATACAAATTAAACACAACAATTGTTTACACTATTTACACTGATGTAGATTTCATTAATAATTAGGATAATTTTGTAAATACTATTAAATATAACTGTATAAGAAAGACTAGAAGCCTATGCTATAAATCTATTGCACTAGTTAGAATCACAAGATACAAAACCTGAAGCTACAATAAAAGAACCTTATTCTAAGGTTAGCTTGAGAAGAAAGAAATACAGAACAACAAAACTTCCCATAGATCTAACATCTTCATCAAATCTACCTCACTTTTAACCACATGCATATGATAAGATTATTACACATTTAAAGGATGGTTCAAACCAAGTAGAAGTATCATGGCTAAAGCAACTGAAGAGTGAATGCTAAGAGGGCACAAGTAAAAGAACAATATTTTTCTAGGTTTTACCAAATTCTGTTCAACACACAAATAGGAAGAGAGAAGCTCAGGTTGCTATGGGAAAACTTAAGTGTCAACTTGATCAATCTTCTATAAACCACTACTACATTGGTCCTATGAATACCCAAATGATCATACCTAAAACATAGTTCTTCTATAGGTGTCTACACCTCATAATTATTACCAAGCTTGTTAAAATCCCTTACCCAACACTAGTATTAATGGAATAAACCAATACAAAGATTCTAACCTGCTAACATTCCAAGTCTAGGGATAGGAAGGGTTGATAGAGTTCAAAACATAAATATGATACAAACATTTTCTCAAAAACAAGGTTAATAAGAATGTGACATTTCTTAAGCATAAGTTATAAACATGCTCTATACAACTAATCAGCCACAACATCTATAAAGGACTTTATTATCACATCAAAATTCACTTACAACATCTCATACACATGAAATCAGAACATACTAATCTATGGCTCAGGAAAACTAAACCTTGACAACATGACCCTATTACAAACACTGATACAACTTACACAAGTTCCATTTACCTTATACAATTCCACTCATAATCAACTAATTTCTAAAACAAACTTATAAATCAAATCTTAAATACATTGTTTACAAACCTAATTCCAAACCTACTTATCATATTTCTACTAATAAATCGTAATAAAATCAATATCAATTTAAATTAAATTTATCAACATTACTATAGAGTCACTCTATCGAAATTGAATTCTTCTACTTCTATTCTAGTATAGATTTAGTAGCCTTCTTATAACCTAACAAACAACCAAAATAAGTAAAGTTATTTATAATTGAAAGCATATTCACATATGGTAGCATAGATAAGAAGATATAATTCTTGGAACTACTCAAGTAATGTTTTTTTTTTTTTTTACAAACACCTCAAAGGGATGACATCTCATGGATATCAGTGATTGCAGGATCAGCACAAAATGAATTTGTTGAGAAATGTCAGAGAAACCCAGTTCGAAAATATAGAGTTATTGGTGACGCAATTAACTGTTTTAACAGAGATGAAATAGATGAGAGGTAGACAATCACAAAATATTCATATCTCCAAACTGACAAATTGGGTATGGCTAATTTTTTGATACAATTTAGATAACTAGGTCGTTCACCATATATAAAATTTCTAGAGGAACCCAATTCGTAAAACTAAAGTTATGGCTAAGGTAATAGACTACTAAAATAGAGAGAAAATGGGTGAGAGGTAGACACTCCCAAAATGTTCATATCTCCAAAATGACAAACCGGGTATGGCTGATTTTCAAATACGATTTAGATATCTAGGTCATGCACCATATATAAAAAATTCTAGAGGAACCGAGTTCGTAAAAATAAAGTTATGGCTGATGCAACAGACCAATAAAACAGAGACGAAATGGTTGAGAGATGGACAGTCCCAAAATATTCATATCTCCAAAATGATAAATTGAGTATGGCTGGTTTTCATATATGATTTAGAAAACTAGATCATACACAATATACAAAAATTCTAGAGGAACCCAGTTTGTAAAAATAAATTTATCACCGACGCAACAGACTGGGTTCAAAATATGTAGAATAGAATTTACAAAATATTTCACTAAATCTAATGCAACAATAAATCAGTTTCATATCTCAGTCCATACCTGGAATATTTCTTCTATCACATCTTCACAAAATTTCCCAGTTCACATCCACTTTTCCCAAGTCTTTTCTTCTAGAAGCTATGGTTTATGGTGCCAAAAGAAATATGAAAACTTCCTGAGAGAGAGGGAGAGATCCCCCAAAACATAAAAACATATTCTCTATTTGAAATACATGCTCCCTCCCCAAATTATGTCTTGAGATTTTAAAATAAAGTTGAGCATGCATAACCACCCCCATAATTTCTTTCAGAAGATGCTCCTTAATTATTTTCTTACAATTTGCTCTTTTTAACCAAACAATAATTTCTCTCTGATTTTATTTATTTTAGAATTTGCTATTTATTTCATTTACAACGAAACAAAAATAGTTTCTTTCTAATTTTCTAAAATTAGTCTCTTACTCAAAAGAAACAATTATTTCTAAGATTCCCTCTTGAGGTGTGTAACTGCCACTTCTTCCAAGTGGCCAAAATGGAAAATAATTACTCAAGACAATAATAATAAAGAAAGAGAAATTTTTTCAGACATCATAATACATATTTCCCCACAACTATAATTTACATAAAAGCATCTACATTTATTTATTTATTAAAAGTGCCTTCTTAACTTAATAATTTTATTTTAATGAAACAATTAACCAAAACATTAATCAAACAATTCCAATCAAAATAACCCAAATGCTAAATGATACTTGACCACTATGCATGATCAGAAAGCAAGACCACCACAACAATGACTGACTATCATGCTCATACCAACAACACTGACTTGGTGCAAAAAAAATGGATACTCATCCTCTTCAAGGATGATGGCTAAGATAGGTCACCATATGTTATCTCCGTTCAACAGTTTCCATTGGTTTTAAGACATGCTCAAACCTGTCAATTCAGGTGGAGTCGATGCCTGATACCTGCAACCTGTAGCAACCAAACAGTCAAACAAATAGACATATATATCATCATATAGTCAAATACACTGTGGAAAGGGAATCATAGCGTAGCAGGGTACTCACGCATGAGTAATGCGACACTGTCCCTTTCACCAATACATTAAACACGTAATCATAACACACATAGAAATCAATTACTGAATGACTAAATAAGAACCATCATTAGATAATCGCATGATACAAATAATAACATTAATCCATACAAAACATCACAACATAACATCCTTTGATATAGAATCAGTCGCATAAAAATCAATTCTAACATATGACAATTATAGTAAGATCAACATCATAATCACCTGAATGTAAAACAATGTCAGAGCATATAAATTATCAGTGTCACAACAAAGATCATAGATAAAACATACTAACTCTCATATGAAACCACACATGAGCATAATCAAAAATATCATCAACATGAATGTAGCATCTACCAATATCATATAATGTACAACATCAATTGTCTAGCATACCCTAAATATTCCTATTATTTTACCTTCATCTTCATGCTCCTTAGCCAGACCATCTACACATCCAAGATGAGAATGGAGGGTCATTACATGTGGTACCATAAATTTGATACATATGTGTTGAGTATGAGATTTCAACATTCTAAATCTGATCATTGTGTTTAAATTATAAAACTGATGGTGATCATTTCCTATTTATTACATTATATGTTGATGATATGCTATTTATTGGTAAAGGGAAAGGTATGATTTCAGAGCTGAAATCTCAACTTACTGCTAAATTTGAAATGAGAGACCTTGGTGTAGCTAGACACATTCTTGGGATGGAAATTAGAAGAGATAGATGAACAACAGAAAGCTATGGCTTGGCCAAAGTAAGTGTTGGGACCCAAAATTGTTGCAACCCAAAACTTTAAAATATTCCTAAATCACCTAGGCTACGGATTGTCGTCAGGGTGAAGGAAGAGGTTCATCAATTAGTTGAGGGGGGTTTTGGCCAACTCACAAGAGTGGGTATACACCTCTACACTTCAAGCTCAGCTAGGCCTAGGAGGGATATTTCTAGAGGCATAAAATCAAATACAAATAAACCAACACAGCCATACCCAATGTACACTTGACCCCCAAAGTTGTCACTAGATCAAGACAAACTGGCTGCACATGCCTCTATATTAAGATGATTCAAGTGTGAGAATAAACATACAAAAAAAATATGGTTATTTCCCCTAAACCAAAGGTGAATGTTTTGTTTGTTTTAAAAGAGTGATTGATCCCTCTCCAATATGGACCAGTGCTTACTCCATTGGGCAACAGAGTGATAGAATGTGAGGAAAGAAAATACACAACATAGGATCAACAAAACTAGACATACATTCACATATGACTTTAAATAGATCCTCATGTAATGGACATACTTAGTAATCTAAAAGAGAACTGTAATGATTCATATGCAACAAGAAGAATGGCAAATAGAAAGCCTTGTATTAGCTTGGATGTTGTCACATAACTCCAAACATCTATTACAATCATACCAGCAAATGTGGCAAGGGGAAAACATACAACTGCAATTATTTATTTACCAAAATCACTACAAACTCCCTTGGAGACATACAATTACATTCAAATCTGCATTACACAACCTTCATACACTATGTTAAATATATCCCTTCACTAACAAACAAGACAGAACATTTTTTGGTGCCAATGAATACTCCTTAGGTGCTCCTAGACTGGACAATTAGCTCAGCGACCAACCCTAAAAACATAAATTCATTTATGTGCAGCTTGTGGGCATTGAAACACCACTCAATAAGAAATCCATGTTGTATTTAATTAATCCTATTGTGTAGTCAGAAAATCTTCATGTTTGGGAAGAAAGCCCATGTCCTACAATTCTAAAAATGACAGAAGATCACATGAATTCTTTGTGTACCTTGGACAATAAATACAGAAGGCTCAAATCTAGTTTTTGACATTTGCAACATCTAATTTATCTATTTTTTTCTAAATGTACCAATGTATTGAATAATTTCACTATTTCAACAACTTGCATGGCACTGTTTTGCAGAGTCATTAAAATCTAAGTACAAATCAGCCATTTAAAGCTTTTATAACACTTTAAATGTGTTGTCCAACTTTTCTATTTTAGGCCATTCTAACTTCTAATTGTACCCTGTGCATATTGGTCATCTTTCCCTCTTCTCTTTATCATCCTTTTTCGTTCATCACAAACTTCTGCATTTTCTCCCTTTATTCACCATGTTTGCAAACTTCCACTTTTTCAAACCATGGAGAAGTAATTCCTCCTTTTCTTTCACACTTAGTCTTCATTTTCTATCTGATTTATGCCTTATCAGTAAATCTTCATTTTCTCAAACCTAGCCTTGTCTCTATCTTTTATCTCTTTCCTTTAGTCAGTTAACTTGGATTTTTTAGAACTTCCTTCTTTCCTTTGTCCATGCATTTTCCTTATTATCGGTGATTTTCACATTTGCCAAACCTTGCACTATCTTCGTCTTCTCCTCCCTTTGCTTTTCTTTTTTGCCTTATCAGCAAATTCTCAATTTGGCAAACTTCTCTTATCCGGCTGGCTCCCTTCTATTGGGCCTCATCGTTACTATCGACAAATCCTTAATTTTTTGAACTATCAATTCTCCATAGTTAGCCAATCTGCCTTATCGAGAAATCATCAATTTGCTAAACTCTTCAACTAGTTTGATCTTTAGCCAATTCCTTGACTAAATCCTTTTTCTATCTTTTTACCTTGTTTGCCTTAACCACTTTTTTCTCTCTATTTGCCCCATCGGCAAATCTAACCTTTTCTAAACTTCACACTTTTCCACTATTTTTCCCTTTTTTCAGTGAATTCACATTTTACTGAACCAAGCTAGTTCTTTGTCTATTTTTCCTCTTTCTTATTTTACTTTGTCGAAAAAACCACTTTTTGCCAAACATTGCATTTTCATCATATTCGGTCCTTAGTTGGCAAATTCTTCCTTTATAGAACTCGCCAGCTCATCCCACCTTTTCATTTGCCTTTGCTCTTTCTGTTATCGGCAAATCCTAAAGAAACCAAGCTTTTACAAAGTTTGGGACTTTGCCGATTCCATGAAAAAGCCCCTCCTTCATTCTACCTTAATCAACTTTTTCTCTTTTTTGATTTCCTTTGTCAGTGGAAATGATTTTTCATGAACCTTTGATTTGGACATCCTTGCCCTTATCACTAAATTTGATCTTTCCCAAGCCATGGGAAAAGTGCTACATTTCCTTATCTTTTCCTTCATCACTTTACCTCATCCTTTTCCCCATTGCCTGCAGTCGATGAACTATCAAGTTTTCTAACTCGAAAACTCACTAACAAAGGCCTTTACATGGACCCTTTCCTCTGTCTTAGACACTTTTTTGCAATTAGCGGCTGCCTCTTCTTTCATTCTATTGGTGAAGTATAATGTTAGCAAACCGGTGGAATTTTGAACTTGCAAACAAGTTCGCAAGTTTGGGAATTTTCTGATTTGCCGACAAAGGACAAAAATGGGCAAATTTTCTCTAAGGGAATAAAACAAAAGGATATGAGGGCTTATACTTAGAGAATTTTTTAAATATAACTCATAAAGGATTTCTCAGATTGGATTTAAGTGGGGATTTGAACTGCAAGGGCAAAATGGGGACTTTTAATGGGTTTTGATGGGTTTTTTGGTGCTAAATGAAGCATTTTACGAACTAGTAATTTTGGGCACCAACATTGGCTCTAGTTGGGGACATGTTGCAAAATTGTATGGCACAGTGAGAACAACAAAATATCTCCAGGCAGAGAAAAACACAAAACATATTTTCAAACATATAGTCAAAAAATGACTATAGCCAAAATTTTAGGACACTATAGGCCACCCCTACAAAAAAATGGTGAAGTTACTTACCTCTGTCAAAGACAAGCCTATTGAAGGAGTTGATCTCCCTCAATCCTTTGATACACTGATAACCCAACATCAACAATAAAAACATTTTTCATGCATGCACATACAAAATACATACATTTATATTATCATGCTAAAGCTAGAAATGATTATTACTATGGCAAGAGGTAGATGGATATGATGGTGTAATAGGAAGCAAAGCTATTCAACAATGGGAACCTTTCACCATTGATTCTGATTTTATTATAATTTAGAATAGGTATTAGCTACCATGGCTTTATCAAGATCTAACTTATACAACTAAGTTAGAAAAGGAAAAGAAAATGAAACCCGTTAATGTTGTTTGGTTAGCCAAACAAATGGATGCAAGTCAAGAATCTCTCGATGAGATTACAAGTGGCTCTGTTGCCACAGTTCTCACAAAAGACTTGAAAAAGCAACAAAGGAACCTGACATGTGATCTCCCTCTCAAATGAGATCCTTAAGGTAATGAACTCATACCAAAAGCCAAAGCTAATTACTTCTTAATGAGTTCATCTGAAGCATTAACTTGTAGAATAGAATTTGCAGAGCTAGAAAAGCTAGGCATAATCCAAACTTCTGAGTCACCATTCTCATGTCATCCAATGTATGTTCCAAAGGTTGATGAGAATGGTAAGGAATTACCTGAGAAATGGCTAGTTGTAAATTATAAGTCGTTAAATGATTGTCTTGTTGACAATAGACATCCTCTTCCCAGTAAGGATCATATTTGGTAAACTATTCAAGGTAATCATGTTTATTCCGAATTTGATCTAACAAAAGGGTTTTGGCAAATTGGTCTCAAAAGTGCTAACTTTTACAAAACAACATTTTTAGTACCATTAGGCCTCTATGAATGGACTGTCCTTCCATTCAGTATTAAAGGTCTATCAGTGACGCTCCTGCTCCAAGAAGCATGGCTAGAAATATATGGAGAAGAAGCCGAAAAACTTTTCTTGAAAAAGTAATTGCTCAAGCTCAGGCATAAATCTCAGAAATAAATGATGAAGAGAATTTCTATCTCATAGAAGAAATGGAAAAATCCACTGAACCTGATAAGTTTGTTAACCAGTTTAATTCAGCTGGACCTATACAGTTACCTGTTCAAGCATCCATTTGGGAAGAACAACTGTATTTTGAAGAGAAGCCCTATAGTCCTCTCATCCATCAAGTTATCGAAGAACAAAAAGAACCTAGAGTAACTTTTGAAGAAGGTTCTAGCAGTTGATAGATGAAAGCCTACAAGTGCACCAAAAGGACTACCTCATGTCCAGAGGTCATCCTAACAATTCACTTTCCAGGTATAATGGCTTACCCTTTGGTGTTCCTAATTGATAAAAGAGTAGATCTAAATATTACCAGGTATAATGCATTTCCTAGAGATGCCTGGATTGAAGGAACCAGAAGTATCACTTTTGGTAATTCTGAAAAGAGCAATAGTTCTGTAATTTATGAAGTTCCTATTCAAATTGGATTTGGTGGTTTTATGGATACACTAACATTTGTCCAATATGAGGTAGATGGATATGATGGTGTAATAGGAAGCAAAGCTATTCAACAATGGGAACCTTTCACCATTGATTATGATTTTATTATAATTTAGAATAGGTATCAACTACCACGGCTTTATCAAGATCTAACTTGTACAACTAAGTTAGAAAAGGAAAAGAAAAAGAAGCATGTTAATGTTGTTTGGTTAGCCAAACAAATGAATGTAGGTCAAGAATCTCTTGACGAGATTAAAAGTGCCTTTTCTGCCACAGTTCTCACAAAAGACTTGAAAAAGCAACAAAGGAACCTGACATGTGATCTCCCTCTCAAATGAAATCCTCAAGGCAATGAACTCATACCAAAAGCCAAAGCTAATTACTTCTTAATGAGTTCATCTGAAGCATTAACTTGTAGAACAGAAGTTACATAGCTAGAAAAGATAGGCATAATCCAAACTTCTGAGTCACCATTCTCATGTCATGCAATGTGTGTTCCAAAGGTTGATGAGAATGGTAAGGAATTACTTGAGAAACGGCTAGTTGTAAATTATAAGCCGTTAAATGATTGTCTTGTTGACAATAGACATCCTCTTCCCAATAAGGATCATATTTCACAAACTATTCAAGGTAGTCATGTTTATTCCAAATTTGATCTAACAAAAGGGTTTTGGCAAATTGGTCTCAAAAGTGCTGACTTTTACAAAACAACATTTTTAGTACCACAAGGCCTCTATGAATGGACTGTCCTTCCATTCAGTATCAAAATAGCCCCTTCCAGGGATTTTTCCATTTCTTATGTGAGATAGAAATTCTCTTCATCATTTATTTCTAAAATTTCTACCTGAGCTTGAGCAATTACTTTTTCAAGAAAAGTTTTTCGGCTTCTCCATATTCTTCTACCCATGCTTCCTGGAGCAGGAGCGTCACTGATAGACCTTTGATCAGGAGGTCCTAAAGGTCTTTGAGATGGAGAGCTTGGAGGCCAGGGTTCTCTTCTTTGTAATGGTTTATATCCATGTTGTTCTGGAATTTCAGCTGTAGAGACAGATAAACCATATTGGAAAATAGGAGATCTCCAAACTAGAAGTTTAGGAGGCCTATCTTCCTTTTCAAGGAGGAAATATTTTCTTTCTTTAAGTTGTTCCAACTTGTTGGTCAACTTTTTCCATATTTATTGACCCATGTCCATGTCATGGAGTCGAGATTCAGTTTGGACAATTTCTTCAATTACCTTGTCTAACTCTGCATGAGTGTCCCTTCGTGGCATTCTACAGAAGAATGAGACTTCCAAATCTTCATCAGAAGATTACACTTCTTTTGTCATCAGGTTTACTTGAGCTTGATCTGGAGCTGATGCATATTCCTTAGACTCTGATTCTATTTCAAACTCTGTACTGGTATAATATCTTCTGAGTCTGATGGGTAGTCGTTGATGAATTCATATTGATCATCTTCTACACCTTCTTCTCGGGCAGTACGAACTTTACGTTTTCCTTTTTTCTTGTGTCTATTTGGGTATTTGTTTGCAAAGTGTTCACCCTTGCAAATGTAGCAGGTAGGCTTCCATTTCTTGGAACCTTTTCTTTTCTTATCCCTTTTCCTAAAATATCCTTTCTTCTTGGGATACTTACTGAATTTCTTCTTTTTGATCATGAGAAGGTTAATAGTAGAAGGGAAATTCATTATTTTCATAGTTTGCTGTTGCCTAACACTATGTACCACTGACTGAATAGCTATGGACTCTTGATGTAGTTCAGACTGTATATTTGTAGATTCGTGAACTATGGAATCTCCTATTAGTAATTGTGACTATGCAATAGAATGAACTTCACTATAGACTTCATCTAGTCTTTGTCTATTATACTTTGTATGAATATTTGTTGAATTCATTTGTGAAGCTAGCACATCACAATCTAATTTTACTTCACTTCTAACTTTTTGCAGAAGTTCTCTCTGTTGTTCTAAAGACCGCTGCTGAGCGACCCACCATGTTTCTGCTTGACTTTTAAACTCATTATACTAGCCTTTGAGTTCTTGTAGGTCTTTGTTAACAGAGGCCATCCACTGATCAGTGAAATGCTTTTCCAAGCATTCAAGAGTGGAAATAAGAGAATGGAAATTCTCTTGAGCACTAAGACGGGCCTTTTCAGCCTTGACTGCTTCGATCTGATGCCAGATCTTCTTATCCTTAGCTAGTAGCAAAGATTTCCTAAGGCACATATTAGTCCAGTTGAGCAGTTTGCTTTGGCTGGAACCTTGGACACTTTCGGCTATAGGAAATATATGAAGAGGCTAGAAGTTAGCTTTAAATGTACCGGTAGTGTCAAAAAGCATGAAATCCTGAAAGGGAGGAATAGCACCAGGTACTGGGCAAGGAACTACAAGAGTAGCTATGACTTTCTCATGGGTTTCTGTAATATCCTATTCAGGCATTATATCTTGCTTAGTTAAAAACATATGGAAGTGGCCGATTCTAGGAGGATTAAAAACAAAAGAACAGTCTTCACATTTATACATCCCTACAAGTGCACCAAAAGGACTACCTCATGTCCAGGGGTCATCCTGACAATTCACTTTCTAGGTATAATGGATTACCCTTTGGCATTCCTGATTGATACAGGAGCAGATCTAAATATTGCCAGGTATAATGCATTTCCTAGAGATGCCTAGATTGAAGGAACCACAAGTATCACTTTTGGTAATTCTGAAAAGAGGAATAGTTCTGCAATTTGTGAAGTTCCTATTCAAATTGGATTTGATGGTTTTATGGATACACTAACATTTGTCCAATATAAGGTAGATGGATATGATGGTGTAATAGGAAGCAAAGCTATTCAACAATGGGAACCTTTCACCATTGATACTGATTTTATTATAATTCAGAATAGGTATCAGCTACCACGACTTTATCAAGATCTAACTTATACAACTAAGTTCGAAAAGGAAAAGAAAAAGAAACCCGTTAATACTATTTGGTTAGCTAAACAAATGGATGCAGGTCAAGAATCTCTTGACGAGATTAAAAGTGCCTTTGCTGCCACAGTTCTCACAAAAGACTTGAAAAAGCAACAAAGGAACCTAATATGTGATCTCCCTCTCAAACAAGATCCTCAAGGTAATGAACTCATACCAAAAGCCAAAGCTAATTACTTCTTAATGAGTTCATTTGAAGCATTAACTTGTAGAACAAAAGTTGCAGAGCTAGAAAAGCTAGGCATAATCCAGACTTCTAAGTCACCATTCTCATTTCATGCAATGTATGTTCCAAAGGTTGATGACAATGGTAAGGAATTACCTGAGAAACGACTAGTTGTAAATTATAAGCCATTAAATGATTATGTTGCTGACAATAGACATCCTCTTCCCAGTAAGGATCATATTTGGCAAACTATTCAAGGTAGTCATGTTTATTCCAAATTTGATCTAACAAAAGGGTTTTGGCAAATTGGTCTCAAAAGTGTTGACTTTTACAAAATAGCATTTTTAGTACCACAAGGCATCTATGAATGGACTATCCTTCCATTCGGTATCAAAATTGCCCCTTCCATTTTTCAGCAAAAAATGGACATTATATTTCAGCCTTATGCCAAGTTCATCCAACCCTATATTGATGACATTCTTGTCTTCATCCAGGATATGCCTCAACACCTAAATCATCTTTGCCAATTCCTTTCTATTTGCCAACATCATGGGCTTGTTGTGAATCCCACAAAATCTTACTTTGCTCAAAACCATGTTGTTTTTATTGGCATCAAGCTTCTTCCGGGGGGGAGAATGGAAGCACAACCTCACATCCTAAATAAAATTTCTAATCTTACAGTGACAAATGTAAAAGAATTACAACACTTTTTGGGTCTTGTCAATTATATTGCAAGATTTTATTACAAGCTTGCTAAAGATGGAATTGATCTCAACAAACTTCTGGGAAAAACACCACCACCATGGATAGGTAAGCATGATGCTTTGATTTCAAGAATCAAACATAAATGTTCTCAACTATCGCCATTAAAGTTACCAGGTAATGGTTTCAAGATAGTAGAAGCTGATGTAAGTGAAGGTGCCTGGGCTGGTGTTCTTAGAGAATAGAAAACAACATCTCACAACCCCAAGGACAAAGGTGAGATTGTTAGATATATCTCTGGTAGTTTCAAGTATAGTGAAATAGACTACCATAGTATGCATAAAGAAATCCTTGGTGTTGTTAATACTTTCCAAGCATTTCAGATGTTTATTGCTGACAAGCAATTTCTTCTAAAAAGTGATGTGCAAAGTCTTTGAGGATTCTTTAGAAAAGAATCAAAAAATAAAGTTGTCAGAGGAAGACTCCTTAGGTGGGCACAGTTATTAAGTACTTATGAATTTGAAGTCTTTGTCCATTATGCTTTGTATGAATATTTGCTAAATTCATTTGTGAAGCTAGCACATCACAATCTAATTTTACTTCACTTCTGACTTTCTGTAGAAGTTCTCTCTATTGTTCTAAAGACCGTTGTTGAGCGACCCACCACATTTGTATTTGACTTTTGAACTCATTATAATGGGCTTTGAGTTCTTGGAGGTCTTTTTTAATAGAGACCATCTACTGATCAGTGAGGCACTTTTCCAAGCATTCAAGAGTGGAAATAAGAGAATGGAAATTCTCTTGAGCACTAAGACGGGCCTTTTTAGCCTTGACTGCTTCGATCTGATGCCAGATCTTCTTATCCTTAGCTAGCAGCATAGATTTCCTAAGGCACATATTAGTCCAGTTGAGCAGTTTGCTTTGGCTGGAACCTTGGAGACTTTTGGCTATAGGAAATATATGAAGAGGCTGGAAGTCAGCTTTAAATGTATCGGTAGTGTCAAAAAGCATGAAATCCCGAAAGGGAGGAATAACACCATGTACTGGGCAAGGACCTACAGGAATAGCTATGACTTTCTCATGGGTTTCTATAATATCTTGTTCAGGCATTATAGCTTGCTTAGCTGAAAACATACGGAAGTGCCCAGTTCTGGGTAGATTAAAAATAAAAGAACAGTCTTCACATTGGATTTGATGGTTTTATGGATACACTAACATTTGTCCAATATGAGGTAGATGGATATGATGGTGTAATAGGAAGCAAAGCTATTCAACAATGGGAACCTTTCACCATTGATTCTGATTTTATTATATTTCAGAATAGGTATCAGCTACCACTGCTTTATCAAGATCTAACTTATACAACTAAGTTAGAAAAGGAAAAGAAAAAGAAATGTATTAATGCTATTTGGTTAGCCAAATTCTTTGAACAACAGCTACAAATGAAAAATGATATGCAGATAAACAGAGTATCTGACATTCAAATAGATCTTATGAATATTATTATTTCTTACACTCAGGAACAATACATTCATCATATTCAATGCGTGCTAGCAATGATACAGACATATATGCAGAAAGAGGAGCTTAAAAGCTTTTACAACACTATAAACTTGTTTGCAATAGATTTTCTGATTCACTCAGATCAGCTTAAAGCTGCAAAGTGAAGAGCATACTCTTCTTCACAAACTCCTAACAGACTCGAGACTTAGACTCTTACTTTCTAAGACTTCACTCACCTAGAATTTGTTGAGAAATGAAGGCAACCCTTTAACTTTTTATAGGAAGAGAAGGTAAATCTTTAACTTTATCTCTTGAATCCAATTTTGAAATCTATCCATAGAAAGAGGACACGTAACAACTCCTTTTCAAAGAGTTACCCATATGAAGATAAGCATCTTTTGGTGGGTCCCAATAACTCAAGAATAGAGAAAGGAGGGAACAGAAAAGATAGAAAAATAATCTACTTTTACATGCCTTCTTTTTTATCACAAGAAGGTTAACTCGTGCTTACTGTGAGGCACATAAGCTTTCCCCTTTTACCATGGAAGGGCCCATGTCTATCTATTGACATAAAGAGATAGATATCTTCAGTGGCCAACAAGCCTGGCCCACTAGCTGGTGCTCAGGTCTGAATCACTCTGAATGCGTCTGGCATACAATATGCAACCTTCATAGGATTTTCTAGGTGGATGTGTACAATCAAGAGCCCAGGTGTCAGCAAGATTATCTGCTGCATCATAGGTTGGAACCCATGGATCATCGGTTGGATTATACTCAAAATTAGCACAAGTTTGATTAGTGGAATGTGGTATACATCCTATGTGTTCTTGATGTTCTAGAGGAATGGGTTCTCTTTTGCCAGATGAGTATCATCTAGAAGGAAAATGAACTAGAACATCAAGCACACACAAGATGTATACCACATTCCTCTAATCAAACTTGTGCTAATTATGAGTATGATCCAATCGATGATCCACGGGTTCCAACCTATGATGCAGTAGATAATCTTACTGACACTTAGGCTCCTGATTGTACAAATCCACCTGGTGAATCCTGTGAAGGTTGCATATTGTACGCCAGACACATTCAAAGTGATTCAGACCGGAGCACTAGCTAGTGGGCCAAGCTTGTTGGCCACTGAAGATATCTATATCTTCATGTCAATAGATAGATGTGGGCCCTTCTATAGTAAAAGGGGAAAGCTTACATGCCTCACAGTAAGCACGAGTTAACCTTCTCGTGATAAAAAAAGAAGACATGTAAAAGTAGATTCTTTTTCTGTCTTTTCTATTCCCTCCTTTCTCTATTCTTGAGTTATTGGGACCCACCAGAAGATGCTTATCTTCATATGGGTAACTCTTTGAAAAGGAGTTGTTATGTGTCCTCTTTCTATGGATGGATTTCAAAATCAGATTCAAGAGATAAGGTTAAAGATATGCCTTCTCTTCCTATAAAAGGTGAAAGGGCCGCCTTCATTTCTCAATGAATTCTAGGCGAGTGAAGTCTTAGAAAGTAAGAGTCTAAGTCTCGATTTTGTTATGAGTTTGTCCAGAAGAGTATGCTCTTCATTTTGCAGCTTTAAGCTGATCTGAGTGAATCAGAAAATCTAATGCAAACAAGTTTATAGTGTTGTAAAATCTTTTAAGCTCCTCTTTATGCATATATGTCTATATCATTGCCAGCACGCATTGAATATGATGAATGTATTGTTCCTGAGTGTAAGAAATAATAATATTCATAAGATCTATTTGAAGCAATTTAGGGGATTTTTCCATTTCTTCTGTGAGATAGAAATTCTCTTCATCATTTATTTCTGAGATTTCTACCTGAATGGAGTAGAAATCCTTTCCAAAGAAGAAATCTTCATAACTTCCAAATGGCTAATGATTTTCTTCATGATCATTTTAAAATGTTAATAGCCAAACAACAACTAACATATGCAGGGTTATGGACTGATAAACCATTCTTTCAGTTCTCAACTGAAGCAGAACCTATTGATCCAGATGTCGGTCATATACTTCAGAATTGGTGTGGAGACTTTGTTCTTCCTGTCTCTTTTCTCAATCCACCAGTAGAAAGGCTAGATTGATGGCTGAATGAGGAACATGGAAAGAATTTGATTAGGGACCTATTTCAAGGATCCCCTTTTGTTATATCAAATTTGGAAAAAACATGACTACCTTGAATAGTTTGCCAAATATGATCCTTACTGGGAAGAGGATGTCTATTGTCAACAAGACAATCATTTAACGGCTTATAATTGGCAACTATCCATTTCTCAGGTAATTCCTTACCATTCTCATCAACCTTTGGAACATACATTGCATGACATGAGAATGGTGACTCAGAAGTTTGGATTATGCCTAGCTTTTCTAGCTCTACAACTTTTGTTCTACAAGTTAATGCTTCAGATGAACTCATTAAGAAGTAATTAGCTTTGGCGTTTGGTATGAGTTCATTACCTTGAGGATCTCGTTTGAGAGGGAGATCACATGTCAGGTTCCTTTGTTGCTTTTTCAAGTCTTTTGTGAGAACTGTGGCAGCAAAGGCACTTTTAATCTTGTCAAGAGATTCTTGGCCTACATCCATTTGTTTGGCTAACCAAACAACATTAACGGGTTTCTTTTTCTTTTCCTTTTCTAACTTAGTTGTATAAGTTAGATCTTGATAAAGTCATGGTATCTAATACCTATTCTGAATTATAATAAAATCAGTATCAATGGTGAAAGGTTCCCATTGTTGAATAGCTTTGCTTCCTATTACACCATCATATCCATCTACCTCATATTAGACAAATGTTAGTGTATCCATAAGACCATCAAATCCAATTTGAATAGGAAATTCATAAATTACAGAGCTATTGCTCTTTTCAGAATTACCAAAAGTGATACTTGTGGTTCCTTCAATCCAGGCATCTCTAGGAAATGCATTATACCTGGCAATATTTAGATCTGCTCCTGTATCAATCAGGAATGCCAAAGGGTAAGCCATTATACCTGGAAAGTGAATTGTTTAGAACACTTATGAATTTGTACTCCATTCTCAACAACTTTCTTCATACCAACGGTGTTCCCTTATTCGGATTATCTAGATAGTGCCAGATGGGTTCTCTTTTGCTTCAGAAAGGACAGGTTCTGAAGTGTGCCCTTCTCTAGACATGAAATCTACAAAAATATTTTCAACTCCAGGGAGGTGAATGAAATAAAATTCATAAGTGCTTAATAACTATGCCCACCTAAGGAGTCTTCCTCTAACAACTTTATTTTTTGATTCTTTTCTTAAGAATCCTCGCAGATTTTGCAGATCACTTTTTAGAAGAAATCGCTTGTTAGCAATAAACATCTAAAATGCTTGGAAAGTATTAACAACAGCAAGGATTTCTTTATGCGTGCTATGGTAGTCTATTTCACTATTCTTGAAACTACCAAAGATATATCTAACAATCTCACCTTTGTCCTTGGGGTTGTGAGATGTTGTTTTCTGTTCTCTAAGAACACTAGCCCAGGCACCTTCACTTGCATCAGTTTCTACTATCTTGTAATCATTACTTGGTAACTTTAATGGTGGTAGTTGAGAACATTTATGTTTGATTCTTGAAATCAAAGCATCATGCTTAACCGTCCATGGTGGTGGTGTTTTTCCCAGAAGTTTGTTGAGCTCAATTCTATCTTCAGTAAGCTTGTAATAAAATCCTACAATATAATTGACAAGACCCAAAAAGCATTGTAATTCTTTTACATTGGTCACTGCTCGATTGGAAATTTTATTTAGGATGTGAGGTTGTGCCTCCATACTCCCCCTGGAAGAAGCTTCATGCCAATAAAAACAATATGGTTTTGAGCAAAGTAAGATTTTGTGGGATTGACAGAAAGCCCATGATGATGGCAAATAGAAAGGAATTGGCAGACGTGATTTAGGTGTTGAGGCATATCCTGGCTGAAGACAAGAATGTCATCAATATAGGGTTGGATGAACTTGGCATAAGGCCAAAATATAATGTCCATTTTTTGATGAAAAATTGGATGGCCTCTGTTAACAAAGACCTCCAAGAACTCAAAGCCCATTATAATGAGTTCAAAAGTCAAGCAGAAACGTGGTGGGTCGCTCAGCAGCGGTCTTTAGAACAACAGAGAGAACTTCTGCAGAAAGTCAGAAGTGAAGTAAAATTAGATTATGATGTGCTAGCTTCACAAATGAATTCAGCAAATATTCATACAAAGCATAATCGACAAAGACTAGATGAAGTCTATAGTGAAGTTCATTCTATTGCACTCACAACTACTAATAGGAGATTCCATAGTTCAGGAATCTACAAATACATAGTCTAAACTACATCAAGAGTCCACAGCTATTCAATCAGTGGTACATATTGTTAGGCAACAGTAGACTATGAAAACAATGAATTTCCCTTCTAGTGCTAAGGGATATTTATAGGCTCAGTATGAAGGACCAAAGCTGTCTACTAAGGTTAGAAAGCCTGTAATTGAAAAGATTTTTGATCCCTCCATAGGGAATCTAAGAGAAACCACTCGAGAGGAATGAGCAAAAGGAAAGTTCCAAATGGCTCATGGTAATGGTTTAAATCTGTCATGCCCACATTTTCCATAACACACATCGCACGTGTCATAGCCACATCTGTCATGTGGGTATGACACGAGATATGAAAAACTTTTCTCACACTGTCTTAAAAACCCCTTCGCATGCGTAAGCATGCTCGGTGGTGTTCTCTCATGGTGAAACACTACAATTTTCGGCGGGATATAAGTACAATTGCGTGCAACCAGACGCATACAGATCAACAAGAGGGTCTGTATGACGCCGCTAACGTCATTGCAAGAGTGAGATTACCAAAGTTCCTAAATCTAAACCTCGGCAATCTCCGGCAGCATAATGCCTTACGGCATTAATGGGAATTACACTGCACTCATTTACGCACGTGGTTCGCTGATAGATTAACAACTTCCCACGACGCCTTGTTCCGACTAAACCGACTAGTGATCTCTCTATTTAGTCATTTTTCAGCCAGGCACGGTTGTCTGTCTCCTCTCTTGTTTCCTGAAACATACTCCTCCTACGACTTAGCATTCTCAACAAGGCGGTTTGATTGCTCTCTCTTCCCTTTTCACTGGTTCTTAATTTTGATTATATTTTTATCGCCCTTACCTTAACTATTTCTCTATTAATTTAGTGTGTTTATATTTCGGTCTCTCTCTCTCTTTCGTTTTCTATGCTTTCTTTATGTGCATCCGGTCCTTTCTTCATGATTTACGTAAATCAGGGTTATCACTGCAGCTATTGTTGATATTAAACCTAACTTCAGGATGGTCTAGGTCACATAGACTGGTTTACTACTTCGCTGGACTCGGTCTCCTAGTCTTCTCCGATCACGGTATCTCCTCTTCGTTTGTACTTATTAAACTTGTTCCTAAGTAGATTTAGCAGAAGGGTCCGTCAACTTAGTTCTCTTATCCCATGTGGGAAATGTCGCGCATTTTCTCCTCTGTGTTTTCCAATGTTAGTTTTTCTTCTTTGGACTCTCTTACAGGTTTACTTATGAGGTCATTTACTACAGTTGGGATTAAAATGGCCACATGGAATGTCTGTGGTGGCTTCTTAAGTTTATTTCCAGTGTTCTTTTAAGCAAGGTGACGTGTAATTTTCCTCTTCATTTTCCTTCTTTTTTTTTTTCCTGGTTATTGACATTATGTTGGTAGTGGAAACTTCCGAGAAACTCTTTCCAGAGTATTACAGTATATTCCTTTATGCACCCATTAAATTATAATTTTATTTTCTCTTATCTATAATTACTGTTGTTATTATTACTAATCAGTATTATTAATACTCTTATTGTAAATCATTTACCATTGTTAATACATGTAGGAGGCTCTTCACTTTATAAAACCCTGTTCATGGAAATATAACTTCTTTGGTTGTTGTGTTCAACACTTAATAAAAACTAACTGTGAAAATATAATTTGTTATTTTATTTTGTATATCCATGTGTCTTATTTTATTAAGATTTTAAACGAGGGCCCAATAAAATGGTTCATAGGACTACACCTATATATATATATATATATATATATATATATATATATATATATATATATATATATATATATATATATATATATATATTTTAATGTATATGTAGAAGACAAAATTGTTCTCTTAACTTTGTTAAACAATATATATATATACCTATATGTATATATATATATATATTTCTATATATATATATAGATATAGAAATTATTTCATTATTTATTGATATATACATAGACATATATAGTATCTATATATGCCTATATATATAGCAATAAAATGCATTCATTTCTAATTAGACCAATCATATGTTAGGGCCAAAGCCCTAACATTTTTTTGTTTGTTTTTTTTTTTTTTTGTTTTTCCACAGCAAGCGGCGGACATGGGCGGCGGTGGCCGCAGTGGCAGAGGAAGCAGGGTCGGCGCACAGAATGGAGGGCCTGTGCAGGCCGCGGGAGTTATAAGGGGAAGGGGGATGTGGGGTGGGGCGGAGCCCCACCCCACACCTCCATTTATTTGTTAGAGCCTACGGTGGGGATTTCTCCCCACCGCCCCATATGAAACCACGACTGTGTGTTTATGTCGCGAGTTTCTAATTTCGACAGTCATCTCTTTATGGTGCTTTTCGTTGATATCTATCAACACTAATATATTTATATTTATATATATATATATTTATATATATATATAGATATATATATTTTTATATATTTAGATTTATAATTCAGTCTCTTAAAAAAAATAGTTTCTGTCAAAAATGATAATTAATAAAAAAACTGTGATATATATATATATATATATATATATATATATATATATATATATATATATAAATATATAGAGCTATATATTTATATATATATATATATATATATATTCTTATATGTATATATATAGAATCCTTAATTTTCTCAAATTAACTACCTTATTCATTTTCTCAAATTCACCCTGTTAGAATGGTAATTACATAACAATTATATATATATATATCTATATATATATATATTTATTCCAGTTTCACTTATTCGGTAGAAATGGTAAATATATATCAACTCATTATATTTATATATATATATATATATATATATATATATATATATATGAATATATAACGATATATATTCCATTTTCATAAAACATATAAGTTTCTCAATTAACAAACAGAAAAATATACATGCTAGATTTCCTCTAATCTTTTCAAATTAACTGAATCTACTATGTACGAAGAATAAACTCAAACATTTAAAATTGTCTTTTCCTTTAGAACAATGAACCATAAAAACTAACATTTCAACTAGTTAAGCAATTCCAAACTTTCAAATGTAAACAAACTCAGATTAGATTGCAAATCAATAATGAACTCTTCCTTTCAGTAATACTTGAAACACAAATAAATTGCTATTTAACAAGGTTTACAAACATCAACTTGAAAATTTAAGCACATTCATATTACAGATTTTAAACCATGGATACAACAACTAACTTTCCAGATATGAACTTTCTTCACCCAACAGTATACAACTGGTAGCTTGAGACAACCAAGTAGAAGACCATTACTAACAAGATCAGGGAGGTGGTTTCCTTCACCCCCAGGGTAACAATAAATTACAACAATAATAAGAGAGGTACTCTCTCTTCAACTCTCATGAAATGAACCAGGCCTAATTCTCATGACAAAGAAGAATAACTGTTTCTTCACAAATATAACTCCTCCCAAGCCAACCAGAAGCTCTAAGAGAAAACCTGCGTATCAAAGACAAACAAAGAAGAAAACACCACTCATCTAGCTCTCCTCCCTTCCGTAGACCCGCAAGTGGGTCACCCCCAAGCTACGGAGACCATACTCACACCTGGGTAACTCAAACACTCCACTTCACAACAGTAACAACAACAATCCCAAAGCACACAAACACCCGTGGGTAATTTACACAACACGGAAACTCAACTACAGTGAGTTTCATAAGGGGCAGGAGAGTGGACACACTCGACTCCAGAGTGTCACCCTGACAGATAAGTTAACCAATACAATTTCTCTTGGTCTCAAACCAAGTTTGATCACAAATTTGTAAGAAATCTGTATATGACTCTCAAGTCAAAGATACAGACACAGATACATGCCCTCAAGGCTTTCAACATCCCAAAAGATGGAAACAGGTATGCACCCGAGGAGGATCTCTCCTCCCCTACCCCAAACTTGATGAGCATTTCTCCCAAGTGGGAGAAGCTCTGTCAAACAACCCGACAACAAACCCCATAGAAAACAATTCTAAACACAAAATCACACACTTTTCATACACATTCAGCTATACGAAACAAAGGTAAAATTCAAACCAACCTTACAAAGCCTTCCTGGAATGAAGCTGTTGCTGAGCCCACAGAGTTCTCTTCCAACCTTAGCCACCAACTCCTTCTCCCTTCTCTCTCCTACAAACTAATTTTTCTATTTTTGGTAAGGCAAAATGAAAGTTTCCCCCAAAATTCAACTAACTCCCTCTCATCCCAAAATTGGAAACAAATAACCAAATTCTTTTCAGTTTTGAGGAATGGGGAGGTGACACTTGTCACCTTCTCACTCTCCCCCAAAACCACTATTCTGCCCTGCTGGCTTATGTCACTCACCCATCCCTAGAATACTCCTTATCCCTTTCCTCCTGTCATTTCTCTTTCGCATGGGAGAAATAAAAGGAGTTAATGGGGAAGAAGATAGGTGACCCATGCCCCTTCTTCCCTCCTTCACATGGGTGTCCCCACAGCACATGGGGGAATCTCACTATGGAAGGGGTGACTTTAAGTCAATCCTTCAATAATGGATGGCATCTCTTACCTTGGGAAATGTAGAGGGGATGGGTTGGGTGTTGGTAAAACCCATCATGTCCCCTCCTACCTCCAATTTTAGCCACTTAACTTCAGGGGGAAGTTAAGATGACTAGATGGAGGTTACTCAAGGGTTTACCTTGCCAAATGGGCCCCTAGACCCATGGGGTATAACCCAGGGTCAACCTTAACCCATACAAGACACCCCTGGTCAAGGTAAAGTACAAGAAAAGGCCTCATAAATTTAAATTAAATAAGAAAATTCAATTTCAATCCTTTTTACAACACAAATTATAAAATAATGTTACATGAGGGTAACTTAACCCACTCAACCATACGAAAGAACACATTACATCATTACATCAAACACAAAGAGATCTTGGTTCCTCGTGGAACCAGATCGGCTTAACAGGGAATAACAAATAACAAGGTGCGGAATGATCTCCGAGTTCTGTGGTTTGATTAGTAATTCCTGCACACTAAATTACAAGATCAGTAACCACATAAAATCATCATAGCTGAAGCAACTTAAAAAAAAACATGCATTATCATGACATAGTATTAATTAACATAAATGAAATCATATTACAATTTTCCATCATCACCTAATTAATGTTTTTCTGAAATGTAAACTTATCCAAACATCACCCAATTAGTTTTTTCGAAAACATAATAAAGTTTAATAGTTTGACAATTCTGGGAACTGCTATCCACAAATATTATAAGTAACCATAACAGTAATGTAAGTAGTCATAACAACAGAAGTAAAAAGGGCGGTCCTCACATCCTCTCCCCCTAAGATGGTACTTCCTCCTGGAAGTCGTCAAAAAGGTGAGGATAAAGGGTCTTCAGTCTCTCTGCATCTTCCCATGTTGCAGTGACTTCGTCGTATAGGTCCCACTGGACTCTAACCTGGTCCAGCTCTTGACCTCGAAGGGCCAGCGTCTGATGAGCCAATATGCGAATTGGCTCCAACGCCAGTTGTCTGTCTGCCTCTACCTGAAGAGCACTCCAATCCAACACGTGAGATAAGTCAGAAATATATAGACATAAAACTGATATATGAAATACATCGTGGATACGTGACAGGCTAGGTGGCAAGGCTAGACGATAGGCTACTAGTCCTATCCGCTCCAAGATTTCGAAAGGTCCTACAAATCGAGGTGCGAGCTTAGAGCCTTTTCCGTAACGGATTGGACTCTTGTGCGGCCGCACTCTCAAAAATACTCTTTCCCCCACAGAGAAGCTTCGATCTGTCCTCTTAGCATCGGCATACTTTTTCTGCCTATCCTATGCTTCCTGAAGCCTCTGTCTTATCTGTTTGACTTGCAGTTCCATATTCTGAACTATCTCTAGGCTGATGACTGTTCTGTCCTCTATCCGATCCCAACTCAAAGGTGTTCTGCATGGTCTGCCATATAACGCCTGGAACGGAGGCATACCCAACGAGGTATGATGCCCATTATTGTAGGCGAACTCAACTAGATACAGGTACTCCTCCCATCTAGACTGGTGGTCCATCACATACATGCGAAGCATGTCTTCTAACACCTAGTTAACTCTCTCTGTCTGTCCGTCAGTTTCCGGATGATATGCTGAACTGAAGTTGAGCTATGTGCCCAACACCTGATGTAAGGCTTTCCAGAATGATGAAGTGAATACGGAGTCTCTGTCAGATATAATGCGGCGAGGTACCCCATGAAGTCTAACAATCTGATCAAGAAACACCTTTGCCACTGATGGTGCATTGTATGTTCTACATATTGGTGAAAAATGCGCCACTTTGGTCAGCTTGTCAACTGTCACCATAATAGCATCATGGCGATGTGATGACATAGGTAGACCAACGATAAAATCCATAGAAATGGTGTCTCATTTCCATTCAGGTATCTCGTGAGGGTACAACAGTCCCGCTGGATGCTGATGTTCGGCCTTGACCCTCTGACATTCCAGGCAACGAGCAACAAATTTGGCAATGTCACGCCTCATCCCAGCCCAATGATAAAGCTGTCGTAAGTCAGCATGCATCTTCTTCACTCCTGGGTGTGCTGCGTAGGGTGCTCTATGAGCCTCTGATAGGATTACTATACGAAGATTACCCGCATGGGGTACATAGATGCGCTGCCGATGTCGAAGCATACCATCAGACTCAAGGGTATATCCTGTAAATTTGCCCTCAAGGGCCTTCTGATTTAGTAATGCCTGCTGCACTTCAAGAAACCATTCATCCTCCGGTAGATGCTGTAAGATGCGATCCTTCAAGTCCATCTTCAAGGTCAGGGTCTGGATCTTGTGGCGTCTTCGACTCAAAGCATCAGCGACCACGTTCTCCTTCCCTTTGATATAGTGGACATCGAAGTCATATTCGCATAGGAATTCCATCCAACGCCGTTGGCGAGCATTCAAATTAGGCTGTGTAAAAATATACTGCAAACTATGATGATCCGAATGGAGTTCAAAGCGTCGACCTAAGAGAAAGTGTCTCCAGCGAACCAAGGCATGAACAACAGTTGTGAGCTCTAAGTCGTGTGTAGGATAGTTTAACTCATGTGTCTTTAGTTTCCGCGATTCGTATGCGATCGCTCGACCATCCTGCATAAGCACGGCTCCCAAACCTTCTAATGATGCATCTGTGCAAACTACAAACTCCTCTGTAGGATCTGGGACTGCTAAAATAGGAGCACTAGTAAGACGCTCCTTGAGGACTCCAAAAGCCTTTTCACACTGCTCGATCCAAGTGAAACCCTTCCCTTTTCACTGAAGGGAAGTAATGGGATGTGCTATCCTGGAGAAACCTTCGACAAACCGACGATAATACCCGGCTAACCCCATAAAGCTTCTGACCTCTGTCACGTTAGTGGGTGCCGGCCACTCCTGAATTGCTCTAATTTTAGATGGATCTACGGAGATGCCATCGCCTGATAAAATGTGTCCCAAATACTGCACCTCTGTCCTGAAGAAGGCACACTTCGCCAAGTTGCCATAAAGCTGCTGCTCTCGTAATTGCTGCAAAACTTGACGCAAGTGCTCCACATGCTCCTCCTCAGTCCGTGAATAAATCAAAATGTCATCTAGGAATATTATCACGAACCGATCTAGGTACGAGCGGAACACTCCGTTCATGAGACTCATGAATACAGCAGGAGCGTTCGTCAACCCGAAAGGTACCACTGTGAATTCATAATGGCCATATCTGGTTCGAAAAGTAGTTTTATGAATATCCGCCTCCGTGATGCGCAATTGGTGATACCCAGATTTTAGATCGATTTTTGAGAACACTCTGGCTCCCTGCATCTGATCAAAAAGGTCGTCAATCCTAGGTAGAGGATAATGGTTCTTCACCGTCACCTTGTTCAACTGCCTGTAGTCCATGCATAATTGAAGAGACCCATCCTTCTTCTTTACGAAGATAACTGGTGCGCCCCATGGTGAAACGCTAGGTCGGATGTGTCCCTTCTCAAGTAATTCCTCTAAGTGTAGTTTAAGTTCAGTGAGTTCATGTGTAGTCATCCTATAGGGTGCACGGGATATCGGTTCTGCACCCGGCACCAAGTCGATGTGGAAGTCCACTTCTCTGCGTGGAGGCATACCTGGTAATTCCGGTAGAAATACCTCGGCAAACTCTCTAAGGATAGGGTGATCATCTAAAGTAGCCTCAGGTTCATCCTCTGCTCTATCACTGACTGTGATGGCAAACATCTGACATCCCTTCCACATACAGCGCTTAAGCTGCTGAGCGGATATCATACGAACAGCCGTGGGCTTTTGAATGCCCACTATCTCAACCGACGAACCATGATCGTCTAAACAGCTAATCGTCCTCTGGCGACAATCAAGCTTGGCTCTATGTGCCGCAAGCCAATCCATACCTAGAACTACTCCGTAGGATCCTAATGGCATAATCCTAAGGTCACATGTTGTGGTGAATGACCCCAATGTGATCTCACAATCTCTAACCAAGGAATCTACTGACATCCTGGCCCCTGAGGCCAACTCAACTTCCCACCTAATGTCTTGCCTAGAAGCCACCAGCCTGCAACGCTCCACTAACGATGTAGACAAAAAAGAGTCAGTAGCTCCTGAGTCAAAAAGGATCAAAATGGAAAAGTCTCCAATCGTACCTGCTGCCTCGATGACAGAAGCCTGGAAATCGGCCTGGCGGTTATCAACCGCTGCAAACATGTGGTGGGTTCTGCCCACGTCACCTATGGTCTGCTTCGATCCTCCTGATCGGGGCTGTCCCCCTGCAGTAAATCCCTGCGGGCACTCTCTAGCCAGATGCCCTGCCCCACCACACACATAACATGGTCCTCGAACCTGGAACTGCCCTGACTGTGTTCTGCCCGATTGTTGTTGCCCAGTCTGTCCAGTGGATCCCTGTGAGCCTTTGTAAGACTACTGGGACCTCGCGGGTCCTGCCGATGAACCCTGCTGTCTCTGATCTCTGCGTGGACCCTACTGCTGCCATCCATGGTTCTATCCTCCCTGTCCCCTCTGTTGAAATTTGGATTTTTGCTGATGTTGCTGCTGCTGTGGAGGCCTAGGAGGTAATGATGAAGGATTATATCCTCCTCTCTGTGTTGTGTTTTGAGGCCTTCAGAAATTTTGCTGTTGTTGGGGATTACGTTCCTAGTACTGCGGGCGTGGATTCTATCCTTGTCCCTGAATTTCCTCTGATATAAGGGCCTTTTCAACAGCCTCGCTCATGGTATGGGGATTTGCCATACGAACTGGTCCTGCTATCCCGTGATTTAGCCCTCTGATGAATTTGTGTATTAAGATTTTCTCGTCATGGAGGTATTCTGCGTAACGAGAAAGCTCTATAAATCAGCTCTCATACTGAGTAACGGTGAGTCCCCTCTGCTGTAAATCATGGAACTCATCGATCCTGCGCTGTCTATAATGTTCAGACAAATATCGCACATTGAAGCGCTCAATGAAGATGTCCCATGTGAGTGTATCCACGGAGAGTCGGCGCTTGCACTCCTCTGTACGCCACCAGGTAGCTGCTGCATCCCTAAGAAGATGGACTGCCACTCGTGCTTTCGTGTTGCTTCCATATGGTCGCAATGCGAAACACCTATCTAAGCTAATCAGCCAAGCCTCGGCCGCAGCTCCCTCTGTAGCACCTGCGAAAGTGGGTGGGTTGAGCCTCAGTAGATCTCTGATGGGGTCCCCTCTGTCTCTAAGTCTCACAAGTGGCTCTTCCACACCATCCTCATATAATCCATGCTGAACCTGTTCTTGTCTCAAAAGTCTCGGAGGACTCCTGCTCCGTGCTCGGGAGGCTGACCCTACCTCCTCTACTATTGTGTCAGGAATCTCAACGAAGGGCTCCACATGTGGCACCTCTAGTGGATCAACGCGGGGCTCCATACGTGGCTCAATATGTGACTCGGCACGTGGCTCCTCTCGCGGATCAACACGAGGCTCTATACGTGGCTCAGGAATCACTGGTGGTAACCTGTCTAACATAGTCTGTAGTGCCTATAAAATCTATGGCCCTATATCCAATACTGGTGTCGCCTGTGGTACTAGTGGTGCTTGTGGTACAGGTGGTGTAGGTGGTGCTGCTGTAACTACTGGTGTCGCCTGTGGTACTAGTAGTGCTTGTGGTACAGGTGGTGCAGGTGGTGCTGCTGTAACTACGGGTGCCAGTCCCTCGGCTGAGGAATCGCTGTGCACCTCGACTGATGCTGTGTGGCGTGATCGCGCTCGTCGAACACGTCAGGGAGGCATCCTACAAAACAAGGTAGAAACTAATTAGCCAAAGTTGCGGAATAATAACGTGCCTAAATACGCCCAGTGTTTAAAACTTGGCTCTGATACCAAATGTCATGCCCACATTTTCCATGTGGTCACAACACACATCGCACGTGTCATAGCCACATCTGTCATGTGGGTATGACACGAGATATGAAAAACTTTTCTCACACTATCCTAAAAACCCCTTCACATGCGTAAGCATGCTCGGCGGTGTTCTCTCATGGTGAAACACTACAATTTTCGGCAGGATATAAGTACAATTGCGTGCAACCAGACGCATACAGATCAACAAGAGGGTCTGTACGACGCCGCTAACGTCATTGCAAGAGTGAGATTACCAAAGTTCCTAAATCTAAACCTCGGCAATCTCCGGCAGCATAATGCCTTACGGCGTTAGTGGGAATTATGCTGCACTCATTTACGTACGTGGTTCGCTGATAGATTAACAACTTCCCACGACGCCTTGTTCCGACTAAACCGACTAGTGATCTCCCTATTTAGTTATTTTTCAGCCAGGCACGGTTGTCTGTCTCCTCTCTTGTTTCCTGAAACATACTCCTCCTATGACTTAGCATTCTCAACAAGGCGGTTTGATTGCTCTCTCTTCCCTTTTCACTGGTTCTTAATTTTGATTGTATTTTTATCGCCCTTACCTTAACTATTTCTCTGTTAATTTAGTGTGTTTATATTTCGGTCTCTCTCTCTCTTTCGTTTTCTATGCTTTCTTTATGTACATCCGGTCCTTTCTTCATGATTTACGTAAATCAGGGTTATCACTACAGCTATTGTTGATATTAAACCTAACTTCAGGATGGTCTAGGTCACATAGACTGGTTTACTACTTCGCTGGACTCGGTCTCCTAGTCTTCTCCGATCACGGTATCTCCTCTTCGTTTGTACTTATTAAACTTGTTCCTAAGCAGATTTAGCAGAAGGGTCCGTCAACTTAGTTCTCTTATCCCATGTGGGAAATGTCGCGCATTTTCTCCTCTGTGTTTTCCAATGTTAGTTTTTCTTCTTCGGACTCTCTTACAGGTTTACTTATGAGGTCGTTTACTACAGTTGGGATTAAAATGGCCACATGGAATGTCTGTGGTGGCTTCTTAAGTTTATTTTCAGTGTTCTTTTAAGCAAGGTGACGTGTAATTTTCCTCTTCATTTTCCTTCTTTTTTTTTTTTCCTGGTTATTGACATTATGTTGGTAGTGGAAACTTCCGAGAAACTCTTTCCGGAGTATTACAGTATATTCCTTTATGCACCCATTAAATTATAATTTTATTTTCTCTTATCTATAATTACTGTTGTTATTATTACTAATCAGTATTATTAATACTCTTATTGTAAATCATTTACCATTGTTAATACATGTAGGAGGCTCTTCACTTTATAAAACCCTGTTCATGGAAATATAACTTCTTTGGTTGTTGTGTTCAACACTTAATAAAAACTAACTGTGAAAATATAATTTGTTATTTTATTTTGTATATCCATGTGTCTTATTTTATTAAGATTTTAAACGAGGGCCCAATAAAATGGTTCATAGGACTACACCTATATATATATATATATATTTTAATGTATATGTAGAAGACGAAATTGTTCTCTTAACTTTGTTAAACAATATATATATATACCTATATGTATATATATATATATATTTCTATATATATATATATATATAGATATAGAAATTATTTCATTATTTATTGATATATACATAGACATATATAGTATCTATATATGCCTATATATATAGCAATAAAATGCATTCATTTCTAATTAGACCAATCATATGTTAGGGCCAAAGCCCTAACATTTTTTTTGTTTGTTTTTTTTTTTTTTTGTTTTTCCACAGCAAGCGGCGGACATGGGCGGCGGTGGCCGCAGTGGCAGAGGAAGCAGGGTCGGTGCACAGAATGGAGGGCCTGTGCAGGCCGCGGGAGTTATAAGGGGAAGGGGGATGTGGGATGGGGCGGAGCCCCACCCACATCCCACGATGTGGGGTGTGGGTGGGGCTCCGCCCCACCCCACACCTCCATTTATTTGTTAGAGCCTGCGGTGGGGATTTCTCCCCACCGCCCCATATGAAACCGCGACTGTGTGTTTATGCCGCGAGTTTATAATTTCGACAGTCATCTCTTTATGGTGCTTTTCGTTGATATCTATCAACACTAATATATTTATATTTATATATAGATATATAGATATATATATTTTTATATATTTAGATCTATAATTCAGTCTCTTAAAAAAAATAGTTTCTGTCAAAAATGATAATTAATAAAAAAAATTGTGATATATATATATCTATCTATATATATATATAAATATATAGAGCTATATATATATATATATATATATATATATATATATATATATATATATTCTTATATGTATATATATAGAATCCTTAATTTTCTCAAATTAACTACCTTATTCATTTTCTCAAATTCACCCTGTTAGAATGGTATTTACATAACAATTATATATATATATATATATATATATATATATATATATATATATATATATATATATATATATATATATATATATATATATATATATATATATATATATATATATATATATCTATATATATCTATATATATATATATTTATTTATTCCAGTTTCACTTATTCGGTAGAAATGGTATATATATATCAAATCATTATATTTATATATATATATATGAATATATAACGATATATATTCCATTTTCATAAAACATATAAGTTTCTCAATTAACAAATAGAAAAATATACATGCTAGATTTCCTCTAATCTTTTCAAATTAACTGAATCTACTATGTATGAAGAATAAACTCAAACATTTAAAATTGTCTTTTCCTTTAGAACAATGAACCATAAAAACTAACATTTCAACTAGTTAAGCAATTGCAAACTTTCAAATGTAAACAAACTCAGATTAGATTGCAAATCAATAATGAACTCTTCCTTTCAGTAATACTCGAAACACAAATAAATTGCTATTTAACAAGGTTTACAAACATCAACTTGAAAATTTAAGCACATTCATATTACAGATTTTAAACCATGGATACAACAACTAACTTTCCAGATATGAACTTTCTTCACCCAACAGTATACAACTGGTAGCTTGAGACAACCAAGTAGAAGACCATTACTAACAAGATCAGGGAGGTGGTTTCCTTCACCCCCAGGGTAACAATAAATTACAACAATAATAAGAGAGGTACTCTCTCTTCAACTCTCATGAAATGAACCAGGCCTAATTCTCATGACAAAGAAGAATAACTATTTCTTCACAAATATAACTCCTCCCAAGCCAACCAGAAGCTCCAAGAGAAAACCTGCGTATCAAAGACAAACAAAGAAGAAAACACCACTCATCTAGCTCTCCTCCCTTCCGTAGACCCGCAAGTGGGTCACCCCTGAGCTAGGGAGACCATACTCACACCTGGGTAACTCAAACACTCCACTTCACAACAGTAACAACAACAATCCCAAAGCACACAAACACCCGTGGGTAATTTACACAACACGGAAACTCAACTACAGTGAGTTTCATAAGGGGCAGGAGAGTGGACACACTCGACTCCAGAGTGTCACCCTGACAGATAAGTTAACCAATACAATTTCTCTTGGTCTCAAACCAAGTTTGATCACAAATTTGTAAGAAATCTGTATATGACTCTCAAGTCAAAGATACAGACACAGATACATGCCCTCATGGCTTTCAACATCCCAAAAGATGGAAACAGGTATGCACCCAAGGAGGATCTCTCCTCCCCTACCCCAAACTTGATGAGCATTTCTCCCAAGTGGGAGAAGCTCTGTCAAACAACCCGACAACAAACCCCATAGAAAACAATTCTAAACACAAAATCACACACTTTTCATACACATTCAGCTATACGAAACAAAGGTAAAATTCAAACCAACCTTACAAAGCCTTCCTGGAATGAAGCTGTTGCTGAGCCCACAGAGTTCTCTTCCAACCTAAGCCACCAACTCCTTCTCCCTTGTCTCTCCTACAAACTAATTTTTCTATTTTTGGTAAGGCAAAATGAAAGTTTCCCCCAAAATTCAACTAACTCCCTCTCATCCCAAAATTGGAAACAACTAACCAAATTCTTTTCAGTTTTGAGGAATGGGGAGGTGACACTTGTCACCTTCTCACTCTCCCCCAAAACCACTATTCTGCCCTGCTGGCTTATGTCACTCACCCATCCCTAGAATACTCCTTATCCCTTTCCTCCTGTCATTTCTCTTTCGCATGGGAGAAATAAAAGGAGTTAATGGGGAAGAAGATAGGTGACCCATGCCCCTTCTTCCCTCCTTCACATGGGTGTCCCCACAGCACATGGGGGAATCTCACTATGGAAGGGGTGACTTTAAGTCAATCCTTCAATAATGGATGGCATCTCTTACCTTGGGAAATGTAGAGGGGATGGGTTGGGTGTTGGTACAACCCATCATGTCCCCTCCTACCTCCAATTTTCGCCACTTAACTTCAGGGGGAAGTTAAGATGACTAGATGGAGGTTACTCAAGGGTTACCCATGCCAAATGGGCCCCTAGACCCATGGGGTATAAAACAGGGTCAACCTTAACCCATACAAGACACCCCTGGTCAAGGTAAAGTACAAGAAAATGCCTCATAAATTTAAATTAAATAAGGAAATTCAATTTCAATCCTTTTTACGACACAAATTATAAAATAATGTTACATGAGGGTAACTTAACCCACTCGACCATACGAAAGAACACATTACATCATTACATCAAACACAAAGAGATCTTGGTTCCTCGTGGAACCAAATCAGCTTAACAGGGAATAACAAATAACAAGGTGTGGAATGATCTCTGAGTTCTGTGGTTCGATTAGTAATTCCTGCACACTAAATTACAAGATCAGTAACCACATAAAATCATCATAGCCGAAGCAACTTAAAAAAAAACATGCATTATCATGACATAGTATTAATTAACATAAATGCAATCATATTACAATTTTCCATCATCACCTAATTAATGTTTTTCTGAAATGTAAACTTATCCAAACATCACCCAATTAGTTTTCTGAAAACATAATAAAGTTTAATAGTTTGACAATTCCAGGAACTGCTATCCACAAATATTATAAGTAACCATAACAGTAATGTAAGTAGTCATAACAACAGAAGTAAAAAGGGCGGTCCTCACAAAATCCCAATGGATCTAATCCTATTGATCCTTTTAAGAATATTCAAACTCTTAAAGTAGATACACCTCCCCTTGTAAATTTTTATAATTTTGAGGATATAGAAAATACAAGAGGAATAGATGCTATGCAAGTCTGGATAACTAATTATTTACCCACTAATGCTAATGCTGATAAATCTCAAGTGATCAAGTAGGCTCTCAATGCTATGACGAGTGTTGTACGAAGTGTCTGGGACAGATTGGACGACACTTTCAGAGAAAGCCTAATAGGCAGAGGTACAGATCAAGTATGTGCTCAGTTGACACATCTATTTGTTAGAAGAATAGATACCAAAGAAAAGTTGGCCTACAACAAGTTCATAAAAGGTAAATGGAAAGATCTCAAATATTTAAAAAAATATTGTGAGGTTCAGTATCAAAATTTCTATCTGTCAGGCCATGAACAAAATAATGATTTTATGTTCACAACTTTTCTGAAAAGTTTTGGGAATGTGATAGGAGAATTCTATCACAAGAATCTAGTAACAGAAATATAGAAATGAAATAGCTAACCTTTCCTTAGTTAGTTCAATTCCTTACACAGATCAATGAGGAAATCCGTGAAGAAGGAAAAGCAAAGAAGGAAATAAAGAAGGTACAACCTTTACTATCCTATTCTGTATGCTACCAGATAATGCCTTCAAATTAGTTCCTAGATAAAGGCAAATCTTCTTGTTATGATTGTGATAAGCCAGAAAAATCCTACAAGAAGAAAAAGAAGAAATTCGGTAAGTATCCCAAGAAGAAAGGATATTTTATGAAAAAGGGATAAGAAAAGAAAAGGTTCCAAGAAATGGAAGCCTACCTGCTACATTTGTAAGGGTGAACACTTTGCAAACAAATGCCTGGATAGACACAAGAAAAAAGGAAAAGTTAAAGTTCATGCTGCCCGAGAAGTAGGTGTAGAAGATGATGAATATGAATTCATCAACGACTACCCATCAGACTCAGAAGATATTATACTATCCAGTATAGAGTCTGAAATAGAATTAGACTCTGAGGAATACGCATCAGCTCCAGATCAAGCTCAAGTAAACCTGATGACAAAAGAAGTGCAATCTTCTGATGAAGATTCAGAAGTCTCCTTCTTCTACAGAATGCTATGAAGGGACACACGTGTAGAGTTGGACAAGGTAATTGAAGAAATTGTCCAAACTAAATCCTGACTTGATGACATGGACATGGGTCAAGAAACATGGAAAAAGTTGACCAACAAGTTGGAACAACTTAAAGCAAGAAAATATTTCCTCCTTCAAAAGGAAGATAGGCCTCCTAAACTTCCAGTTCGGAGATCTCCTATTCTCCAATATGGTTTATCTGTCTCTATAGCTGAAATTCTAGAACAACATGGATATAAACCATTACAAATAAGAGAACCCTAGCCTATAGGCTCTCCAGCTCAAAGACCTTTAGGATGTCTTGATCAAAGGTCTATTAGTGACGCTCCTTCTCCAAGAAGCATGGCTAGAAGAATATGGAGAAGAAACTGAAAATTTTTCTTGAAAAAGTAATTGCTCAAGCTCAAGCAGAAATCTCATAAATAAATGATGAAGAGAATTTCTATCTCACAAAAGAATTGGAAAAATCCCCTAAACTTGATAAGTTTATTAACTAGTTTAATTCAGCTGGACCTATACAGTTGCCTATTCAAGCATCCATTCGGGAAGAACAATTGTATTGTGAAGAGAAGCCCTATAGTCCTCTCATCCATCAAGCTATTGAAGAACAAGAAGAACCTAGAGTAACTTTTGAAGAAGGTTCTAGCAGTCAACAGATGAAAGCCTACAAGCACACCAAAAGGACTACCTCATGTCCAAGGGTCATCCTGACAATTCACTTTCCAGGTATAATGGCTTACCCTTTGGTATTCTTGATTGATACAGGAGAAGATCTAAATATTGCCAGGTATAATGCATTTCCTAGAGATGCCTGGATTGAAGGAACCACAAGTATCACTTTTGGTAATTCTAAAAAGAGCAATAGTTCTACAATTTGTGAAGTTCCTATTCAAATTGGATTTGATGGTTTTATGGATACACTAACATTTGTCCAATATGAGGTAGATGGATATGATGGTGTAAGAGGAAGCAAAGCAAGCTATAATGCCTGAACAGGATATTACAAAAACCCATGAGAAAGTCATAGCTACTCCTGCAGGTCCTTGCCCAATACCTGGTGCTATTCCTCCCTTTCGAGATTTCATGTTTTTTGACACTACCGGTACATTTAAAGCTAACTTCTAGCCTCTTCATATATTTCCTATAGCCGAAAGTCTCTAAGGTTCCAGCCAAAGCAAACTACTCAACTGGACTAATATGTGACTTAGGAAATCTATGTTGCTAGCTGAGGATAAGAAGATCTGGCATCAGATCGAAGCAATCAAGGCTAAAAAGGCCTATCTTAGTGCTCAAGAGAATTTCCATTCTCTTATTTCCACTCTTGAATGCTTGGAAAAGCGTCTCACTGATCAGTGGATGGCCTCTGTTAACAAAGACCTCCAAGAACTCAAAGCCCGGTATAATGAGTTCAAAAGTCAAGCAGAAACATGGTGGGTCACTCAGCAGCGGTCCTTAGAACAACAGAGAGAACTTCTATAGAAGGTCAGAAGTGAAGTAAAATTAGATTGTGATGTGCTAGCTTCACAAATGAATTCAATAAATATTCATACAAAGCATAATGGACAAAGACTAGATGAAGTCTATAGTGAAGTTCATTCTATTGCATTGTCACAACTACTAATAGGAGATTCCATAGTTCAGGAATCTACAAATATACAGTCTAAACTACATCAAGAGTGCATAGCCATTTAGTCAGTGGTACATAGTGTTAGGAAACAGCGGATTGTGAAAACAATGTATTTCCCTTCCAGTGCTAAGGGATATTTATAGGCTCAGTATGAAGGACCAAAGCTATCTACTAAGGTTAGAAAGCCTGTAATTGAAAAGATTTTTGATCCCTCCACAGGGAATCTAAGAGAAACCACTCCAGAGGAATGAACAAAAGGAAAGTTCCAAATGGCTCATGGTAATGGTTCAAATCCCAATAGATCTAATCCTATTGATCCTTTTAAGAATATTCAAACTCTGAAAGAAGATACACCTCCCCTTGTAAATTTTGGTAATTTTGAGGATATAGAAAATACAAGAGGAATAGATTCTATGCGAGCCTAGATAACTAATTATTTATCCACTAATGCTAATGCTGATGAATCTCAAGTGATCAAGAAGGCTCTCAATGCTATGATGTGTGTTGCACGAAGTGTCTGGGACAGATTGCATGACACTTTCAGAGAAAGCCTAATAGGCAGAGGTATAGATCAAGTCTGTGCTCAGTTGACACGTTTGTTCATCAGAAGAACAGATACAAGAGAAAAGTTGGCCTACAACAAGTTCATAAAAGGTAAATGTAAAGATCTCAAATATTTCAAAAAATATTGTGAGGTTCAGTATCAGAATTTCTATCAGTCAGGCCGTGAACAAAATCATGATTTTATGTTCACAACTTTTCTGAAAAGTTTTGGGAATGTGATAGGAGAATTCTATCATAAGAAAGTTCTAGAGAATCTGGTAACAAAAAATATAGAAATGAAAGAGCTAACCTTTCCTCAGTTAGTTCAATTCCTTACACAGATCAATGAAGAAATATGTGAAGAACGAAAACAAAAGAAGGAAATAAAGAAGGTACAACCTTTACTATCCTCTTCTGTATGCTACCAGATAATGCCTTCAAATTAGTTCCCAAATAAAGGCAAATTTTCTTGTTATGATTGTGATAAGCCAGAAAAATCCTAGAAGAAGAAAAAGAAGAAATTCAGTAAGTATCCTAAGAAGAAAGGATATTTTAGGAAAAGGGATAAGAAAAGAAAAGGTTCCAAGAAATGCAAGCCTACCTGCTACATTTGCAAGGGTGAACACTTTGCAATCAAATGCCCGGACAGACACAAGAAAAAAAGAAAAGGTAAAGTTTGTGCTACCCGAGAAGCAGGTGTAGAAGATGATGAATATGAATTCATCAACGACTATCCATCAGACTTAGAAGATATTATACAATCCAGTACAGAGTCTGAAATAGAATCAGAGTTTGAGGAATATGCATCAGCTCTAGATCAAGCTCAAGTAAACCTATTCTGATGAAGATTCAGAAGTCTCCTTCTTCCACAGAATGCTACGAAGGGACACCTGTGTAGAGTTAGACAAGGTAATTGAAGAAATTGTCCAAACTGAATCCCGACTCCATGACATGGACATGGGTCAAGAAACATGGAAAAAGTTGACCAACAAGTTGGAACAACTTAAAGCAAGAAAAATGGAAGGGGCAGTTTTGATACCGAATGGAAGGACAGTCCATTCATAGAGGCCTTGTCATACTAAAAATGTTGTTTTGTAAAAGTCAGCACTTTTGAGACCAATTTGCCAAAACCCTTTTGTTAGGTCAAATTTGGAATAAACATGACTACTTTGAATAGTTTGCCAAATATGATCCTTACTGGGAAGAGGATGTCTATTGTCAACAAGACTATCATTTAACGGCTTATAATTTACAACTAGCCGTTTCTCAGGTAATTTCTTACCATTCTCATCAACCTTTGGAACATACATTGCATTACATGAGAATGGTGACTCAAAAGTTTGGATTATGCCTAGCTTTTCTAGCTCTGCAACTTCTATTCTACAAGTTAATGCTTCAGATGAACTCATTAAGAAGTAATTAGCTTTGGCTTTTGGTATGAGTTCATTACCTTGAGGATCTCGTTTGAGAGGGAGATCACATGTCAGGTTCCTTTGTTTCTTTTTCAAGTCTTTTGTGAGAACTCTGGTAGCAAAGACACTTTTAATCTCGTCAAGAGATTCTTGACCTACATCCATTTGTTTGGCTAACCAAACAACATTAACGGGTTTCTTTTTCTTTTCCTTTTCTAACTTAGTTGTATAAGTTAGATCTTGATAAAGTCGTGGTAGCTGATACCTATTCTAAATTATAATAAAATTAGAATCAATGGTGAAAGGTTCCCATTGTTGAATAACTTTGCTTCCTATTACACCATTATATCCATCTACCGCATATTGGACAAATGTTAGTGTATCCATAAAACCATCAAATCCAATTTGAATAGGAACTTCACAAATTGCAGAACTATTGCTCTTTTCAGAATTGCCAAAAGTGAAAATTGCATGATGTATTTCTGGATCTGCATAAATATCATCCTGAAGAAAAATATCAAGTTGATAATCATCCAGCCTAGGTGTGGTCTCATGCTAGGCTATGTCATATGACTGTCCTAATTCTTGTTGTCCAATTGCATTAAAAATGCTAATGTGCTCCTCCATGATTGAATCAAAGGCATGATTCATATTTAAATTTGCACCATTAGTACATAAATTTAGAAATTTGAGGCACTTCAAATGAAGACTCACAATCTTCAAGTTGCCTCTCTATTTTGTATTCCTTGACACACACTATTGTGTAGAATTTGCTGCTAAGAAAATCACCAATGATTTTCTCCTCTTTACCCTACAGATCAAAAACTTGACCCACAATAGAACACTTAGCTTCAATGTTATCAGGCCTAGCCAGGGAGCTCAAAAAGGTGCTCTCAACATGATCCACACCAATAATAGATAACTTCCCCAAACAAAGCTCTAGAAAATCATCTATAACATAGTTTTCATAATGGGAAATTGTTACCTCAAAATCATTTGTTCAGTTGTAGTAATGCCTTCGTGATATCCAGCTAAAGCATAATTCACATCATCTTCATGCAAACAAGTGTCAATGACCTCAATATCATCATCAGAGACAAATAAGGGTAACATACTAAACAAGAGACCAGTCTCTTGTTCACCCTTAAGATCATTTTGTAAACATTCCTCCCTATCCACTTGGTGTCCATAGGTAACTAGGTCATATAGCATAAAACTCTCCACCTCCAAAGCTGATAGCTCAAATTCACTGAACTCTAAATCATCTTCAGAAAGAGGATTATCCATGCATCAATGATAATCATGCATTGTACGACCTGATGGACTTGCATGTTCCTCATAAAGGACATTATCCCTTATGCTCATCTCCCCATCATCATTTGCTTCATCAATATATGTATTCTCTATATAATCAACTACATGAGTTGAGTCATTCAAATTTTTACTTGCATACATACCTTCTAGGTGGTCTACAATACTACAACAAGTAGCAAAGTCATAACTCTCTTCACTAGATTGGAAATCATCATTGATTTTCTCAACTTCATCATCTATAGATGGCTGATCCAATCAAAGGTAAGTGCAGTCACTATTGTTTTCATCTGAATTGTTGTCATACACTGCACCAACACCTCCGTCTATGCTTTTGCACACACAATCATCACTTGACATTGTGTCTAGGTCACATCAAACATTCACATCCTTGTTATCTACAATAGTTTGTTCATTACTAGCTACCTCTGTATTTAGGGATAGAGATTTTACAATCATATCCCTCTTAACTCTATCAACATAATTAGTGAATAGATATGCCTATTGCATACCCACTAGATTGAATTCCTCCCATATAGAAACTAAGCTTAAAGTATTATCATAAGCTCATAGATACGTGTCAATACAAATAGGAGGATCAGGCCTAAAATTTTATGGGACGTGAGATGGGGCCACTGCAAACCTATGGCTAAGATCTATGCTAGACTCTCTTTCTTGCCTTTTAATATCTTCTAGTTCTCGGACAAGAAAAATAATGTCTAGACTACTTGCAAAGCCTTCAAATACAACCATCAATTGATCCTAGAAAGCAAAATGCTCGTCGAGAAAACTAGCCAACCACTTCTGTGCTACTCCACATAGAGATCTAACAAAAAATATCATCCACATATCTTCATCTTCAAATTGAAATTTGTCCATGAAGTCTGAAAATGTCTCAATGTGTGCCTTCCCATCATACACCTCACACCCATCAAATATTGGCATCTGATAGTAAATCTTCTTGGGCATGGATTGTCACTCATAATTGACCCATGAAAGGTCTAGTTGTCTATATATATTTTTGTTTGCAATAGGGTGAGGCTGAGGAAAAGAGCAACTAGGAATAGTATGAAAGGTATTAGAGTGTGGCCTGGATTGATGTAGCTTGATTTGGTTTTGTAATTCTTTTTATTGCTATAGCAAATACTCAAGCAACTTCTTTTCTTTTTCAATTTCATACTGCAACCTAGTGGACTCATTTCTATTATGCAAGGGTTGAAAAAAATATGTGTCTATAAAATTAGCAAGGCTATGATCAGAAAGTACATTATTTGGATGGTCAAAATCCATATAGTTCCTAGGGTCTACAACATAAGAAGATTCACAAGAAGAATCATCAAGGCTAGGGTATCCATGTTCATACCAGTTGGCCATGACCAACTACAAACCACATGTGTAGGACAAAGGAAAGAAAACAACATGTTCCTTTACTAAGAAAGAAAACATGGCAAAGACAGAAGAAAAACATGTATCTTAACCAGTTGTAGTCTCCTTGAAACATGCACATAGCAACAAAACATTGCTTTATTTTTACAGCAAATTCACCACCTCAATGAATGAGGAAATCCCTTGAAGCGTGACAATCTTCAAGGCTTCAAAACTAATTTTGGGTTTCTCACACTAGTAGAGTCTTGAAATCTTTATAACCCAGCAATAATCTGAGTCTTGAAATCTTTATAACCCAGCAATAATCTTTCCTCGACAACAACACCAAAATGTTCGCATAAGTTGATGGGCTGCCAAACTCACACACAACAATAAACTGCACCTGGCAATGATTGCAAATAGGGGTCTTCAAATCTTTTCAACCTTTCAAATCCTCCCCGAAAATGGCACCAAAATGTTGGGACCCAAAATTGCTACAACCCAAAACTCTAAAACATTCCTAAAGCACCTAGGGCAGTGATTACTGTTAGGGTGATAGGAAGAAGTTTATCAATAAGTTGAGGGGGATTTTTGTCAACTCATAGGAGTGGGTATAATCCTTTGCACTTTGGGCTTAGCTAGACCTAGGAGGTATATTCCTAGAGGCATGAAATCAAATACAAATAAACCAACACAACCATACCTAATGTACACTTGACCCCCAAAGCTATCACTAGATCAAGATAAACTGGTTGCACGAGCCTCTATATTAAGAAGATTCAACTGTACAAATGTACATGCACATGAAATATGGTTTTTTCCACTAAACCACAGGTGAATGATTTTTTTTTTTTCAAGAGTGATTGATCCCTCTCCAATATGGAGTGGTGTCTACTCCATTGGGCAATAGAGTCATAGAATGCAAGGAGGAAAGAAAATACACGGAATAGGATCAACTCAACTAGATATACATTTACATATATGACTTTAAATAGATGCTCATGTGATGGACATACTTAATAATCCAAAAGAGAACTGCAATGATTCATATGCAGCAAGAAAAATAGAAAATACAAAGCATTGTATTAGCTTGGGTGCTATCACACATCTCTAAACATCTGTGACAATCATACCAGCAAATGTGGCAAGGGAAAACATACAACTCTGATTATATATTTACCAAATCACTAAAAACTCCTATAGAGACATATCATTACATTCAAATCTGCATTACACAGCCTTCGTACACTATGTTGAATATATCCCTTCACTAAGAAACTAGATAGAGTGTGTTTTGGTGCAATAGAATACTCCTTAGGTGCTTCTAAACCAGAAAATTGACTCAGCCACCAACCCTAAAAACATCTCTCAAACATGTATATATAGCAACTCATTTATGTGCACCTCCTATGTGTTGAAGTTCACCAGCGAACAAGAAATCCATGCCATATTAAATTCATCTTACTATGCAGTCAGAAAATCTGCACATTTGGGAAGAAAGCCCCCATCCCGCAATTCTGAAAAATGACAGAAGATCACTTGCATTCTTTGTGTACCTTGGAAAATAAAGAGCGAAGACTCAAATTTAGTTTTTGACATATGCAACATCTTATTTAACTTTTGTGTCTTCCAAACGTACCATTGCATTGAAGAATTTTACTGTTTGAACAACTTGCATGGCACTGTTCTGCAGAGTCATTAAAATCTAAGTACAAATCAGCCTTTTAAATATTTTACAACACTTTAAATGTGTGGTCCAACTTTTCTATTTTGGGCCATTCTGATTTCTAATTGTACCCTGTGCATATTGGTCATCTTTTCCTCTTCTCTTTATTGGCCTTTCTCCTTCATCATGAACTTCTGCATTTTCTCTCTTTATTCACCTTGTCGGCAAACTTCCACTTTTTCAAACCATGGAGACTTCTTCCTTTTCTTTGGCACTTAGTCTTCATTTTCTGCCTCATTTATGCCTTATCAACAAGTCTTTGTTTTCTCAAACCTAGCCCTGTCTTCATCTTTTATCTCCTTCCTTTAGTCGACAAACTTGGATTTTTTAGAACTTCTTTTTTTCTTTCCTCTGTCCATGCATTTTCTTCATTATTGGTGATTTTCACATTTTCTGAATCTTGCACTATCTTTGCCTTCTCCTCCCTTTGCTTCCCCTTTTTGCCTTATTGACAAATTCTCAATTTGGTGAACTTCTCTTATCTAGATGGCTCCCTTCTATTGGGCTTCATTGTTACTATCAGTAAATCTTTAATTTTTCAAACTATCAATTTTCCTGAACTATCGATTCTCCCTATTTGGCCAATCTTCCTTATCGACAAATCATCAATTTGTTGAACTCTTCAACTAGTTTGACCTTTAGCCGATTCCTCAACTAAATCCTTTTGCTCTCTTTTTACCTTGTTTGACTTAACCACTTTTTTCTCTCTATTCACCCCATCGGCAAATCTAACCTTTTTTCGAACATCCCACTTTTTCTCTATTTTTCCCTTTTATCGGCAAATTCACACTTTACGAAACCAAGCTGGTTCCTTGTCTATTTCTCTTTTTTCTTGTTTTACTTTATCGGCAAATCCATATTTTTCCAAACTTTGCCTTTTTCATCATATTCAGCCCTCAGTTAGCAAATTCTACCTTTATCGAACCCACCAACTCATCCCACATTTGCCTTTGGCTTTGCCCTTTCTATTATAGGAAAATCCTGAAGAAACCAAACTTTTACAAAGTTCAAGACTTTGTCAATTTCTCTCTATTTTCTCTCTATTTGCCCCATTGGCAAATCTAACCTTTTCCGAACATCCCACTTTTTCACTATTTTTCTCTTTTATCGACAAATTCATACTTTACGAAACCAAGCTGGTTCCTTGTCTATTTCTCCTTTTGCTTGTTTACTTTGTCAGCAAATCCACATTTTTCCAAACTTTGCCTTTTTCATCATATTTATCCCTCAGTCAATAAATTCTACCTTTATCAAACCCACCAGCTCATCCCACATTTTCCTTTGGCTGTGCCCTTTCTATTATAGGAAAATCCTAAAGAAACCAAACTTTTACAAAGTTCAAGACTTTGTCGATTCCCTAACAAAGCCCCTCCTTCATTCTGCCTTAATCAAATTTTTCACTTTTTTGATTTTCTTTGTCAGTGAAAATGATTTTTTCGTGAACCATTGATTTGGACATCCTAGCCCTTATCAAAAAATTTGATCTTTCCTGAACCATGGGAAAAGTGCAACATTTCCTTATCTTTTACCTTCACCACTTTACCTCAGCCTTTTCCTTGTTGCCTACAGTCTACGAACATAGCTATCAACAAACTCTCAAGTTTGGTAACTCAAAAACTCACCAACAAAGGCCTTTAAGCACACCCTTTTCTCTTCCTTACACACTTTTTTGCAAGCCACCGTTGCCTCCTCTTTTGGTGCAGGGCACCCAAGAGTGCATTTTGAAGCATTTTGCTAAGTTGTGTTTTTTTTTTTGTTCAATGTGTTTGTAATAAGGCTTTCTAGCCATGATTGTTAGGTCTACTCTGTATGGTCAAGAGGCTTGGGCTAATCATATAAACCTCAAAAACACTCTTAGTCCATTTGGACCCTAGTTGTGCCACTTAGGCCTAGTAGGTCTAAGGATGATGTTTTGAGTCTATTTAGTAGTCTTGGTGTTTTAGCATGTTTTAGAGAGTGTGTTGGTCATTTGAGGTCCATTTGACAAGTTGAACCAATCAGTATCTTGGTGTTAATGCAAAAATACCATAGTGTCAAAAGTTGCCAATGGTGTCAATGACACATTCGGCCGGTTACAACTCATTTTGGACAGTTAAAACTGCATTTGGAGGTTGTCTACCCACTTGGATCAGTGTATATGGTTGTTTTTCTCACTCCAAGATGGGGGAGGAGTTTCTGTACAGAGTTTTGGGCATAAAAATCAAGAAAGGTAACTATTTTTCTCTGTTTTTCTATTGTTGTACGACCTGTACGGATTGGCCAGGTAGATCAATGTACTTTTTTTGAAACTAGTTGGAGTTAGGGCTCGAATGCTTCAAATTTGAGGTCTTGAAGTGATCGTAGGAGGGAGATATTGCATTTTGTGTCCAAACTGGTCTAAAACCCTATTTTCTAGGGTTTGTCATACAAATCCGGCCCTAGAATGCATTCCAACCAGTGAAACCACATGCAAATTAGTGAAATGCAGGCTAGGGATGTACTTTACATGATTCCAAAAACTTTTTGCTAGGAGAGATTGTCTTCAAATTTTGGAGTGATGCCCTAGGTCAAGTATTCATAGGTATTTGACCAAAATTATGCAACTTGCTGATGTAAATGACAAAATCTTGATAGGGTGAGTGAAAGGATGGTGGTTTTGAGTTGTTTGCAGGTTGTGGAGGAGATCCAAATTCCTGTCCCAAGGTTATGAAACCTACGTAGACCATTTGCTTTGTAAACTAGACCTAAATTGATCAATTAGGCCTAGAGACCTAGTAGGTGTTTTAAGTTGCTGGAGTAGAATTGGAACTAGAGGTTTGGGAGTTTGTTAGAGTCCCATAGAGGGTATTAGAATCCACCATTTGTTTGTCTGGTCATTCAAGGTTTTGTCAAGTTATGTTGTGAAAACAGGTTTAGGAGGGCTAGTAGCCTCACTAGGCCAAGTGAAGGTTGGAGAGTTGGGTGAAGTTGGGGATCAAGCCAACTACAAGGAAGGTGTTTGTAGACCTATTAGAAGATGTGGAAACAGTCTTCAGAGTTGGACAATAGTCTGGTTAACAAAACCCCTAATTTGCCCTTAGTGTGACTTTGCTCGTATAAGGTGGTGAAGTGGGTGAGTGGGCAGAGAGAAGAGTAGAACTTTGTTGCTTCCATTGTGCCACTCTACATTAGGTGGTATCAGAGCCATCAAAGAGATGGGAGATAGAGAAGAAGAAGAGGAAGTTCCTACAAGGGTAACTAATGCCGAATTAGGAAGGATAGTCAGAGAGCAAGCAGCCAAGAACAAAAGGATGGAGGCTGAGATAGAGAAGTTGAAGAAGGACAAGGATAAGAAGAAGAAACCAAAGGTCATCTTGGATTCAGATGAAGAGGATCAAGATGAAGAAAAAGAGGTGCCAATGGAAGAGCCACAAGGAGGCATGTCAGAAAGACAATTCCTAGATGCACTTGGAAAGTTGAGTAGGAAGGACAGTAAGGTGGATTTACCTATGTTTCCTAGTAAGATGAATCCAGAGGAGTGCCTTGATTGGATAGAGGCAATGGAGAACTATTTTGAATGTGAAGAAGTGGCAGAAAATTAGAAAGTAAGGATTGCCAAATCTAGAATGAAAGGGCCAGCCTTGAGTTGGTGGAACTTCATTCAAAATGAGAGCATAGAAGATGATAGGAACCCTATCACTACATGGAGGAAGATGGTGCTTGAAATCAAGAAGCAATTTGTTCCTGAAGACTATGAAGTCAACTTGCACAAAAAGTTGCAAAAATTGAGACAGAAGGACATGGATGTGAGCACATACACTGAGGAGTTTCACAAGATGTCTTTGAAAGCCAAGATGCCTGAGAATGAAAAATAGAAGCTTGCAAGGTATCTTAATGGTCTTAAGTTCTCCATTCAAGATGAGTTAAGTCTCTTTAACCCGGAGACAGTGAATAAGTGTTTTCAAATGGCATTGAGGATTGAGGACAAACAAAGAAGGAGAGGTGATTCAAACAGTAGGGGCAGAGGCAATCTAAATTTCAGAGGCAGAGGCAGATTTCAAAACATAGATAACTTTCCTAGACACCAAGATGGCAGATCACAAGAGGGCAGTCAAGTGCAAGCTGACAGAAACAGTGCTGATAAGGGTTAGTTTAGAGGGAGAGGTAATGGTAGAGGAAGAAGTGGAGGTAGGGGTTCCATTGTGTTCACTGGAAGGTGTTTCTCCTGCAATCAGATAAGACATCAGTCCTTTAGGTGCCCGAAGAAGATGGGAAACAATTCTGCAAATCAGAAAGATTGAAGGGTGCAACTCCTTCAAGAGGATGACTGTCAAAGCACCACATCTTACCAAACTGCCTCTTCCAAGTCTGCAGCACTAGAGAGTGGAGAATGCATCATGTTTAACCAGTCCCTCATCATCCCTGCCACCAAGGAGCAACCCCAAAGAAATAATTTGTTTAGAACCACTTGCAAGGTGAAAGGGAAAGTCTGCAAGGTAATAGTTGATTCAGGTTCTTCTGAGAATTTAGCTTCTAATGAAATGGTGAATAAGCTAGGATTGTAAAGGATACCTCATCCTAACCCCTATAGAGTCTTTTGGCTAACCAAGGATCAACAAATTGTGGTGAAAGAACAATGTTGGGTTGAATTTAAGATAGGTGAATATCATGATAGGATTCTTTATGAGGTAGTAGATATGGATGCATGCCACCTTCTTCTTGGAAGGCCTTGGCAACATGATACAAGTGCCCAACATGATGGTAACCAAAATGTAATTCATTTGTCTAAAAATGGTGAAAATTTCACAATGACTCCTTTGATTGATGACAGCAAGGAAAAGATCATTCCTAGTTCAGTTATGTTGGTAGGTGAAAAGGAGTTTTTAGCTAACCTCAAGGAAGAGAAAGTGCCATGTTTTGCAGTGGTCATCAAGCCTAAGGATGCAAATCCTAAGAAGACTAAAGGGCAGCAGCCTCTTAGGAGGATTGGACCAAAAGAAGTGGAGGAACTATTGGAGAAGTTTCATGATGTGATAGCCGATGAAAGTAAGGATGCCCTTCCACCAAAGAGGGAGATTAGTCATTGCATTGATCTCATCCCTAGATCCACCCTACCAAACCAAGTAGCCTACAAGTTGACCCCTGAGCAAAATGTAGAAGCGGCAAGACAAATTCAAGACTTGTTGGATAGAGGACTTATAAGGAGGAGTATTAGTCCATGTGCAGTACCTGCAGTACTTGCACCCAAGAAGGAAGGCACATGGAGACTATGCACAGATTCCAAGGCCATCAACAAGATTACTATCAGGTATAGATTTCCAATGCCTACGATAGAAGATTTAATGGATTGCTTGGGTAGGGCTAAATATTTTACCAAAATGGATTTGAAAAGTGGTTATCACCAAATTAGGATAAGGGAGGGGGATGAGTGGAAAATGGCCTTCAAAACCAATGAAGGGCTATTTGAATGGGTTGTGATGCCTTTTGGTTTATCAAATGCACCAAGTACCTTCATGAGGTTGATGAATGAGGTGCTAAAACCATTCCTTAACAAGTTCATTGTTGTATATTTGGATGATATATTGGTTTTTAGTGACAGCAAGGAAGATCACATAAGACATATCCATCAAGTGCTTAGAAGGCTTCAAGAGGAGAAGTTGAGAATTAACCTTGACAATTGTCTTCCTACAAGAATAATTGACATTCTTGGGGTTTGTCATCTCTAAGGGCAACCTCAAGATGGATCCAAGCAAGGTGGAAGCCATTCTTAATTGGCCCACACCTACTACAACCTCTGAGGTGAGGAGTTTCCATGGTTTATGTAGTTTTTATAGGAAGTTCATTAGAGGGTTTAGTGCCATTTGTGCTCCACTTGTTGACACTATAAAAGGGGGCAAGAAGTGTGTGTTTGTGTGGACAAAAGAGGCCAATCAAGCCTTTGAACTATTAAAGAAGAAAATATCAGAACAACCAGTACTAGTGCTGCCTGATTTTGATAAGACCTTTGTTGTTGAGTGTGATGCAAGTAAGAGGGCCATTGGAGGAGTCCTAAGTCAAGATGGGAGGCCTGTAGCCTTCTTTAGTGAGAAGTTAAATGAGGCAAAACAGATCTATTCTACCTATGATCTAGAGTTATATGAAATGGTTCAATCATTGAGAAAATGGAGACACTATTTATTACCCAAGGAGTTTGTTGTTTTTACTGATAACCATGCTTTGAGCTTCTTGAATAGGTAGCAGAAGTTAAACCACAGGCATATCAAGTGGCTGGAGTACATCCAAGCATACACATTCTCCATTAAGCACAAGAAAGGAGTGGCCAATAAGGTAGCCGATGCCTTAAGTAGGAGGAATCTTGTTGTTCAAACCATTCAGTTGGAAAGTACAGGTATGCATGCCATCAAAGATCAGTATGCAAAAGATGAAGACTTCAAGGAACCTTACCAATCTTGCAAAGCCATGACAGGCAGGTATAACACTATTTTTTTCTGATTTTTTGATACAAGATGGATTTATTTTTAAAGGAAGCCTGTTGTGTATTCCAAGAGGGTTTGTTAGAGAGAATATTATTCAGGAGAAGCATTGTGGCAGCATGGCAGGCCACTTTGGCATTGATAAGACCCTAGACTTGGTTAGAAGGAACTACTATTGGCCAAAGTTGCCAATTGATGTAAGAAAGTTTGTAGAAACTTGTCAAATTTGCCAAAGAGCCAAGGGACATACATCAAATGCAGGTCTATACACTCCACTACCTATCCCTTCAAAGCCTTGGGATTCCATAAGCATGGATTTTGTACTTTGTTTGCCTAGGACCAAGAATGGACATGATAGCATCTTTGTGGTTGTTGATAGGTTCTCAAAAATAGCACACTTCATCCCATGTAAAACCACACATGATGCCTCACATATTGCAGGACTTTTATTCAACGAAATAGTCAGATTACATGGTTTGCCTTTGTCCATAATCTCTGATAGAGACCCCAAGTTCATAGGACACTTCTCGAGGACACTTTGGAAAAGGCTAGGTGCAAACTTGTCATTATCATCAGCCTATCATCCTCAGTCTGATGGTCAGATTGAGGTGATTAATAGGTCACTTGGAAACCTCCTAAAGGTGTCTAACTAAGGAGTAGGGTACTAGTTGGGATTCAGTTTTGGCTCAGGTAGAATACTCCTACAATGACACTGTGAACAGGAGTACCAGCCTGTCACCTTTTCAAATTGTTTATGGCACTCACCCAAGGGGGTTTTTTGGATCTTAGAGAGGTTAGAGGACTGGAGAAGAGAAGTGCATTGGATGAAGACTTTGTCCAAGTGATGAGAGATATCCATGAGCAAATAAAACAGAAATTACAGTCTACCTCTGCAAAGTACAAATAGATTGTTGACAGAAAGAGAAGAGATCTGCAGTTCAAGGAAGGGGATTTGGTCATGGTACATCTAAAAAAGGAGAGACTCCCTATAGGTAAATATACCAAGCTTCTTATGAAGAAGATTGGGCCTTGTGAAGTGCTAAGGAAATGTGGAGAAAATACCTACAAAATCAGGCTTCCGGATGGCATTGCCTTGTCACCAATCTTCAATGTATCAGACCTCTATCCCTATAAGGGATCTGATCCTTAGATAACTGTGGCAAAAGAACAAACTAATTAGACACTCTAGGACCTGATTTCTTCATCTTCTGATCATATTGAATGCATTTTGGATAAAAGGATTGCCAAATAGACTAGGAGGCACACCTATCATGAGTATTTGGTGAAGTGGCTCAATAAGCCTTAGGAGGATGCCACTTGGATGAGCAGGGTAGCCATTGAGAAGGCAGGATTCACATTTGACAACATTCCCAACTCAAGAGACTTGAGTTCTGTTTGGCAGTGGGTGTATGGTGCAGGGCACCCAAGAGTGCATTTTGAAGCATTTTGCTAAGTTGTGTTTTTTTTTTGGTTCAATGTATTTGTAATAAGGCTTTCTAGCCATGATTGTTAGGTCCACTCTGTATGGTCAAGAGGCTTGGGGTAATCATATAAACCTCAAAAACACTCTTAGTCCATTTGGACCCTAGTTGTGCCACTTAGGCCTAGTAGGTCTAAGGATAATGTTTTGAGTCTATTTAGTAGTCTTGGTGTTTTAGCATGTTTTAGAGAGTGTGTTGGTCATTTGAGGTCCATTTGACAAGTTGAACCAATCGGTATCTTGGTGTTAATGCAAAAATACCATAGTGTCAAAAGTTGCCAATGGTGTCAATGACACATTTGGCCGGTTACAACTCGTTTTGGACAGTTAAAACTACATTTGGAGGTTGTCTACCAACTTGGATCGGTGTATATGGTTGTTTTTCTCACTCCAGGATGGGGGAGGAGTTTCTGTATAGAGTTTTAGGCACAAAAATCAAGAAAGGTGACTATTTTCCCTGCTTTTCTGTTGTTGTACGGCCTGTACAGATTGGCCAGGTAGATCAATGTACTTTTTCTGAAACTAGTTGGAGTTCGGGTTTGAATGCTTCAAATTTGAGGTCTTGAAGTGATCGTAGGAGGGAGATATTGCATTTTGTGTCCAAACTAGTCTTAAACCCTGTTTTCTAGGGTTTGTCATACAAATTCGGCCCTAGAATGCATTCCAACTGGTGAAACCACATGCAAATCAGTGAAATGTAGGCTAGGGATGTACTTTACATGATTCCAAAAGCTTTTTGCTGGGAAAGACTGTCTTCGAATTTTGGAGTGATGCCCTAGGTCAAGTATTCATAGGTATTTAACCAAAATTATGCAACTTGCTGATGTAAATGACAAAATCCTGATAGGGTGAGTGAAAGGATGGTGGTTTTGAGTTGTTTATAGGTTGTGGAAGAGATCCAAATTCCTATCGCAAGGTTATGAACCCTACTTAGACCATTTGCTTTGTAAACTAGACCTAAATTAATCAATTAGGCCTAGAGACCTAGTAGGTGTTTTAAGTTGCTAGAGTAGAATTGGAACTGGAGGTTTGGGAGTTTGTTAGAGTCCCATAGAGGGTATTAGAATCCACCATTTGTTTGTCTAGTCCTTTAGGGTTTTGTCAAGTTATGTTGTGAAAACAGGTTTAGGAGGGCTAGTAGCCTCACTAGGCCAAGTGAAGGTTGGAGAGTTGGGTGAAGTTGGGGATCAAGCCAACTACAAGGAAGGTGTTTGTAGACCTATTAGAAGATGTGGGAATAGTCTTGAGAGTTGACAATAGTCTGGTTAACAAAACCCCTAATTTGCCCTTAGTGTGACTTTGCTTTTATAAGGTGGTGAAGTGGGTGAGTGGGTAGAGAGAATAGTAGACCTTTGTTGCTTCCATTGTGCCACTCTGCATCATCTTTCATTCTATCAGTGAAGTATAATGTCGATGAACTAGCAAAATTTGAAACTTGTGAAGAAATTTGCAAGTTGAGGAATTTTTTTATTTGCCGACAAAGGACAAAAATGGGCAAAATTTCTCTAACGGAATTAAAAAAAGGACACGAAGGCTTATACTTAGAGTATTTTTGAAATAAAACCTGTAAAGGATTTTTGAGATCAGATTTAAGTAGGGGTTTGAACTACAAGGGTAAAATGGGGACTTTTAATGGGTTTTGATGGGTTTTTTGGGGCTAAATGAAGCATTTTAGAAATTGGTAATTTTGGGCACCGACAATATGTATGTCAATTCAATTTTATAGAGGTTTAACATGCAGGACTGTACACCATTGTGTGTTCCCTTTTTAGTTGGAATATTGTTATCTATTTGAAATTCTCCAACATCTCCATCAGAGGTGGAAGAGATGAGCAAAGTACCTTACGAGAGTGCAGTTGGAAGTTTGATGTATGCTATGGTTTGTACTAGACCAGACATTGACCAAGTAGTGGGAGTTCTTTCTAGTTATATGTCTAACCTTGGAAGAGTTCATTGGGATGTAGTTAAAAGAGTCTTCAAATATTTGCGTGTTACCTCAAATTATTCCTTGTGTTATCATAGTAATTTGATTGAAGACAATACTTCCTTTGATATTCATGGTTATGTGGATTCAAACTGGGTAGGTGATATTGATAGTAGACGATCCACTAGTGCTTATGTGTTTACTTTATTTGGTGGTACAATCAGTTGGATGAGTAAGTGATAGCTTGTGGTTGCTTTGTCCACTACTAAAGCTAAGTATATGGCAGCTACTCATGCTTGCAAAGAATCCATGTGGCTTTAGAGACTATGTTTAGATATTAGAATAAAACAAGGTGCGGTGATAATTTATTGTGACACTCAGAGTGTAATATGTCTAGCTAAGAACCTAACATTTCATGCTAGGACCAAGCACATTGATGTGCAGTATCATTTTGTTAGAGATGGTTGAAGATGGTAGGGTGAAGTTGGTTAAGGAAGAAACTTTGATGAATTTTTTTGATTCTTTAACTAAGTTTGTGAGCACAAAAAAGTTCAAATGGTGTTTAGAGACTATCGGCCTTTTGGCCCCTAGAAATTAAGAGATGATGTTTACTCCCTCCCATTGCTCTTGCAGGGTGTTCGACAAGTGGGAGATTTGTTGGGAAACATGTCTCAACCTTGCAATTATATAAGGTTTATTGTTGATAGGGTGTATATATTTATATATATTTCCTAGTTACACCGATAGGTGTAATATACAATGGGAGCATGGGGTTGAGTGGGATATGTGTTAACATTTTTTTGTTAACATAAACTATTAAATGGCTAACATACATTTGTAAGGGTAAAACGTGAATCAATCAAATGAATAATGTATGACCCAAACATCAACAGAATAGGAAATAAACAAAGAAGATTAAATGAAAATAGCAATGAATAACACAAAGCAAACCTTCCCTGAAATCGATGCCTCTGTTGTTCGCCTATTACAATCGTCCTTTTGCAGATGAAGGGAGCCCTCAGAGAGTGCACTCTTTTAAGCTGTGTTTGAAGCTGTGTTTGAGGAAGTCGATGGTAAATGGTTGTTGTGATATGCAATGAAGATGAGCTCCAATGCAAGTATGTGATCTCAAGCTTGTGAATGGTCAAAGGGTGCCAAAGGTGCGCTGGTGATATTTCTGCAGAGTAACGATGTCAAAAGCCTGGATGATTAGAATGAAGGGATGAAGCTTCATTTATAGACTTGGAAGAATGGGAATCAACGGTTGAGAGAAGATATGAAGATCAATGGCTGAGAATGGTTGAGGAATGTGCAACCAGTAGAAATGTGACAAGTGTCCCAACTCCATCATGAAAGAGGGGATGTGACAAAATTGATTAGAGAGTTAACTCCATTGACTGAACAGTTAACAGACTTGATTGATCAGTTAGAAGAGTGGATTGTGGAACTAACTGAATTGATTGACCAGTGAACTGGGTTGATTGAGGGATTAACTCAATTGACAGGTTAGTTAACACTTTTGATTGATTAGTTAACTAACCTCTGATTTGAGAAGAAATAGGCCATGTGGGTGAGGGAAAATAAGATAATTAAATATTAAATATATTTAATTACATGTGCAACCTGATGAGGTGGACAAGGTGAGGTGTAAAGGTGAGGTGGATTTTTGAATTTAGAACTTAGGATAGAGGAATTTGGATTAATTAAATAATTTATGATTATTTAATTGTGTAGGACATCTAGAAGAATTTCAATTAAATAAATTGAATTTATTTAACTATGGAACAGTGAATTGATTAAATAAATTTAGAATATTTAGTTAGTTAATAGAAGAATGGAATAAATATTTAGAATATTTATTTAGGATGAATCGTGTCATTTTTAGGCGTATACATTTTGCCCCTCTTTGATGCAATGTTGTTTATAGCGTTGCTTCAAAGAAATCGATAGTCTGAATGATAATACATGCCCCAATTTGCCCCTGGTAGAGGCTTACTAACAATAGGATGCCCCCTCGGGAGATTCGACAGGAAAAGTGTGAAAGAATCGGAGACGGACAATCTCACAAAGACGAAGGGGTTAGGATAGGCAAGAGGAAAAAGGACGCGTTTTAGGGAAATGGGAAGAAAACTGGAGGAAAAACAGGCACGAGAAGTATCATAGTCATCACCTAGCCAGAATTAGGGTTTGGAGGCTATAAATAGGAGCTGGGTCCACGAGAATAGTCATTTGTACACTTGTTTGATTTGGATTGGATAGAGAGAGCCTAGAGCAACTTGGAGCAGCATGGTAGCAAGAGCAGCAAACATTCCACATGAGGAGCATCGATTCGAGCGAGTCCGTTGATTCGGGCGGCCAGCAGAGGCAGGACCCCCAGTATGTGATTTGAAAAATTTCTCCTAGGGTCAATTTTAGGTGTCATAAATGCACATAGAAAATAGGTCAAACAGATGCACCAAACTACAGAATGGTGCACATGCCTCATGAAGCAGCGCTTTTGTCGTGTCACGGCGCATATGCCAGTTTCGGCGGCGCATGCATGAAAACGACGCATCTATACATTGTAGCTGCGCTTCTATAATTAGGCTGCGCATGTGTGAGTAGGCAGTGCATCTGTTCAATGTAGCGGCACATTTGTGAAAGCTGCGCATATGTTGAATCTAGTGGTGCTTTCGTAATTGGGTGGTGCATATGCTGAGTTCTGCGGCGCATGTACTGAAACTATGCATATGTGCACTGTAGCATATGCGCATCTACGTTTAGGCGGCGCATATGTCAATTTTAGCGGTGCGTATATTAAGAAATGGCGCTTTTACCACCTGTAGTGGCGCATTTGCTTGGGATAGCAAATTACTTAGCCAAATTGATTCGATTAGTATCCTGTTAGATGCGGGAATCGATGAGCTATCTCTGAGATTGCAGGAATCTAGTCAAGAGATGTAGTGTGTTGTTTTGATCAATTTGAGATGCTAAGTTGAGTTGATATAGTTCAGTAGATATGTTGAGTATGGTATATGCTGTTTGAGACTGACGCGTTGCCTTGCTTGCTTGCAAGAGGATATTCGAGACACACTACAGTCGAGGGAGACGTTTCCCATGCCCCTATTGCAGAGATACATGTTGACAGAGACTGACAGAGTGGCGCTTGGTGCCATGGGTTTAGACTATGTATGCTTCATGCCTGAGGTTCAGGCGAACCGAGGATTGCTGACAGCTGCTGTGGAGAGATTTCACAGTGAGGATGGGACCTTCCACTTTCCTACTGGAGAGATAACGGTGACCTTAGAGGACATTTACCAGATACTGCACTTACCCGTGGTGGGTGAGTTAGTGGAGTATGATGCACAGCAGGATACGGGACTCGCCGAGTGCCAGTGAGTGTTCGATGATCCCGAGCTGGTGGGGTAGGTCATCCCGTGGTAGGATATATATGATTGCTATGACTACTTCCCGGGGAGTGTGGCTGGACTGATTGGGGGCGTTGTATGCTCGGACAGGAGATCGCATGGGTTCCCCATTAGATGGGGCAGGATCATGGAGTGGATGTTGACTGAGGGCACTCGATATGCATGGGGAATCTACGTACTGGCCCATCTATACCATGATATGCATTAGGTGGTGTACCACCGCAGCACGAGTCTATCAGCTGGTGTACTATTGCTACAGTTTTGGCTATGGGAGCACATAGCGGTGACTAGGCCGATATGTGTGTTCGCGAGGCAGAGAGGAGAGCCATACAGTTATGGCTATGCAGGAGTGATTTCCCAGCACAGGCTGGGGAAGTTAAGTATTGGAGGCATACTTTGGATGGGGTAGATGTGGTCATTTGGTGACCAAATCTGGACTGCAAGCCCTGGGACGATGAGGGAGACGAGCTATCGTATTGCTTTCAGACTAGGTGGCTGATAGGCCGGACACGGCACATACTGGAGAGGCAGATGGTGGGAAGGGTGCTGAGACAGTTTGGGAGGAGACAGGGTATGCCATAGGGACATGCGCTCTTTGTGTGGACACATGCAGAAAGGGTCCGATGGGGGTCGATGGCTTCATATGAGGAGGCTCTGGCAGAGTTCAGGCAGACTCCCTATGTGGCATGGGATATGAGGACAGAGATAGCGGATGCAGGGGTTACACAGGATTACGAGGATTAGATGATTGCACATCCTTTCCTGAGATATTCAGGACCTAGCATGCTGGTGCCTCGCATTGATGAGGCAAACTCAGAGGAGGAGGGATAGGTTGGCCCAGGGCAGAGGGGGGCTAGAGGAGGACGAGGATGAGGTGGTAGAGCAGGAGAGAGGTCGAGACAGTGAAGGAGGATAGGCCAGGCTGAGCAGGCAGTGCTAGGACAGGTGGCACGGCAGCAGATACCGCAAAAGGCACAGATGCTGCCACCCTAGCAGGTACCACAACAGTAGGTGCCCCAGCCACAGGGGCCAGGACAGGCTGAAGTAGCACAGGGGCCAGAGCAGGCAGAGGTGCATGAGAGGGCCATAGCCAGCCTGAGGGGACAGGTGCGGGCGTTGCAGGCATAGCTGAGGAGGGCCGATGGCAGGTGAGAGACAGATGCAACAGTTATCGCGGGGTTGACTTGCGAGAGAGACATGACAGATGCACGGTTATGTATTGTCTGTGTAGAGTGGGACACTGCTATGGCTGCCATGGGGATAGATGCAGCGAGTTCATATTTGGTTGGGCAGGTGCAGCAGGCATAGGCATAAGTGGGCCAGTTGCAGACGCAGTTGGCACAGGTACAGACAGAGCTTGCCAGAGCACAGTCACAGGCTCAGTACTACCAAGGGTTATACCATGGTGCCGTGGCATTGAGTCAGAGGGCGGGGAGCTTTAGGAGTCAGTCTGGGGTGACTCATAGAGTAGATCCATCATAGTCAGGGGCTTCTGTGATGGGTCCTCAGTAGTCAGGAGCTGGCAGTGGTAGCCCACCGCCGCAGGGATAGACACAGACCAGATGTTGTATTTTTGGGACATGTATCACCATCCATTTGGATGTATACTATATATGACACTTTGATTTGTGAGAGAGATGGTGATATTGTACATTTGGACCTCTATTATATGATAGTATATATGATGATGTAGCTTTGTGTATCTATTGCACATGTTATGAGATGATGATTTACTTCTATTGTATGATGTGATGTATGTGCATAGGTAGATGGTCTATCCGATGCTATATGAGATGCTTTTTGATATGATGTTATATGATGGCTATATGATTTAATGCTACGAATGTATGCAAATGTAATATGGTTTCTATGTGATGATGCAGCTTTGTATGCGATGCACTTAGCTATGTTTTTGCGATTTTCTACGTTTTAAGATGTGATATGATGCTGATGTATGGATGACCTAATGTATTGTGTTGGGTATGCTACTGACTTAATCATGTTCATGACTAGCTATATGATATGATATGCTCCTATATGCTTTTTTTTTTTTTTTGTGAAGTCCAAATGTACTCTATCGACACAAGAATGACATGATAGATAGAAGAATGATTATGAGAGAATGACTTAGAAACTTCATTTGATATTATTACTCTGCATAGTTTAGATAATGAGGATTGTATGGGATATGGATGCATGGATGTGTATATGGATATAGGATGGATGTTTTGCTTTTAGAGTGCTTTATTTCATCATTGGGCATTTTGTTTTTGGTATATTTTCTGAGATGTTGTAAGTGAATACAAGCATCTAGGTATAATTGAACTGAGATGACCTGAGTACCGCTTACATGGATTGTGATTTAGCAAATTAATACAAGCATCTAGTCAAAATTGAATCTAGATGACTTGAGTACTTCTTGCGTTTTAACAAACAAGGATTGCCCCCGTTCATGTTATACCTTTGATGTCCTCGATGATCTTTTGCCGATCATGTCCTTAGACAAGGCATCACATTACTAAAGTTTAATCCACAAATAGCAAACAAAGAAAGTAATCATGCCCCCATCATAGCATCTCTAGCTTTTGGCATCCTCAAGTAGCATAGGAAGGTATGATAGCAAAAAATCAAGACTCTGTAACTTAACCCTAGTTCCAAATCCACAAAATATTCTTGTCATTAGATATGTTTATTTCTTGTTGTAGGTTGAATAAAATCATTTAGAAGACCTTGGGTATTTGCTTTGCATTGGATAGGTTAAGTAGCTCACAGTCAAGATTTATGCTGGAGGTGCGGGGTCTGCTTGCATTTACGTGCTTGGTGAGAAAATTTCACAATCCTTATTGGGGGGACGGACCCTAAGGGACTGACCTAGTGCCTTGGGGGCTCATTCCTAAATGGCCTTGCCTACGTGACGACGTAGAGGCAACGTAGTTCGGGGTAAACCCTAATGGACCATGGATGGACTAGAAGAAAGACGACAAGAATGAAGACAAGAAGGAGGATGAATGGGACCATAGAAGAAATGGAAGCCTCGAGGGTGCATTAGAATAATGGCCTTGCCTACGTGACGGCGCAGAGGCAACGTAGTTCACGGACTTGAACCATGGACACTGACAAGAGACCCTATGCTAGGCTCACATTGAGGAGACGGTATGGGACAAAACCTTGGTTGACAAGGCCACAAGGAGAGTATCAAGCCATGATAGGTAACTGTCAAGTGTTTATTTGTGGGATAGATATGGGTCGAATGGGGCAAATGAAGAAAGAATAGACTCAAGGGGATTGGATTCTCAAAGATGGAGAAGGTGGTTTGTCACAAGGAACACCTATTTACCAGGTTTTCACCACTTGCTTTTATTTGCACGAGAAGCTAGGAAGTAAACATGATGCCTGTTTGCCAGGTTTTCATCACGATACCTATCCAAGGCGCCTGTTTGCCAGGTTTTCACCAAAGGACGATTTTTTTTGTATGCTTTCTATTTTTTTCTAATTTTTTTGGTATTTTTTCTTTTCAACTTTTTTGATTTTTTGATTTTTTTGATTTGATTGTGCCCCCTTGCATTCAGGTTCTCCTAGGTATAGAGCCGGCGAAGGTGCATGCTGTTGATTGGATCATCCAACAACTCACCCTCTGAAATGGCCAACTGATATGCCCCCGATCGGTAAGCAGCTACAATCACATAGGGCCCAACCCAGTTAGGCTCAAACTTACCTTTCTTTTCTTTGTCATGTTGATTGCAAGGGTTCTCTTTTAGGACTAGGTCCCCAACCTTAAAGCATCTTGGGCGAACCTTGTGATTATAGCTCCTGGACATCATCTGTTGATATGCTTTAAGATGATCGAAGGCTTTCTGGCGCCTTTCTTCTAGTAGCTCTAGTTCTTGTACCCTGGAGACTGTATTCTTCATCTGATATGAGACCTTTCAATGATACCCTGAGGGATGGTAGTTCAACCTTAATGGGAAGGATGGCTTCAGAACCATAGACAAGGGCATAGGGTGTAGCACCTGTGGTAGTGTGTATACTGGTTCTATAGGCCCACAGAGCGGGGTTGAGTTGGACATGCCAATCATGGCCAGCCTCATTGACAGTCTTCTTTAGGATTTTTAGAATGGTTTTATTCGATGCCTCAGCTTGGCCGTTACCTTGGGGGTAGTATGGAGTGGAGAAACGATGTTGGATTTTGAAACGCTCACAGAGCTCCTGGACATCCTAATTTTTGAATGGTCTTCCATTATCCATTATGATGGATGAAGGGATGCCATATCTGTAGATAATGTAATTCAAAATGAAAGAGGAAATTTGCTTTCCTGTGATGGTGGTTAGGGGAATGGCTTGAATCCACTTTGTGAAATACTCAGTGGCGGTTATGATGAATTTGTGGCCGTTGGAAGAGGGTGGATGAATTTTTCCCACAAGGTCAAGTCCCCACTGACAAAAGGGCCAGGGTGTCTTTAAAGGTCTCAACTCTTGAGTAGGTGCATGGATCAGGTTCCCATGTATTTGGCACTGTTTGTACTTTTTGATGAACTGATATGAATCCATTTCCATATTTGGCCAGTAATAACCCAAACGCATGAGTTTATTGGCTAGGGAGGGACCGCTGGAGTGTGTTCCGCAGATCCCTTCATGTACGTCTCGCAAGGCAGTTATGGATTCTTCTTGTTCTAAACAACGGAGTAGAGTACCATCCAGACCACGTCGGTAAAGGGTATTGGCTATGATGGTGTAACGGGAGGCTTGTCAGATGAAAGTGTGTTTTTGGTTGGAAGAGAGGTCCGGTGGGAGGATACTATCCTTGAGGTAAGTGTAAGTCTTACCATACCAAGGTGAATCAGATCTGACTAGGAGACAAATGGAATGGGTTTCAAGGAGATCATAAGCCGGTTGCCGGATGGTTTCCACTAAGAACTCATACGGTGACTCATATTTAGGAATTTCTAGAAGAGAGGCTATGGTAGCCATTGCATCTGCTGCTTTGTTCTCTATCCTAGGTATTTGCTCAAAGGAGATGGCCCCAAAGTGTTCTTTGAGGTCGTTGACCATCCGTTTGTAGACACATAGTGCTTGGATTTTCCACTCAGTGGCCATCTTGAGACCAATCACCAAGGCTTCATACTCCGCTATGTTATTTGTGCATGGAAATAACAACCTGTAGGACTTCGGAATTGTGTCACCTTGGGGAGTGATAAACAGGATACCTGCCCCCGAACCATGGTTGGTGTAAGACCCGTCAAAGTAGAGTTTCCAAGGAGATGTTGACAAAGTGAATAAAGACTCATCGGGAAACTCAAACTGCATTGGTGAAGTGTCTTGTAATGGTGCCTCGGCCAATTGGTTAGCGATGATTTGTCCTTTGATGGCTTTTCTGTCCACATATTCTATATCATATTCACTAAGAAGCATCACCCATTTTGCTAGTCGATCTGTGAGAGTTTCTTTGTTGAGAAGATATTTCAATGGGTCGATCTTGGCAATGAGTTTGACAGGATGCACCAACATGTAATGTCAGAGTTTTTGTGAAGCAAAAACCACCGCAAGGCATGATCGTTCGACCTATGAGTATTGCAATTCGTAGCCCACTAAGGTTCGACTGATGTAATATATAGCTCTCTCCTTGTTCTCGTAGTCTTGCTATGCTAGAAGAGCTCCCAGAGCAGTGGGTGTAGCAGAGATGTAGAGAATTAAAGGTTTCCTTGGATTGGAGGCATGAGTATAGGAGGATTCATAAGGTACTCCTTTAGCTTGTTGAATGCCTCTTCGCACTGCTCATCACATTTAAATGGAATGTTCTTATGTAGGAGGTGGCTGAAAGGTTGGCACTTATCGGCTAGCTATGAGATGAACCTGCAGATGGCCTGTAGCTTGCCCTGTAAGGATCTCAACTGTGTTAGAGTCTTGGGCGGTGGCATGTCCATTATGGCTTTGACCTTGGCCGGGTCTACCTCTATTCTGTTTGCTAACATGATGAAGCCTAGCAGCTTGCCTGATGTTACCCCAAACACACATTTCTTCGGGTTTAGTTTGAATTGGAATTGGTCCAATCTCTGAAAGACTTTTTCTAATATGTCCAGGTGTGAGTCCCTTGTGAGAGATTTTGCTAGGATGTCGTCAACATAGTCTTCCATAGTTACATGCATCACGTCATGGAATATAGTTGTCATGGCCCGTTGATATGTAGCCCCTGCGTTTTTTAGCCCAAAAGGCATGACATTCTAGCAAAAGGTACCCCATGGGCAAGTGAAAGCTATTTTGTGTTGATCCTCTGGTGCTATTTTGATTTGATTGTACCCTGAGAATCCGTCCATGAGTGATAGCATTGTATGTCCTGCAGTAATGTTGACTATGATATCAATGTTTGGCAGTGGAAAGTCATCCTTGCGGCATGCTTTGTTTAAGTCTCGAAAATCATTACATAGTCAAACTCGGCCATCTGGTTTAGACACTGGCACAATATTAGATATCCATTCTGGGTAATCTATGGCTCTAATGAACCCCACATCTAGCAATTTCTTGAGTTCTTCTTTGAACAAAAGGGCTATATGAGGATGCATTTTTCTCAGCTTCTGCTTTACGGGTTTCACCCCTGGATCCAATGGCAAATGATGTAGAATCAGGTTTGGGTCCAAACCTGGCATGTCTACATATGACCAAGCAAAGATACCTCTCTTCTTCTTAAAGAATGGTACAAATCTAGTTTTCTTTGGTGGTGTGAGAGATTTGGCAAAGTGGATAATCTTGGGCTGCTCTTCGGTTCCAATGTTCACGGGCTCGGTCGGCTCCACCACAATCTGTGACCTTTCCTGATACATATCACTAGGGAGAGTGTCAAGCATTCCATCGTCAGGTGCCACAGTTGGGTTTTCACCATCAGATGTGTCCTTTCTTTTTACTATTTTATGATATGACACTACCGCAAGGCAGTTTTCACTGTCAGATCCATTTTTGATCTTGATGTTTTTATGATTGGAAGGCTTGGCACCCTCCCCGAAGTAAGCCATGGTATTCAGTTCGATAGCAAAACCAGCCTTATGATCTCCTTTTGGCAAGTGGTCCCTAAGTTCCATGTAATCAATGTAAGCATCATCGTTCTGGAACATATCTAATTAGGGGGTTCCTTGCAGATCCCAGTCAATAAGCTCAGGGTGTAAGAGGGGAAGGGAGTCAGATGAGAGACCTGATTCATTGATGGTGTGAATGGAAATGTTATGGGCATTGGCGGGGGTGGTGTTTTGGGTGGTACTTTCTTCCAAGTTGTTTATCACAATGGAATCTAAACTTTCCTCGAAAGCCATAATCTCAGGGGTGGGTAAATCAGACTCCAGTGGTCTATCCCGTTGTGTTTGTCCCTCATGGTAGGGGCTAAGAGTTTGGATGGTGTCAACCTCTTTGTCATCATAGGAGTGCTCTATTAGCTCGTCCCACTCATACTCATTTGAATCATCTGAATCTATGTCACTATCCACTTGGCGTGTTTGGATTGTCTCCACAAGGCAGGCATTTTCCTTGGCTTTACCCTTGCCTTTGTACCCTAGACCTGTTGTGTTTCTAGCTGAAGTGGATGAAGAAGGTTGTATAGGTTCGATGATTCCTTCTTTTCTAAGGCCTATGGGGCCTTGTCCTTCATACCCCATCCTGTGCAAAATAGTCTCACCCTGCCCCTAGAGTTCTATAGGGAGTTTAGGCAGTTCTTGGGGTGTGTTTTCTTCTTCAGCATAAAGCCACTGTAGGAGATCTCGCTCCTCTGTCTCATCAGATAAGGTCCCCCATTTTACAAAGGGATTTGTGGGAGCTACAAGAGAAGCAGATGGCTTTGGAAAATGTTTGGGTGGATGTTTGGGTTGGCCAAAAGAGCGAGGAGACAAAGGCATCTTGGCTAGGTTGAGGCTATGCTCAATGGAGTATTCCCCCATGCCATTTTCTTTTATGGTAAGTTTCAGCGGTATGGTCCGGTTGTGGGGTAGGGGAAATGTAGGCTCTGTTGTTGGGTATGAGACATTCGGGTTTTGCACAAAAAGAATTACAGTGCTGGTAGGGGTCAGGGTCGCCTTGAATGGTGACCTGTTTGCCATTGTGCGGGAACTTAATGCATTAATGATAGGTTGAGGGGACAGCCTTCATGGCGTGGATCCATGGTCTCCCTAATAGAATATTATAAGCAAGCTCCTGATCAAGGACTTGGCACACCACATCTTTAATTACCAGTCCCACTTGAATGGGTAGGACAACCGTTCCTTTTATGGTTCTTTCTTCCTCGTCATATGCCTTAATGGTAATTTTCCTCCTTGGATCAACTACTTGCTCAGAGAACCCCAGTGCAAGGACTAGCTTCAATGTGTAGATATTTAAACCGGCACCCCCATCAATGAGAACCCTCTTGATGCGGTGCTTGTGTATGAATGCGACAATGTGTAGAGGGGTGTTGTGGGGTTGAGATACAGAAAGATCATCTTGCTCAGTGAACGATATGGAATTGGAGGACGTCAAATTGCCTACCATGGTCTGAAACTTCTCTTGGGCCAGGTTAGTGGGGACAGTGGTTTCCACTAAGGCTTTCTTAAGAATCTCCTTATGAGAAGGAGATAGACACAAGAGCTCCAATATAGAAATGTGAGCCGGGGTTTTCTGTAACTGATCGAGGACATTGTACTGACGGGGGTTGGATGGAGATGGTGAAGACCTTGGAGGAATGGTATTGAGTATGACTTTACCACTACGGGTAATTATACTACAACTAGTTTGGTTAGGTCCTGGTTGTTGGTTGGGTGAGATGACATTGACCTGCGGAATATGTTCAGAAATGTAGTTTATGGTGTAGTCAAATGGAACACTTGCATAGTTAGCATTACTCATCCCACTATTCTGATTTAGCTGGTGGCGATTATTGTTGTTGTCATTATTGTTGTTGCCATTGTTGGTGTGGCCATGGTTATTGTTGTGGCCATTGTTGTTATATGGCCTGTTATGATTCAGAAGTGGATCCCTGTAGGCCACATGAGTTTCATTGGAGGTATGCTATTGTGTCCCTCCCTGATTCTGATCCAATATATCCCATATGACATTTTTGAGGTGAATGCAGTTGTTGGTTGTATGCCCCCTTCCTCGGTGATATTCACAATAGTCTGTGTCCTTCCAGTAGGGAGGTTTGACTATAGGCTCGTAATCACTTGTTGGCGGTAGAGAAATTTCATTGTTAGCCAACAACTTCCATAGCGCAGATTCTTGAGACTCACCTAATGGTGTAAATTTTCTCCTTGGTTTTGAATTGTACCAAGATCTAGGCTCCTGAGAGGGTGGTTTGTTGATTGCACCATTGGTTGCGTCCCCCTTAAGAGTGAATATGGGTTGTTGTTTAGGTGTTGCCGCCTTGGCGTCAACTACCCCATCGTTGACCACATTCTTGTTCTTGGTCCAAAACTTTGATTTATCCATTGTGTAATCAGAATTAGGTGTGTCCTTGTAGATCTTGAGAGTTCCTTTAGTGATCATAGCTTTTTCAATGACTTTGGAGAATGATGTAGGGCATTATCTGAATCTGATAGCTAAGATCCGTGTTTAGGTTGTGGACAAACATTTCCAATAGCTGCTTCTCAGGTATATCATAAGAACACTTACTAGCTAGCTATCTCCATCATTGTAAGAAGGTGGCAAATGACTCACCACTCTTTTGTTTGGTATTGCATTGATCTAGCATAGATACCTCGTGTTCTATGTTGTAAGAGAAGTGTGTTATGAATTTATTGACAAGTTCATCAAAAGTTTTGATCCCTGGTGGGAGGCGCGAGAACCACTTCATAGCTTGACCACCTAAAGATCTTGGGAATAGTCTCATCAAGTAGGTCTCATTGTGAGCTACTTCTAAACATGCGGCATTGAATTCTCGGATATGATCTCTAGGGTCCCCCTTCCCTTTGTATTTTTCAAACTTTGGGACTCCAAACTGAAAGGGGAAGGGTTTCATGACCAAACTTTTGTCAAAAGGGTACGGAGCTATATCTTCCAAAGAGTATTGCTTGGAACTTGTACCGGTCTTAAGGTTGGATATTTCTTGTTTTAGACTTTCAATTTGTTGTCTCACATCATCCATAGGAGCATTTTGATCTATGGGTTTCTTGCCTCTATCATTTGCATTCGGGACTGTGTCATTTGTGCCTCTCTCATGATCATCACGTCTCCGCTCATGATCATTGTCTTCATTTTCCATGATGGAGCTTATGTCAAAGTCTATGGGGAGTTTGACTCTAAGATTAGCAAGATGGTGGAAGTATTTATCAGGGTCTTCAAGGAGCACCCTCTCTACCAGGCGTTGGAATTTGCTATCTTGGATGTGTGCTACTAATTCTTCATGAGAAATTTCTTCGTCACCACCACATGGTGGGGCGAGGTGATCAGATGCGTCAGCCATTTCAATCTGCTTGTTGTACTGGGATCGAGTAAGAACCATGCAAGGTGGGGTGGGGTGAAGTGGACCAGGATTAGAAATTTTGGCGAGGTGCTGACTGAGACTGTTGTGAATGGGATACCTAGGACAAGATTTGGACAAAGGATTCTCTCGCTCAATGACTTCAAGTAAGACGGTTGACACAAGATGTTGGCCTCTAGTAAGGGTAGTCGATACCAGTCTTACTGTGGAAGGCTTAGTCATTCAACAAGACTACTAGCAAAGGTACGGTGACCTACTAGGCTTACGTGAATTCACTAATGACACAAAAAAGGGACCTATGTCGAATCGGTATGGGACAAATTGACTTTGGGACAAGAGGCGTTTGGACAGAAAGTGAATGGGATGACGGACGAAAGAGAGACTTGGGTGAAATAGATGAAGACTAACTGTAAGGTTGAATCTGACCTCAGAAAGTGAAACTAGGCTGAAATGGGTGCTCTAATCAAGTGAAAATATTTTCTCAAAAATAGGGCAAGTGCTCACTGTCACATATGCGCAGAAATAGATGCGCCGCAGAAATGAACAAATGCGCCGTAAGTTGCAGTATATGCGTAGCTCTGGTTAAGTACAAATGTGCAGCAAAAGTGTGTATATGCACAGTAATAGTATATATGCATAGCAAGTCGTTACAAAAGCGCAGCAAGTCACAGTATATGCGCAGCATAAAGGAGTATATGTGCAGCTCTAAGATTTTGGCAAATTTTTGGATTTTTCTTCTATTTTTTGGTATTTTTTGGCTAGAAAAGGTCTTCCTGATCTGATATTATGAATTAACAACAAAAAAACATAGCAAGCACAAAGAATATTTTGTAGTTTTTCATTGTTTTTGTAGTTTTTTTACTCTATTTTGGACAAAAGCAAGCACAAAATCCTAGGCGAGAAATGGATTATAAGGGATTTGGGCCACTAGAACAAGAGGTATTTAATGCAGGCAACCATTCAAGTGGTTACACGTGTAGCAGCACTACTCTCCGTTATGGAGTCTCCCAACCTCAAAGGGTTATGCCTGAGAGGGTTTTGGGGGAGGTTGGTCGTCAGTGTAACATAACAGCACTTGTTGCAGGAAGTTTTCACCTCAAGCACAATTTATTTTAAGTGGCTTGGTAGGGCTTGGTGTTAGCCTGTTACCACTCAGGGTCGTTCCCACTTGGACAAGCGTGCATCCAAGGGCAGGCCCCTCCTAAAGGTTAAACAAATAGAATGACAAGTTTGGCACTCTGATCACCCAGAAGAGGGGAGAGCATAAACCTATTGTCATTCGCAAGCATAGAATACACTGATTAATCCACCTTAGTTAAAAGTGAAAAACTAAATGGGCTAATCTATTCAAACACAGAACTTTGAAGTGATTTCAACAATATAGCAGTGGTTCAGTTTTAAACCCCAGAAAGCAGTGGTGAGTTCAGTTTTAAATCCGCGTAGCATGAGATTGTTAACTTTGAAATTCTGGTCTCATGATATAGCAATGGTTTATTTTAACTTCAAGATCATTGATGAGTTCAATTTTAAACCGCGTAGCACGAGATTGTTAACTTTGAAATTCTGGTCTCACGATATAGCAATGGTTCATTTTAACTTCAAGATCATTGATGAGTTCAATTTTAAACTTAGATAGCAATAACTTGGAAGGTGTTTGCAATGCAAGCAAGAAATAATCCAGTTACTTTCTCCCTAATTAGAACTAGATGAAGATTTGAATAAGCATCAATTTTACTTTCCCTCAGAAAATGAAATGTGAACTAATTAGATGCAACTACATGGAACTAAACCAGATCCTATCCTACAAAATAGCTCCAGCAAACACCTGCGAAAAGGTTAGCGTTAGCAAATTTGCCTAGGAAAGTACTAAAACCTCAGTCTATTACAAATGCGCAGCTTCAGTGATCATATGCACAGAAATAATCAATAGAAGCGCAACAATAATGAATGCGCAGTAATATTGAACATATGCGCAGTCAAAAAGAATAAATGCGCAGTATTAATGGATGCGCAGTAACAGTCTTCAAAAGTGCAGCACAAATGAATAGATGCGCAATATGATCAAATGCGTTGTAATAGTGCACAAAAGCGCCGCAAAAATACACAAATGCACAGAAAGGATAAAAGCGCCGTAACAGTCTTTATATGCGCCGCAGAAATGTTTAAATGCACCGAAGTAACCTGTGTGTGACTTTGTGTGACTTGTACAGAACCTGCCTTCGAAAAAGCTCATAATTTGATGAGATAAAGGGGCAAAGGCCCCACGGTGGGCGCCAAAAATGTAAGGGTAAAATGTGAATCAATCAAATGAATAATGTATGATCCGAACATCAATAGAATAGGAGATAAACAAAGAAGATTAAACGAAAATAGCAATGAATAACACAAAGCAAACCTTCCCTAAAATCGATGCTTCTGTTGTTCACCTATTACAATCATCCTTTTGCAAATGAAGGGAGCCCTCAGAGAGTGCACTCTTTTAAGTTGTGTTTGAGGAAGTCGATGGTAAATGGCTGTTGTGATATGCAATGAAGATGAGCTCCAATGCAAGTATGTGATCTCAAGCTTGTGAATGGTCAAAGGGTGCCAAAGGCGCGCTAGTGATATTTCTGTAGAGTAACGATGTCAAAAGCCTAGATGATTAGAATGAAGGGATGAAGCTTCATTTATAGACTTGGAAGAATGGGAATCAATGGTTGAGAGAAGATATGAAGATCAATGGCTGAGAATGGTTGAGGAATGTGCAACCAATAGAAATGTGACAAGTGTCCCAGCTCCATCATGAAAGAGGGGATGTGACAAAATTGATTGGAGAGTTAACTCCATTGACTAAACAGTTAACAGACTTGATTGATCAGTTAGAAGAGTGGATTGTGGAACTGACTGAATTGATTGACCAGTGAACTGGGTTGATTGAGGGATTAACTCAATTGACAGGTTAGTTAACACTTTTAATTGATTAGTTAACTAAGCTCTGATTTGAGAAGAAATAGGCCATGTGGGTGAGGGAAAATAAGATAATTAAATATTAAATATATTTAATTACATGTGCAACCTGATGAGGTGGACAAGGTGAGGTGGATTTTTGAATTTAGAACTTAGGATAGAGGAATTTGGATTAATTAAATAATTTATGATTATTTAATTGTGTAGGACATCTAGAAGAATTTTAATTAAATAAATTGAATTTATTTAATTATGGAACAGTGAATCGATTAAATAAATTTAGAATATTTATTTAATTAATAGAAGAATGGAATAAATATTTAGAATATTTATTTAGGATGAATCGTGTCATTTTTAGGCGTATACAACATTAAATTAATGATATATTTTAAATCTAGACCGTTCATTATTAGGCTTTGGACCTGATGGTAGATATTTTGTTTGCTTATCTTTCCCTAGATGGTAACCCTATTTTATGAGGACATTGTATTATGGTTGCGGTATCGTGATGTCTTTTGAGAGTTTGATAACAGTTGTGTTGTCTCTAGATCTCTAGTGGTGATACTCCTATGAGAAGATTTCTCTACAAGTATATTGTAATCTTTGTGATTTCTTAATAATATACTGGGTAACTTTTGGAGTGTTGGGTTTTTGTCCCGAAAGGTTTTTCCTCATGTAAATCATTGTGCTGTGGTATGCATGATATCTATGTTTATTTCTATTCAAAATTTTGTAACTGTTAAAGATCTATAAATTTTTGCATTATCTTCCTCTCAAGATTAGTGTAGGAAGTTGTTCCTCTACCTTAGCTTCCTTACACTAATGACCCTGCAAATCTAAACACACATAGACTATTTTTAAATACATAGTGACCCAAAAAAATTGCATGCATCTACTGTTTATCTTCACAAAAGATTTTGAACCAAACGATGAAATCTAGATTGGCTCTAATACCATGTGAGATTCACCAAGATCATTGGAATGAATGCCTATACCAGATCGAGCCACATGAGAGAAGAAAACACATGCTCTTACCTGTGAGATGGATTAAAAACACAGAATGTAAGCAAAAGAGATAACACATGAAATTGGATCAAAACCACAAAGTATGCATTTACCATAAATAAGATGTACATTTATAGGAGAGAGGGAAGAAACTGCCATGCAGAATCAATGGAGAAGACTAGGTAGTTGATTCCCACTAACTAGTATTGGTGGAGAGTTAACCTCCTCAAGACTAGCATGCAGAGGTGAGTGAACTCTCTGTTGTCCCATGTTTCCTTGCCTAGAGTCAAATGGTTAACCTAGTATTTCCTTGAAAATCCTTTTGAAATGTTCCTATAATGCTTAAAGTGCCAAATTTCCTAAAAAGCCTTCCCTGAAAAAACCTTACCATTGGAAAGAGCTTGAAATAATAGGCAGGTTTTCTTTTTACATCACCCTGAAATTTGACCAAAGAAAGAAGTTATTTATGGTCAAAGTTTTGGTCAACATACAGTTCAAATGTTCAATGGCGGGCTTGCAAAATCTCTATCGGCCTTAGAAAATGCTGAAAAAAGTGAAGTTGTATGCATTTCCGAATGTATATCAGGCTTAAGAAGGTGCATGTACAAGGGGGAATCTTTCGTAGATTCTCAAAATATTCTCGGTTTGTATATCGGGTTGCATGGAGAAACATACAAGGAAAATTATACAAAGTAGGAGATACATTCTAGGAATATTCCCTCATTGTATATCGGGTTTGTATGTTTGCACATACAATGCAATATACAATAAAAACATGCAAGGCCGACTTTGATGCATCTGCTACAGTGGAATGTATATCTCCAATATACATTTGCAACATACAAAGACAAGGATGTAGGAGTCTTATACTTTGCCAATATACAAGTAGATGCAATTGGCCGGGCCCGCACATATACAAAGAGGATTGTATGTTTTCTACATACAAGTGAACATGAATAGTGGAATGTATATCAGCTTGTATGTGCGAACATACAAGGCCGATATACAAAGGTTATATGCATCGGCTATAGTGCACATACAAAGCAATATACAAGGGGGTTTGTATATCGTGATATACAAAGAAGGACGCAAGTCAAATATACAAGCCGGACCCGAGCCACACAGTCAAAGAAGTTGATAGTTTTTGAGGTCCACAGCTTGTATATTTGGCGTTTGTATATCATGCGATATACAAGTCAAAGGTGCAAAGGGACATGCAAGCCGGACCCAATACAGAGGTAAATTCTGGCATATGCAGCATCAGGTCCAGATTGTATATGTAGGTGCTTTGTGTATTTGAACGTACAAAGCAATATACAAGGAGTGGAGATACAAGCCGGACTTGACAGAATAGTCAAATACAGTTAATGGCCTTTTAGTGTCCGTGGCTTGTATGTTGGCAGATACAAAGGATTCTCAACTGGTGGGACCCGCACATACAAGGGCAGTTGTATGCATATACAAGTTGCGATTACAAAGGGTAAAGTGCATGATTGTATGTGCTAGTTTGTTTGTATGTTTTGATTGTATCTTTGCATATACAAGCCGACATGCAAAGGCCGATATGCAAGGGAGTTTTCGACCGAATAGGATGCAGTTCTTCAGTGATAGGTCCCAGTTTCAGTTCAATGGCAAATTAGGAGGTGCCACGTTGGCAGTGGCGAATGCATATACAAAGGGATTTTGCACATACAAAGACGATTTAAAAGGCAATTTCAAATGGATATTCTAAAAGTGATTACAGAGGCCTTTTAGGCACCAAAGACAGAGATACATACAAAGCATTCTGTACATGCAAAGGCAGACTCAGAGGTATTTTTAGAGGCCAATATATACACAGATGCAAAGCGATATATACAAGCAGTTGACCGAAACTTTGACCGCCCGTATCTCCTCCATCCTAGTGAATTTCGACATGCTGCAAGAGGCAAAAGTGCATATTTTTGCCTCCTCTTTCATTTGACAGGGTTTTTGGGAGGTTTTTCTAGTCTTCATTTTCTAGATCTGGCTTTACATATTTTCAACCGATAAGACGTTTCAGCGGCCGTCTTGAGATGCGGGGGACTTTTCTTCTCCATAGTGGCTCCGGTGGGTGGTTTCTGCAGGTGCATTCATGATGTATGGGATTTTGCCTTGCAGGACGTATTTTTGTGCGATTGGACGGTGATCTTGGGGATTTTTCTCTGCGCCCTGTCCTATCTCACATCTTGGCAGCCATTCTCTGTTGTCTTTCATCCTATCAAGGCATGGCCCATGTCCCTTCACCATGCTTCTACCCATACTTTCCTGCTTCTGGCATTTATGGCCTCAGTTCCATGAATCAGAGACTCGTTGCTCTTCTGGCAGGAGTCTGACCTATAAAGGACAATGTAAACTCTTTTGCAAAAGAGCATGGTTGATTTTGGGGCTGTTATGCTGTCGATTTTGTTTTAGTTAGACCTCTTAGTGTAATTGCAAGGGTATGGGAATGTGACTCACTGTGCCTGAATCTGGCCTCTGTCGTCTTCCTTTTATCCACCAATGAATGTAATTAGCTATGTTGTATACCCCTGCTATGAAATATCTCTGTATTGTAATAGTTTTCTGGGCCTTCATGATTAATAGATGTTGATTTCTCGCCTCTCTTATGTTTGGATTTCTATGTTTTAATTGAAGTTATAGTCTATTCTGTGGGTAAAACAGCTCCTCTACAGGTTTAACTTTCATACCGAAGCCTCAACTAGTCATAAGTCTATGTGAATCCCCCTCCGTATCGAAAAAATCATTGTTGTGTCCACACCATGACCACCATCGCTCACTAAATCTGGTGCATCACCCCCCTTTCCCTTTCAGTTTCCTTTTGACTCTTTCCCCTTGCAAAATATTAGCATTAGGTTTAGTTGCACTGCTCTAAGTAATAGGCTTAGAGAGAGGAACTAGCCTTCTCTAGAGGTCTGATCTCAAATCGCAAGGTCCCACACTGTGAGATCATTTCCATGTTACCCCGGATTGCTAAAGGTCTCACAACTGCTAGCAAAGGGTGCAAATCTGGGTGATAATAGTTTCTGGCACGCTTGGTGGGACCAGTTCGATGAACTTCTCATCAAAATATTAAGAGATTTGGTGTTCCTCCTAATATTACCAGCCTTTGGAGGAAATACAAACAACATTATGGCAACTCTACTGAAAGAATCAGCTGGTTTCAGTAGCCCAAGTACCCGATAAAATTTCATCAAAGGTCAGGATTTTGGTGATTTTCCTTGTCTATTTAGCTTCCAAAAGCGTTGCAATCATGTGGTGACTCCCTTTCTGGTATGTATCTGGTTTTGCTTTGGTTGTAGACCTTTTTTCTCTAATTCTGACATTTCTATGATTATCTGGCATTTAAATGCTATAAAATGTTAGAATTTTATGGGAATCATGGCTATTCCCCTACCCCTAACCCAAATCAAGGCTATTGGCCCATTTATCAGCAATACCAGGCCCTAAATGCCTCTATATTTATGCCAAACAACTATTTACCTCAATATGATCAGCATTACTAGCAAGAGCATTTTCAAGCCAATCCTACTTATCCTTGTTTGCAACCCATTCATACCTATAGTCAGCTTCATGAAAACCATTCTACTCTAAATCAAACATACAACCTCCCTAGTCAATCCCAAAATGATACTGATTTGGGTAGCATTAAGAGTTTGTTACTGGATTTCCAAAGGCAAATTTTAGAAATAGGTAGAGAAGCATAGTATAACACGCAGCAAAAGGAGCTTGCATATCAAGCTTATTTGTCAAAGCAGGAGGCAGAAAATAGAAGAGTGTATGAGGGGAATGCTTGAACATGCAAATTACAGATAGGGAGAAACAAATGAAACAGTTGCTTGCTCTAGAACAAGAGCTCAAAGTAAAAAGTTTCTCTCCTATTCTGAGCTTCAGACAAGTTCATCCTTCAAGCCAAAGTGAATCTATGAAAGTGGCTCAAACTTCTCTATCATGGCAGCCTTCTTGGACTAGGCATCCTAGTTACAAAATACCAAACCTTGTAAAGGCCAATCCTCTCATACCAATTCAAAATTAGGCAGAGGAAAGGGTTGTAGAATCTAAGCCTATCATGATTCCAAGTTTCAGGTAGCCTTCTTCCTTTAAGGTTCCAAGTTGGAAAGGGCCATCTTTTTCATCCTGTGAAGACCCTCTACCAAACATGCAAACGGAAACATGCTCTAGCATCCTGCAGTCAATGGATGGAGGCATCGAGAAAGAAGTTGCTAAGGCCACTTTAGAAATAGAAGATGCTGCCCTACTTCATGAGCTACCTGACTATGTTGAAGATGAAGAGAGCGAGCAGCTGGTTGTGGATATGCAACAATAAGAGAACAGTGAAAATAATGACAATTTGCTGCAAGTTGAGGCTGATGACACTGATTTGCAAGATCTCAGTTGGTTGGAGGAGCTTCCTTTATGTTGTATGGAAGAGTTTGAGGTTGATATAGCAAATGAAAGTCTGCAGGAAGAGGCTACCTCATTGTTTGAACTTTTTCCTTCCTTTATTGAAGAAGAAAAGCTTGATTTGGTGGATACTTCTTTGAGTAATAATGGAAATTTTGAGCTTGAGCCGGCTGTTTGTAAAGGTCTTCTAAGAGCTGATAGTTTTGATGAGCTACTAGCTATTCTAACAAAAGAGGATGTTCCATTGACTGTGGAAGAGGAATCAACATGGCAAACTATCATGTGAGGTGAAGATAATGATATCATTTCTGAGCTTTTAAATTGTCTCCTCTCTTGTCAGACCTTAGTCATGAACAAGGACAGCCATGAACAAAGGGCAGAAAGGTTTGAAGAATGCAACCATGATGACATTATAGCAATATTCTTAGTTTCTTTGAAGGAGGAAGGAGAAAGCCATGAGGTCCCAAGTTAGCTGTTCACATGCAAGAGCAACATAAGAGTCAAATGGAGGACACTATCATACCAAATGAAGAGTGAGGAGAGAAAGAATTAAAGTAGAAACATGAAATCAGTCATCATGATTGGCATGTCATTTCAAGGGGATGCCCAATCAGACATCTTGCCCAGCTGGAGATACATAAAGAGGAGTCACCACTTGTCATGCTTACCTCTAAGCATGAAGTTGAGCATCAAAATGAGTGGGATCAGCCCATTTATTCACCACAAGTTAGCAACATCAACAATCAATCCAGGTGGATAGGTGAGTCTATCTCTACTTTGAGGGGGGCGTTTTATCAATTTGTCATATGTACATTCCCGCCTTAACCCTTTTAAACTACCCACATGCATGGGAAACATTATAAATTGTTAAGGAAGGGCAGTTATTTTGAAGAACTAGTTAATGGCTTTGTTTAAAGTCATATTTGATTGGTTAGTTTAGGATTAGAGTAGGTTTCATTTCTATTTTAGTTTCCCCTTTCCATAAGTGCTTCCGTACAGGCTACATTGTCATTAGGAGAATGCAAGCCCTTTCCCCTTTTTGTATTTTGGAGGCGATTTCTAGTTTTCCAGTAGGTTTTAGGCTTGACTTGATGCCCAATGGATGCTTAAGGCCACTGATCTAATTGTTTAGCAAGTAAACATCCCATAGAGATCACCAAGAATGTTGTCTCATTTTTCTCTGCCCAGAGTCAAATGGTTAACCTTGTATTTCCTTGAAAATCCTTTGGAAATGTTCCTATAATGCTTAAAGTGCCAAATTTCCTAAAAAGCCTTGCCTAAAAAAACCTCACCATTGGAAAGAGCTTGAAAAAATAGGCAGGTTTTCTTTTTACATCACCCTGAAATTCGGCCAAATAAAGAAGTTATTTATGGTCAAAGTTTTGGTCAACATACAATTCAAATATTCATTGGTGGGCTTGCAAAATCTCTATCGGCCTTAGAAAATGATGAAAAAAGTGAAGTTAGATGTATTTCCAAATGTATATCGAGATTAAGAAGGTGCATGTACAAGGGGGAATCTTTTGCAGATTCCCAGAATATTCCCGGTTTGTATATCGGGTTGCATGAAGAAACATACAAGGAAAATCATACAAAGCAAGAGATACATTCTAGGAATATTCCCTCATTGTATATCGGGTTTGTATGTTTGCACATACAACGCAATATACAATAAAAACATGTAAGGCCGACTTTGATGCATCTGATACAATGGAATGTATATCTCCAATATAAATATGCAACATACAAAGACAAGGATGTAGGAGTCTTATACTTTGCCGATATACAAGTAGATGCAATTGGCAGGTCCCACACATATACAAAGAGGATTGTATGTTTCTACATACAAGTGAACATGAACAGTGGAATGTATATCAGCTTGTATGTGCGAACATACAGGGCCAATATACAAAGGTTATATGCATCGGTTACAGTGCACATACAAAGCAATATAAAAAGGGGTTTGTATATCGCGATGTACAAAGGACGCAAGTCAAATATACAAGCTAGACCTGAGCCACACAGTCAAAGTAGTTGATAGTTTTTGAGGTCCACGGCTTGTATATTTGGCATTTGTATATCATGCGATATACAAGTAAAAGGTGCAAAGGGACATGCAAGCCAGACCCAATATAGAGGTAAATTCTGGCATATGCAGCGTCAGGTCCTGATTGTATATGTAGGTGCTTTGTGTATTTGAACATACAAAGCAATATACAAGGAGTGGAGATACAAGCCGGACCCATCAAATTAGTCAAATACAGTTAATGGTCTTTTGGGGTCCGCGGCTTGTATGTTCGAAGATACAAAGGATTCTCAACTAGTGGGACCTGCACATACAAGGGCGATTGTAAGCATATACAAGTCGCGATTACAAAGGGTAAAGTCCATGATTGTATGTGCTAGTTTGTTTGTATGTTTTTATTGTATCTTTGCATATACAAGCCGACATGCAAAGGTTGATATGCAAGGGAGTTTTCGGCCGAACAGAATGCAGTTCTTCAGCAATAGGTTCCAGTTTCAGTTCAACAGAAAATCAGGAGGTGCCACGTGGCAGTGGCGAATGCATATACAAAGGGCTTTTATACATACAAAGATGATTTAAAAGGCAATTTCAAATGCATATTCTGAATGCGATTACAGAGGCCTTTTAGGTGCCAAAGACAAAGATACATACAAAGCGTTCTGTACATGTAAAGGCAGACTCAGAGGTATTTTTAGAGGCTGATATATACACAGATGCAAAGCTATATATACAGGCTATTGACCAAAACTTTGACCACCTGTATCTCCTCCATCCTGGTGAACTTCGACATGCTGCAAGAGGCAAAAGTGCATATTTTTGCCTCCTCTTTCATTTGACAGGGTTTTTGGGAGGTTTTTTTGGTCTTCATTTTCCAGATATGGCTTTGCATATTTTTGGCTGATAAGATGTTTCAGTGGCCATCTTGAGATGCGGGGGACTTTTCTTCTCCATAGTGGCTTTGGTGGGTGGTTTCTGCTGGTGCATTCATGGCATATGGGCTTTTGCCTTGCAGGACAGATTTCTGTGCGATTGGACGACGATCTTGGGGATTTTTCTCCGTGCCCTGTCCTATCTCACATCTTGGCAGCCATTCTCTGTTGTCTTTCATCTTGTTAAGGCATGGCCCATGTCCCTTCACCATGCCTCTACCCATACTTTCCTACTTCTAGCATTTATGGCCTCAGTTCCATGAATCAGAGACTCGTTGCTCTTCTGGCAGGAGTCTGACCTATAAAGGACAATGTAAACTCTTTTGCAAAAGAGGATGGTTGATTTTGGGGCTATTATGCTACCGATTTTGTTTTAGTCAGACCTCTTAGTGTAATTGCAAGGGTATGGGAATGTGACTCACTATGCCTAAATCTGGCCTCTGTTGTCTTCCTTTTATTCACCAATGAATGTAATTAGCTATGTTGGTATACCCCTGCTATGAAATATCTCTGTATCGTAATAGTTTTCTGGGCCTTCATGATTAATAGATGATGATTTCTCACCTCTCTTATGTCTAGATTTCTGTGTTTTAATTGAAGTTATAGTCTATTCTGTGGGTAAAATGGCTCTTCTACAAGTTTAACTTTCATACCAAAGCCTCAACCAGTCATAAGTTTATGTGAATCCCCCTCCGTATCAAAAAAATTATTGTTGTGTCCACACCATGACCACCGTCGCTCACTAAATCTGGTGCATCACCCCCCTTGCAAAATATTAGCACTAGGTTTAGTTGCATTGCTCTAAGTAATAGGCTTAGAGAGAGGAACCAGCCTTCGCTGGAGGTCTGATCTCAAATTGCAAGGTCCCACACTTTGAGATCATTCCCATGTTGCCCTAGATTGCTAAAGGTCTCACAACTGCTAACAAAGGGTGCAAATTTGGGTAATAACACTCTCATTGACTAGGAAACTTAAGTAGGCTTAACGCCATGTAGAATTATCCATGTACATGTAAATAATGCATGAGATAATTATATACACTAACAGAAAACAATCTAGTATCTTTGAGAGATGAATGTTTTTCTACCCACTACATGTCCATCAGAAACTAATTTATACAAGACTCGTCAATGAAGATGAAGCATCAAAAAAATCATCACATCCAAAGAACAACGGAGATGAAACATTTGAAGGAATTGAGAATGAAATGTCAAACTTCACATCCGAACACCAATGACAGTATATGGATGAAAGATATGTTAGTGGAGTTTAAATTATTGATGAGTCTAGTGAATTTGTGTAGATACAAGCATCTAATTTGCAACCCTTAGACCCAAAACAACTACATCACTGGATGCTGAGCACACAATAGTAGGAATAAAAAATTACAAACTTTTAATCTTCACATGATTTGGCATTGAATGGAGATACATAATCAAATTATCCATTTGGGCGGATTGACCATCTTGAGTGTATTACTGATGGTAGATTACATAAATGTTTCATACTAATTCCATATCATTTGAAAGGCCAACAAATTTATCTTTAATAGTAACAATTTGAAGAATTAAGAATGTAGAAGGTCATGGCCTACTTAGGAGGTGCATAGACAAGGTGTGTGAATTACATGACATAATGTCTCCATGACATGTGAAAAGGCCGTAACTTGATTAGTAGCAGGTATAGACAATGAAAAGGCATGGATAATGATGGAAATAAACTATATGCTAGCATTTGGATCTGGAGAAGCCTCTATTCATTTTCTTTGGAGATTTGTACTTCTTAAAATTATTCTACCTATGCAAGTAGCATATCTTATTTCTCAAAGGCATGAAAAACATTCAAATGTGATGTTGGTTTTGCTCACAAAATTGGATGAGTCGACCATTCGACAGTTCCACAATAGCTTGTGTGTGAGTTTATTATCATTTCATTTGGAAATTGGTAGGTAAACCTCAAGATGCCCTCGTCATTATAGCATGTGTTCTTTCCATTCGTAATGAGGGAAATTCAACACTAATAGAATAATCATAGCATATGCTCAACAGGTTCGGGGGAATTTAGCCTTGCAAGTAGCCATGTTAATACAAACTAAATAGATGTGTTTCCTATCTTGAAAGGTCAAGTTACATATTATTGCAAATATATGACAATTTTACGCTTCTTGACTTGGCTAAGCCATACGATTGACTATTTTACTAGCCACCAGACCTATATAGAAAGTTTGATCTAGACTTGAAATCATTTCCTCTAATTATATGGCTATATAGAGACGGTTATTTTTTAATGACAACCTTCTAGTTTTGGCAGTATTCTCCTTAGTTTGATTCAATCATGAAAATGCACCACTATGTACACATGGAGGATGATTTTTAATGCACAATTATTTCTTATTTTTTAAAAACATATATCAAATATGGAGTGCATAAAAAGATGGAAATCCTGGGATTACTTAAAAACTAAAGGTGAAGTCTTTTAAACTAAGAAGTCATTAAAAATAGCAAGAAGTCATTAAAAATAGCAACATAGAATGATTATGGAAATGTGGAAGTGTGTTCAACTAGGAAGCCAAATCAAGATAAACGCTAGAAAGAGAGAAAAAATAATAGAGATGGCAGCACTTGGAAGATGATAACAAGGATGAAGGAATTGAGACTTCAAGAAAGACTATATTCGTTAATTCTTGAAAATGGCCACAGCTATGAAGGCCTAGAAGTTTTTTTTTTTTTTTTTTGAAGAAGTACAAGAGGGCATTATGCAACAAAATAGGGGCTGAATGATTTTACATATAGAAACTTAATCAAAGGATGAAACGTGTAAAATTAAATACAGAGCAACCTGAAAATGCAAATTTCTTTTGAAGACACAAATAAGGGAATTTTAGATAAATTGTAGAAGGATGCGCAAGGAGGTTAGTATGCTGCAAAAGCAGGTAAATACTAGAATTTCCATTGTGTGCAAAAGTTTGAGACGAATTTGAAAGTGAAAATGAAGAATGAGATTATTTTTCATAAACATGGAGGGAAAGTGCTGAATGCAAAGAGACAATCCATGAATCTTCAATTTTTGAAGAAGATTTTTTTTATTTTATTTTGTGATATTTTGGAGGGAAGGAATGTTTGCCTCCCCATCGAAATGGCTTATTTAAGTTTGTGTGCAACATATTGTATCTCATTTTTTTTTTAACCTGAAAAAGGTGATGAGGCACCCATAGATTACTAAACTGAATATAAAGAGAGTACAACAAAGTATTAGGACACCAAGTCCAGAAATCTAGAAAATATTACATATCATAGCCCTTAACAGAGCATATCATATAACAAAATATAACCAAAAAATAGGCCTTTACACCCGGATATGTCTAAAACAAAACAAACCAGGGAAAAACATACCCACTACCATCCCCAAACATAGGAAAAAGAAAGCACGAGCCCCGCACATCCCAACAGCTTCCCTGTAGACCGCATCACGACCAAACCACCAAAAAACACCACCATCAAAGGAGACACCACGCTTAACCAGACCACCACCAACCCCAAAGCACAAAGGAAACACAACCCATCACCACCCCCTCACGCTACTATCGGAGCTACTGAGAGGTTCTGCACATCCAGATCCACAACCACAATTGGTTGGACTCCTTCATTAGGATCCTCTAGGGCATACTGAGGCATACGTGGCACCAAGTCGGGAGCATGAATCCTTAAAAACCAAATAGCTGTGAATACATCCTTAATCCTTTCATCTTTTTTCGTAGAGATCAGAAAACTATGGGAGCACAGAACCTTGTCAATTTCATCACTGCTCAAGGCTTTTAGGATGGATTGCAAGGCTCTATAAATTGCTTGCTGTGAAATAGAAGCACACAGGGAAGAAAGGTTGAATAGCCTCCCAATTAGAGCCTTCCCTTGCTCCATGCTATAGGCAGCTACCGCTATTTCCCACCTGTCAACAGTGTAAATGTTTTTGAAAAATAGGCCTGAAGCTAGAGCATGAACATACTCACCATCCATGACTAGGTCCATAATGTTGGATAGAAGCTAGGAGACCACATCTGAGTAGTTTAAAATGTGGCCATCAAAACCTCTTATCCAGGCATGCCCAACGATATTCCTGAATGCAAATTGCATGAGAGTGTAGTCCTAGTCTAGCAGCGTCATCAGGTCTGTAGATTTAATCTTGCCCCTAATCTTCAGTTCCTAATCGAGGGTTGGAAAAAATAGTCTTTGATTGAGATGAGTATCTACCATAGTATCCTGGTGCTAAGAGAGAAAAAGAGGCTAATGCAGAGGAGTTTAGAGAAAGATGAAACGGCAGGAGGAAAACACAGAAAGAAGAAATAAGGCAGCTAGTAAAACAAAATGACCATCTTCCTTTATCAACACATAATTACTCCATATGAAGTAAAACTTAGGACAAGTTGTCAAAGGACTTAAGATGACATCATGAGATCTAAGGGTGCAAGAGATAGAATTTAAAGTACACAACGAAAGGATGGAGACCATAGGGAGCTTATAACGTGTCCATTGCAAACACTTCCCATCAAATGAAATAAAGTCATCATGCTACAAGAGAGCACTCAATTAAGAATTGCAATTAATGCTTGTCATCTCTACTTAAGATAGCATATTAAAAAGAAGGAATCTCAATCCCAATCCACTCACCAAACCAATTAGAACAGCTCATTTTGTCTTGGATCACTAAACTTCATGAGAACTATCAAATCCTCTTCAACAAACTTGTCAGAGGCTAGTGGGATAGAATTATAGCACAATTAATGGAGCTAGTCAGGTTGTGTCAGAGGGATGTTGCTAAACTAAACCAAATTCAAACTGAGCAAGGACCTGTCACTTCTACCATCTCATCTGATACAAGATTTGACAAGATGTTTGGTTGATTAGGATCTCTAGGTAGGAATAGAATAGATGCACTTTCTTGCCCAATGGCTAGATTAGCTAGTAGGTCTGCCACCTGGTTACCTTCCCTTACCATGTGGGAAATGAGATAGCTATCAAAACTGTTCAGGAGGATGACGGCCTATTGTAGGATATAGTTGAGTTTCCAGTTGTCTAAGCCTTTTCCTTTAATAGCATTAATCACTATTAGAGAGTCACCCTCATCCAAACATTTTTAATGCCTTTTTCAACTACTAGTTGCAAACCATGAACTAACACCCATGCTTCTGCCTCATTATTAGTTCCTGTAGGGAGTTTGGACGATTTGGCTGCAATCAAAGAGCCATCTTCTTTTGTAATAACACATCCTGTACCAGAGGGACCTAGGTTGCCTTGACATGCACCATCAAAATTTAACTTGATAAAAGGGGGAGAGGGTGGGATCCATTTCACTTGATCTCTTTTTAAAATTTTCTTAAATACCCCTAAAAGACTGCCTAATCCCAATTTACTAATTGAAGGCCAGAGAGATATTATTGCCGCATCCCATTTCAACCATGCTGATTGGCTAGAATTTGTACATCTGAGATAAGAAACGATCAAATCAGAGATTGCCCCTTCTAGTTTATCATAGACATGTCTCACGGAGCTCACTTCCTTTATGGAGATGCGGAGATTTCTTTCCCACCATAAGTGCCAAATTATCATCGAGGGGCCTATGTCCCACAAACAAGCAAAGTAAGAATTAACAAATGGATGAGGCCAATTGTTAAACATTAACAACAAATATTTGGATATAGGGCTAATCCAATTTAGCTTTCTGAAAAACCAGAACCAACATTCTCTACTAAAAGGACATAAAAGAAGAAGATAGTCTGTGGACTGTTCCACACATCCACAGAACACACATGGAAAATTTGAACCGATACCCAGCCTTTTGATTCTATCACCTGTCAGAATTTTATTGTGGAGCACACACCAAGCAAAAGCCCTTGCTTTAGGAAGTAGAGCATTGCCCCAACACAGGTTTGAAGGCCAATCTAAGGTAGCTTTGTGCAAACAAGTTCTGCACCCCTCTCTAACCATATACAAGCTAGATTTGACCTCGTCCAAGCCACTTCATCATCCACATTAGAAAAAATTACCATTTTATTTGTCAGAATTTGAATTAGCAACACTTTCTGTTCCCTTGGAAAGTTACATTCTGGAGTGCTCTTCTAGACTACTAAAGCTGAAGTCCCAACCCTTGTCACATGCCAGTAATCTTTAACTTTGGAGCCCTAGCTCGATTGAAGGAAAATCCTCGCTTCTGTGAGATCCTTCCTAGAAGCAACTGCTAGCTCACCACCGCAAGAATCAAAACAAAAGTCCACCTTTTCACCATTGTGAATTATCCAAGTGAATTTGGGCTGAAGGATACCTCTACTTCTGATAATGAAATTCGAAATTGTTGAGCCCTTGGAAGGATTTTTGGCTGTAAAAATTCTCTCATTATCAAAAGTGTCCAGATATTTTACCTTCATAAGTTTTACCCATATTGAGTTTGGTTTTGCACACATGTTCCACACCAATTTGGCCCCCAAAGCTTGATTTTGCATGTCAATATTGAGTATCCTAGCCCCTCCTTCATCTTTAGGCTTACACACCTTGTCCCATGCCAACAAATGAATTTTCTTCTCTCGAAAAGAACCTTGCCACAAAAACTTCCTGCACACCCCATCTATTTTAGAAATGATACCTTTGGGGATGTGGAAGATAGACATCATATAAAATGGAACCACATATAGGATTACTTTTATCATCACAATTCTGCATGCCAAAGACAAACTACACCCTTTCTAGTTAGATAATTTTGAATTCAGGTTTCCCAGAACTTTATTCCATAAATCATTCCTGCATCTGTCATTAAAGAGAGGAAGACCTAGATGCCTTCTTGGTAGTACCTGTATCTCTAAAATGAGAATGGCACGAATCTCATCCTGAAGCTGAAGAGGAACATTTTGAAAAAAAAACCATAGACTTGTTGAAATTGACCAGTTGTCCTGAGATTCGGCAATACAAATTAACTGTGTTCATCATGGTTTTGGCTTCTTGTAATGAGGCATGACCAAAAAGTATTGTGTCATCTGCAAAAAGTGTGTGAGTGAAGCATTCTTGCACCCCTTTAATCTTGATGCCTTTCCATTCAAACTTTCTCCTAGCTTCCTTTATTTCCCATGTGAGTGCCTTTATCATGATAATAAAGAGATAAGGTGATAAAGGATCCCCTTACCTCAAGCCTCGCAAAGGTTCAAAAGTTTCTGACTCCTTACCATTAATAAGAACTAAAACCTAAAAACCTGAGACACATGAGGAGATCCATTTTACCACTTCTTTGGAGAACCCTAATTGCAACAGAATAGCCAAAAGGAAACTCCATTCCACTCTGTCATATGCCTTGGACATATCTAGTTTCACAATCATGGATGCCTCTTTATCCTTGTCAAGGGAGTGTAGTATTTCATGAGTTAAAATAGCACCCTCTGGAGTCTCTTTGCCTGGAATGAAGCCCCCTTTCTCATCTAAAATCAATTCAAGCATGAAATTAGATAACCGCTGCACTAGAGCTTTTGATATTATTTTATAGATAAAGTTATAGAGCGAGATTGGCCTAAAGTATTCAAAAGTTTGGGGTGAATTAGATTTTGGAATGTGCATTAAACATGTAGACTTGATTTCCCTGAGCACATTCCTATTTTTCCTTGATTCTTCCACTACCAAATAAACATCTCTGCCAACCGTGCCCAGAATTTTTGAAAAAAATTCCGGTCCACCCATCTGGCCTCGAGGCTTTCTCACCTGCCAGAGAGAATACAGCTGCCTTAACTTCCTCTAAGGAGAATTCTTTCAATAGTTCCAAGTTATGTTTCTCCTTTACTAGTTTGGGGATAAAATTACAGATATTTTGATCCCTTGGAACTTCAAGAGTGGATCTAGAAAGAAGGTTTCTGAAGAAAACTTTTGCAGTAGAGAGAATTTATGTTGGGTCTGTGCATTCATGGCCATTTTCCAACTGGATAGATTTAATAGAATTTGCACAATCACGCACCTTAACTGAGAGGTGAAAAAAAGAAGTATTTTTATCTCCTTCTTTAAGCCATAATTCCTTCGATCTTTGCCTCCAAAAGGTTTCTTCTCTTTTTAAAATCTCTTCCAGCTCTACTTTGAGTTCCTTCTCTCACTGAAATGAGGAGACATCCATGCCATTTTTAATTATAAGGTCTTCTAGTGCTCTCATCTCTTTCTGTAATCAGGATTTTTCTACAAAGACATTGTGGAACTGAGACTTGTTCCAATCCATCACCTTATGTCTAAGAATTTTTAATTTACTTACTAACTGAAACATGCGAGAGCCTTTCACAAAAGGGACTTGCATCCACCAATTTTTAACTTTTTTGATGAAGGAGACATCTCTGAACCACATTGATTGGAATCTGAACTTCTTCTTTCTAGGCAAGGAATCAAATCCTATTCTTAGTCTGACAGGGAAATGATTCGAGCCCACCAGGGGCCAAACCTTGGCCTCAAATCTAAAAGGAAGACTAAAGTATATAGGAGATAGAAAGAATTTGTCCAATCTTTCAACTATTTTAAGAAGTCTTTCCTTTTGTTTGACCAGGTAAATTTTCCATTTTTAGGAATACGATCTAGGAGAAGATTTTTATTAACAAAATCTTTGAAATCTTGCTGAGATCTAGCCGGATGAGAAATACCCCTAGTTTTCTCAGAATCATCTAGGATGGAATTGAAGTCCCCCCCAGTAAAATTATGTTTCTTTTCAAGAGTCCTAGCCACACGGACAAACTCTCCCATACTTGTTTTTTCTAAGAAAAATCAATAGGAGCATACACATTAACTACCCAAAGGTCTACACCAAATATCAAAGAAGGAAACTTACCTATTAGAAAATGATCATTCCTTTCCAATACCTCCAAGGGTTTAGTATGCTTTCTCCATCCTATTGCAAGGCCTCTAGAGGCACCTCAAGCAGCCACCACCTCAAAGGCCTAGCCTTTCTATATTTTGAAACCTTGGACATTCAATTCAGCAAACAATTTTGTTTCTTGTAGCAATATAATATCAAAATTTTCCTCATCAATCTAGGAATTGATGAGTTTTATTTTGTTAGGGGCATTGAGGCCCCTAACATTCCATGTGAGTATCCTCATGCCTTCTGAGGAGAGCCATGCACTCTCCTCTTGCTTGGACTATGTTTAGCCTGGTAACTTTGACCAATTGCTTGATCTTTATGCTTTCTCATCTATTTCTGCCTGGAGCTTTTCCTAATAGACGGAGGAGTACCCTTAGCAAGGGGACTATACATATCCATCTGATTGAGTCCTAGGGGCATGTTTTCTACCTTGACTAATTCTTCCTGAAGAACTTCATCGGCTATCTCCTCAATCACATTATTTTCCAACTTCATCACTACATGGTCAAGGAGGTCTCTTAAAGTTTCATTATCCTATAGCAAGTCCTTTGAAAAGTCTTCTAAAGAATGGGTTTTAAGAAATAGGTCTTTCCCCACATCCTCCTCCTGAGCAATTTTAGAGGTTTGATTCATTTCTCGTAGTGGGATATCCTCTTCCTAGTTTAACCAATCCTCCTCCTCCCTTGAAGACAAGTGACTGTGTAAAACAGGTCCCCCAGCCTCTTTCCCACAAGAATTTAAATTATTTCGTAAGTTATGAGTTGCTAAAGGGGGCTTCTAGCTAACCATCTCTTCATGAACATATTCCTCAAATCTCAATGGCTGATCCTTTTCGCCCTCACAGTCGAGGACCTCTTCAGTTAAAACTGGACATGCAACATTTGAAGTAGCTATTACAACTTGAATCTCCCCTAGGCTAAGCCTACCCAGCTTAGACTCCTTATCTTTATCTCTTTACTCAGCAGGGCCTTCAGATTCACTGATAAGGTTTTGAACAGACTCCATGTGATTTTCTACTGCAATTGAGTCTAGACTTGTCATATCCCTCTGAGGGGATATCATCTCTTTCTTATCCATTGTATCTTCAAAGAGTAAGAATGCCTTCAACCTTTCCAAGTCTTCTAAATCTACCCCATCTTCTAAAATAATGTCTTGATACCAGAGTCCATGGATGGATTTCAATTTGAGTCTTTTGGGTAACAATTCTTTAGGATCTATAAGGATTCACATTCTAACTGTTGATGAGACTAGATTTTCCTCTAGGATATCCACCTCTTGACACACCCCAATGGAATTTCCTAAGCATTTCATAACATCAACATCCATATATTCTAGTGGGAGATACAGAAGCTAGATCCAGAAGGGAATCAGAGGAATTTGTTCTTTCCCAACGTGAAAATTAGGTCTCCATTCTTGGCAGCAAACCGCTATTTGGTTGAACTTCCATAGTTTCTTTGAGAGTATTTTATTCCTTTCTTCCTTGTATGAGAATACAAAATAGAAGAAACCATTTCCCAACTCACAAAAATCCTCTACCTTTCCCCATGAATCTTGATACCATTTTTTAAGGTCTTCTACTGAAAAGTGAGGAGACAAAACTTTACCTATTAAGGTAGGTTCAGATAAAAAGAGTGTCTTATCTCTCAATTTTTGTTCCACCTGGTCCAAAGAGACCTCCCCAAACTCATTACATCTAGCAACTCTCTTAATTTTGAGGATCCAGACCTTTTTTTGTTTTGGTTCATGACCTTCCTCTAATCGTCTCTCAGAATATCTATGGAAGTCAGACCTTCTTCCATTTACAAAATCTCTGTGGCGAAAGCCTCTTGATATAGAGCTTGACATTTCCAGATCCCTCCTATTTTGAGAGAAGGAACCTTCTCTATTTGCTTGAAACTCGCTAAAAGCATCTTGTTGGGATTTCAAGGGTTTTCTGAGAACTATGTTATGTTCCCTAGATGAGGATTTCCATCTGGGCCTGTAGTTTTGGGGTCCATCTTGAAACCAAACTCTTTTTCTGAGTGGAAATTGCTTATGATCACCCAGTCCTGGCTTCCTCAGGATGGAGTGAATATCACCCCCTTAAACTTGACAGCTAGCCGTTCTACTTGCAAATGATCCGAGAGTCTTTTGGTGCATAAGAGTCATTTTGTACGCCATTGAGAGAGAAATGAAAACCATTTACACCCTTATAAAAGATGTGAATAAAATTTCGAGGCCATGTTTGATTATTTTACACTCGATGCCATGATTCCATTGGTTTAAGTTTGTAGAGCTTCAGTACATGATAATCCATAGTAGAAGGGGGTAACCGATTGCATGGGCTGATAATTGAGTCCCATTGAGGTTTGAGACTATTGAATGTGAATAAAGCATATCAAGTTGCTCCATTATTTCATCATTTTTTCTTGTCCAATGGGATTTTCTATACTCTAAATTTTGTTTCATTCCACATTTTCATGCATTTAATTCATTGAGTGCTGATGAAGCTAATTTGTGTTTACACCATTGATACTCTATTGATGGTGAAGCATTTTGTGTGGTCACATGATCACATTTATGTGAGCATAAAATTCAGTTATAGACCTAATTTTTCTTTGAAGATTGCACCATCTTGCGCTTAGACTACTAATTATAGATTATAGATTTGGAAAGATTAGTTCCTCATGAGCTTCATCCACTTTGTAGAATTATGCATAGAAGGATAGAAACTAGGTTTGGATTTCCTTGTTTTCTCTTTTCAAATTTTCTTTCCCCTTCATTTTTTGCATTTTTTCACATTTGTTGTTAGATTAGTCTAATTTTTGTTTTTGATGGTGAATTTTTCAGTCATATAGGGTAGAATTTGGACTAATTTTTGGACTTTCCAATAGCTAAATTTTGTAAACTTTAACATGTTTCTTTCTTTTTTAAAATTTTATAATTTAATTAATTTAAAAATGAATAAATTTAAACATACAAGTTATTCAAATTCTTTTATTAAATTCTGATTTTTTAAGGAACAAACTTCTTTTTTTTAATGTTAATCACTTCAAAAAGCAAACTTGATGATAAAAGTTAATTTTTGAAGTGGAAAATATAAATTCATACTTTAGTTTGCAATAAAATAGAGTGTTTGCATGGCTAATTAGTCACAAATTTTACTAAGTAAAAGTTTGTTTTAAATTGACTCTTAATAACTCCTTGGAGTCCCTTGAACGGACCAACAAAAGTGCTTTCCAACTAAGTGACTATGAAAAGCCTCTAAATAAATCAACAAAGACTCTTGAGGATAGTCATCTTCCAAGTAGGGAACCTTTTCCAATCCACCCTATAGGTTTCATGACTTACATGTAAGTTGGTGTATTGGAAACCACATCAATATGCTCTATGATGAATGGATCATAAGGCACAACACTTGCTAAAGTATTTGTAGATGGGGTAGAAAGCTAAGTAGGTTTGACCTTAGGTCAAACTCCATAGTTAAGTGCATTTGAGTCAGAGTAGTACTAGGATGGGTGACCTCTAAGGAAGTATCAATGCTTCACCCCTATGAACATCACCTGGATACAATGAGTGCTAAGTGGATGATTCATGCTTATGAAGAGATGGATTCATTTGAACCATTATTCATAAAATATGGGTCAATGAGTTAGACTAAAAAATTACATAGTTGAATCTTGATAAAACAAAATAATCTGATACACTATGAAAGTTTCCCCCTACTTTGTTGGACTTGTATTTGTGAGAAAATTCTTGAGTCTTGTATTTAATATTAAAAATTTTGTAAGAAAATCTTGAATTGATAACCTTAAAAGTGATAAACGAGTATATTTTATAGCACTTAATTCAAATTTTGACATCTATAATAGGATGGGCACAAAAGATGAGATATAAATAATGAATTATAATATGAATGGATAAGACCTATAAATATTAATTCTAGAAGAGAATTATAAAATCTTTGTATTAGGGTTACCTTTTTTTTGGTGTAAATAAATTAATCATCTACCCATTACCTAATTATGATTCTTTCTACTATAAAGGCATTATTTTACAAAAATTGACATGTTTTTTTTGGGTGATTTTTAGTCTTCAATTCTAATCAAACATAATGGTAATTGAATTCTCTAAAACTTAATGGGTATAATACACCTACTTATAATGGGTGGTTATCACCCTAAGAAATTGTTTGATGAGAAAATATTGAAAGGATAGCTCAAATGTTACCATTTTGGTCAAATAAGAATTTACTCTTTAAAGAAGCATGGGAATTTAAACCTAATAATACCTAGATCAATAATACCTATATAGTGTGTTGCTTAGATAGATCTATATAGTATCATTGAAAAATAGTTAAAAGACTATTAAAATTGTATGAAAGGTGTTATCAACTGGATAGAGTAATCCTTAAATAACAACCTTTATGGCTCTTAAATCTATACAAGTCAAGTACAAAAGTAGCTACAAAGGAATCGATGTGGCTTAGGAGATTATTGGAAGAAAATCATTTGGGTACTAGTAAAACTCCCACCTTATTATTTGATGACCAAAGCTATTTTTGATCTTTTGAAAGACTCCTATTGAAACATCCAAAAATAAAGAACATTGAAGTTCATAGGCACTTCATTAGAGGGAAGTTTTCTATCCTATAATGACTCTCTGGTGACAGATATTTGTGATCGTGGAGATCTAGGCTTGAGTGCACACCAAAAAATATAACTTTGATAATAATCTTTTACTCAAACTTGAAAATAATCATATTATCATAATTATATTATTTGTAGATGACTTTCTCCTTATAAGAAACCTTAATTTCGAAAGTGAAGAAAATAAGAATAAACGAAATCATACCTTTGAGATGACTAATTTAGGTCCTTTACATCATTTTCTTGGTATTTCTATTTTCTAGGATCATCACTCCATTATTGTATCACAAGAATTTTGGTGTAATTAATTAATTTCACCTTTTATTAAGTTTACTTAGGTAGTTATCATTTATTTACTTAAGTAAAATAAGAAATAAGAGCACATGTAATCTCCTCTATTGATGGGAGCACATGCAATATCTCATGCAATATCTCCCACATCAAGATGAGTTCACTAGACTGCTCTACTCATGTAGTTGAGTTAGTCTCTAGTTCACTTCTCTCCTCAAGGACACTTGTCACATTGACTTGTGCATGCTTGAGCTTATTTATATGTACTTCATCCATTCATTTGATGGTTGATTTGGTTGATTAGTTCACTCCCTCTATTTGGAATAGCTTGCATTATTGTATATTACATTATTTGTTTTGTCTTTATAGCTATTGTAACTTTCTTCATGCACATAAATTAAGGCTTGCGTAATTGGATTCTCATTGAATCTTACATGGTATCAGAGCCTTGTTGATGTTTGGAGTTTGTTCTTGTCCATGGAGGAAAAGAGGGTTTCATTTGGAGCTTCCTAATCAAAATATTCAGATCGGTGATTCCTACATCAAATCAGAGCCCACCACCATTTCTAAAGAAGCTAAGAAATAAATTTTTGCCTTTCATTTTGTCTAAATTGGACACTCGAAAGTCATTTTATTCAAGTTTTTGGTTGCATATATTCTAGTGCATTTTCTTTAGAACTAACAAGGACTTCAATCTTGGAACATTTTGGCACAAAACATACTATGACATTGCATTTGGAGTGGCCAAAAACCTATAGATCCATATAGAGTTTGTCTTTTCTGGACAAATTTGAAGAAAAGGCATTTTTTTTGCCTAGAGAGGTCGTACGACCTCCCTAAGCTCTACAGGTACATAGAAATTTTTTTTATTTTTATTTTTATTTTTATTTTTTGATTTAGACAAAAAAATAAAAATAAAAACAAAGCTTGTTTATAACAAAAAAATAATAATTTTTTTTAAGTGCTTACGTGCTGGTGCATATGGGGGTACCCCGTACCCTGCCATGACAATGTACGACCCTGCCGTGTGCAAGGCAGGGTCCTTTCCTTTGCTTCCCTACTTAAAGGGAGTAAAAGGAGCCTTGGGCTCCACCCCCACCAATATGGGTGGGTAGCGAGTGCCTTTGGGCCCTACGCCACCCACATGGGAGGTGGTGGGTACCTTGGGTCCAACCCCAAACCATTTTTTTAAAAGTGTTTTTTAAAACAAAAAAATAATAACATTTTTTTAATATTTTTTTTAAATAAAAAAAATAATCTACTCCACCCACTAGCCACCTTCCCTAATGGCTTAGCTAGTCGAGCACCCAATAGCTATCAGGGACAGACCCCCTCTCAATGCAATTTTCAATTTTGGAGGGCAACTTCAGGAGGTCATATCTCTGTCATACAAAGGCCTTTTTTAGAACATTTTTGTTTGAGATGGGCTATTTTTCCATCCTCTTCACATTGATGTAATCAATTTCTGCTCATGATTTCAAGATTTTTCCAAAATTCTATTTTCTCTCAGAATTTGTTGCACAACCACATTTTTTTAGACATTGAAGGCTCATAACTTTCACAAATAGACTTGGATTTGAGTTCTATTTTTTTGAAAGTGGGTAGTTTTCTAAGAACTACATCATGGTGCTAAATATGTTTCTTAAGCTATTAATTGATTGTACTTTCAGCTTATTCATCCATATTGGGCATTCTAAAACTCTAAAAAATCAACTATTTGTTGTAATTGCACTCATCTATAAAGTTCCAATCATTGTAATATGCTAAGGGTTTCTAAATTGAGATATTTTGGGGGGATATTTATGTAAATGTACCCAATTAATAAAGTGCCACCATATCATACACTTGCCTTTTGGGGGGCTTCATGCATAGGCTTCTAGCGTTTCCACATAGTAGGATACAATAAGGGATGTCAGTAGCCAAATGTCATGCAATTGATCCCACCTTCATCTTGATGAAATCTCTCATTGAGTTGCATCTAGATTCTTTAGTTTTTCTTCATCACATCATGATTATGACTTGACACACTTTGGTTTACATTGGTTCAAATCTCAAATTGAGAGCCTATGGTAAATGATCCTAAATCTTGCACTTGATTCACATTGGATCACATCTCAAATTGAGATCCATTTATTTTGGTTAATGTTCCTGAATCTTCATGGTACTTGCTTCTATGGATTGGTTTTACTCACACTTCAACATCGACATCGAGGTACACAGGGAACTTCCAAATTCATTCATCTTTCTCTCTTTTGGAGATGAGTTTTTCCCACTAGGTTTTCTCCTTTTCTATATTTGTGAGAGATTTTGATTGTATATGGGTACCTAACATGGCCTTGTAGTCAGGACCCATTTCACATTTCACATTTCTCCCTAAGTTGCACTTAAGGGGGGTGTTGGTGTAATTAATTAATTGCACCTTTTATTAAGTTTACTTAGTTTATTATCATTCATTTACTTGAGTAAAATAAGAAGTAAGAGAACATGTAATGTCCTTGATTGATGGGAGCACATGTAATATCTCATGCAAAATCTCCCACATCAAGATGATTTCACTAGACACCTCTACTCATGTAGTTGAGTCAGTCTCTAGTTCACTATTCTCCTCAAGGAAACTTGTCACATTGATTTGTGCATGCTTGATCTTATTTATATATACTTCATCCATTCATTTTATGGTTGATTTGGTTGATTAATTTATTTCGTCTATTTTGGAATAGCTTGTATTATTACATATTACATTATTTGTTTTGTGTTTATAGCTATTGTAACTTTCTTCATGCACCTAGTTTAGGCTTGTGTAATTGGATTCTCATTGAATCTTACAAAGAAAATATACACAAGATCTTCTTGTAAAATTTAATTTATGATTGACTATCTAAACTTTTTACCATTCATATTGAAGTGGGTATCAAACTTGACTAGAAACCTCCTTATGAAAAATTTAACCCTATCTTATATTGACAAATAATTGGAAGCTTAATATATCTCACCATATCTTGCCTAGATATCACTTATGCATTAACTGTCACATCATGATTCATGAAAGATCCTTATATCCAACATTAGAAAATGGAAAAACATATACTTACATACATTAAAGGAACTATAATTTTTGGTCTCTACTATACCTATTCAAAAAGTGCTTATCTATATGGATATTGTGATGTTGACTAGTAGGAGATTATATTGATAGAAAATCTAGTTTTGGTTATGTGTTTAAATTTGGTATAGGTGTGATCACATGGAGCCATTAAATACAACCTATTGTAGCCATTTATTCTATAGTAATAGAATATAGAAATGCTACTAAAGATGGTAAAATTAAAATGGCTTAAAAATCTATCACATGAGCTTCATATGGGTACTAATTCTAGTACCACACTTTTTATGATAACCAAAGTTGTATTGCTCTTGAAAAAATCTTGTTCACCATCAAAGAACAAACAAATCTAGGTATAAGCTCATATCATTCATGAAAAATTTTTAAATGAAGATATTTTTATATTTACTCTAAATTCAAAACAATGCTCAACCTTAAGGAGTTACCATTGACAAGGAGTCTACATGACAATGTGTTATCCTAATTGTCAACCCATATTTAATATATAAGTCCTATGGGAATTATGTAATTATTTTCTTTATAATTCTTCCACTTGTAAAGCACTATATTATGTAAGACTTACAAGAAATATGTGATGAACTAGGGGAAGATCAAGTTGACGAGACCTAGGCTGAAACACCAAATTTATAAGACCTCATTGAAGTACCATTATTAAGAAAAGTAGGATTTTAAATCATGACAAGATGTCTATCATGTAGTTCATAATATATGATCTTTATCTTAGAATATATTTTTCCCTATTATATACATGTCAAAGAAGTCTTACATCATTGAGGAACATCATATTTTCCTTTAATTAAATTTATAGTGTTTCCCCCTATTAACATTAAGGGAGAACATTAGAGAATGATGTTATTAGGGGTCTCAAACATTTATAACATTTACAATGCTCTAATATAATGTACACATCAACCTTATATTATATGCAGTGCTCTCATAGCATATTTGGAATAATATTTGATTGATTAATAATTTAATTAATATTATTAATTATTCCTAATAGTTTTAAAAGGGTGTAGAAACTACCTTACAAGTGTTCTCCATCTTCTCTTCCTATACTTAAGGGATTTCCCACAAGGGAATTTTATGAGATTTTAGGGATTGTGAATTTAATTCACTCTACACATGAGCATTTAGGAGGCCATTTGGAAGATTGAGGAAAGGATATCCCTAGATTCATATATCTATATTTTATATACTTTATGTAAGTTTTCTTAATATTTAATGATACTTCTTTATGGTTTTTTACATAAGGTTTTCCCATGTAAAATCTTAAGTATATGCACATTCCTCTAATTATGTTATTGATATTATTATTTCAATACATTATGTATTAATTTAACTATTTACTTTTAGTCACATTTACTAATAATCTAAATGAATTAAAAATATTATTAAACTTATTATTTCACCTAAGTTCAAACAATCCCATCTGGGTATTTAAAGAAATTTAATGTGTAATTAATTTACATTGTTAAACAAGAAGAAAATCATTTTAGAAACATTTCAATTTAGGGCTTAAAAACTCATTGCATTAAATTTACATATGGGTCATCTCTATCCTTAAGAGTGTTGTCTTTGTAGGGTTGCCTAAGGCCATAAAACTAGTGTATCATGGGGGTTCTCCTAGGAGAACTTGACCATATAAATCCAACAACTTCCCTTGTGATATTTTGAAATATTGTCATCCTTGTGTCGATTCAAATATAAGAGGTTATAATTGATGTAGAGGAGCTTAGAACACTTTAAAAAACTCAACTTATTCACCTTTCAAATCTGGAACCATCAAACAATAGTCTTTTATTCATGACTGTCCCCTTTCCCTAGTAGCCCTCAAAACATGGTTTTTTCATCATATCTTTTGGACAAGGCCTCAAACTGACAAAACATTCACCATTTTAGATACCCATTTGTCTTTTTGATAGCCTATCTTTATTTGGGAGAGGGTTTTTTTGGAACGACACCCTCAATAATTCGTTGTTAATGCTGCAACTAGGCCTAATTAGCCTTGTTTTGCAAAGCAAGTCTATGAAACTCAAAACCCACAACCCAAAACTCAACTCTAGGGTTCTCAAAACATTGCATGGGGTCTAAATCCATCAATTTTATCAATTGGGACAATACCCAGATCACCCTTTTCCAAACCCTATCTCTAGCTACACAAACAAGCCAAATACATAGGAAAATTAGACTAGGGCTGCTTGAAATTTGCCCAAAAATCCATTTCCAGAAATACCCAATTTCAAAATCTCAAATAACACACTAAAACCCTCCATTCCACCAATTTTCATAATTTTCCATTGGTGGAATGGCTCAAAATTCTATTTTTTCCCTCTTAAACCCTAGTTAACTAGGTTTAACAGACAAATATCACAAAAATGGCTATAACTTACTCACACTCCAACAAAAGATGACCAAACTAGGCTTAAATGAAAGGTATTTCATAGCCCTACAACATACAACTAGTTTCAACCCTTGACCATACTATACCAAGTCATACAAGTCATGTGAACAACAAAAAAAATGTAAAATTGCAGAAACAATAGTATAATTTTATTTATTTTCCTCAAAAATGTCTTCAACAACTCTATTCAAACATATGAAACCATATTTACATCCATTCTATCAAAAAACCAATGATTACATTGACTTTTCAAGTCTTTGTCTCTTCAACTTCCCTAAAACACCAAAAAATGCCATTTTTGTAGCTTGATTTCCTACAAAAATTGATCCCATGAGACTTATTGTTGGCATAACAATGGTATTACATTGTTAATTGTCATTTACAATGTTGCAGTTATAACTATTATATAGTTATATTTAAAATTGTTATACATAGTTATGTGAACTGCATCTCATGCATCGTCCTTGCCTTGTATAAATTCTCGGCATTATATCATTTCATAATATCAATAAAACATACTCTCCATTATTTGGTATCAAAGCGCTACTTTCTTGTGCTTGTACATCTGAATGAGAACCTATGGGTGTTTAAAAATCAATATTGAAGGCTGTTGAATGCTGCATCTTATGTTTCTAGGCATGGTTGCATCCTATTTTGAAGGTTGTTACATATAAAAGAATTTTAAGTTTGTATAATAGTGTCCGTGGAGATTTGAAGATGTTAAAAGGTACCAAAATCTGGAGATGTTGTCACATTCCTTCTTGCGTAGGATACCAAGCATAGGGTGACATGTATGGAGTTGGTGTAGTCCCAGGATTAAGGATCTTAATAAATTTGGATTTGGGGGTCACTTGAAGAAATAATAGTGAAAGATTGAGTAGATTGCTGTGTGGAGGACTTGTTTGTATGAAGGAAAAACTTGCTGGGTAGAGAAGACCAATTCTCACTTCAACTATTGGTAAGACATGGATTTTTGTTATCTGATCTATAGTAGTATGCATTTATTTTGAATCCTTGAAGTTTCCATTGATTGAATGAAGCGTGTTCCCTCGTGGCACCTACAATTTTTTATGAGATAAACTTTTTAAAGAGTGCATTAAGTCTCTTGTACCGAGCTCCTACCATCCACTATGGAAATCAAACTTGAGTACTTTATTGACAATACTGAATATATTCACTTGCCATCTCTATTGAAAGAAAAGCATTTCTTCCATTCACAGAAGTTTGTTTTTGGCGTGAACTATTATTGATTGGATGGAAACTAAAGCTGTTGTGGATAGGTGTTTTATGAAATAAGGTGTTATTGGAATTATAAAGTAGAACTTAATAAAGGTATTGCATTGAAAAACCATAGATGCAAAGTTTAAATAAGAATCTTCATTAGAGATATAAGAATTTATGAATTTGTGAGTGAGGGAGTTGAAAGCAAGCTTGGGAATAATAAAGGCATTCAACATTTGGGAAAATCAAGTATGGTAAATAGGTGAGTTGGTGAAACTGGTGAAAGTTTTAAGTGGTGATTACAAAAGGTCATGAGTTCAAAATATGATTATGGCTAGGCTCTTGTCATCGTATTTCACTTTGATTGATTATCAATACCTTAAAATGAACTTTTTAATCCTATTTACTTATGCGTGGACTTTTGGTGCCATTTTTGTTACACATAACGGGGCCTTCAAATACACACATGCTTGTGTTATCAGAGAGATTAATGTGACACTGAATGAATAAAGTGTAACAAGGTCAAATTGGAGGTAAGCAACATCAGAGGATGGAGGATTTTCCATCATCTCAAGTTAGCTTCTCACTTTGAGATGATGCTTTGCATGAGAAGCATTTTTGGTTTTGGCTGTTTTGCTTTTCTTTGTTGATGCTAATGAATTTGAAGAATGTATGTTTGTGAAGATTTTATTTTGAAGATAGGTTTTGGATTTGGTGTTGAGCTCAATATGGATTGTTGTCTAGCGAGCTTCAGAGTATATGATCAAGAATTATACCCTTTCGCGGTCACTAGAAAATGTAGAGATATGTCATATCTCTTAGGGATTGTTGTCGAATAATTCATGAATCTGTGATTTGAGAGTTCAGGACTAAAGAGCTCAAGAACATAGCTCAAAGTTAGGCCTTTCCAAGGGTAGATGAGACAGCATGATGGAGCCTCGCTTGGTTCAAGATTTGTTCTTTGGGAGAAGTTCTTCTATAAAATAAGTATTCATATTATGTAATTAGCTTAGTTGAGTATATTAGCATTCAAGGGGGGTCCCTTGGTACTATTGCAGGAACAATGTAATAAGGTGGGGAATGTTGGCATAACAATGGTATTACATTGTTAATTATCATTTACTATGTTGTAGTTATAACTGTTATACAGTTATATTTAAAATTGTTATACACAGTTATGTGAACTACATCATACTACATCATCCTTACCTTGTATAAATTCTCTACATTGTATCATTTCATAATATCAATAAAACATACTGTCCATTACTCATCATATATGATATGGTCTTATTAGACCTTATTACACCAAAATTAGGCTTAACAACATAAAAATTAATATTTGACCCTATTTACAATATGTACTTAGGTGCCCCTACACCAATAATGAAGTAGGTAGAAAAAGTTTGTTATCTACTACGTCTTGCTTCTTGAGGTTGACCATGAGCCACCTGGGATTGACTTATAGGGAATTTTGAGTCTATTTTGATCCAAAGATAGTGAGCATACCAAAGACATTATTTTCTAAAAATTGATGAATAGATTTTACATAACATGAGTATTATTTTTCATTGTTGTTCCTCAAGCTAAATACCCTATCACTTTAGACTTTATTTTTTAAAATATTTAAATATCTTTTCTTAATTCTTATTTATTAAGATTAATTATATTTTTTGTTTGTATAAATTTAATTAACAAAAGTTAATCAATATGAAATTATTTTACACTTTTTTATTTAATATTTAACAATCTTAATATTACAAGGAAATGAGAGGTCCATAAGGGAAAGACTACATTTGAAGAACAACAGTACAGATAAAATATCAGAAAAACATACAATAAATCCTAAAACAAAAATATTAGAGTTTAAGCATGCTAATGTATAGAGACTATAAATAAATCAAGGATTGTACATCAAAAATCACAAACAATAATCAAATAACAAGACCTCCAATAGCCTGGGATCTTTCCAAAGTGGCCATGAACAATAACCAACTAAGCTATATACATAACATAGAACCAAAAAACTATCCAAAAACCCCTTGAGAATCCTAAGGGTAGCAAAGCACAACACCAACTAGTCAAAAAAATTGAAGCAATCATCTCATATACAGTGGAAAATCCTTCAAGCAAGAATGGAATCCAATAGTCTTTTACATTGGAGTTGAGAAAACTATAGTTTGATTAATTATAGCTACTAACCAATTTTCAATTTCTTTTAGGTATTACCCCTATAATTGTACAAAGAAAGAAGCAATTTGAAAAGGGATCTTAGAATAAAATCTTAGAATTACTACCTGATGAATGTTTTTTTTAAAGGTATGAAGCACCCATACGAAATTTATTAATAAAAGGTAGGAGATATAGAGAAAAGACCAAACTTGGTAGAGGCAAATACAAGGGCCATCAATTGTTTGCCCTGGTATTGAAGGCCATAAGTCCATATGGATGTACAATTAACAATTAACATGAGTTGAAAAGAGATATGCAAATGTAGGCCACCAGAGAAATCAATCCTCCCAGTGTGCCTATCTACCTAATGAATGTTAGATTTAGAAAAACTATCATACATCTATTCTTCCAAATATGCAATTAAATAGTTCATGCCTAATAGAATTACAAATTACATTATTATTGAGGCCCACCCCCAATAGAGATTCTTTCCAATTTAATTGATGTTCCAAAACAATATGTAAATTATTAAGGATACTATTCCATTGTTTTTTATCAAAGGTATAGTCCCAAAAAAAGTGTCTCATACTTTCATTAAAGTGACAAAAAGGGAATCTTGTTGGTTGGACCATAATGCATTTCAATCTATTTCCAATAACAAGAAATTTGCAATGTAAAATTTTCCAAGACTTGATTTGAGCATCTACCTCAACGTTGGATTTTCAAATTTCAATGTTCAATTTAGTCTGGAATCTCTTATTGAATCTACATTTCCACTTAAGATTCAAGTGAGGATTTAAAAGTACACTAGGAAGAAGTTGAAAGTAATTTCTTTTCAAAAGGAAAGGTAGTGAAGTGATAAGAAGACAACCATCCCCAGTCTTTGAAAAATTTGCATGAAACAGGGGTACACATTTTCATAGATAACTCTAGAAGAACCAATGATTGAACAAAACTAAGAAATTGTTCAATTTTTTTGCTCAAGCTAAAGAAAAAATTAATACCTTGCCAAGGAACCCAATCAATTGCAGTGAAATCCCACATATCACCAAATTGATGAACCCCTTTTTAAACAAGTAGTAGGCTTGTCTACGAAAGATCAAGGCAAGATATTTACCATGATATTTGATGAGTTTGTTCCTCCATATGGATGATGAAGTAAAAATAAAACCATACTACAAAGAATGATCTCTCCACTCTAAAAATTGGCATACATGTTGCTAGGCCTTCCAAATCAATTGCAATGGAGGTAAGGCTTTAAAATTGAAGATAGATGAAAGTAGAATTTTATTCCACCAATTAATATCCTATCATTTACCTTTAGCAACAACTAAATTAATTCTATAACAAACCAATAACTTCCATGGTTCATGCCCTCAATTAGTTCTAATTATCCATTTGGTAGATATAAAATTCCTTGACTTCTCAGATCAATAAGTCCAAGACCATCTTTGCATTTTGGATATATACCTGATGAGCCCAAGATGTCAATTTAAAGCTAGTGTTACTGTCCCATTTAGAACAAGGAATTATCGATTGATTTTTTCAAGTCTTCACAACCTTTTCTTGAAAGCATCCAGCAAGACAAGTAAAAGACATGAGTGGTGATAAAGATTCTATTAGTAACTTGTAGTTTTCCAGCCAAAGATAAAAACTTATTTCCCCAATTAAAAAGTTTTTTTCTTGAGTCTATTAATGAACTGGTTCCACATATCTGAGAGAGAAAATCCAAGTCCAAAAGGTATCCCAAGATACCTAGTGATCTCCCTATGTTTTATTTGTTTGGACATTCTTTAGGATTTCACTGAGGAATAGGTCCAAATTGTATCAACAGAATTTCAGTTTTGTTGTAAGCTACAATCTAGAGACCAAACAATACAAATTTAAAATGTCCAATGTGATGTTAATTTCTTTTCTAGAATTTTGTAAAAAAACATGCTGTCATTAGCAAAATGGGATTTTATAACAACATTTTGATGGATTAAAATTTCTTATATAAGTTGTAGCTAACTAGCCTTTTGTAATAGGTAGCCCAAAGCATCAACAATAAGATCATTTAGGAATAGAGATAATGGGCAATCACATCTAAATAAATGTTTTAAGTAGAATGACTCAATGATAGAATTATTAACAATAATCTGAGCATTTGTATCATTGAACAAAATTTGGACATGTGAACAAATCTTGAGCCCAAACCCCAACCATTGCAGCATTTTAGAATAAAACTCCAACATATTCTATCATAAACCTTATCAATATCAAGTTTGATCACTAAAGCATTTTGGCTCAACTTTTGAGCCCATTCACAAGTTTCCCAAGCCAAGATAAAATTGTTCAAAATGTATTTTCCACCAAGGAAACCAATTTTCTTAGCTCTAACAATCCCTTGAACCACATGCTCTATCCAGAGAACCAAATCTTTTGCTATGATTTTATAGGAAGTGTTAAGTAAGGTAATTGGTCTCCAACAAGAAATAGTGTCTTGCTTTCTCCCCTTAGGTAGGATTTTAATTAAATCTCTATTAATGGTGGAACCCAAGGAAGCTTTCTCAAGAGCTTCCAAATATAATAAATATAAGTCTTCTTTAATATGTGGCAACATAGCTTGATAGAATTCAACTGGTATCTTGTCAATATTTGAGATTTTGTTAGAAGCCATTTAAAAAAGTGCATGTTATAACTCTTCCAAGGAGAAAATTCAGTTTAAGAACTGATTCTATCCTAGGTCAATTTTATTGGAAATATAATCGTTAACTATCTCATCCAAAGTTACTTGAATATCCTTCCATTGTTGATCTTCTTTAAAAATATTTTCATAGAATTTTTGAAATATCATACTAATATCAGATGTATTTGTTGTGATGTCATTACAACATTGCCCCATTGGACATGGGGACCCCCGTATTTTTGAGCTTTTGGCTATGATCCCACTTGGAAGTTCCTTGCATGTATGAAGAATTGGCAAAAAATGGAGGAGTTGTGATCAAAACCATTGAATGCTTCGGAGAGGTCAATCAATGTAAGAAGATTCAAATTTTGAATCAAGATCAATTAAATTTGTAAATCATCTATGTTTCGGGGCTATGAAAGGCATGTTTCGAGTATTATATGGGCAGGCTGAGAAGGTCCACTCAGAGTGCAGGTTGTTAGGCAATTTATAGAGAGTGTAATGTTAAGGTATGTAGACCCCTTCAAAGCTTCCACTTTATGTCTATGCATAGCACTTCAATGAGTTCGCTTGGACGTTGGTTGGTGATTTATTTGCATCATGCAAAATTTGAAATATACAACGAGAGTCTAAATATCTGCTTATGAGCATTCGAGTATCCAGTCAAGCGGACTTTTAATGATCCCTGCAAATTTTTTTATCCCACTCAATGCAAGGTGACCTCAGAGGTCCACTTAAGTCGATATTTTCAATCTTCATGTAATGCATAAGAATGTTTCGAATGATGCACAAGGCATCCAAAGCTTCGACAAACGGATGTAAATATTGACTTAGTGATTTATGCATTATGACTTTCTCGCCATCTTATGCATAAAGTTCAAAATGTCCACCTTAAGCAGACTTTCATGGTCTCATTGCAATTTTTTTTTAATCTAAAAACACGGTCGTTCAAAGTATCCGCCTAGGCATTGGTTTGGAATTAGGTCGCAATGAATGTCTACCTAGGCCCGTGTAGATGGTGCTCATTGAGAAGATCACAAAAGTATTTTCCAATACACATGTATTTCATTCATTCAATTAGTCACTCAGAAAAAATATTGCAAGTTTCATTACTTGACTTGCACGTGGAGACAAAACACTTGAGAGCATAGGGTAGTAATCGATATACTAAGAATAGAATGCCAGTGATACATGGAGATCCACTGAAACATAAGATTTGGGAAATATTGCAAGTTTAGTAAAGTGTAGTGGATGTTCAGGAATCTTCTTAGGCTCGTTTCAGAAGATAGTATGCAAGAATCAAAATTTTGGATGTTATGCAATCTATAAGAGAGGGTCTGCCTAGGCTCTCGATGGTGATTAAAACGCAAGGTCCAAACCGAGTCTTTGTATTAGCATATGAACTTTCCACTCTAAATGAGTATTTGCAGTTTCTTCCACTCTACAATTTGGTGAGTGTGATCTAATTTTGGAGTCGTGATCATTTTTGGATTTCTCTATAGCTTTGTTTCGCATTGATTTGCAAACAAATTTCAAATCATACAAAATAAACAAAAATGTGCTCAGGGACATCATTTAAAGATGAAAATCGAAACAAGCCTTAACCATCTGAATTGGAAAAGGTTGCCTTTGGTGCATAGGCAACACTCTGTGCCATCATTCAGATTGTTGGTCTGAATGTACTTTGAAAAATTGTAGTGGGACTCCAAGTTATTCCATAAGACCCGACATTGAGGGTTGCTATGCAACATTCGACTAAGGTAAAGAGATAGAGATGGTTTGAGTATTAACTAAGATTTGTTTTAGAACCCATGGCAGTAGTGTGTGAAGTGCATCATGTTTTTCATTATTGTCTTTGATTGGGGTAGAGCGAAGAAATTTAAAATTTGCATATTGCATTTATCCTGCATGCATTACATGGTGTAATTTGTCTTATTTGCCTATCTTTTATGCATTATTCTACTATGCTGACATAGTGATTTGTGTGCAGGTGAGCAATGAGTGCAAAAGACAGATAGGCATTGATGCGGAGTGAGATGGAGAAGTGTTGCCTGAATCCAAGTTCAAGATCATTGCCAAGTGAAGAACCCATTCCAGATGATCAAGATCCAACGCCAAAAGTCATACATTAGGATCATCATTTGCACGAGGACAGGAGAAATGAGCAAGTTCATCAAGCAATCCATGAATTATATTCAAAGGTACAATTGCATGATCAACAACAAGAAATTTGACAAAATTCCCAAGTTTTCATGTTCAAAGTAGCCAAGTTCCAGAGGTGAAAATTTGAAGATTCGAAGACTACTCCAAAAGATGACAAAATTTGGGAAAATATTCTGATCAATATGAACACAAAGAAAATCAAACCAATTTGTTCGATGCTGAGGTGGCATGTACACAACATTGATCCAGTCATGGTCTACCACATCATCCATCTGCATTCAATGATTCTAAAAATAGTAAATTTTGTAACAAATTGCCTTGTTGTCTCAATCTTGGCCATTGATTCTCAAATCAATCCTGGCCATTCATGTAATTTTGAGGTCTATAAAAGGGATCATTTCTCTCATTTGTATCAGAGAAGGGGATATCAATCAAGAGTAGGAGTAGATTAGAGGAGGCTTCTTGAAGTCATTGAAGAGACACTGTGAAATTGTTGTAATTATACATTTCCAAAATCAACACAAGCTCATTGTTCGTTCTCATGGTGATTTGTGTGGTGATGGAATGTAAGCATGGTTTCAAATTCTCAAATATGATGGATAAATGTTTCCAGGTAGCTTAGAAATAGATTAGAAGTGTATTGATGTAATGAATATATGTAAAGATATTTGATGAATTCTTCTTGGTTCATACTTTACGTGGATTGTCGAAGGTAACCCACATTGCAAAGTTAGATTGAACCTTCATTTTCTTTACTTCGGTTGTGGATGCTAGTTAAAGTTGCGCCAATAGTAGGTGTTTGGATGGAGGTTCACAATGTGAAAATCCTTGAGTTTCCTTAGAAGATTGCACCTGCTTCGTGTAGTTGTTGGTTCTCATGGCAAAACATAGTCAGGTTTTGTGAGGAATTTGTCTATCCTAAAATGTTTCATTATATTATTGTCCTTTGAATAATTTTCTAAATCCTTTCTCTTTTACATTTTATTTCATAGCCAATTAAAATAGTTCCATTTCATAATGTAAGGAGAATAATATATTTTGAGCGGAAGAAGGAGTCAATTTAGCCTAAGTCCCTTTGTGAGTTTTCAGCAAATCACATCAACTATTGATTCTATCCATCGCAAGTATCATGAACCTTGGAGTTGTCTCATTGGATCACATTGTTTAGCCTTTGGGAGACTTTGTTCAAGAGAGGATAGAATACTTAGTATTTTATTATGAGTTTGCATGTGCATAAAAAACACATCAACAGAATTGGCGCTAGAAAGAGGGCAGAAACAACGAACTACTCCATTTGTTCCAAGCATACAGAAGATATTCTTGTGTGTTTTTTCATTCATTGCTCCATCATCCATCACTTTTATGCATGCCTCTCCTCATACTGCTCGACAAAATTCAGCAAGGAGGAGGCCAGAATGAAGAATTTCTCACATCTCAACTCAGGATAAAAGGGCATGAACAAGGAATTGCATTGCTTCTTTCACTCTGAGCATGTGAACAAACTTTGAATTGTGGAATTGGAACCAAGTGAGCTTTCAAATCCAAATTTGAGATTTGTTATATCTCTTTTATGCCAAAAATCCAAAAAAGTATAAAACTTCAAAAATAAAAAATAAAAGTAAAATTCAAAAATACCAAAAAACAAGGATGGATTTCTTAGCATATGTGAAGTAGTTTCAGGGTTGTGGGCAGAAATATGATCATCCTCAAGATGATATTCTTCATCTTTGGTGGACTTTGAATGCAGAACTCTATCCTAAGCGTTTGGATGACTTCGTATTAAGGAATGGATGTAGAATTCATGAAACCAATGGACATGAGGAGCTATATTGCCTAACATTATCATCAAGGATGGAATTAGCAATGCAAGAAAAAAATTCTTTCTCACAGTTACATGAGCCAATTGTTTCTACAAAGGTTGTTCCTGACGCCTTATTTGATGAAAGAGAGTTCTTCATAAGTTTTAAGGAAATGATCAAGAAGAGACTAAGTATTGAGAAGGACCTATCTGTAGAGGAAATGTTGATTCCAGGTGGATGGTGTAGAATTCATAACACCACTCATTCACAACTAGCGTGTTCATCTTGTCAAGAAGCTATTCATCAAGTGAAGGAAGAATTAAAGTTGGAAGAAGAATCCAAAGTACAATTGAGATTAGACGACTTGTGGAGCAAATGTCTTCAAGAAATCAATTCACCACCCAAAGGAGAAGATGTTCCCATGTTATTCAAAAGTGAAGATAGCACAAGTGAACTAGATAATCAAGTGGAAAGTCAATTTGCATACCTTCTTCCAAGTAAGAATGAACTTCCTGCTAAAAAAGAAGTTGAAAAAGTAATAGAAGACATCCAAACAAAGGTAATTGAAGAACAAGATGTTGATTCCTCCATCAAAAAAGGAAGTGATTTAAGTTCATTACATGAAGAAAATTTCCTTGTTGAATATTCATCCATGTTGCTAGAAAAGATCATTGAGAATGAATTGCAAGAAGTATCAGGAAGCCTTGAAAATGGAAGTGATCAAGAAGATGTGTTACAAGCCATCACCCACAAGTCAGTGAATCAAGTGCAATTCAAAGGGGTGCTTGATGCTTTCATAGATGAAATACAACAAGAGTTCCTGCTAGAGTCATCCCAAGATGCTAGATCCATTGCTAAAAATCTATGAGGAATTAATAGGTGAAATGTTCCATGCTTCTGAATTTCAATTATTTTCACCTTTTCATTTTGATATGACCACTATTGATTATAATGTTGATTTGCATGTTGTGGATGTGAGTGGGATGATTCATCACCAAATTCGACCTCCCAATGCGTTGATAAGAGAGAAATGAGAATTGCTACTTGAGGATGAAGACCGCCAGGTTGTATCTTTTCTTTTTCCTAGTGATGAAGATTACAAATTTGAAGATCATGAATTTCCAAGTTGTGAATTTGAAGAGTATGAATTCAATTATGGAAATTTTGGAAAAACAACTTGCATATGGATTAATCATGGTCTAAATGAGTCACCACAACTATTGATTTTGTGCAAGATTTTTTTTGAATTGGATGATTGTGTTATGAGAGAATATATTTCTGAGTTTAAGGACAAATTTGCCAAAATCTGAACCATCACATGTGCCTTATTACTGCTTTTCATTTTGAGAAATCATTCAAGCTCTTGTATATATTTGGGTCTTTTGAGTCATGTCTGCTCTTTGTACATAGCTTTCTTATAGTAGGTTTTCTTTTCTGTTGCTTTAGAATAGTTTTGTCATAGTTTAGTTTGCTTTTTGTAGTTTAGGTTGTTGCTTTAGTTTACGTTTCTTTCATGGGTTTCCCATTTTTGAAATAATCGATGTTATCCTTTAAGTACATTTGGCCTGATTCTTATCGAATGTTAGCTCATTTCTTTGATAAATGTTCATGAAATTCTTTAGAATCTGAAGATGATTTTCTTTAACTTTATCAACTAGCTAAGATTTGTACTTGACTTGGAAGGGAATCATATATTGTCTCTTGACACTGACACCTTTTGATTATCATGTTTAAAATGCCAAATCTAAATTTATTTATTAATCTCTTAGTTTTCCTTTGAGAAACTTGCATCAGATGGATAGATTCATTGTGGACTCCATTGTTAGTGTTTGAATGGCATGTTGCTTGTTCTTGGAAGATAAATCAATTATTTAGAATGACTTGAATTGTTTTGAGATCTTATACCTTTTCACACTTTAAAAATCTAGAGGTACCTAAGTGAATCTTTGTGATCTCGCATTAAGTGAAAGTCTAAAGGTCCACCTTTGCCGCCATCTAAAATCCACACCCAACTAGCTGAGTAATCATGAGTAGCGGTATTGCATTGTACTCTGCCAAATTTAAGCTTGTTGAAAATCAAAAGAAAAGAGAAAAGAAATGAAAAGAAAATCACAAATCACACACTATAACCCAGTTAGATGGACGATTGAGCAATCTTTACCGGGGCTATGGATGCCTGACCAACAGTAAGGCTCTGTTCGAGTAGAATTTCAAGACAAACCCATCAGGGATATAGACGCTTGCTGGTAGTGGGGCCATGTCCAGGTAGTTTATGAAGTGTGTACTAATCACATAGCATAATGCAGAGGAACTGAGGTGATCTTAGTTGCTGATGGATGGGAATGAACTCAATTGCACACACTTGGATCTTTAGGATATGAATGGTTGTGTTAAGCTTTTGATTTTGACTCTGATCAAGTATGCATGTTTATTTGGCCTAACGTGTGGGTGTATGCAGGAATTTTCAAGTTTTGATTCTTGTTTATCTTTGGAATGCTTGACATTTTATTTTAATCACTGTTCTGGAAATGCTTAATTATGAAGTGTCTCGATCCAATCTAGGATTCTTCTTCCCTTTTGAGTACATTTCCTAGCAGGTTGATGACTTTAAATGAATCATTTGAAGTCTCTAGATCTTGATTGGGTCTTTATTTTTGAAATGTTCAAGAACATTTATTCAAATTGGTGCTAGATGTTGTGATGTCATTACAACATCGCCCCATTAGACATGGGGACCCCCGTATTTTTGAGCTTTTGGCTATGATCCCACTTGGAAGTTCCTTGCATGTATGAAGAATTGGCAAAAAATGGAGGAGTTGTGATAAAAACCATTGAATGCTTTGGAGAGGTCAATCACTGTAAGAAGATTCAAATTTTGAATTAAGATGAATTGAATTTGAAAATCGTCTAAGTTTTGGGGTTGTGAAAGGCATGTTTCGAGTATTATATGGGCAGGGTAAGAACGTCCACTCAGAGTGCAGGGTGTTAAGCAATTTATAGAGACTATAATGTTAAGTTATGTAGATCACTTCAAAGCTTCCACTTTATGTCTATGCATAGCACTTCAATGAGTTCACCTAGACGTTGGTTGGCAATTTATTTGTAGCATGCAAAATCTGAAATATACGACGAGAGTCTAAATATATGCTTATGAGCATTCGAGTATCCACTCAAGCAGACTTTTAATGATCCTTGCAATTTTTTTTATCCCTCTTAATGTAAGGTGACCTCATAGGTCTGCTTAAGTGGACATTTTCAATCTCCATGTAATGCATAAGAATGTTTTGAATGATGCACAAGGCATTCAAAGCTCTGATAAATGCACGTAAATATTGACTTAGCAATTTATGCATTATGACTTGCTCACCATCTTATGCGTAAAGTTCAAAATGTCTGCCTTAAGCAGACTTTCGTGGTCCCATTGCAAGGTTTTGTTTTTCTATCTTAAAACATGGTCATTCAAAGTATCCACGTGGGCGTTGGTTTGGAATTAGGTTGCAAAGAATGTCTGCCTAGGCCTGTGTAGATGGTGCTTGTTATGAAGATCACAAAAGTATTTCCCAATACACATGTATTTTGCTCATTCAATTAGTCACTCAGAAAGAATATTGCAGGTTTCATTACTTGACTTGCATGTGGATTCAGAAGACTTGAGAGCGTAGGGTAGTAATTGATATACTAAGAATAGAATATCAGTGATACGTAGAGATCCAACAAAATATAAGATTTGGGAAATATTGCAAGTTTAGTAAAGTGTAGTGTATGTTCAGGAATCTGCTTAGGCTCGTTTCAGAAGCCAGTATGCAAGAATCAAAATTTTGGATGTTATGCAAGCTATAAGAGAGGGTCCACCTAGGCTCTCGATGGTGATTAAAATGCAAGGTCCAAACAGAGTCTTTGTATTAGCATATGGAGTTTCTTCTCTAAATGAGCATTTGCAGTTGCTTCCACTCCGCAGTTTGGTGAGTATGATCTAATTTTGGAGTCGTGATCATTTTTGGATTTCTCTCCATCTTTGTTTCACATTGATTTGCAAACAAATTTCAAATGATACAAAATAAACAAAAATGCGCTCAGGCACATCATTTAAAGATGAAAATCGAATCAAGCCCTAAGCATCTGAATTGGAAAAGGTTGCCTTTGGTGCATAGGCAACACTCTGTGCCATCATTCAGATTATTAGTCTGAATGTATTTTGAAAATTTCTAGTGGGACTCCAAGTTATTCCATAAGACCCAACATTGAGGGTTGTTGTGCACCATTCGACTAAGGTAAAGAGAGAGAGATGGTTCGAGTATTAACTAAGATTTGTTTTAGAACCCATGGCAGCAGCGTGCTAAGTGCATCATGTTTTGCATTATTGTCTTTGATCAGGGTTGAGCGACTTCAGAAATTTAAAATTTGCATATTGCATTTATCCCGCATGCATTATGTGGTGTAATTTGCCTTATTTGGCTATCTCTTAGGCATTATTCTACTATGCTGACATAGTGATATGCATGTAGGTGAGCAATCAGTGTGAAAGACAGAGATGCATTGATGAGGAGTGAGATGGAGGAGTGTTGCCTGAATCCAAGTTCAAGATCATTGCCAAGTGAAGAGCCTGTTCCAGATGATCAAGATCCAATGCCAACAGTCATACATTAGGTCATCATTTGCGCAAGGACGGGAGAAATGGGAAAGTTCATCAAGCAATCCATGAATTATATTCAAAGGTGCAATTGCATGATCGACAACAAGAAATTTGACAAAATTCCCAAGTTTTCAAGTTTGAAGTAGCCAAGTTCTAGAGGTGCAAATTTGAAGATTCGAAGACTACAAAAGATGACAAAATTTGGGAAAATATTCCGATCAATATGAACACAAAGAAAATCAAACCAGTTTGTTCGATGCTGAGGTGGCACATGCACAACATTGATCCAATCATAGTCTACTACATCATCCATCCGCATTCAATGATTCTAAAAATAGTAATTTTTGTAACAAACTACGTTTTCGTCTCAATCTTTGCTATTGATTTTCAAATCAATCCTGCTCATTCATGTAATTTTGAGGTCTATAAAAGGGCTCATTTCTCTCATTTGTATCAGAGAAGGGGAGATCATTCAAGAGTAGGAGTAGATGATGTTAAAGTAGGAGTAGATTAGAGGAGGCTTCTTGAAGTCATTGAAGAGACATTGTGAAATTGTTGTAATTATACATTTCCAAAATCAACACAAGCTCATTGTTGGTTCTCATTGTGATTTGTGTGGTGATGGAATGTTAGCATGGTTTCAAATTCTTGAATATGATGGATAAATGTCTCCAGGTAGCTTAGATATAGATTTGAAGTGCATTGATGTAATGAATATATGCAAAGATATTTGATGAATTCTTCTTTGTTCATACTTTTCATGGATTGTCGAAGGTAACCCACTTTACAAAGTTAGACGAAACCTTCATTTGCTTTACTTTGGTTGTGGATGCTCGTTTAAGCTACGCCAACAGTGGGTGTTTGGATGGAGGTTTGTAATATGAAAATCCTTGAGTTTCCTTAGAAGATTACACCTGCTTCGTGTAGATGTTTGTTCTCATGGCAAAGCGGAGTCAGGTTTCATGAGGAATTTGTCTATCCTAGCATGTTTCATTATATTATTATCCTTCGAATAGTTTTCTAAACCCTTTCTCTTTTGCATTTTCTTTCATAGCCGGTTAGAATAGTTCCATTTCATAACAAGGAGAATAATATATTTTGAGTGGAATAAGGAGTCAATTTAGCGTAAGTCCCTTTGTGAGTTTTCAAAAAATCATATCAACTACTAAGTCTATCCATTGCATGTCAAGACCTGACATATCATGAACCTAGGAGTTGTCTCATTGGATCACATTGTTTAGCCTTTGGGAGACTTTGTTCAAGAGAGGATAGAATACTTAGTATTTTATTCTGAGTTTGCATGTGCATAAAAAAAACATCAACAGTATTCATATGAAGGGTACCAAACTCATCCATTATGGCACAATTTTTTTCCTTTTTGTGTTTGTAGTTTAAATAATTAAAAAATTACTTGGAGCCTCTACTTCGTTCTTTTATCCATTGTAATCTAGCACGTATTTTAGCTCCTTGACCTTGTAATTATTAATTTTACATAGTTGAATCTCTATGTGAGCAATAGATGCTTACAGCCTAATGTTACTAGGATTAGCATTTCCTTGCTTGCTCCAACTTTCGTTGGAGAGCTTTTTCCCTATGTTTTCATTGCTAAACCATTCTCTTTCCAAAGGAATGCAAAAAGGTAGTACATTGCATGGTTGCCTCATACCACCACTATATCCATGACTCTCCTTCTTGAGGCTTGGGAGTAGAATTCCAAATCCACATTAAGGCAGCCATGCAATCAGAGTTCTTTAAGTGAGAAATATTCATCTTATAGGGAATTGATGAAATAGTACTAGTTTTTTCAGAAAGAGAAATAGTGCAACAAATTAGGAAATGATCTAAAAGTAATGTAGAGTAATCCACCAAGATGCAAACACTAGAGAAATCATGGACCAACGACAGGTTAGGAGAAGTATAGAATCTGTCCAATCTATCTAACATCTCTTAATCTACTTGTAGTAATGTCTTAAATAGCTCCACATAGAAATAATCCAAGAACATCCAACTTTCAAGAAATAGAAATAAAACATATCAAACATTTAGAAGAAAACCTCTAACTAATTCAAAAATTGAATGCAATTAGCCAAATTTTCCTATTTAAATATCAATTTGAATGTACAGATATTTTTGTAACTTCTAGAATGACAGATAACTACCTTGAAGCACCTTATTTTTAAAGTCAAAAATTAGGGTTTCATTTTTACTTAGAGTCGGTCAAAACTTGTAATTCGAATACAAAAATCAGCTTTAAGTCTGTGAAACACAGATATCCCGTGTAAGGCAAAGTTCGCGAATTTCACCGTTCCCAGTACGCCATGACTTTGAATGCGTGGTTTTAGCAAAAACTAGTACTAGTCTTGTTGTTAAATTTATGGTCCCTCTATAAATTGCTCATAGTATTGCATTGGATTCCGTCTCAATCTTCATCTACTAACCGATCATTGAGATTTTCGTCTGCATTTGATTTAGTAAGATTTTCCTCTGCAATTGATTTAGTAAAGTCTCTCAGCCTTTAATATGGAGAGTTTGATGCGCATGAAAATAAGCACAGTGCTTATCGTGATCTTGTTTCTGTTTACGCTCCATGTCTCCGCTCGACATAACCTCCCAAATCCTCCCAAAAACAATAATCTGCTTACAGCTATGGAGCAGTTAGCTGGCTGTGCGAACTGCCAAGGCCGTGGCGACCCAAGACCCTGCTGCAAAGTCCACACCCGAAGAAGGCTATTTTCTCAGAACAGCCTTACTTCCGAGTCTCAGCGTAGGGACAGCTACTGAGCCCGTATTCGTTTTTCTTTTATAATCCGTTCCTTTCTACAATTCCTTGCTCTTATCATTTCATTTTCAGTCATTCACTAGATTGTAATAATTGTTGCTTCCCTTCTTCAGAAATGTTTAATTGCACCCGTCTTTGTTGTAGACTATCCATATTTAATGTAATAAATAAAAGAGAATAGCTCTATGTTGGAAGGTAAAGAATGTTTCTGTGGATGCATTGAATTTTAGATGTCTTTGAGAAGTTTTATCTCTATATGTATCTTGTCTTAGAAGTAGAAAATTAAATCTGCATGGCAGTAGGTTGATTTATAGATCAAGGTCACACTCATGCGTGTAGAAGTGTCTTACATCTGTAGAAATGATCTGATAGTCTGCATGTTTTGACTTCTTGATTTGTGTTTATTTCCTTTGCCATCTGGATCAATGGTATTTAAAAATAACTTTGGAAGGTTCTTCATATGTTTCTAGGGAGTTTATTCTCCTAGATGGACCTCCAGGTAGAAAATCTAATACATCAAACTTGAGTCATGCAAATACTGTTAGGAATGAATGTGGAAATCTAGATTATTTTTAATCTACCAATGGAAGCCTTTCTAACATTTTTTCCTCTTTGAATGGGAATGATATAAAATAATTAATAGATGATAAAAAATGAGTGCAATTGAACATCATTAAATAAGTACACAACAACAAATCATACAAATGAGTGTTTAGTCGGCTCAAGGAAGGAAAAGAATAGAGGCCACAATTGACCAAAATTTGAATTTGAATTTTAAAAAGTTAAAGATCAAATTTTCATAGGCATAGGTGCATGCATAAACATAATAAATACATAATTTTGATGATTATACAAGAATATGTGCCTATGTTGATAATGTGGGAGATAGGTGCATAGTGTGTATAATTTGATAGGTAGAAGCATAGGGAAGGACTCCACTTCACATAAGATAGCAAGATTTGTCAATGTGTAAATATATTAAGCCATTCTCTCTAAATAGATACAAAATTACATGAAAAATAATATGAATATACAAATTTTACCATTACAACTAATGTATATTTTAAATATATCTATTTAAAACATTGAGATATCAATTTAATATAATAAATACTAAGATTAATTATATAATATAAATTAATTCATAAATTACATAAATAAAAATTATATAATTAATATTTTTTATATTAAATAATTAAATTTAAATTGGTACATAATTTAAATTAATATTATTTTCAATAATTAGTCTTCAATTCTAGTTTCTAGATGATGTTCTATATTAAGAAGTTTGTAAACACAATCACCTCATTACAATTAATATATTTCTTCATTTTAATTAAATCTTTTAAAGTAATAATTAAATAATGCTCAAATTTTGAAATCTTCACTAAACAAATACCATATTCTTATAAAAATTAACATTAACATTACCCTTTATTTTAATGAGAATATAAGTTTTTATATTCAATTTTGAAGTTTTTTTTTTTAAATATATAGATGTCTAAGATATTTTTTATCTGTAAATATAGCCAAAGGGACTAGTGTATATATATATATATATATATATATATATATATATATATATATATATATATATATATATATATATATATATATATATATATATATATATAATTTAATGTTTTCATTTAGGATGTTCATTTGCACTTAAATATTAGTGGTTGGTATAATGGAGTATTCACTCTAACAAAGGTGATTAAATAGTATAGTGTAAAGAAAAATACACACCCTTACATAATATATTTATTTTAATCAAATAAATAAAGTTATCAATTAAAGCTATTAATTGATAATTAATTTTTATAATTAAGTTTCAGATTACAAATAATAAATGTTGAGTCATGTAAACATTAAATAAATTTACATGTTGTAATTGATTTTTCAAGATAATTTTATTTTAAGTGTAATATGAATATTGTAAGAACAATTTGAATGGAACACAAGTAGAAAATGTTGCATAATGCTGGCAAGGGTGAATGTGTAATTCATTCAATTTTTTTCGGGGGTGGGGGGATGAGGTAAAGGCAGACAAATATGAGGCACGACGTGGGTCCTTCCTAGTTTCTAAGGTGGGGTCTGCTAAGAAAAAAGTGTTTTTTTAGGATTCTCAAGTTCAACATCACCTAAAATGTGGGTTGGGCTTCTCTATGACTCTTCTTCAAAATATGATTTGAATCATTCCAAGTATGAATCTAGAAAAGGAGATGAGGGAGTCTTGCTTAATGTTCCCGACCCTATTATGGAAAAAATCTATGCAGAGATTTGTAATGCTACTTTTCCAAGAATTATTTAATTATTTGCTGTGGATTTAAATATAGTTAATAATAGAATGATACAATTTAAAGTGTGCAAGGTTATTAATTCCAATATAAATTACAGCATATGATAATTTAATGGGAACTCTAAAGTAAATAATTAACATAGCTAATTGAATAATGCAATCCATAATCAGATTAACATTAAAACCCATATATATAATAATTTTAATATTCTTTATTGAAAATACGTTTAGTACTTATCTGAATCAGAGTACTTCGATTGGCCACTCCCACCCTAGGAAGATTTTAGTGGTCTTGGCCCTATCTATGTCACATTTGGAGAACCTATGTAAAAACGTGCAGTATGTGGCAACTCACACAAATTGTTGTACCTACTCATATAATGTTCAAATATGTGTCTACTCATGTAGTGCCCCTCCATTCTCACCTTGAATGTGCAGGTGGTCTAGTTAAGGAGCATGAAGGTGAAGGTAAAATAATAGGAACATTTAGGGTATGTTAGACAGTTGATGTTGTACGTTATATGATGTTGGTAGATGCTACATTCATGTTGGTGACATTCCTGATTATCTTCATGTGGTTTCATATGATAATTAGCATGTTTTATCGATAATCTTTGTTGCGACACTGATATTTACTTGAGTTATGCATATGTTATGACAACTTTATGGACTTAATTGATTATGAGGATCAATCTTATTATGTGCATCACACAATTATCTGATGATGTTTCTTATCTGATTGATTAGCTACTAATTAGTATACGTGATGTGGTTACTTGTTTGATGTGTGTTTGTGAGAGGAACAATGTCACATTACTCATGCGTGAGTACCCTGCTACACTATGATTTCCTTTCACGGTGTGTTTGAATGTATGATTATATCTACATCTATATGTTCGACCATTTTTTAGTTGCTATAGGTTGCAGGTATCAAGCATTGACTCCAACTGAATTGACAGTTCTGAGCGTGCCTTAAACCCAATGGAAACTGTTGAATAGAGATGACATATGGTCCCCTAGTTAGCCATCATCTTTGGAAAGGATGAGTACCCATTTTTGCACCCAGTCAGTGTTGTCTGTATGGGTGCAATGGTCAGTCATTGTCATTGTGGTCATGCTTTCAAATCTACATTGTGTCAGGTATTGTTTGGCATTTGGGTTATTTAGTTTGGCATTGTTTGATTGCTTCTTTGGTTAATTATTGCATTAAAATAATATTATTAGTTATGAAAGCATTTTTATTAAATAAATAAATAAATATAAATGTCTTTATGAGAGTTTGAGTTTATGGAAATAAATAATTAAAAAAAAAGATAATAATAAATGTAACTACTAGCTAAAGCTAAATAAATAAATTAATATAATTAAATGTTGTGTTAAGTGGCAATAAAAATAGATAATATGTATGAGTTGTCATAAAACTCATATATAGTAAATACTAAATAAATAAGAATAAAAATGATTCTTGTCTAGTTGTAAAGGAAATAAATAAGATAAAAAATATATATTGTCTAGTCTGATGGTAAATGGAAATAAAATAACAAATTGTAAGAAAGGGATTTAGGCAGAATTTATTGCCTTTAATGGGGGAATCTTCTAGAAGATATTGGGGGGATTTCTCTCTCATAATTGTCTTCAGCAAAGGGAACTTTCAGGGGGAGAGGAGATGGGACAGACTGGTTTGTTGCTGTAGTAGTTGAACCTAGCATTGAATCTTCAACCCAATCAAGCAAGCGAAATTAGGTTCCTTTGGTTCTAATTTCTGTCTCAGTTTTTTGTTGAAGCAAATGTTTGATTTACGATTTTTCTTGTCGATTGTAATTTTATTGAGAGGTTAGAAGCCTTTCTATCAGATCCAATTGTGCATGTATGTATCATTACATTTCTGGGAATCACCGATTGAAGTGACTGTTTATCTCTCACCCACTTCATCTCTATTTTTTTAGTTTGTTACGTCAGCCATAACTTAATTTTTATGAACTGGGTTCCTCTAATTGTTTTACATATTGTTCACGAACTAGTTGTCCAAGTCATATCTGAAAATCAGCCTTACCCAATTTGTCATTTGGGAGATATAAATATTTTGTGACTATCTATCTCTCACCAATTCATCTCTATTTTTATAGTTTGTTCCTGTAGCCACAACATTAGTTTTATGAACCAGGTTCCTTTAATGTTTTTATATATGGTGAACAACCTAGTTCTACAAATCATATCCGAAGATCAGCCTTACCCAGTTTGTCGTGTTGGAGATATGAATATTTTGTGACTGTCTATCTCTCACTGATTTCATCTCTATTTTTACAGTCTATTACGGTAGCCATAACTTTATTTTTACTAACTGAATTCTTTTAAATTTTTATATATACTCCATGACCTAGTTATCTAAATCATAACCAAAAATCAACCTTGCCCAATTTGTCATTTAGGAGATATGAATATTATTTTTTACTATCTACCTCTCACCCATTTCATCTATGTTAAAACAGTTAGTTGCATCACCAATAACTCTACTTATTTTGGCTATTTGTTAGGTTATAAGAAGGCTATCAAATCTATATAGAATAGAAGTAGAAGAATTCAATTTGGACAGAGTGATTGTATATTAATGTTGATAAATTTAATTTAAATTGATATTCATTTTATTATGATTTATTAGTAGAAATATGATAAGTAGGTTTGGAATTTAGGATTGTAAACAATGTATTTAAGATTTGATTTATAAGTTTGTTTTAGAAATTAGTTGATTACGAGTGGAATTGTATAAGGTAAATAAAACTTGTGTAAATTGTATTAGTGGTCGTAATAGGGTCATGTTGTCGAGGTTTAGTTTTCCTGAGGTAGAAATTAGTATGTCCTGATTTCTTGTGTATGCAATGTTGTAAGTGAATTTTGATGTGATAATAAAGTCCTTTATAGATGTGGTGGTTCATTAGTTGTATAAAGCATATTTATTACTTGTGCTTAAAAAGTGTCATGTTCTTATTAACCTTGTTGTTGAGAAAATGTTTGTATCATATTTATGTCTTGAACTCAATCAACCCTTTCCTATTCCTAGACTTGGTATGTTAGCAGGTTAGAATGCTTTGTATTGGTTTAATATTCCTTTAATAGTAGTGTTGGGTAAGGGATTTTAACAAGCTTGGTAATCATTATGAGGTGTAGACACATCTATAAGAACTATGTATTAGGTATGTTCATTTTGGTATTCATATGATGTAGTAGTGGTTTATAGAAGATTGATCAAGTTGACACTTAAGCTTTCCCATAGCACCCTGAGCTTCTCTCTTCATATTCGTGTGTTGAATGGAATTTGGTAAAACCTAGAGAAAGATTGTTCTTTTACTTGTGCCCTATTAGTGTTCACTCTTGAGTGTCTTTAGCCATGATACTTCTACTTGGTTTGAACCATCTTTTAAATGTGTTATGATCTTATCATATGCATGTGGTTAAAAGTGTGGTAGATTTGATGAAGATGTTAGATCTATAAGAATGTTTTATTGTTTTGTATTCCTTTCCTCTCAAGCTAACCTTAGAACAAGGTTCTTTCATTGTAGCTTCAGGTTTTGTATCTTGTGATTCTAACTAGTGTAAGAGATTTATAGCATTCTAATATTATAGGCTTTTAGTCTTGCCTATACAGTTATATTTAATAGTATTTACAAAATTGTCTAGATTATTAATGAAATCTACACCAGTTGTAAATATTGTAAATAATTGTTGTGTTTAATTTGTATGTCTTAGGGTTATTTGCATGTCATTTGCATTCATTTTAATTAAATGAAATTAAAATATGTCCTGAGAATTATTAGTTACAGTTTTGTATTGTTGAGATAGATTCACTATATATTTGTTAGATGATTGATCATGAAAATATTGATGAAGGATCTTGGTTTATGATGTGCATCTGAGAGTGAATGTGATGTGAGACCATTGTGTTTAGTGGTGTCAAGTGGTTGTGTCATTTGGGGAAGTTGTTTATAGAGGCCTAGAAGGGTGTGATTTTGTGGGGGTTGGCTATGTGTGCATCATGTGAGTTGAATGAACTACATTCTTGAAATGTTGCCTCCTACTCATGTTGGTATGATACATGTACAAGATGGATAATGCCTTTCTCAATGTACCTATTCATGTAGTTATGATGACTATGCAAGATGGATAATGCCCTTCTCTATGTGATGTGAAAGGATGTGTATTTTGTGTTGTAAATGCAACATAATGAGAATGTGATAGTTCATGCTTGGTTTATGTTTTGGGACAGAGATATAAGAATTGGTCCCTGTGATTATGTTTTGTATGCAAGAAGGTAAATGACTTGCATTGTATATGTTACTTTTCATTGTGATGGTAATTGTCTTGCTTCATGGATAGGGTCTTCTAGATGCAGGTAGGGGAGTGGCTTTCAATGTGGGGCCGGTGCCCAAAGTGGCTTCCAGGATAACCCATTGGAAGTTTTTAATCTAGTCATAACGTAATAATAAATTTAGAGGGTTGGGTAGTTTCCAAACTAAATAAGATAATTGGATGCCTCACCCATGCCTGTAGTGCTTGTTTAGGCTAAGGATGTGATGAGAAGGCCATGGTTGGTAAGATCAACTTCCTTGTCCTCACGAAAGAATGTTGGTTCTGCATGTGTCACCCTATGGGGCCGGTGTCTAGTGAGAGACTGCCAGGATAACCATAGATGGGGGCTAGTGTCTAGATAGCTAAGATAACCCATGGATGGGGGTTGGCGTTCGATGAGAGACTGACCCATGTTAGGACCATGCGATGACACTCTTCCCTACTATAGCCTAGCATTCCTTAGGTGTGTTTTCCTCTTTTATTGTGTGATTTCCTTTGGAAGTGTTGTTTGAGTTGCCTATGATCTCCATATTGACTAGTGTTGTATTGAAGTCATGTGTAGTCCTTGCACCTATTAACCTATTGTCTTCTTAACTATTTGGTTAGTGGGACCTTATTGTTAACTCCTAGCACAGGGGGTGGACTTTAGGGTTCCACATGGTCAGTGGTTGTGTTTTTATCTCCATTCATTTCCCATGATGTTGTTCGTGTGTGAGAATGATGTACCTCTTATATCAGATTACAGATCTTGTTCTAGCTTGATGAGACATATACTTATGTTCATGTTCTAGTCTTGTATATCAGTTGAATCATGTGCTGTTATCTTGATGTACATACTCCAATATAATTAGGAAAGTGATATTGTAATAATGTAATATTGTACTCTCTTGTAAAGGAAATTGTATATGTACTTGTATCCTTTTTGTAGGATCTTCATGATTACTTATCTGATGATATAATATGGAAATGTATGTGTTTAGTGTTGTATTGGAGTCATGTGTAGTCCTTGCACTTGTTAGCCTATTGTCTTCTTGACTGTTTGGTTAGTGGGACCTTATTGTTAACTCCTAGCATAGGGGGTGGACCTTAGGGTTCCACATGGTCGGGTGGTTGTGCTTTTATCTCCATTCATTTCCCATGTTGTTGTTCATGTGTGAGAAGGATGTACCTCTTATATCAGATTACAGATCTTGTTCTAGCGTGAGGAGACAGATACTTATGTTTATGTTCTAGTCTTGTATATCAGTTGAATCATGTGATGTTATCTTGATGTACATACTCCAATGTAATCAGAAAAGTGATATTGTAATAATGTAATATTGTACTCTCTTGTAAAGGAAATCATATATGTACTTCTATCTTTTTTGCAGGATCTTCATGATTACTTATCTGATGATATAATATGGAAATGTATGTGTTTATTCATTTGATGCAATTAGATTAGAATGAACCATGGTTGTTAGTTAATTCATAATGTTGGTTAGATCATTTTAGTAGTTGTTAGTAATGCAAACATGGAATCCCTAGAGGATACAACTTAACTTGATGTATGATTAAATATGATTTACATTTCTTGTTATTTCTTTCTTTTAAAAAAAAAAAAATTGGTCCTTTGTATAGCATAGTTGAGCTATTCCCTAGGGTTTCGTGGTGGGGCATTACAACTCACACCAACTAATATACCTACTCGTATAGTGTTCAAGCCCTAGTCAGGGCAATCCCAAGTGTACTCTTTACCCTGAGTTGGACACACTATATGTTCCCCCTTCTCGAATGCCCATAACCCACTAAACCACTTACTTCTTCCTTGAGTGTTCTCCATGCCCTTTCCAACTCTCACATAAATGCCTTCTATAACCTTCTAAGGGGTGGTTTTCAAAACATCACACCCTTTCACAAAGGTTATTGTTAACATACATCGTAATTCCTCCCTTTTAAATGGGGTTTTTTATAAATATTCTTTATTTATCTCCATTTTAACCAAAGGATAATAATATCCTTTATTTTTCCATCTCCTTTTAATTATAAAGGGTTAAATAAACTTTATCCTTTTATAGTTTTAAAAGGTTATTCATTAAATAACATACTTTTCCAGTTTGGGGAAAAAGTCCCATAACATTTCTCCTAGACTGTAAATCAGCTACTATCCTCAGTAGCTCATGTTAAATCTACAAGATAATTTACCAAAAAATAATTAGTCAATTATGTGTGGATGAAACACTATCAATTAAATAATGAATCTATTTCATTTTAACTTCATCTATTATTATATTTCTCAATTTTTTGATCTTTTCAATAACTCTTATACTTTAACTTAAACCACAGTTAAATCTTATTATGGAACTTTTTCCCCAAAATGGAAAAGAAAGCTATTTTATGAATAAGCCTGCAAAATTATAAGAGGAAAAAGTTTATTCACCCTTTATAATTAAAAGGAAAATCGAAAAATAAAGGATATTATGATCCTTTGGTTAAAATGGAGATAAACAAAGAATATTTATAAAAACCCATTTTAAAAGGAGGAATTATTATGTTTATTAAATAATTATTAATGAAAAACTTTTTGAAAGAGTGTGATGGTTTAGAAACCACCCTTGCAAATATAACAGGTGGGTTTCCATTTCTTGGAACCCTTTCTTTTCTTATCTCTTTTTCTGAAGTATCCTTTTTTCTTGGGATACTTATTTTTGAATTTCTTCTTTTTCTTCTTGTAAAACTTTTCAAAACTGTCACAATTGTAACAAGAAGATTTTCCCTTTTCAAGGAACTGATTAGAAGGCATAATCTGGTAGCAAATAGATGAAGAAAGTAAAGGTTGAACCTTTTTTATTTCTTTCTTGGCTTTTCCCTCTTCGCAGATCTCCTCATTGATTTGTGTTAAGAATTAAACTAACTGTGGATAGGTTAGTTCTTTCATTTCTTTATTTTCTGTTACCAAATTCTCAAGAACTTTCTTGTGATAGAATTCTCCTATCACAGTACCAAAACTTTTCAGAAAAGTAGTGAACATGAATTCATGATTCTGCTCATGGCCTGACAAATAGAAATTCTCATATTGGACATCACAATACTGTTTTAAATATTTGAGGTCCTTACACTTACCTTTGACAAACTTGTTGTAGGCCAACTTTTCTCTAGTGTCTATTTTTCCAACAAACAGACGGGTTAGCTAAGCACAGACTTGATCTGTACCTCTGTCTAACAACATTTCTCTATAAGCATCATCTAGGCAATCCCAGACATGTCGTGCAACACCAGTCATAGTATTAAGAGCCTACTTTATCACCTGCCTTTCATCAACATCAGCATTAGTGGATATATAATTGGTTATCCAGGCTCGCATTGCATCTATACCTCTTGTATTTTCAATATCTTCAAAATGATCAAAATTGACAAGGGGTGGTGTATCAGCTTTCAGAGTTTGAATATTTTTGAATGGATCTACAGGATTAGATCCATTAGGATTAGAACTAGAACCACGGGCCATTTGGAACTTTCCTTTGGCTTGTTCCTCTGGAGTGGTTTCTCTCAAATTCCCTATGGAGGGATCATAGACCTTTTCAATTACAGGCTGCCTAACTATAGTAGTTAACTTAGGTCCTTCATACTGAGCCTGTAAATATCCCTTTGCACTAGAAGGGAAATTCTTTGTTCTTACAGTTTGTTGCTAACAAACTGTATGGGTCACGGACTGAATAGTCCTAGACTCTTCTTGTAGAGCAGACTTTATGCTAGGGGATTCCGATCTAATAGAATCACTCATGAGAAGTTGTGATTGTGCAATTAAATGAACTTCTTCAGAGATTTCAGTGAGTCTCTGAGCATTATGCTTTGCATGTATATTTGTAGTATTCAATTGAGAGCCTAACACATCACAATCTAATTTTGATTCACTTCTAAACTTTTGCAGAAGTTCTCTCTGTTGATCTAAAGATCGCTGCTGAGCAACCCACCAGGCTTCAGCTTGGCTCTTGAACTCATTATACTAAGCTTTGAGTTCCTAGAGATCTTTGTTAACAGAGTTCATCCACTGATCGGTGAGACGCTTTTCCAAGCGTTCAAGAGTGGAGATAAGAGAATGGAAATTCTCTTGAGCACTAAGGCGTGCTTTCTCAGCCTTGACTGCTTTGATCTGGTGCTAGATCTTTCTGTCCTCAGCAAGAAGCATGGATTTCCTTAGACAAATATTTGTCTAGTTGAGCAATTTTCTTTGGCTGGTACCTTGGGAGTTTTCAGAGATAGGAAATAAATGTAGAGGCTAGAAATCAGCTTTGTAGGTGCTAGTTGTATCATAGAGAATGAAATCCTTGAAAGGAGGAATGGTACCGGGAACGGGACAAGGACCTGCAGGAGTGGTTATAACCTTTTCACTGGATTCAGAAATATCCTGTTCAGGCATAGTGTCTTGTCAAGTGTATGCCATCCAAGAAGTTGATTTATAAGGGATATCTTTAAAAATGGCATACTAACATTGCCAGGATAGATAAAAATAAAACTGAGCTGCTACCCATCACATCTTCCATCTCATGTGACAGAATGTTTGACAAAGTGTTTGAGTGGACTTGGTCTCCAGGTGGGAATAGCACATATGCACTCTCAATCTCAACAGCTACATTTTCTAGAGGTCCACCACCTTGTTGCCTTCCCTTAACATGTGGGAAATGAGATAATTATCTACCCTGTTTGGTAGGGTGCTTGCCTACTGAAGAATATAGTTGAGTTTCCAATTATCTAATCCTCTTTGTTTGATGGCATTGATCACTATCAGGGAATCACCCTCAATCCACACATTTTTAATTCCTTTTTTAACCACTAGCTATAATCCATGAACTAATGCCCATGCTTCCGCCTCATTATTGGTTCCTATGGGTAATTTAGACAATTTGGCTATAATAAATGAACCATGTTCGTTTCCAATAACACACCCTGTGCTAGATGGACCCGGATTTCCTCGACATGCACCAGCAAAATTTAACTTGAAAAAAGGAGGGGAGGGTGGAATCAATTTTACTTGATCTCTTTTTGAGGTGGTCTTGGAGGCCCCTAGTAAACTACCTAGTCCTAACTTACTGACTGACGGCCAGAATGAGATAGTTGCTGCATCCCATGTAGACCATACTGACTTGCAAGTGTTTGTGCATCTGAGATATGTCACTAACAGATCAGATATTGCCACTTCTAGTTTGTCATAGATCTGATTGACAGAGCTTTCTTCCTTCCTAAAAATATGAAGATTTCTTTCCCACCATAAGTGCCAGATGATCATCGATGGGCCTATGTCCCATAAACAGGCTAAATATGAATTAGCAAATGGATGAGGCCAATTCCTAAACATTAGAAACAAAGATTTGGATATAGGACTAGACCAATTTATCTTTCTAAAGAACCAAAGCCAAGATTTTCTACTAAAGGGGCATAGGAGAAGGAGATGATCCATAGAGTCATCCTCACTTCCACATAGCACACAGGGAAAATTAGAGCCAAGGCCCAACCTTTTAATTTGGTCTCCTATTAGAATTTTTTTATGGAGTGCACACCAATCAAATGCTCCTGCTTTAGGGAGTAATGTATTTCCCCAACACAAATTTGAGGGCCACTCTAAAGTAGCTTTTTGCATGCAGATTCTATATCCTTCTATGACTGAATAGAGGCCCAATTTTGAAGCCATCCTTCATCTTCCATGTTAGAAAAAAATACCAACTTATTTCTTAGTAGATGACTAAGCAATGCTTTTTGGTTCCTTGGAAAGTTGCAGTCTCAAAATCTCTTCTAGGCTACTGAAACTTAAGCCCCTTCCCTTGTCACTAGCCAGTAATCTTTAACTTTAGTCCCCCAATTTGATTGAAGAAAGATTCTTTCTTTTGTTAGCTCTTTCCTTACTGCCAATGATGGTCCCCTTCCCTAAGAATCATACCAAAAATCTACCTTTTCACCATTATGGATTATCCATGTCAGATTGGGCTGGAGGATGTCTCTAGTTCTTGTTCAGAAGTTCCAAATTGTTGAGCCTTTGGGAGTGTTCTGCACTGTGAAAATTCTCTCATTATCAAAGGAGTCAAGATTTTTTTCCTTCATAAGTCTTACCCATATAGAATTAAGTTTCCCGTACATGTTCCATGCCAATTTGGCCCCCAACGCTTGGTTTTGAATTTCAATGTTGAGGATTCCAGTCCCTCCTACCTCTTTAGGCTTACACACTTTGTCCCAGGCCAATAGATGAATTTTCTTCTCTTGAAGAGAGCCTTGCCACAGAAATTTCCTACTTGCCCCGTCTATTTTTGGTAATAATGCATTTTGGGATATGGAAAGCCGACATCATGTAGACTGGCACAATGGAAAGAACTGCTTTTATCATCACAATTTAGCCTGCCAAAGACAGGCTATGACATTTCCAGTTAGACAGCTTTGCATTCATGTTTCTTAGAACTTTACTCCATAGATCATTTCTATATCTACCATTAAACAAAGGGAGACCAAGATAACTTCTTGGTAAAGCTTGACTATCTAGATTAAGTATGCCGTGGATCTCATTCTGAAGTTAGAGTGGCACATTTTGATAAAAGACCATGGAATAGGATCGGTACAAAATCGGTATTGTAAATCAGTCATATTCATAATATACATGAGTAATAAAGTGCCAATTATTTAAACCATCAAGTATGTGTTACCCATTACCAGCAAGGGAGTTGAATGGTCGATAATACTAGATCACATGGCCTATTATAAGAAGAATCAAATAGATGATAGTTTTTATTTTAATTGACTAAGCTTTGCGATATGGAACCATTCAACTAAGGATTATTTTAAAATGTCATGTCCATATTTAAACGATGTCATTGATTTTTGGAAAAGTGAACTCTCAATGAAACAGACAAAAGCACAATACAACATGTGGAGGGTTAATGATTAGGAAATTAAAAGACATGAGAGGTAGAGAATTACGTCCCAAGTAAAGTATATGTATGCCTATTAAGGAAGGCAGATTTCAACAAATGTAAAGTATATGTATGCATAAGTTATATAGTAGATATCATGTTAAATATTTTTATTCAATTAAAGATGGGAGCTTATATATTTCATTATGTCATCTTTAAGCTTGCCCATTATTCACATTATATTTTTCTCAAAAGATTCTAAAGACAGTGTGGTCATCACTTTGCATTCTTGATTGCATAGACATCATATTCTCACCTATCACTCCATTGTATGCACTCTCATAAGGTGATGGTAACATCTTCATTTTTTTAGTGAGTATTAATTCCTTTATGACCTATCCTTTCTTAAGTCCAATGTAGTGCATAATCGACTTTAATATCAAGTTCAAGTACAATATAATCCATAACTATAGCTACCATAAAATAAAAACTGCAATGGCATAGAAATATTAGTAACACAATTCTTTTTACAATATTGAATTTTAAAATATTGTTTTGGATTTGGATTTTGGTAGCCAAATCAATAGACCTTGTATTAAGAATGTGTCCTTAATTATTTGGGAAGTCATAATAAGAGATCAATCATAAAAGAAAAGATGAATTTGATAAGAGCATAATGTGGATCATCCGTTCTTATTGTAATATATTAGTCGAACCAAGTTGGTATTGATCTACTCATTGTCAAATTAGGTACACATGTTGACTCTAAGTATTGATGTTAGATGTGGCTTATGAGGGGTCTATCCAATCCTAGTTGTTCCTAGGAAATTACATGTAGCTCAATAAATAACTGTGTTGATTCATTTATGAGGAAGTTTAGTGGTTAAGGTCAAGGACTAGTCTTCTATAAGAACTCTCGATGTTAGGTGTGTCGTTCCTTTACCCATGGTCTAGTGGTAATGTATTTATATATGTAGATCTAAGTTATGCCCACACAAGATCTAAGCACATACCGCAATATTGCCTCATTATAACTATTGTTTCTCTATAATCATGTTATAATTAAGATTGTGTCACAAAAAATAACCCAAGATAAAAATTTAGGTTGATACTTCTTTAGATGAGGGAATTATCCTATGTAACCTATTTTTATCTACTAATATATAATACAATTGTTGAATAAGGGTCAAAATAATCATGTAGGTGTGAAGTGTCATTCATTTAGAGTAGCTATTAATGATATCTTATTAATGACATAGCCTAAAGGAAATAATTACCTTAGTTAAATAGTCAAGTATACTTCTAAGGTGCAAAGGTATTTTAGAGGAGATATTTATGAAGCATTATATAATAATTGATACATGGTAAAGAAACACATTCAAAATGTATTGGGGTGAACCATAATTAAAGGTTGGACAAATATTTCTTTTTTTAATTTCTTGACCAATTGTGAAGGGTGTTTAGAATCATAACTTTGATAATTCATTTATGTCAGCATAGTAGTTGGGTTAATCATGAAGTTTTGGAAAGATTGATTTATACATCATACAATGACAACTTTAGTGGTATTAAGTTTAAGCCTTGCAAGTATTCTCTTATACAATGAAGTTGTCTTAGAAATATAGAGTTAATAAGTTAGTATTTCTAATAGTGTAAATTTCTAAATCCATTCTAATTTTAATTTAGTTTTATGCGTATCTTTTAGGAAGTGGTGCTACCTATACTTGTTGATAGATTTAAAGACAAAAAAAATGATACCTAGATTTATTTAACATAAGTTAGATTGAATGCCATAACACGAGGTCCTAGGATCATTTCTAAATCTTAAAAACTAAGAAAATATGATGTTTAAGTGGAATGAAACAATGTATTATGATATAAAACCAAACATATTATCTTAGCATTTGCCATGGGGGACATGTCAAATTTTTACAGGGGGCGAGACAACCTTTAATTTTTCTTTTGATGTGAAAGCTCAAAGAGAATTATATTAGTATAAACCTATTATATACAAATTTAAGGAATTGTTTTTGCACTAGTAATAATTTGTCTTTCTTCAGATGCTTTATTTGAATTCTTATTGGACTTGATAAACCCAACAAGATTGTACATGTTTTGTATAGGATTGAGATCTAAGTTAGGTATTATAAACACCTTGTTGATAGCAATAAACCAAATTACATTGAGTGACTAGACTTGTCCAAAAACTTTATTTGAGTGACTAGGAAATTACATAAACATTCATGTATATTGTTGCTATTTAATTGTATTTGGTATATGAAAAGAGGATATTCATGTAGTCAAAAATGTATGACTATCATCTTTGAATATATTTTTGAGCATATGGTACTCAATGATGAGTGACTACATAGTATGGGATATGGATCTCATTCACTAGGAAAGTACTATATGATCACATGATAATATTTAAATGTATATGTTATGTTGAAGTGACACATACAAGATTGAAATACTTGTACTAAAGATAAGATTATAAATGAATAACCAAATTTAAAAGATTATTTGATAGGTGATTTAGTGTATGTGCAATTCGCATTAGCTCCTCTAGAATAAATTCATGATCTATCTCATTTGAGAGTATACTTATAGTTCTAATAATTTTATTCATTAAAAAATTATTTCTATGGGATTTGATTGTGGTTTCAGTTAAAGAAGAAGATTTATTGAAAAGATCTAAATTTTGAGAAATAAAATTAGAGATATAGTTAAAAGGAAATAGATTCATTGTGATATGATACTATTAGACCCACACTTACTTGACTAATTATTTTTTGGTGAATTATGTTGTAGATTTAACTTGAGCTACTAAGGATAGTAGCTGATTTATAGGGGGGTCATTGTTATGGAACTTTTCCCCCAAAATGGAAAGGAAAACTATTTTATGAATAAGCCTTTGAAATTATCAGAGGATAAAGTTTATTTACCCTTTATACTTAAAAGGGAGATGGAAAAATAAAGGATATTATGATTCTTTGGTAAAATGGAGATAAATAAAGAATTTTTATAAAAACCCCTTTTAAAAGGAGGAATTAATATGTTTATTAACTAATTATTAATGACAACCTTTGTGAAAGGGTGTGATGGTTTAGAAACCAACCCTTAAAAGGTTATATAATGCATTCATGTGAGACTTGGAAAAGGAGGAAGATCACTCAAACGAAGAAGAAGGTGGAGAAAAGAGGAAAATAATAAATGAAAGTGCAGGAGACCATGAAGGAGAAGGATTATTGATTGGTTGGCAGTGAGCATTAGAGAAGGGGCACATAGTGTGTGTCCAACTTGGGGTATAGTGTACAGCTAGGATTGTCCTAGCCAGGGCTTGTGTGTGCACTTGTGTTGAGCATTATTTGTTGAACATGGCTCTAGAGCACTTCTGTGTGTGTGCTTTCTGAAAAGGAGTGGGATGCTTGGGAAACATGTGTATTTTATTAAAAAGAGCTTAATGTTGGGAAGTACATGGTTGGTTCTAAATAAGGGGGTTCCTCCTAGAAGTGCTCACTAGCTAAAAAGAGTTCAATCTCTAATCCATTCTCCGAAGTGATATTAGAAGAACTTTACAAAACATCAAAAGATATGTATTTATTCATTTCTATGATGGAAATTAATTAAGTACTAAACTTAATGCTAAAGAAATATATTAGAATCATGATATATATGAGTTTTGATGTTAATCTAATTATGGATGGTGCTATTCAATTTACTATGTTAATTATTTACTTTAGAGTTCCTATTAAAATATTGCATGTTTCTATTTATATCTATTGATATCTTAACATATTCTAAACTATCTTAACTCAAAATATTAACTATAATAAATCCGCTACAAAATAACTCCAGGGAAAAGTAGCGTTACAAATCCCATAAAAAAATATTAATCAATAACAAGGTTAGAATAATAAGTACATTTTTAGATGAAATAGATCATGAATTTATACTTGATAAGATAATACAAGTGTATTCACCAAATATCCTATCAAATAATCTTTTAAATTTGGTCATTCATGTGTAACATTACCTTTAATACAAATGTTTCAATCATTTAGGTGTCACTTCAACATAAAATATACAAAAGTATTATCATGTACTTACCTAGTGAATGACATGCATATCCCATACTATGTAGTCACTCATCATTTAGTACTATATACTCATAATATATTCAAAGATGATAGTCATACATTCTAGACTACATGAATAACTTCTTTTCATATACCTAGTACAATCGAATAGCAACAAATACATTAGTGTTTATATAATTTCCTAGTCACTCAAATAAATTTTTGAGACAAGTCTAAATATAACAAGGATTCAAATGTAAATTGGTTTATTACTATCAACACGGTGTTTATGATACCTAACCTGCATCTCAGTCCTATACAAAACATGTACAAGGTTATTGGGTTGATCAAGGCCAATAACAAGGTACAATAACATAAAGATGTTACAAAAAAATTAAAGAAAGCATATTAAGAAAAAATAGAATAACAAACAAACTAGCACTATCTATATGATACTTCAAAAATTAAAAAAAATTCCTTGGAGTTGTATATAATAGATTTATACTAATATAATTCTCGTTGAACTTCCATATCAAAATTAGAGGTTTTCTCTCCCCTTGTAAAATTTGGCATACATCCCCATGGTAGATGCTAATTTAGTTTCATATCTTATAAAAAATTATTTCATTCCACTTAAACATCATATTTTCCAAAGTTGAAGATATGGAAAGGATCCTGAGACCTATGAGTTATGGGCCCACAAAACAATAATAGGTGTCAAATTTTTGTTTTTTTGTTATCAACAAGTATAGTAACACCACTTCTAAATAAAAATAAATGAAATTTTGGAATAGATTTACAAATTTGACTATTATAAAGACTAGATTCTTAACTCTATATTCCTAAGACAACTAACTTCCTTGTATAAGAGAGTACTAGCCAAATAGAAATATATTTAACAAGACTCAAACTTAAAACCACTAAAGTTGACATATCTTAATTGAGATCTCATGATGTTTGAATCAATCTTTCTAAAAATTCATGAATAATCCAACTACTATATATACATAAGTGAATTATCAAAGTTATGATTCTAAACAACTTTCACAAGTGGTCAAGAGATAAAAATTAAAAAATAAATATTTGTCCGCCTTTTAATTATGGTTTGCCACAATACATTTTGAATTTATTTCTTTACCATATAGAAATTATTATATAATGCTCCATATGTATAAAATACCTCCTCTATTGATAAAATACATTTGTACCTTAGAAGTGTTGGTTAATAGATTTGTAACCTATCTCTATATAGTCATGCCCAGACAAGTGACAAATGTAATCAACAGTTGAGCCCAATATATTAGTATTTTACATAGGCTTTCTACTTATTTAACAAGGCACAGCTACCTTCGATAGATATTCTAATGAATAAAAAGAACTCAAGACTACTTTTAACCAGAAAGCAAAACAAAGGCAGAGCTTTTGACCAAAAAGAAATAAAGGTAGAATTACAATTCAAAACCTATGAGTTGAAAGACTTCCAACCACATAACATGAATTGACAACAGACCACTTACATATACATATATAAATATTCACCACCTCAAATGATATATCAACAGATAAACTATTCTCAGCAGTGAGCAAGATTTATAAATATCCAACCACTAAGACACATGAATATCATTAACATCAGCAGGAACACATTCAACTTAAGAAGAATATGAATTCAAATAATCACAACACAAAGTCCATGATCACCCAAATCTTCACTATATTAACTTGCATTGCATATATCAAAGTAGCTAAAAAAAATTAACTATCACCCTTGCAAAACAAAGTTTCTCCAAAAGATCCAGAATTCAACTAGCTATCTAGAATTTATAGCTAAGCCAAATCATAACTGTCTTTAAAACCATAATGGATTTTTGAAATAGCCTATTAAAAGATGTTTAAACAATAATTATATTTAAAGGGGCCCTCCAGAGCCAATAGTTTTAGAGCAAATGTGAGATAACTAAAAACATGAAATTTGAAATCGATTGAGGATTTGTAAATCCCCATCGCCATTGTACACTTCATCCATCTCTTCATCTTCTTTCGACTGCTCACCTTCTCTAGTGACACCTTGCATCACTTGAGGTACCTGTACTTGTAACCTAGCTTTATACGCTCTCTACTTGTTGATGATAGGTGTTAATGACATGCCCAGTGGAGATCATGTCATACTAATGTGATGCTTCTTCTTCATGACTACCCTGTTAGAGTCTGCCACTTTACGATGCATTTCATCAAAGCCACTTCTGCAACTGTTAATATAGGCCTCCAATTTAGAGAGACTTCCCAATGAATCCCATGTGATTGCATCATAATTCACTATTTCCTCAGTCACCACCCTCTTGAAATTTTGTTTTATTACTTTAACATCCAAGAGTTTCTCATCATCGGATCCATTAGCTTCCACCCCTAGAGCAACGAAGTCCTTTTTGATTCTCAACATCTCCTTGTAATAGACTACAATAGCTTTCCCCATCTCCTCTTCTACTGTAGTTATGATATAGAGTTTCCATTCTATCTCACCAACCCATATAGCAGTATCTAGCTCTCTAAGATTACCTATGGCTTCTTCTGCCATCAAGATACCAGGATCCATGTTGGCTATCTCTTGTATCTCCTTAGAGGCTAATGATAGACTATGGTGATCACTTTAGGCTTTATCAAACTCTACTATCAAAACCTCCCTCTTCACATGTATAGAATCAAATAATTTCACTGCCTCCTCAATAAAAATGAGGCCATCAAATACAATCTTCTCAACCCATTGATCCATAGCTTTTTTCAGAGATAGGGAAGTATTGACTTGTTGAAGTAAATTTGAATCAAGGGTATGGAGGTTGACATCTGAGGAGACCTTAGTTGAGGATGTTATTATTCTAGAAATTGAATTAGCAAAAGAGGATAAGGAACTTATATGTGCCAGTAGTTTTAAATTTTCTTCTTGCAATTCCTTTACCCTTTTAGAGATATTATCAACTAAATATTGGACATGATACAAATCACCCTCTATAGTTGATGGCCCCAGGTCCACTTGACTCACTCTGAAGTCAGATTTGTCACATCATTCTCATTCTTTTCCATCAATGGATCTACAATATCTAGAAATTAGTTTCCCAAGGTGGCATCAGTCACTATTCTTAACATTCTTTTTGCACGGTTGGGTTTGGGAACCATTTGCAACAAACTGGCCACAATATCGATACCCTCATCAACAAGAAGAGTGTATCTCTTCTTCTTCTGAACTACCTTTTTCAACCAATTTGGAGATGGGGATGACACATTGGCAGCATTGGAAGTAGCAACTATAGGGACAGGGTGGGAATTTTGTTCCAGCAATTCTCTTTCTTGTGGGGAGCTCGGTGGGCTAAGCAAAGAGTGTAACAAATTATCTTCTCCAATTTGAGAGAAAATAAAAGAATCAGAATCACTTACATGATTATTAGGTGGGGGCATATGATTTTCTTTGGATGATGAAGCAGCCAATCTGGTATTTCTTTTCACTGTTTGGGCATCCTACTCACAATTTGTTTTCATCCTCCCAGTCTCTTCAGGTGGCCTTTCATCATCACCATTCGATTGTGAGCTGACTCTCTGGAGAGTTGAGTCCAAACTAGATGATTTTCTATATGAATGGGAAGTCTGAGATCTGGCTTCATTTTGAGAGTTTGAGTCCCTCGGTCTCGTGGAGCTAGCACACTCCTTGACCTTTCCTTTTAACCATTTTTTCATTCTTCTCAACACATGCAAAGAAAGTAACATAATATCAATGACTTCTTTTTTAGACCATCTTATAGGAGGCATGGGTTCCCTTGACACTGCATCATAACCTTCATCTAACATATTTAAAAAATCATCAGTCATATCAGGGACTTGGATGTTTATTTTGAAGGCACGAACTTGATCTATAATCAGTCTCATCCACTTTCTTCTCTAAACTTCCCTCTCATCAACACAATCCTCCAAAAAATCCTCGAGTTAAGGTTGGTGCAAATAAGAACCACCTCCATGCATGTTTTCCTTTATAAAATTCTTACTATCAAAGGACACATGAGGGAACAAACTATGAAGACTAAACTCCAACAATAACTTGTCAACATTCTGGGCCCCATTATTAAAATTTATAGGAATAAAAAGACAAAGACATAGGGAAAGAGTACCCTTTCTTTTTCATAGCCTAGTATTTAATATTCACAACTGCCATTTGGCGGTTAACCCCAGCAACACCAAATAATCAGACAAGTACCGCGGCAATTTTAATGGGGCATTTTCAAAACCCTCGATTCTCAAATAGGAGAAGCAGTCAAATTGTATATAAAAACTTCCAAATTTCATAACTAGGGTAGATGCTTCAACTAAAAACCTTTTCTCTATTGAGCCATCAATTTTCTTAGCTAACATCATAGAAAAAGCATCATTAACATGCCTAAAGTCTTTCATACCTTTGTTTTTCTACAATTGGGGGAAAACATGATACACAGGCGCACTTGCCGTAGGACTCTCTTGAATCCTCAAACTGGGCCAAGCAGCCTCTCTTCGAGCCAATATATAGACTAGCTGGGAACACATGTGGAAGCTCATATTTCTTGCAAAATTCACTAGCTACTCATGCAAGCAATTACTGATAATCTTTGGGCAGACGATGCATTGGTCTCCACAAATTAATAGAATAAATCTGCACATCCAAAATTCAAAAGCATCCAACTCAGGGCTCCCAACCACTCTGTTTAACAAAGTTATCATATATGAAATCTCTTCCTTGAAATGGCTCCTTTTCAAAATGGCAGGAAGGTGAGATTTACCAGTTTTCTCAATTTCTAATCATCTCTTGGTGACACAGATACGACACCAATCTTTCCTCTCATTGTAATAGTTCCAGGTTGAAGACACAAAAACATCATCATTGTCTTCATACTCTTCTAAATTCAGGGCTAAAGCAACAAATTCAGAATCAATTTTCACCACAAAAACACCACCGGAGGTCCTTATCTCCTGGTAATCTAGAAAATACCCATTGATGCACACAACCATTAACTTGGAACAATACACAGTGAGTAGAAAGCCACTAGCTTTATCCAAACTATTGTTGGTAATCTTCTCCACCAAGGGAGTTTGATTTTTAGACTGCATTCTCCTCCAGAAGTCATCCAAATTAATGTCGCCTAAATTAGTATCTCTTACTTCAGACAGGCCATTCTCCACTATAGAGGCCATGGGAGTCCCTTGGAATTTGAACTTCATCTTCATGTACTCAAGAAACCAAAACACCAGAGACTCAGAAATGTATGCAGAGAACACATGATGATACAAGACACTAATAGGAATCTCCTTGCATAGATACATGGGAATGAAAATTTCTAATTCCTCAAAGAAAATATTATGGCCTTATAAAGAGAGAGAGCTGCTATTTATACTGACCTGTGAGAGTGGAACTGTGCTAATATATTGCACAAAGCAAACTAGTCTTTTAACTTTCTGTAATGCATTCCCTTGTAAAACAATATCACCTTAGCGTAGCTTAAAAACTTATCAAAGTCATTTCTCATAAATTCGCTAAGGAAAGATATTAAATGATGGTGGTGAGTTTATCTTTATAACTCATAAATGCATGCCTCGAGCTTCCCTCCAAAAATTTTACCACTATATCCTCACGTACTTCCAATTAAATGCAAAGTGACAAGTGTCATTCCTTCATACTATATGCCAGGGAAGCAAACACACCATCTAGAAGAGTGTGTTGTTCATGTTACCAATTTTCTCTATAGCTCAAATTGGTAGAGCTGGATTACATTTAGTTCATTTTAGATGAGTAAGTTTTTAACATTTTCCTATTGTCTTATTAAAGTGCTTGAGACATTCAGTTATCTTACAATTCAATTGTTCAATAGAAGAGAAAGAATTTTCAGGTCATCATTCATTCACTTTGCAAAGTTACATCAGAGATAGGAGTTATTTCATTTCACAGTACAATGGTTATTCAATTTAGAAATGAGATACAACAAATGGATAAGCATGGCATTGAATGAAAACATAATATATCAAATGTCCCACACAAGTCGTGGGAATAGCTAAACTACTACAAATATAGGAAATATGCTATGCATCTGGAAATAAGAGAAGGAAAGGGCATATCCATCATTGCCTGTTTGAGGACTTGGTTTGATCTCCATTGCAGCTAGCCCCTCCTCACTCCTGATCTTTGACTGAACCTGCACATGACAAAAGTTTTGTTAGAGCTCCAGATATGGTTCCCTATGAGCCTATCAATAGAGGCATAATACATTGCCTATGGTGCACTAAATCAGATACAAATCATTCACATACAAGAGAGACTGAAAAAGAAACAATCATTAAGCTTTATTGTTTTATCTAACATGTTTGTTTCCTATGTAGGTATAGGTAAAATCATATTGTTGTTTTGAAAACTATTTTAGTATGTTGTATAAAGTGGTCTCCCACAAGGGTTGAGCTCAGCATCCTGCCCCTGATTCTTAGGAGGGGATCGAAAAGAAGTACCACATTCACTGAGTGCATGAGTTTTAATCTCATTACCCACCTATGATTTCCAGTTCAAGTTGGATGAAATGAAAATCATCAATAAGCATTGAGCTCTTCACAATGCTAATCAATGAAGTATGAAACTAAGTACAAGTATGTCCAAACATCCAAATATCTATTGCTATTGTTTGTTGTCACAGTATCATCGTATGTGTAAGGGTAAAAATGGGAATAATCAATTGAATAATAAAAACCCAAACATCAATGGAATATGAAGATAAAAAGGATTTAAAATGAAGAAGAGAGATACTCACAACCTTTTACCTTGTGACTTCCATTGTTCACCTTTTCTTTCTTGATCTTGTGGTAATGAAGATGGCCCTTAGGAAGCTTGCTTCCTTGCTTTGATTCCTCAAGATGACAAGGAGAAGTGGCTCTGATACTTGGTGTGTTAAAGATGAGCTTCAACATACTATTAAAATGGATGAATGATGAATGATATGAAAATGGGGTACCAATGGCGTGCTATAGTTATTGCAGCATAAGTTTACTCGAATGATGGATTACGAAATGAAGAAGAAGAGGGTTGTATTTATAGAGTTGTGTGAGAAGATCAATGGTGGAAAAGAAATAAGAAGATCAACGGAGGAGGATGTTTGAGAGAACGTGCACAAATAGAAGAAGGACTTGTGTAATTCAAAAAGAAGCTTTGTTGAGTTAACTGCTTTCTTGATGAGGATGAGTTTTAATTTCTTAAATTAGAATATATTTTTCTGATTTAAGAGATTTCTTGATAAAACAGATTTGCTTTAAATCAGTTAACTCAGCTTTTGCTTTTGCATGATAAGAAGAATTTATTTTTAGAAGATACTGAGGATTTTTTTTAGAAGATAAGAAAGCATAATTAAATAAATAAATTTATTTAATTACTTGCACATGATTTTGGAAGAATAAATAAAATATTTAAATATATTTTATTTTTTGAAGATTTAACTTAAATAAATTTTGATTTTATTTAAATTTAGAAGAATGGATGATTTAATTAAATAATTTAAATTATTTAATTATTTAGAAGAATAAAGTTGATATAGATGAAATTAATTAAATAAATGTAATTTATTTAATTAAATGGGAGAAAATGAATGAAATAAATAAAATAATTTATTTATTTATTGATAGAGGAATATGAAGATGAAATAAATATTTAAAATACTTATTTAGGTAGAGTCATGTCATTTTTAGGTGTCTATATTTTGCCCCTCTTTGATGCAATGTGTTTTATCACATTGTTTCAAAGAATAAGAATTTTTGACAATGATACATGCCCCAGTTTACCTCAGGTACAAGTTTAACGACAGGATGCCCCCTTGAGAGATTGGACGGGAAGAAGGTAGAAGGACGTGAGATGGACAATCTCACGATGAAGAAGGTGGAAGAATAGGTTAGGATGAAGAAAAAAATGGTTTGAAGAAAGAGCCAAATGATACATGATGCAAGATAAAATGATAACACACACAAGAAAGTAAGCAAGTATGCACAAATGATACAAGAAAAAACAAGGTATCGTCCCTGTCAAGCGGTAAACCAACAATATACTAATAACGATATACAATAGTGTTGTCATGGTGGGGAACAATAGATCCCTAGAGCAACATGAAGAATAGTGTCTGGTTTCATGAAATGAAGCATGTCGTGTAAGACGTGTGTATTGCTCTGATTTCAACAATGCTACATCCTATATAAGACAAATGTTTGAATATAACTGATTGAGTTGGTTTACAACCAGACAAGGATCAAGACCACTGATTGTGAATGGATCATTTGACAAGATTGACATGACCTAATTGGTATGGATTAAATGTGGACTTGCATGTGGATCATTTCTCAAACTGACTGGATTGGGAAGAATGGACCACAATGATAGATAGAAAGTTGATTGATAGAAGAATGACTCAACAGAAGAAATCACAAGCTTTTATTTGTAAACATTGATACTCTGCATAGAATTTTTATTGCATGGGATATCGATATTGATATGGATATGGATATGAGATGTAATTGGATACGTTATGGATATGGATAAGGAATGCTTTCTAGATATGTTATGGATATGGATATTTTCCATCTTGATATTGTAAGTATTTTGAAGTGCTTATTTCATCATCAGGCATTTATTATGTTGTAAGATAATAGAAGCATCTAGGTATAATTAAACTGAGATGACCTAAGTATTACTTACATGGATTTTGATATAGCAAGTTAATACAAGCATCCAGTCAAAATTGAATCTAGATGACTTGAGTATTTCTTGCATTTCAACAGATAAGGATTGCCCCTTTACATGTTTGGACCTTTGAAGTCCTCGATGATCTTTTGCCAATCATGTCATGAGACAAAAGTTGTCACATTACTAAAGATTGATCCACAAACAGTAGACAAAGAAAAATGATTATGCCCCCATCATAGCTTCTCTAGTTTTTGACATCCTCGAGTAGCATAGAAAGACATAATAACAAAAATCAAGACACTGTAAGTTAACCCGCTCACAAAATAGAAAACATTCTTGCATTAGATGTGTCTTCTTGCCATAATTTAGATAAAATCTTTTAGAGTGCTTTAGATACTTTCTTGCTTTGCTTTGGATATGTTGATGTTTTACGTCAAGATTTATGTTTGGAAGCATGTTTTGTTGCATGTGCATGCCTGGTGAAAGGGTGCAGACACAGACGAATAGAGGGATAGACAACAAGACATGGGATGGACGGGAAGCCCTAGGGGTGCATTAAAAATGGCCTTGCCTACGTGATGACACAGAGGCAATGTAGTTCAGGGACTTGGACTTATGACACTAATGATAGATGCTATGCTAGGCTGACACTGTGGATAGGATACTAGATAAGAATTTTGGATAGCCTTAATGCTAGATACTGATGACAAGGGAAACACCGTGGATAGGGAGATGGATGGGCAATAGAGGATCAATGGCAAGGTAGGTAGAAGGAAACAAGGATTTGATCTCCAAGGACTATGTCTCATAGGAAAAACATGCCCCATTGTAGGTAGAATACTTTGGATTTTTCATGACAATGCTTAAGACGAAGGAGGAGGATGAGAGCATAATGAAGGATTTGTGTGGTTTGAAGGGATAAGGTATGTCAAGAGACATCTAAAACATTTGTCAACATTGTGCCCCTAATCTTTATCAAGATAAAAAATAGAGGAAAGGAAGATTTAGGATGGATGGACACGACAGGATAGGTATGCAATGGATAGAGGAATAGGATAGGAAATTGTATGGAAGGAAATTCATAGGAGAAAAGTGATATGCTGATGAGACAAGGTACCCCCAAGTGTAGGTGATGTAGGAGATCAACTTACACATGACACCTGTTTGCCAGGTTTTCATAATGGTACTTATCCAAGGCACCTGTTTGCCAAGTTTTCACCATTGGACGAAGGGATTGCTCTTTACTCTTTTTTTTTTTTGAATATTTGGATAGAAGAAGGTGGATATAGATAAGGACTCAAGCATCTAGTTCCTTGAAAGGTGATAGTCCACTAGATGGATACTGTCGGACGGACCATGTCTAGTGTGCTCATAGATGTTGGTAGGGGATTGCATGAAAGTGAGATGGAGAATGGTAGATATTGGATTATGGAAGGGTGCGATAGTGGACGCTGATGTAGATATACGGATTGGAAAGCTTATGCAAAAGCATGGACCATGGGAGTAGGATGGGGAAGATATGTAGGATAGTAGTGGAAGGGAGGGGAGATGGAGTTATACGGAAGTGTTGTGGAATGGAAGGGAACTATGACCAATAGTTGCACATACTATGATAAGCATTGAAGCTTATGATAGGTAGGTGGTGTGGGAAGCAATAGGGATTTTTTCTTGGTGGATGAATGATTTAGGAATTTAGGGACCCACATAGACTTAGTATTTTTCTAATTTTTTCTTGTCTTGTGGGATGGAGGAATTGGATACTTTGGATGGAATGGGAGAAAGTAAATGGTTGTAATTCTTGAGAGGTGGATGCCTCATGTAACTTTAGAGCTTTTTGCTTTTGTACCCAAACCATTTTGCTTTTAGATTTTACCTGTGAAGGTATGGGCTTTGGTATATGCGGCATTTGTGCAGCTTCAAAGGTAATTAGTTGTTGCTTGGGGACCCACACCTTTTTTAGTTTGGCATTGAGGTGTATGGGTGTATGCAGCTTTTGATATGGATAATTCTTTGATTCTTGGCTTTTGTATCCTAGGTCATGAGGATGCTTAAGATTTTTTATTTTATAGGTAGAGGCATCCCAATTTGTGCTTTTGAATCCCCTGGGGATGGTGGAAGTGAGGTTGGTGGAAGCTCATTGTTTAGACAACATGTGCATTTATTGGCCATGGTTGGGATATTTAGAGGATTTATAGATGGATGGATAAGGTGTTGGAAGAAGTGGTGGTAAAATGCATGGAGGGATATTAGGAGTTGGAAGTAGCGGAGGTAGATTGGATGGTGGAAGGTGTATGGTCACATGTTTTTGACAATTGTAGGAAGATGGAGGTGGAATGGCAACATATGTTTTGTGAATATGATAGGATTTACGATGGATAGTGGTGGATTTAGGAGTGGAGGAAGTATCAACATCTTGAGATTGTTCACCTTGGGGTATGTATCCAAGGTTGTATGAAGGTGGAGGAACTTTGATGTGGATAGGTTCCAAAATACCTTGTTCATGAAGACCTAAGCCTTTACCTTGATAGTTCATATTCTGGAGTATGCGGTGGACCATGGGATTATGTACAGGTTGAATATTAGACACGAGTTCCTTATTAGATGAGGAAGGTGAAGAGGTTGACAACGTTTGCTAGTGTTCTAAGGAAGAACATTCATGCACGAAGGTAATGAGATGAAGGATATACGGTGGGGGATTTGTAGCTTGGTCAAGAATGGATGGTGAAGGATCACTAGAATCTTGATCATCATTATGCTCTTTAGGATCTAAGTTATTGGGTTGATCATTCATGTGCACTTGGGAGGCAAGTGTCTCATCAGAGGAAGCGGAAGTTGTTGGCTCATGGATAGGATTAGATGGAAGATGAATATAAGTAACGGAGGTTTCTTGCTCACGTATAGGTATGGGATCAAGTTGTTCATGAACATCTTTATAAAATATAGTATCTTGATCATAGAGAAGGTATAAATTATGGAGGGGTTGGAATTGGATCTCTTTCTCATGTATAGGATCAAGATGCTCATGGATAGCTTCTTCATAGGTATTATCTTGATTGTGGAAGAGATAAAGGTTATGCATGGGATGGAATTGGATCTCTTGCCCATGTATAGTTGTTGGGAGATGGACAAGATCAAGTGGCTCATGGAAAGGTTCATTATTATGGATATAATCTTGATCATGGAAAAGATACATGTTATGGATAGGTTGCATGAAAGTGATTTGGTCTTGACTTGGACTAGGGATTAATGTTTCCACTTGCTCTAAGCTGTGCTCTTGACATAGCTCTTGGTCTTCTTGAAAGGAAGCGAATAGCTCTTAGATAGCTTCTTGGTTGACAACATGGATGTTCAATGGACCTTGACTTGGGTTCATGGTAGGAGGTTCTTTGATAAGCTCAAGGGGTTGTAGAAGACATGAAGCGGTTGTAGGATTTGACATGGCATTGGATGAATCTTTGGTAAGGTCAAGGATTAGAATTTGAGGACATGTTTGGCTCTCTGCTGGTAGTCCTTGGATTACATCCTTTGTAGGTGTATGGGGTAATGGATGAGTGGATTTGGCTTTCTCCATAGCTTTTCTTTTGTTGTATAAATTTGGAAAATATTTTTCCCAAAACTCATCTGATTCTTTTTTGGTTGTCCATTTAGAGTTTGAGGAACTAGATGGTGGTGTTGGTGTAGGACTGGTATGTTTTGGGATAGGCAACTTAGAAGATAGTGAAGGAGGACTAGTAGACGGAGTGGTATATGATTTCTGACTTGACATGGTGCTTGCCTTGTTACGAGTATGGGAAAAGGATATATGATTTTGGGGTGAGGCATAGTTGGTACTGGCACATTCATCTTGTAAGATTGTCATTTCTTGTTGTAAGACTTAGATTTGTTGAGCAATTGCTATACAATCTTGGGGTGAGGGACCTAAGTTTATTTGCAATTGTAGATATTGGAGTGTTTGAGCAATATATTCTAATTGGTTTGCCATCTGTACAGAAATTGACACAAGACCAGAAAATCTTACTGTAATAGATGTGCAGCTACAAATGCATGGAAATAGAGGATAAATGCGCTACAGGTGGAAGCATCTACATAGATCTAGTAAAGTTTGAATAATTTTTGCAATTTTTGGCACGTTTTAAAAAAAAATTTGGTTTTTTGGTTGAAGGTTGGTCTCTTTGATCTGTTTTTATCAATTATAGCAAGAAGACATAGCAAACACATAGAATGATTTCATGGTTTTTTGATTTTTTTGTAATTTTTTGGACTCTTTGACACAAGAACAAGTACAACCTAGACTGGATAAGACATTATTTGTTGAATCCCTTGGCTGTGCATATTCAAAGCGTGTAACTCCAGGATCTAGTAGCATCGGCTCCCCTCCATGACACTCACTTCTCACGCATACCAGATCTAGGTTTCCTTGGGCTCATACCCCCACCAAACCTTAGGATTGTCCCTGATACCTCTACTAAGAATCACATGAATTAGGGCCGCTTCAAAGGCTCTGCCTTTTGTGTCAACAAATAGGGGTTTTTGGTATACTAAACAAGTGGCTAAGTAGTCAAGGCAACTGTTTGAGTGGTTACACGTGCGGTAGCACTACTGTCCGTTATGGAGTCTCCCAACCTCCATGGGTTATGGCTTGGAGGGTTTTGGGGGAGGTTGGTTGTCAGTGTAACACAGCAGCACTTGTTGCAGGAAGCTTTCACCTCAAGCACAGTTTATTTAAAGTGGATCAGTAGGGCTTGGCTTTAACTTGTTTTGACTCAGGGTCATTCCCACTTTGACAGGCGTGCATCCAAGGGCAGGCCCCTCTAAAGGTTATACATAGGGAATAACAAGTCTGGTGTTCTAGTCACCCAGTATAGGGGAGAACATAATCCTATTGTCATTCAACAAACATAGAAGACAGTGATTAATCCAAACCTAGTTAAAAGGAAAAAAACTAAATGGGCTATCTACTTGGGTACTCCTGCATTTGTTAACTTTGAAGTGGTTAAAAAGATAGCAATGTTCATTTTGTTTGTGAGATAGTAATATTCTAACTAAGAAAGATAGCAATATGGAAAGATAGCAGTGGTTTAGTCACTATCCTCCTAGTTAAAGACTACGTGAGATTTGTATGCATGCATTTTTTTTTTACTTTTTCCCTTAATTAATCTAAGTGAATTAATCAATGTAGCTAAATGATCCATTCTAGTCTCTAATCCTGCAAGACAAACATTACCCTAATCAGAAAAATCACAAGAAATCCTAAAAACCATAGTGACAGATCAGATGCGCCGCTATACAATCTGAATGCATAGAAACAGAGTCTATATGCATCGTTGTGCAGATGCGCTAAGATAGATGTCAAAAGCATAGGAAGAAGATGCAAATGTGTTAAATTAACAAATGCGCCGTAAGAAAGTATAGAAGCACCGTGTATTAGGATGCATGCGTCAGAATTATGCAGGTACCGAAACAGCAAGCAGATGTGCCAGCTTGGATGATATATGTGCTAGAAGACTGTGTGCACCATAATAGGTTGTAGATATACGACGGGATTTGTCAGATGCACAGATTGAACCTGTCAGAAGCCTATACAGAACTTGTCACTAAGAAACTTAGATTTTGGTTAGACTAGGGGCAAGGGCCCCACGGTGGGTGCCAAAAATGTTATGGGTAAAATGGATGATAAATAAATGAATATAAAATACCCAATAACTTCAATAGAATGTACAAATAACAAAAGCTTTAAAATAAGAATGAGTAAATCTTACAACCCTGTTATCCTATGGTTTTCATTGCTCGTCTATTCTTGATCGATCTTTGTTGTGAAGAATATGGCCCTCAGGAAACGCAATTCCTTGCACTTCTTCAAGATGGCGATAGAGAGGTGGCTAGGATACTTTTTGTATTAAAGATGAGCTTCAACACACTATTAAAATGGATGGATGATGAATGATATGAAAATGGGGTGCCAATGGCGCGATATAGTTACTGCAGCATAAGTTTACTCAAATGATTGATTATGAAATGAAGAAGAAGAGGGTTCTATTTATAGAGTTGTGTGAGAGAAGATCAACGGAGGAGGATGTTTGAGAGAATGTGCACAAATAGAAGGACATGTGTCATTCAAAAAGAAGCTTTGTTGAGTTAATTGCTTTCTTGATGAGGATGAGTTTTAATTTCTTAAATTAGAATATATTTTTCTAATTTAAGAGCTTTGTTGATAAAACAAATTTGCTTTAAATCAGTTAACTCAGCTTTTACTTTTGCATGACAAAAAGAATTTATTTTTAGAAGATACTGAAGATATTTTTTAGAAGATAAGAAAGCATAATTAAATAAATAAATTTATTTAATTACTTGCACATAATTTTGGAAGAATAAATAAAATATTCAAATATATTTTATTTTTTGGAGATTTAATTTAAATAAATTTGCATTTTATTTAAATTTAGAAGAATGGATGATTTAATTAAATAATTAAAATTATTTAATTATTTAGAAGAATAAAGTTGATATAGATGAAATTAATTAAATAAATGTAATTTATTTAATTAAATGGGAGAGAATGAATGAAATAAATAAAATTATTTATTTATTTATTTATTTATTGGTAGAGGAATATGAAGATGAAATAAATATTTAAAATATTTATTTAGGTAGAGTCATGTCATTTTTAGGTCTCTACAGTATGCATTCAAATCATGATTTGGGATAGCAGAAGCCATAGAACAGCCATGAGAGGCAATGATAGACAAAAGATGCAATAAATGTATATTTGATGAGAAGTTAAGAGATAGCATTATACTGCATGAAGATATCAGTATAAGAGAGTCAACTTGCAAATCCATTCAAGGTATTCATCATAGAAAAAGTCTACAAGTTGCTCTGATAGACATCATGCACTATCTTATAGCCAAACTCACAAAGAGCATATGCAAGTGTCCATAATGAACAACTTTAAGGTTATATACACTATTGAGGTGTGCTGTACCAAAGCTTATAGATACTTAGTCATGGGACAGTCATACACAAGATGTTGGCAAGACCTTGCATGACTAATGAAAAGAATGGGGATAGTCATCAATGCAAATGATCATAAGAGAACAGTGCTAGTGTGTCAAACATATCAAGTACATATTGCCATCCTACACAGAAAGTAAAAGAGTCATTATCATTAAGTATAATGTGTATGTAAGAACATTTGGTATAATACAGTCAGCTTGGAAGCATGTATGTTTACATCACAGAATCCATGTGGAGCAGTAGACACAATAAACTTATAATCATTCCTTTTCCTACATGACTGTCACTACAATAATATCTTCTAGCAAAAATAGAACAGCAAGTGAAATCACATAGAAAAGATATCTTGCATAAGGAAGGCTATCATTCATTATCAGTTCTTATGTTTCTACAAACACGGAATTAATCATTGAGAGCTCATGAGCCATAAATGTTAGAGAAAGGAATGTTACATAAGCCACAAAAGCTAGTTTATTTAGTGTTCATATTGGAATGGAGATGCCTTGGCTGTTGTTTTACAAATAAGCTCTTGTTGTAACTGCTTTTATGCTTTATGAGGTGACACTGAAAATGGCCTTTCTTGCATCTAAGATTCTCAGTGGTCCCTTGGTAAGTGGAGTTCTTAACAAAGAAACATTTCTTATGGTATGAGTTGCAATGGTATAAAGACATTACAATACACATGGTTATCTGCAAGGTTAAAATACAGAGGAAAATTTCTTGTGAATATAAAAGAGTCAGTTTTGAAAGGGCAACTGGAAAATATATGGAATGAATAATCGAAATTGTTTCCAGAATACCAATTTTCTCTTTTGTGTCCCATATCACTGCCACTTTGAAGGCTATCCAGAGGTAGTTGTATAGTGTAACTGTGTCCATAGAAGAAATACATTATACAAACTTTCACACAAAATCCAAGGAAACTAGATATCATTCAGTCACAGCCATGTATATTGTCTTTATACAGGAAAAGAGAAAACCAAAGTTTGTGTTCATGCCATTACCAAAAGGATGAGGTCCTAATGATCACATTCACCTGCACTAGGATAAGTAGAGAGGAAAATGAGATCATAATCCTTGTTCCATGATTGATCTCATCAAATGTCATTCCTTGTAAATCAAAAGGATATCATTTGGCTACAGTAGAAAATGAATAAAAGGAAAAGCATATTTTGTGCCAAGAAGGGAGCAACCTAAAATGTATCTTTCTTCACAAATGACAAAACCCATATCAGTTTGCTTCGTGGAATCATAGATACAAAAGAGATGGAGAGAGTTTTCTTCTCAGTAGATAGGGGGAATGAGTAAGTGGTCGTGGCCTCTTAAGAATAGTTCGACGCTATGGTCTTCTACATACAAGAAAGGGTGAAACCCAGTTTGAGGAGCTACCCAAGAGTGCTTCTCAATAAGCCCTTATCATGATATGTGGACAAGTTTTAGATACAAAGGAAGAGTAGTGCAACTTCATACATGCAGATGATAGAAGACCCAATTTGAAACTATGAAAGTTGTAGCTTAAGAATGCTTTTCTTTGCAAAGTGACAAAACCCTCATCATTTTGTATGTAATCGAACTGCAAATACAGAAAGAGAGTAAAGTTATTGGGCTCATTGCATATAGTCAAAAGGAATTAAGTATACAACCATGACACAGTATAAGTTGAAATCCACTTAAGGGTTTTCAATAGAAAGGTTCCAAACTCATTTAATAAGAAGATATTCAGAAATGATCATATATATAGATAGTTGCGGCCTTCTATGAAGGAGAAAGACAGATACATTAAGAAAACACTCAGGTATTCAAGTCTGGCCGTGATCTCTAATGCCAACTTAGGACTTAAGTGAAGGCAAAGTCAAAAGAATGTGATATAGAGATTGAAAGATGGACTTACCTTTCTTCTTGTCTGCAGATTCATGTGAGGAACTCAAACCCATTCATCATGGTAGCCTTGAGCACACAGAGGAAGAAGTAGCCATGAAGACAAAAAAAAAGATTCATTAGAAGTTATCATGGCAATGGCTAAGGGCCTAAAGAAACCTATGATAAAAGAAAAAGATGGTTTAATCCGTGGCACATAGGTGTTTACCTTTTCATTTTATACGAAAATCTTCTAGAAAGTTGAATTGAAACAAAAGAAAGATGGAGAATTTGGGTTCAAAACCCAAACCATGGCAGCTGGAGTAGAGAGTTTTCTAAAGTTGCAAAGTAAAAATGAATGTGGGAATTTAAGGCTTCCATGTTTTGTTTTAGGGTTTTCATTAAGCCCTAGGACCGAATGTGATTTTAGTAACATTGAATCTTCATTTTCATGTGCATATCTAATACCCATCATGGTATTTTATGACCGCATTATGTTTGTCTAGTCTCAAGGCTTAGAATGAAATGCCTTAGGTCCCTTTTGTTGTTTATTGCCTAGGATTTATGCGTGCAATTTGATTATATTGGATATCCATAGATATAAAAACTCATTTATGTCCCTTGGAGATAGGTCCACATTCCCTTAGATCATTTTCACAAATCAGATGGAGAGTAACCTGTATAGGCGTTTATTTTTCTTTCATTTTTTAGTGATTTTTATAGAAATACATATGCCAAAAGAGATGTAATATACTTGGCGTAGTGAATAAAGCCTTGTATTTTTGCAAAAGTCAAATCAAGGTAGAATAGTAAAATTAAATTGCAAATATTTAAAGCAATATTCCTTATAAATTGCTTTTGAATATTTGTCATTTAAAGTAGTTAAAGAAGGAAAGAATCTAGGCATGATCTTTTGTAGATTTGATTTTCTTTCTGGGCGAAGTCGAATAGATAAGGACAAATTGGTGCTTTTATTAAGCAGATAAAACATGTTTAAAGAATATTTTGGTGGGGGCCACTTGACAGAAGATTTTGGCAACTTTTGCACCTATTTTGGAAGCATTTTGAAGGGTTTTTTGTCATCATTTTATAGGAGCTCGAAAATAGATTTGCATGTCTATTTTTAGGAGCTTTTTTCTAGTTTTTTTTCTATTGGGAGATCTTTTGTCAGGCATATATTGGATAAAGCTTAGTTTTCTCAAGTCGGTTGGAGATTATTGTTTCTTCTCTCTTGAGCACAGACAGAGAGTTTGTAGACTTATTTTTGACTCAGTTTTGTCATTTTTTCATGTACTCCTTCCAGTAATTATAGTATTGACTTGATGTCTCATTGTGATAATGAATAATTTATCCTTTGTCATATCTCATTATTGTGAAAGTGTTGTGTAAATTGTTCATGTCATTCAGGTTGTATGATTGTGGTCAAATTGAACCTTCATACAAAGTAATTTTTAATTGTATGTTCCAAGTGAGGTTGTGAGAGTTTCATGTTTAAGGCATTGTTTGTGGGTAGCACTCTCAAATAGATTAAAATTTAGAAGTTTTTTTTCTATTTAAGTTAGTTTTTATTTTAGTTCACCTTCTCCCTTTTCTCTCAGCAAGTAAGTTAGATTATAAAGATCATTAGGAGAGCCAGCTCACTCTGGAGGTTCACTCCAATTTTTAGGCAACCCATAGGCCTAGGAGTGTCCCATGTGTCAACAAATAGCTAGGTTGGTAGCTAGGAAAAGGTACATATCTGATTGATAACAATTTTTGGCACGCCCAGTGGGATAGATTGGCCTATTCAGTCAAATAGCATGTTCATAAATCACTGATATTTGATGTGTGTGTCAGTGATCTCAGCCTTTGGAGGCAAAAAATCAAACACATCTGGTGACTATGAGTTCAAATCTACTAGTTTCGGTATGATCAAGTGCTAGTATGTTACAAAAATCATCTATTCATTTCATTTTCCATCTTTTATATGAGTAGAAATGTCAACTTTTCATAGATAACATGTATACCCACCCCCATATTATAAAAATGTGACTTATCCATCTCCATGTTAGCCATATCAAACCAATTATGTTGTTTCTAATTCCATGGTTTTTGAAAATTAGCATGCCTAACATAATTACCACCCACCCACCCATGCTCAACCTTCTTACCAGCCATACACAGCCATAATGTTGGTTTTAGTTTAAATACTCAGGATGCTTACCGCATACCCATTCCTACCCAATCTTCTAGTAAGCTTAAAAATTCTAAAATTAGGGAGCTTAAAGACATTTTGTCAAACTGTAATAAGTAGATAGATGAGATTAAGAGGTAGCATGGATATAATTAGCAACAAGAGGAGATTGCAAGCATAAAGAGTATGTTGTTTGATTTCATGCATGACTTCACAAGACAGGTAGAAGAGATTAAGGGGTAGCATGAGTAGAACTTATAGAAGGAAGAATGGGTTTGCTCAGGTTATCAGTACCAACAAGAAGAGGAATTTCAAGGAAGGCCATATGAAGAGTTTAATTTGTAGTAGCAAGAGTTAGATCACCAAGCTTACCTCCAACAACTGGAGTAGCAACCCTGTCAGACCTTTAGTTCTGACCAAGTGTTGGAGACACGAAGGAGATAGTTTGAAGAGAATCTAGAGAGGGAGGCAACTACACAAACAAATTTTTTACTTGCTCGAGCCAAGCAGCTCCCGTTGTTCCAGAATAGCTGACTCAAGAAGAGGTATGTAAGTATAAATTTCCAAGTTTTAGGTAGAGTAAAGGCCTTGATTCCTCAAGCCAACCTCTCAAGCTTGAAATACTGAGATTCAAAAGCCATCACCCCTTGCAAGTTTAGTAAAATAGTCATATTCAGCCTAGTGTAGTTATAGACCAGCCACTTGAAGAGCCTCTTTTCCTCTAAGAAACTCAAGAAACTCCCCATCTTTCCCAACCAGATAAATTTGATTATCCTGTCACCATTTGCCTTTATAAGGATCAACCTATTGTCTTACAAAATGACTCATTCACCATGAAGGAAACTAGAAATGTAAATTTATTGCATGTAGCTATGGAGCAATATCAATTAGAGCAAAAGAAGATCGAACAATAAAATACTTCTCATGATGAATCTTTCATTGTTTTCACTAGTGAGCTTCCTTGTCTTGTGGGAGATGATGAAAATCTTTCAGAAGATCAACCAGCGCACCCAGATATGAAGAAAGAGGTTGTTGTGGTTCGTGTGGCATCCCCAGCTGAATATGTGCATAATGCATATGAAAAGGAAGTTGATTCAAACTTGATCCTGAACCCTTTGCATTTTGATTCATTTGAAATTTTTTCTAAGGTTGTTTATAAGATGAATCAAAGTAGGATTCAAACATTCGAGGGTGAAAGTTTCCAATTATGAAGACAAATTGCCCAAGTTCAAATGGAGAATAAATTAGAAAAGGAAGATGATTTAGTTTCTTTGTTTGATCAGCTACCTGCTTTTGTTGGTGATGATGAAGATAGCATACAGGTACCCAACTTACCAGCTAATTTGGGATAGCCAGAGGATAGTGCAGAAAATGATGCATTGTTGTTTCGTAAAGGTAATGATGAGATTCAGGCCTTAGTTCAGTTTGAAGAGAAAGAGACAGTTTGGTTTCCGAATCTAGCATGCTTGTTTTGCATGAAGATCCTGACTACTAGGCTAAACACAACGTTTAATCAGATTAGATTATTTATGAGGATGAGGCATCTAGTTTGTTCTTAGAGCTCCCATTATACTATAGTGAAGAGGCTAACATGAATGAGACTAAGGCAGCCTGCCTTGATGAGCAATCAAGTTGACCAAGTAAAGATGATCAACCTTTCCAAGACAACCTTATGCTTGATTGCCAAGATCCTAACTGTTCAGCTTGTAGAGAGCTTCCCACTCCACTGAAATCTTGTAGCAACCAAATGACCAGTCCTAAGCAAAAAAATGATGAAAGCCATTCTAACGAGGGACCAGTTAGCGAGAAGGTAAATGAGAACATCCTCATTTCGGATAGTCAAGAAATTGATATACATGCAAACATTGTTCAAATTGAGCAGAAGTATGAAACTACTTTTCAAGGTATGACTCTTGATATTTTTCCAAGTTCTCAAGAAATCAATCAGGAAGATACCTCAGAGCCTATTATGGATCAATAAACTCATGGTGGGTTTGATGGCATTTTCTGTACTAATATAATTGATGAGTTTTGTGCAAGGTTGGGTGACATGTTTTCAAGTGATCTCAATCAGAAAAATGAGATTAAAATATTGAGTAACTAACGAGGAACTAGTAATAAAAGTTTAGGTTACACCCTTTCAAGAGGTTACCCCATTAGGGATTTAGCCGATGAGGTGACCAACAAGTTTCAAAGGATTTTTAGTGCCCCTGAGAGCAAGACTGCAGTTGAGGAGTAGTAGATCCAATTTTCCCATTCATGGCAAACCAGATGTATTATTTAACAGAATCAAGGGATTCAAACCTTTGGTTGTAACCTTCAAATTGTAGTATAGTAGTTTATAAGTTGTGTTCTTGTTTTTCACTCTCATTGTCATTTTTTAAGCTTGCAAACATCCTTAGTTGGTTAGGACAGGGAGTAATTTCAGCCAATGAGTGAATGGGTTTGTTTGATCAGCTTCTTTGGCTAGTTAGAGTAGGATAGAGTTAGTGTTTTTAGTCAATAAGTGCTTCATGCACATTTACTTTTAGTTGTTTTGTTTCCCTAAGTGTTGTTGCACATGTTTTCTGGCCACCATGGCCTTTTAGTTTGCTTTCAGTTTGGTTATGTTTACTTTTCTACTACTGTTTGAGTAGTTTGGAATACCAGGAGTTTCAGTTTTTTGAGTTTTAGATGAGAAGAGTATGACTTGATGCCCAATGGATAGTTAAGGCAACTGGTCATGATGCTTAGCAAGCAAGCATGTAGCAGAAGTCAGCAGAAATGTTCCCAATTTTCTCTACAACTCAAATTGGTAGAGCTAGAGTACATTCAGTTCATTTTAGATGAGGAAGTTTTTAACATTTGCTTGTTGTCTTGTTGAAGTGCTTGAGACATTCAGTTATGTTACAATTCAGTTGTTCAACAGAAGAGAAAGAATTTTCATATCATCATTCATTCACTTTGCAGAGTTACATCAAAGATAGGAGTTATTTCATTTCACAGTACAATGGTTATTGAATTGACAAATGAGATACACCAACTGAATAAGCATTGTACTGAATGAAAACATAACAAATCAGACATCCCACACAAGCCATGGGAATAGCTGAACTAGTACAAATATAGGAAATCTACTATGCATATGGAAATAAGAGAAGGAAAGGGCATATCCATCATTGCATGTTTGAGGACTTGGTTTGATCTCCTTTGCAACTAGCCCCTCCTCACTCCTGATCTTTGAGTGAACCTGCACATGACAAAAGTTTTGTTAGAGCTCTGAATATGGTTCCCTACGACCCTATCAACAGAGGCATAATGAATTGCCTACATTGCACTAAATTAGATATGAATCATTCACATACAAGAGAGACTAAAAAAGAAACAATCATTCAGCTTTATTGTTTTATCTAACATGTTTGTTTCCTGTGCAGGTATAGGTAAAATCATATTGTTGTTTTCAAAACTATTTCAGCATGTGGTGTAAAGTTGGCTCCCACAAGGGTTGAGCCCAACATGTTGCCCCTGATTCTTAGGAGGGGATGGAAAAGGAGTACCAGATTCACTAAGTGCATGAGTTTCAAGCTCATTGCCCACCTATGATTTCTAGTTCAAGTTGGATGAAATGAAAACCATTAAAGAGCATTGAGCTCGTCACAAGGTTGATCAATGAAGTATGAAACTAAGTACAGGTATGACCAAACATCCAAATATCTATTTCTATTGTTTGATGTCACAGTATCATTGTATGCATTCAAATCATGATTTGGGACAGCAGAAGCCATAGAACAGCCATGCGAGAAAATGATAGACAAAAGATGCAATAAACATATATTTGATGAGAATTTAAGAGACAACATTATAGTGCATGAAGATATTAGTATAAGGGTAAAAGCACAAAGTTGTGTCACACTTTCAGCCGACTTATCAGCACAAGTGAATTTAAGTATTTCTAACTAAAAATTAATTTTGGTCAAAATACGATCTTGTAAGATTCATTCTAGCTAAGTTACATATGTGCACAACTTTTCAAACTAAAATTGTTGGCTAAATGCATATGTAGCACCATGATGAGGCCAATTTACCAAAAAAATAAAATTATTTGAAAAACTTGATATTTCAACAACTTCTACTCGTGTAAATAACATTTTTTTTAAATATAAAAATACCCTTTTGTAGATCTATAAGTTTAGTTTTCAAATATATATATATATTAATAGTTTAATTATTATTTAAATTTTACTTTTTATTTTTACTAAAAGATGGTTATCAGCACAAAATATTAAGTCAATTACCATGTCAAGGAAAAATAGTAAAACTTATTTAAAAAAATTGAAAAAAATATGATGCCCTAGATAAAAGAATTTATATCAAGATGGTATAATTTTTTTCTATTTTAGATAAATAGTTAATATCAAAGTTGACGTCGACTAGAAATAATTATGTTTTAATACACGCATATTTTAATATTTGTTTAAAAATATATGTTTATCAAAATTGAAAAAAATATATATCCATGCCCTATAGTTTCAAGTTATAAATACAGACAAAAAAATTGAAGAAAAACAAATATAATTTACTATATAAAGATTGACATCTCATGTAACTTCATTTCTCAACATTTTATCAGCAACTAAATTATAGTGTCAATTTATTAAAAGCTATAGTCAAATAATTTTTAAATTTTTTCAAAAAAATAGAAGCATAAAATATACTAAAAAATAAATATTTTATTAATTTACATCATTTCAAAATTTAAAACATATATGTCACTTTTTAGTGATTCAAATTTAAAAGTTAGATCAGCGTTGGCTGTTTCCTTTATAAAAGTGTGACACAACATTGTGCTTTTACCCATCAGATAGTCAACTTGCAAAGCCATTCAAGGTATTTATCATAGAAAAAGTCTACAAGTTGCTCCTAGAGACGTCATGCACTGTCTTATAGCCAAACTCACAAAGAGCATATGCAAGTGTCCATAATGAACAAATTTAAGGTTATATGCACTATTGATGTCTGCTACACCAAAGCTTATAGATACTCAGTCATCGGATAGTCATACACAAGATGTTGGGAAGACCTTGCATGGCTAATGAAGAGGATGGGGATAGTCATCAATGCAAATGATCATAAGAGAACAGTGCTAGTGTGTCAAACATATCAAGTACATATTTCCATGCTACACAGAAAGTAAAAGAGTCATTATCATTAAGTATAATGTGTATGTAAGAACATTTGGTATAATACAGTGAGCTTGACAACATGTATGTTTACATCATAGAATCCATGTGGAGCAACTGACACAATAAACTTATAATTGTTCCTTTTCCTGCATGATTGTCACTACAATAATATCTTCTAGGAAAAATAGAATAGCAAGTGAAATCACATAGCAAAGATATCTTGCATAAGGAAGGCTATCATTCATTATGAGTTCTTATGTTTCTACAAAGATAGACATAAGCATTGAGAGCTCATGACCCAGAAATGTCAGAGAAAGGAATGTTACATAAGCCACAAAAGCTGGTTTATTTATTGTTCATATTGGAATGGAGATACCTTGGCTCTTGTTTTACAAATAAGCTCTTGTTGTCACTGCTTTTATGATTTCTAAGGTGACACTAAAAATGTCCTTCCTTGCATCCAAGATTCTCAGTGGCCCCTTGGGTTTGAGTTATTAACAAAGAAACATTTCTTATGGTATGAGTTGCAATGGTATAAACACATTACAATACACATGTTTATCTGCAAGGCTAAAATACAAAGGACATTTTCTTGTGAATATAAAAGACTTAGTTTTGACAGGGCAACTAGAAAATATATGGAATGAATAATCAAAATTATTTCCAGCATACAAAATTTCTCTTTTGTGTCCCATATCACTGCCACTTTGAAGGCTATCTAGAGGCAGTTGTATAGTGTAACCATGCCCATAGAAGAAATATATTATACAAACTTTCACACAGAATCCAAGGAAACTAGACATTGTTTAGTCATAGCCATGTATAATGTATTTATATAGGAAAAGAGAAAACCAAAGTTTGTGTTCATGCCATTACCAATAGGATGAGGTCCTAATGATCACATTCATCTGTAGTACGAGCAGAGGAAAATGAGCTCATAATCCTTGTCCCATTATTGATCTCATCAAATGTCATTCCTTGCAAATCAAAAGGATATCATTTGGCTACAGTAGAAAATGAATAAAAGGAAAAGCATATTTTGTGCCAACAAGGGAATAGCCTAAAATGCATCTTTCTTCATAAATGACAAAACCCATATCAGTTTGCTTCATGGAATCATAGATACAAAAGAGATGGAGAGAGTTTTCTTCTCAAAAGATAGGAGGAATGAGTAAGTGGCCGTGGCCTCTTAAGAACAGTTTGACGTTATGGTCTTCTACATATAGGAAAGCAAGAAACACAGTTTGAGCTACTACCTAAGAGATTTTCTCAATAAGCCCTTATCATGATATGTGGACAAGTTTTAGATACAAAGGAAGAGTAATGCAATTTCATACATGAAGATGATAGAAGACCCAGTTTGAGCCTATGAAAGTTGCAGCTTAAGAATGCTTTTCTTTGCAAAGTGACAGAACCCTCATCATTTTGTATACAATCAAACTACAAATACAGAATGAGAGTAAAGTTATCAGGCTCATAGTAGACAGTCAAAAGGAATTAAGCATACAGCCACAACATAGTATAAGTTAAAATCCACTTAAGGGTTTTCAATAGAAATCTTCCAAATTCATGTAATAAGAAGATATTTAGAAATGATCATATATATAGATAGCCATAGCCTTCCATGAAGGAGAACGCTAGATACATTAAGAAAACACTAAGGTATTCAAGTCTAGCCATGATTTCTAATGCTAACTCAGGACTCAGAAGAAGGCGAAGTCAAAAGAATGTGATATAGAGATCAGAAGATGAAGGAATTGCCTTTCTTCTTATCTGTGGATTCATGTGAGGTACTCAAACCCATTCACCATGGCGGCCTCAAGCACATAGAGGAAGAAGTAGCCATGAAGACAAAAAAAATATACATCAAAAGTTATCATGGCCATGGCTAAGCGCCTAAAGAAACCTATGATAAATGAAAAAGATGGTTTAATCCATGGCATAGAGGTGTTTCCGTTTTTATTTTCTGTGAAAATCTTCTAGAAAGTTGAATTGAAACAGCAGAAAGATGGAGAATTTGGGTTCAAAACCCTAACCATGGCAGCTGGAGGAGAGAGTTTTCCAAAGTTGCAAAGTAAAAATGAATGTGAGAATTTAGGGCTGCCATGTTTTGTTTTAGGGTTTTCGTTAAGCCCTAGGATGGAATGTGATTTTAGTCACATTGAATCTTCATTTCCATGTGCATATCTAATACTCATCATGGTATTTTATGACCAACTTATGTTTGTCTAGTCTCAAGGATTAGAATGAAATGCCTTAGGTCCCTTTTGGTGTTTATTGCCTAGGCTTTATGCCTTAGTGCAATTTGATTATATTGCATATCCTTAGATATAAAAACACATTTATGTCCCTGGCAAATAGGTCCACACACCCTTAGATCATTTTTGCAAAGTAGATAGAGAGTAACCCATATAGGCTTTTATTTTGTTTTCATTTTTTAGTGATTTTTATAGAAAATCATATTCCAAAAGAGATTTAATATACTTGGCATAGTGAATAAAGCCTTGTATTACTATTTTTTCAAAAGTCCAATCAAGATAGAATAGCAAAATAAAACTGCAAATATTGTAAGGAAAATATTTAAAGTAATATTCTTTATAAATTGCTTTTGGATATTTGTCATTTCAAGTAGTTAAAGCTGAAAAGAATCTAGGCATGATCTTTTGTATATTTGATTTTCTATCTAGGAGAAGTTGAATAGATAAGGACAAATTGGTGCTTTTATTAAGTAGATAAAGCATGTCTTAAAGAAGATTTTGGTGGGGGCCACTCGACCGAAGATTTTGGCAACTTTTGCACCCAGTTTGGAAGCATTTTGGAGGGTTATTTGTCAACTTTTTAGAGGAGCTCAAAAATGGATTTGCATGTCTATTTTTAGGAGCTTTTTTCTAGTTTTTTCTCTTGGGAGAGCTTTTGGCAGGCATATATTGGAGAAATCTTAGTTTCCTCTAGTTGGTTGGAGAATATTGTTTCTTCTCTCTTGAGCATAGGCAGAGAGTTTGTAGACTTATTTTTGACTCAGTTTTATCAGTTTCTCATGTACTCCTTCTAGTCTAATACAACAGAACCCTTATATTTCACTTCTTTTGCCTCGTAATTATAGTGTTGACTTGATGTCTCATTGTGATAATGAATAATTTATCCTTTGTCATATCTCATTATTGTGAAAGTATTGTGCAAATTGTTCATGTGATTTAGGTTGTTTGATTGTGTTCAAATTGAACCTTCATACAAAGTAATTTTGAATTGTATGTTCCAAGTGAGGTTGTGAGAGTTTCATGTTTAAGGGACTATTTGTGGGTAGGAATCTCAGATAGATTAAAATTTACAAGCTATTTTTCTATTTAAGTTAGTTTTTATTTCAGTTCACCTTCTCCCTTTTCCCTCAGCAAGTAAGTTAGATTAGAAAGATCATTAGGAGAGCTAGCTCACTCTGGAGGTTCACTCCAATTTTTAGGCAACCCACAGGCCTAGGAGTGTTCCCATGTGTCAACAGATAGCTAGGTTGGAAGCTAGGAAAGGGTGCATAACTAATTGATAACAGTTTTTGGCATGCCCAGTGGGATAGATTGGACTGTTTAGTCCAATAACATGTTCATATATCACTGATATGTGATGTGTATGTCAGTGATCTCAGCCTTTGGAGGCAGAAAATCAAACCCATCTGGCGACTCAGAGTTCAAATCTACTGGATTTAGTATAATCAAGTGATGGTATGTTACAAAAATCATCTATTCATTCAATTTTCTAGCTTTTATATGAGTAGAAATGTTGACTTTTCATAGCCAACATGTATACCTATCCCCATATTATGAAAATGCCACTTATCTATCTCCATGTCAGCCATATCAAACCAATTATGCTATTGTTTCTAATTCTGTGGTTTTTCAAAATTAGCATCCCCAACATAATTACCACCCACCACCCTTACTCAGCCTCCTTACCAGCTGTAGGCAAGTAGCCATAATGCTAGTTTTAGTCCAAATAATTAGGATGCTTACCGCATACCCATTCGTACCCAATCTTTTAGTCAGCTTAAAAATTCTAAAATTAAGGAGCTTCAAGACATTCTGTCAGACTATAATAAGTATATAGATGAGATTAAGAGGCAACATGAATATAATCAGCAACAAGAGGAGATTGCAAGCATAAAGAGTATGTTGTTTGATTTCATGCGTGACTTCACAAGACAGGTAGAAGAGATTAAGGAGCAACATGAGTATAACTTATAGGAGGAAGAATGGGTTTGCTTAGGTTATCAGTACCAACAAGAAGGGGAATTTCAAGGAAGGCCATATGAAGAGTTTAATTTGCAGTAGCAAGAGTCAGATCACCAATCTTACCTCCAATAGTCAGAGCAGCAACCTTGTCAGACCTTTAGTTCTGACCAAGAGTTGGAGACACAAAGGAGGCAGTTTGAAGAGAAACTAGAGAGGGAGGCAGTTGCAAAAACAAACCTTTTTCTTGCTTGAGCCCAAGCAGCTCCTGTTCTTCTAGAACAACTGACTTAAGAAGAGGTGTGTAAGTATAAATTTCCAAGTTTTAGGTAGAGTAAAGGCCTTGCTTCCTCGATCCAACCTCTCAAGCTTGAAATACTGAGTTTCAATAGTCCTCACCCCTTGGAAATTGAGGAAAATAGTCATATTCAACATAGTGTAGTTGCAGACCAGCCACTTGAATAGCCTCTTTTCCTCTAAGAAACTCAAGAAACTCCCCAAGTTTCCCAACCAAATAAATCTGATTGTCCTGTCACCATTTGCCTTTATAAGGATGAACCTATTGTCTTACAAAATGACTCATTCACCATGAAGGAAGGTAGAAATGTAAATTTATTACATGTAGCTATGGAGGAATATCGGTTAGAGCAAAAGAAGATCAAACAAGAAAAGACTTCTCATGATGAATCTTTCAGTGTTTTCACTAGTGAGATTCCTTGTTTTGTGGGAGATGATTAAAATCTTTTAGAAGATCAACCAGCGCAACCGGATATGAAGCAAGAGATTGCTACTATTTGTGCAGCATCCCCAACTGAATATGGGCATAATGCATATGAAAAGGAATTTGATTCAAACTTGACCCTGAGCCCTTTACATTTTGATTCATTTGAAAAATTTTCTAAGGTTGTTTATAAGATGAATAAAAGCAAGATTCAGAGATTGGAGGACAAAAGTTTCCAATTGTGAAGACAAATTGCCCAAGTTCAAATGGAGAGAACACTAGAAAAGGAAGATTTAGTTTCTTTGTTTGATCAGCTGCCTACTTTTATTGGTGATGATGAAGACAACATGCAGGTGCCCAACTTACCAGCTAATTTCAAATACCTAGACGATATTGTAGAAAATGATGCACTACTATTACATAAAGGTAGTGATGAGATTGAGGCCTCAGTTTAGTTTGAAGAGCAAAGAGACAATTTGGTTTCTGAATCTAGCATGCTTGTTTCACATGAAGACCTTGACTAACAGGCTAAACACAAGGTTAAATCAAATCAGATTCTTTATGAGGATGAGGCATCTAGTTTGTTCTCAGAGCTCCCATTGTACTGTGGTAAAGAGGCTTACATGAATGAGACTAAGGCAGCTTGCTTGGACGAGCAATCAAGTCAACCAACTGAAGATGATCAACCTTTCCAAGTCAACCTTATGCTTGATTGCCAAGATCCTGATTGTTTAGCTTGTACAGAGCTTGGCACTCTAATGAATTCATGTAGTGACCAAATGAACAGATCTAAGAAGCAAAATGATGAAATCCATTCTAGCGAGGGACTGGTTAGCGAGTAGGTAAATGAGAACATCCTCATTTCAGATAGTCAAGAAATTGATATACATGCAAACATTGTTCAAATTGAGAAGAAGCATGAAACTTCTTTTCAAGGTATGGCTCTTGATATTTTTCCAAGTTCTCAAGAAATCAGTCAAGAAGATACCTCAGAGCCTAATATGGATCAAGAAACTCATGGTGGGTTTGATGAAATTTTGTGTACTAATATAATTGGTGAGTTTTGTGCAAGGTTGGGTGACATGTTTTCAAGTGATCTGAATCAGAAAAATAAGATTGAAATAGTGAGCAACCAGTAATAAAATTTAGGTTAACCCTTTCAAGAGGTTACCCCATTAGGGATTTAGGCGATGAGGTGATCGACAAGTTTCAAAGGATTTTTAGTGCTCATAAGAGTGAGCTTGCAGTTGAGGAGCAGCAAATCCAACTTGCCCATTCACAGAAAACCAGGGGTATGACTGGATAGAATCAAGGGATTCAAACCTTTAGTTGTAACCTTCAAAATACAGTATGGCAGTTTATAAGTTGTGTTCATGTTTTTCACTCCTCATTGTCAATTTGTAAGCATGTGAAGCATCCTCAGCTACTTAGGAGGGGGAGTTATTTCACCCAATTAGTGAAAGGATTTGTTTGATCAGCTTCTTTGGCTAGTTAGAGTAGGATAGAGTTAGTGTTTCAGTCAATAAGTGCTTCATGCACATTTCCTTTCAGTTGTTTTATTTCCCTAAGTCCTAGTGCACATGTTTTCTGGCCACCAGGGCCTTTTAACTTGCTTTCAGTTTGGTTTGGTTTAATTTTTTGCTACTATTTGGAGTAGTTTAGAATACTGAGTTTTAGCTTTTTGAGTTTGAGATAAGCAGAGTATGACTCGATGCCCAATGGACAGTTACGAAAACTAGTCATTATGCTTAGCAGGCAAGCATGTAGTAGAAGAAGCCAGAAATGTTACCACTTTTCTCTTCATCTCAAATTGGTAGAGTTGGAGTATATTTAGTTCATTTTAGATGAGGAAGTTTTTAACATTTACCTATTGTCTTGTTGAAGTGCTCGAGACATTCAATTATGTTACAATTCACTTGTTCAATAGAAGAGAAAGAATTTTCAGATCATCATTCATTCGCTTTGCAGATTTACATTAGAGATATGAGTTATTTCATTTCACAGTGCAATGGTTATTCAATTTACAAATGAGATACAACAACTGCATAAGAATTGCATTGAATGAAAACATAACACATCAAATGTCACACACAAGCCATGGGAATAGCTGAACTAGTGCAAATATAGGAAGTATACTATGCATCTGGAAATAAGAGAATGAAAGGGCATATCCATCATTGCCTGTTTGAGGACTTGGTTTGATCTCCATTGCATCTGGCCCCTCCTCGCTCCCAATATTTGAGTGAACCTACACATGACAAAAGTTTTGTTAAACCTTCAGATATGGTTGCCTATGAGCCTATCAACAGAGGCATAATACATTGCCTATGGTGCACTAAATCAAATACGAATCATTCACATACAAGAGAGACTGAAAGAGAAACAATCATTAAGCATTACTATTTTATCTAACATGTTTGTTTCCTATGCAGGTATAGGTAAAATCATATTGTTGTTTTGAAAACTATTTCAGCATGTGGTGTAAAGTGGGCTCCCACAAGGGTTGAGCCTAACATGCTGCCCCTGATTCTTAGAAGGGGATGGAAAAGGAGTACCGCATTCACTGAGTGCATGAGTTTCAATCTCATTGCCCACCTATGATTTCTAGTTCAAGTTGGATGAAATGAAAAACATCAATGAGCATTAAGCTCTTCACAAAGCTGATCAATGAAGTATGAAACTAAGTATAGGTATGACCAAACAGCCAAATATCTATTTCTATTGTTTGCTGTCACAATATCATCGTATGCATTCAAATCATGATTTGGGACAGTAGAAACCATAGAATAGCCATGAGAGGCAATGATAGACAAAAGATGCAATAAACATATATTTGATAAGAAGTTAAGAGACATCATTATAGTGCATGAAGATATTAGTATAAGACAGTCAACTTGCAAAACCATTCAAGGTATTCATCATAGCAAAAGTCTACAAGTTACTCCCAAAGACATCATGCACTGTCTTATAGCCAAACTCACAAAGAGCATATGCAAGTGTCCATAATGAACAATTTTAAGGTTATATGCACTATTGAGGTCCGTTGCACCAAAGATTACATATACTCAGTCATGGGATAGTCATACACAAGATGTTGGCAAGAACTTGCATGGCTAATGAACATGATGGGCATAGTCATCAATGCAAATGATCATAAGAGTATAGTACTAGTGTGTCAAACATATCAAGTACATATTGTCATGGGTAAGTGCAAGAAGTTGTGTCCACTTAAGGTGGAAGTTTCGGAGTTAGAAAAAAATCCAAAATCAGGTGACTGAAAATGGGATCCCATTTCTATAAAACGGGATCCCATTCTGTATCACGATCCCAAGCCTAAAATCCAAAACGGGATCCCATTCCTTAACGCGATCCCGAACCTAGAACCAAAAACGGGATCCCGTTGTATGAAACGGGATCCCATTTTTTAAAACAGGATCCCGTTTTGAAAAAGTATTAATTTTTTTTTAAAATGGCAGAGACCCCATTTTTCTCAGCAATAGGCGACAGCTGAGAATGGGATCCCGAGTTGAGTCACCATCAAAACAACAGGTAAGTGGGTATTTCCACTTCTACAATTTAGGAATGAAGCTTCTGAAGTTTCCCTTGTTTGTTTTGGTGTAAAATACAATCAAAATTTAAATTGTAAATTGTTATTTAGGGTTTCTGTTTATGAAATCAATAGCTATTTTTTGACATTTTAGTTGTAAAATATAATTGAAATTTTGAAAGACTATATCATATAAAAGGATAGAATTTGAACAAACTATCAAAATTTTGTTTAAATTTGAGAATTGAATAGCTGTATTTAGACATTTTAGCTGTAAAACACAATTAAAATTTTGAAAATACTATATCATATGAAAGGAGAGATTTTGAACAAACTGTCAAATTTTGATTTTAATTTGAGTGTTGAATAGCTATATTTAGGCATTTTAGCTATAAAAATACAATTGGAATTTTGAAACGACTATATCATATGAAAGGAGAGATTTTTAATAAGATGTCAAAAATTATATAGCATTGGGATGATATATATATATATATATATAGTTTTTATAAAATTTACTTATATCAATGTATGTCATTGTATTTTAAAGGTATTATTGAATAGGTAACTGTCATGTAAAAAAATTACACCAAACCATAATAAAATCTTTATCATGTCCTTCATAATCAAACCTTTAGAGACAACCAACTAATCAAGAATTGAGAAAATTTTACAATTTTTGTGAGAGCCAACGAATCAAGAATGAAATCAAGCCAACAAATGTAACTTTAGAGACACTTGTAGTTGTCCTCACTAGCTAGGTTATGCCCCTGGGATGAACATCATGATGTTAATTGTGATACGAGCCTAACCTCATTGGTAATGCTTCCCCTAATCTTAATGACCTTGATGTAGGCCCCACTCATGATCCTTACAAAGATCTTGCCACCACTAACCTCTTTCATGATAGGTCACTATCCTCACCATCTCCTTAGACCTATAATACCTTGATCTTATCGATTGGGACCAACACAACCCTTTATAATTTGATGTTTTCCAAAATGATGAAGCCATCATGAAACTTATGAAGTGTTCAGACCAGATCCCCATTGTAATCATAAGAAAGACTTTTCCACCATACTTAACACCTATGCTTATTTTGGAGAGAAGGAAAAACCCTTTAGTCCTAAGGCACCCTAGTAGGCATAATAGCAACAAGATATAAGAAGAAACTTGTGATCGATTCAAATGATACAATAAAAATGGACACTTCCCAAGAGCTCTAAGCAATGAAAAACTTCACCTTCCATTAGATACCACTCAGATACAAGATGACTCCCCTCTCCTTGTTGAGGATGTTATAGACATCAACCTGTGAATAGTAGAGGACCCTAAACTCTCTAAGATAGTAGCTCCACTGGACCTTGACATCAAAGAAGGCATAACCATCACCCTTAAAGATTACAGTGATTTCTTCATGTGGTCTTATGGTGATATGCCTTAAGACTCCATCTTTAAAGTCATGCATAATCTTGTGGTTCACCTCAATGCTAAACCTATTCAATAAAAGCTACGCAAAATGCACCCCCAAGTAGCCCTCTTGGTCAAAGAAGAATTGTATAAACTCTTGGATGTGGGGTTCACGAACAGACTATTACTTATCCTAAATGGGTCTCTAATGTGGTCTTAGTTAGCAATAAAACTAAGGGAATTAATGTTTGCACTAACTTTTGAGACATCAAAAAAGGATACCCTAAAGATAACTTTTCTCTACCAAACATTGATATGATCGTGGATCTCATAGCCATATATATAAAATGTTATCATTAATCTGGATATAATATCCCTTGAAACATTTGAGTTAGACATAGAGACATCTAGATTATGGAGAGGTCTATGTAAGAAAACACTTCCTGTAGACTCAACACAAACTTATCCCTCAACCCTCTAAATTGTCACTTACATCATTTGATTACCTTGGAACACACTATAGACAACTCTATACAAATTTGGCAAAAGATATTTTCTCCTAACAGAAAATTGTATATGTAGAAGTATCTACTGCTACATTAGATTTGATATACTTCTTAAAAGGAAAGAGTTGGGACTAACAACTAAATAGAAAACAATAATTTTACAAATAGGAAATAGGAAACAAAATTGAGCTAGAACCATCTTGACTAATTTATCTTTTTCTATCTAGATTGAATTCCTACAATCATGTAAGTTAAAAACAAAGCATCAAATTCTTCATTAAATTTAATTCACAAATCATCAAAATATATTCATCTTAATACTCAGATTAGTCAGGTCTAGGCATGTAGTAACTTCAATCCTATCTCCATTATCAAATTTGGTTGTCATAGGCAACTTCACCAAATTTAGGTTTTCAGATCATGTGGCATGCACAAGATATCCACCTCAAGGTAGTTCTCCAAGTCTAGTTATAGTATTGTAAATGTTCATTATGATTCTACCTAGGTGGTATGATAGTCCATTGGTTTCTAGATGACATCATTCAATAGCATATCTATGCATCTGAACATTCATCTAAGTCATTGATATATATTGACATATATTGAACATTCACCCTTCATTTAATCAAAGCATCAAATTCTTCATTAAATTTAAATCACAAATCATCATAATATATTCATCTTCATACTCAGATTAAGTCCTAGGCAACTAGTAGTCAATCCTAGATCTCCATTATCAAATTTGGTTGCCATAGCCTACAACTTCACCAAATTTATGTTTTTAGATCATGTGGCATGCACAAGATATCCACCTCAAGGTAGTTTTCCAAGTCTAGTTATAGTCTAAAGCAGATGTTCATTATGATTCTACCTAGGTGGTATGATAGTCCATTGGTTTCTATGACATCATTCAATAGCATAGATGCATCTATTCTAATTCATTTCTTTTGTCCAAAATGGTTGTGACAATAAAAAAGAAGTTTATTGAACTCATAATCAATAGGAAACCCCCGGTCATAATAGGAGCTCTTGAATTTGGTACCAATGATTGTGAGTTCATTGTAGAATATGATGAACCTTTTGAACAAGAGAACCTTGTAGACCATGATGCATATCTTGATTTAAAATTGAACATTATCGTCATGTGAATGCTTTTAGCCATCCTACAACCTCCTATCACCCTTCATCCTCTTATAGGGATATCCCACACAACCTCTCCAAGTTGACCATGCCAAACCTAAAGTCACAATCCTAAGAGGTCCCTAATTTCCTCCCAATGATCATGAGAACCTTGTAGATCATGATGCATATATTTTGAATAAGACTATCAACTTCCTTTGCAACAAGAACGTACAAGTCCAATTTACCCTTTTCACCAAGATCAAGTGTCCTTAAGTCCTTATGTTACCTTTGACAAGGGGAACACCACTCTATATTATGCATGCATCTTATGGGTATCCTTCATCATCATCCAATCGAATGCCTATCCAAGAGCCTACTAGTCCTATCCCAACACCACCATGTAATCCCAATCCTAATTCATTGGTCCATCCACCTTGTAATCCATCAATCCTTCATTACCGTCACCACCATCTAATCCTCCAACTTCACATCCTAAATTTAAATCACCTCTCTTAAATGACCTCTATAGACATGTACTATGAACTATATTACTTGAAGACAAACCTATATGCCATCCCTCTCTATTAAGTTTCATCACTCCTAATCCTAATCCATTTCCTCCTATTATCCATCCACCTAATTCTAGACATTCACCCTTCATTGATATATATTGATAGTAAAATAGAGTTTTAAATTGTTCTTAAGGTTTGGGACAATCATCTAGTGTTAAGATCTAGTGCAAATTAAGAGTTATTTAGACTTTAAATTAAATGGGCTTAGTCTGAAGCTAAATAACACACATAAGAGTCAATTGACTAACAACTAAATAGAAAACAACAATTGCAAATAGGAAATAGGAAACAAAATCAAGCTAGAGTTCACCATCAACTAATATGTTTTTCTAGCTAGATCATCCCTACAATCACAAGTTAAACAAAGCATCCTAACCTTCTTACCTCATCATCTATCTTAAAAGTGGAAGATTTAATCGTTACCACATGTACGGTTATATGTCTCTTTGATTATCTAGATAATGCAATTGAATCTCTAAAGTTCACATTCAATGATTTCATTTTTCCTATCAAATGGTAAGGATTCACTCAAATTTTCACATACTCTTGAACACATATATCCAATTTATGAATTTATGATTGATCCAATGCTCAAACCAATGCAAGCATGACTATTGTTTGTTGACCAAGCTTATTAGTCATATTTAGTTAGAGAAATTCATCCAAAACCATTACAAACTATTTGTAGTTTTGCCATAGGAAATGTTGGATCTCCTAGAATGAGTACTTAACATCAAACCAATAGCCAACTCCATAGAAAAATAAACAAAATTGAAACCTTGGACCTAACATATGATAAGAAACCTTGAGAACAAATTCATTATGGTAGTCCTAATAGCCCTACTAGTAAATTGATCTTTCTTGTCTCTCTCACTGTAAATAATAGCTCTTGAATGAAAATCTCTTGATTTGAATTTGAAAATGACATCTAGTTCAAGTTATATAATAGCTCTCGTACATTTTGAAATTTGTACATGCATGTATACATTATCTGTATGTTTAATTTAAATTTATTTCAAGTGTAATTTCTTGTTCACACACACACACACACACACACACACACACACACACACACACACACACACACACACACACACATACATATATATATATATTCTTGATTTAGTTTTAAATTTGTACTCAAGTTTGTATGTTTATATGTATATATGCAGGTTCATATATATATATATATATATATATATATATCATAAATCTGGATGATATTCACTTTGATGTTGAGGACTTCCTCAATGCACAAGATGATCCTACCCCACCTATGCCCCCACCCCCAATGCCAAATGCCCCACCTCCAGATGCCCCAGCTCTAGATGTCCCACCTCCAGACACCCCAGCTCTAGATGACCCACCTCCACCCCCACCTCCACCCCACTTGGAACTGACCAGGCTCACTTGCGAGCCATAATTAATGAAAATGTGGATTCCATACAAGAAAAATTGAATTCCATTCGCAATGAACAATTCATGCCACCTCATGTGATACATTTTGCAGCTTTGATGAAAAATATTATAGATTCTGTGAGGTCTATTGACTCAAACTTTAATGGATTCCAGAAATGGAGAGAGGAGAGGCACCAATTTTATGCTGATGGCCTCTCCTATAAGACTATTTTGGATCTTAAAATCACAAAAGCTCATTTAGCGCAATATTTTAGACATCCCATTACAAATGAACCTATTCCTGCAAATAAGAAAAGAATATCAATCAGGTGGTGTAGGCATGAAGGAATGTCTACCAATTTTGGGGACAGATGGTGGATGGTGTTTGATTATCCACCTCATGCTAATTGTGAGGTTCCTTTATATTTTTTGAGAAAATTATATGTAGAGTTTGTTCTGAATAAAAAACCTAACTACTTTGATTTTAGATCATTCTAGGGTATTGGTGGTGGCATGCCACAACAGAGGTTGGGGGCATGGGTTGATCCCCAACGAACCATGCCTATTCAACCTCTTATTGACCCTCCTGTTGCTGCCATTCCTTTGTGGTACAGGAGCACCTTGGCAAATTAATATTGCCCCAGACAAATCTTTGAGTTTGATTAAATTTGTATGCTTCCACATTGTAATGAGGTTTATCAAGTCATTTTTATGTGTTTAGGTCATTAGGAGTTTCAAAAATACAAAATATTGCAAACCATGTAAAGGTTGTCAATGTAAAATTGGAAAAAAGATGCAAACTTGGAAGGTGAAGAGTCATTTAGCTCTTGCTTCACCCCAAATCAGTTATGAACTGAAGAGACATGTTTTAATTCCTTTAAAACTCCTTGTAACCATGAAGAATTTGTGGGTGGTTGAAGATTTGAGCATGGAATGAGAAAAAAACAATGTTTTCCTGTATTTTCTATCATAAATTTGTTGTCTTTTACTATTGTACGGCCCTATATGGAATTGAATGGATGCCTAATGGATTGAAAATGTTAGATCCTTCAACCACCTTCCATTTGCTTCTTGTCCCATGCATTTTTATTTATTTTTGTGAAAGATATGAGTGTTTTATGAAATGTAATTTTTTTATTTTCCCTGCAACAGTCCTATTGCAGCATTTGGTACGGTTTTTTATGGACAGATACAAGAGCAAGCCATATATTGTTGGAAATAGTATTGAGTCTACTTTCTATTTCTTTTTTTTGCATCAAATTTCATAAGATTTGAATAAGTTATGGCATATGTATTGAGGGTAGGTCTGTAGAGTTTAATTTTTTGAAAATATAGTCTGAAAATATGCATGGTACAACTTGGTATGGCCTCACATTGATGCATATAATAGATGGATGGAAAGATATGTGTTTCTAGTTTACATTTAGTTAGGTTTGGTATAATTTCATTAAGTTTTGTGAGAGATATTGTAATTTTGGTGAGGGCAGGTTTGAACGTTGCCTAAGATTTGTAGTTTTGGGAAAAGAGTCATAACTTTCTCTCCTACCGTTGGATCTTCATGAAAATTAGAGGAAAAATATGTATTAATGTTCTCTTAAACCTGACCAAAGAAATTGGATTAGTTCTTTTATTTTTTAATATTATTGAGGATAGTTTTGGTCCTCCTACCTCTGCATCATATTGGTATCAGAGCTGGCGAAAGATTTGGGTGGTGTGTATTTTTTTTTCTATCATTGAGAAGGCAGGTGAAGAGCGAGAAGATCTTGATTATGTAGATAGATCACCGAGGGAGGAAATCTACACATTTTGGATTTTGTGTTGCTCAGTTGTTTAGTTGCAGGTGCTTGTTCCATCTAGCTGCAAGAAGGATGTTTTCTGAGATCATGTGTGGGCAGACAAGATGAGGTCTGTCATGACCATTCTCCAATAGAGATTTGGTTGGAGAAGAATGCATAGAGAAACCACTGAGGAGAGCGTGGTAGGTGCATCACCAGGATCTACTATTGGGTGAGATGAATGGTTTGGTGAGTTGGTTTGTTGTGAAGCAGTGAGAGAGATGGATACCTGAAGAAGCACTTGATGTTGCAGCCCAAAGAGTACTCCACTGATGGGAGTAGAAGGAGCCTGAGGATGCTCTATGAAGATGGTAGTTTGTTTTGTTGGTTTGTTGGTCACCATTTCTATAGATTGGAAGATTGTAGCTAAGAAGATTGAAGATAAAGACAGAGGAAAGAGACTTTTGTTGCAGATACATTTCCAAGGGACTTAGAAATTTTGTTGGTTGGTTGTATGGTGCAGGAGCACCTTGGCAAATTAATATTGCCCTAGACAAATCTTTGAGTTTAATTAAATTTGTATCCTTCCACATTGTAATGAGGTTTATCAAGTCATTTTTATGTGTTTAGGTCATTAGGAGTTTCAAAAATACAAAATATTGCAAACCATGTAAAGGTTGTCAATGTAAAATTGGAAAAAAGATGCAAACTTCAAAGATGAAGAGTCATTTGGCTCTTGGTTCACTCCAAATCAGTTATGAACTAAAGATACATGTTTTAATGCCTTTAAAAGGCCTTGTAACCATGAAGAATTCGTGGGTGGTTGAAGATTTGAGCATGGAATGAGAAAAAACAATGTTTTTCTGTATTTTCCATCAGAAATTTACTATCTTTTGATATTGTACAGCCCTATATGGAATTTAATGGATTCCTAATAGATTGAAAATGTTAGATCCTTCAACCACCTTCCATTTTCTTCTTGTCTCATGCATTTTTATTTATTTTTGTGAAAGATATGAGTGTTTTATGGATTGTAATTTTCTGATTTTCCCTGCAACAGTCCTGTTGCAGGTATGGTTTTGTACAGACATATACAAGAGAAATCCATATTTGTTTGGAAAGAGTATTGAGTCTACTTTCCATTTATTTTTGTTGCATCAAATTTCATTAAGATTTGAATAAGTTATGGTATTTTTATTGAGGGTAGGTCTGCAAAGTTTAATTTTCTAAAAATATAGTCTGAAAATATGCATGGTACAACTTGGTACGGCCTCACATTGATGCATATAATATATGGATGGAAAGATATGTGTTTCTAGTTTACAATTATTTTAGTTTGGTATAATTTCATTAAGTTTTATGAGATATATTGCAATTTTGGTGAGGGCAGGTCTGAACGCTGCCTAGGGTTTGTAGTTTTGGGAAAAGAGTCATAACTTTCTCTCCTACCATTGGATCTTCATGAAAATTAGAGAAAAAATATGTATTAATATTATTTTAAACCTGATTAAAGAAATTGGATTAGTTCTTTTATTTGTTAATATTATTGAGGATAGTTTTGGTCCTCCTACCTCTGCATCACTTTGCCCTTTCAGCATCGTGCAGTGGTATCCACACTAGGCACATTGAGTGCACTCTCAGGTAGCCTACATGAGTAGACTTCTACGATGGTAGCTCGGGTTAGAGAACATGGAGGAGTTGATGATGGAAGTGGTCCTAGTACCACTCCACATGTGTCGATGTCTCATACATGTACGAGTTGCAATCAGTTGTGTTATGGACCTTATCAGGCAGCTGCACCAACTTCAGCTACACATGCATCATCTGATAATGTGGGCGCTGAATCATTTGTTGATTATTTATTTTCTATGGATCATCCCACTGATCATTCGACACAGGTATATATATAGGTTATGTACACATGTTGAATTTATAACAATTTTTTAAGCACGTGTTTTTAATCAACATATAGATCAATTAAATTGTAATATTTTAACAATTGAATTGTTTGGTGTAGATGATGGCAACATGGACCATTGATCAAATTAATTTTTCATCTACACCTGTTCATCTCAGGCACCCATTTGGGGTACATTTTCAATGATTTATATTTTAAATATTAATTTTATTTACTTGATTTTAATTTGTAATTCAGTCTTGAATGTGTGTACCATTAAATATTTATGAACTTATTTATGAACTGGTTCAAGGTTCTTCCACATTGAATCCTCCATCTCAAGGTGTCTCGAGAGCTCCTCCATCATTGGGCATCTGACATAACACTCTTACTGTATGTATATTGTTTTAAAAAACTATATATACTTAGATTTTTCTATTTTGATATCACTGTATCTGAAAACATGCACATGTACTATTTAATATATTTTAAAAATATGTCTATGTAGGTTGACACAACAATGAGGATGGGCATTGCAGCACACTTGGATAATCCAAGTTTATATCTGGAGTCAACTGCATTTCAGGTTGTTCAAAAACGTATAACATGTACACAAGTCAATTATATATATGTTTTAAAAGCTAATTTGTACACACATGTGATAATTTATAAATGACCTTGTAGGATCTTGTTAGTGACACCTTTCATCAACACACAACACATGCAGAGCAGGAGGACAAAGGAGATGGGTAGTCTGATATGGTATAATTTAAAATTTAGATTATATTTAAATTCAATTAAAATATACATTGTGAAGTTAAAGTAAATTTCTTGATAGATATATATATATGTTGACATGTGTTCAAAATTCTTTTTCTTTTATAGCTTGAGACATGTCATGTAGCTAAGCCTGTAGAGACAGGTCCTAGAATAGAGGATGCACAACAAGTTCCTCTTATGATATAATAATTTAAATATGATAACTTATAAATTAAATTGAATTAAATCACTTTTAATATCGTCTTACATATAATTTCAACTTGAACTTTCTCTTGTATTAAATAGATTGATTCAGAGCATGTAGAGACAGGTCCAGGTGCCCCAGAGCATGCCTCTCAGCCTCACATGGTAATTTAATTTTATGACAAAAATTATAAATTTTAAAAAATTGTCATTAAATCATTTTTAATCATCTTACATCTGATTTCATCTAAATCTTTCTCTTCTACAGAGTGATTTAGGTCATCTGAGTAGTTTGCATGGTGTGAAGAGGACTCTTGATTATAGAGATAGTATGTGATAGGTTAAATTGAACATAGGCTACATAACTTGACTATTTCATGGACTATGTTATATTATACTGTTTGTCATGGACTTTATATATATATTGTTGAAAATGGACTTTATATTTTGAATGTATGGGACTTTGTATATTTTTTGAACATGGACTTGGAGTTTATACAACCTGACTTTATATTTAAATAGTTTATAATTATGGATTTTTTAAGGTTACATATATTTGTAATCTTCCCCTTGTGACTTTATATAAAGGAAGTTGTAAATGACTTTATATATTTACATACTCTTTTGTTTCGTTGAAATGTATTTCATAATTTAACAAATTTATGAGTAGTTCTTTCCAAAACTTGTATATGCAAAAAAAACCACTTGAAAAAACATGTTTTGAACCTGTCTTATTTGATTTGAATCCTAGGAGGATTAGAGGATGTCCAAACTTGTATTTTAGTGTGTTATGTTATAGAATTTGTAGTTCATATCCATAAAAAAACTCTAGATTAGTATGGAAATACACATTCAAGATGAGCATAAGACTTTTGTAATATAATGTATTTGATGAAAGAAGAATTGTATAGTGTTATACATGCACAATTTAATGGTATGAACTTACATCTATATATACATTATATAAACCCTATAAAGTACAATAGAATAGAGCATATAAACCCTGACAAGATATCCAAATATGATAAACTAATTAGAAATTATTGATCAAAAAACCCTAATGAAAGAGAAACCTTAAGGGGGAACCTTAAGTCATGTATGCAATGTTGGGTTCACTAATAAATGTAAATAAATAAATGATTTATGTATAAATTATCTAGGCTAATTAATCTAATGCAAATAATTATGCATTATTAAACCAGATAAAATCTAGAGTTGGGTTGATAAATTGATAGTAATAATATGATAATTAAATGAGGAATTAATTACTTAGTTCTAATATCAACAATAGAAGAATAATGTTGATGATGTGCAAAATTGATTCACCACTTGTTGATGCATATTTTGTCACAATAATATATGAAACTAGTTGTTCCCTACTTGAAAGGGAACTTCTTCCCCCAAGGTTCTTTATCAGAAAATTTGGTTTGTGTGAATAACATAGTTGTAGATGTTGATTGTCCCATATGAGGGGCTCCAATGAAATCAAAGGAATGAAACACAAGGCATTGCTTGCAATTATTCTTGTTACTTAGTAAGAAAGATAAAGAAAACATGTACATGTTCAGTTTTAGACATTCATTAATAATTTCATACATGAATACATACAAGTCCTACCAAGGAATTTTAACAATTTCAAACATGGTAAAAATTTAACATCTTAGACTAGATACTAATCTAGAATACTTTAAGTTTAATCCCAATCTAATAGATTTTATTTAAGAAAATTGCAAAATAAAAGTGAGAAGGAGAAGCTACACTCTTCAATTGCTTTGTCTTGGTAAAATTTATTAGTGGAGCTTTGGCTACCCTTGTGCCCCATTTCTTGATATCCTTCACTAATAATAGCCAAAAGAGAATAACCAATAATAACTAAAAGGAACCAAGTGTAACCACAAGAGGTAAATAGTATTGAAAATCATTTTTATAAAGGTTGCAACTCAAACTATCTATTTAAAAATGCACAAATAGAAGGTGTTCGTCTTATTGCCATTATACTTTTTTCATGGGAAGACACTACTCTGATCATGATAGTGACCAAGCTCATCATCGCTATCATGCTACAATCTAAATAGATAGTACTTTGTAGAATGAAAGGATAAGTAATGGAATAGATAATGAATGAGGCTTAAATCAACATGACACTGTGACAAGGAATTTTAGGTACAATAGCAAGATAAGTGAGTCCTAAAGCATGTCTACAGGAATGGATGCTAAAATGAATGCACAACATAGAGAAAGAATTGAGAAGTATGCAATTTTGTACTCTACAACCACTACCATGTACTTGCTTCCTTAGACCAAGCTCATAAAAAAAACAAGTGCTTGCTTATATAGACCAAGCTTGTACAAAACCACCAAGTAGTATTACATGAAAGCATAAGCCCATTTTAAATCATGTGCCTCATTGCGACCTTTCACATTTCCAAGCATCATCCCACATTCCAAGCCATCACATGTGGTCCTCCTTGTTCTATCAAGTGACCCCAATATTAAATGCATTTCCCAATGTGACTCCCTCATTAAATACATTTCCAATGTCCCATACAACATTACAAGTGTCCCCAAGATTATCTAATCCTAGTGTGGTTTCCACATCCTAAGATGCACCTCATTTAAATAACAAAAATATTACAATATTATTATTATGCAAGGTGTACAACACATCTAACACAACATCACTAAGCTTTTATGGCATCTAAGTGACAAGCTCTACTTGTGTGGTTCCACATGGGCTCATACTTTAAATTTGAAAGGAAAAACTTTGCTACAAGCAGTGTGCCCATATAGAAAAACCAATCAATGCACACTTCAAAAACACAAATACAACTTATTTACTATATAGAGAACTGAAATAGAACTTATTCCATACCTAAGCTAAGGGTGTGTAGATGGCAAGGTTAGGGTCAATCGTTGTGTAGGTTGTCGACCCTTTGGTTGTTGTTTTGTTGTGATAGCTTGGTTGCAATTGTTTTATAGAGTGGCTTTCTTGGTATTTGTTGCTATGCCCTTGTTTAATCTTGTTATTTTTGTTGTTTTGATGGTTCCACTTCTCATGGAACTTGTTCCTCTCATCTTTTGGTTGTCTCTCTATAAAAGGGTTTGGACCCTTTCAAAAACTCATTTTTTTATCAATATCAAAAATTAAAATAGAACAAAAGACAGGAAATATTTTTAGGTGACACAAGATTGCTCATCCCCTAAGATGTTGTTGCATCAAGTTCCCTTGTTTAAAAAATATATGTTCAAAATATACAATATTCATAAGTCTTCATTTGGGGGTTTTGACCTATTGCAAAAACAAACATTGAATGAAGTATTTAGAGCTTTTGCACCATGATTAAGCTAAAACAACATTTGAATACCTCAGGCAAAGAAATTTTGGTTTTCAAGAAGCAGTAACAAAAACGCACAAATTTTATAGGTATATTGATAAAGTAAAACACAATTTTGCAAGAGAATAATAAAGTAAGGAGCAAATACCATTCCATAACTAATCAATCTAGTACAAAACATCAATCATCAATTATTTTCCCACAATTTGCAAAATCTTTAACACAAGGCTAAACAATGGATTTTGCATATATCACAACAAGATCCATCATTGATAGAGCAGGTCTTCACGCCACCTGATATAAAAATAGTACAAACAATTTATCAATATATCATCAAAACATGTATTTCAAAACTATCTAGATTTACACAATTTGTACCTATATTTACAAGTGCCTCTCAAGTTTTTGTTTCAAAGTATGTGATGAATTTGTGATGATAGCCTAAGGATATAAAAGAACAATTTAATTCAATTTCAACTAATAACGCACAAGAAATATCAAAACATGTATTTAATGTATTTAAAAGAACAATAAAAATCTATTTAACTATATTTACCTATATTTACTTATTCCATTGTACCATCTCCATCCTCTCTTTTTTCCAACGCATCGATGATTGTCTCATGGTCTTCCATAGAAAATTTCCATAGCTCTTTATTTGTAGGTTTTCCACGATACCTCTCCAATTTTATATTTGTTGCCAACACCAAATGTGAGTAGTGTATAATCTTCTTATGTGTTTCATAATCTTGGAATGCAGGCAAACCATTCTTCCTTATTAGGTATTTCTGTAGCCAAGTGCCAACAACCAACACCGAACCTATTGCATAATGATAGCCATCATCAAAGAAATTCTTAAAATTTGCTTAAGGGGATCAAAGAAGTTCTTAAAATTTGCTTAAGGGGATCAAAGACTTGTTATCAAAATTTGCTTAAGAGGATGTCTTAAGGGGATCACCAAACTTGTTGGATAAGGAAAACCATCATCATCTTCTTGAGGTGCTGTTAACTTACGTTTAGTCTCCACACAACGAGCCAACTAATATTCTATTTCCTTTTCATTCTTTTTTGGTGCAACAATAGCATACACATGTCCTGTAAACAAATTTTGATTCAATAACTTGCACATGTCCATAAAATTTGGCCAATCAACATACATGCATTCATATGTACACATATAAATAAATAAAAGCACTACAAATTAGTAATGAAGTGAAATAAAATGAAATAATTTGAATTAAATTACCTTCTTGTACAAGGTCTAAAACACAATCATAATCGTCTAATGCAAACAGTTGATCTTTGTCTTCAATTGTTGTTTCATTTTGATCGTGTGCTTGTGCAAGTGTCAATGGTCTTTGCTTCCACTCTTCAACCCATTCTATATTCTCACATGCTTCCCAATCTCCTGAAATACAAAAATGACAAAAACATGCAAGCTCCCTTGTCCAGATAGTCCATGTACTTGCATTCAAACTCCTAAATGAATGCCATTTAGTAGATCCACTGATTGTCTGACAATCAAGTCTATGTAGAATGTTTTCTTTTTCAACCAACCAAAAGAATCGACAAACTGTAGAGTACTCACTTGATCCAGGTGTACATAATATTGTATTGCACCAATCTACAATCCCACGTGCATCTTTAAATTTTACTGCATCCTCAAATTTCAATTGTTGTCTAGCAAGAATTCTTTTAACACACGCACTAGCTCCATCATGTTCTCCTTTACCATGTCCAGCTTAAAAAAAAATCCACATATGTTAGACATTATTCTCCTTGTGAATCCTACTTAAACAACAAAACATTCAAGCATTCTTGAACTGCCCTGTACAATTATCTGACCATATAAGATGTTTAGTCATCTGGATTCCTCTTTCTCTTAAATTTGTATAAAATATATTGAAACAATATTGAACAAACTCTAATGAGTGTAACCGGTTGTCACTCAAATAGAAATGATACTCCCTCAAAACTTTTCTATCATTCTCTGTGCTATCATCTGCATGTCTATAAACAATATGAACAAACATAGCAACCTGCACTGAATTGTAATATTGTGATTGAATTTCCTCTTGCGAAGCTAAAGTATAGTTTTCTGCAAAATCAACCATTGATAGTATAGTACCAACTGGAAATGTGTTTCTACATTCATGAAATTGTCCATCAAGCCATCGAGCTTGCTGAGAGTGCTTGACATATTTTGGTACAATTTTACTCTTAAATTCTGACATGAATGCATGCACACTAACCTTTTCTGTAATTAAATCACAACGCTTTCCAAATTTTCCATCTTTTAAAGAATATTTAACATTCTTAAATCTTTTAACATCCACTAATTGTTGTCCAAAATGATTTTCAACACTTTCATGCATACAAACTCTTAACAAAGAAAGATTGCCACAACTAGTGCATTGTCCAAAAATACATGAATTTAAATAAAATGATTTTTCATTAGATCTTTCACAGAACAAACTTGATATAAACTCTTTTATTGCTTCAGTTGGCATATTAATATCACATTGCTATATAATCATGTTACTATGTAAAGTACAACGTATATATTGAAACACATCATAATAATAACGAAATTGAATATGCGTTTTACAACAACAAGATATTCGTTGCTTATTAATGTTTACATACCATGGTTTACATTTTTCAAAAGATCTTTGACTTATTTTAATATTACCAGGTAACACTAATTCATCACAAAATTTTCTAGAAAATTCTATTTGTGTTGTATCTAATAGGTGTTTTGGATGAGGATCACAAACTTTGGACCCCACTCTTAATTTGAAAACATCTCTAGCATTAAATGATACCGTAGTATTATCATGCCAATATTTTTCGATCAAAGATCTGATTTCAACATTCAGTTTCATGTCAGATCTCGGGAGTGAACCACTAAAACTCCAACATTGGTTAATTGGATCATTTTCTATACTTTCTCTTCTTTTTGCCACTCTTACTAATGTTTTAGGATGTAATTTTAGAATTCCACTAATATTGCTTACCATTCTTCTATTCAAAGTTGTTTTATTCACTATAGCAGTTGTTATAGCTCGTCTTGCTGCATTCTTATCTTTGGATCGACTATTACTTCCAATAGACTCAATGGCACTAGCAACAGTGGATATAACATGTTTTAGTGATTGATCTTTTCTTCTTGGTTTAACAAAAATGCCTAACATTTTCATTACTTTTCTCATTTTCCACATTCTCATTAATTGCATCATTAGTTGACATTGAAATGATAATTTTTTACAATAAAAAAATTCCTTGTATAATCTATTGGAATGTGTTCTTATTTGTCTCCAAGAAATTTTACCAGGAAGATTATCCAAAACATCTCTTTCAATTTTGAAAAAATAATTCTCATTTTCAACATCACATCCTGGATTTTCATTTTCATTTTCAACTTCAAAACAATTTTCATTTTCGACAATAAAATAGTTTTCATTTTCATTTTCAACAAAAGGATTTTTATTTTCATTTTCAACAACAAAACATTTTTCATTTTTATTTTCAACAAAAGGATTTTCATTTTCATTTTCAACAACAATTTGTTTCAAATTTTGATCTCTACGAATATTATCAATCTCAACATTGTTATATCCAACTTGTTTTAAATCTCCTATCAACACTATTTCCATTTCATTCAAAGGTGGATTTGAAGAAGTACCTGGATTTGTGCCTATTGAAACATTCTCCATAGCATTGACAGAGGGATTTGAAGACACACCAGGAGTAGTTTGTATAATCATATTAGTTTCCACATTCACCTCTTGCAAATTTGCATTATCTACATCCATTGTCTCCTTAATGTTTTTATCTTCAATAGTTGTGGAATTGGATGCTTCAACATTATTCATTGATTGAATCTTTATTCTTCTATCTCTTTGTCTTTTTGCCTCCTTCTCTCTCTTTGCTTCAATTTCTTCAAGGGTTAATACCTTCCTATCTTTTCTCTTATTACGACTTTGTGATCCCATGATTCAAAAATTTATCAAGCATGTACAAATGAATGTCAAAAACTTGAAAGCCTTTCTTCTTTTTTCAAGTCCATCAAACAAGTACCAATTCAACAAAATTTCACTCAAACAGTGTCTCAATGATGGCTTCTATCAAAATTTAAACAATATTCAAAGTTGATGGACCTGCAAAAGAAAATAAGATGGTATAGAATGCTGCAAATGTCGCTGTTGGTCGTATTGTAGAGCAAGTTGTAGGACTGACAGTCATAGTATAGTCTTATTAAAAAAAATAGACAAATAATAAATGGGATCCTGTTTAATAAACGGGATCTCATTTTGTTTTGCATCGGTGCAGTAGAAACAGGATCCCGTTATTTAAAATTTGAATTTTAAGCTCAATTTTTACTTTGTAACCTGGTTCAGGAAATGCTTTAAGGACCCGAACCTGACCTCTGGACTTGGTTTGACCTGCAACTTGAAGGTTCTTGAAGGTCATGTCAATGTCACAACAAAATATTGACTTTGGGCATATATCTAAAGGTGTATTTTGCAGAATATTTTGACGAAATTAAAATCTATTATAAATGAGATAGTGTAGATTCCAAATATATAATTTTTTTACAATTGGATTAATTTTTCTATTTTTTAATCAATTTCTGATGAAATAGGTCTATAAACTTAAATTATCAAGGTTTTTTAGTATTTTAATAACTTTTTATTAAAATTTTTTTTTGTAAAACAAATTGTAGGAAAACATACTTTAGACAATTCTTTTCAATTTAAAAAAATAAATTTCAAAAAATGTTAAGTTTAGGTCATCTTATGCGTGGCGTACATGATTTTTTAAAAGACAAAAAATGGCCAATAAAAAATTAATTAAAAAAATATTTAATAAAAAATTACAAAAAAATATGGAAAACGTGCTTTATTGAGTTACAAATCTTTTCCTAAAAATATTTTCAAAAATATGGTTATTTAGGTCAAAATATGGATGATGTACACGTACATGGTATAGTTAAAAAAAATGACTTTTAAACAGTGGTTTTTAGAAACGCCTATTCAAAATCAATTTCTATCATCTGGGTATTGAAAAAAATTACATATTTGGAAACTAGACTCCGAGTACTACATTTCATATTTATTGACTTTTTCCATGATTCCACCTTTAAGTGCTTCAAATTTTTAGGTCAAATGTGACAAATTCTTAAAATCACGGAGAACACTTCCAGTTTTTGGCCAATAAGTGGACACAACTTCTTGCACACACCCTCATGCTACACAAAAAGTAAAAGAGTCATTATCATTATGTATAATGTGTATGCAAGAACATTTGGTATAATACAGTGAGCTTGACAGCATGTATGTTTATATCACAGAATCCATGTGGAGCAACAGACACAATAAACTTATAATCGTTCCTTTTCCTGCCTGACTGTCACTACAGTAATATTTTCTAGCAAAAATAGAACAGTAAGTGAAATTACATAGCAAAGATATCTTGCATAAGGAAGGCTATCATTCATTATGAGTTCTTATGTTTCTACAAAGATGAACTTAAGCATTGAGAGGTCATGACCCAGAAATGTCAGAGAAAGGAATGTTACATAAGACACAAAAGCTGGCTTATTAGTGTTCATATTGGAATGGAGATGCCTTGGTTGTTGTTTTACAAATAATCTCTTGTTGTCACTGCTTTTATGCTTTTTGAGGTGACACTAAAAATGGCCTTTCTTGCATCCAAGATTCTCAGTGTTGCCTTGGTAAGCGGAGTTCTTAACAAATAAACATTTCTTATGGTATGAGTTGCAGTGGTATAAACACATTACAATACACATGGTTATCTATAGTTTGCTAAAATACAGAGGACCGAACTTCTTGTGAATATAAAAGACTCAGTTTTGAAAGGGCAACTAGAAAATATATGGAATGAATAATCAAAAAAATTTCTAGCATACAAAATTTCTCTTTTGTGTCTCATATCCCTAGCACTTTGAAGGCTATCCAGAGGCAGTTATATAATGTAACCATATCCATAGAAGAAATACATTATACAAATTGTCACACAGAATCTAAGGAAACCAGACATCATTTTGTCACGACCATGTATAATGTCTTTATATGGGAAAAGAGAAAACTAAAGTTTTGTTCATGCCATTACCAAAAGGATGAGGTCCTGATGATCACGTTCATCTGTAGTAGGAGCAGAGAAAAATGAGATCATAATCCTTGTCCCATGATTGATCTCATCAAATGTCATTCCTTCCAAATCAGAAGGATGTCATTTGGCTATAGTAGAAAATGAATAAAAGGAAAAGCATATTTTGTGCCAACAAGGGAACAACCTAAAATGCATCTTTCTTCATAAATGACAACACCCATATCAGTTTGCTTCATGGAATCATAGATACAAAAGAGATGGAGAGAGTTTTCTTCTCAGCAGATAGGAGGAATGAGTAAGTGGCCACGACCTCTTAAGAACAGTTTGACATTATGGTCTTCTACATATAGGAAAGTAAGAAACCCAGTTTGAGCGGCTACTCGAGAGTGCTTCTCAATAAGCCCTTATCATGATATGTGGACAAATTTTAGATACAAAGGAAGAGTAATGCAATTTCATACATGAAGATGATAAAAGACCCAGTTTGAGCCTATGAAAGTTGTAGCTTAAGAATGCTTTTCTTTGCAGAGTGACAGAATCCTCATCATTTTGTATGCAATCGAACTACAAATATAGAAAGAGAGTAAAGTTATCGGGCTCATAGTATGTAGTCAAAAGGAATCAAGTATACAGCCACAACCCAGTATAAGTTAAAATCCACTTAAGGGTTTTCATTAGAAAGCTTGCAAACTTGTGTAATAAGAAGATATTTAAAAGTGATCATATATACAGATAGTCATGGCCTTCCATGAAGAAGAATGACAAATACATTAAGAAAACACTCAGGTATTCAAGTCTAGTCATGATCTCTAATGCCAACTCAAGACTCAGAAGATGGCGAAGTCAAAAGAATGTGATATAGAGATCAGAAGATGAAGGACTTATGTTTCTTCTTGTTTGCAGATTCATGTGAGGAACTTGAACCCATTCACCATGGAAGCCTCGAGCACACAGAGGAAGAAGTAGCCATCAAGACCAAAAAAAAAGATACATAAGAAGTTATCATGGCCACGGCTAAGGGTCTAAAGAAAACTGTGATAAACAAATAACATGGTTTAATCCATGGCACAGAGGTGTTTACCTTTTCATTTTCTATGAAAATCTTGTAGAAAGTTGAATTGAAATGGAAGAAAGATGGAGAATTCAAGTTCAAAACCCTAACCATGACTGCTAGAGTAGAGAGTTTTCCAACGTTGCAAAGTAAAAATGAATGCGAGAGTTTAGGGCTGCGATGTTTTGTTTTAGGGTTTTCATTAAGCCCTAGTACCGAGTGTGAATTTAGTCACATTGAATCTTCATTTTCATGTGCATATCTAATACCCATCATGGTATTTTATGACCACCTTATGCTTTTCTAGTCTCAAGGCTTAGAATGAAATGCCTTCAGTCCCTTTTGGTGTTTATTGCCTAGGCTTTATGCCTTAGTGCAATTTTATTATATTGCATATCCATAGCTATAAAAACTCATTTATGTCCCTTGGAGATAGGTCCATATGCCCTTAGATCATTTTCACAAATCAGATGGAGAGTAACCCGTATAGTCTTTTATTTTTCTTTCAGTTTTTAGTGATTTTTATAGAAAATCATATGCCAAAAGAGATGTAATATACTTGGCATAGTGAATAAAGCCTTATATTACTATTTCTGCAAAAGTCAAATCAAGATAGAATATCAAAATAAAACTGCAAATATTGTAAGGCAAATATTTAAAGCAATATTCCTTATAAATTGCTTTTGGATATTTATCATTTAAAGTAGTTAAAGCAGATAATAATCTAGGCATGATCTTTTGTAGATTTAATTTTCTTTCTGGGTGAAGTTGAATAGATAAGGACAAATTGGTGCTTTTATTAAGCAGATAAAGCATGGTTTAAAGAAGATTTTGGTGGGGGCAACTTGATAGAAGATTTTGGCAGCTTTTGTAGCTAGTTTGGAAGCATTTCAGAGGGTTTTTTGTCAGCTTTTCAGAGGAGCTCGAAAATGGATTTGCATGTCTATTTTTAGGAGCTTTTTCTAGTTTTTTTCTCTTGGGAGATCTTTTGGTAGGCATATATTGGAGAAAGCTTAGTTTTCTCAATTTAGTTGGAGATTATTGTTTCTTCTCTCTTGAGCATAGGCAAAGAGTTTGTAGACTTATTTTTTACTCAGTTTTATCAGTTTTGCATGTACTCCTTCTAGTCTAATACATCAGAACCCTTCTATTTCACTTCTTTTGCCTCGTAATTACAGTATTAACTTGATGTCTCATTGTGATAATGAATAATTTATCCTTTGTCATATCTCATTATTGTGAAAGTGTTGTGCAAATTATTCATGTGATTTAGGTTGTATGATTGTGTTCAAATTGAACCTTCATACAAAGTAATTTTTAATCGTATGTTCCATGTGAGGTCGTGAGTGTTTCGTGTTTAAGGAGCTATTTGTGGGTAGAACTCTCTGATAGATTAAAATTTAGAAGCAATTTTTTTGTTTAAGTTAGTTTTTATTTCAGTTCACCTTCTCCCTTTTCCCTCAACAAGTAAGTTAGATTAGAAAGATCATGAGGAGAGTCAGCTCACTTTGGAGGTTCACTCCAATTTTGAGGCAACCCATAGGCCTAGGAGTGTTGTCATGTGTTAACAAATAGCTAGGTTGGCAGCTAGAAAAGTGTGGATATCTGATTGATAATAGTTCAAAGTCAGCAAGTCGGATAGAAGTTGAACTTTTGAACTAGGAGTTGGAGGTTCATAATTTCAAAGAATTCCCGACCTCCCAACAACAAAGGAAGACTTCAACATCAAGATGCAAAGAAAACTAAAGGTGTGCAACCTTAAGGCAAGTCGGTGAGTCGGGTGGTTCAAGAACTTGTGCTCACCAACTTTAGTTCAAAAATATGAAAGATCACCGACAACTGAATATAGCTAAGTAGAATTTGGCCCAAGGGAAAAACAAAGGGAAAGACCAACAACAAAAAAAAATGAAGCAAAAACAAAGAATGGGCATGGACACCTTTTTTACAAAAAAGGGGGCAACAAGAAGTATACTTGAATTATAACTTTGAGAAAGGTAATTATTTCCTTACATCATGCATTTAATATACTATCACTAATAGCTACTATAAATCGATGACACTTCACACCTACATGATTATTTGACCCCTATTCAACAATCCCACCATATCTTGGTATATGGGTGGATAGAAATAGGTTAAGTAGATAATCTCCTCATCTAAAGAAGTACCAACTTGATGACATTTTAAAATGTTATCTTGAGTTAGTTGTTGTGGCATGATCTTAACTACAACATGATTATAGAGAAACAATAGTTATAATTTGAAACAATATTGTGGTATGTTCTTAAATTTTGTGTGGGCATAACTTAGCTCTACACATTTGAATACATTGCAACTAGACCATGTACAAAGGAACATCATACCTAACATCATGAATTCTTCAAGAAGACTATCCCTTAACCTTAATCGCTAAACTTAGATTCATAAATGAATTTCAACATGGTTACCTATTGAGCTACATATAGGTTGCTATGAATAACTGGGATTGGATAGGCCCCCTAAAAGCCACATTTATCATCAATACTTAGAGCCAACATATGTGTATATAATTTAAAAATCAAACTAAATTGGTTTGATTGAGACTAGTAAGAAAGGATGATCTACCTTACTCTCTTATCAAATTCAACTTTTACAAGATTGTAGTGTTTTCCATGTCTAGAATTTCTTATACAACATTGGAAACTAAAGGGTGTCACAATTTATTATCCTTTCCTAATGTCTAAACTAAATTTATCATACATAATAAGGTAGGCATCAAGTTCGTATGGGCGTCATGTCATCATTAGGATAATTAAATATAAAACAAAAGGTTAATTCTCCATAAATTTTATAGAACTAGTGCAACAAAGATTCACCTTGTTGCATTAGCATCTCTCATTTTGAGAGAGGCTACTACCTTGCTTCCACCTCATGTAACAAACCATCTACACATTAAATCTCAAATAATATCTTTTTACTCCTATTCTCATGAATCTAAGTTGAGTTTATGCAACTAAATTGCACATAATTAGAATATTATACATATGAAATGTTGCTCATTAGAATCTTGTTTTATTAATAAACCATACATTGTTCAATAAGAATACACAAATAATGCTAAAGGACATAATTTCCTACATAACTCAATAAAGCTCCAAAATATCTTATTTATTGTTAGTGTATATATATTTCATGCACTTAGACTTAAACCTACTTAGGTGTGCCTTCATACAATCTTGACACATGCCACATTGAGGTGTCAAGGTTGGTGGGTGGTTAGGAGAGGTGTCACCAAGTTGTGCACTAACTAGCCACTCACACTAGTTTTTTAGGGAGGCAACTCGCCACCACTCATAGTTGAGGAGTCCTTTCCTCAACTAACAACTTCCTCTCATCATCTATATGTACAAGATTATTTGACTATCAATCTACTTTGATTTGATACTTGCATTTGTTTAGTTGATCTTGTACTCTAATATGGTATCAGAGCCGATATGAAATCGTTTGCTAGTTCATTATCAAAGTTCGTGGTCAAGGTGTCAAACCTAAGCTCGTGGATAGACTAGAGGAGTTTTCCTATGTGTTGTGTATAAAGGTCGTTGAAGATGAGAGAGGGGTCGATCAGCAGAGGAGAAGGTACCACGGAAGGATGAACTCAGAGGACACAAGGTTGTGCTTATTGTTCTTCCTTATCATCTGCCTAAACTGGAAATCAAGCCTGATTTGGGCTTTGTGGAAGGTAAAAATCTGCTTTAAAGGCAGCCTGGGGTTTGACCCTAGTTCCAGACACCCCTGGCTACCTGCTATAGATGCCTCGAGCCTTAAAGAAAGGCTGGAGACCCGTTTCTTCTTTTGAGCACTCTGCATGAATCTTTGTGCACTGCAAGCTGCCCTTCACCTAGCGCAAGGAGCTTCCCACGGATGCCGAGCCTCCCTCACAACCCATGTCGAAGCCTCTGCCAATGTTTGTCTTTTGTTTATAGTTGTTGGTTTTTTGTTTGTATTGTTGTGGTGGTCAGCAACCCTTTGAGGCTCTTCCAAACCCTCATGTGGGTACTCTAAACGCCACACTCTAAAGGCGAAGACTGAAGCCACAAGATGCACTTGCGTAGGCCCTGCACCAGGCACCATGCCAATAGAATCTATGGGCTTGTTAGGGCTGATTAGTGCATGTTCAAACCTGTGAAAAAGTAGAACGGGCCCTACGAAGGGTTTTAAAGGTAGAGCCACCCTTGCCTGGCCCTGTGAAGGGTTTGAAAGGTGAATTGACCCCTGTTCGGTGTTGTGAGAGGAAAATTCGGCGTTGTGAGAAGGAAAATTCGGCGTTGTGAGAAGGAAAATTCGGCCTGTGAAAGGCATCAGCCCTATGTGAAGGCATATTCAGCCTATGAAAGGTGTCAATGTTAGACAAATCTACCCCAAATCTTTTTTATATTTCACAGATTGCAGATAGGGTGTTTTAGAAGACATCGATCCTTCATAGCCCAAGTGTGCGGAGATGAAAGTGCTGCCCTACCTCCCTCGCAATCATTTACCTATGCTTGGCTTCCTGCTCCATTTTTTGGGCTTATTTACCCTAATCTTCCCCCTTGTTTAAAAATTGCCCTAATTTTTTTGTTTTGCAAAGTCATTTAAACTTATTTCTTTGCAAAACCTTTTTTTGTTTTGAAAAGCATTTAAAATTATGCTTAGTATTAACATATAGGCATTTTTTTTCTACAAAGCATTTGAAATAGATTAATCTTCACACATGCCTCATTGAGATGTCAAGGTTGTTGGGTGGTTAGGAGAGGTCTCACCAAGTTGCCCACTAAATAGCCACTCATGCTAGTTTTTTAAGGAGGCAACTCGCCACCACTCATAGTTGAGGAGTCCTTTCCTCAACTAACAACTTCCTCTTGTCACCTATATGTAAAAGGTTATTTGACTATCAATCTACTTCGATTTGATACTTGCATTTGTTCAGTTGATCTTACACTCTAATATTTATAACATGTATGTTATTCAAATTAATGTGATCCAAATACTAATTTATATGTTTCATAGCACTAATAGTAACTCACTATACAAATGCTTTACATAACCTCTATAAATTTTTAATTTCTCTTCTAAATTGTGACTCTCACAATGATTATGCTAAGTTTAGAAATTCATCCCTAATGTTGAACATATACTACCCAGTCGAAACATGTGGAATTAAAGGAATTAATGATGTGACTGGGAGATTAAATCACCTTAGCCAAAAAAAACATTATTGTAATCAATCAATCCAGATTGGGTCCAATTGTCAATCGTGGCATACAATTGGAAAATAATCTCTCAAAGAAATCATACCAAATCTGAATGTGAAACACCTAATAAAATTAGAATTTATAACCTTCTCACAACCAGTGCCCAATTAGAATAGACTAAGTTAAAAATAATACCAATCACATACAAAATAAAACTGAACCCAAAAATATTATGAAACTGCGGTCCACAATTCCTTTGCATCTATCTTCCATCACAAATCTTGGAATTAAAGCCTCATAATCCCAAATACAAACCGATAGTAAAGTAGGAATGATGACAATTTCATATATGATTTGACATTTTGAGCAACCCATAGCATACATGGAAAAGAAAAAAAGTTGATGCAAAGCACAACTAGATCCAAAGCCAAAACAAACTAGGAGATAGTACAATTTCGGGTCCACCATTCTTTCACAAGACAAAAACCTCCAAGTGACAAATTCAGGTGTGAATCGCCCCAATAAACTAGATACTAGAAATATTTCAGGTTTGGATTTATGCTGAAGTGTAATGCAATGAATTGTCAATGCACCCTTACAACCTATCGATAGTGATGTTTGGGTAATTTTATCATTCATTATCATCTATAGCAAAAACCTACGATGATGCAATTTTAATCTTTAAAGAAACACGGCTAAACCTGACTTCTCCAATTGAGCTTCTCAACGCCCTTAAAAATAATAATTTTGATCCAAACGCCATGATAGAAATGGCATCATCATCTTAATAGTTTGTGCTTCCACATCGAAGGATTATCTGTTCACACCAACTCATGAGATGTTAGCCGTATTGAAAAAGTCCTAGTGCTTTAGCACATGCGATAAAAACTTTACTAAAAGTGAATAACGTCCCTTGAAATATAACACGTCCTTTAAAGTGAATCATGGCTAATAATTTTGAAGCTTGGTCGATTGGTCATATAATGAAGCTTATTTATGGAAAAAATGGCTAGAAAAAACCTTCTTGAAAGAAGTGAAGGATGGTACAATTTGGTTGTCTTATCTAATTGGTCGCTTAGCCTTGTTTTGTTGTCTATAACATATTTCATCCTATTGGAGCATTAAAATTAATAAACATCAGACAAGACAACATGGATACTTATCCTTAATTTATATATTTTGTTACCTTTTTATAGTACTAAATTCATGTATTTTTCTTATTTTTCTTATTATAGAGGATTTCTACGAGCACCATACATTATGGATGGGTATACTTTCTTCTATTACATTAGGTGTTCCAATATCTACACAAATTAGTCAATTTCGGACAAAGATTCATGTTATTTTTTAAAGATTTTAATAATTATGATATTATATATTTTGTGAGGTCTATGGAATATGTAATCTTTGTTGATATTAAACATTTTGAAGTGAGTATTGGAGAAAAGTATCAAGGCAAACCCACTCTAAATGAGACAAATTGTATGTGTAATACAATGCTCATGCCACCATTCTCAATTGGCCCATGAGTACTAAGGTGTGAAACCTGTGTCATATTAGAATGTTCCACTGCACTAGAAATAACACTACCCCATGATAATTTGGAGAAGAATACATTAAGTATAAGGACTATCAAGACGTTTAAAAGACAATTAATTTACCACACTTGGAGCATAGCATTGTTGATGTGGTGTTGAGGTTGTAATCCACATTATTGTCAATCCCCATAATAATATATCTTTACATGTCAAGGAAGGCTTCTCATAGGCACAATATTGTTTTAGGCTCTGATACCAAAATGTAACGCTACTTTCCCCCAGAGTTATTTAATTATTTGTAGTAGATTTAAATATAGTTAATAACAAAATTATATGATTTAAAGTATTCAAGGTTATTAATTCTAATGTGAATTGCAACATATGATAATTTAATAGGAACTCTAAAGTAAATAATTAACATAGCCAATTGAATAAAAAAATCCATAATCAGATTGACATCAAAACCCATATATATAATAATTCCAATATTCTTTATTAATAATAAGTTCAATACTTATCTGAATCAGAGTACTTGGATCGACCACTATCACCCTAGGAAGATTTCAGTGGTCTTAGCCCTAGCTATGCCGCATTTGGATAACATGTGTAAAACTACAATATCTTCCTACTCACACCAATTGTTGTACCTACTTGTTTAGTGTTCAAATATGTGCCTACTTGTACCAACTACTATACCTACTTTTACAGTGTTCAAGCCCTAGCTAGGACAATCCCAAGGTGTACTTTGTACCTTGAGTTGGACACACTTTGTGTGTCGCTTTCTCGACTTCCCATAACCCACCAAACCACTTACTTCTTCCTTGAGTGTTCTCCATTCCATTTCCAAGTCTCACATAAATGCCTTATATAACCTTCTAAGGGGTGTTTTCCAAACCATCACACCCTTTCACAAAGGTTATCATTAACATACATAATAAATCCCCCCTTTTAAATGGGTTTTTTATAAGTATTCTTTATTTATCTCCATCTTAACCAAGGATCATAATATCCTTTATTTTTCCATCTCCTTTTAATTATAAAGGGTTAAATAAACTTTATCCTTTTATAATTTTAAAGCATTATTCATTAAATAACTTTCTTTTCCATTTTGAGCTTCCCTATGACTCTTCTTCAAAATCTTATTTGAATCATTCAAAGTATGAATCTAGAAAAGGAGATGAGGGGCTCTTGATTAAAGTTCCTAACCCTATTATGGACAAATCTATGTAGAGATTGAGTTGAACTTTGGTTGGAAAATGTCTTGGGTATAGACCAAATATTAATGTGGTACACAAGTGGTTGGTCAAAAGATAGAAGATCAAGGGTCACATGGAAATTTGTACCCTTCCTAAATATTTGTTTATTTTCTCTTTCTTATTTAAAGAGGATTTTACGAAGGTCTCAGTTGATGGATCATGGTTCTTGGGGAAAGCAAGGCCCTCTCTAGGTAAGCAAGTGGAAACTAGATTTTGACCCTACTATTGATCTATGTTATATGAAACCTATCTAGGTGAGGTTACTTGTTATGCCCCTTGAATACTAGGAAGTTGTAGTTTTCAAGGGAATTAGTAACTTATTTGGTTAGTTCTTGGTAATTGACAACATAACTAGTTCTTGGAAATGTCTCGGATTTGCTCATTTTTTGTCTAAATGTGGAAGTTAATAAGGAACTTCCTTTTCTAGTCACCTTATCTCCAAAATTTGGAAAATGGACTTAGCATTTGATTTATGAGAATGTAACTCCTTATTGTAAATTCTATGAGTAGTTTGGACATGTGGATACCACCTACACTATGAAATCTAAGGGAGATGGTGAAAAGATCAAAAATGAAATGACCCCTATTGGAGAAACTAATTAAAGTTTTCACCAATGAGATGGTGCTTTAATCATATTTAAAGGAGAAATAGATATCTCCCCTTTCTAAGGATGTCATTGGTAGAGAGAAAGATGGGATCTCTTACACTGGGGACACTAGTACTTGTGGGTGCCACTATCTTCTCTAAAGCACATTAAGGTGACCCACTCTAAACAAAGATCCATCAAAGTTCTTCTAGCCAACAAAGATAGGCTTTTCAAAAAGCCAATCCTTGAATGCAAAAATTCTTTCTTTTCTTCCCCACCCACGAAAAGTGTCAATAGTAGAAAGTCATCTTCTCCCTTTGAAGACTTGAAAAATTCTCTAATTATGGTGAGGGCTAATGTAGAGTGCTTGGACACTCAAAGTTCTCCCTTTCATAACTTATTCGGTTCCCCATCAATAAAAACTTCTAAGCCTAGATCTATTGTAGGTGAAGTTGATGAAGAGGTTTCTTTCATTCCTTGTAGTTTATCTCAAGGCAACTTTTCTTCTCCACCTATCTCTTAGACAATGAAGGGGAAAGGTGGACAAGATTTTAAGGATCCAAAAGAAACTAGAAAGATATTTGATGTAGATATTAATGCTATAAAGGGAAAATTAACTCTAGAGAGACAAGATCAAGGGAAATAGCCAAGGAGGTTGCTAATGGTTGAAAAAAATATTTGAGCTAGTAAGTTCCTAAAGGCAAAAAAATGAACATTTCATCTTAGAATATTAGACCTTGGTCTTAATGTCCCTCATAAATAGAGAATAGTGATAATTTGCATAAAATAAAACCATCCTAATACCATTTTTCTACAAGAAGAGAAAATGTCGAAGAATTCCTTTATTGAAGTATGTAAGCATTTCTAGTTTCATTCTAATTTTTTTGTTGTAATTTTTTTTAGTGCTTTTGGCAGTATTAGTACAATGTGGGATCCCCAACTGCTAGATAAAGAGGTAATCGGGAAAGATAAAACATCATTCTGGTATCCTATTTAATAATGAAATAAACAAATATTTATGGATTGTCTCAAACATATATGCTTAAAAATACAAACTCTATGGAAAGAACTTAACTTTAGGAATGATTTCAAAGACCCTAAGTAGATGTTTGTAGGAGATTTTAATTCTCCCCTTCTTCCCTCAAAAAAGTTTGAGTAAATGAAGAATTTACAAATAGTATTATAGATTTTGCTAAGTTTGTGGCTACTAGTATTTTAATCAATATAGAGCTAATGTGTTCTCCCTTTACATGGGAAAATAGGAGGATGGGTTCCAATATTATTCAGGTTAAGCTTGACAAGTTTTTGGAGTCCACAAAATAGGTTCTTCTAGCCAACAACTATCTTTCAACTCTTCTAAGGAGTAGATCTAACTATTGGTGTAGTTATTTATTTAACTACACTTTATTAAGTTTACTTAGGGTTTTATCTTTCCTATATAAGTAAGGTCCCTTATGCAATCTTTAAATTATTGACATCATAATATCATTATTACATCCACAATCAAACAAATTATCCTCTTGTCTCTCTCTTGTGGAGGGTAATCTCTAGGTTTATAGGTGATCTTGGGAGGTTGAGTCCCTTGGGGACACTAACACAGTACCAAAATCTCATCAATTAGCTCTTACATGGTATGAGAGCTTTAGATTTGCAAGCCCCTTCTCAAATCAAGGAGAAAATCAAGAAAGATCCTTTTGCTAAGTGTTTTTTGTGTAAAACAAACCTTTTCATTAGGTCTATAGAATAGTCAACAAATTCATGTTAGCTTTTTGTTTGGCTCAATTTTATCTCTAAAGGCAAGATCTATGAGGGCTTTAAGTTGGGAGGTGCATGCTAGATCTAGAAGGTACCTAGTATTTTAAGGCATTTTAGGTCAAATCTGACCCTACCATTATGCCTAGAAAGCTCAAAAACCCTAAGAATGATAGTCAATTCATCAAAATTAGGCTCTGGAGTTTTAGAGGAAACATATTTTTTGTTTTTGAGCCATACAACTCCCTACCTACCATACTGCATGATTTTTCAAAAATAAATAAAATTGAGAGCTTGTGTGCCCAATCCGAACACATAGGCCTAGTTTTGGGCTGAATCAACCAAGCTCACCAGGCCGTTGGGCTAAAACTAGTCTAGTTTGGCCCCCACATACATAAATCTAAGCACTTTCTTGTGGTGCTAGTATTTTTTTTATAATTTTCTACTAGTGACTTTTATTACTATTTGAAGTCTAAATCACCTATTTTGGCTCTTGAGATCATAAAGTTTTCCTAGAATCTCTATTTTATGGAAATGAATAAGTGTTGGAAAGGTATTGATGAGCTCTACATAGCCATCCATGTACTTTTTCAAGATTCATCTCTAGTTTTTTTTATTTAGTTTGTCAATTATTTGCATCTTAATTGATATCCAAGACATCTTGACACTTGGAAGGGTTCTATTTTCTTGGGCGGGCTTCATTTATTAGAATTAATATGTATTCAAATTATTGGTCTTTAATTTTATTGTTTGAGGAGATATCATGGGTTTTTTTTTCATCCTTTTGTGGTCACCCTAACTATAGATAATTATGAGTCTTGGAGAAAAGGCATCTTGACACATTTTAGGTGGATCAATCTTTTTCCTTATTTTTATGGACACATACCTAAACTAGATACACCTATAAGTAGATCTACATGGGGAAATAGGATTGATCATGTCCTAGGATAGATTGGTTCAAGTGTTGATTTTGACACTATGTGTTCCATCTCACATATTGAGTGCCCACACACACTTTAGACCATAATTTGGGAGATTTATGGAGATATACATCTCTCTTCATTCTTAGATGTGTTGGAGACTATGTCTAGTTTTCCATTTTTATGCTCATGGATAAATTTCAACCTAATTTGTGAATGTGTCATCTTAATTTGAGTTCCCTTTGGTATCATGTAACTTGCCTAAACCATGTCAAGATAAAAAGTTTTGTGTATACATTGGACCGTATTAAGAGTCACGAGCCTATAAAGAGTCATGTTTTCATAAAAGATCCCCTAAAATTATTTGGTAAAGTCAAATTTTATGTCTAAAAATAGTAAGTTTTCTAGTTTTAGAAAGTTTTCATTTGAGCACATATGGACCTAAAAATGTACCCAAAGGTATAGGAATGTTAAGTGTACTTTAGTAAAAGATTTCAATTGGAAATCATACATAGACAACAAGATATTAAAATTTTCAAATTTTAAACTTCTTAGAAAAAGTACTGCATTGCTATTTTGAAGGTTTAGATGATTGAATTTAGCTCTGAAAAATATCCAAAAATCATTGATCTTCTAACAAATTTCTAGACAATACATCTTTTTTAACTCTTCAGTTTAAAAAAAAAGGGATCTCAAATGGACACCCAAATCAAAAGTTATGGCCCACAGAAGTTGTGCCGCATTAGACATTTTCACTCCAAATTTCAAATTCTTGTAAAAGCAAAATAAAAGGCAAAAAATTTCAAGATCAAAAGGAGGATGAAAATATATAAGATTCCCAGCAATGTGATTTTCTAATTTTCCTAAAAATTGTAATAGTTGGCATGATTTTCAAAAGAGAATTCTATATAATGTAATGATTTATCATTTGTAAAGGTTCAAAAAATTTTGGGAAGACAAATTGTTTGTAAAGTGAAACCCCATAATCTTTTCTAAGGAAGAATAGAGATCTTGAATTTGTTTTCATCATGTTTATTGTAATTGATTCACTTTGTAGAAAATATATGAGTAAGAAATTAACCACACTAAAGCACTTAGCCATTCACAAAATATTAAAGTTATCATTTAACCAACAACATTGACATGTGCTAAAAATAAAAATAGGACCTTGCCACCTATATGAGTAGAATGTGATCCAACACTAACACATCTACAATCATCAATTACAACATTTAATAACTTGAAGCTAACATACTCAGTTATTATGATTTTAGCATTCTAAACAAGCTAACACCTTTTGAAAATGAGGTGTACAAAAATATAAAATGGTATCAATTATTTATTACAATTAAAGGTCTCATCCCAAACCTAGATGGATCATAACCCATATCATGAATTATTAGGAGGCATAATCACATCATTATTACAATGGTCTCAAGGACCCCATTTTCAATGATAACAATATACAATAATAAGATATACAAAAGCATAAGATACCAAGAGAGTCCATAACGCTCTCCAAGAAGAATCCTCTAAGTTCATTGATCCCCAATGATGGTTTAGCGCCATCCAACCATGTGGTATCATCATTCCCATTGCGCTATCATAAGAGATGGTCAAATTACCTACAAGAACACTCACCCAAACAAGGAGTACATGGCCACACTCCCGCCAATTAGAAGAATACAATGACATGTGAAAACTCATGCCAACCAAGTGCATACAAAGTATAAATAGATCACAAATAACATGTGGTAAATCATGCCAATCAAATAAATACAAAGCATAGAATAATTCCCACACAACATTCATGTATAAGGGATTCTCACACCTTCAATGCATGCAAAAATGCATGATTAAGTACCCACACACATGCATATATGAGAGTACAATAATCCTTTGAAACATACATGCATGAAGTCTAAACACATTTTGGATGCCAAATCTAAAGAAAGCATCTGATGAGGATCCTAGAAGTGGGGAAAGGAGTGTCATTTCAATAGCATGATGATCATGAAGAGTTTGAGTAGAAAATAGATCCCCATATGAGGAGTACTTTCGCATTCACCACCTCCCAAAGTTTTGACGTGCCTTTTATGTCCAAGATTGAATCTTTTTGAGCATTAACACCATGATGTAGATATCTTTATTAATCATACATTTTACTATCCCAATTTGTATTGAATTATCACTTGATTTTAAACTCTCCACCTATGATTTCCAATGATCCCTTTATGTCATAGCACATGGTGGGATCCCACTCCTTCCTTATTCTATACCTCAATCCTACAAGTTTAACACACCAAATTTAAAATTTAGGGGTGACACACAAAATAACACAACAATCTTAAAGCATATATATTTTTTAAAATATGCTAAAATATGCATAATCTTAAAATAATAATGACCTAGCTCAAAAACAAATATGGATCTTTAAATAATATTTAAAAGTACTTAAAAATGCATGGACTGATGTGGGAGTCTGAAGATGATTTAATGATCTAGCTCACAACCATTGAAGGCATGGATTATATCCTCTCACTAAAAATTAAGTTTGATGACATTAACCCTCAACCTATCTAGCCCCTTGTCCATCTTATTCAACCCTCAAACTAAGTTCCAGGTCTTTATAGACACTAAAACCCCTTTTGAAAATCCTCAACTATAGGGTCACTTGAGAGACCTTAGGGTCACCCAATAATCCTATAGTTAAGTTGTAGGATTACCTAGGGAACTTGACTTGGCAAAAGGGCTGCCGTTGTTCCCAAAGGAGTGACCCTATTATTTTTTGGAATGCATAATTTCTTTCATTTTCAATCAATTTGTCATCATCTTTTCTCATGATTGAGAGTCTTCTATAGTCTTGACTAAACCACTACCTCCCCTAACCAATCCTCCTCTCCTCTTAACTCTCAATCAACTTCCAATTAGTATTTTGTTGTCACTCCATCAATCCTCTACTAAATTCCAATTATTTTCACCCTTTGGTGTTGATTCTATTCATTGAATGCCTCCTCTTGATTTTATTTTAGAGGAAGTTGTGTAGTTCTACAACTTAGCTTTCTTCTACAAAAGGCTCTCATTTGGTAGAATCACCTTTAGGAATTATAACACTTTTTTTAATGTGATTCTCCCCAAGTATTTGATCCTTCTACAAGATATGTGTGCCTCCTTCATTTATTTCAAAGTTTCAAAGCTTCTCTAATCTCACTTACAAATCTTGATTTACCTTAGGATCCCAATTTAGTCCCTATCATCAAGCGAAGGTTCAAATTATTGTGAATGAAGAGACTAAAAGAGATATATCATTAAATACATAATCTAGAACTAGCACCATTTATTATTCATAGGTTCTTCAATATTTCCTATAGATTTATTAATTAGAAAATTCCCTTTTCCCTGAGGAACTAAATTCATTATTTCTTCTTGGTTAGTTTAGGAATTTTCTATTTTACTAGATTAGATCTTAGTTTAGAATTTCCTACTTTATGTTAGATTCAACCCTTAGATTAATTGCATTTATTCTCATTCGATTATATTATTTCAAAAAAAATGGGACTAAAAACATAGAGAATTACACTCGTAGAAAACTACACATAGATTTGCACTCATTTAAAAAGGTTCATTTCAAGAAAGTAGTAATTACATAATCTTCAAATCATGGAATTTTTTTTAAACAAAATAAATTAATTTTATTATTCTATTCATTTAGAGTTACATGCATTTAGACATCTCACACAACTTAGAAAACACAGAGAAAACTCTAGATCACCTCACATGGCATTCAAAGAACTCGATAGTTAAACAACTTGCAAACATCAAAAACACAAACTTAGTCATCCCTCTTCCTCATTCAACATTCACACTCAATGTGCCCTAGAGTGAGAGAAGATTGGATCAAAACAATCTTAGATGAGATTAGGGAGAACCTACCTATTCAAGGGTTCTTACTAAACAAGTAGCTTAGGAAAATTTTGAGATCTTGAGGCTAATTGAAGAAAAAAATGAACAAAGAAGATAAAGAGAAGAATTTTAAGGTAGAGAGCTCAAACCTCTCAAATAATTAGTCAAAATCAAAGAGAAGAGGCTAAACATGTTTTGTCTTTTCACTACTAATGAATTGAACTGACTTAGAGCAAGAAACCTTCTAGGTCATATAAGAATAATGGCTACAACACCATTATAATTTCATCAGATCCAAATCAATATCAAGAACAACACCACCAAAAACATAATCCATCATCAAGATCACACAACAATAGACCGCACAAATAACAATTTGACTATAAATCATGATGTTTTTCTTCCATGTGAATAGAAAAACCTATTGGTTGTACCCCTACTTGATTGGCTCTTGCCATGAGAGCAAGAGTGACTAGGTGGGCACCTTTAGCAAGGGTGTAGTGAGTGTGTTATCAAGAGTCTAACTCATTCACGTTGTACTTGAGTCAATTATGAGAAACAAAGGTATCTCTTTATCCAATCAAATATTATGACTTTAGACATCAACAACCTTGTCTCTACCCTAGCCTGTTGAAGCATAAGCTTCTTTCACCATCAACTCCCTCATACTTCCTCTATCCCAAATTAACCTATATTCCCTTATCTTAGAGGGGACAAACCATTTCCTAATCATATCCTCCACTTTCCTACCCTCTTTTCTTTGCTCAAGAATGGGGGCTAACAACTTTATCAAAGATTTAATCCCCTTGTTGTCTTAAAAATAATCCACCACCCTTTTTCCATACATTTCTTCAAAATATGAAACTAAAGGTCTAAATCTATCAATCCTCACCAAAACTTTCTTACCCACCCAAGCATCTCTCTAGAATCTAACCTTATCTGCCTTGCCGATTCTCCATCTGAGATTTACATTAATCTAGCTTCTACAACTAGTTAAGAAGTTCTACACCCCTGAACCTATTTGAACTAGTTATGAAGAGCTTCCACTGAAACATCACCCAAGTATTTCCTTTACAACACCCTACTCCACAACCTATCTTTTTCCATATATATTCTACAAATCAATTTCATGTTGAGTCCTATATTTATCAACCTATAATCTCAAAAACCCAAACACCTTCATCATTATGGGTACATAGTTTTGATATCTCAATTCCCTTGTCCCACTCCATAAGGTGTATTGTAGATTTGAGATTGCTTTCATAATTTTCGTAGGAATATTGTAGATCAATGTTATGTAAATTAGGATCATAAATAAAGCAACCTAAATGAGAGTGATCCTTCTTGTGAAGGAAATCCATATTCCCTTCCATGCCATCAATTTTCTCTAGATCCTATCCACCATCACCTTATATTCCTCAAAACAAATTTTCTTGTCAACCAAGGGCATCCCAAGTTAAGAGATTAGAAGAGTACCTCTCTTAAAACCTAGTATCTCTAGAATGTCCAAAGATTCTACATAATGGTTTTTTAAGAAGAAGACCTTAGATTTGTTGGTATTAAATTTTGTTCGGCTTCCCTTATATACACATCCAAAATTCTCTCAAAATTTGTGGTGTCCCTTGTTGTTTCTTCCCCAAATAATAATGTGTCATGTACAAATTATAAATGAATCACATTGGACCCACTCTTGAGGAGATCTATATCTCATTTAGCTATTTGTAACTAACTCCCTCCATTAAATTTATATTCCCAACACCTTAACCACTACAAGGAAATGAAAAGGGAATATGCGATCACCTTGTCTAATCCAGATCTACCTAACTAAAAAAAATCCATTGACACAACATTGATGAGAACTTAGAAGGAAGCAATAGAAAAACAACTATATGACCATTTCGATCAGTGAAGCCAAATTTTCTTAAAACATTGCATAAAAGTCCCTAGAGAATCTATCATATGCCTTGTTCTATATCAATTTTAAATAACATACCATCCTTCTTCCTCTATTTGATTGAAATAAGTCTCATGAGCAATAATTATGTCATCAAGAACCTCTCAACCTTCTATGAAACGACTCCACTCCTTAGAAATGATTCCATGAAGTTCATTGTTGAATCTAATTCATCATTATCAGAATATTTTATTGCATAGTGCAATGGTCCTATAATCATCACAGCATCTAGGATTCTTTACCTTTGAAATAAGCTCCAAGATAGTTGAGATGCATCCTTTAAACAAGCCTATCTCCTATGGTATTCTTATACCACCTTTAACACATCAAAGCCTACAATATGCCAAATTTTCTAAAAGAAACTTGCCTAAAATTAATCAAGCCCTAGGGGTTTTTAGCTTCAAGAGAAAAAAATTTCATCCTAATTTCATCCATGGAGGAGTCTAAAAAGGCCTCATTTTGCACTTAGGATATCAAGTAGGGGATATTCTTTAGAAGAGTACCTTAAGCCTCCTAGTTCCTTGCAAATCCCTAGGTGAGTATTTCCTAAAGAAACATCCTCCCTTCCTTTCTTATGTCTTCAATCTCCATCATCTCCTCACACAAAGGGAGGATAATCTACTCAAATTTTTTATGTACCTTATAATATTTGTGGACAAATGAAAACAAAATCATATTACAATGCCCCTCCTTCAACCACTTCACCCTCAATTTTGAAGCCAAAATAACTCCTCCATTCTTAGGATGGAATTTAGTTCTTTCATAACTTTAAATTCATTTTCCCTTAAAATCTCTGGCATCCCACACCTAGCAATGTCTTCCTCAATTTTAGCCAAATCAACCTCTATCTCCTAGGCCTTATTTTTCAAAAGATTCCCAAATACATTCCTATTCTGATCTTTGGCTTCCTCCTTGACACCCTCTAATTTTTTGAATATATACCTTTTACACCCTTTGATCTCTCAATTATTCAAGTAGGACTTCAAATTTAGGCTACTCAAACCACACAAACTCTAATTTAAGAGGACACCCTATAGGTCTACAACTCTCCCCTAACTCTAGAGAGATCGGCTAGTGATCCGACCCAATAGAATGAATAACCTTGGCTATAGGATCAATATCTCCCTCTAGTTTACATTTGATACAAGCATCTCCTTCTCTCCTATTACTCCATATGAACCAATCATCCTTCAATTTAATATCCCATGAGGAAATATCAAAATAGATAGTTTAAAAGGCTATCGATCATGACAATACTCTCATATTCACATCCTTGTTCTCCTCTAGAGTTAGGGTGATATTTAAATCCCCCTTGATAACCCAATTATCAATGTCAAAATTTCCCCATACACTCGTTAGTTCCTCCCGCATCACATCACTTTATTTTATCATTGCACGAATCATATAAATTTGAGAAAATAAACTTAAACCTATTTGAATCCCAATAAAATGAACATGTCAAGAATAGTAAGACTCACCAATCAAAGCACCCAAAAATTATCTTTTATCTTAGAATAGAGCCAATCCTTTATCCGATCCCTTTGCAGTTCTTATTCATCGTTTGCTAGAAAACCAAATACTTTTCATCATCCCTGAACCTCCTCTCTACTAGCCTTAGTCTCTTTCAATAAGAGGATATCTAGTTTTTGAACATTTACTAGTCATTTAACCAAAAGGCATTTCTTGGAGGTACAAAGCCCCCAAATATTCTAGTTGACAACTTTCATCCTTTTAGGGGTAGGCAGGTGCTTGCCTCCATTGTAACAAAATATTTAAATTAATGCCAGAGTTCCCTTCTCCATTTCCTCCATATTAACCACCTTTTCCTTACTGGCCTCTATTTTGTGACCTCCTATTTTTCCTATAACCAAAATTTCCATCATTAATTATAGCTTATTGAGATTTAGTGCTTTGTCTTGTAATTTTCTACTTACCACATTCCAATACTTTAGCCTATAAAGATTTAGTAGTTGGAGTTTCGCCAAAGGTTTAACATTTCAAATTCTAACTCCTTACCCATTGTAGAATTTGATGGAAATGAGTATGATTATTGGTGCATCAAAATGATAACATTTTTGATAGGAAAATATTTGTGGGAGACTATTGAATCAGGTTATGTAGAGCCAGCTGATTGGAATGCGCTCATAGACAATGATAAAACAACTAAGAAGGAGGCTAAGAAGAAGAATGCTCAAGCCTTATTTCATATTCAAATAGCTCTGGATAAGAGACTATTTCTAAGAATAGTAGGAGCAAAGAAAACTGGGGATGCCTGGAAGACTCTAAAAGAAGCTTACCAAGGTAGTGATGAAGTCAAAGTTGTCAAGTTACAAACATTGAAGAGAGAATTCAAGAATTTGAAGATGCAAGATGCTGAAAGTGTGAGTACCCATTGTGTCAAAGTAAAAGATGTGGTCAATAAGATGGCTACACTTCATGAAATTGTTAACAATGAGGTTGTGATCAAAAAGGTGTTGAGGATTGTCACACCAAGGTGGAACCATGTAGCCATAATCATAGAAGAAAGAAAGAATTTATGTACCCTTCAATTTGATCACCTAGTTGGATCTTTGATGTCTCATGAAGAAAGATTGAGAGATTCATTTGGAGATAGTGATGAGAAAGCCTTTTCCTCCAAATTACAAATCACAAAGAATGAAGATGCCAATAGTAGCACCAAAAGCAATCAAAGCCAAGGTAGAGGTCAAAATCACTATCATTCAAGAGGAAATAGAGGTAGAGGTGGTTCACAAGATAGAGGTGGTTCTAGAGGAAGAGGTAGAGGCCAATTTCATAAAAGAAATGTCCAATGTTACCATTGTAACAAATATGACCACTTTGAAGGGGATTGCAGATTAAAAAAAGATAAAAGTGTTCATTATGCTCAAGAAGGTGATGAGAATCCTCTAGATCATTTATTTTTATCCTATGCCAAAGCTAAAAATAATAGTAAAGATGTTTGGTATTTAGATTTTGGATGTTCTAACCATATGTTAGGAAATGAGAAGTTGTTTTCAACAATGGATGAAAGTTTCAGATCCAAGATCCAGCTTGGTGATGACAAATCATTGGAGGTTGTTGCAAAAAGAGGTATGGAAGTCCGTACAAGAGAATTTATGAAGAGTGTTAAAGACATTTATTACACTCCAGAGTTAAAGCATAATTTGTTAAGTGTTGGACAATTGTGTGAGAAGAATTATAAAGTTGTATTTGAAAATCAACAATATATAATTTATGATAAGAAGTAGGGCAATAGAGTGGTTACAATTGTGCCTATGACAAAGAATAGGATGTTCCTATTAAATTTTGATGAACATAATAGTAGCCTTGCTAATATGGCATATGAGGATACAATTTGGTTGTGGCATCTTAGGTATGGGCATTTAAATTTTCATAGTTTGAAGATTCTAACATCAAATGCATTAGTTTCTAGTTTTCCTAAGCTTAAAGACCACAAGGAAATTTGTGAAGGTTGTGCTAAATGAAAGAATGCAAGGGAGAAATGTTCAAAGGGAAATACATTGAGGGCTCATCATCCACTTCAGCTTGTTCATTCAGATATTTTTGGTCCTATGCAAACAAAGAGTTTGGGTAAGTCATCATATTTTATCACTTTTATTGATGATTACTCACAAAAGTGTTGGGTTTATTTTTTGAAGACCAAGGATGTAGCCCTTGATACATTCAAGAAGTTTAAAGCCCTTGTGGAAAATGAAAAAGGGTGCAAAATCAAATGCTTAAGGATTCGTCGTGGAAGAGAATTTTGTTCAAGAGCCTTTCAAGATTATTGTGATATGCATGGCATCAAAAGACAACTCACCACTGCCTAAACACCTCAACAAAATGGTGTAGCTGAAAAGAAGAATCATATAGTGGTGGAGATGACATAGAGTATGCTACAAACAAAGGGATTAATTAATTCTTTTTGGGGAGATGTAGTTGCTACATTAGTATATATTCTCAATCACAATCCTACTAGTGCACTTGACATGATGACTCTATATGAAGCCTAGTATGAGAACAAGCCTAATGTTAATCATTTCAAAGTTTTGGCTATTTAGCCTATGTTCATGTTCCTGATCAAAAGAGACAAAAGTTAGATCCCAAAAGTGAGTCATGTATTTTTGTTGGATATAGTAAAGAAAGTAAGGCTTACAGGTTATATAATCCTCTCACTAATAGGCTTATTGTGTCAAGAGATGTGATTTTTGATGAAGGGGGACTTTATGATCATCAAAAGGGCCATATGGAGAAGTCAAAATCCATTTTAAATAATGTTATTATTGATGATATTGATCATGAGCAGCACACTAATGTTTATATTTCAAGTGCTACAAATCCACCAAGTAGTCCCTCATCTAGTTCTATTCCAAGTGCCAGTCCAACTTCAAGTTCTTGTTCTACAAGGTAAGAAGATTGAGTGACACCGATCAAAGGAGTACAAATCAAGCACATGAAGAAAATCCAAGAGGTGAGACAGTGAATTTTGCTTTACTTACCAAGGCTGATTTTGAACCATCATGTTTGGAAGATGCAAGTGGTAATGAGGTTTGGATGCAAGCAATGCAAGAAGAGATGGATTCTATACATAGGAATGACACTTTGGAGCTTACAAAGCTTCCACATGAAAAGAAGAAGATTGGCACCAAATGGGTCTACAAGACTAAGTATAACAGTGAGGGAAGTGTTGAAAGGCATAAGGCAAGGTTAGTTGCTAAAGGCTTCACACAGAAGTATGGCATTGATTTTGAAAAGAAATTTGCACCAATAGAAAGACAAGAGACCATTAGAATGTTGATTTTACTAGTAGCTCAAAAGAATCAGAGCATCCATCATATGGACGTGAAAAGTGCCTTCTTGAATGGGTACTTAGAAGAGGAAGTATATGTGGAGCAGCCACAAGGTTTTGAATGCAAGGAAAAGAAAATCATGTCTACCAATTGAAGAAGGCTTTGTATTTCCTCAAGCAAGAACCAAGAGCATGGTATGCTAGTATTGGTGGATATTTTCAAGAGAATGACTTTCAAAGATGTAAGAGTGAACCTACCCTTTACTACAAACAAGAAGGTAATGATATTCTTATTGTAAGTGTGTGTTGATGATGTGTTGTATATGGGTAGGAATTCTAAGATGATGGATAAACTCAAAGTTGCTATGATGAATGAATTTGAGATGAAAGATTTAGGTCTCATGAAATATTTTCTAGGAATGGAGGTTTATCAAAGTGAGAATGAAATTTTCATTTGTCAAACAAAGTATGCCAAATATATGTTGAAGAAATTTGATATGGTTGATTGTAAACTAGTCTCCACTCGAGTTGTTAATGGAGTTGTGTTATGTAGAGATGATGGTGCTGAAATAGTTGATGAGATAGCTTATAGGAGCATTGTTGGAATCTTAATGTTTCCAACTCACACAAGACCTGATATTGTTTATTCAATTTCACTTGTTTCAAGGTACATGACAGAGCCATTTGAAATACATATGAAGACAGCCAAGAGAATTTTGAGGTATGTAAGAGGTACTCTAGATTTTGGTATTCATTACTGTAGACATAAAAAATTGATCCCTAAATCATAAATTTTTCTTAATCCTAAAGATTTAATTAATTTTAATTAATTAATTAAATCCTTTTCATTTTTACCATTTTCCCATAAATAATAAATTAAAATCAATGAATTTAATTTATTATTTACAACTTGGAACCTAAAACCTCTCGTTAATAATAAATTAAAACTAACAACTTTAATTTATTATTAACCTAACCCGTAAAACGCCTACCATAACCCTAACTACATTTTACCGTTCACCAAACCAAAAATCCGTTTAACTACCCAAACTACTACCCAAACCTTATAAAAATCAAAAACTCATTCTCATTTCCCCCCGACAATGGTGACATTGGAGTTATGCCAAAAATCTGAGCAATCACATTTGCATTACATTTCAATAACATCTATTTAAATTTGTTTATCAATAGTGTTTACCTAAATCTTCTGTTGGTGCATTTTGATATAAATTTAGGGTTCTTGACGATAGTTTAAATCTTTTTAATAAAAATTTATATTTTGATGCATACAAATGGTGAACCTGACGTGAAACATCCCTCTTAATCATTTGTTGTGCAAGCTATTGTTGTTGAGTTTGTGCGGGATTGGTGTATTTTCATGGGTTGCAGAAAAGTTGTAATATTTCTTAGTTAGGGGCCCTTCAGCCCCCAGCCATACTCCATTATTGTATACTTTTGTGTGAATTAGCTCCTCTGGTATCATTGCTTTAAATTTGGACAAATATTTACCCTTCTGGTTTTTGCTTTAAAGCTGACAAACATTTACCTTTCTAGTTTTCATGCCATTATTCATTGGTAATTCTAATCACGGTCTAATGCAATTACTGGCTGGTTGATATCTTAGTTTGGAAGGTATAGTGCAGATCAAACATTATCTAATGGTTTTTCTTAGCATTTCTTGGCATCTTCAGGATTCATTGGTTTATTTTGTTTACTGGACGAAGATTGCTGATCTCCAATTTTGGAATCTGCAGTTTTAACTTAAGTGAACTTTTGCTTATACGGTGACCACGATTTGGATCATGGAGAGTGGTCTGTGTAGTCCAAAGTTTAGAAGAGAGGAGACCAACTGATGCCAATCAAACACAGATACCAATAAATAAATAAGGAAAGGCTGAAAGACAATCCGTAGCAGCCACAGGTTAGGAGAATTGCATCAAATGTTAGACTTGTCTCATGCCGTACGAAAAGCTCCACGCTGGTAAATGTTTTCTGAACTGATGAGTAAGTGCTAATACCTATTGTCTTATGCCGTAAAATCAATTCTCACACTGGAAAAGTCTCTAAACTCATCAGTTATTCCTATCCGCGTATTCATTGAACCACATTTGGTTGCAACTGCTAATTATATAGTATAACTGATTTTATTGTTTATAAAATTGGCTATAAAATATTTCTTTGGTAATCTTGAAACTTTTTGCTAATGTGCTTTTGTTCCACTTTCTGGAAATCTTTAACCACGGATCACTATCACTTTTACTACGTAGATTTTATAAGTTTTAAACTTACGGCAAAAAGTTGATCTAGATAAAACTGCTTATTAGAATATTGGCATAGAAGTGTTCCAGTTACATTATAGTTGTAGCAAATCTCCATGAAATATAAATAATCACTGATGCAAGTATCCTTATTTCCTCTGTCATCTGGACACCGCATGGTGGGCATCAAATTTTAACAGTTGCAGTATCAACTAATGAACATCTTCGATTATAAACATTAATGCATTTCTGTGAATGTGCAACCCATTTGATGGTGGCATTAAAAAACCTAACTATTGGAGAGACCATTTTCTTGTGACCCGGAGATAAAATTGCCAAAAACAGTGTTAACAGACCTCCAGAGTGCCAATTTCTAGCCCTAGGAGGCTATTTCATTCAAATAGGCCTAACTTTTTCATTTGTCATCGGATTTTCGTGTTTTTGTAGGCGTCAGAAAGCTAATTCAGAGAACTACATCGTGATACAATCCATTTTGTCAAATTCATATCTGATTTTCTAGTATAATTCTCTAAAATTCAATCATTTTCAAAAACATCAAACATTTTCTTCTTGTTGTGCACTAATATTTTTGTCTGGGTTTTTGCAGGATTGTTTTGTCTTGGCCTAACATTTTCTTGCAGCTACACGCCTGTCAAAGATAAATTTTTCAAACTACTAATCAATGTGTTGCAGGACCGCTTGTCAAAGAATCTAATCTTGAAACATTGTGTCTTTATTTTATAGATTAGATCACATCATAAGCAAGGGTTAAAATTAACAAGTGTTTGCGATGTCTTGTGGCTTGCAATTTTGTCATTGAATGCGTATGCTCTTCTCTTGCACCATTCGGCGATCTTGACAATAAAAAGCATTCCTTTGACATTTTGTATAACCACCCACACATTTGGATTTGGAATTAAAATGAACCCCATGCGAGTGTGAGGCAAAGGCGTTGTGTATGCTCTCTCCTTGCATTTCATGCAATCTGGGAGATAAAAAATAACGTGTTTCCTTGCTTTTGTTATCCTTAGAGTGGGCCTGCTCTTGAGACACATTCGCAAGGAGAACTCATTTGCGACCCCAAGCGGGACTTTCGTCTGGCCCGCTATATAAATTGAGGATAAGGCGAAAGCCAAGTCTAACCGGTATTAGCGCTTACCGTACAGTGCTAGCTCGAAAGGAGGTGTACCTTGTGTATATTAAAACTCCTAGTAGGGTTAGTCAAAGCCTTTAGTGGCTTGCTGGACGCTCGAAGGTGCCGGTCCCCTGGATATTCACTAGAACCCTTTTGTGTAGTGGCCAAAAACCCTCTACTTGTTGATACAGGAGGAAACTCTGATAGCCGTCCCATATTTTCACGGCTTATGGCAGAGATAGTAAGGTACCTCAGGATCTGTGTGTCCTAGGACCTGGAACTTGGTGTGCCTGAGAAGTGAGTGCACTGTAAGGGGGAGCCCGTGCCCCAAGTTCCTGGAGCTATACACCATAAGTAGGCGCGGCTGGGTAAAACCAAGTGGGAACTCAACAAGTATTGTCCTTTCCTAGCCTAGGATCGTGCATGTTTACAAGTGTTTGCAAAACATCCAGGTGTCACAAAAAAAACAACCAATCAAGTTGTGTGTCTTATATGATTGTTGTGTGTGCATATTTAATCATCATCACCATTATAACTTGTCTCCCACATCATCAGCTGGACTTTCAAAATTGAGAATCTTTTTATCCTCGTGGCACATCTCAAGTGGAATCTTGTCATTTTAAATCACAAGAAGCTCTTTCGATTGATCATTCATCCATATCCATTCCCAAAATCTTTTTTCACTAGTTTGTAGACCCCCATTGTCCTATTGATCATATATCAGCATCCAATTAAGAGACATACCTTTTCCTAATCAATCCCATAATGATCCATTTGCTTAAGAGGCCCTGACCATTCTTAAGTTAGTGTATCTTTGTCATCTTATCTTTTCTACTCAATAAGCCCTGTCTTCCTTTGAGTAGAGGTGGCATTTTGGTCTCCTTTCTTCCTTAGGCATATCATCACCCTGAGTGTTTTAAAGGAGCCCCTTATCCGTATCTAATCCTAAGGTCCATCCAGTCTCTTTGAGTCACTATTTTGACTCTATTTCTATCTTAAATCAAATAATTCATATCTACATCTTGATCCATATCATTTATCCCCACTTTTGGAGTCTTTCATATCATTCATATATATCCATCTGAGAGCTTTTTAACATTTCAATTGTCCTTTATTTTCATGGTTACTACCCGTGCCCAAGCCAAGAAAAATAATATGGATTTCACTCCTCAAAACTGGCAACCTCAATCCTCAAGATTCCTCGAAGAAGAGCCCATCCATGAGCAAATCAATCCTTCCCAACAAGATACTGGATCATCATCACATTTTTATAATTATCCACTTGGAGGAGGCCTTTCAACTTCTGTAGATGTTCGAGATGACGTATCCGACCAACCAGTTACTCCCAAAACTCCTAAACCCACAAATGACTATGCTGAAACGAATCCAATTGCACTTCAAATTCAACAAGATCCTAAAACATTGCAACTTGTTCATCTCACCATGGATCATGATCCTGATTATTTTATGCAATACCTTTATGATTGTGGAGCTAGAGTCCCTAATGATATTTATGAGAGAGAAAGAGCATGAAGAAAAGCAGAAAAAGCTAAAGCCAAAGCTCAGGCTACTTCCTCTCTCCACCAATCTTTTTCAACACCTATGTCAAACGTGTTCCAATCCACCTCATCTATCACACCACCACAAAATTTTACCTTGGGACCACAAGATACTTCTATTTCTACAATCCCCTCTCTCTCTTTCCATCAATCATTTTCAACACCTATGTCTATCTCATCACATACTTACACATTGGGGATACCTCCCGACTATTATCCTCCCGTGCTCCAACCTATTCAGTCATCACTTACACCCCCATCGATTCCACCATTAGGAATCTCACAATCTATCCCCGCAATTCAACCCATTCAGTCATCTTCATCATTTCCTTCTTTAGGATCATCTCTCACAACCTCTTCCATTTCATCAGTAGGGATCTCACAATCTGGCCCTATATCTTCCATACCGAAAACCTCCAACATTCCCTCATCTCAATTAATTCCCAATGCAACTCATGTTTCCATACCTCAAACTTCTTCTATCCACATCCGTCACATCAACGCTCAACCAAAACCGGTATCCACTTCCATACCCTCAATTTCATGAAATTACAACCCTACCAATGTCTCATCCTCAAAACCCGTTGATCCCCAAATCCTTCAGCTACAACAACAACTCGCTCAATCACAACAACAGCTTGCCCAATCGCTACAACAAAATTTGAGACTCCAATCAGTCCAACAATCCCAATCATCATCACAACATCACCCTCAAACATCACCTCAAACGCAATTACACAATCAATCAATCACCACTCCACCCATTCAAGATGAAATCGAACGAATCATCAATAATTGGATTGGTGCTCGACAAAAGAAATACTCATTTGCAGAACTATACCCAGATCCATTTGACAAATCTCTAATCATGGTACCTTTTCTTACAAACATTGAAATACCAAAATTTGACAAATACAAAGGAAAAGGTGACCCTCGTGATCATATTCGTGAATTCTGTATCGCATGCATGGAATTTCGACATGAACCTACATACTTAATAAGACTTTTTCCTAAAAGTTTGGCTGGCTCAGCCCTTGAATGGTTCTCACGTCTCCCAGGAAACATTATATCTTTTGAACAACTAGCAGAAGAATTTGTCAAAAATTTTGCCTACAACATTGAACAAGACACCTCCATGCAAGACCTTTATAACACCAAACAAAAGGGAGGGGAAACCCTTACTTCTTTTCTACAATGATGGAGGCATATTGTCAGTCGACTCCCTTGTCATATTCTTGAGAAACAACTAGTTCCAATTTTTGTGCAAAATCTTAATCAGGAGCTAGCCTTTCACTTACAAGTGCAATGCTCTGATTCATTTGAACAAATCATGACAAAAGGAAAGACGATTGAAACGGCTCTTATCAACAAAGGTCTCATCAAAATTTACAAAGACAATTACAATCACGATTCCAATAACCAAAATAATGATAAATCCTGATATTGGAATCGAAACAAGAATATTGTGAATGATGGAATCACTGATACAAAACATGTTCAACATGTGTAAAACAAACCATTTGTCCTCAATTCTTCATCAACTCAGAATACACCTCGAGATCGTCCACCACATATACAGAAGAAATTTACCTTTCCAGGTTTGCGACCACCACGCACATTTTCAGATTTAACAGAATCTCTTGAATCCATATTTCGGAAACTTAAACAAGCAAACATGATTGAACTTCCTGACGCTAGTAAACCTTATGATGATAGTCAACCAAAACCCCGTTGGTTCTGAGAAGATCAATATTGTGAATACCACCGTGTCAATGGGCATGCTACTAATTCATGCATAAGATTGAAGCATTATGTCCAAGATCTAATTGATCAAGGAGAGATACACATAGATCAAATACCTCATAAGTCTCCCAATGAGAAACTCAAAGCCTACCAAGAACCATTTCCTCCACATGGACAAAAAAATAATAGAGCCAATAATGTTGATAACACATCACACAATGAAGTTCATTATGACTATAGTAACCACAGCGTAGTTGGCCGTATTGACATTTCATATCCTCATGTCAATGTTATAACTGTTAGAGGTCGAACTCCCGAGTGTGATGTCACTACACGAAGAGGTCATATTACTGTTTAGGGAACTCCTCCTCCTATTGCATCCCATAACCCCACAAGACCTTATGTGTTATCCCATAATGTACCTAAATATAATATCCAGGATCAATTGAAAAAGACACCTACTCAGATCTCAATCCTAGAGCTTTTAAGAATGTCCCCCCAGCACAAACAAATCTTGGATAAAGCCCTTATAGAATCTCGAGTACCAGGTGATATTGACGTAGATCAATTCCAAGCTATGGTGGGGGCTCTTACATCCACTCCTCGCCTCATTTTCATAGAGCCAGAAAACTCCTCTCCAGATCATTTCCATAACGAAGCCCTTCATCTAGAAGTTATTTCCAAACAACATTTCGTGAAACGAGTCCTCATAGATGGTGGATCAACTTTGAATTTATGTACCCTCAAATTAATAAAACAACTGGGATACTCTGATGAGAATATTGATGAGAAATATCAAATTACGATCAAAGCTTATGATGACGGAGAAAGAAAATCAGTAGGTACAATTAAACTCCCAATCAAGGTTGGCCCTGTTACAATGGAAACTACATGTCAGGTCTTAGATCTTGATCTCCCCTATAACATTCTCCTAGGGCATCCTTGGATTCATGCCATGAGAGCCGTCCCTTCCACGTACCACCAATGCATAAAATTCCCATTTAATGATCGTGAGATTACCATACAAGCAGACCCTCGCCCATTTCAATACTGTAGACGACTGGAGGGTCCTTATCGACATCAAAATTATTGCCCAACTAATGAGGTTGCCCAACCATCATCCAAATACATTGACCCATCCACCCTCACCCCGTCTTCTTCATCCACACCATCCACTTCCCGATCGGAGATCAAGGCTAAGATTAGTGCTACAGGCATGGGGGAGTACACTCTGTTTCATATCAATGAACTTCCTCTTTCACCTAAGAGCTATGGGCGACCTCGTCCGATTAATCATGTCTTGATTACTCATCCACAGTTGAAAGACTTCAAATATTAGGGGCAACTAAGTCAAGAAACCATTGAAGATGACATCTCTAAATGGCTCTATAGCGATGAAGATGAACAGAGACAATTACCATTGAGTATATATCACAGAGATTATCCTATCATTAAAAAGTTGGGCTATACAGACGGTCGGCTTGGGCAACAGCAACAAGGAATCTTAGAGCCTTTAGAATTTCATCGCCGACCTAAGCATGCTGGGCTAGGGTTTGGATCCACCAAGCGTGAGTCACCTGATGTTGAGTTTATCTTAGACGAAGTGGCGAAAGCTTTTCCCGCAGTTGAGTCCTTTAATCGAGACACTTTCATAGATCCTTTTGAAGCGGCCGCCGATGTTTTCAAGGATAATTCCATCTATACCATCACCTATTCCTTTGATCAACCATCATCCTCATCCACCCCGTCCACTTCCTCTCATTCATTATCCCTTGTTTATCCAGATCTCATTGACTGGGACCAACACGGACCTCCTATTCTTGATGTCTTTGAAAATGATGAGGCTATTGGTGAATTTCTGGGGCTTCATACTCATCTACCTATCGGAGATCACAAGATTGGTTACTCTATTGAACTACACTCCGATGCCTACTTTGGGGAATCTGTTAAATTCCTTAGTCAAAAAAATGAAAATTTCAAAATAACGTCCCCTGGTGAAAACCACTTTGTGGCACTTTCGGACGATGCAAAAATAAAAATAAAAGACGTATCCACTGGTGAAAACCTTTCTGAGGCGCCAGAGGATGAGGAATTTAACCTTCCCAAAGTGGGGGCACACTAAGAAAAGTCCACTATTCTCATAGAACAGACACAAGAGATGAATCTTGGAACTACAGAAGAACCCAAGATCACATATGCAGCAAAGTCATTATCAAAATTTGAAACTCGGGACTTCAATTCTTTCTTCAAAAAATGAGAAATCAATTTTGCTTGGTCCTATGCACATATGCCAGAATTAGATCCATCACTAATAGTACATCATTTAACAGTCCATCCTGGAACAAAACTAGTCAAACAAAAATTGAGAAAGATGCATCCCAAAATTGCTCTAATGGTCAAGGCAGAGTTAAAAAAGCTCTTAGCGGTTGGTTTCATCAAACCGATAGATTATCCTGAGTGGATCTCAAACATTGTACCTGTAGCCAAGCCAAATGGAACCATCAGAGTTTGTAATGATTTCAGAGACATCAACAAAGCTTGTCCAAAAGATGATTTTCCGTTACCAAACATTGATATCATAGTGGATCTGACAGCAGGACATGAGATGTTATCATTGATGGATGGATTTTCTGGTTATAACCAAATTAGAATAGCTGAAGAAGATCAACATAAAACTTCTTTCATTTGTGTCTGGGGAACATATTGTTGGCTTGTCATGCCTTTTGGTCTAAAAAATGCCGGGGCCACATATCAAAGAGCAATGACTGTTATCTTTCATGATATGCTTCATAAACAAATGGAAGATTATGTAGATGACATACTTGCCAAATCAAAAACCAGAGAGGGGCACCTATATGTTTTGGAAAACATTTTTGATCGTCTTGAAAAGTACAATGTCAGACTAAATCCTAAGAAGTGTGTATTTGGAGTAACATCTGGAAAACTCTTAGGTTATATTGTCTCCAGAAGAGGAATTGAAGTTGATCCAGCAAAAGTCAAAGCTATAATGGAAATGCCTCCTCCTCAAAATCTAAAACAACTTAGATCTTTGCAAGGAAAATTACAATCCATACGGAGGTTTATTGCTCATCTTGCTGACAAGTTTCAACCATTTACTCACTTGTTGAAGAAAAACACACAATTTATTTGGGATCAAAATTGCCAAGAAGCATTTAATAAACTTAAAGAATACTTGGGATCTCCTCCTGTGTTAGCACCACCTATTCATGGAAAACCCCTTATTTTATACATTTCAACAACATCAGCAGCATTAGGGGCTTTGTTAGCACAAAATGATGATAGTGGTAAAGAACGAGCAATCTATTATATCAGTAGAACTTTGGTGGGCTATGAAGTAAATTATTCACCTATTGAAAAGGCATGTCTCGTAGTTGTCTTTGCATCACAAAAGCTTAGGCACTACATGTTGAGTCATCAGACTAAGCTTATATCAAAGATTGATCCTCTCAAATATCTACTATCTATAGCAGCCCTGACTGGACGTATGGCAAAATGGGTGATGATGCTTAGTGAATTTGACATTGAGTATGTTGATAGAAAAGCTATAAAAGGACAAGTAATAGCAGATCAATTGGCTGAAGTACCTATAGAATCAGATCATCCAATGGTAACTGAATTTCCTGATGAATCAATCTTGAACATAGAAACTATTCCCTCTTGGCAATTATATTTTGATGGTTCTCATACTCAACATGGTTCTGGAGCTGGAATACTCTTTGTTACACCTCAAGGCGATTATATACCAAAATCATTTCACATTCAATTTCCATGTACAGACAACATCGCCGAATATGAAGCACTAATCAAAGGATTGAAATTGGCTATAACCTGGAATATCAAAGACTTACAAGTTCATGGGGATTCTCAACTAGTGATCAAGCAAGTGAACAACGAATATCAGACAAAGGATGAAAAGTTAAAGCCATACAAGAAACTAGTGGATACATTCAAAACATATTTCAACAGGATCACATTTGAACAGATTTCAAGGCTTCACAATAAAGCTGCTAATGCTATGGCCACAATTGGTTCAATGATAGAGATACCTGGGAATGATCACAAAATTGAATTCCTAATGGAAAAGTTGTTTGTACCAGCTTTTGATATCCCAGAATCAGAGTTGGTATGTGATATTGTTGGTCCTAACTCCAGTTGGTTCAATGAGATCTACCATTACCTTCATAGCCAAATCATTCCACCAAATCTTTCCAAATCCCAACGTCGCTCCTTCATTCGTCGTTCTTCCCAATATGTCCTCCTTGGTGATACGCTTTATAAAAGGTCACTAGATGGTGTTTTGCTTAAATGTCTTAACCCGAAAGAAGCCCAAACTACTTTGCATGAGATACACGAAGGCATCTATGGTGTTCATTCTGGAGGTTCATCCTTAATCAAGAAAATGCTTCGCACAGGATACTATTGGCCTACTATGGAGCAAGATGCGCATGAATTTGTTAAGAAATGTGTACCTTGTCAGCAACATAGTGATCTAATTCATGCACCAGCACAAGAACTGCAAACTATCACTACTCCATGGCCATTTTCACAATGGGGGCTCGTTCTCATTGGAAAAATACATCCATCCTCCTCAGATAGTCATAAATTTATTATCACTGCTACTGAGTACTTCACTAAATGGGTTGAAGCAATTCCTCTTACTTACATTACGGGAAAGCAAATATCTAAGTTCATTTTCCATTATATCATTTGCCGCTATGGTATTCCTCAAGCCATAGTCACAGATAATGGTCACCCATTTAAGAATCAAGATGTCAAAGAGCTTTGCAATAAATTCAAAATCCAACATCACTTTTCTACCCCCTATTATCCGCAAAGTAATGGCCAAGCTGAAGCAACTAATAAGACTCTTTTGAAAATCTTGAAGAAAACAGTAAACGAGGCTGGCCGTGATTGGCACTTGCAACTTCATCCTACTCTTTGGGCTTATCGAACTAGTATCCATACTCCTACTGGTGCTACACCATATTCCTTGGTATATGGTTCAGAAGCTATTTTACCCATTGAGATCGAGCTCCCTTCCTTGCGAGTATCCTTACAACACTTGATTTCAGATGAGGAGTATTGGATATCAAGACTACAAGAGCTTGAATTGTTGGACGAGAAGCGACTTACAGCTCTTAATCATCTAAAAGCTTATCAAAATCGCCTGCGCCGAGGTTACAACAAGAAAATGAAGCCTCGTAAATTTGAGCTTGGAGATCTTGTTCTACTAGAAAATCAAAGGAATCTGGCTGATCGTGCAAAGAAAGGGAAGTTTGAACCTAACTGGTTGGGACCTTTTGTCGTAACCAAGAGCTATGGATCAGGAGCTTACCAGCTTTCCACTCCGGAAGGTCAACCTTTGGAAGAGCCTATCAACATAGCCCATCTCAAACGGTTCTATACCTGACTCGGAGTATCCCAGTTAAAAAAAAAAAATTTAAAAATAAAAAAAATAAAAAAAAATAGTAAAGAAAAATTATTTCGTCCAATGGTGAAAACCACTTCGGTGGCGCCCTGGATAAGTACCATGGTGAAAACCTGTTCGCAAGCACCATGTGTAGAATTCAAGCTGTCCCCACCATCCTTTAGGTAGCTTTTTCACATCATCCATCTCACCATCATCCATTTCCCATCCATAATAAAATATGTCCTCCCTTTTGCTCCCATCCATATCTTGCCATACGCATCTACTCAGTATCATCTGGTCATATTGCATTGTCTCGCCAGCTATTCTACGTTCCGTTATCACTAGCTTGTCCATTAGTCCTTTCCCATTCCTTCACCTGCTCTCATCCTAGTATTCTTTTGTCCACCTGTGTAGGTCTATGTGTCTTGGTACCTTTGAGTTCCTCATAATAGACTCTTGAGTTTGTCTGCCTTTCCAGTCTCATGCAATTCCGTAATAGCATTTTTTTCAGCACTATATCCTCATTCTTCTCCTCCATCCAATCATTTCACTTCATGCAAACACAAAATTTCCAATAAAACAAACACAACCCAATTTTTTGGCACTCGTACATTCCAAGCCATATCTCAAAAACACTTTGAAACTCTTAGACTAAATTATGGAACTTAAACACCTAGTGATTCGATCTTGATTGTAGTAACTAAGTTGTAGATCCCCCAAGCCAACCATCCTTTATTTACCTTATCTTATCCAGGGATATATCGTTCTCGCAACATGGCACTTATCTATTTATCATGTTAGTCTTTGGCTTGAGATCTTACTGCCTATCTTACCGCTTATCATGATTAAGTCTTTTGGTCCTTCTTTTGCTTTTTTTTTGTCTAGGGGCAGCATTGTGTATGCATGTTTTTGCTTGTTTTGTTTGCGTGTGCTGACTCATTGATGTTTTTGTGTCTGTTATTGGTCCTTGCAACATACCTGCCACACTGTCATCATGGTCTTTCATATCATGGTGCCATTAGGCATATGCTTGCTTGCGACTTTCCTCCTTTCTGCATTTGACACATCGTCACCCTGGTCTTTATACCTCGGTGCATAATGTCAGGTGCTATATCAAACATCAGGTTGCTCAAAATTTTATCAGCATAACTCCATCATCCTTCCCTCCGTTTCCTAAATTGCATCCAAAAACCTATGTTTTGATATTCTTTGAAACGACCTCGCTTCGCTACATCGTCTCAAAGAGGGGCAAAATGTAGACATAAAAAATTGATCCCTAAATCATAAATTTTTCTTAATCCTAAAGATTTAATTAATTTTAATTAATTAATTAAATCCTTTTCATTTTTACCATTTTCCCATAAATAATAAATTAAAATCAATGAATTTAATTTATTATTTACAACTTGGAACCTAAAACCTCTGGTTAATAATAAATTAAAACTAACAACTTTAATTTATTATTAACCTAACCCGTAAAACGCCTACCATAACCCTAACTACATTTTACCGTTCACCGAACCAAAAATCCGTTTAACTACCCAAACTACTACCCAAACCTTATAAAAATCAAAAGCTCATTCTCATTTCCCCCCGACAATGGTGACATTGGAGTTATGCCAAAAATCTGAGCAATCACATTTGCATTACATTTCGGTAACATCTATTTAAATTTGTTTATCAATAGTGTTTATCTAAATCTTCTGTTGGTGCATTTTGATATAAATTTAGGGTTCTTGACGATAGTTTAAATCTTTTTAATAAAAATTTATATTTTGATGCATACAATTACTACACTTCTAAAAGGTTCAATCTTGTTAGTTTTAGTGATTCTGATTGTGTTGGTGCATTTTGATATAAATTTAGGGTTCTTGACGATAGTTTAAATCTTTTTAATAAAAATTTATATTTTGATGCATACAATTACTACACTTCTAAAAGGTTCAATCTTGTTAGTTTTAGTGATTCTGATTGGGGAGGTGGCTTGGATGATTGAAAGTCTACATCTAGTAATTGCTTTTCTTTTTGTTCTGGTTTGATTACTTGGAGCTCAAAATAGCAAAGTATAGTTGCCCTTTCTTATACAGAAACAAAGTACATTGTAGTCACCTCAGTAGGTACACAAGCATTATGGCTTTGAAAACTCCTTGAAGAAATTGGACAGATACAAATTCAGCCCATAATGATTTTTTGTGATAACATTAGAGCCATCAAATTGGCCAAGAATCCATTCCATCATGTAGTAGGACAAAACATTTTGATTTAAAGTATCATTTTATCAAAGATTTAGTGCAGAAGAAGGTAGTAGAATTGAAATATATCAATGCTAAAGAACAGTTAACAGATATCTTCACTAAGGCAGTTGCAAAGGATCAGTTTTTTATACTCAAAAATTAGATTGTGAACCCTCTTATTTTCAAGGGGGAGTATGGGGAGTATGTTGATAACTGATGTTGGATCATCTAGTTTTACCATGGCATATGCAGATCCGTATATCATGCGCAATTTAGACAATTAGATTTTATTATATTTTATTTTCTTCTAGTTTAAGTTTCAGTTGATAAACTTTGCTTTCACCGAGCCGCCAGTCTTCTAGCATAGCAAATAATGCATGAGGAATGCATGTTTAGTTTTTTTAGTTTTTCAAACTATTTTTAGACACAACGATCTGTGCTTTAATGTAATTCCTTTTTATATAAGCATGAATAAAAGAAACAGTTTTATAGCCTGCAAAATACAGAACTGTGTATGCAATGCTCTCTTTTTTTTGAGTTAATTGTTTTTATTCTTTCTGTTGTTATGATTATTTGAATTCAATCAACTAGTTAAGGGCATAGGGCTGTTTCAGAATCTACACTCCTTCCCTTCTAAGATTTTATCCTCTTACTCGACTTTGCTTCCCGGCATCACTTCTTTACTCGCCATCCCCCTACACGAGTTTGAGTTTGAATTTAAGTTTTTTTCCTTAAGCACTTATTGCCAAATTTTGACCTCCTTAGACAACTCTTTCTTCGTGGGAAGAAAGATGGCAATTTGAAGAGAAAGATGGCAAACGAAACAGATGAATCGGGAAGTAAAGTGTGCAAACTGCCAAATCGTTTTGGTGGTTGTAGGGCAAAGTGTGCAAACTACTAAATCGTTTTCGTGGTTGTAGGGCACTTCTACAGGGGTGGATCTAACCTGATTTGTAAAGTCGATGCGCCACAGATAGAATTTTCTACTTTTAAAACAAGACACAAATAGAGATCATACCTTTTAAATTTAAAAACATCCAAAATTTAGTGTATCAACAAAATCATTCTTCTCTTCCAAACATAGAGCTATATATTTGCATTTATGACATTATTTTTCTATACTTCAACATGTTCCAAATAAATATACTCACAGCTGTCAATTATTGATATATAGATTAATTTATGCTTATATCATTATGTATGCATATTAATGGATTGTCTTAGATTAAAGCTAGGAAGAGGTTATTTTCATAGTACATCTTTTTTTCCAACAGTATTTTATCTTCTTCAAAGATTCTCATTTGAAATAGTTGTCTTTATATATTTCAAACTTTTACATAAATCAATTCTAACACATCGAGAATTAAATGATCAACCAGCTTTCCTTTCAACATGAAATTACAGTGATTTCAAGAATAAAGCCATCCCAACAGGTGCATGCAGTTTTATTCAGTATTGATGTTCGAGAACAAAGACGGTTGCTGTGGAGAAGGGAAGCAACAATTATTACAATCTAGTAAATGACCGAAAATGAAATGATAAGACCAAGCGATTGTAGAAAAGAACAGGTTTTGTTTGTGTGGCGTCCGTGGATTAGAAAAGAAAAACGAATATGGATTTGAGTGGCTGTCTCTAAATAAAGTAGGCCTTTCGACATTATGAGCGAGCCGCCCCATATGCCCAGTTCTGTTCTGAGAAAACAGCCTTCTTGGGGGGTGTGCATCTTGGGTCTGTAGTAGTGCCTGAGCAGCTTGGACCAGAGGCAGCTAACTGCTCCATAGCTGTAACCAGATTATTGTTTTTGGGAGGATTTGGGAGGTTATGTCGAGCGGAGACATTGAGCGTAAACAGAAACAAGATCACGACAAGCACTGTGCTTATTTTCATGCGCATCATACTCTCCATATTAAAGGTTGAGATCCTTTATTAAATCAAACGCAGAGGAAAATCTTTACGTTTCCACTGAATAATCGGTTAGTAGATGAAGATTGAGATGGAATCCAATGCAACACCACGACCCATTTATAGACGGAGACATGAATTTACAGCAATATTAGTAATAGTTTTTCCTAAAAGACGCATTCAAAGTCACATGGCGTAGCGTAGACGGTGAAATTCACGAAATTTGGGCTTGAACGGGATATTTGTCTTTGAAAGACCGAGTAAAAGTAAAACCATAATTTTTAGTATTTGCGATTCAAAATAAAGTTTTGACTTAACAATAAGGTGCTTCAAGGAAATTATTTGTTTTAGACGTTGCAAAAATATCTGTATATTCAAATTGATACCTATTTAAATGAGAAGATTTGACTAACTTATAGTACAACGCAACGTACCATTGCAATCAATTTTTTAATTGGATTTTTTTTTTCCTAAATATTTGATAGCTATGTTTTATTTCTATTTCTTGAAAGTTGGATGTTCTTGAGGAGTTATTTTTAGGTATTATTATAAGTGTAAAAACATTTCATATTGATTAAAAAATTATGTAAATAATAAAAGTATAATTAATCTAAATTAATTAGAATTAAAAATGATAAATTGAAACATTTTTAAAATTAAGTGTAAATGATAAGGTATTTAGTACTAGCAAGTGAGCCAAACTTAGCACAAGAGTGTGCAACTTGTTGATATTTAATTGTATTAAGGCATTCCATCAAAATTACCCTAAACTCAATGGGAATTGGCATGAGTATACAAAATTCACCATTAAATTTTGCCCCCACTTTGAGGTGAATGTGAACCTAGCACTAGCATGTATTTCGAAGTACATGGACATTCTCAACCAACATGAAAAGTAAATATATTCAAATATCTCAAAAGGATATCTAGTCCATGTAATGTAAAGAACCATTCTTGAATTCTTCATGTCTTCTTCTCCATGGCATGAGTGTTCCATAGGGGCTTATAAAGTAGAAAGAGATACACAATGAGTAGCTTCTATCACACAAGTAAAATAGGCATAATTATAAGTAAATTCAAATGCCTAGTAAAAAATGAGTAGAGAGAGACTTTAGATAAATTTTCTTCTACAAAAATGATAATATAATATACTACCCAATGGTAAGCTCATAATGTGGTTCCCCTTATGAATGATAAATGTTGTCTATTAAGATGTGGTATCTAATACTACCATGTAATGTGGTGTATTGAGGTGCAATAATGTGGTCTACTATATGGTAGTACTATGGTCCACTCAATGATAGTGATGTGGTCTAGACTTTATGGCATCAGTGTGCAATACAACTTCACTCATGTATATTGGTGTATAGGTTCAATCAAGATCCAGTTAGGTACAATGACGAGTCTCTACATGTAGGTACAAGTCACTAACTAAAATCTCAACATAATAGTGTTAGCAATAGTATATACCTTCTTCAATTGATTGCATCCATTAGATGTAGGGATTTGGAGGAGAGGTTAAATGATACATAGACTAATAGTGAAACTAAATAGACAAATCAAAATAAGGAATCATAGAACAATAAAAAATAACCATTTTCCTATCTCTAACTCACTAATGTTTGCAATTTGTTGCCTATTGCAATTCACTACAAGCTTGTTGTGTGAGTCATATTCTCAAGAATCTTCAAGATAATTCTAGGTTCTAGCTTGCAATAGTGACCACCAAAGAATTATGATGGTTGAGATAATATCCACAATTAGATAATTTTTATTTTAGAATGGATATTTAAAACTAGAATTGTAGGTAGGAAATAAGCACTAGGCATTTAAAAACCAAAGAAAGGACAAAAAGAATTAAGAACATAATAAAATGTGTAAAAGAATCATTTGAGAGTATAAATAGTATTTATATTCAAATTCAAATGTGGAAAATCCTACTAGGTTGAAAAATGATGGATGTAAATGTCAAGTGATTAGTATTACGATCCAAAGCATGGGTGGTGATTTCAAGGTGAATAAGGCCTCAATAGTAGGGTTGAATTTTAGTGGTAATAGAAAATATGGTGTATAATTGAACCATGTGTCAAAAATTCTAGGTGATTAGCCATCAATCACACATAGTTTAATGTGTGAAAAATGATTTGATGTAAATGATTCATAAATAATGAGGAAATCTAACTGTAGACAACTAAAATGCATTCCCACATTTCTTTTGTCATCACACCAGATTCATCTTCCACCTTCCTTTCTAAAGTTAATTAAATAAATTATATTTATTTAATAAATCAATTTGATTGCCCTTCTAATATTAATTAAATCAAACACATTTATTTAATTAATAAACCTAACTATTCTTCTGACATTAATTAAATACATTACATTTATTTAATTAATTAAATAATTTAGCCTTTTTACTAAAGTCCCAGCTTTAATTGAATAAATCACAATTATTCAACTAAACTAATTATTCTTCCAACATTACCCTATAACTTAAATAAATACATGATATTTATTTAGTTCATCCAAAATACCCTCTCATCATTAGTTGAATAAACAACCTAGGTTTGATCAACTAATTAATCATTTGCACAATACTCCACCATTTTGACTAAAATAGTCAAGTTCAACCTTACATAAGGCTCCAAAAGGTACGTTTTCAATCCTCACCCTCCATCAAAATAAGAAAATTTCCACCCTCTATCTCTTTCAATATCTTCCCTAATCATGAGCACCAATCCCAAGCTTGCACATGTAAGCTTCTCATTCTCGCTTGCAAATTGGATCAACCCTCTCCATCCATTGCACAAAATAAAATCCTTACCATCCATCATCCTCATCCCAAATCTATAAATCTCCCATTCCTCAATCCATTTTCAAGAGTTTGAATTAGATGCATAGCAAGGTCATGCTACTAGAATGAGCAACTACATCAACTCTCAACAACAAAAATCATCTCGAGGATATCCCATAGGCATCAAGGTTTGTGTTGGTTAGAATATTATATGCTTTCACCATTTGTTTGTATTCCTTAGCTCAATTGGAGGTGTTATAGGATTGAATTTAGGTTCTTTTGTTTGTATTATTTCATTTCATTTTTGTTTCAAATTTTATTATACACATTTTGGCACGCTCAGTGGGACCATCTACATATCTAATTTTCATTTTTGTAAGATTGTTTTGGGTGATTTTTTAAGTTTTTTCACATGTATTTTATGTTTTTCATAGTTTGGCATAGGCACCCTATCAAACAATGCACCCACTCTTAGTCCTAGCATATCTACACACACTTTCAATGCACTTTCATTTTGTCTTGAATTAAACCCTAAACCCTAGTTAGTGGTGTAGGCACTCTATGTAGTGGCATACCTGTAAGCAGTAAAAAGACACATGGACCTACATGGTAATCCTATGATGAGCTGTAATCATTAACACTTACATGTAAGTGTATATATATGACCTCTCAGCAAGCGTCCTTCTTAGAAACACATGGATTGGATTTCCTTTCTTGATCCTTTCTCTTCTAACCCCTAGCCAACCTATGAAACCCTATTCCTTCTTCATTTCCCCTGTCTTGTCATTTCATCTTCTTCAATTAAATTTGGCCTTGTCAACATGGCCTACAAGTGTTGTAGCATGGGAAATTCATCTTCCCTAAGTCCATTTCATCTATTTCAAACCTCTAGAGGCCTCCATTTGATCTCCTAGACCTATCCCCATTTTTAGTCTTTTCCTAACTTTCCTTCCTTTTGGGTTACACCCTTTTATTCTAGGCTCACCCCCTAGGGGATCCTATTGGTGAACTGGGGGATCTTGCTTAACTTGTCCTTTTGACCATTTTCAAAAGAAAGATGACATCTTTGACCTTCCAAGATCATGCTTCAACTTTTAGTTTTCACCCAGGAGTCCTCCTTCCTAGGGTCACCCACTGGGTGACCCTACTAGTGAACTAGGTGACCCTATCATGTTTTCATGTGTGAGTTCCTCTTAAGTTTAGGCCCAAAATAGCTCTAGTTTTGCTCAAGTTTGCATGTGAATTTTACCCTAACTGAGTCTAGTCTATTCTAATCCCATTCATTACTCCCAATCAACCATAATTATCTCAATTAATCTATTCTTAACTCTTTTCTCTCTCCTGCCAACTCCCATTCCTCCATGAGTGATAATCTTTCTAGCTTAGATCACTGTTCAATCAAACATTCTACTACCTAATCAATTGAGCTCACTGATCAATCAAACATGTTAACTCCTCAATCTAATTTAGTTAACTTCCCAATCAATTCCACCCATTATGTGCTCTCGAACACTATAAATAACCCCTCCCACAAGCAATATGGCAGGCAAATTCATTATTGCAGCCATTCATTAACTTTTTTTCTGCTCTCTACTTAGCATTCTTATGCTCTTCACAGGATGTAGGTGCCTTTTTCTTTTAGTTGTAGTGCCCAAAATTTTTAAAAAGCTTCATTTACTATTTTTATGCTCGCCAATTTTCAAACTCAAGTGCTTCAATCATATCTTTCATAGCTTGCTTTGAATCAATGGCTATTCAATCCCTGTCGCCAAGGGGAGTACCCCACTACTGTAGAGGAAAGGAAAGGTCACTACAGAAATGATTCATGAGGATACACCAAGCTAATGCACCAAAGAGGATACAAGTTTTTTATGCTTTTAGTATTTAATTAAATCATGTTTGCTCTTGGGAATAGTAATCTTGTTGTTGCAATTTCCTTGATAGGTTTATCTTACATTGATTAGATTAGCTTTGCTTTGAGTAGTTAAATTGCAATTCTAGATTAATTTCATTCCAAGTATTCATAGATTAAACCAAAAGTCACTTTCCAAGTATTTATAGCCTATGTATGATAGATTCTCTTACAATTGTATGTTGTAACTGCTATGATAGATTCTATGATGGTCGTAAGAGTTGTAAGAGCATCTGCCATAGCCCATTTTGGAAATAGGTGACCTCTTTGGGATGGGAACTATGGAAAAGTGTCAGATACATCTTGCAATGTTGACCAAGTGTCCATAGGCATGGGTTTTGGGCCATGAGACCAAGTTTGACACCCATTCCAAGATAGAGCCAATTTTGTCTTGTATATTCTATATAAACAGGTGCTTGGAGGAGGAGATGTAGTGTGTGATTAACAAGTACTGTTATGCTACTGAATTGAATCTAGACACGAGTGTTGAAGACTATTGAAGCTTGCATTGCAAGTGTATTGTAAACCATATTCAGTTTTGATAATACATTGTGGAGGTTTCTAAGTGTGGGGCTTTTCACCTGATAAGGGTTTTCCCCATGATATATCTTGTCTCTCTTCTTCTATCTTCTTTCTAGTTCTATGTGTATTGCTGTAATATCTATATTATATGTTTCATGTTGCTGTAATTGTAAAGATTAAATTAAATTTACATAGCTCTCCCCTCATTAGATTAGTGTAGGAAGCGATGTCTGCACACCTAGCTTCCTTTAAGTTGGTATTAGAGCTTGATCACCTTTGGTCCTAGTTGTTGGGTAGGGGTTTTTTGAGCTGATCTTAAGTTGAGTGGGACTCTATGTAGAGTATTCTAAATCTTATTGCAGCAAGGAGATGGCAAGTACATCTGGAAAGATAGAGGTGGAGAAATTCAATGGCACTAATTTCGAGTTGTGGAAGCTCAAGATGGAAGACATACTTGTTGATTAAGACCTCTGGGAAAATATTAGTGGCACAAAACCAACTGTAATGTCACAAGATGATTGGGATCTCAAGGATCGGAAGGCTAAGGGTCTCATAAGACTTATTCTTGTTGATTATGTCCTGTTAAATGTCCATGAGGAGGCTATCGCAAACTTACTTTAGAAGAAGTTGGGAGATGTGTATCAAGCCAAATCCCTGGTTAACAAACTTTTTCTAAGAAAGAAGTTGTATTCTCTTCAAATAGAGGATGGAGGATCTATTACAGAACATATGAATGCTTTCAACATGTTGGTTGCACAATTGACATCCGTTGGTGTGAAGATGGAGGAGGAGGATCGCTATATGACCTTGTTGTGTTCTTTGCCAGACTCGTGGGATCATCTTGTCATGGCTATTGGAAGCACCACATCCACATTCAAAATGGATGAAGTGGTTTCTTCGCTGTTGTCTAAAGAGATGTGGAAAAAGTCTTCTAAGGCAGCCAAAGAAGCTCTTGTAGTTCATGGAAGACCTAAGGAGAAAGGGAAAAAGAAGGACAAGAAAGATGAGAAGGGTAGATCCAAATCCCGCGGGAGATCCAAATCTCCTAGAAAGTCCAAGCCTTTTTGTTGGAACTGTGCTAAAATTGGGCATTTCCAAAAGGAATGCAAAGAGGAGAAGAAAAAGAAGAAGAAAGCTCCTGACTCAGATTCTAACAAGTCCCAAGATGATGGTTATGCTTTTATTGCAGACCTAGTAACCCATGCATCTGATGATGTGTGGCTGATTGATTTTGGTGCATCACTCCACATGACCTCACATCGAGACTGGTTCACTAAGTATGAGGAGTTCGATGGTGGAAAGGTGTACCTGGGTGACAACTCTCATCAGAACATTGTTGGTCGTGGAAGAGTCTTTATCTGATTCCTTGATGGATGAGTGAAGGGGATCTCTGGGGTTATGCACATCCCAGGCTTAGCATGGAACCTTTTTTCTATAAGTGTGTTGAATGATGTAGGTGTGCAGGTTGTCTTTTTGAAAGAAGGATGCAAGATGACCAGAGGAGCTATGGTGCTTGCTAAGGGTACTAGGAGAGGTACTCTATTTCAACTGGAGGCATTCATTTCACAATACAATAGTTCTTCTTACTCAAGGAAGAAGGTAGAAGTCACTTCATCCCCACCATATGAATGAGCAGTGAATAAATCTATTTTATCTAGTCCTAATGGTTGTATTCATGCCTTGGAAGTTAAGCTTCCTGCTAAAAAGACAATGTTATGACATAAGAGATTTAGCCACATTGGTGAGAAGCATCTTAGAACCCTAAAAAATAAAAACCTCATTGAGGGGTTAGATGATTGTAATCTTGAGTTCAACTTTTGCAAACATTGCATATATGGAAAATAAAATTGTGTTGAGTTTTATTCGAGTTCTCATAAGGCTTCTGGTGTGTTGAATCTTGTTCATTCTGATGTATTTGGTCTTGTTAATGTTCCTTCATTATCAAAATCTATATATTTTGTAACTTTGATAGATGAATACAGTAGAAGGACATGGATTTATTTTATTAGAAGCAAATTTGAAGTCTATAGTAAGTTTAAGGAGTTTAAGGCCTTTGCTGAAAATTAGACTGGTAAAAAGATTAAATTTTTTAGAACTGACAATGGTGGTGAGTTCTTCTCTATAGAATTCGATAAATATTGCAAGGAACTTGGGATTGAAAGACATAAGACAACTCCATACACTCCGCAGCAAAATAGAGTTGCAAAGAGGATGAATAGGACACTGATGGAGAAGGCTAGGAGTATGCTTAGTGGAGCTACCTAGAACAAACATTTTGGGCTAAAATTGTTGCCACTGCTTGCTATCTTGTAAATAGATCTCATACATCAGCTCTTGTTGGTAAGACACCCATGGAGGCATGGTCTGGTAGAAATCTTTTAATAAGGCATCTTCATGTTTTTGGTTATGAGGCATATGCACATGTGCCTAGGGAGAAGCGGTCAAAATTAGAAAACAAGGCTGTTAAGTGTATCTTTGTTGGCTATGGTGTCAGTGTGAAAGGATACAAGCTTTGGGACCCTGTGGCTGAAAAAGTGTTGTATAGAAGAAGTGTCCTCTTCAGATAGCTAACACCTTCTTGCACTGTTTTATAGCCAGAAGAAAAAGAAAAGAAAGAGGATGTTGTTCAGTTTCCTGCTACTCCTGAGAAGATTGATCAGAAAGACAATGCTGGACCTGATGATGAGGAGAGCTCTTACAGCTTTGAAAGCTCAGACAAAGAAGCTGAACTTCAACCTCAGCCCTTGAGGAGGTCCACACGAATCAGGAAGCAACCTAAGAGGTTTGGTTATACATTGCTTGATTCTAGTTGTGCTTTTGCTTTTCTTACTAATAGTGATGAACCTAGAATTGTATCAGAGGCTATGGATATAAAAGATGCAGGTTCCTGGAAGGAGGTCATGGAAGATGAGACAACTTCTTTGGAAAAGAATCAAACTTGGGACTTGGTGCCTTTGGCTCCTGGAAGGAAACCTGTTGGATGTAAATGGGTGTTCAAGAAGAAATTAGGTGCAGATGGCAATATTGAGAAGTATAAGGCTAGATTGGTTGTGAAGAGGCATTCACAAGTGGAGGGTATAGATTATGGTGAGATCTTCTCTCCCATTGTAAAACTGACATCCATTCAATTCTTGTTATCTCTTGCAGTAGCTTCTGACTTAGAGGTAGAACAGATGGATGTGAAGACAACTTTTCTTCATGGTGATTTGGAGGAAGAAATCTACATGTCACAGCCATAGCATTACATGGTGAAAGGTAAATAAAATTTGGTTTGCAAGTTAAAGAAGTCTTTGTATGGTTTGAAGCAGTCTCCTAAGAGGTGGTATTTAAAGTTTGATGCCTCTATGTTGTCAATTAGATTTGTGAGATTGAAATCAGATTACTGTGTGTATTATAAGTTTGATGGTGATCGTATTCTCATTGTTTCACTGTATGTTGATGATATGTTGCTCATTGGAAAGGGTAACAATATGATTTCTTATTTTAAATCTCAGTTGACAGCATAGTTTGAAATGAAAGATTTAGGGGCAGCCAGGTACATTCTAGGAATGGAAATCAAAAGAGACAGAGCTAACAAAAAATTTTGGTTAAGCTAAAGTAAGTATGTGAAGACCGTGTTGGATAGGTTTAGCATGGCAGATTGTAGACCATTGTGTGTTCCTGTTTCTTTGGGAACAAACTTGTCTATTAAGGATTGTCCAAAATCTCCTAGTGTGGTGGAGGACATGAGCAGGGTACCTTATGCTATGGTCTACACAAGATGAGACATTGCCCAAGCAGTGGGAGTCCTTAGTAAATTTATGGCTAATCCTGGACGGGTACATTGGGATGTAGTTAAGCGAGTGTTCAAATATTTGAGAGGTACTTCTGAGTATTCCATATGCTATCATGGTAATGTTACAGTACCTTTGCATTCTATTGATATTCATGGATTTGTGGATTCAAATTAGGTAGGTGACATTGACAGTAGGAGATCCACCAGTGCTTATGTGTTTACACTGTTTGGTGGTGCTATTAGTTGGATGAGTAAGCGATAACCTGTGGTTGTTTTGTCCACAACAGAAGTTGAGTATATGGCAGCAACGCATGCTTATAAGTAAGTCATTTGGCTTAAGAGATTGCATTCAGATATTGGTGTTGATGTAGGTCAAATTACGATCAGTTGTGACAATCAGAGTGTGATTTGCCTTGCAAAAAATCTAACCTTTCATGCTAGAACAAAGCATATTGATGTTCAGTTTCACTTTGTGCAAGACATGGTAGAGGATGGAAAGGTAAATTTGGAGAAGGTAGATACTTTGAATAATGTTGTAGATGCATTGACAAAACTAGTTAGTACAGAGAAGTTCAGATGGTGTTCAGAGTCTATCAGCCTCTCGGCCTATAGTAGTTAAATCTTGTTTTTCTATTGGCTCTTACAAGGCATTTGACAAGTGGGTGAATATTGGGAATTAAGGTGTCTCAACCTAGGTAATTCCTTGCATTATTTTGATTGTATTTATTTATTTATTGCCTATGATGTAAATTAATTGTAAATTTCATATTTTCATTTTGTGGGATGTGGCAAGGTGATGTGTCATCCTACATGGAAGATGACAACTTGTAATTTTGTCCTCACATGAGGAGATAGGCGTCCCACTTTGTGGTAGGAGTATTTTTCCATGTGTTGGCATCTTGGATGTTGTGTAAGGGAATGTTAACCAAAACAATTATGACGGATTCCTATGGCAAAGTTATGACATGTAAGAGTCAGAAACAAAAGCCTATAAGATAAGTGAAGACATGTGTCAAGAAGCATCTTTGAAAAAAACATCTTTGGGCACCCCAAGGTGGACTATGACATTTTGTAAGAGAATATGCTATTTATAGCCTATGTATGACATATTCTCTTACAACTATAAGTTGTAACCGCTATGACAGATTCTATGATGGTCATAAGAGTTGTAAGAGCATCTGTCATAGCCCATTTTAGAAATAGGCGACCTCTTTGGGATGGGAACTGTGGACAAGTGTCAGATACATCTTACAATGTGGACCAAGTGTCCATAGGCATGGGTTTTGGGCCATGAGGCCAAGTTGGACGCCCATTCCAAGATAGAGCCAATTTTGCCTTGTATATTCTATATAAATAGGTGCTTGGAGGAGGAGATGTAATGTGTGATTAACAGGTACTATTATGCTGTCGGATTAACTCTAGACATGAGTGTCGAAGACTATTGAAGCTTGCATTGCAAGTGTATTGTAAGCCATATTCAATTTTGATAATACATTGTGCAGGTTTCTGAGTGGGATTTTTCACCCTATAAGGGTTTTCCCCATGATATATCTTGTCTCTCTTCTTCTGTCTTCTTTTTGGTTCTATGTGTATTTATGCAATATCTCTATTATATGTTTCATGTTGCTATAATTGTAAAGATTAAATTGAATTTACATAGCTCTCCCCTCATTAGATTAGTGTAGGAAGTGATTTCTGCACACCTAGCTTTCTTTCAATCACCAAGTGGTGACCCAAACTCATGTGTTCTAATGGGATATACAAATTAGGGAGAGAATTGAAAGACTCTTCTTTCAAGATACATTTTTCATTCAACTAAGATTGCAAGTAAATTTATAGCTTACAAAGTGATGGAGGAGAGTGGGTTACCCTCTCGCACCAAGATATTAGACATATAGAAAAGAAATGTTGTGTATCATGGAAGATCCTAAGAAGGAAAAAATGAGGTGCACTATGTAGACAGTGAGCATGAAAACATAATTTAGAATTTTGATGATGATGTTAGTAGTTGTGTTGACATTGCCTCATGCCAAAAACCTTCTTGCCATGGAAGCAATGACATATGGAAAATGCATTTTTATGGGGCTTGCTTAAAAGAAAGAAATGATGTAGGCATTGTGTTGATATCTCTAGATAACACATCTTACAGGTTCACCGTCAAATTAAATTTTGATTGCACCAATAATGTAGTAGAATATGAATCTCTACTAATTGGTCTAAACATTGATGCTAGATATGAATTTGCTTGATTGTATTTGGTAATTCTGAATTGGCAGTGTCCCAAGCTAGAGGCTCATAAACAATGAAAGATTAAAGATTGAAAATGTATAGGAATGTTGTGTGGGATACTATTGAAATGTATGATACATTTGGTATCAAATGGCTAGATAAACGTGAAAATATCATATCTGATACACTTGTTGTTATGGCCTCAAAATTTGATGCCCCCATGTCATCACCTCATTGTACTTATAGAGTGGAAGTCCTATCTAGACCTAGCATCTTTGATAACATATACAATTAGTAGGTATTCAATGATGGCAAGCATATTTATGAATTTTTGAACAACATAGGTGATTTGAATAACCAATAGATTGATTGGAAGCCCATGACTAAGGTTGAATATGGGAAAGAAACCCTGTATGGAAATGGGGTCATTCAGCTCAAGACTAATACCATCCCAAGATGTCTTGTAGCTTTTGAAAAGTTGTTTGATAACAATTATTACTACAAGACAAGGAGCAAACCAATTAGCCTAGCGATGATGTTGAAGAAGTGAATCTAGGGACTAAATTAGCTCCAAAGATTATCTACATTGGGAAGAAGTTGAAGCCAATAGAGAAGCAGTTGTTGATCAACCTACTAAGAAAGTTTAAGAAATTTTTTACATGGTCATACAATGACCTAAAAGCATATAGGTAAGATATTTTCAACATACCATTCCCATAGAGCCTAGTACAAAGTCATTTAGGCAAAAATAGAGGCCTATCAATCCTACACTAGCTCCTCAGATGCAAAAGGAACTAATTAAATTGAAGGACCTAGTGGTATAATTAAAGCAATTAGGCATTTAGAATGGGTTTCAAACATTGTTCTAGTAAGAAAGAAGAATGGGAACATAAGGATTCGTGTAGACTTCAGAAATTTGAATATTAAGTCCCTCAAGGACAACTACCCATTGCCTAGCATGGATCATTTGCTATAGAAAGTAATAGGGTTTTAGTTGATGTCAATGATGAATGGCTCCTCATTGTATAATCAAGTAATGGTTAAAGTCTAAGAAGTATAAGACAACCTTCACCACCCGTTGGGGTACATTTGTTTATGTGAGGATGCCTTTCAAACTCAAGAATGCAGGAGCCACCTTTCAGAGGGAAATGGATATCACATTTATAAGATTGATAAATAAAGTCATGGTGGTATATCAAAGTAATCTAACAGCCTATTCCAAGAATAGGGATGACTATTGCAAACACCTAGAGTTGATTTTCCAATGGTGTTTAGAATATGGGATTTCTTTAATCCTAAGAAGTGCATATTTGGTGTTGAGGTAAGTAAGCTTATAGGGCATATTGTATCCAAGGATGGTGTGAGTATTGATCTAAGAAGGGTCAAATAAATTGACCTCATTCCTTAACCCAAAATAGTTAAAGCAACACAATCCTTCTTTGGACAAATTAATTTTTTTAGGAGGTTCATTCCTAACTTTATTGAGACGATAAAGGCAATCACCACAGTATTTAAAAAGGGATAGTCAACTGGCTTAGACAACAGATCAACTAACTCTTTCATGGATATCAAAGAGGCACTTAGGATGGCACTAGTATTGGCTAGTCCTTATTATTCTAGGTCTTTCCAACAATTTTATTTTTGCTTCTTTCTACACCATTGCTACATTTCTACTTTAGAAGAATGCTAATGGATATGAGAATCCTATTACCTTCTTTAGTAAATCATTACTGAATGTTGAGTTGAATTACTCCATCATGAAAAAGCATGGTTATGCTCTAGTTAAGGCTATCAGGAACTTTAGGCCTTATCTTGTGGGAGCTAAGATCACTGCATATGTGCCTCATATAGCTATGAGGGACATCTTTGCTCAACATGAGGCTTCTAGAAAGAAGTTCAAATGGATCAATAAGATTCAAGAGTATGACATGGAGGTACAAACTACAAGTCTCATTAGAGGTTAGGCCTTTCCAACTAATGGTAGATACAAACTTGGATGTGGTAGAAATACATCAGGTACCTTTGAGTCCATCACCTTCTCCTTGCTCCTTGAAATATGATCCTTGGTATAAGGATGTAGTTCTCTATTTGAAAAACTTGGTTTTCCCTCCAAGATTGAATGACCATCAGAGAAGAACCTTGAAGCTGGCAGCCTAGAAGTATGTGTTGATGCAGAGTAAGCTTATGTTGAGAAACCTTGATGAATTTCTTCTCATATGTCTAGATCATGAGTAATCTTTCAAGGTCATGAGCGAGTGTCATCAAGGACTTTGTGGGGGACATTTCATGTCAAATATCGGTACCCACAAAGTAATTAGAGTAGGATATTGGTGGCCTACATTGTTTAAGGATGTGTCCAAATTTGTCAGAAAGTGTGATCCTTGCCAGAGGTTTGCAAGCAATATGAAGTTTACAGGTGCACTTCCACTCACATCCATATCAGTAGAGGCTCTATTTTGGTACTAAGGTCTTGACTTTATTGGGGAAATTATGGAAAAATCTAGCAATGGATAAAAATGGATCCTTGTAGCCATTGACTACTTCACCAAATGGGTGGAAGCAATACCTACTAGAAATGCAACATCTAAAGCAGTGATTGATTTCCTTATGAACAATATCATCAAAGGGTTTGGTGTGCCTACAAGGATTATTGCTGACAATACAATGTGTTTTAGATCTCATGAGCTCCTTGAGACATGCTCCAAGTATGGGATATCTTTAACACATTCTTCCTCCTTCACCCATAAGGAAATGGTGAGGAATCTAGTAACAAGAGCATCGTGAATATCATCAAGAAGACCCTAGATTCAAACAAGAAAAGGTGGAATGATAAACTTAGGCTTGTTGTGTGGGTAGATAGAATAACCTTCAAGAAGGCAATTAGTATATAGTCCCTTTGAATTGGTTTATGCAGTAGAAGCTAATATACTAATTAGCCTTGAACTACCTATCTACAAATTGGTATAGCAAATTTAAGGAGATGAAGATAACGCCATTTCATTGAGAATACATGAGCTGATTGAACTTGATGAAGCTAGGAGGAATGCACATGAAAGGAACTTGTTATAGCAACAGAAGGTCAAGCACCTGTTTGACAATAAGGTAGTTTAGAGAGGCTTCCAAGTTGGTGATTTGGTCCTCATGTGAAAATCTAGATTTGATGATAGGGGCAAGCATGAAAAATTTGAGGCCTTGTGGGTCGAACCTTATTAGATTGCTAACAAGTATAGTCAAAGCACTTTTCACCTAAAGAGTTTGGATGGAGAGCTCACAGAACTGCCAGTCCATGGCTAGCACCTCAAGAACTTTTTCTCTTAATGGTATGTTGTCATTTTGCCTTTGCACATACTCATTCTTTTGTGTGTTTTGTGTTGGGCTATTTTGTTACTGTTTCCCTTTCCTTGTTGTTCTGGTTTTGCCCTTTCTTTTCCCTCCTTTTTGTTCTGCAACCCAAAGAAAATTTGGATTCTCGTCATGCCTATGAGAGGCACACGTATCCAACTACTCAATTTTGAGTTTGAATTTAAGTTTTTATCCTTAAGAACTTCTTTGCAAATTTTGACCTCCTTAGACAACTTTTTCTTCTTGGGCTTTATCCTATCACCACAATTACATGTCACATGTCCCATTTTCCAGCAACGAATGGGGAGACATTCATAATCTAGTTCCTGAACCCAAAATCCAATCGAGGACTTGATCTTAATTGATTGTCTAATTAGCTTACTCAAATCCACCCACACAAAAATCCTAGCGTATGATAGTAGCTCCTTTTTGTGGCAGATGAGATATACACATACTCCCCCAGTGTATTGCCTATCACATTCCAAAAATATCCTCTGACCAAAGTTCATTCGACAGTTTATACATCCTAAATTAAAGTAGGGTTCTTGTTACCAGCTCCTTACCAAGGTTGAAACTAGGCATCCACTCCCTTAAATATAACCCCACATTGCTTATAAACAATGGGCCCCCTTCAAAATTTTATCTCTATCTATCTTATTGTAAAGTAATATGCAGGAATCTCAATGCCAAAAATCTAATACCAGGGCATGAGCAATCCCACAAAAATTGCCCCATCCATGCCTTAATTTTGTTGATGATTGGCTAGATTCTAATGAGTTTGGTGATAACAGTCATTTTTTTCATTGCTTCCGGCCTAGAGTTTAAAAGGTTGTCCCCGATCTGTATGGTAGGGATAGTCGAGTCAATGGTAAGGTTCACATTCAAGACCCAAATATTATATTCCATATCCATTTTGTGATCCCTATCTTCTAAGATTTTCTCATCCGCTTCCTCGAGCAGTCTTCCCAACTCCTAAGTATCTGAAAATTTGACATCTCTTTTATCTGTTAGCTTACCATCTTTCTCCCTGAGTTGCCATGATTGAGCTTCATCGCTGCTCTCACCACCTTCCCGACTTTGGCAAGTATTGGAAATGATCTTTCTCACCTTCTGCCCCTGCCAAAAAAAAATTTCAAGCGAAAACAAAACAAAAGTAGAATAGTTCTTTGAATAAAAATAAAGCAAACAATGTAAATAAAAAATAATAATTCTTAACTAAAAATTAAAATTTATACCCCCATATATATGTAGTAAATAAAATAATTGTAAAATAAAACAAGTGTCACGTAGTGGCCAGTATTTGCCTTGTAGTGTTGTTATTATAGTATTTGTTTAGTTGTAATTTTTTTGTTGATTAACTATTGGTTGTAAAATAAAATAGGACTAAAATATTTCCTAACTATAAAACTAAACTTTACAAAGTCTATTAAATAACACAAATATTTCCTTAAAATGTAATAATACTAATACTTTTATAATTTAAATACATTAAAAAATTGTAATAACATGGTGAAATATTTTTTTGTCATACTGTAGATTTTTAACTTTTGACTAAATAAAAATGAAATCTTAGATTTTTAACTCAAATAAAATTGAAATAAAAATAATAATCTAATTTCATAAAATAAAATGTGTAGAACCCTAACCCTAGTTGGGTGTGGATAGATTTGAAATGTCTGCCTAAGATATTAAAATGTAATAAATATTGAATACTATCACAATTTAAAGAATAATTACATAATATAATAATAATAACATATTCATATTTACATCATCCAATATTTTATCTTAGGCACTTAATTTTTTTTAAAGTAATAATAGTAAGTACTTTTAGAGAACATGATTTTAATTATATTAATTAATCTAATATTGTGGTTTAGTAATAATTTCGGGTACATTCATTTAATAAAAGTATGTCAGTTCAGCTCCATTTAATTAGACATCATGGTTAAGATCAAATGAATAGTTAAGAAATATTTTAGTGAAATTAGGTTATTTATGTGTAGAACCCTAAACTATAGTTATAAAACAAATTTAAACCCTAATAATTTAACCCTAAACTATAGTTATACAACAAATTTATACCCTAACAATTTTTTTATAAAATAGCTATGAAAAGAAATCAATAAATAAAAATATTCATGTTTTGTAAAGAAAAAATTTAGTGTTATTTTATTTTATGAAATTAGGTTATTTTTGGGATTTTAATTTTTTTTACTCAAGAGTTCAAAATCTAGAATGTCATGAAAAATACTTTTATTTTGGGGATTTCAATAAGAAATCAATAAATAAAAATATGCATTCTTTGTAAAGAAAAAAATTAGTGTTATTTTATTTTATAAAATTAGGTTATTTTTTGGATTTTAATTTTTTTTACTCAAGAGTTAAAAATCTAGAGTGTTATGAAAAATACTTTTATTTTGGGGATTTCAATTTTATTTACTCAACATTAAAAATCTACTGTGATGGAAAATATTGAAATGAAGTGATGCCATGTTCCTGAAATATAGTTAATAAAATCTTTAAAATATAATGCACTTGCTTATCGTATACTTTTACCTTTTTTATTTCATTTGATAAAACTGTAATAAAATATAGTTATAAGATATTATTAAACATAAATAAAATAATATGCAATATTACGGCCATTATTGTAATGGATGCCCATTAATCGCTCTTATCACGTTAAAGTTTTCTTCCAATTAGATTAAAAGAAAAATATATTTTTGTAATTTGTTATAATATTTGCATCTATACAAAACTATTTCAGTTCTCATTGATTGCAAAAAGAATTATTAATAACTAGTTAAGAACATGGCTGCTTATAGTTTCCTTAGCACAAGCTCATTAGCTGAAATGAATTTATTTTAGGGCGTGAGAAAATTTTCAAAGCACTATAATGTTCACATAAAAACAAGGCCATCAAATATTAAAGTTTGATATTTTAAAATAAACAACACAAAGTAACAACCCATGGATTGAAGATTTAATGATAAGAAATTGTTGATCCAATGAAGTAAATAACAACCACTGCACCAACCCAAATCAACCATTGAACTATAAAAGAGTTCTAGCAAATACAATGATACTATTGGATAAAGGGGTTAAAAGGCCTGTGACCTAAAAAACAATTTTAAAAAATTCAATTTTTTTCACAACACCTAAAACTGGTAGATTATCCTCATGATAATTTTGATATGGGAAATGTAGGGTATTTATAAAAATTTGGGGTAAAAGTGGTTTGGTTAGTTGAATAGTAATAGTTAGGTGAACTGCACTGATTTTTAATATTTTCAATTTGTTGAGAATAGGTTCTATTTTAGGTTTTTAGGTTTGTAAATAATAAATTAAATTCATTAATTTCAATTTATTATTTACTATGGAAAGATTTAATTAAATAAAAGCAAAGTAAAAAAAAGTCTTTAAACTCTTGTACAATTGTTTTATAAAAAAATTTATTAGGGTGTATATTTAATACAATAGGAAGTTGCTTCCTATATATTAAATATTGAATGTTCATATTTTCACTTAAAATTTAAATATAAATTTTCAAAATTAAATATTAAATATTTAAATAATATAATAATAATGATTATAATGATTAAAAAATTAATTAATGTAATAATACTAATACTTTTCTAATTTAAGATGCATTAAAATATTGTAAGTTTGAAGAATAAAATAAAAAATTAATAAATTTCATGATACTGTAAATTTATAAAACTAAAATCCAAGATTTTTAACTTTTGAGTAAATAAAATTGAAATCCCTAAAATAATCTAATTACATAAAATAAAATATGTAGAACCCTAAAAACTAAATTAAAATTAAATTATTTAACTAGTGGGAGACACAATTTGTATTCATAATTGGTTTACTTGGCAGGTCATTTTTTTTAACCAATGACAATACAGATAAATCATTTTCAATAATTTTTTGTTAAAAAATTAGACATAGGAAAAGTACAAATTTAAAATTAGACATAGGAAAAGTACAAATTTAAATCAAATTTGTCTGACAAGAAAAATAATTGTTTCTTTTGATTGGTTTACAATCAATAGATTAATAATTAGATAAGTGTGAACTCATTGCAATAGTACTTGGCCGAAGGTAGGTACTAATAAAATAACTCTTAAAATAAATAAAATAGGTCACATTTTTCAGATAGATAGATGTATTTAAGATATTTGTACTAATTAGGTAATAAGTTTAATTATTCGATTAACATAAATATATTATATAAAAGTGTGTATTTTCCCTTACATTAAATCAATAACATTTGTTAGAGTGAATATTCTATTGTACCAATCACTAATATTTAGATACAAATGAAAATTCTAAATGAAATTCCCATTCAAGGAGAAAAAAATGGTAGAAAGGCTTCCACTGGTAAACTAAAACTAAAACTAATCTAGATCACATTCATTTTTAACTTTAAGACTATTTCCATGACTCAAGTTTGATTTATTCCATCTTCAACCTAAGTTTTCTAGAGCTTTACCTATGAGAATAAGTTCTCTAACAATATAGGAACGACCTTCCAAAGGTATTTTTAAATACCTTTAATCTAGATGGCAAAAGAAATAGAAAAGTATGCAAACTACTAAATGATTTTGGTGATTGTAAGACACTTCTATCTAGGGTTAGATCTGACCTTGATTTGTAAATTCCACCCACCACAATGTAGATAGAATTTTCTACTTTTTAAAACAAGATACAAACAAAGATATACTTTTTTCAATTTAAAGACATCCAAAATTTAGTGCATCAACAAAATCATTCTTCTTCTCCAAACATAGAACTATATACTTTTATTTATCACATTTTATTTTTCATTACTTTAACATTGCATCTTCTAATATCTATACTCACAACTGTCAATTAATGATATAAATTAATTTATGCTTATGTGTATGCATTTTAATAGATTGTCTTAGATTAAAAGTAGGAAGAATTTATTAGTAGCTACCTTGGGAAAGTACTATTGCAATGATTTCACACTTATCTAGTTATTATTCTATTGATTGTAAACCAATCAAAAGACAGGATTGAAAAATGATTTATCTATATTATCATTGGCTGAAAAAAAATGACCTCTTCTCTGTGGATTGTTGGAGACTGCAACAAAAAACTATAAATGGGAAGAATTATGAATTTAATTTTTTGCTTCAAACATTTTTTATTTTATTCTTCAAACATACCATATTTTAATGCATTTTAATTTCTCTTAAGTAGACATTTTAAATCTCTGTACACTCAACTAGGGCTAGGGCTCTCCACATAATACAAATATGTAGGCTTTGTAAAGTTTAGTTTTATAGTTAAAGGAAATATTTGTGTTATTTAATAGGCTTTGTAAAGTTTAGTTTTATAGCTAAGTAAATATTTTAGTACTATTTTATTTTTACCAAATTAAATTATTTTTGAGATTTCAATTTTATTTAGCCAATGCATTTCAAAAGAAGATCACATAATAAATATTTTCGTGCTATTTTATTTTTACCAAATTAAATTGTTTTTGAGATTTCAATTTTATTTACCCAAGACATTTCAAAAGAAGTTCACATAAAATTTTTCTTATAAATTTAGTTCTCGAAATATAATAGTTACAAATTTGAAATGATAAACAATTCTTTATCTTTTAGAAAAAATTATTACTAAACCACAATATTAGATTAATTAAAATAATTAAAATCATGTTCTCTAAAAGTATTTACTATTATTATTTCAACAAAAAAAATTAAGTGAGATCTAAATATGAATATGTTATTATTATTATATTGTGTAATTATTTTTCAAACTTACAATATTTTAATGCATTTTAAATTGTAATAGTATTCAATATTATTACATTTTAATATCTTAGGCAGACATTTCAAATCTCTCCACACCCAATTTTATTTTATGAAATTAGATTATTTTTGGGATTTCAATTTTATTTACTCAAGAGTTAAAAATTTAGAATTTCAATTTTATTTAGTAAAAAGTTAAAAGAAAAAAATTTGGGCATGTTATTACATTTTTTATTTTACTCTTCAAACTTACAATATTTTAATGCATTTTAAATTATAAAAGTATTAGTATTATTACATTTTAAAGAAATATTTGTGTTATTAATAGGCTTTGTAAATTTTAGTCTTATAGTTAAGGAAATATTTTATTCCCATTTTTTAAACCAAATTAGATTATTTTTTATATTTCAATTTTATTTACCTAAGACATTTCAACACTCTTCAAAAATTAATTTCTTAATTATTGGAATGCAATTTGTTTATACAACCAATACCTAATCAACAAAAAGAATTACAACTAAATAAATATTATATACAATTAATAGCTAATCAACAAAGAAAATTACAATTAAAAAAATACTATAATAACAACACTACAAGGTAGGGCCACTAAGTTTTTCATATAAACTGTATATCATTATTTGCAACAATATTTTATTTCTTCCAGATTCTCATTCGAAATAGTTGTTCTTATATATTTCAAACTTTTGTGTAGATCAATTCTAACACACCGAGAGTTAGATGATCAACCAGCTTTCCTTTCAACATGAAATTACAGCGATTACAAGAATAAAGCCATGCAACAGGTGCCTGCAGTTTTATTCACCATTGATTGTCTACAACAAAGACGGGTGCATTTAAACATTTGTGGAGAAGGGAAGCAACAATTATTACAATCTAGTGAATGACTGAAAATGAAATGATAAGAGAAAGGAATTGTAGAAAAGAACAGGTTTTATTTGTGTGGCGTGCCTTGTGAGTACGGATTAGAAAAGAAAAACAAATACGGGTTTCAGTGGCTGCCTCTACGCTGAAAGTCGGAACAGCCTTCTAGGAGTGTTGGCAGCAAGGTCTTGGGTCTTCACCATTGCCACTGCAGCTCGGACCTGAACCACAGTCATCTAATTTCTCCATACCTGTAAGCAGATAATTGTTTCTGGAAGGATTTAGGAGGTTATATCGAGCGGAGACATGGACCGTAAACAGAAACAAGAGCACCACAAGCAGTGTGCATATTTTCATGTGCATCAAAGTCCCCATATTAAAGTCTGAGAGCCTTTACTAAATCAATTGCAGAGGAAAATCTTTACGTTTCCACTGAATAATCGGTTAGTAGATGAAGATTGGGATGGAATCCAATGCAACACTAGGACCCATTAATAGAGGGAGCCATAAATTTACAGCAATACTAGTAATAGTTTTTCCTAAAAGACGCATTCAAAGTGACATGGCGTAGCGTAGACGGTGAAACTCACGAAATTTTGGCTTAAACCGGATATTTGTCTTCGACAGACTGAGTAAAAGTAAAACCCTAATTTTTAGTATTTTCGATTCAAATTAAAATTTTGACTTAACAATAAGGTGTTTCAAGGAAATTATCTTGCAAAAATATATGTATATTCAAATTGACACCTATTTAAATGAGAAGATTTGACTAACTTATAGTACCAGTCAATGTACCGTTGAATTCAATTTTTTAATTGGATTTTTTTTTTCTAAATTTATTATACCTATGTTTTATTTCTATTTATTGAAAGTTGGATTTTCTTGGGGGAGTTATTTTTAGGTATTATTATAATTGTAAAAACATTTCATATTGATTAATTATGTTAAAAATATTATGCAAACAATAAAAGTATAATTAATTTAAATTAATTAGAATTAAAAAATATTTGATAAATTGAAATATTTTAAAAAATTAAGTGTAAATGATAAGGTATTTAGTTTCAAGAACAATAATAAAAAATAATATTAATGTTATTCAAAATCTATTTATCAATGTTTAAAAATTAATGTCTTGGGTATGCTCACTAGCTCGAAATCAAAAGAGGCTTGGAATTCCCTATAGGTCAATCTTGACTCACTCGTGGTAAATGCTAAGAAGTACATATCCAACCTAGCAAATAGCATACTTTTCTAACCTGCTTCATTGTAACCTTGTTATCTAAATGTGCATAAGGATGACAATATTTAAAAATATCTCTAAAGAAGTTGCTAGATTTCTAGGTCAAGTTCTCCTATGTCAACCCCCTTGATACACTAGATTTATGGTCCTAGATGACTATTCAAAGACAACACTCTCAAGCATGAAAATGTCCTATATGGAAAGTTGATGTGATGAGTTCCTCTTAAGCTCTAAATTGTAATGTTCCTACAATGATTTTCTCCTTATTAGACCATGTAAATTAATTGCCTATTAATTTTTTTTCAATACCTAGACATAACAACAAGTCATGCATATGTGTACCAAGTCAACTCATAATGGCTTGTGAAAAGGGGCGAGAAACTTGGATTGTGATCAATTGTGAGCCCCATGAGATCAAACTTAAGAATCACATAATTGACCTAGGACTATGGGAAATGTAAATTACAGGATCAAGAATAGGTGCATGGAAGTCTCAGCCGGTAATTAGGGTGAATGTTTGGAAATGCATGCAAATGGGGCTAGGATAAGATCAAATGTATGGGAATATGTATAAGTAGGATTAAATGGAGAGAACTAAGTATTAGGAAGTGACCCAAACTTAGCACAAGAGTGTGCCACTTGTTGATATGTAATTGTATCAAGACATTCCATCAAAATGACCCTATACTAAATGGGAACTAGCATGAGTATACAAAATTCATCATTCAATTTGCCCCCACTTTGAGGTGAATGTGAATCTAGTATGAACAAGTATTTCAAAGTACACGGACATTCTCAACCAACATGAAAAGTAAATATATTCAGATATCTCAAAAGGATATCTAGTCCATGTAAAGTAAAGAACCATTCTTGAATTATTCATGTGCTATTCTCCTTGGCATGAGTGTTCCATAGGGGCCTATAAAATAGAAAGATACATAATGAGCATCTTCTATCACACAAGTAAAAATAGGCATAACGGGTAAAAGCATGAAGTTGAGTCCACTTCTAGTGGAAGTTTCAGACTTAGCCAAAAACTTGAAATCGGGCAAAACAAAATGGGATCTTTTTTAGAATAGGATCCCGTTTTGTAAAAGAACTTAATTTTTAAAAAATGGCCTGCAAGCTCATTTTCACTAGCAGCCAGAGCAAAACCAGAATGGGATCCCAAGTTTGAAAGAGCCATTTTCAGCCATCCAAAAGTCCAGGTGAATTATTTTTTCCCTTTTTTTTTCATTTTCTATATGTTGTTATTTGTATTTAAGTTTATTTTTGTGTATTTTTGTAAATTAAGTATTTATATTTTGTTTGAATCTTCCTGCAAAACATATAAGCCCTACATTCAATTGAAACTAAAAAATTTACCCTACACACAAATAAATTACCTTAAACTAAATTGAAACAAAAGTTTATTTACCCTTCAAACAAAAAAAGAACCCTAAACTGAGATTCAATCATGCCTACAAACTGAACAACAAGTTTTAGTTACCATTTAATGGTAAACCAACTACCACTTTAGTTTTAGTTTTATATTTTCATTTGCATTGCTTTATGTTTTAAATATGTATGCAAATATTTCAAAATCATAAAATACTTAATTTCTTTGAGAAAAAAATCTAGATTTGTCTAAGTTTATTTCATTCTATTATTTAGCACTTATTATTAATTGTTTAATCTAGCCACATACAATTAGAATTTGTAGCATGTGGCATCCATATGTACCCATGCACAAAAATCTACTCTCTAACATATTAACATGTATATATAGTTGTCTATTGGTGTAATCTTTGAACCTCCTTTAGGTGCAAGTTCTAGTATATATTCCTTTTCTATAATCATAATCCCTATGAGATTTCTAGATATGTTGAATATGAATAAGATAGAAATTAGTCAAACCTATAGACTAATTACATAGTTTCACATTAAAATATAAAATTAGAATCACACATTGCCATATTCTTATTGTTCCCTACATATACCTAGTCCATATCATTAGGGTCACACATTAGATCCAAGATAGAAGAATAAAATTGATAGAAACCATGATCTAGGATTATGTTAGCATGATCATATTGATAATGAAGCATCTAATTCTCTCTCCTAAAATATGATTGTTCATTGAGGTTATCCTCCTCAAATGGCTTAAGGGGAATAAATTTACCTAGAAATTTACATATAATGTTCATGTGAGATATTTCATTCCTTGTCATTCATGCAATATATCCATGTGGTTCAATTCAAATTATAGGAATAAAATGTCAATCCATGGCTAACCAAATTTCATCCTAAATGAGAAACTATAATGTATTTATAAAAGTTGTATCCACTCTAGGAATCATATCTTTTTAGACTTGAATATTTCTATCTATAATTGTAATTACTAGATAAGGAAACATTCATCCTAAATATGCGTTCAACCAACAAAATAATACTAGATATTAATAACTTTGACTAAGAGTGAACATTCAAAATATAGCTATCCTCAAAGAAATAAATGACTTTGACTAAGAGCAAACATTCAAAAAATAGCTATTCTTTTTGCAAAATCCAATTTGATTTGAGAGATTTATGGGCAAAAAAATGGATTCGGCATGAGGTAAGTAAGAAAGACTAACCTTAACTTATATCTTTTGTCATCAAATAATTTCATGTTTAAAGAGTTTCTTAGGGCATATGTATAAATTTAATTCTCATCATATAATTTATCTCATAGATATCTTCCCTAGTGTGTCTAATCCCTACCACCCAATCTATAAATTTAATTCTCATACTTGTGAGGACCTTAAGAGTTTGGAGAATCCAAATGAGTTTGTAAAATTAATCCATTCTAATATAGATTATTATTTTTAATCCTCAATGGTTTAAACTAATTGATAAAATGGTATTTCATTGAGAGTAATAGGATAAATGCAAATTTTGATATTTTAATGGCAATCAACCCCTTAATGATGGTCAATTGCTTAACGACGTAGATGAAGGAATGTTTTAGATATGAGAATGAATATAGATATGAATAGGTAGATTATGGGGGAATAGAAATAAAGGATAAAATCAATAGCATTGAAGGACCTCTATTTGGCAAGGTATGCTAAAGTATAGGGAAAAATTTGAGAAACTTTAGTAGGAATTTAAGAGGATACTAAGGAGGTTTTAAATTTGGTATTGCATGTAAGTAAAGAATCATTTAGAATAGTTCTTTAAATGGATATAGAGATTAAGGAAGAATTATCATTTTTTTTAAATCTTTCTATAAAATTTATCAATAGGAGCCCATACACAAGTATCAATAGAAATCAATAATATATCATCAAAATGGTAAGTTTATAGTTATTCATTAACAATAGGAGGCCATTGAATATGTTATTAATTACCTCCTAAATACATTTTAAAAAATAGGATATGTAAAATAAAAAGTGTACTATCAATTAATTATAGGTAGGGGGTTGAAACATCCAATAATTAACCTAGAACAATAGTTCATCAAAATGCGGCCCTACAAAATTAGATTTCACATCATATTAACAATTATCTATTTTTCCAATGGTAGACAAACCACATATCATTGTCAAGGGATGATCATAAAATTCATATCATGATCTCATACCACATTTTCTCTTTACACACTTAGGCCACATAAGAGGGCTACACCAACATAGACCACATTATTCACAATACACACCAAGTATGTATAGTAACTTTTATTTCACCAATTGGTTTGAGTGAGATTTCGTATAAATATTTTATATGAAGTTCCATTATCCATCTAAAAACCACAAAATAAATTTCATTATCATCATAATTTCCACAAGCATAGTTTTATATAGTCATAGTTTTATCATCCAATACAAGCATTTTGAAGATAGTTGAGGGGTGTTAAATTTTACACTAACATTGATGATGGAGTGTAAAATAAATAATAATAACTTTGACATTTTCGCCTTACACATGGATACATATACTTATTTCCCCATTATACATGGATCCATATAAATGTAGCCTCTTCATGTCATAGATTAAGAGGATTTAAGAAAATGGTTTAGGACAAAATAATTCCACTAGCATGGTTTATGGACCTAGGAAAGATGACATGGATTAAGGGGATTTGAGAAAATTGCTTAAGGCTCGTCCTAAGAGGATGTAGATGGTACAATTTGAAATGATTCTACTCATTAATCCCCTTTAGCTATTAATAATAGTCAAATTGATCATTCACATTTGATCAATTTGTATAATGTTAGATGATTGAAGTTTTTACAAACTTGTTACATATCTATATACTAAATGTTACATCCCTCTTTTTGGAAACAATTATGTTATTTATTTTCTTGCAAATTTCAGTAATTTAATGTGTTGTGAACGACATAGAAACTGATAATTTATTTTATAAACTTGTTATATGAAATTGTGGAATCTAACGATTGCGATCAAGGTGATATGTAGACTAAATGTCTTTATATTAAATGCAATGATGTTTGAATATATTATATTTAGATCATAGATGCTTTGACCACAAAATTGTATGCGAGTCTATCGATGCAGGAACAGGTGGAACGTGTTCGACGGGAAGAGAAAGTACCTTCGAGAGGGAGTATAGACTCTGGAAATTAACCATGGGTGGTTGCTACTGAGATCGCCAAACTGATAGATAAACCTTGAAACCAAAAAGTAAGTCTTGTTTGTCGGTTGGGTTAGTTGACTAGATGTCGACGTTAGAGGATAAAGTAGAATATCCTAGTCGAAAGTCGTCATATAGAATCTTGGAATCGACGATGTTGTCGTAAGTCCACTTGAGTGAGTCAATTTTGTAGACCATTATTATATCATTTATAAGTGATTAATGAATCTAATTGTGTCAGATCGTAGATCACTCCTCGTAGTTGAAGAATGCGAGAAGTCGTTTAGCATTAAAACGATGTAGAAACCTTGCGATTTCGTTACGACCAATCCGTCGTCATTGTCGGCAAACCGCATTAGTCTTGTGTTGTGAATTATTTTTCCTTTAGGTAAATCGACAGAAGTCGAATGGGAAGTTGATTTATGCTTCTTTTGTTCTTGTTGTCATATGGAAGAATACTCCATAATCTTTTTAGTCAATTTAGATTCTTTACCTTTTTGTCAACCTCGGAGTCATCTTTTGGTAACTATTAGATATCACCTTTTGTGAATTTTACTCCGCTAGCCTTGATAGGTTGCTACCGTCGAAGGTTAGAAGTATTTCATGTGGAGGTATGGCAAAGTTGTTTTGTCGCGTCACCCTTTTTGAATCTCCATCTAGTTGGTGGTCGTTGTGTTTAAAGTGGTCAAGTATTCTTTTTAGTTAAAACAACCTCCATTAGATTAGGCATGTATTGGTGGTTGTGAAAAGAGTAACCGCAGATTGAATACAGAGGCTCCATCATGTTGGTGGGGCAAAAAGGTATCGGTCGCGGTTGGCAAGTGAGGTAAGATGCCTCAGTTCGTGGAGCTTTAGACAGCACGGTGTTAAACTGAGTCGGCGGTGGGATTAAGGTAGCGAATATAGCAGTTGAAGGGTGGCTCTTGCATCGTGGAATAGGGAGACGAAGTTGGGAGTAGTAGTGGGGGAGTAAAGAGAGTCACTCCGACGTGGAGGAGTGTGGGAGTGAGTTCGGAGGTCGTTGGAGTAGAATAGGGAAATCAAAACCGGACGGGAGAAGGTGGAAGGGATTATTCGGAAGGTGTGCAGCGTGGAGAAGGGAGAGAAGTAAGAACATTTGAGTGTAGGAGCAAAGCTGTGGTCGTGGGTTGTGAAGGAACGGGAAGCAGAGGAGTACGTGGGAAATCCACAGGGATTTAGTCAGGTTTCCGTTTCCTCCTTTTGGACTGCATTTTGTATTTGCATAGTTTGAAATCGATGTCAATTCTTTTGTCACTTGGGTAGTGGAATGATAATCATTAAATGGAGAAAACATAAAACTGGTTGATGCACAACCCATAATATCATCTATTTGAATCAGTTTTGATTATTTGAGTATGAAAATAATGATGAAATATATTATGATCTTGATTCCTTTTTAATAAGACTGTAGAAGACCGAATATCTTTTGATGATGGGAGCTCGGTTTGAGCTAGAAGATTTAGTTTGCAATGATATTATTAATGATAGATACCCTGCGGCTTAGTGCAGCAAGTCACTTCTGTTTTGTCGTGGAAATCCCTGCGGGTAAATGGTATTGTAGTTTGGTTAAACAATATTTATATTTGATGAAAAACAAAAAGAAAACTTTTGCCTACTGCTTAGGATTTCTATCGACGGTGATTATGTTATAAACCTTCTTCTGATTTCAGAGATGACAAGGTTAGTTTCAATAAGGGTTCTAAATGGATGAAGTAATCTTGTTCTAGATAGTTTCTGGGTTTAAGTCCTCTAGAGGAGTGTAAATTGCGTATTACATCCAACTATGGAGTCGTAGTAGTTAGGAATCTCCACATATTATGATGTAAATCGTGTCCCATATAGAACCAAGAGTTTTTATTTAGTCATGGGTAGCAATGTTTCGGCATTGATTTAAAGAAGTCCATTACGTTTAAGATTTTAAATCCCTATAAGACTGTATTACCAATTCAAATCTGCCTTGGTGCAATTGAAATGATAGTTCCATACTAAGAAAGCACATTACTCTATGTGCAAGTGTGAGGCAGTTAAAAACTTTCGATTTAAAACATGTTTGGGACGTAAACACTAATGTGATTGGCAACTGAGGAGATCATTGTAACTAGCTTGTGACCTTTTTGTCTTACTTCTTTTGTTAAAGGTCGACCATGCGTTGGTCTTCTCTATTAATATAAGATATATTCCAAAACCATTTATATTTCATTTGCGACTCTCGTCATGACGAATAATGCGGAACTAATGACACGGAAAGTAGAGTAGGAAGTTATAGTACTAGAAATGATTAGGAAAACGTCAAGGTTTTGAGATGAACTTTTGGAGTTAAAACCCGCATTGGAATCAAGTACACAACTATGAAACCACTTAGGAGTGGGCGCTTATATATAATGTTTTTACAAGAAATGGGTTTTGAAACTAAGAACTCAGGATTAGAGTAAATGTTGCGCCATGCGCTATTATAGGAGGATATCCTAAGCCCTTGAGGTCATCAAGGTTGTCAAAATAGTTCAAACAATGCAAATAGGAAACTGTAGGATTTCGACCAGTTCAAGTCGAGTAGGGTGGGTGAACCAAGTTCATGCATCTTAGAACGCTAATTTAAAAACAAATCCTTTGGCCAAGGTGATGTACTGTCCTCGAGTGCATCAAACGTTCACCGTAACTGGATGGCATTTCTTGTGGAGTGTCGTGCATGTCTAGAGGGTATCTAGGGATCTGCGCGATAACAAGACATGTAGGTTACAACACCAGAGCTCAGATGGCAAACACCGATGGTTATCCTAAGTCTATCCTCTTGTGTAGGGTAGGGCCACTTCCAGTTAGGAAGGAGTGCGGGAGACCGACGGTCTGTGGTTGGAGGTTAAGCTCCTTGAAGATACTTTCTCTTCCAAATACTGAGGAATGCCGAGTCTTGAATGTGATGGGTCGACAATCAAGATGCATGATAAAGGTATGTTTCCAATATTTGTTGTTTCAAGAACATTTCATTTGTTAGAAAACAAAGTGTATAGTGTATATCATTTCTTTCAGCTTTATGAAAATGAGAACATGTTTATGTTAAAATGAAAAATGTTGTATTGGTTTATAGATGAGTTACTTTTGTAATTGATTACTAGTTAAAAAAAAATTACCGTTGTGAAAACCTTAGTTTCTTCTTGTCTTTTCGGTTTTGGATGTTACATATGGTATCAGAGCCAAGTTGGTTCAACACTAGGGCTGATGAGTCCACTAACCTGATTAGGAAATCATCATTATGCGGGTAGCTAATGATTTGGTTTATTGTGCCAGGATGGCATACACCAAGAGAACCGCAAGAAAATCCTTCGCGGGTAAGAAGCGTTATCTGCAAGCTAAGCAGAAATGACTTGAGATGGTCAAGACCATAGAGAAAACCAATGACGAGAACGACATTTGGCTTGATGATGTGGAAACCTTAGCCAATGCAATGTCACGACTTAAGCGAGTGAGGAGAGAACTCCTAGAGGGAGCAGCGATGGCGGTTCGAACCATGATCAACCGTTGCTCCTGGATTGAAACTGATAGTGTACCTGAGATTGTACCTAGTAGTATACCCATGATCACTAGAGATCCATGTGTAATGCCTAGAGCTGAGATTATTGAGTTATCTTCTGATAGTGAGTCTGAGGGGTATACACCTCGTGATTATGTGTCGGACAATGAATCCAAAGATTACACTCCACTAGATAACACTATGTAGAAACATGAGATTTATCTATCTCTAATGATGTAGAAACAATTTTGCAAAATGAATAAAGACAAAATTTTGGTTTGAGAACAATTATGATTATGATCAAATGTTGTGTTCTTTTGATGGTGTTTAATTTAATAAGCGCGAAACTGATTAGTATATGTTTAAACAGGTGTGAGATTAAACTAGCATGGACCAATCAGGGTTTAACAAGGGGGAGGATCGGGAAGGTCATAACTCTCGAGAAAACTCCACTGACAAGTTGGATAGGATCCTCAACATGCTTAATGAAACCAACAAAAGGTTGAACAAACTAGAGAAGAAAATAGATGAAACTGGTAACACAGAGGGTGGAAACGAGAACTCACACTTCACAAGCAAGAGTAAGCATTGGGAAAATGGCACGTCAAGTGAACATCCTGATGATAGTGAAACCCAAAGAAGAACCAAGGATAAACTTGCCTTAGAGTTATCTAAGGATATGAAGAAGGTTAACCCTCCAAAGTTCGATGGAACGAAAACTGGAGATGTAGCTAAAGCATGGTTGACTGAAATGGAGAAATATTTTGAGATCAGAAACTACTCTGAGGCAAACTTATACGTAGCGCCTTTAGGGTCCTACGATGTCATCCTAGGAATGAGCTGGTTGTGGAAACATCGAGCCAAAGTAGATTGTTTTCATAAAACCATTGAGTGTCTGGATGAGATGGGCAAAACTGTAAATCTCCAAGGAATTCAGAGGGAAATAAAGGTTAGATCCATTTCATCAAAACAACTTAAGCGGGCTAGGCGAAAGGGGTGTCAACTTTTTGCAGTTAAGATGGACCTGGTAGAGGAAACCTCAGAGAAGCAATCTTTTGAGGAAAGATATCCATTTCTGTGCAACTTCACAGACGTATTTCCCAAGGAGTTACCTGGCTTGCCTCCGAAGAGAACATTTGACTTTGGTATAGATATTAAACCAGGATCAGAGCCAATCTCTAAAGCTCCGTATCGTATGACTACCACATAACTTATGGAATTAAAAGCTTAGTTGCAGGAGCTTTTGTCTAAGAATTTGATTAGGCCAAGTGTATCACCGTGGGGAGCCCCAGTTATCTTTGTCAAAAAGAAAGATGGAACTGTTAGGCTGTGTATAGACTATAGGATGCTTAACAAGGCAACTATAAAGAACAAGTATCCCTTGCCACGAATTGATGATCTATTTGACCAAATGCATGGTGCATCGGTCTTTTCCAAGATAGATCTGAGATCTGGATACCATCAGTTAAGGTTAAAAGATGAAGACATTCCCAAAATAGCTTTTAGAACGAGTTATGGTCATTACGAGTTCACGGTGTTACCGTTTGGATTGACCAACGCACCTGTTGCTTTCATGAATCTCATGAATAGCGTATTCAGAGATTGTCTCGATAAGTTTGTACTAGTCTTCATTGATGATATTCTGATCTATTCCAAGGATGAAGAGGAGCATGCACGACATCTTCAAATAGTGTTGCAATGATTAAGAGAACATAAGCTATATGCGAAACTCTCCAAGTGCACTTTTTTTCAGAAAGAGGTACAGTATTTAGGGCACATAATATCAGCCGATGGGATATCAGTTGATCCGGCCAAAATAAAAGCTATTATGGAGTGGCCTGAGCCTACCAATGTGTCAGAGGTATGAAGTTTCATGGGATTGGCAGGGTACTACAGGAAATTCGTGATAAATTTCTCAAGCATTGCTAGTCCTATTACCTCTTTGCAGAGAAAAGGAAAAAGGTTTGTGTGGACGGATGAATGTCAAAAGGCTTTTGACTTGTTAAAAGAAAAATTAACAACCGCTCCAATTCTGAAAGTTCCTGATCCAGAGGGAGAGTTTGAGGTTATCACTGATGCCTTGGGGGAAGCATTGGGAGGTGTGCTTATGCAAGATGGCAGGGTAGTAGCCTATGAGTCAAGGAAGCTAAAAAATTATGAGCAGAACTACGCTCCTCATGACTTAGAGATGGCAGCAGTGGTTCACGCCCTTCAGATGTGGTGACATTACTTGTTGGGAAAGTCTTTTATGTTAAAATCTGATCACCAAAGCCTTCCCTACATATTCACACAACCTAATCTCAATGCAAGGCAAAGGAGATGGCTGGAACTAATATCAGATTATGACTTTGAAATTTCTTATATCAAGGGCAAGGAAAACCGAGTAGCGGATGCCTTAAGCAGAAGAAGGCATATAGCCTCTATAATCTCTATACATGCTAATTTTAAAGACTTAGTATTGCAAAACTTATCTAGAGATGAGTATTATGAACAAGTGAAACAGGCTCTGCATCTAAACCTGAAGGACCCAAGATATGACGGATTCAGTTTTGAATCCAATGGATTGCTGAGATTCAAGGGAAGAATTTATGTCCCTGATTCAGAGGAACTTAGAAACCTTGTGTGGAAGGAAGTTCACTGTGCTCCTTACTCTGGACACCCTGGTGTAACAAAACTGTTAGCTGATGTCAAGCAGTTATATTTCTGGAAGGGAATGAAAAGCGATGCTGCAAAGTTTGTAGCTAGTTGTTTGGAGTGTCAGAGAGTGAAGGCAGAACACCAACATCCTGCTAGGTTGTTGTACCCACACGATATTCTGGAATGGAAATGGCAAGTTATTAGTATGGATTTTGTCCAGGGGTTGCCAATGTCTAAGAATAGGCATGATGCAATATTGGTTGTTGTGGATAAACTAACCAAGGTTGCACATTTCATACCGAGAAACTTGACAGATGGAGCACATCTTTTGGCTCAAAAATTTGTGCAAGAAATTTTCAGGTTGCATGGGGTACCTAAAAAGATAATATCTGATAGAGATGCTCGGATAACTTCACGGTTTTGGCAAACCTTATTTTCTGCATTAGGGACTAAACTGAATGTAAGTACTGCTTATCATCCCGAAACTGATGGTCAGACAGAAAGAGTGAACCAGGTATTAGAAGACCTTTTGAGAATGTATTGCATGGATCAGCAATACAGATGGGAGGAATATTTACCTCTTGTCGAATTTGCCTATAACAACTCCTATCATTCTACCATTAAGATGGCGCCATTTGAAGCATTATATGGAAGGAAATGCCAAACTCCTATAAGCTGGGATAAGCTGGAAGATAGGATAAGCATTGGACCTGAAATGCTTGCTGATATGGAAGAAAAAGTTAAAGTGATTAGGAAGAGATTGGCAGAAGCCAATGATAGGCAAAAGAGTTATGCAGATCGCAAGCGAGTGCCTAGACACTTCTCTGTTGGCGAGAAGGTGCTTTTGCGGGTGAAACCCCAAAAGAGTTCTATAAAATTCGGTAAATCTTTGAAATTGGCTCCTCGTTATGTCAGACCTTTCAAAGTTCTTGAGATTATCAATCCGGTTGCCTATAAAGTTGCTCTACCTCCAGCCTTGTCTAAGATGCATAATGTTTTTCATGTTTCGTATTTAAAGAAATATTTTGTAGGTAATAACCACATCCTTAACTGGAATTCCTTACAGATGCAAGAACCCGGGGTGGTTGTGATCGAGCCACTCAAGGTGCTCGAAATGCGTAAACTTTGTTTACGTAATCGAGAAGTTTTGCAATGCAAAATACAGTGGGACCAATATGGCGAGGATAGCGCCACTTGGGAAGATTACAAAGATATTTACCAAAGTTTTCCAAAACTTTTTAAAGACATTAATGTTGCATTATAGAAAGTTTGTTTTAAGTTTAAGATTTTGCTTGATAAACTTAATCATCGGGGACGATGATTTTTAAAGGGGAAGGATATGTTACATCCCTCTTTTTGGAAACAATTATGTTATTTATTTTCTTGCAAATTTCAGTAATTTAATGTGTTGTGAACGACATGGAAACTTATAATATATTTTATAAACTTGTTATATGAAATTGTGGAATCTAACGATTGCGATCAAGGTGATATGAAGACTAAATGTCTTTATATTAAATGCAATGATGTTTGAATATATTATATTTAGATCATAGATGCTTTGACCACAAAATTGTATGCGAGTCTGTCGATGCAGGAACAGGTGGACCGTGTTCGACGGGAAGAGAAAGTACCTTCGAGAGGGAGTATAGACTCTAGAAATTAACCATGGGTGGTTGCTACTGAGATCGCCAAACTGATAGATAAACCTTGGAACCAACAAGTAAGTCTTGTTTGTCGATTGGGTTAGTTGACTAGATGTCGACGTTAGAGGATAAAGTAGAATATCCTAGTCGAAAGTCGTCATATAGAATCTTGGAATCGACGATGTTGTCGTAAGTCCACTTGAGAGTCAATTTTGTAGACCATTATTATATCGTTTATAAGTGATTAATGAATCTAATTGTGTCAGATCATAGATCACTCCTCGTAGTTGAAGGATGCGAGGAGTCGTTTACACATTAAAACGATGTAGAAACCTTGCGATTTCGTTACGACCAATCCATCGTGATTGTCAGCAAACCGCGTTAGTCTTGTGTTGTGAATTATTTTTCCTTTAGGTAAATCGACGGAAGTCGAATGGGAAGTTGATTTATGCTTCTTTTGTTCCTGTTGTCATATGGAAGAATACTCCATAATCTTTTTAGTCAATTTAGATTCTTTACCTTTTTGTCAACCTCGGAGTCATCTTTTGGTAACTATTAGATATCACCTTGTGTGAATTTTACTCCGCTAGCCTTGATAGGTTGCTACCGTCGAAGGTTAGAAGTCTTTCATGTGGAGGTATGGCAAAGTTGTTTTGTCGCGTCACCCTTTTTGAATCTCCATCTAGTTGGTGGTCGTTGTGTTTAAAGTGGTCAAGTATTCTTTTTAGTTAAAACAACCTCCATTAGATTAGGCATGTATTGGTGGTTGTGAAAAGAGTAACCACAGATTGAATACGGAGGCTCCATCATGTTGGTGGGGCAAAAAGGTATCGGTCGCGGTTGGCAAGTGACGTAAGATGCCTCAGTTCGTGGAGCTTTAGACGGCACGGTGTTAAACTGAGCCGGCAGTGGGATTAAGGCAGCGAATATAGCAGTTGAAGGGTGGCTCTTGCATCGTGGAATAGCGAGACAAAGTTGGGAGCAGTAGTGGGGGAGTAAAGAGAGTCACTCCAACGTGGAGGAGTGTGGGAGTGAGTTCGGAGGTCGTTGGAGTAGAATAGGGAAATAAAAAACAGACGGGAGAAGGTGGAAGGGATTATTCGGAAGGTGTGCAGCGTGGAGAAGGGAGAGAAGCAAGAACATTTGAGTGCAGGAGCAAAGCTATGGTCGTGGGTTGTGAAGGAACGGGAAGCAGAGGAGTACGTGGGAAATCCACAGGGATTTAGTTAGGTTTCCGTTTCCTCCTTTTGGACTGCATTTTGTATTTGCATAGTTTGAAATCGATGTCAATTCTTTTGTCACTTAGGTAGTGGAATGATAATCATTAAATGGAGAAAACGTAAAACTGGTTGATGCACAACCCATAATATCATCTATTTGAATCAGTTTTGATTATTTGAGTATGAAAATAATGATGAAATATATTATGATCTTGATTCCTTTTTAATAAGACTGTAGAAGACCGAATATCTTTTGATGATGGGAGCTCGGTTTGAGCTAGAAGATTTAGTTTACAATGATATTATTAATGATAGATACCCTGCGGCTTAGTGCAGCAAGTCACTTCTATTTTGTCATGGAAATCCCTGTAGGTAAATGGTATTGTAGTTTGGTTAAACAATATTTATATTTGATGAAAAACAAAAAGAAAACTTTTGCCTACTGCTTAGGATTTCTATCGACGGTGATTATGTTATAAACCTTCTTCTGATTTCAGAGATGACAAGGTTAGTTTCAATAAGGGTTCTAAATGGATGAAGCAATCTTGTTCTAGATAGTTTCTAGGTTTAAGTCCTCTGGAGGAGTGTAAATTGCGTATTACATCCAACTATGGAGTCGTAGTAGTTAGGAATCTCCACATATTATGATGTAAATCGTGTCCCATATAGAACCAAGAGTTTTTATTTAGTCATGGGTAGCAATGTTTCAGCATTGATTTAAAGAAGTCCATTACGTTTAAGATTTTAAATCCCTATAAGACTATATTACCAATTCAAATCTGCCTTGGTGCAATTGAAATGATAGTTCCATACTAAGAAAGCACATTACTCTTTGTGCAAGTGTGAGGGAGTTAAAAACTTTCGATTTAAAACATGTTTGGGACGTAAACACTAACGTGATTGGCAACTGAGGAGATCGTTGTAACTAGCTTGTGACCTTTTTGTCTCACTTCTTTTGTTAAAGGTCGACCATGCATTGGTCTTCTCTATTAATATAAGATATATTCCAAAACCATTTATATTTCATTTGCGACTCTCGTCTTGACGAATAATGCAGAACTAATAACACGGAAAGTAGAGTAGGAAGTTATAGTACTAGAAATGATTAGGAAAATGTCAAGGTTCTGAGATGAACTTTTGGAGTTAAAACCCGCATTGGAATCAAGTACACAACTATGAAACCACTTAGGAGTGGGCGCTTATATATAATGTTTTTACAAGAAATGGGTTTTGAAACTAAGAACTCAGGATTAGAGTAAATGTTGCACCATGCACTATTATAGGAGGATATCCTAAGCCCTTGAGGTCATCAAGGTCATCAAAATAGTTCAAACAATGCAAATAGGAAACTGTAGGATTTCGACCAGTTCAAGTCGAGTAGGGTGGGTGAACCAAGTTCATGCGTCTTAGAACGCTAATTTAAAAACAAATCCTTGGGCCAAGGTGATGTACTGTCCTCGAGTGCATCGAACGTTCACCATAACTGGATGGCATTTCTTGTGGAGTGTCGTACATGTCTAGAGGGTATCTAGGGATCTGCGAGATAACAAGACATGTAGGTTACAACACCAGAGCTCAGTTGGCAAACACCGATGGTTATCCTAAGTCTATCCTCTTGAGTAGGGTAGGGCCACTTCTAGTTAGGAAGGAGTGCGGGAGACCGACGGTCTGTGGTTGGAGGTTAAGCTCCTTGAAGATACTTTCTCTTCCAAATACTGAGGAATGCCGAGTCTTGAATGTGATGGGTCGACAATCAAGATGCATGATAAAGGTATGTTTCCAATATTTGTTGTTTCAAGAACATTTCATTTGTTAGAAAACAAAGTGTATAGTGTATATCATTTCTTTCAGCTTTATGAAAATGAGAACATGTTTATTATAACATGAAAAATGTTGTATTGGTTTATAGATGAGTTACTTTTGTAATTGATTACTAGTTAAAAAAAAATTACCGTTGCGAAAACCTTAGTTTCTTCTTGTCTTTTCAGTTTTGGATGTTACACTAAACTTGGACAACTAAGGACAAAATCATTTTATTAGCATGGTTTATGGACCTAGGAAAGATGACGTGGATTAAGGGGATTTAAGAAAATTGCTTAAGGCCCATTCTAAGAAGATGTAGATGGTACAGCTTGAAATCTACTCATTAATCCCATTAAGCCACTAATAATTTAGTCAAATTGATCATTCACATTTGATCAATTTGTATAATGTTAGATGCTTGAAGTTTTTACAAACTTGTTAAAGATATATATTAAACTTGGTCAACTTAGGAAAAAATCATTCCATTAGTATGGTTTATAGACCTAGGAAAGATGACATGGATTAAGGGGATTTAAGAAAATTGCTTAAGGCCCAAGTCCTAAGAGGATGTAAATGGTTTAGAGTTTAGGGTTAAGGGTTTATGGACCTAGGAAAGATGACATGTAGATTAAGGGGATTTAAGAAAATTGCTTAAGGATCATCCTAAGAGGATGTAGATGGTACAACTTGAAATATACTCATTAATCCTCTTAAGCCACTAACAATAGTCAAATTGATCATTCACATTTGATCAATTTGTATAATGTTAGATGCTTGAAGTTTTTACAAACTTGTTAAAGATTTATATATTAAACTTGGTCAACTTAGGACAAAATCATTTCATTAGCATGGTTTATGGACCTAGGAAAGATGACATGGATTAAGAAGGTTTAAGAAAATTGCTTAAGGCCCATTCTAACAGGATGTAGATGGTACAACTTGAAATCTACTCACTAATCCCCTTAAGCCACTAATAATTTAGTCAAATTGATCATTCACATTTGATCAATTTGTATAATGTTAGATGCTTGAAGTTTTTACAAACTTGTTAAATATCTATATATTAAACTTGGTCAACTTAGGAAAAAATCATTCCATTAGCATGGTTTATGGACCTAGGAAAGATGACATGGATTAAGGGGATTTAAGAAAACTACTTAAGGCCCGGGTCCTAGGTGGATGTAGATGGTTTAGGGTTAAGGGTTTATGGTTTATGGACCTAGGAAAGATGACATGTGGATTAAGGGGATTTAATAAAATTGCTTAAGGCCCTTCCTAAGAGGATGTAGATGGTACAACTTGAAATCTACTCATTAGTCCCCTTAAGCCACTAATAATTTAGTCAAATTGATCATTCATATTTGATCAATTTGCATTTTGTTAGATGCTTGAAGTTTTTACAAACTTGTTAAAGATTTATATATTAAACTTGGTCAACTTAGGAAAAAATCATTCCATTAGCATGGTTTATGGACTTAGGAAAGATGACATGGATTAAGGGAATTTGATAAAATTGATTAAAGCCTAGGTCCTAAGAGGATGTAGATGGTTTATGGTTTATGGACCTAGGAAAGATGACATGTGGATTAAGGGGATTTAAGAAAATTGCTTAAGGCCCATCTTAAGAGGATGTAGATGGTACAAGTGGAAATCTACTCATTAATCCCCTTAAGACACTAATAATAGTCAAATTGATCATTCAAATTTGATCAATTTGTATAATGTTAGATGGTTGAAGTTTTTACAAACTTGTTAAAGATCTATATATTAAACTTGGTAAACCTAGGACAAAATCATTCCATTAGAATGGTTTATGGAGCTAGGAAAGATGACATGTGGATTAAGGGGATTTACTAAAATAAGATTTAAGGGGAAACTTCACTATTCCTTGTAAACACTTTAAAGTACATCAAGTCACAAAATTTTACATGCCTTAGACATAAATGAGCCTTACACATTTTGTTATAAATTTAACCTTTTTTGTGTATGTTTTCATTTTATTTTTTAGTATGTACATGTATTAAAATTACATAGTTAGATCTTAAATTTTGAAATTTGTATGTATGCTCAACTTGAATGATGTATGTATGTGTATATATCCTATTGTTTCTTTTAAATGTGGTCATGTATGTTTAATTTAAATATTTATTGTAATTTCTCAACATGTATAATATCTAGTTTTTAATATGTTTATTTACAATTTATATATAGATTCTTGATAGTTGATTTTGTACTTATTTGTATATTTTTATATATGTAGGTTCACAATTTTTATATCATGGATAGTAACTTTGATATTAAGGATTTCCTCAATGTGCCACCTCCACCCCCTTCACCTCAACACCCTCCACTGCCACGTCCATCTAAAAACCGCCCACCTCCACCCGCACCTGGATATGATGAGGCTCGCTTGTGACCTCAAATTAATGACAATATTAGATCCATTGAAGAAAAAATTAATGCAATTCAAAATGAAGCATTCATGCCACCTCACCTGATGCATTTTTCATCTTTGATGCAAAGCATTGTAGATGTTTTCAGGTCCATTGATGTGGACTTAGATAGATTTTGAGTATGGAGAGAGGAGAGGTGATAATTTTATTCTGATGGACTCTCCTATAGGGAGATCCTTGATCTGAAAAATCACAAAAGCCCATTTAACTCCATTTTTTTTTACCCCATTAGCAATCAACCCATTCTCACAAACAAAAAAAGAATATTAATTAGGTGGTGTAGACATCTAGACATGGCCACCAATTTTTGGGATCAATGGTGGATGGTATTTGAATATCCACCTCATACTAATTGTGAGGTTCCTCTCTATTTTTTGAGAAAATTATATGTAGAGTTTGTGATGGGTAGGAAACCTAGTTATTTTTATTTTAGATCATTCCAGGTTATTGGTGGTGGAATGACACAACATAGGTTAGGGGCATGTGTTGATCCCAACGACCCATGCCTACTCAACCTCTTGTCGACCCTCCTTCTACTACCATTCTTGCACCCATCCAACATCGTGTGGTGGTATCCACACTATGAGCATTGAGTGCACTCTCGGCTAACCTCGATGAGTAGACTTCTAAGATGGAAGTGTTGGCAAGAGACACATTGGAGCTTCATGATTGTTGTCATTGATGGCAATAAAGTTCATCCCACACATCTGCATGACATGATGTGCCTATACTAGAAGTCAAATTGAAGAGTGTTGTGGTCTGGTAAACAAGAACAGAGCATGTGGCAAGATCCAACAGTTAGGTTTGGATCTCTTAGAGGAAGTATCTTTGGAAAGTGCAGACTTGGGGAAGTCAAGAGGAGTACCTTGACTATAGATTCTAGGAATTGAGCCTTCGGTGATGAAGGAGTGAAGAGATATGAGCATTCAAGTATTGGGGTCCTATTTGGTAGAATAGACAGAGGAAGAACTAACTAGCAGAGCTTCAGACATTATTCCAGATGAGATGTTGATGGTGATCAATATTCTTAAAGTATCATTCATGATTGGGTGAATTGTTAGATAACTTTTATAAGTATCTATTTGATCCGCATCACTTGGGAAACAAGGATTTAGCTGACAGACTAAAGTTTGGGAAATACTGACTATTCCAGATACTGACTAGAAAGAGGATGAAATCCTTTATGCAGATATATATACCAAATGGATTTTGATGATAGTTGTTGTTGTGGTGTTGTTGAGTGTGCAAAGAAAAGTAGCAGAGCAGAAGGAAAGTAGTAAGGAAGGTCTGGTATGTGAAAGGACAGCAACATAAAAGAAGAGAAAGGATGAAGTGCAGTAGATCAATATACTAATCCTAACCAGAACTGAACTCCAGCATGTGTGGATGCTTCTCATCAGTTCAAGTATCTTATTACTCTCTCTATAACTTGTAGATAGTGAGTCTCTTATAGGCAGTGAGCCTCTGGTGAGCAGTGTGCTCAGGAAGTGAGCCCTAATTGGCAAGTGCCATTTTGTAATTCTATTCTTCTAACAGAGAATACAATCTTGGGTTAATCACCCTATGGTTTTTTCCCTTAAGAGGGTTTCCATGTCAAAAATATTGTGTCATGTGTATTTCCATTTCATGGTTATGTTTGCTTATTTGAATTGATGTTGCATTAATTATTAAGAAAGTTTAGAAAACCTAAATAATTAAGATAACTAATTCAACCCCCCTCTCAATTATCAACAATTGGTATAAGAGCCAAGTTCCTCCGAAAAGAGCCTAATAGCTTGAGGAAGATCTGGGAATTAAAATGGATGTGTATGGTATGAGGGAGCAACTTCAGTTAGCCCTAGATGATCTTGAGCAATCTAATTCTGAAGTCAATGAATTGAAGGAAAGACTCAAATAGGATAATGATTTCATAAATGAACTAAAAGGGAAACTAAGTCTCTGTATGAAAAAGAGAAAGGATCTACTTCAGCAACTGGCAAGTCAAAGTGAAGCAAATGATACAAATGGAGATCTGAAGGAGAAAACCAAGTTATGTGAAAAATTATCAAAAGAGATCATTATGGTAAGACATGAAATGGAATCAGGAGTTATGAAATTTACTCAAGAAATTGAAGATAAAAGAAAAAACTGAAGATGATCTAAGACAATCTCTCAAGGAGAAATTAGAAGACTGCCGCAAGATGGATAGAATAATCAGACATCTTGAATCTAATCTTGAAGATGCTAAAGGTAATGAAGAAAAACTTGAGGATCAAATTGTCTCTCTTAAAAGGGATCTTCAAACAACAAATGAATATAAAGAGAAATTCAAGATAAGTTCTGCTCAACTTGAAGTTCTTCTTGAAAACCAAAAGAGGGTAGATGACAAGTGTGGTTTGGGATATGAGAAAGGAGAAAGCTCCGGATCTAGTCAGAAGAAGTTTGGATCAGAAAATTCAAGGAATAGGCCTAGAAGACCTCTGGTAAGGCAACCTAATGCTCAAAGATATCCATCCTTCAATGGATACTGCCACAACTACAATAACTTTGGTCACAAAGCTAATCAGTGCAGAAGAAGAATGAATTAGACTAACACATCCTTCTTTGGATAGTGTTTTAACTGCAAAAGGTATGGTCACAAATCTCATGAATGCAGAAATATGTAAATGAACAATTCATTCAATGGTAGATGCTTTGCATGCAATAGAATGGGTCATATGGCTAATTAATGTAGATCAAGAGGACATCAATCAAATATGCAAAGAAATGTTGTTTGCCACAATTGCAATAGATCTGGTCATATTGCAAAATTCTGTAGAAGCAAGAATCAGGACAAAAGAGGTCCGGCACATCATAATCAGAATCAAGACAAGGGAAAAGGAAAAGTGAATGCGGATGAAGTTAAAAGTGAGATGAACAAGATTTGGGTGAAGAGAAGTATAGAAAACATAGGGGATGGATCCGCTGCAGAATCTGGTGATGATATTCCTTCCAGAAATTAAAAGGTGAGCTCTGGCTCAGGGGGAGACACAAAGAAAAACATTTTCCCCCATCCAGTTAATTGGTGCCGGAAATGGCACAAGGAGAATTGCAGATTAAAGGGTTCACAAAGGGACATCTAAACAAGCTTTGGTTAAGAGATGAAAGATCTGCAAGAAGTTTTGAACAAGTTGAAGACTAATTCGGTTCATCAATGATCCAGTGAGAAGTAGGTTTTTTACAGTTAAATCCAATGTGATTCAAACTATGGAATCTTGATCTACGGATAGATCAAATGATTAAGGAAAGGAAGATAGATTATCACTATTCTCTAAGAATGACTGTAAGTGTATCTTAGTGATCCAGAAAAGACCTATCTCAGAATAAGATGAACAAGGCAACCGGAATGAATTAGGTCACGCATTTATTGTAGTATGAAATTAGGGCTTTCCAAGAAATAAAAGAGTTCATTTGTTCGTCATTTCCACATTTGTACTCAAGAAGAAAAGGAGAGGAGCTTTGCAACAAATTGTCTCAAACTCTCAAAGATCAACCATTGAAGTCGATTCATCTAGCAAATTAATCCAGTTCATTCAGCGAACCCTAGAAGCATAAAAGGTATTTTCTGTTGTTGAATATCTCTCTGTAAATCTTTTGAAAATGGCTACTCTGAATGTGGTGAAGATTTCTGATAGGCCGCACCCTAAATTTAAGAAGCATCCATATAAATCCCTTGAAGTTGATCCCCTAGGTGCTTTTTCAAGCATTCCGCATGGTGTTCTACATGTAGAAGATGTTAGGGCATATATTCATGCGATTATTGAAGAATTTGGGGAATCTAAGCTAGTCGATATCTATCACACGAAATTGATAGATGACTCGTTTGAACTCAAAACCCAGTATAAAGCTATCTGGGACAAACATTTTGCACAATGTATTCATTTCCCCTATTTTCTGGAAGATGAATGGGTCCAGTATATTTTGAGCCGAATGCATGACAACTTCATGTGGTTGAACAGGCCATTTAAGATCACTAAGGATGCCATTAAGGCTGTAACCGGATTACACTCAACCGGTGAGATGCCTATTCTCAAATCTGTCAAAAACCAAATTGTAAGTGAGGATACCAGATCAAAGTTTGATAAAAGAGCAATGACTATTGAGGATATCACAGATTCGGATATCAAGTTTGCATCAATGATAATTGGATATAAGATATATCATTCCAGTAGGGAGAATTCAGTATCTGGAACTGCTATATATACTGCTTATGAAATGTTGAGGAAGAATGCAGACTATGATCTCTGTGAGCTCCTTCTGAATCAACTCTTGAAGAATCTACAGAAGATAAAGAAGGATAAGAAGAACTCTTTCGAATACGGTGGTTTGATACTCTGCCTATTCTTTTATTACATGAATGAGCTTCCCAGATCTAGTGGCTGGGTATGGCAGAATGATAGACTAGTAGCCATTCAAATTAGAGATTATATACATGGGCTTGGTGATGCCAAGGCATAGAATATAGCTCTCTGGAGCTATTTCAAGAATTTTCAGAGCATGATGCAAGCAAAAGAGAGAATCCCCCAATCTTTAGTTGAAAAATATAAAGATATAATATGCTTTATGGTAGAAACTGATCAATTCCTAATGGAGGCAGTGGAACCAAGAACAGTGTGGATCATGCCAATAGTGTATGAAGTTGATGAGAAAATTATAGAGCTGCATGTTCAACATATGCTAAGTCAGCCCAAGGATCCTAAGGCAGAAAGGTTTGGAACCTTTGAAGAATTAAGTATAAAAATCCATGTAGAGCTCAGACAACCGAAGATGAAGAGAAAAGTGAGAAAAGAGGCAGAAGAATTTGCCAAGAGGCATGGAATCTCAAAAGAGGCACTTGATGCACATAGAGAAAAGATGGAAAGGGTAGAGAAAGAGAAGGAAGAAGCAGAAAAGGAAAGTGATCTGGTAGAAGCCCCCTCCTGGACTAGATCCTCTAAGAAGTCTGCACCTACAACTGCTAAGACCTCAAAGGCATCAAAACCGGAAGCAAAATGATCCAGTAAAGAAGAGAAAAGAACTAAGACAAAGGCCACAAGGTCTTATATCATCCAGAAGGATGAAGAAGAGACATAATCAAATGAGGAGGTAAGGAAAATGAGGAAAAAGAAGAAAGTATCTAGTGAACCCTCTACCGGTGAAGACAAGGAAAAGATGGCAGAAGAGTTTGTTGAAAGGCCCACTCTGTCCATTGATAATGTAGTCAAATGAGTCACTGTGGATGGGAACATGAAACCAATGACTGAATTTTATGACTACTACAGTGAGGCTGATCAGAAGATCCTACAAGAAGCCATAGTCAGGTACCTTAACATTTATAATAAAGCATTCATTGAGATTACATCTTTAATTCCAAAGAGCCTAAGGAAAGAACTAGAAATTAGAAAGAACAATGCCAAGGCCAAGGACCTTGAGATCAAGGAACAAATAGCTATTCAGCTCTATCCCTCAATCACGCAAAAACAAATGAATATGATTTTCAAAGATTGCAAGGATGAGTTCCGGAGCAAAGCTAGAATGAATCAACTTATGCTTGGAGAAACTGACAAAATAGCTAAAGAAACTGAAGAAATCCTCCAGAATACCTACAAAAGGTTCAACATTCCTATCATAGAGGACATAAGTGATGAGCCCTCTGCCATGGATGACAAGGAAGAAACTACTGAGATAGTAGTAGAAGAGGTAAAGGAGATAGGTGAAGAAAAAGGTAAGGACTTAGATTCCTCTGCTCCGGAAGAGGAAGTCCAAGGTGAAGTAAATCTAGACTCTCCAGTAGTCTCTGGATCTAAAGGAGAAGAAAGTATAAAAGAAAAATTTAGTCAAGAAGAACAAGGAAAGGGAAGAGAAGAAGAGTCAAGGACAGAAAAAGCTACAGATGACAGTGGTAAGGCTATAGAAGAGGAGAAAATTCTGTCTCTAGCAAGAGACACAGCAGAAGCAGTCAACGATTTCTTGACCAAAGAGATGATGGAATTTGATGAACTAGAGTTACTTCAAGGTCCATTCAATTTTGATCCCCTCTCTCCGGTGCAAACCATGAAGCTAGCTTCCTTCACTCAAGCAAAGGCAAAAGAAAAAATGCTAAAGTCTCACATGGAAGACTATGAACTCATAGAAACTGCATCTGGTGTATTGGAAAAGGTCATGCCATCCTTCCAAAAGGATCCTATAGCATCCACATCTGGTAATCTAAAGTCTCTTGTAAATTCTATTAGTACACATTTTGATTCTTTAAAGAAAGCAGCAGAAGAGAAAGTTTGGAAAGAGTTTTTGGATAAGAGATTCTCAGAGTTACAAGGACTTATAACCAATGATAGGAGAAATATGGATATTGGGATAAAGAGCTTAGAAAATACTCTTAAAGATGGCGGAGATATCTATAAATTTTGTGTATCCTGGCCTAAAGTGACCAAGGATATTGAGAAGAAAGTAAAGGAACAAGAGGATAAACTGTCAAGCCTCTCTCATAATTTTGATCCTCTCACTGTATCCATAGTAAACCAGGAATGTCAAACTATTGTAGTCATGAATGAGATGAAGAAAATTGAAAAGGAGAGGAAGAACATAATAAGTAGGTTGGGTGAACTTAGAGGGATCATTATCCCTAAGTTAGAAGCCATGCATGAGGCTCTAACTGATGCTCAGACCACAACCCAGACCAGTGATCTGACAGATCTTAAGAGGGCAAAAGCTTTTGCATTCTTGTTGAGTGGTCACATCTCAATTTTGAATAGGATGAAGCAGAGTTGGGTGATAGAAGTTGTACAGTTGAAGACAACTTTTGCAAACATATTATAGTATATGTAAGTATAACCTGTTTATATACTTATGCGGCTAAGTATAGTTGAATTTTTGGGCAATTTTGGTGTACGGACCCAACCCTTTGCCATTGATGTCAAAGGGGGAGTGAGGAATAGTGAAAAATGTGGAATCCAGCTAAGGGGGAGCTCCGGTAAAGTGTACATTAGAAGAGAGCATCAACTAAGGGGGAGTATAGTACAACACTTAGTCATTTTTCACTAAGTGTTGCCATCAATGCCAAAGGGGGAGATTGTTGGCAAGAGACACATTGGAGCTTCATGATTGTTGTCATTGATGGCAACAAAGTTCATCCCACATATCCATATGACATGATTTACCTATACTGGAATTCAAATTGAAGAGTGTTGTGGTCTGGTAAGCAAGAATAGAGCATGTGGCAAGATCCGACAGTCAAGTCTGGATCTCTTAGAGGAAGTATCTTTGGAAAGTGCAGACTTGGGGAAGTCAAGAGGAGACCTTGACTGATAGATTCCAAGAATTGAGCCTCCAGTGATGAAGGAGTGAAGAGATATGAGCGTTCAAGTATTGGGGTCCTGTTTGGCAGAATAGACAGAGGAAGAACTAACCGGCAGAGCTTCAGACATTATTCTAGATGAGATGTTGATGGTGATCAATATTCTTAAAGTATCATTCATGATTGGGTGACTTGTTAGATAGCTTTTATAAGTATCTATTTGATCCACATCTCTTGAGAAGCAAGGATTCAGCCGACAGACTAAAGTTTGGGAAATATTGACTATTCCAGATGCTGACTAGAAAGAGGATGAAATCCTTTGTGCAGATATATATACCAAATGGATTTCGATGAGAGTTGTTGTTGTGGTGTTGTTGAGTGTGTGAAGAAAAGTAGCAGAGTAGAAGGAAAGCAGTAAGGAAGGTCCGGTATGTGAAAGGACAGTAGCATAAAAGAAGAGAAAGGATGAAGTGCAATAGATCAGTGTTCTGAGCCTAACCGGAACTGAACTCCAGCATGTGTAGATGATTCTCATCAGTTCAAGTATCTTATTACTCTCTCTATAACTTATAGACAGTGAGTCTCTTGTAGGCAGTGAGCCTCTGGTGAGCAGTGTGCTCGGGCAGTGAGCCCTAATTGGCAAGTGCCATTTTGTAATTCTATTCTTCTAACAGAGAATACAATCTTGGGTTAATCACCCCATGGTTTTTTACCTTAAGAGGGTTTCCACGTCAAAAATATTGTGTCATGTGTATTTCCATTTCATGGTTATGTTTGCTTATTTGAATTGATGTTGCATTAATTATTAAGAAAGTTCAAAAAACTGAAATAATTAAGATAATTGATTCACCCCCCCTCTTAGTTATCAACAGGAAGATGGGGTTAGTGGGTGAGACCATGGAGGAGTTGATCATGGAGATGGTCCTAGTACCACTCCACCTGCATCAACACCTCATATGTGTACGATTTGTAATAAATTATGTTATGGATCTAATTAGGCTACACCCACTTCAACTACACATCGAGCATTTGATGATATTAGTTCATTTGTTGATTTTCTAATTGTTGAGGATCACCCTACAGATGATTTGACATAGGTATATATATACATACATGTTGAATTTATAAAAATTTTAAGTATGTGTTTTTAATGAACATATATCAAATAAATTGTAATATTTTAACAATCAAATTGTTTGTTGTAGATGATGGCCACAAGGACATCGACATATTTTGATCAATTGTTTTTTGTGTCAACACATGTGCAAGTCGACCACCCATTTGCAATATTTTTATTGATTTTTTAAATATATATTAAATAATTTTAACTTGAGTTTAATTTGTAATTTAGTCCTGAACATGTGTCAAATATTTATGACAGTTCAAGGAAGTCATCCAACTTCCACATTGGATCCACCCCAAGGAGTGTCGAGTGCTCCTCCATTGTTGGGTGTCTCACATGAGCCACTTGTATGTATACTATTGTAAAAAACTATACTTAAAATTTTATATTTTGAACTCACTATATCAAACATGCATGTACTTATATTAAAAATATATGTCTATGTAGGTTGACACAACCATGAGGATGGGTATTGCACACCTAAATGATCCAAGCCAATTTCAGGAGTCAACTACATTTTAGGTTGTTTAAAAAAAATTTGTGTGCACAATTTGTAGGTCTTTCAAATAGATTAAAACAAAAATTGGGTACATAAGTGAATATATATGTTTTAACCTAATTTGTACACATGTGCTTTATTTCACCTTGTAGGCCCTTGTTAGTGACACTTTTCATCCTGTTGATGTCATACCACCTATAATAACACATGCAAAGTAGGATGAAAGAGGAGATGAGTAGCCTCATATGGTAATTTAAAATTTAGAATATATTTAAAGTCAATTATATTATGCATTGTGAATGACTTAAAGTAAATTTCAATTGAATAGATGTTCATGTGTTAAATTCTTTTTCTTCTATAGCATGAGATAGGTCCTGTAGTAGAGCATGCAGAGCAGGTCATCAAAGGAGATGAACAGCCTCATTCGGTAATTTTTATGATTTTATAAATTAAAATGAATTAAATCATTTTAAAACATTTTAAATCTGATTTCAATTTTCTTTCTCTTGTACAGACTGATTCAGATCATCCTAGTCAGCATGGAGTGAAGAGGTCTCTTGATTATAGGGATGATAGGAGTTAGACATATATATGTTTTAGTACATTTCATGTTTTAGTACATTCCACAGACTCTATATATGTTTTAGTACATTAAATACATACTATTTATAGATGTTTCAGTATTTCAGTATTTCATGGACTCTATATGTCCATATGTTTTAGTATTTCATGGACTAGATCTATATATATGTTTCAATATTTTCATGGACTTTATATATTGTTTCATGGACTTTATTAATTTCAGTATTTTATGGACTATTATTGTTTTAGTAATTTACACATGTACATTTATGCATTTTAACTTCAACAAATTAGTTATCCTTATGAGACCATGTTTTATCATTAACTTTCAATATTTTCATACATTATTTCAATTAGGACTTAAAAAATAATTTAACACTAACGTTATCTAAGGTCACCTACTTATTCATTTTCAATAAGGTTAGATTATAGTTAGACTTACGAAATTTAATTACTTATGGTAGCGATAACAATAATAAAATATTCACAAGTTTGCAAAAACATAAGCATTTCAAATATTTTTACTTTACATTTGATTCATAGTCAAAACATTCACAGTATTAGAATAGGATTAGGGAACTATACAAATGTGAAGCACATTATATATCATTACTTTTGATGCTATACATATATTTTATATATATATAATCATTAATATAGCATGCATTAATGTTACATATATGTGTAAGTATATAAACCATTCATTATGCCAAAAACTAACCAAAACCATTCAAGATCATGATAATCAACAATATCCGAGAATTGAAAAATTTCTTAAGGGGATCAAAGAATTCAAAGTATTTCATGTTTAATCACAATTGATATAATTAATTAGGATATATATGAATTAAGGGGTCCTATGAGAAATGATAGCTTAAGGGGTCCTAATGGAATGTCTTAAGAGGATCAAAGAATTCAAAATTTGCTTAAGGGGATAAAAGAATTCAAAGTATGTTTCATGCTCAATCACAATTGATATAAAAATATATATGGATTAAGAGGTCCTAGGAAAAATGATGGCTTAAGGGGTCCTCGTAGGATGGCTAAAGGGGTTGTGAAAGGATGGCCTAAGGAGATCTATGAATTAAGGGGTCCTAGGAAAACTAATGGCTTAAGGGGATCAAATTTGGTGAAGTTGTCCAAGTTTCAAAGTAGGAAAACATGCACATAATGAACAAAATATATCAAATATTGATTTTTATATATAAAAGTGTAGAGTAATTGTGTATGTACATATAGAAATTTGGCATATATGCTAACTCAAAACAATATTTACAAAATGTGGCTATGCCATCTCAAGGAAATCCAAAAGTTGTGGTGGATCATCAAAATGTAGCATCTTCACGCCACCTGAGATCAAAATGACAATAAATCAATTTTAACTATGTATATAAGAAATATGAATATATCATCAAAACATGTATTTAAATTTATATAAAACTATAATATACTTACCTGTATTTACAAGTATTCCATGTTATAGGTTGAATCTGCATCCTTTCTTTTTTGTCTCAAAGTATGTGACGAATGTGATGATGGCTTAAGGATATAAAATGACAATAAATAAAATTTAATTTTGCATATAAGCATAAAATACGTGAGTCGATACAAATTTTAAGATAAAGGGAATAATATAGAAGGTGAAATGAGAATGAAAGAATATATCAAAAACACAAAACATTGATGTAATAAGTAACTAGATAACATGTGATGTGAAAGATATGAGTATTATACAATTACCTAATGTGTACACTTCTAGTTGAAAACTACAAAATTGATCTAAAAAAATTGTATGGTGAAAACTTGTAGTGACAATCATGCGAAAATCTACTTGTAGGGTACACCTACAAAAATAATGAATGTAAGTAAATTAACTATATATACATGAGTCGATACAAATTTTAAGATAAAGGGAATAATATAGAAGGTGAAATGAGAATGAAAGAATATACAAATGTTCATCGCTACAATCATGCAGGATCTAGAATTGTAGGGGACCTACAAAAATAATGTATGTAAGGGGAAGTAAGAGGATGGCTTAAGGGGAGCTAACACAATGACTTAAGGGGATGTAGGAGGATGGATTAAGGGGATGTAATAGGTTCCATAAGGGGAGATACATGAGTCAATAAAGATTATAAGATAAAATGAATAAAATAGAAGGTGAAATAAGAGGATGACTTAATAGGACATAAGAGAATGGCTTAATGGGAGTTAGGAGGATGACTTAAGGGGATGTAAGAGGATGAAATCAGGGGATGTAAGAGAGGTGGTGTAAGGGTGGATATATGAGTAAATACAAACTAAGATATTAGCATTTTCATGATTTGAATCATGGTGATTAACCTAGCCACTCAAACTATGTGTCATGTGAGAAAATTAGTTCTATAGTATAGGAAATTACTTAAGGGTAGGTAAGAGGATGGAATAAGGGGAGCTAAAGGATGAATTAGTACAACTATATTAACTATCGATTAAATATATACAACTATATATATACCTAAAAATTTATTCCATTGTATCATCTGCATCCTCTTTTTTTTGTAATGCATCTATGATTGTCTCATGCTCTTCCATAGAAATTATCCATAACTCTTTATTAGTAGGTCTTCCACGATACCTCACTAGTTTTATATTTTTTTCCACCTACCAAATGTGAGTAGTGTATAATATTCTTATGTGTTTCATAATCTTCGAATGCAAGCAAACTATTCTTCCTTGTTAGGTATTTTCGTAGCCAAGTGCCAACAACAACCACCGAACCTGTTGGATAATGAAATCCATCATCATATTCTTGAGGTGATATTAACTTATGTTTAGTTTCCACACATAGATCCAACCAATATTTTGTTTCCTCTTCATTCTTCTCAAGTGCAACAACAGCATACACATGTCCTACAAACAAATTTTATTTCAATAACTTCTGTGACATGTAATTTGACCAATCTACATACATGCATTCATATATAATTAAATATATTAAAAAATAGTAATAAAGTGAAATAAAATGAAATAAATTGAATTAAATTACCTTCTTGTACAAGGTATGATACACGATCATAGTCATCTAATGCAAACACTTGATCATTGTCTTCAATTGTTGTTTCATATTGATCGTGTGCTTGTGTAGGTGTCAACGATTTTTGCTTCTACTCTTCAAGCCATTCTATATTCTCACATGCTTTCCAATCTCTTGAAATACAAAACTAAAAAAAACATGTAAGCTCCCTTGTCCATATAGTTCATGTGCTTGCATTTGAACTCTTAAATGAATGCCATTTAGTATATCCACTTATTGTCTCACAATCAAGTCTAGGTAGAATGTTATCTTCTTTAACTAACCTAAAGAGTCATCAAACTATAGAGTACATGCTTGATCCTATAGATAATTTTGTATTGCACCATGTTGGTGCCCAGAAAAACTAGTTCCCAAAATGCTTCATTTAGCCCCAAAAAATCGAGAAAATCCATCAAAATTTCCCACCTTTGCCTTTGAATTTCAAAACACACCATTTAGATCCGATTTGAGATAAGTTATATGGGTTTTTATGCCAAAATCTACTAAGTAAAATATTTCCCCTTGTTTTGGTTTTCTTCCTTAGAAACAAATGGCTCATTTGGGTGCATTATTGGCAAATCGGTGAATTTGTGAATTGGCAAGCTAGTTCACTAGTTTGAAAATTTGTCGATTTGCTGATATAAGAAACTGGACAGGAAAGAAAGTTTCTAAGGCTGCAAAGTTAGCATGTTGAGGCCTTTGTTGGCAAAATTTTGAGTTCGCAAACTTGAAAGTTCACCGATGGTGAGATTCACCGACAGAAGACGAGGCAACAAAAGATGTTGCAGCGAATGAGATTTTCTAAGGCACCGAGAGGGAGAAAAGTTTCTCTGTTGGTGAAAGTGGAAGTTTAGGAACCTCCAAGTTCACTGACTGGAGGTTCTCACGATACAAAGTTCACCGATTGAAGGCAGAGGTGGGAGAAGACCGCGACAAGGATTAAAGGGAAGTTTGTCTAAGGAGAGAAAAAGAACAAGGCAGAAAAAAATCAGAGTTCAGCAAATTGTAGATTTGTCAATAAAGGTAAAGTACAAAGGTAGAAGCAAAGGAAAAAAGGATAAACCAAGTATTATTGATGAATCAGTTGGTTTGTGAACCACCAATTTCACCGATAATAGTTAGCCTTTTTAGGATTTTATCAATAGGCTGATGAAAAGGGAAAAATAGATGGACAAGACAAAGGAAAAAGATGCAAGTATTGGCAAGTTTGAGAAAAGTTGAATTTGCTGACAAAAGGCAAGACAAGGTTAGTTCATGAAAGGCAAAATTTATCAACCAAGAGCTGGTTGGTTTGAAATAAGGAGGATTCACTGACAAAGATAAAGGGGCCAAGTGTGCATAAAAGGTAAAGTTCACAAAAAGTAAAATTTGCTGATAGGGCAAATAGAGAGAAAAATGTGGCTAAGACAAATAAAGATGGAAAAAGGGTAAAATAAGGCTATGTCAGGGGATCGGCGGAAAGCCAAACTTGCCAAAAGTTTGGATTTTGGTAATTTATCGATAAAGCAAATTGGCCGACAAGGTCAACAAAGAAAGAGATAGAGAGAGAGTTTGGAAAATTAAATATTTTTCGATCAAGGCTAAAGAGTGAAGAAAATGTGCTAAGGGGTAAGGTTCAAGAATACAAAAACTTGTTGATAAAGGGCGAAGGTAGCCCAATTCAAAAAGGTCACATTTTGTTGACTAAAAGAGGTAATGAGGAGAAAAGGGTAGGTGGTTCGTATGGGAGAGACTTGTCAATAGAGGTCCTAGAAATGCAGAAGAGGAAAGTTCACGTTGAGAGGAATTTTTCAATAAGGCAAAGTTAGAATGAAAATGCAAAATTTCATATCTCAGGATAGTGGTTGGAACAGTATGTGTTGTTTGTGCATGAGGACCAAATTTAATGTGAAGATGCAGTGTTTTAGTATCCATGTTTTCTCCATGTCCTTTAAAGGATGCAAGATCCGTATGCAGGGCATGGGCTACCAATGTTCCCGCTAGTTTTCTGGCATGATTTCAATGAAGTAGAAGTTGCTTGTTGACCAATTTTCCAACATCTAAGTGCTACACAAGAGCTAAATGACTATATATGCATCAGTTTTAAACATTCCCAGGGTTTGTTGTTGAGCCAATTATCTAGTCTGGGAGCACGTAAGGAGTATTCTCTGGCACCAAAACATGTTCTGTGTAGTTTGTTAGTGAAGGGATGCATTTAGCATAGTGTAGGAATGTTGTGTAATGCAGATTTAAATGTAATGGTATGCCTCCACAAGCGTTTGTAGTGATTTTGGTAAATATATAATCGCAGTAGTATATTTTCTTTTACCACATTTTCTAGTATGATTATAACGAAGGTTTAGAGGTGTCTGACAGCATGCAAGTTAATATAGTGCTTTGTACTTGCCATTCTTTTGTTGCATATGAATCATTGTAGTTCACTTTTGGATTACTAAGAATATCCATTATATGAGAATCTATTAGTGTCATATATGTGAATGTATGTCTAGTTATGTTTATCATATGCTATGTATTTTCATTCCTCCTTGCATTCTGACTCTGTAACCCAATGGAATATGCACCGGTCCATATTGGCGAGGGACCAATCAATCTTTAAAATCAAACAAATAATTCACCTATGGTTTATGGAAAAAAACCATCTTTCCTTTGCATGTACATTTGCACAGTTGAATCATCTATATAGGGGTTTTATGACAACCAGTTGTTCTTGACTTAGTGACAGCTTTGGGGTCAAGATGATGAGATGGGTTTGGTTGTCTAGTTATTTTTAGTGGTTCATCTGGTTTTGATATCAATACCTACTTAAGTATACCCCTTGGAATATCCCTCCAAAGTTTAAGTTAAGCTCGAAGTGCAAAGGAGTCTACCCACTCCTAATAGTTGGCCAAAATCCCCCTCAACTTGTTGATAAACCTCTTCCTATCACCCTGCCGATAATCCCTGGCTTAGGTGATTTATGAATGTTTTAGATTTTTGAGTTGCAGCTATTTTGGATCCCAACACACCAATCCACAATTGCATACACATCTTTAAATTTTATTGCATCCTCAAATTTCACTTTCTCTCTAGCAAGAATTCTTTTAATATATAGACCAGCTCCTTCATGTTCTCCTTTATGATGTCCAGCTTCAAAAAAACTCCACATATGTTGGACATTATTTTCCTTGTGAATCCTACTTAACCAATAAAACATTTGAGCATTCTTGAACTGTCCTATACACTTATCTGACCATATGAGATGTTTTGTCATCTAGATTCCTCTTTCTCTTAAATTTGTATAAAATATATTCAAAACAATATTGAACAAACTCTGAGGAATGTAACCGGTCATCACTCAAATAGAAATGATATTCCCTCAAAAAATTTCTATCATCCTCTGTACTATCATTTGCATGCCTATATACAATATGAACAAACATAGCCACCTGCACTGAATTGTAATATTGTGATTGGATTTCCTCTTGTGGAGCAAGAGTATAGTTTTATGCAAAATCAACCACTAGTAGTATAGTTCCAACTAGAAAATATGTTTCTACATGTGCAAAATTGTCCATGAAGCCATCAAACATGTTGACAGTGTTTGACATATTTTGGTACAATCTTACTCTTAAATTCTGTTATGAATGCATGCACACTAATTTTTTCTATGATTAAATTGCAACACTTTCCAATTTTTCCATCATTTAAAGAATACTCAACATTCTCAAATTTTTTAACATCCACTAATTGTTGTCCAAAATCATTTTCAACACTTTCATGCATACAAACTCCTAAGAATGAAAGATTGCCACAACTAGTGCATTGTCCAGAAATACATGAACTTAAATAAAATAAATGCCCATTAGATCTTTCACAAAACAAACCTTCTATAAACTCCTTGATTGTTTAAGGTGGCATATTAATACCACATTCCTACATAATCATGTTAGTATGTAAAGTACAATGTATATATTGGAAAACATCATAATAATAACAAAATTGTACATGCATTTTACAACAACAAGAGATTCATTGCTTATTAATTTTGATGTACCAAGGTTTACATTTTCAAATGATCTTGGACTTATGCTAATATTTCTAGGTAACACTAAATCATCTAAAAATTTTCTATAAAATTCAGTTTGAGTTGTGTCTAATAGGTGTTCTAGATGAGGATTGTGAATTTTGGACCCCACTCTTAATTTCATAACATCTCTAGCATTATATGATACCCTAGTCTTATCATGCCAATAATTTTCAACCAAAGATTTGATTTCAATATTCCATTTCATGTTAGACCTTGTGAATCAACCACTAAAACTCCAACATTGGTTGATGGATCATTTTCTATACTTTATCTTCTCTTTTCCACTCTTACCAATGTTTTAGGATGTATTTTTAGAATTCCACTAATGTTGCTTAACATTCTTTTATCCAAAGTTGTTTTATTAACTATAGCAGTTGTTATAGCTCATCGTGCCGCATTCTTATCTTTAGATTGACTCTTCTTTCCAATAGACTCAACGGCACTAGCAACAATAAATATAGCATGTTAAAGTGATATTTTATTTTTGGTTTCACAAAAATGCCTATCTTATTCATTACTTTTCTCATTTTCCACATTCTCACCAATTGCATCATGAGTTGACATTGAAATGATAATTTTTTTTGATAAAAAAATTTGTTTGTATAATCTATTGGCATACATTCTTATTTGTCTCTAATAAATCTTACTAGTCATGAAGATTATCCAAAATAGTACTTTCAATTTTTTAAAATATATTTTTTGTTTTTAACAACAGAAGGATTTTTATTTTCACCACTATAATGATTTTCTTTTTCAACAACAAAAGGATTTTCATTTTCACCAACACAAAATTTTCATTTTCAACAACAAAAAGATTTTCATTTTGATCAACAAAAGGGATTTCATTTTCATTATTCATTTCTACAACTTCTCTACGAATAAAATCAATATCAACATTGTTATATCCAGCTTCTTCCAAATCATCAATATGAATATCATCTAGAATCATATTTTCCATATCATTCAAAGGTGGATTTAAAGACATACTTGGATTCATGCCTATTGTCACATTCTCCATAGAATTGAAAGGTGGATATAAAGACATACTAGGATTAGTTTCTATAATCAAATTATCTTCCACATTCACGTCTTGTAAATTTACATCATCTACATCCATGGTCTCTTCAATGTTTTTATCTTCAATAGTCATGGAACTAGATGCTTCAACATTATTCATTGCTCAAATCCTCATTCCTCTATCTCTTTGTCATTTTGCCTCCTCTCTCTTGGCTTGAATTTCTTCAAGGGTCAATACCTTCCTATCTTTCCTCTTTTGAGGACATTGTGATCCCATGATTACAAAATTCTAAAGTACAAATAAATTTCAATAGTAAATGTCTTTCCTTTTTATTCCTCCTTCAAATGCATAAAAAATGAACATAATTCCACTCCAAAATTGTCCTAATGTTGCCTCCTTCCAAAATTCAAATGAAATTACAAGTTCAAAGGCATGTAGAAGACAAGATTTGATAAAAAAAATTGTAGAATTAGTCATTGTTGGCCATACACAGTCATGTAAGATGCCAAGTTGTAGAAGACAATAATTTTTTATTAGTAAATTTTTTTAAAAAAGGTCAAAAATGAAACATGATCTCATTTATGAAAGGGATCTCATTTAGGATATGGGATCACATTTGCTACAAGATCTCGTTTAGGATACACGATCATGTTTGCTATGGAATCCCGTATCCTAAACGGGATCCCGTTTTATTTTCCACCTGTTGAAATAATAAAAAATGCAAATGGGATCCTGTTTAGGAACATGATCCCATTTCTAAAGCGGGATCCTATTTCTAAAAATTTGAATTCTAGGCATGGCTTCTGCTATGGGTTTTCAGTCAGGAAAAGGGTTGGGGATTCGACCCTTTTCTTTGGACCTACTTTGACCTACAACTTGAAGGTCATGTTAGTGTCACTAAAAAAGAGTGACTTTGGACATATGTCTGAAGATGTTTTTTGTAGAATTTTTTGACAAAATTGAAACCCATTATAGATGAGATCATGTAGATTCCAAATATGTAAATTTTTATACAATTTGATCATTTTTTCTATTTTTCAAATACTTATTGATGAAATCAAGCCATAAAATTGAAATATCAGGTTTTCTTATTATTTTAATAACTTTTTATTAAAATAATTTTTTGAAAAATAAATTATATGTGAGAAATCTTTAGACAATTCTTTTCAATCTAAAAAAAATTAAAAAATGATAAGTTTAGGTCATCTTATGTGTGACATAAATGAGGGATTTTCAAAACAACAATTACGACCAATAAAAATTAGTAAAAAAATATTCAAAAAAATTACAAAAAAATATTGTAAGCAATCTTTAGTGTCTTACAAATCATTTCCCAAAAGGATTTATAAAAATATAATTATATAGGTCAAAATATGGTTGACGTACATGTGCATGGTATGGTAAAAGACTTTTAAACAGTGATCTTTAGACATGCCTATTGAAAATTAATTTGTATCATCTGGGTATTAAAATAAATTACATATTTGGAAACTAGACATTGAGTACTACATTTCATATTACCAAATTTTTTTAAGATTCAATCTTTAAGTGCTTCAAATTTTTAGGTCAAATGTGACAAATTCTGAAAATTAAGGAAAACACTTCCACTTTTTGGCCAAAAAGTGGGCTCAACTTCTTGCACACACCCTAACTATAAGTAAATTCAAATGTCTGGTAAAAAATGAGAAGTAGAGAGAAAAAGGTTAGAAATTTTTCTTCTACAAAAACTAATACTATAATACACTACCCAATGGTATGCTCACAATGTGGTTTCCCTCATGGATGACAAATCTTGTCTACTCAAATGTGGTAATGTGATATACATATCCAATGCTACTATGTAATATGGTCTGATGAGGTGCAATAATGTGGTCTACTATATGGTAGTACTATGGTCCACTCAATGATAATGATGTGGTCTACTCTACGGCATAAACATGCAATACAACTTCATTCATATACATTGGTGTATAGGTGCAATCAAGATCCATTTAGGTACAATAACAAGTCTCCATGTAGGTACAAGTCACTATCTAAAATCTCAACATAAGAGTGTTAGAAATAGTATATACCTCCTTAAATTGATTGTATTCATTTGATGTAGGGAATTGGAGGAGAGGAAAATGATACATCTCTAATAGTGAAACTAAATAGACAAATCAAAACAAGGAACCATAAAATTTTAAAAAAAAACATTTTCCTATCTCTAACTCACTAATGTCTTGTTGGAAAATAGATTTGTCACTGCAGATTTCAAAGTGACTCACCCAATGAGCAATGACAAATGTCATTATCATCACTATCACTAACCAGCCATATATGATTGCCTTCCTAGAAACCAAACCATTTTTCCTAGGTTCAAATTTTAGATAGAGTCAGCAACCTCTTTTCTGGGGGAGATTCATTCAAATTTCACTTTGAGCCCCTAGTAGAGTTGTTAAAAATAGGTTGGTAAACAAATTTGTCACTACAAATTTCAAAGTGACTTTCCCAATGGGCAATGACAAATGTCCTAATAGTTGTAGAAGTTGTTACTGGACTAACAACTTTCCTCTATGTTTGAGAGTGGCAACTCCCTCATATGATGGGGGTATTTATAGTTTCATTAACTTTTAACTTGAAAGTACAAAAAGGAGAAAAAGGAAAACTAAAGAAAATGAATTATAGAAACCCTGATAGTAGACACACAAATACTGGTTTGGATTTCACAAACTTATGACAAATTATAAGGGGTTTTCATCACAAAAGCTAGAAAACACATTCCTAAACTTATATGACAGAAAGATAGCACAAAGATTTCAATGCACAAAGCAATAGGTTATCTGAACACATTCAAATCAAGATACCAAGAAATGGTCATGTTTCATCACATCAATTGCACAATTAAATGTTTCAATGGATGACCTATGATTTACACACTAACATAGAAGGATTACCAATTTAACATATAAGAAATTGATAATAATAACCTAGAAAATACATTCAGACATACTAACCAAATGTTCTCTTTATTATATTTTTGGAATTATACAACTCCAAAAACTCCCATGTACAAAGTATCAAACCAAAAGTCCTCCAAAATAGTCTCTCTATCATTCCCCTCGTAAAAGTCCCCTTTACATTTGAAATAGCCTAGTATTTATAGGCTTGCTCTCAGTAACTACCTGATAACTACCTAGTAACTACCTTTTTGAAATACAATAAAATAACAAAACTTATTTTTGGTTATGTTTTATGTCACTTTTCCATAAATAAGGTTCATTTTCTAATATTTAGTTACAATAAGTGACATAAGTCACTTAAATTACAAAAGGGTAACTAAAAAATTGTGACTTTCAAGATGTGAATTTCGCTAAGTTCTTTCCATCTTCATTTGCTCAATTTTGGTGGTCAAGCCTAACTGAATGTTGACAACTCCTCTATATACCCGAATCTTTGACTCATGTGTTTGCGCATATATAATATGAACTTCTGGGAATAGTATATCGTTTACGTTATACTTTTTCCTACTCTGATTGCAATCATAAAATGCTATTGCCATCATCTCTCAAGTCAATTTCTCTAACTTTACATTGATTTATGTTGTTTGTAGATATGATCTGTCTCTTCCAAAAAAGGCGTGTAATATTTTATGGCCTTCAATCCAATTGCTTATTTTAGTGCATGACCTGTGCAAATTGGTTTCCATAATCACATTATGTTGATACATAAATATCCCTAGTAAGACAATCAGAATTAACCCTCACTAGTACATCTAGTCCATTTCTAAATTTGCCCTTAACTATGGAAATATGTTCAATACTATCCAACTTTGAATGATAATAGTATGCCTAAAATGGTCCCTGCATTGTAGGAGAACTAGCAATAGCACTTCCTTTAACCAACTTTTCTCCTTCCTCTTCTCCTTCATCTTGTATCTAACAAAGTCTGTAATAGTTATGAGGAGAAGATGATGCTCCTTGGAAAAAATTTGTACTCTTGGTAAGCGTTCCATTCAATGATTTTTTTAGTGGCTAATATTCACCAATTGGCTAATAGTTGAAATTGGGGATTAAAAAATTGGCTAATAGTACAAGCTATAAGGTGACTTGAATCACCACATTTTTACAAAAAATTATTTTAGTCCTAGTTAAATTGCCAGAATATTTATTTTATTAAAATTTTAAACTCAAAAATTTGCCACAATATTCGATACCTAATTAGACCAGATTCACCTAAATTTTGTAAGTTTTAGTAGAAAATGAAATATATTCACTAATAATATTATATAGTTATTGGTTACTTTAGAGCCATATCACTAATTTTTAATCACCATCATTGATTTTATTTATAGTCTAACAACTATGGCTGTACTCCATGGGTTCAAATGTACCCATGGAGATCCAATGTCCATTTAGCTCAAAATTGTATTTGGTCGATTGATCTCAATTTATAATCTAATGTCTAGGCTTAAATTCCATGGGCCAAAATGTACCCACAGAGCTCCAATGCCCATGGGGCCCAAAATTGCATTTGGGTCATTAAACTCCATTAAGATCAATGTCCCAAATACAATTTCGAGCCCCATGGGCATTGGAGCTCTGTGGGTACATTTTGGTCCATGAAATAGAACCCAAATAAGATCATAAATAAAATCAATGGTGGTGAAAAATAATTTAGGACCAATTTAAAATATTCAATGTTTGATTTAAAATATTAAGGAATTAAGGAATTATTGACATGAGCACTACACCTTAAACTAGTCAATCACTGCCATCTTTAGGCCTTTACTTTTCCATAGGAATTTAATTTGTTTTTAGTAAGGATTCGCCATGGTAATTAATGCATTTTCCTATTTTTTGTCAAGATTCGCTAGGATTTTCTATAGATTTCTAGTGATTAAAAAATTCGCCAATAAAATTAAATATTTTTTCAAAAAATGGAAAGATTCGCCAATAGAAATAAATATTTTTTTCCAAAAAGAATGGAAGATTCGCTAGGGTTTTATATCCTTTTTCAGGAGGGGTTTCTTAAAGTTATCATTGGTTCCATTGAACTATTATTGTCAACTATTTCACAAAGCACTACAAAAAGTCTCAATTTTACTTGTATTGCAACATCAACAAAAGCCTCAATATGGCCAGCTCTCTTTAGTACTCCACCTTCTTTGTATTTGAAAGGGAATATATGACCAGGCCTTCGGAGTTACTTAGGATGCTACCATAATAAGATTTCCTTCATTCTCCCTATCTTCATCATCCTTGTCCAATAGCTTCAACATGCCTCCGGGATGGAGAAAAATCCTTGTGATGGATAATCACGATCACCATCAACTTCACTAACAAAAATTTGATTTGTTTCCTAGTTACAACTACCATTGCATTTTCTTTGAAGCTTCTAAACCATTTTCAACAAATTCATTTTGTACATATGTATTCCATTTAATGACATTTCTTTGGAGTATTATGTCAAAACTATTCACATTCCTTTCCTATGTTTTTAGATTTCTCATACATATCTGCCAAGATGGCCACAGGTGTGGAACATTTGTTTGAAAGTTTGTAAAGTCTTTTCAACAGACCATTTGCATATCCTTCACTCATTGCATTCCCTGAGACTACTTTTTGCCACTTCGGCATTTTGTCAAATAGTTCATGTGCATTGTGTATGCTTCCAACTTTTGCATGCATATCTGCCGAGGCGACTACAAGTAGCATAGTTGACAGAAATTCATTTTCAATCATGCTTTGAGAGACACCTATACATTGATTTCAACACTCCCATTTTGTCATAGACCAGGAGGATGTTTACAAAATCTGTGGAATTAGGCATTACACCTACCAAGTGTTTTCTTAAAAGTTTTTAAAGAATTTTTAATACATCCATTTTCTATGCACTTGCGATCATTCCAAACCATGAGGTGACATTTCTTTGAGGCATTTTAGTCAACTGGTTCAGGTGCTTTGTCTATGCTTTCACATTGCACATGTATGGGCACTCTTCAGGGTTTCTTTATTCTTTGTAGGCTTATAACAGACATTTCAATTTGCTTTAAAGTTTCTAAAGCCTTTTCAACAAACACCTTATGCATATCCTTCAATTACTGTGTGCCATGAGGCCACATTTGTTTGAGGCATGCAATCAAGCTGTTCATGCACCTTTTCTGTGGTTCCACATTTTGCATATATGTCTACAATGGCACTTACAATAGCAGCATTCAACGAGAACCTACTTTCAATTATATTTTGATGGATGTTGATACTTTGTTCTATGGCTTTCATTTTTGCATAGGCGAGGAGAATGTTGGTAAAGTTGCATAATGCGGCTTTACTCCTGCCAATTGCATTTTCTTGAAAGTTTCTAAAGCCTTTTCATCGAATCCATTTAGTTCATATCCTGCAATCATTGCATTCCATGAGATTACATCTATTAGAGTCATCTTGACAAATAGTTTACATCCCTTGTATATGGTTCCACAGTTTATCAAGGCATTTAACAACTAAATCACCTAACAACGATCCCATTTCAATTATGCATCATATCCTGTTCTAAAGTTCCCATTTGGGCACAGGCTAGGAAAATGCTCACAAAGGTTGTAGAATCTAGTTTTACACCTGTTAGTTGCATTCCTTCGAAGGTTTCCAAGGCCTTTTCAACAAAACCATTTTTTGAATATCATGTGGTTCCCACATAGTTACAATAAATACCATTTCTTTTAATTTTCATTTGTGTCATGGGCTTTGGAGATTAAAAATCACAACTTGTACTTTCCTTTTTCAAAACTACAACTCCATGGGTTCTTAAAAAGTACAACTCAATAGGTTATGAAAAAGTACAACTTCAATTTCCAAAACAACTCCTCGTGAGTTATTGAACACTATAACCCGCATCTTCCTTTGAGTTAGCTAACCCCACAAGTTGGAATAACTAACTTTTGACTTGTGATTTTGACTAACCTTCGTGTGACTTGTGAAAACATCTATGTAGCTCATCAACCTTTTGGATATTCCTCACAACTTGGGAATTTTTGAAAGTTAGAATTTGCAATAGAATAGTGGCTTTTCAAACACTTTGCTTTATTTACAACCATAATTACTAGAACTTGTGCTTTTTCACAACCTCCATCAGCATATTGAGTGCAATTCATAACTTGTGAAAATTTCTAAGTTATCTCCTTTGTCGGTACTTTGGTGTGCTCTCACAACTTGTTATAACTTGTGAAAAAGTGAAACTTGTTGAAAATTATAACCTCATGAAAATTTATAACACTTGTTTGTCAAGCCTGCAAATGCAATGAAGAAGGAAAACTAGCATAACTTTTGATAGATATAATATTTTCTCATGAAATCTTTCGACATTGTCTATAATAACATCATGAGACCCCCTATTAGATAATTTTTCTCCAAACCTCACAGAATAATGATTTAATCATTTTTGTAAACTGCCCACTGAAAACTTGAAGCTTTAAAATATCCCAAACCATAAGACATCATGACCTAGAAAGTTGCCACATTAGGAGAAATAGCCATCAAAATGTCCTTGTAAAAGGATTTCTTTCTAGCTCTTGTAGATTTTGTAATTTAATTATTTTTGTAATTTGTCGCATAACAAACCTACTTCTAGGACTTCAACTGAAACAATGGAGATCTTCCTTCAAGATGGTGAATCACTTGACACTTGAGGGTAATTGGAGCATCTATGACTAGGAGTGATTCAACATAGGAAATTTGATGCAAAAGTTTAAAATTTGGCAAGTTAGAAATGAGGCCAATAGCTAGCTCTGACTAGGGACAAGGATTGTAAAGGACACAACAAGGAACCTAGAATCTTTGGAATGAATTAGTGTCTTATTTGTTAGGCTATAGATTCAAGAGATAACACGGAAAGACTTGACATGGGGAAGAGATTGGCACAACACAGAGACGACACAAACAACAAAAACTGAAACAAGAGAGACAAAACCAAAACACCTAGTTAACCTATGTACATGGTAGGTGACTCCTACCTCAAAACCACTCTAGGATGATCATGTCAAACTATTAATGGGTTGGGAAAAGTAGGCACCATTATGAAAAAGAGATGCGCATGGATGAGGTGTCTGCAAATTTAGTAGCCATTTCAGAATGATAAGAAAAATAAAATATAGGAAATATGAGGACTCCTTGAATTGTACAACAAACAACTATTTCTCATCATTAATTTCTGAGTCCCATTGAATCACATTGGTATTGCCCTATGTAGTGTTGATCTAGTCTTCTGGCATCATGTTGAGCATACCAATTTTCTCTTTCTGAAGATTCTTTTGATAGCTTGAATCAAAGAAAATTGAACCACAAATTGGACATCCTTCATGTGAACCAATAAGTGAGGAAACCTCAGTATTCAATGACCGGTCTTTCTTATGAACATCACCCTTCTTTATCATTGAATTATCTTTTGCAAAAGAAAATTCCTCCTTCTCTACCTTTAGTAACTCAGGATGTGCTTTATCAAAGGATGGCACATGAGGAAGAGATAGTAACGAATATGCATTATGCACTTTATCACCTTGAAAGTCCTCTTCTATAGTTGATGAAGAATAAATTGTTAGAAAGATAGTTGTCATTGCACCAAAAGATTGACTTGTTAATGCTCGATACAACCGCTAGAGTTAATGAATACATGGGAGGTGGTTAAGCCTTGTCATGAACCCAAGCCCTGCACTACATAGTACAAGGAGACCAAGGGCACACACCTTGCAACAATCCCCTACAGCGCAAGCGAGGGGTTCAAACCCATGACCCAGACTCTGATACAAATTATTGGAAAGATAGTTGTTGTTGCACCAAAATATCAACCTATTAATGCCAGATACAACCGCTAGAGTTAATGAATCCATAGGAGGCAGTTAAGCCTTGTCACAAACCCAAGTACTATGTTGCACAGCACAAGGAGACCAAGGGCGCACACCTTGCAATAGAAATAACATGTAGTTCTCCATCAATCCTTTGAATACTTACAATTTCATGCATATTCTCACATACATTAGAACTTTGACCTCCTTTATTACTATTATAAACATTACTCATCCTAACTTCTTCAACATTATTATATGCAGATAAAGGACTGGGTGTACAATGAAATCACTTAAAGTTATTTAGGAACCAATTCATTTCTAACCTCTCTTTGTGCAGATTCACACCCAGTACATCCTTATGATCTTGTTGCATATTTGAAGTGGAAGTACTCAATGCTTCATCTTGAGTAGTAGCTTTAGTTTCAATAGTTAAGTATTCTTCTTCAATAGATGATAAAGGAGAAAGTATGACATCTTCTTCACAAATAAAATCATCATCCCATGTCTTGAAACACCAATATGTGATGGAAACCTCATGAGAGAGATCTTGTGGTACTATTTCATCATCATTCTCCTCTTGCTCAAATTGCATGCGTCTCAGGAAAAAAATTTGTGATTTGTCTTCATGCTCTTTGTTCACACTTTGGTCCAAATTTTCTTCTCCACTCCCTCGAACAATAACCATCTCATGGAAATCTTTCTCGAAAGTTATAGTTGTGGAACTAGAGTAAGTTGTTACAAAACGAGTGAAATTCCCCAAAGAAACTAAGAATGTGCCATCATTTGGAAATATTTCTTCTTCATTATTACATACTTTCATACAATTTTCTTTTTCAATCTCCATCACTTCTTTTTGGTCTTTCTTAAGTCGACATGTATGTTTCAATGAGTCTCTTTTAGGCCTTTGAATAGAAGACATTTCATTCAATAAGGGCTTATTTGCAGGAAAAAAAAATTCTTCTTCATTGTTGTCCTCATCATGTAAATGATATAGCTCAGCACAATTTCTTTTATAGAAACCCTAATAGTAGACACACAAACACCAGTTTGGATTTCACAAACATATGACAAATTATAAGGGCGTTTTATCACAAAAGATAGAAACCACATTCCTAAACTTATATGATGAGTTTCACAATGAATGATTTAACATGCGACAATGATGAGAGAGATAACACATAGATCTCAATGCATGAAGAGATAGGTTATCTAAACACTTTCAAGTCAAGATACAAATAAATGGTCATGTTTCATCACATCAATTGCACAATTAAGTGTTTCAATGGATGACCTATGATTTACAAATTGACATAGAAGGATTACCAATTTAATAAATGAGAAATTAGTAATAATAACTCAAAAAATACATTCAGACATACGAAACAAATGTTCTCTTTATTATCTTTTTGGAATTATATAACTCCAAAAACTCCCATGTACAAAGTATCACACCAAAAGTCCTCCAAAATAGTCTCTCTATCATTCCCCTCATAAAGTCCCCTTTACATTTGAAATAGCCTTGTATTTATAGGCTTCCTCCTAGTAACTACCATGTAACTACCTGATAACAACCTATTAACTACCTTTTTGAAATACAATAAAATAATAAACCTTATTTTTAGTAATGTTTTACATCACTTTTCCAGAAAAAAGGTTCATTTTCTAATATTTAGTTACAATAAGTGACATAAGTCACTTTTACAAAAAGGTAACTAAAAACTTGTAACTTTCAAGTTGTTAATTTTGCTATGTACTTTCCATCTCTGTCTACTCTATTTTGGTGGTCAAACCTTGCCAAATGTTGACAACTCCTCTATATACCTAAATCTTAGACTCCTATGTTTGTACATATAAAATATGGACTTGTGAGAATATTATATCATTTACGTTGCTCTTTTTCCTGCTCTGATTACATATAAAATGTTATTGCCATCATCTCCCAAGCCAATTTCTCTAACTTTACATTGATTTATATCATTTGTAGATATGATATGTCTCTTCCACAAAAGTATGTAGTAATTTATGGCCTTCAATAGAACTTGCTTAATTTGGTGCATGACTTGTGGAAGTTGGTTTCCACAATCACATCTTGTTGATCCATAAATATCCCTACTAAGAAAATTGGATTGAACCCTCACCTATACATCTAGTCCATTTCTAATTTTTCCCTTAACCATAGCATCATGTTCAATTCCATCCAACTTTGAACGATAATAGTATGCTTGAAATGGTCCCCACATTGTAGGAGGCATAGCAATAGCACTTCATTCAACCAAGTTTTCTCCTTCCTGTTGTATCTAACAAGGTCTGTAATAGTTATGAGTAGATGATGCTCCTTGGAAAACTTTTGTAATCTTGGTAAGCATGCCAATGAACTTTTATCATCAACTATTTCACAAAGCACTACAATAAGTATCAAGTTTACTAGTATTTCAAGATCAACAAAAGCCTCAATATGGCCAAATCTCTTTAGTACCCCACCTTCTTTGTATTTAAAAGGGAATATATGACCAAGCTTGTAGAGTTACTCAGGATGCTACCATAATAAGATTGCCTTCATTCTCCCTATCTTCATCATCCTTGTCCAATAGCTTCAACATGTCTCAGGGATGGAGAAAAATCCTTGTGATGGGTAATCAAGACCACCATCAGCTTAACTATCAAAAAAATGATTTGTTTCCTAGTTACAACTATCCATTGTATTTTCTTTGTAGCTTCTAAACCATTTTCAAAAAATTCATTTTGTATGTATGTATTACATTTAATGACATTTCTTTGGAGCATTATGTCAAAACTATTCATGTTCCTTTCCTATGTTTTTAGATTTCTCACACATGTCTTCAAGGGTGGCCACAAATGTGGATCATTTTTTTCAATGTTTGTAAAGTCTTTTCAATAGACCATTTGTGTATCCTTCACTCATTGCATTCCCTAAGACTACATTTTCTTCACTTCGACATTTTTTCAAATAGTTCATGTGCATTGTCTATGCTTCCAAATTTTGCATGCATATCTGCCAGGGTGACTACAACTAGCACAGCTGATAGAAATTCATTTTCAATCATGCTTTGAGGGATGCCCATACCTTGATTTCAATGCTCCCATTTTGGCACAGTTCAAGAGGATTTTTACAAAATATGTGGAATTAGGCATGACACCTGCCAAGTGTTTTCTTAAAATATTTTGTGTGCACTTACGATCATTGCAAACCATGAGATGAGATTTCTTTGAGGCATTTTAGTCAAACAGTTTAGATGCTTTGTCTATGCTTTCACATTGTGTATGCATGGGCACTCTTTAGGGTTTCTTTATCCTTTACAGGCCAATAATAGCCATTTGATTTTTCTTTAAAGTTTCTATAGGATTTTCAACAAACACCTTATGTATATCCTTTAATCAACTCATGCAATGAGATCACATTTGTTTGAGGCATGCAATCAAGTTGTTCATGCACCTTTTCTATGGTTCCACATTTTGCATAAATGTCTACAACAACACTTGCAACTATAGAATTCAACAAGAATCACTCTAAAACAATGGTTGAAAGAACACAAAAAATATTTGATAATTTATCAAGTTTAATACAAAACATGCATAATTACATTTTTTTTTGTCTATGTCAAACAAAAAACTAGTTAGTTTATTCAATCTAGTGTTACAATCCCTGAAAACATGAAAACAATCCTTTCCAATATCAAATTTGAATTTAAAACATGTAATTGGAATCTTATGCATCGAAACAAGAACAGAAAGTACATCAATTTTGTCAACCAATAATGGGAGAACCTCAAAATAATGAAAAGTCTCTTTCAATGTCCAAAAAAGTGCAGAAAAATGAATAAAATAGAGCATGTGCACCTAAAATCACATGGCATGCCTTTTTGCAGGTCGTTAGACATCATTTTAAATAGTTTGAAACATGCTCACATTATAACATGAGCACATTTTAAACTAGCTAAAATGCTATTAATCATCCTCTCTTCTAGTGTTTCACAAACTCTTTCTCTGTCTCTCTAGCTATCTCTTTCTAACTCTCTATCTCTTTATATCTATCCCTAAACCCTAACCCCAAAACCTTTATGTCCCTATCTGTATTATCCCTCTATCTCTCAATTCCCTAAATATACCCACCCCACACTTAGGGTAGGATGAAGTTCCCTAAACCCCAACCCCTAACCCTATCTCTCCCCTATCTCCATAGCTCTATCATCCCTCTACCTATGTCTCTAGACATCTCCCTCACTCTCTATCTCCCTATCTCTCCCTATCAGTCCTCTCTCTCTATCAATCTCTCTATCTAAACCCTAAACCTAAGCAACTCTAAACCCCTAAACCCTAAATAATACCCCTAGAAACTAACCCCTAACTTCTAAACCTGAGCAACCTTAAACCCCTAAACCCAAAATAGTGACCCTAAACCTCTATCTCCTTATCTCTCCCTTGTCTCCCAATCACTATTATCTCTCTCTCTCTCTCAACTCTAAACCCTAAATCCCTAAACCTTAACCCCTAACTCCTTAACCCTAAACCTGAGAAACTGTAAACCCATAAACTGTAAATAATACCCCTAAACCCTTACCCCTAACCCATAAAACCTAAACCCAAGAAACCCTAAACCCTAAATCCTAAACCCTAAACTGAAGCAACCCTGACCCCTTATTGCATGTATATTGTTGTTGATGTCAACATAGTGGTAATCAGAAATGACAGTGTAAGTGATCAGAGGTGTTGTGATAGGAGTGATGATTAGAGAAGTTGTGACATAAAGGTTATGGTGATGAAAATCATAAGCATGTTGTTTGATCATTATCATCTATACATAGTTGTACCTTATCTTCTAAAGTTCATGAATAGGTGAAACTTATCAGGTTGAAGGTCTTGTTGACATGAAGAAGTTGTAGTTTCTTGTGCTTGATGAAAAAGAGATGTGATTGTTGTCTATGGTGTTGTGAATGTTGTATTCATTGTATCTTGATGAAAAGCATTGTAAAAGATATGAAGGAAAGTGTATAAAGTTTCAATGAAGAGGAATATACACTGAAGAAGCTCAGGAGAATGCTCTACATTCCTTTACATTCGAAGATATGGCCTTGCATTTGTAATTTAGATAGAGACAAGTGTGGTGTATGTATGTTCCTTAGTTCAGACCATATAAGTTACCATAAAAGATTCCAGAGCTAGCAGAATAAAAATAGTGGTTCGGAGTTGTTGCAGTCATAAAGGGTTAGAGGAATGCTTTGCATTTCTCCATAGTCAAAGATTTTATCTTGCAACTTAAATGATTATTAGATATATAAGATAAGTATGATTTGTCTGAGTTTTAGATGTAACAATGTACCGCAAAGGTTCTCTAGAGTCAGTAGAGTAATGACAAATCATGTTGTTGATTAGGGTTATTAGGAGGAGAATGTGAAAGCCACCGCATTTAACTGCATTACAACTTTTGGCTTTGTTGTTTTCAAAATATTTTTATAATTTCTGTATGTTTTCTCATTTCAAGATTTAGGTGTTGAGGTGTATCACAAGTCTATTTTTCAATGTTCTACTTCATGACTGTGTTTAGAGTTTGGAAGAGATGTTGGGTTCATTATCTATTTATTTGTGCCAAAAAGAAGATGCATAATTCAGAGAAAGGAATGTATGGGAATGAGTTTACAAGTCATATAATGTTTATGAACTGATATGCATGATGCTATTTGGTTTCTCCAGTATTGCTTTTGTTCTAGAGCTAATATGTGGAAGGATAAGTGTTTGTGAAGCCAACTTGATATATCTAGGTGATTACGTTGTGTGTTTAGAAGTGTGTGCCAACTTTAGGATGTATGAAAAGATGAAATAGGTCTTGTTTATCACTTGGTTTGAACCTTATTAGATTTCTATATGTTATTGGGTGCTGACTTCTTGTGGTTGTTACACATTTCATAGTACACGTTTCATTTTGGCCGACAAAGGAGAAAGTTTTTGAAGCTTGCAGAGGATATAAATGAAAGATCATGTTTGGTGTGAAAAGTGAGAGTGAGTGAGTGAGTGAGTGTGAGGATGTATGTGCAAGTGTGGAAGTGAGTATGTGTGTAGAAGTGTGTTGAAGATAGCAGAGTTCATTGAACAGAGGTGTTCAAGATATATGTCAGTGTGAAGAGTGTTGATGCTGCAGAGGTGATTGATCAATAGAATTTCTCAAGTATTTTGTTCAGAGGTTGTAGCCTCTTATTGTAAGTTTTGTAGAACTTTAGGGAGTTGTAGCTTCCTTTGGTTAGAGCCATAAAACTATGTTAGAGAGTTGTAGCTTCCTTTGGGTTGGAGCCCATAAGATTGTGTTAGGAAGTTGTAGCTTCCTTTGGGTTAGAGCCCATAAAACAATGTTTTAGGGAGTTATAGCTTCCTTTGGGTTGTAACCCATAAAACTTATTGTAAATCTTGTTTTTATTTGTGAGGCTAGATTCAAACAGTAGATCCAAGTAGCTTACTCATCGTGGTTTTTCCCTTCTAGGTTTTTTGCATGTAAATCTGGTGTTATGGTTGTGTGGTTGTGTGATTATGTTTTAAATTGCTTCATTATATGTTTATCTGTTTAAGGCAATAGAAGGTTTTTGAAGATAAAGTTGAATTGCATTAACTTGTGGTATATATAGATTCCCATCCCCTCTCAGTATATCAAAGTGTTTTAACACTCCTAACCCCTAAACTCTAAACCCTAAACCCAAGCAACTCTAAACCTCTATCTCCCTATCTCTATCATTCTTCTACCTCTCAATCTCTCTCCTAGTAAGTCTCTGGACATCTCCCTCACTCTGAATCTCTCTCCCTATGTCTCTTGACATATCCCTATGTCTAAGTATTGATAAAAAATCCAAGATAAAAGATGTTCTTTATGTAGAAGGTCTCAAGCATAATCTTCTTAGTGTAAGTTAGATGTGCAACAAAGGATACAATCTCATTTTTCATGATCAAGGGTGTGAAATCAAATGAGAGAAGTCTAGTAAATTGGCAGTAGAAGGTGCTAGGATAGAGAACAACGTGTATAATGTAAAGGGTGTTAAGGAAAGAATTTGTCTTCTAGGACAACAAAATTAATGTTGGCTATGGAACAAGAGGATGGGACACATTAAATTTGGCAATCTTGTTAAGAATAGCTCCATACAAGAAGTAAGAGACATGCCAAAGATTATCAAGCCTTCAATCACCTTGTGCAAAGAATGTCAAATTGGGAAGCAGATCAAGATAAGATTCAAGACCAAAGAGTATTCTTCTACAATCCCATTAGAAGTAATCAATATTGATTTGTGCAGATCTAATAGGACAAAGAGTCTTTAAGGTGAGAGGTATTTCATGTTGCTTATTGATTATTTCTCTTGGATGACATGGGTTACAATCTTGAAAGAGAAATCAGAAGCTTTTAGTAGGTTTAAGGTTTTCAAATCGATGGTTGAAAATGAAATGAATGCTAGAATCAAGTGTTTAAGGTCTGATAGAGGTGGAGAATTTACATTAAATGAGTTTAAGTAATTTTGTGAATAACATGGAATAAAGAGGCATCTATCTACTGCTATAACTCCTCAGCAAAATGAAGTAGTGGAAAGAAAGAATAGAACTATTTAGGAGATGGAAAGAACAATGTTGAGTGAAGCTAAGTTGCCTGATACATAATGGAAATAAGTGGTCCATATTGTTGTCTATATCATTAAAAGAGAACAATTAAGAGTAAATAGCAACAAGACTCCTTATGAGCTATGGTATGGTAGACCAGCATCTGTCAAGTATTTTAGAGTTTTTGGAAGCAAATGCTACATCAAAAGAGATGAAGAAGGTTTGGGAAAGTTTTACTCTAGATCTAATGAAGGAATCTTTCTTAGATACTCAACTAGAAGTTAAGCTTACAAATGCTACAATAAAAGACTAAGGAAGATAGTTGAGAGTGCAAATGTTGGGGTTGATGAAGAGTCACATCAAATCACATAGGAGAAAGAAGACTATTGGTTATATGAACATGCTTGCATAGAAGAAGAAGAATTTGAAGAAAAGGAAGAAACACAAGAGAAGGTCACCAAGATTCCTGTGAAGTATGTTCAAAAGAATAACTAAGAAGATCAGATAATTGGAGACAAGAATGAAGGAGTGCAGACTAGAAGAAGATTTTCAAGGAAAAATGAATATGTAAACTTCTCTCTGCTATCTAAGATAGAGCCTAAAACATTTGCTAATGCTAGCAAGGATGAAGGATGGATATAAGAAATGGAAGAAGATCTAAATCAAATAGAGAAAAATCAAACTTGGGTGCTAGTGCCTAGGCCTGCAGACAAAAATGTGATAGGGACAAAATGGGTGTTCAGAAATAAATTGAATGAAGATGGAGAAGTGGTGAGAAAGAAAGAAAGGCTAGTCTACAAAGGACATTCACAAGTGGAAGGAATTTATTTTGAGGAGACATTTACTTTGGTGGCAAGAATGGAAGCAATCAGGATATTTCTTGCATTTGCAGTTCACAAGGACTTCAAGGTATATCAAATGGATGTCAAAAATGCTTTCTTGAATGGTGACTTAGAAGAAGAAGTCTACATAGAGGATCCTGATTGGATTTAAGTTATCAGAACATCAGAACATGGTATATAGACTTAAGAAGGCTTTGTATGGTCTCAAACAAGCCCCTAGGGCTTGGTATGCAAGGTTGGACAAGTACTTACTGAAGCAGGGCTTCAAGAAAGGTACTGCAGATAGTAATCTTTATATCAAAATTGAGGATGAATAAATTCAAATAGTTGGTGTGTATGTTGATGATATAATCTTTGGTGGCAATCATGTAAGAAGTTTGTGGAAGAGATGCAAAAGGAATTTGAAATGTCTGTGATATGTGAGCTATCATTCTTTCTTGGACTCCAAATTGCTCAATCAAATGAAGGTATATTTATCTCTCAAGAAAAAGTATGTCAAGGAGATGTTGAAGAAGTTTGGTATGGAAGATTGCAAACCAGTGAGTACTCCTATGCTAATAGGTAGTCATTTGAGCAAAGATGATGAGTCACCTCAAGCTAATCATACTCTATATAGATCTATGATTGGGGGCCTACTGTACTTAACAAGATTAAGGCCCAACATTATGCAAGTTATTTTGTTGGTTGCAAGGTTTCTAGCTGATCCAAGAGAAACACATGTGAAGATAGTCAAAAGGATATTTAGATATTTGTAGAGCACTTCAGAATATAGATTGTGGTATCAAAAAAGTGACGAATTTTCTCTGAAAGCTTATACTGATGCAGATTGGTCTGGCCGTGTTGATGATAGAAGAAGTACCAGTGGTGGAGCTTTCTTTTTGGGAGATAGATTGGTCTCATGGTTTATTAAGAAGAAGGATTAAGTGTCCTTATCAATAGAAGCAAAGTATATAGTTGCAGCATCCTATTGCACTCAAGTGTTGTGGATGAAGCAAATATTGAAGGACATCAAGGTAGTATATGATGAGCCCATTCCTATTATTTGTGACAATACAAGTGCCATAAATATTTCAAAGAATCTAGTGATGCATTCTAGAACCAAGAATATATCTATCAAGTATCACTTTTTGAGGGAGAAGGTTGTAAATCAAGAGGTAAAATTGGAATATGTGCCTACAAAGTATCAGGTTGCAGACATCTTTACAAAGGAACTTTCTAAGGACACATTTGAATATATTAGACATAAGTTAGGGATTTTTTCTCCTCCTTCTTCTAACTAAATGCATATATGGTATATTTATCTAGGGGGAGCAGTTTAAGATACATTTTTATTCCTGGATTGATGGAGGCTACCTCTCAGGGGGAGAAGGTAGACAAAGTGAGTAAGTGTAATGATGAGGATTGTGTAGACAGGGGGAGCTTGTATGCCTTTGTAGGTATAGATTAAGACCACCATCCCTTTGCCCTTGATGTCAAAGGGTGAGAAATTTACATATCATGTCAAGTGTTTCCATCAATTCCAAAGGGGGAGATTGTTGCATATATGTTGTCATTGATGTCAACAGAGTTGTGGAAGATTTCATGTGATGTTAATAGAGTGGTAATCTGAAATGACAGTGTAAGTGATCAAAGGTGTTGTGTAAGAGTGATGATAAGAGAATTTGTGAGATGAAAGATATGGTGATGAAAGTCATGAGCATGTTGTTTAATCAGTATCATCTATACACAGTTGTACCTTATCTTCTGAAGTTCATGAATAGGTGAAAGTTATCAGGTTGAAGGTTTGTTGACATGAAGAATTTGTAGTTTCTTGTGTTTGATGAAAAAAAGATGTGATTGTTGTATGTGGTGTTGTGAATGTTATATTCATTGTTTCTTGATGAAAAGAATTACAAAAGATATGAAGGAAAATGTATAAGCTTTCAATGAACAGGAAGATGCACTGAAGAAGCTTGAGAGAATCCTTCTCATTCCTTCACATTTGAATACATATGCTTGTGGTTTGGATGTTAGATAGAGACAGGTGTGAAGTATGTATATTCCTAATTTCAGAGCATAGAAGTTATCGTAGAAGATTCTAGAACTACTAGAGTGGAAATAGTGGTTCAAAGTTGTTGTAATCAGAAAGGGTTCGAGGAATGCTCTACAAGTAAGTGCACAATGATGAGGGACCAAAAGGGGGTCTTAAGATGCCACTTTTTTTCTCAAATTAGGAAAGACTGATGTTGGTTGAGAAATTGAAGATAGTTACACTCAAAATTTAAAGATACAACAAAAACAAGAGTTGTAGTGCTCCGAATCGAGTTTCTAAACTACTAATTATTTTCAAAAATGGTTGAGATTAAGGGGTTCAAAAAGGAGGAGCACACAAATTCATCCTATTTTTCTCAAAAAACATAACATAGTGTTTGGTGTGCTCCCCCTAAAATGTTAACTTTTTTTTAGTATTTCAAAAATCACTTCAGTGAGGACTTTGAAAACATTTAAAAATGCAGCAGAGTAGAGATCTACCAAAAATTACGAATGGGAGTGCGCAAGTACTACCAGGAAGAGAAGGAAGCTCGAAGAAGTGTGGGTGCCAATAGGAGGACCATGAATATTTACAAACAATTGATGTTGGAGAGGAATCCCTAGAGTATGTTGAAATCCTCAAAGACCTGGCAATAATTGCTAGATTCATTGGGCACTGAATGGATAGAAGGAAAAATAGGGCATGGATTGTGAAGAATTGGAAGTCAGAGTTCAGCTGATCAAATTCCTTTCTAAAGGATTCTTCTGTGTCATTTTTGCATCCTTAGAGGAAAGAGAGCAATTGCTATAGGGAGGACTCTAGATGATGGGTGACTGGCCATTGTATATGTGGAAATGGCAACCCAATTTCAACCCAGTTAATCTTTTCCCATATGACAAGCCTCTATGGTTGTGACTCTACAACTTACCTACTGAATACTAGTTAGAAGCCTGCCTTGAGAAAATCGAAAGATTGCTGGGTACACTAATGGATATGGATGGGGAATTCGTAGAAGGAGATTCATATCTATACACTTGAATAAGAATCACTATGGTCAAACAAATTCCAAAGGAGATCTGATTGTGTGTGGAAGGAACACATTAGATACAATAGTTAGAAATTGAGTGTAGGAGAAGATGTTTTATGCGAGATGCTGAAGGCAGGATCATAAGGAGGAAGACTGCAAATTCAAAAGAATGATAGGTAAAAAATGGATCCCCAAAAATTAGAATAAAAATAAGGGGGAGAATTTGCAGGATGGGAAACCACAAAAGGTGGTAGAACAAAAACATATGGGTTCACAAGCTCCTACAGAAGAAAATAGAGAGAAACATGGGGGCTCACAAAGAAGCATGGAGAGGATAGAAGGAAACATGATGGATGTCCCTTGTATAGGTTTGAATGAAGAACCAGAGAAAGGCTTGGGTCATTCTAGTTGCGCAGGTGCTATGGACTTGTGTGGGAAAATAGGTGAGGTGGAGATGAATGTATCAGAGGAAGATACTGAGTTAGAGGGCTAGGAAGAGTTAGATCATTACGATCTAGGAATCATATACCAAAGGTGCATTAACCAATCTGCTTCGAAGGTTCTAGGCTTGACAAATACAAAGAAATGGAAGGGAAGGAAATCCATGAAATAGAAGAGGGAAGAGGAAGCAATAGAGAAGGGCTTCACCAGTATAATGAAATTCATAGTCCCCAAGGGAGGAGAAGCTTTCCTTGGAGAGAAATGAAGTGTATAACATGGAATGTCAGGGGCTTAAACTCCCCTGACAAATGACACTTAGTTAAGTGTCATCTTGAAAACATCAATTTAAACATTATCATTCTTCAAGAAACCAAAATTGGAAGTGCAGAGGCTGATAGGTTTGTCAAGTATTGGAAAAGTTGGTTAGGACTATTTCAAGAAGCATGTGGTTTGATGGGTGGGCTTAGGATTTTATGGATGAACAACAGTGTCGCTATCATCTTGATCGAAGCACTACCAAATTGGATGATGAGCCTGGTAAGCAATGGCTATTCTGATTTTCATTTCATTTTATTTAATATCTATGGGTTGACCAAAATGGAGGATAAGTTGGCCATTTGGGAAGAGGATAAAGATAAAATAAGAAGCATACATCTGTCCCCCTACATCATGGGAGCCCAGACTTCAACGCTATCCTTGAATTAAGTGAGAAAAGTGACGGGATGAATAAAATAAACAAAAACATTCTAGATTTTAGAGAATTCATGGAAGAAGTGGGAGCGATAGACTGTGAAACCTCGAATGGTGTATTCACTTGGACTAATAGACACGTTGGTTTTTCTAATATTTTAGAGAGACTCAATAGATTCTTTATTTCTCCCTTTTGATTGAATGAGTCAATGGGTATGGATGCAAGGATCCTTCCATTGTCTATCTCAAATCACTACCTAGTTTCCCTGGAAATAAAAATGGTAGAAAAACCCAGGAGCAGTGCATTAAAATTTGAAAATATGTTGTGGCGGGATGAGAGCATATAAGGAAATTTGGAATACTGGTGGAAAGAATGTAAGGTGTCAAGAACAGTTAGTTACTGCTTCACTAAAAAACTACAATACCTGAAGGTGAAGCTGAAAAAATGGAACAAGGAGGTACATTCAAAAATATATTTGAAGAAAAATTTCATATGGAGAAAGAATTGGAAAATATAAACAATCAACTAATAGCACATGGCATGTTTAGAAAAGAGTTTGAGTTGGAGCAGAAGCTAAAGAAAGAGCACAAGGAGGTGCTAGCATGTGTAGAAATCTACTAGAGGGACAAGGCCAGAGAGGTTTGGCTAAAGGTAGGAGACTCCAATATAAAATTCTTCCACATGTCAATGAAGGCAAGAAGGTCAATAAATAGAATTGATGAAATTATAAAGACAGATGGTTCGACAGTTACAAGTGGTGTGGAGATTGAGGAGATGGTGGTCAAACACTTTTGTGATCTATTAGGTAATAAGAAAAGTACATGTGATCACTTCTACCCCAATTCCTTGGACTACATTCCAAAACTTATATTAGAATAAGACAATAATATGTTGAATGCCCTAGTTACAATGGAAGAGGTAAGGGTTGTGGTATTCTAGATGAATCTGGACAAAGCACCTACGCTAGATGGCTTCCCCACAAGCTTCTATCAAAAGTGTTCATCCTTCATCGGGAAAGAAATTTGGAAGATTGTTGAGGAATTTAGATAAAAAAAGATTGTTAAATTTTTCAATAACATAGCCATTGTACTTATTCCTAAGAAAGTGCAGTGCAACTCTTTCAGTGAGTACATGTTGATCTCCTTATGTAACATTATCTACAAGATAATCTCCAAGGTGTTGGCCAACCATCTCAAGTCAATTTTAGACACGATAATCTCTGAAGAACATAATAGATTTGCCCCTAGGAGGGAAATTAGTGACAACATTGTAATAACTAGTGAAATAATTCACACAATGTCCAAGTAAAGAATAAAGAGAATGATACTTAAATCAGATGTAAAAAAGGCCTACGACAAGGTGGATTGGGACTTTCTGAGGGATGTAATGAGAAAGTTTGGTTTCAATAATCAATGGATGGATTTGATCAGACAATTTTGTATTTTGATATTCAAGTATTCAATCTTGGTTAATGGTTCCCTTTGTGGCTTCTTTGAAGCTAAGAATGGGTTGAGACAAGGAGACCTCATCTCCCCATAACTATTTGTGATTATAGCTGAAGCGTTGGGATGAGCCATCAAGAAACCCAAGATGGAGGGCTACTAGAAAGGGATTAAGGTGGCAGAAAATGTAGACCCTATTACACATTCCCAATTTGCAGATGACATAGTTTTATTTGGTGAAGCCAATATGAAGGAAGCTAAAACAATAAAGAAAACCTTGGGAGACTATACCGAATTGTCAGGAGAAGCCATGAATAATGAAAAATTAGAAATATTTTTCTTTAATACTAAAAAATAAGTGCAGAAAAGAATAGAAAATCTACTCAAATTCTCTGTTGCTTCCCTTCCAGTCAAATATCTGGGTGTGCCAATCTTTATAGGAATGTCCAAGTCGAACCATTAGGAGGAGGTAGTAGAAAGATGCAGAAGCAGAGTGATGGCCTGGAAAAGCAAATGGCTAACCCTAGCTAGAAAAATTACAATGATCTAATTAGTCTTATCAGCCATCCCTATCTACATTATGACTTTCTACATAGTAACTCACAAAATCAAATCTAACTTGGGAAGTTTCCTAAAGTGGTTACTATGGGAGGGATCAAAAGAGGAGAAGAAAATACCACTAATTCATTAGGACAAGGCATGTGTAGTGAAGGAGGAAGGGGGGCTAGGTTGAGAAAAATGAGAGCACAAAATTTGGTGTTGGGCCCCAAACTTTCATGGAAAATGTATAGAGACCTGAATAAATTATGGTGCAAGATCTTTCACAACAAATACCTAGATAAACCTAAAACCATTAGGGTCCACACAATGGCCAACTCCATAGGATGATAGGTGATTTGGAAATTCTTATGGGAAAGTAGAAATATTATTGTTAATCATCTCATCTAGAAAGTTAATGATGGAAGGACAACATATTATTGGTTGGATTCCTGGAATGGTCACACTCCACTCAGAGATGTGACTAGTGTGGTAGAGATGGTGAGAAGAGTCCACATTCTAGTTGGTGCAAAGGTGGTCAATTATGTGGTCAAGATCACTAATGAGATGGGAGTTAGATTTGAATGGATCAATGTTGAAACCTTACTATTCCCAGAGCCAGCCAAATTAGACCTCTAGAGTGAATTAGCTAAAAGGAAAATTATACTAAATAACCAAAAAGATGAAATAATCTGGTGTGGATCAAAGACAGGGGAATACTCTATTAAGATTAGTTATGCATTTCAACAAGCGATTAGGGAAAATAAAGATTGGCCTACATGGATATGTTGGCACTCTTTGGTTCTCCCCAAGGTTGGGGTGTTCCTTTGGACTGTGTTTCACAAAAGAATCCTTATGGAAGAGTGACTTGTAGTGTTGGGGATTCATGGTCCCTCTAGGTGCTTGTTATGTTGTAATGATGGTGAATCCATCGACCATCTCCTCCTAGAATTCCCTTTTAGTAGTAAGTACTGGGATTGGTTACAATCGGCCCTCAGATGGTGTGCATCACGGCAAGGAGATACTGTGAGTATCATGTAAAGCTATCCCAAGATCAAAATAAAGTCCCTCTGGGAAGATCTGTGGACTATCTTGGCATAAATACTAGTATGGTAGATCTAGAAAGAGAAACTAGAGAGTGTTCAAGTAAGAACTTAGGTCTGTGGAGGAGGTCTGTAAATTAATTGAGAACAGTATATGTGAAACTGTAAACTCAAAATGCAAGATTAAAGCTAAGACAATCTTCTCAAACTAGGATGAGGCTATGCAGCATTAGTGGAAGACCTGTGCGTGAGCTTAAAAATAAAAAGAAGATCAAAAAAGAGGCCAAAATGGATATTACCCGCCCCCAAGAGAGTTAAGCTAAACTTTGACGTTACCGCCAAAGGAAATCCAGGCATGGCAAGTGCAGGCTGTATTATCAAATATTGTAGCAGTACGTGCATGAGGGCAATCTCTAAAAAGATCAGTTGTACAACAAACAATGAGCAAGAATTTGAAGCTATGACAATGGGGCTATAACTCTGCATAAAATTGGGGCTCAAAAATGTGGACATTGAAGGTGATTCTCAATTGTGCATCCAAGCTATTATTAGAAAGGCCACCCCGAACTGGAAGGTCAAGGACTGGGTGAACAAAGCCTACTCTTTGATGAGAGAAATAGGGGACTTCATGATATCCCACATCTTCAAGGAGGCCAATTCGTCTATCAACAACCTTGTGAATCACGGCGTTTCCCAATTGGTCTGTATAGAGGTGGGCATGGAAGTATGCAGATGGATAGGGCTTAAACACATTATTGAAAGAGAAGCAAAGTACTAAGGTTTTGGTGGCTGGAAAAGGCAAGGAGGAGCAGATTGGGACAAAACCATCAAGGTCTGGTAGTGATTTTTTAGTTTCCTATGGGCATTCCATTTGCTCTCCAACACCTGGAGAGAATTAGTGTTTTGTTGGATGGGTTTAACCCCACCTCGATTGCATTGTAATTGATTTTTGTTTTCCATATAGGGAGTTATTCCCTAAGATAGCACTTACCTTAAAAAAATCATTCAGTGAAAATTTCGCTAACACCATGCAGTTTATCCCTGATTTTTCTAATAAGTTTTCATGAATAATTGATTTTTTACTAATTTTCAAAGTTGACACATCCTAAAAAATAGAAAATTGAGCATGCTCCCCCCTAAAATTTTTGAAAAATAATCGAAAATCAAAAAAATAATTGAATACATGTAGAATGGAGTCTAGTTTCTAAAAATGTAACTTATTTAAAATTTTGATGAACGGTAAAAAAAGTGAAAAATACTAGACACTGGTTTTTGACAAAAATGGATATACTAACAAAAGAAATTAAAGATGAAATACTTAACATACTCAAGATGTGAAAGAAATTATACGGTTAGATAGCTAAAAGAGAGCTTAAGATTATGGTGGTATTTTTTTGACTTTTCATTGAAAAAAGTGAAATACTGATGGGGAGCACACTCCAGATTATGTGATTTTTTTTAGAATCTGGAAAAACATGTCCTTAGATGACTTAAACATAGTCCAAGCCTTTGGGTTGGAATCCGAAGGAAAATCCAACCCAAATGCTTTGAAATTACCAAGGCAAAGCATAATGCAAGCACATTATGCTATGATAAAACATAACTCATCTCAAGATAACCTCCTTAATAATCATTTCCACTAATAGCATTTTTCCTCCTATATGTTGGTAATAATTATAAGGCAAAGGGATCCACTTATCACACAAGTGCCTCTAAGCATTAGTTAGTAAGGGGGAGGAACAATGAATGTAATCTGGCAATTTGGACTTTTCACGCTTTAGAATCTTTCCCCATTGCCAAATCTTTTGGGGTGTGTAATGCCTTATAGGTTACCCTTGTCTCATAATTCAAACCAATGTGGAATTAATCCAATTAAAACTCAATCAAGTATTTGTGTTCAGTATTGAAATATTTTATGGGCATTTTTAATTAGAAATTTTTTTTGGATGGATTTGGTCAATTTTCTTTTAAGTCATCTTAAAATGGCATATAGGAGCAGTCATTTACACTAATGACAATTTTTCCTCATATATGTAGGTAATAATTACAAGGTAAGGGGATCTACATAGCACACAAGCACCTCTAAGCATTTGTTAGTATGATGAGGAACAACGAGTGTAATCAACCATTTTGGACTTTTCATCATCTAGTCTCTTTGTACTTTTCAAGTCCCACTTAACTATTTTGATAAGATAGTCCTAGTTTTCTTGTTTTCATTTCCTTCATCAATAAGGGAGAGGGAGAGATAGAGAGGATAGATAGGGAGATAGAGGAATGATAGTGGGAAGAGAGGCAAGAGATAGGGAGATAGGGAGAGATAGATAGGTAGAGAGAGGAGATAAATGGGGAGAGATAGAGGAGATAGAGGGGAGAGATAGGGTGATAGAGAGTGAGCAAGATGTCCAGAGATAGGGAGAGAGATTGATAGGTAGAGGGACGATAGAGATAGGGAGATAAGGGAGAGATCTAGATAGAGGTTTAGGGTTGCTCAGGTTTATGGGTTAGGGTTTAGGGGCATTATTTAGGGTTTATGAGTTTAGGGTTGCTTAAGTTTAGGTTTCATGGATTAAGGTTTAGGGGAATTATTTATGGTAACTTAGGGATTTAGGGTTGCTCAAGTTTAGGGTTTAGGGGTCATCGTTTAAAGGCATTATTTAGGTTTTTTGAGTTTAGGGTTGCTCAAGTTTAGGTTTCATGGATTAGGAGTTAGGGGTTAGGGTTGAGGCAAATTATTTATGGTTTAGGGTTGTATACACCTAAAAATGACACGACTCTGTCCAAATAAATATTTTTAATATTTATTTAAGTCTATTTCCTCTATCAATAAATAAATAATTAATTTTATTTATTCAATTCATATTTCTCTAAGTTAATTAAATATCAAAAATATTTAATTACTTCTTCTAAAGTCAAAATTAAATAAAAACCTTTATTTAATTTATTTCTTCCAAACAATTAAATAATTTCTAATTATTTAATTAAATCATGCATTCTTCCAAATTTAAATAAATCATTTAAATTTATTTAAATCCTCTTAGTCTCTAAAATAAAATATAATTAAATATTTTATTTTATTCTTCTATCTTGCACAAGATAAATTAAATAAATTTATTTATTTAATTTGCTTTCTTCTAAAAATATCTTCTTGCTTTCTTTCTAAAATTGCAACTCATGCATATCTAATTAATTTATTTAATTAGATATTTCATCTATTATTCCTCTCATCTTTTTAGGATTTATTTCCTTTAAAGAAAAAAATCAAATCAAATCTTCTTCCCTCTCCATAATCAATTAAATAAATTCTATTTATTTAATTAATTTCCTTATTCTTCTATTTTCCATCAAATGATTGAATAATTTTAAATTATTTAATTATTGCATCCTTCTTCTAAAAATAAATAAAATTAAATATTTTATTTATTTATTCATGATGCACATAAATTAAATAAATTTTATTTATTTAACTTGTATTTCATCCACTCTTATCTATATCATTTTCTTCTAAAAATAAATTCTTCCTTGTCATGCAAAAGCAAAAGCTGAGTTAACTGATTTAAAATAACTTTGTTTTTATCAACAAATTCTTAAATTAGAAAAATATATTCTAATTTTTGAAATAAAAGATCATCCTCATCAAGAAAGTAGTTAACTCAACAAAGCATCTTTTTCTATGACACATGTCCTTCTTCTATTCACACACGTTGTCTCGAACATTCGCCTTCGTTGATCTTCTTATTTCTTCTCCACCATTGATCTTCTCTCATACAACCCTATAAATACAACCCTCTTCTTCTATTTCAAATATCCATCTTTCGAGTAAACTTATGCTACAAAATCCATAGCACGGCATTGGCACCCCCATTTTCATACCATTCATCTATCATCCACTTCATATTGTGTTGAAGCTCATTTTCAACACAAACAAGTATCTGAGTCATTTCTCCTTGTCATCTTGAGGAATCAAAGCAAGGAAGTGAGCTTCCTTAGGGCCATCTTCATCACCAAAAGATCAAGAAAGAATAGGCGAACAATGGAAATTGCAAGGTAAAAAGGTTGTGAGTATCTCTCTCTCTTATTTTAAATCTCCTTATTTATCTGCACATTCCATTGATGTTTTGGGTTTTTATAATTAGATTTATTCATCCCATTTTACCCATCACATTTCTGGTGCCCACCGTGGGGCTCTTGCCCCTAATCTAACCAAAAATTTGAGTTTCAAAGTGACAGGTTTCATACAGGTTTTGTATAGGCTTCTGACAGGTTCATTCGGCACATTTGATCGATCCTGAGGCTCATCTAATCCCTGTTCTAGCGCACACAGTCTTCTGGCACATACATCTTCCAAGCTGACGCATATGAGCACTATTCTGACACTTTTATATTATGGCGCATACATCCTCTGAGATAGCTCATACACTTCCTATTTTGGCACCTGCAGAATCCCAGTGCATATACCCTCAGAAATGATGCTTACATTCCTTTTTACGGCACATCTGTTAAATTAGCGCATTTATCTCTTCTTCCTGCACTTTTGACATATATCTTAGCGCATTTGTAAAATGATGCTTACAGTCTCTGTTTCTATGCATATAGACTATTAAGCGGCGCATCTATTCTTCACTGTGGTTTTAGGATTTCTAGTGACTTTTCAGATTAACGCTAACGTTCGCCTTGCAGGATTAGGAGCTGGATAGATCATTTAGCTACAATAATTAATTCATTTTAGATTAATTAGGGGAAAAAGTAAAAAAATGCATGCATGCAAAATCTCACATAGTCCTTAACTAGGAGGATAGTAACTGAACCACTGCTATCTTTGCATTATTGCTATCTTTCCTAGTTTAGAACATTGCTATCTCACAAACGGAAATGAACCATTTCTATCTTTAAACACTTCAAAGTTAACAAATGCATGAGTGCCCAAGTAGATAGCACATTTATTTTTTTTCCTTTTAACTAGGATTCGATTAACCACTGTCTTCTGTGTCTGTTGAATGACAATAGGCTTATGGTCTCCCCTTTACTAGGTGACTAGAACGCCAGACTTGTTATTCCTTATGTTTAACCTTTAGAGGGGCCTGCCCTTAGATACCCCCCTGTCCAAGTGGGAATGACCCTGAGTGGAAATAGGCTAAAGCCAAGCCCTACTGATCTACTTTAAATAAACTGTGCTTGAGGTGAAAGCTTCCTACAACGAGTGCTACTGTGTTACACCGACAACCAACCTCCCCCAAAACCCTCCAAGGCATAACCCTTGGAAGCTTGGAGACTCCATAACGGAGAGTAGTGTGTCCGCACGTGTAACCACTCAAACAATTGCCTTGACTACTTAGCCACTTGTTTAGTATACCAAAAACCCCTATTTGTTGACACAAAAGGTGGAATCTTTGAAGGGGCCCTGATTCATGAGATTCTTAGTAGAGGTATTAGGGACAATCCTATGGTTTGGTGGGGGTATAAGCCTATGGAAACCTGTATCTGGTATGCATGAGAAGTGAGTGCAATGGAGGGGAGCCAGTGCTACCAGATCCTGGAGCTACATGCTTTAAATATGCACAGCTAGGGGATTAAACAAATATTGTCCTTTCCAACCTAGGTCGTAATTATTCTTGTGTCAAAAAGTCCAAAAATACAAAAAAATAACAAAAGATAAAAATCATGAAAACTTCTATGTGCTTGTTGTGTCTTTCCATAATTGAAAATCAAAATTCAAGAAAAGACCAAGTTTTTGATGAAAAATAGAATTTTTTTTAAAAACGTGCCAAAAACTCTACAAAACCATGCTAAAAATTGGAATGATGCATTTGCTGCGACCTGCAGTGCATATACTCAGACTTACAATAGATTTGATCCCTGTTATGGTGCATTTAAAAATTGCTAGACTAGCACATTTACTTCGACCTACTACGCTTTTATCCTCTGTTTCCATGCATTTGTAGCTACTCATCTATCACAGTAAGCTTTTTTGGTCTTGTGTCAATTTATGTAGAAATGGCAAACCAATTAGAATATATTGCTCAAACACTCCAATATCTACAATTACAAATAAACTTAGGTCCCTCGCCCCAAAATTGTATAGAAATTGCTCAACAAATCCAAGTCTTACAACAAGAAATATCAATCTTGCAAGATGAACAAACTAGTACTAGCTATACCTTGCCCCAAACTTGTACATCCTTTTCCCGTCTTAATGATACTATTGACAAGGCAACCACCACCTCAAGTTGGAAATCATATACCACCCCGTCTACTAGACCTCCTTCACCATCTCCTAGAGCATATAGCCTAGAACATACTAATCCTACTCCTAGCTTGAAACTGCCTAAAGAATCCCATGATGATTGGCTCCAAAGACTATTCTACAAGCCTAAAAGAGAAAGAAAAGCTATGGAAAACTCCAAATCCATCCATTCATTACCTCATCCATGTACTCCTACACCTACGAAGGATGTGATCCAAGGACTATTAGCAGAGAGTCAACCATGTCTTCAAATTCTAGACCTCGACCTTACCAAAGATTCTTCCAATAACATGTCAAATCCTACAACCCCTTCATGTGATCCTCAACCCCTTGAGCTTATCGAAGAGTCTCCTACCATGAACCCAAGTCAAGAGCTATTGTACCTTCATGTTGATAACCATCAAGAGCATGTCAAGCCTATCCAAGAGCTATTCACTTCCATTCAAGCACATCAAGATTTATGTCAAAAGCACACCTTAGACCATGTGGACACATCCACCCTTTGTCTAAATTAAGATCAAAGCACCCCCATCCAATTCCAATCTACTCATAACATATATCTACTCAACGAACAAGATAATCCCTATGAAGAAGTTATCCATGAGCAACTTGATCCTATACATGAAGAAGAAATCCAATTCCAATCCATCCATAACCTATATCTCTTCTATGATCAAGATACTATCTTTTATGAAGAAGCTTTTCATTAACAACTTGATCCCATACCCATTCATGAGCAAGAAACCTCCATTACTCCTATCCATCTTCCATCTAGTCCTATCCATGATCCAACAACTTTTACTTCCCTTGATGAGACACTTGCCTCCCAAGTGCACATGGATCATCAACCCAATAACTTGGACCCTAAAGAGCATATGGAAAATCAAGATCCTAACGATCCTCCTCCATCTATTATCGACCATGTTACAAATCTGTTATCATATCCCCTTGGTCTCACTACCTTCATGCATGAATGTTCTTCCTTAGAACACCAACAACCATTGTCTACCTCTTCACCTTCCTCATCCAATAAGGAACTCGTGTCTAGTGCATCTATACATAATCCCATGGTCCACTGCATACTCCAGAATATGAACTATCAGGGTAAAGGCTTAGGCCTTCATGAACAAGGTATTTTAGAGCCTGTCCATGTCAATGTTCCTCCACCTTCATACGGTCCTGGATACATACCCCAAGGTGAGCAATCTCAAGATGTTGGTACCTCCTCCACTCCTCCTAAGTCTACCACTTTCCATCACAAACCCTATCATATCCCCAAAACATATGTCGCCATTCCACCTCCATCATCCTACAATTGTCAAAAGCATGTGACCATACACCTTCCACCATCCAATCTACCTCCACTACTTCTGACTCCTAACACCCCTTCATGCATTTTACCACCACTTCTTCCAACATCTTATCCATCCATCTATAAATCCTCTAACAATCCCAATCATGGCCAACAAATGCACATGTTGTCTAAACAAAGAGCTTCCACCTACCCCACTTCTACCATCCCAAGAGAATTCAACAACAAAAATTTGGATACCTCTACCTCTCAAGTCAAAAATCCTAAGCGTCCTCATGATCTAGGATACAAAAGCCAATAATCAAAGAATTATCCATATCAAAATCTACATACACCCATACACCTCAATGCCAAACTGAAAAAGGTGTGGGTCCCCAAGCAACAAATAATTATCTCAAAAGTTGCACAAAAGCTACATATACCCAAGTCCATACCTTCACAGGTACAATCTACAAGCAAAATGGTTTGGGTACCCAAGAAAAAAAACATCAAGTCAAATGAGGCATCCACCTCTAAAGCATCCCAACCATCCACTTTCTCCCATGCCATCCACAAGTATCAAATCCTTCCATCCCACATGACAAAGAAAAATCAGAAGTATACTAAGTCTATGTGGGTCCATAAAAGCCTATATCATTCATCTACCAAGCAAAAATCTTCATTGCTTCCCACACCACCTGCCTATCATAAGCTTCCATGTTTATCACGGTATGTGCAACCGTTGGTCATGGTTCCCTTCCATTCCAAAAAACTTTTGTATAACTCCATCTCCCCTCCCTTCCACTACTATCCTACATATCTTCCTCATCTTATGGTCCATGCTTTTGCATAAACCTTCCTTCCATCTTTGCACAAGTCCTTCTGTATTCTGCATCATCATCCACTATCACATCTTCCATTATCCAATATCCACCTTCTCCTATCTAAATATTCCAAAAAAAAAAGTAAAGAAAAATCCTTTCGTCCAATGGTGAAAACTTGGCAAACAGGCGCCTTGGATAAGTATCATGATGAAAACCTGGCAAACAGGTGTCATGTGTAAGTTGATCTCCTATGTCACCTACACTTGGGGGCACCTTGTCTCATCAGCATATCACTTTTCTCCTACCAGTTTCCTTTCGTACCATTTCCTATCCTATTCTGTTATCCATTACATACCTATACTGTCCAGTCCATCCATCCTAATGTTCCATTCCTCTATTTTTCTTGATCTTGATAAAGATTGGGGGCACAATTTTGACAAATGTTTTAAATGTCTCTTGACATACCTTATCCCTCCAAAACCACACAAATCCTTCATTATTCTCTCATCGTCCTTTGTTGTAAGCTTTGAGTTATTCCTATGAGACATAGTCCTTAGAGATCACATCCTTGATTCCTTCTATCCACTATTGCCCATCCCCATACATACCTGTTCCATTCTTTATCACCCATACATCTGCCTATATGTGATGTTTCCCTTGTCATCAGTATCTAGAATTAAGGCTATCCAAAATTCTTATCCAGTATCCTATCCATAGTGTCAGCCTAGCATAGCCTCTGTCATCAGTGTTATCTGTTCCATATCTGATCCATAGCTGTTCCATATCTAATCCATATATGTTCCATATCTGATCCATCTCTGTTCCATATTGTGTCTCATCCAATCCATATCTTAGGTCCATCAGGATTCTTCCTGAACTACGTTGCCTTTGTGTCATCACATAGGCAAGGCCATTTAGCAATGCACCCCTGAGGCACTAGGTCAGTCCCTTAGGGTCCGTCTCTCCATATCTGTTTGTCGTATCACCCATAATAAGTCGATCCTTTGTCTAAACTGGGGGCAACTCCTTGACTTGGTTATGGATTTGGAATCTTGAATGCCACATGTTCTAAGAGGATACCAATAAAGGGTTGTGATACCTTTCACTACACAAGTGCGCGCAATAAAGAAAGCTTCCCAAAAATAAAAATCTTGGCATAAGACATCAACCTATCCAAAGCAAAGCAAAACACCATACCAAAACACTCAAACTGACTCTATATCAATTATGGCAAGAAGACCCATCTAATGCAAGAATTCTTTGTGTTTTTGTATTGGTTAACTTACAAGGTCTTGAATTTTTGTCATTATGTCTTCCTATGTTACTCAAGGATGCCAAAAGCTAGAGATGCTATGATGGGGGCATAATCATTTTCTTTGTCTAGTGTTTGTGGACCAAACTTTAGTAATGTGATGACTTTTGTCTAATGACATGATCAACAAAAGATCATTGAGGACTTTTGAAGGTCTGAACATGAAAAGGGACAATCCTTGTATGTTGAAATGCAAGAAATACTTAGGTCATCTAGATTCAATTTTGACTAGATGCTTGTATTAACTTGCTATATCAAAATCCATGTAAGTAATACTCAGGTCATCTTAGTTTAATTATACCTAGATGTTTGTATTTTCTTACAACATAATAAACTACCAATGATGAAATAAGCACTTCAAAATACTTGCAATATCAAGATGGTGAATATCCATATCCATAACATATCCAGAAAGCATTCCTTATCCATATCCATAACTTATCCAATTACATCACATATCCATATCCATATCCATATCCATATCCCATGCAATAAAGATTCTATGTAGAGTATCAATGTTTGCAAAAGATTGTGATTCCTTCTATCAAGTCATTCTTCTATCAATCAAATTTCTATCTATCATTGTATCTCTTGTCAACAGTTCTAGTTGTCAATCCGAGAAATGATCCAAATGCAAGTCTATCCTTAATCCATACCAATCATGTTAGTCAATCTTGTCAAATGATCCACTAGTGTAGGAGCACCAAGGAAATCATCTATGTTTTGTTGGCTTTTTCCAATAAGGTCCTAGAAGACCATTTATGTAATAAGGACTATGTCCAAATATCTACATACTGTTGTCATGGCATGATGGAGTAACTCTAAGGTGTAATAGGCAGTCATATAGTCTTCATGATTGTAAGCCTTGTTAAGGCATGTTCAAAGAGTCTAAGGCATGTTCAAAGACTATAAGGTGATGTTAAAAGCCTAATCACATTGTAAACATGTTTGAAGGCAATGTTTAGCCCAAATAACAAGTGTAACTCTGCCAAACGAATGTAATTAGTATGCTGCAGTTAGAAAAATATAGTAGTTTAGAGAGGAAATTCGATGGTTGCGGAGTTCCATTGACCTCAACCACTCTCTAACTACTCCAAGGGAATGTAGAAGGATTCTTTTAAGCCATGCCAATGATTATTGAAAACAAAGAAGACACTTTTGGTGAAAAGAATAACAGCAAACTACAATTTTCTACCTTTTCCTGTGTATTTCGTTGTATCAGGCCGTACTCTGCCAGTGTATGGAATCATCATAGGCAAGGAGTTTGGGAAATGATAGAGGTATAAATTGAGCACCATTTTCATTTGGTTGGGAGTCTTGACTCTATTTTGGGTGTGAGTAATCTGTAATTTTCTAAAAACTGTCAACCATAACCTAGAGTAGGGTTTTGATACAAATTATGCATTTTCTTACCATTCCACTAACTTGAGTCACTTTTGATTAGTGGAATGGGATGTAATAAGTCTATATTAGTATGTTACAATGAGGTTTCAGTAGTAAATTTGAAGGGAAGGAGTTTTCTTTGAGGAAATCTAACAAAACCATGTGTTAGGTGATGTTTAGAAGCACAAAGAAGGAACCATAGATACATTTTTGGGAACATCAGAGAGTAGGAGGATAAAACCCACAAAATCCCTTGTTTTAGCATGTGTTCTAAGTGTTTCAACCATTGGTTGAGTTCTATGTGTGAATTTAACGGGGGTCTCTTTGTAATTTTTGCCTAATTGGGGCTCTAGGTCATTGAGAGGGGCTATTGGTTGAGGTATTCTGTCCAAAACAAGCCATACCCAATTTGGGATATGTGGTAGGGGGCCATAATGCGTATCTATGGATTGTCTAAGATTTACATTTGAGTATCCGAGTCAATAGTTATTAGGACTGTTATCATTTTGAAGGGCTACAAGCCATTTCTTAGGTTTGTGAAGGAAGTGCTAACCAGAAGTTTGACCTACCTTTTCCAATGGATGGAATAGGTCCCTATACATGCCTAAACACCATTTCCATGAATAAATTAAGATCTCTAACTATTTTGCAAACTGACCTTTGATTTTGGGCTTTTTGGGTGTAATAGAACCTTGTCTTTCTTGTCGATCTTCTCCTATCCAATTTGCCTCTACATCATAGTGGTATCAGAGCCATAAAAGGTTATGTTTTTGGCCTAGTATATGTCAGTAGAGGAGTCTGAAGGAGAGGCTAGCAATATGCCTCCAAAGGGGATGACCACCAAAGTGGTCAATAAGTTCAAGGAGATGGAAGAGAAGATCAAAAGTGGATTCAAGGAAGCACTCCAAGAAGAGTTTAAGGCATTGAGGATAGGGAAGAGGATAGATGAAGGTTCAGATGAAGAGGAAGAGAAAGAGGAAGAAGAAGAAGAGCAAGAGGAGGTAGAGGTACCAGCTGATCAAAAGCATTTCCTTGAAGCCATCAAGGCAATTGGCGAGGATTCTTTAGAGGCTCAGATGGAGATTCCCATGTTTAGTGGGAAGATGAATGTTGATGAAGTTATGGAGTGGATTGAGGCTCTAAACAACTACTTTGAATACAAAGAACTTTCTAAAAACTAAACTCAAAGGTGTTTCCCTTACATGGTGGAATTACACCCAAGGTGAGAGGGTAAAGAATGGGAAGAGTATGATCTCTTCATGTAGCAGAATGTTGGAGAGGATCAAGTCCCAATTCCTTCCATCAGACTATGATGTGCAGATCTACAAGAAGATACAAAATCTCAAGCAAAGAGATTTGGATGTGGCTACTTACACCGAGGAGTTTCACAAATACACTCTTTGTTGTGGGTACATGGAGGATGAAAAAGCTAAAGTGGCAAGGTATCTAAATGGTTTAAGGTTTAATATTCAAGATGAGATAAGTTTATTAACCCATGAAACTATGGAAAAATACTTTCAAGTGGCATTAAGGGCTGAAGAGAAGTTGAAGAGGAAAGGTGAGAAGGAAAGTAGAGAAAGAGGTGGTAGAAATTTTAGAGGTAGGGGCAGTTTTGGAGGTAGAAATCAGTCCCAAAGAAGCCAAGGGGAATCTAGTTCCCAAGAGCAAAGTGGAGAATCAGGTTCTAGAGGAGGCTTTAGAGGAAGAAGGCCTAATGGAAGAGGTAGATTTGGTGGACCAGGGAGAGGTCCGAATGTCTTCATAGGAAGGTGCTAAAATTGCAACCAAGTGGGACATCCAGCCTTCAAGTGTCCTGAAAAGCAAGCCTCAAGCTCTCATGGAGGAGAGAGAAGGAACCAATTGATCCAAGAGGAAGATTGCCAAAGTGTCAACTCTCCAATTGGAAGTGCAGCCCCGGTCCATGAAGGAGAAAGTCTGATGATGAGAAGAACCATGTTGGAGGTGCCTCAAACACAAGAACCCCCTCAAAGGAAGACATTTTTTAGGACAACATGCAAGGTTTATGGTAAGATTTGCAAGGTAATTGTTGATTCAGGCTCAACTAAAAATTTGGTTTCCATTGAAATGGTAGACAAGTTGAAATTGAAAAGACTTCCTCATGTTAGTCCTTTTAAAGTATCATGGTTGAATAAAGGGCAACAAGTTTTGGTAGATGAACAATCATGGGTTGAATTTGAGATAGGAGAATATAGGGACAAAATTTTGTGTGATATAATTCCTATGGATGCTTGTCATTTGCTCTTAGGACGTCCATGGAAATATGATGTTCAATCACAACATGATGGTAAAACTAATTCTTCATCATAACTAATAATGGTAGAAAGTATAGAATAGATCCATTGCTTGATGAGCATGTAGAGAAGAATGTTGGGTCAAGTGTCATGATTGTGAATGGTAAAGAGTTTCTAGGTGCCCTTAAGGAGGAAGGAACCCAAGGGTATGCTCTGCTTTTGAAGCCTAAAAATAGTCCTAGTTTGCATGATCCTAGTAAGGAAGAAGTTCCTAATGAGGTGCAACAATTGCTAGAGAAGTATAAGGGGATTATGGTAGAAGAAATGCCTAATGAGTTGCCACCTATTAGGGACATAAGACATAAAATTGATTTCATACCGGGATCTACTTTGCCAAACAAAGAAGCCTACAAGATGACACCTTCACAAAATGAAGAGATTTCCAAGAAAGTGCAAGAATTGTTGGATAAGGGATTGGTGAGAAAGAGTCTTAGCCCATGTGATGTCCCAACAGTTCTAGCCCCTAAAAAGGATGGTAAATGGAGGTTGTACATGGATTCTAGAGACATTAACAAGATTACCATAAGATATAGGTTCCCTATGCCAAGCATTGAGGACCTAATGGACTGTTTAGGAGGGGCTAGATACTTTTCTAAGATTGACCTTAAGAGTGGGTATCATCAAATTAGAATCAAAGAATGGGATGAATGGAAGACAGTTTTCAAAACAAATGAGGGTCTTTATGAGTGGTTGGTTATGCCATTTGGTCTATCTAATGCTCCAAGTACTTTTATGTGTCTCGTGAATGAAGTGTTGAAGGATTTCATTGGCAAATTTGTTGTGGTATATTTGGATGACATTCTTGTTTTCAGCAGGACTAAGGAAGAGCATTTGCAACATTTGGATCAGATTTTGAAGAAGTTGCATGATGAACAATTGATCATCAACATGGAAAAGAGTGTCTTCATGAAGGAAGAACTCGCCTATCTTGGTTTTGTGATTTCATAAGGTAGTTTGAAGATGGATCCAACAAAGGTAGAAGCCATTTTGCCATGGCCAACTCCAAAAACAGCAGGTGATGTGAAACGTTTTCATGGTTTGGCAACATTTTATAGAAAATTCATAAGGGGATTTAGTCATATTTGTGCACCAATTTTGGATACTATCAAATGGGGGAAGAAATGTAAGTTTTTGTGGACAAAGGCAGCCAATGGATCTTTTGAAATTCTAAAACAAAAGGTAGCACAACAGCCCATTCTTGTTTTGCCCGACTTTAACAAGTTGTTTGTAGTGGAATGTGATGCTAGTAACCTTGCTATAGGGGCTATCCTAAGTCAAGAAGGCGGGCCTATTGCTCTCTTTAGTGAAAAATTGAATGATGCTAAGAGAAAGTACTCTAGTTATGACTTGGAATTGTATGCAATGGTACAAGCTTTGAAAAAATAGAGGCACTATCTTTTGCCAAAAGAATTTATTGTTTATATTGACAACCATGCACTTAGTTTTCTGAATTCACAAGAGAAACTCAATCATAGGCATATGAAATGGGTTGAGCAACTCCAAGCCTATACTTTTTCAATCAAACACAAGAAGGGGCAGGCTAACAAAGTGGCAGATGCATTGAGTAGAAGGGTGTGTATGGTTCAAGAAATTTAGTTGCAAAGTGTAGGAGTTGATGCTCTCAAACATATGTATCAGGATGATGAAGATTTCAAGGAGGTATATGAAGTTTGTTCACAATTTTTAGAGTCTTATCATTCTGATTTTTTTGAGTTTTTGTTGCAGCAGGGGTTGTTGTTGAAAGGTAGCCAACTCTGTATTCCTAGGTGTTCCATAAGGGAGAACATCATAAAGGAAAAACATTGTGGTGGACTAGGAGGTCATTTTGGGTTGGATAAAACATTGGATCAAGTGAAGAGGTTTTATTTTTTGCCTAAAATGCAATTAGATATTAGAAAATTTGTTGAATGTTGTAGTATTTGTCAAAGGGCAAAGGGTACTTCATCTAATGCTGGTCTATATTAGCCACTTCCTATTCCTAATAGGCCATAGGAAAGTATTAGTATGGATTTTGTATTGGGTCTTCCTAGGACTCAAAGAGGCTTTGACAATATATTTGTTGTGGTGGAGAGATTTAGTAAGATGGCTCATTTCTTGCCATGTAAATACACTAATGATGCTTCTCACATTGTTGGTTTATCTTCAAAGAAATTGTTAGAATCCATGGTTTCCCTCTTAACATTGTGACTGACAGAGATCCAAAGTTTGTAGGCCATTTTTGGCACACTTTGTGGAAGAAGTTAGGTAATCAATTGTCATTTACTTCAGCCTATCACCCTCAAAATGATGGCCAAACTGAGGTGGTGAATAGGTCCTTGGGAAACCTTCTCAAGTGTCTTACCAAACAACATGGAGAGGCATGGGATATGATCATCCCTTAAGCAGAGTTTGCTTATAATGATTCCACCAATAGGAGCATAAGAAGGAGTCCATTTGAGATTGTTCTATGGAATTCACCCAAGGGGTATTCTTGAACTGAGAGATCTCCATGGATTAGAGAGGAAAAGTGCTCAAGGTGAAGACTTTGCATTGGCCATGAAGGACATCCATGATAATGTCAAAGAAACTCTTCATAAGAACAATGACAAGTATAAGGAGAAAGCCAATGAGAGAAGGAGAGATGTACAATACAAGGTTGGGGATTTGGTCATGGCACATTTGAAGAAGGAAAGACTTCCTAAGGGGTAGCCAACCAAACTCCTCATGAAGAAGATAGGACCATGCCAGATTGTGCACAAGTTTGGGCCCAATGCCGATGAGATTGAACTTCCTTAAGGCTTGGCCATATCTCCTATCTTCAATGTTTTAGATTTGTTTCCTTTCAAAGGTGATTCTAATTCTGATTCAGAGGCAGATATGATAGTAGTAGGAGATGAAGATTGGGTCAAGGGTCTTCCACCCAATCAGCCATTGAAGTTGGAATGCATTCTTGACACCAAGGTCTTAAATAAGACTAGGAAGAAGACATACAAATAGTTTCTTGTCAAATGGAGTGGTTTACCTATTGAAGATGCCACTTGGATGAGTGAAGAAGACATCTTGAAGCATGGTGTCACAATTGTTGATCTACTTCCTCAAGAGACTTGAGTTCTCTTTCCACCTGGGGAGTATGATGCAGGAGCACCAAGGAAATCATCTATGTTTTGGTTTGATGTTTTGTTGGCTTATTCCAATAAGGTCCTAGAAGACCATTCATGTAATAAGGATTATGTCCAAACATCTACATACTGTTGTCATGGCATGATGGAGTAATTCTAACGTGTAATAGGCAGTCATACAGTCTTCATGATTGTAAGCCTTGTTAAGGCATGTTCAAAGAGTCTAAGTGATGTTCAAAGCCTAATCACATTGTAAACATGTTTGAAGGCAATGTTTAGCCCAAACAATAAGTGTAACTCTCCCAAACGAATGTAATTAGTTTGCTGCAGTTAGAAAAATAGAGTAGTTTAGAGAGGAAATTCAATGGTTGGGCAGTTCCATCGACCTCAACAACTCTCTAACTACTCCAAGGGAATGTAGGAGGATTCTTTTAAGCCATGCCAATGATCATTGAAAATAGAGAAGACACTTTTGGTGAAAGGAATAACAACAAACTACAATTTTATGCCTTTTCCTGTGTATTTCGCTGTATCAGGACATACTTTGCCATTGTACGAAATCATCATAGGCCAAGAGTTTGGTAAATGATAGAGGTATGAAATGAGTATCATTTACATTTGGTTGGAAGTCTTGACTCTATTTTGGGTGTGAGTAAGCTGCAATTTTCTAAAAACTGTCAACCATAACCTAGAGTAGGGTTTTGATACAAATTATGCATTTTCTTACCATTCCATTGACTTAAGTCATTTTTGATTAGTGGATTGGGATGTAATAAGTCTGTATTAGTATGTTACAATGATTTTTTGGTAGGAAATTTGAAGGGAAGGAGTTTTCTTTGAGGAAACCTAACAAAACCATGTGTTAGGTGATGTTTAGAAGCACAAAGAAGGAACCATAGATACATTTTTGGGAACAATAGAGAGTAGGAGGATAAAACCCACAAAATCCCTTGTTTTGGCATGTTTTCTAAGTGTTCCAACCATTGGTTGAGTTCTGTGTATGAATTTAAGGGGGGTCTCTTTGTAATTTTTGCCTAATTGGGGCTCTAGGTCATTGAGAGGGGCTATTGGTTGAGGTATTCCATCCTAAACAAGCAATACCCAATTTGGGATATGTGATAGGGGGCCATAATGGTAATCTACTGATTGTCTAAGATTTGCATTTGAGGGTCTGAGTCAAGAGTTATTAGGACTGTTGTCATTTTGAAGGGCTACAAGCTATTTCTTAGGTTTGTGAAGGAAGTGCTAACCAAAAGTTTGACCTGCCTTTTCCAATGGATGGAATGGGTCCCTATACATGCCTAAACATTATTTCCATGAATAAATAAAGGTCTCTAACTGTGGTTCCCACTTTTGCAAACTGACCTTTGATTTTGGGTTGTTTGGGTGTAGTAGAACCTTGTCTTTCTTGTCTATCTTCTCCTATCCAATTTGCCTCTACATCATCCACACACAATCATTGGTCTTGATCCTTGTCTAGTTGTAAACCAACTCAATCATTTATAATCAATCAATTGTCTTATACAGCATGTTGCATTGTCGAAATCAGACCAACACATGCGTCTTACACGACATGTTTCATTTCCTAAAACCATACACTATCCTATCGTGTTGCTCTAGGGATCTATTGTTCCCCGCCATGACAACACTATCATATATCATTATTGATTTGGTTTACTGCTTGCCAAGGCCAATACCTTGTTTGTTCTTATATCATTTGTACATACTTGCTTACTTGCTTGTGTGTGTTATCATTTTATCTTGCATCGCATATCATTCAACTTTTTCTTCACCCTAACCTATTTCTCCTCTTTTTCATCATGAGATTGTCTATCTCACGCCCTTCTACCTTCTTCCCATCCAATCTCCCGAGGGGGCATCCTATTGTCGTTAAACCTGTACCAGGGGCAAACTGGGGCATGTATCTTTTTTTTTAGAAAAACTTATTCTTTGAAACAATGTGATAAAACACATTGCATCAAAGAGGGGAAAAATGTATACACCTAAAAATGACATGACTCTATACAAATGAATATTTTTAATATTTATTTAAGTCTATTTCCTCTATCAATAAATAAATAATTAAAGTAATTTATTCAATTCATATTTCTCTAAGTCAATTAAATATCAAAAATATTTAATTATTTCTTCTAAAGTCAAAATTAAATAAAAACCTTTATTTAATTTATTTCTTCCAAACAATTAAATAATTTCTAATTATTTAATTAAATCATGCATTATTCCAAATTTAAATAAATCATTTAAATTTATTAGTCTCTAAAATAAAATATAATTAAATATTTTATTTTATTCTTCTATCTTACACAAGATAAATTAAATAAATTTATTTATTTAATTTTCTTTCTTCTAAAATTATCTTCTTGCTTTCTTTCTAAAATTGCAACTCATGCATATCTAATTAATTTATTTAATTAATTTCCTTATTCTTCTATTTTCCATCAAATGATTAAATAATTTTAAATTATTTAATTATTGCATCCTTCTTCTAAAAATAAATAAAAATAAATATTTTATTAATTTATTCATGATGCACATAAATTAAATAAATTTTATTTATTTTATTTTGTATTTCATCCACTCGTATCTATATCATTTTCTTCTAAAAATAAATTCTTCCTTGTCATACAAAAGCAAAAGCTGAGTTAACTGATTTTAAAAAACTTTATTTTTATCAACAAATTCTTAAATTAGAAAAATATATTCTAATTTTTGAAATAAAAGATCATCCTCATTAAGAAAGCAGTTAACTCAACAAAGCATCTTTTTCTATGACACATGTCCTTCTATTCGCGCACGTTGTCTCGAACATTCTCCTCTGTTGATCTTCTTATTTCTTCTCCGCCATTGATCTTCTCTCACACAACTCTATAAATATAACCTTCTTCTTCTATTTTAGATATCCATCTTTCGAGTAAACTTATGCTGCAGAATCCATAGCGTGCCATTGGCACCCCCATTTTAATACCATTCATCTACAATCCACTTCATATTGTGTTGAAGCTCATCTTCAACACAAACAAGTATCTGAGTCATTTCTCCTTATCATCTTGAGGAATCGAAGCAAGGAAGCGAGCTTCCTGAGGGCCATCTTCATCACCAAAAGATCAAGAAAGAATAGCTGAACAATGAAAATCGCAAGGTAAAAAGGTTGTGAGTGTCTCTCTCTCTTATTTTAAATCTCCTTATTTATCTGCACATTCCATTGATGTTTTGGGTTTTTATAATTAGTTTTATTCATCCCATTTTACCCATCACAAGGGTTTCTCAAGTCTAGGGTTTAGGGTTAGGGGTTAGGGGTTTAGCATTGCTCAAGTTTAGGGTTTAGGGTTTAGAGAGAGATAGAGGAGACAGAGGGGAGAGGTAGGGAGATAGAGAGTGAGGGACATGTCCAAAGACAAAGAGAGATTGAGAGGTAGAGAGAAGATAGAGATAGGAAGATAGAGGTTTATGGTTATTTGGGTATAGGGTTTAGGGGTTTGGGGTTTAGGTTTTCTTTGGTTGAGGGTTTAGGGGTTAGGGGAACTAGGGAGAGAGATTGAGAGGTAGAGGGATGATAGAGATAGGGAGACAAGGGAGAGATATGAAGATAGGGGTTAGGGCTGCTTGGGTTTAGGGATTAGGGGTTAGGGGTTAGGGTTTAGGGGCATTATTTAGGGTTTAGGGTTTATGTTTTAAGGGTTAGAGTTAAGGTTTAGAGGTTTAGGGTTTAGGGTTTAGAGAGAGAGGACCAATAGGGAGATATAGAAGAGATTAAGTCTGGTACATATAGGGATATAGAGAGTGAAGGACATGGCCAGAGACATAAGGAGAGAGATTGAGAGGTAGAGGGACGATAGAGATAGGGAGATAAGGGAGAGAGAGGGAGATAGAGGTTTAGGTTTTCTTGGGTTTAGGGTTGCTCAAGTTTAAGGTTAAGGGGTTAAGGGTATTATTTAGGGTTTTTGGTATAGGGGTTAAGGTTTAGAGGTTTAGGGTTTAGTGTTTAGAGAGGGAGAGAGGACTAATTTGGAGATATAGAGGAGAATGGGGGAGGGATAGGGAAATAGAGAGTCAGGGACATGGCCATAGACATAGGGAGAGAGATTGAGAAGTAGAGGGACAACAAAGATAGGGAGATAGGGGAGAGATAGGAAGATAGAGTATTAGGGTTTCTTGGGTTTACGGTTTAGGGTTTAGGTACCTTTAGGGTTGCTCGGGTTTAGGGTTGCTCGGGTTAAAGTTTAGGGGCATTATTTAGGGTTTAGTTTTTATGGTTTAGGGGTTAGGGGTTAAGATTAAGTGGTTTAGGGGCATTATTTAACCTATTTATGGTTTATGGGTTAGGGGTTAAGTTCTAGAGGTATATGGTTTAGGGTTTAGAGACAGAGAGGACTGATATGGAGATATAGAGAAGACCGAGGGGAGAGATAGGGAGATAGAGAGGGACATGGCTAGAGATATAGGAAGAGAGATTGAGAGGTAAAGGGAGAATAAAGATAAGGAGACAGGGGAGAGATATGGAGATGGAGGTTGACAGTTTCTTGGGTTTAGGGTTTAGGGGTTAGGGTTAAGGTTTACAGGTTTAGGGTTTAGATAGAGAGAACCAATAAGGAGATATAGAGGAGACCGAGGGAGAGATAGGAAGATAGAGAGTGAGGGGTATGGCCAAAGACATAGGGAGAGAGATTGAGAGGTAGAGGGATTATAGAGATAGGGAGATTGGGGAGAGATAGGGAGATAGAGGTTTAGGGTTGCTTGGGTTTAGGGTTTAGGGTTTAGGGGTTTGGGGTTTAGGGTTTCTCAGGTTTAGGGTTTAGGGGTTAGGGGTTAAGGTTTAGGGGAATTATTTAGGGTTTAGTTTTTATGGTTTAGTGTCTAGGGGTTAAGGTTTAGAGGTTTAGGGTTTAGGTTTTAGAGAGAGAAGACCAATAGGGAGATATAGAGGAGATTGAGGGGAGAGATATGAAGATATAGGGTGAGGGACATGGCTAGAGACATAGGGAGAGAGATTGAGAGGTAGAGGGATGATAGAGATATGGAGATTAGGTAGAGAAAGGGAGATATAGGTTTAGGGTTCCTTGGGTTTAGGGTTTAGGGGTCTAGGGTTGCTCAGGTTTAGGGTTTAGGGTCACATATCAAAAGAAGTCTCTCTATCTTGATCTCTCTCCCTCCCCTCTTTAAACACTTAAAACACTAAAAACACTTAAAACACTTATAAGTTTCCATGAATGAAAGTACATAAAGTTTCCATGGTTCCCAAAACATGCTCATGTTATAACGTGAGCACGTTATAACACTAGCATGTTTTTGAAGAAAAAAATGAGAAAAAAGCATGTGGGATCCATGATTCAGACCCCACGCGTTTGTTATTCTATGCTTTTCATGCATCCTATCGAACAAGAAAATAATTTTTCGTTGTGTTTGAAATTTTAAGAATTATTGTTTGATCAATCCACCACCTTTTTTGTTTTTTCAAGATAGAAGAACTGCTTTTGCATGTTTTTGGACAAAATTTAATTATTTAAATTGAAAGTTTCATGTTCATATTGTGTCAAAGCTAATTTTCATGTATTTAGATTGAATTTGATGATATATGTTTGTTAAAATAATTTAAGAGAACAACATTCACTTTGATTCCAAAAGTAAAAAGATGCCCTCTTCATTTTAAGAATTCTGACCTATTTCTTTATGTAACATGGTTTATAAGATAATCAAAAAAGCCATGGCATTAAGATTGGCTACAATAATTCCAAGCATAATTTCAGAGGAGTAAGGAAAATTTGTTCCTGGTAAAGACACATTGGAAGGGGCCATTGTGACACATGAGCTCCTCCAGTCAATTCATTCAAACAAAATGTCTTCAATGATAGTGAAATTAGACATGACCAAAGCATGTTATAAAGTAGAGTGGGACTTCCTTTTAGATGTCCTTATCAAGATTGGCTTCACTCCATAGTGGTGTAATTGGGTGGTGTCCTGCATATCAGGAACCTCATACATGATCCTAGTTAATGGCATTCAAACGAGGTATTTTGAGGTAACTAGGGGGCTTTGTCAAGGAGATCCAATATCTCCATATTTGTTCATACTCATGGCTCAAGCGTTGACTTGGGAAATTAAGGAATCCAATACAAAGAGACTATGGAAAGGCTTAAGGATTAGAGGCATGGATGATTCATTCACACATGCTCTCTTTGTAGATGATATCATTCTGTTTGGGGTTGCTACAGTGGATGAAGCTAGAATCATCAAAGACACCATTAACCTATATTGTTTAGCATCAGGGCAGGAAATCAATTCTTCCAAATCAAAGGTCTTCCTATACATATAGATGTGGAGGTACAAAAGTACATCCTCAAATTCCTCAATTTTAGGATTGGCACTTTGCCTAGCAACGATGTTCAAGGGCACTGAGAATCTGCAATTATAGTCCCAAATACTAAACAACTTCAAGAATAAGATTGGCTCATGGAAAGGGAAATTTAACTATGATCAAATCACTATTATTAGAGGTCTGTATTTATATGTTGTCAGCCCTTAATGTGCCCAAAGGGATGATAAAGAGTGGAGAAATTATCTAGACAATTCTTATGGTAGGGAATAGTCGATAGAAGGAAGATACTTCTACTAGCTTGGGAGAAGGTATACCAACCAAAGAGTAATGGTGGGGTAGGCATCCTCAATTTAAGACTTCAAAATCAAGCATTGGGTTCCAAACTAGCCTAGAAAATATACACCAAGCCTAAGTCAAGATGGGTTAGGCTAATGCAAGATAAGTACCTAGATAATAGGGAAAAGGAGAGAGTCTTCTGTGTTAAAATCCTTCTAAAGGATCTAGTATGTGGAATTTAATTATCAATAGTCAAGATCCGATAGGGTTTCATTTGTTGTGGATCATGTTCATGATGGTAGTAAAGAAGATTTTTGGGATGATTCATGGAACGGAAGGCCAAAACTCTCTTCTAGATTGGATCTTTATGAGGCGATGACCTTTCTTAAACAAAATTGGGGATCAAACGTTAAAGACTACTTAGTTCATGATCAACATTTTCTTCAGGGAGAAACCCATTGGAAAAGTTTTTCAAATTACAACTTTCTTGAGGTCCAAAAGACTACAATGTTAGGGATTCTTGCAAATAGAAAATTTTTTGTCTCCTATAAATTAGATGATTTAATATGGATAAGAGATCCATCGGGGAAGTATTCAATCAAACAAGGTTACAGGTGTCTATCTACTTTAGCCAGTTCATATTTGCCTTATGAGCTGTGTTGGAATGCCCATACCCTTCCAAAAGTTGGTACATTCACATGGCTAACAATCCATAATGGAATTCTAACTAGGGACTGATTGCATAAATTTGGTATCTCACCCAATTTTAGATATGTTTTGTGTGGAGAACATGAGGAGGATATGAATAATTTACTCCTTCATTGCCCTTTTAGCTTAGATTGTTCGGGCTAGTGCATGAGAACACTTAATTAGAGTGCCCCCTTACCCAATTCCTTATTGGATGTGTTTAAAAGTTGGCCACTTCTTCATCAAGATTCCACCTTTGCTTTCCTTTGGGAGGTTTGTCCGTCAATGCTCATTTGGAGTATTTGGAAAGAGAGAAATTCTAGACTATTTAGAAAGACAACAATACAACAAAACATGCAATTAGCACCTAAAATAGCACCACAATTTAGTGCATTTGAGTCCATGAATTGGACACTTCTACTGGCACAAAACTTGGCGCCCAATAGCATCTCACTATTGCGCTGGGTTTAGTGTCAAGTTTAACAATGGATTTTGCACCGAGTTTAGCACTGGGTTTAGCACTGACTTTTAGTGCCAGGATTAACGCCAAATTTAGCACTAGATTTTGTTGCTTCCAGTTTGGCTTCCAGTTTTGCCTTTGGTTTTACTTCTTGTGTTGCTTCCAAGTTTGCTTCTGATTTTACTCCCAGTTTTGCTTCCAATTTTGGTTCCAGTTTTGCTTCCACTTTTGCTTCCACTGTTGCTTCCACTTTTGCTTCTAGGTTGGCTTCCATTTTTTCTTCCAATTTTGCTTTTGGATTTGCTTTCGATTTCGCTTCCAGTTTGCTTCCAAGTTTTCTTCCAATTTTGCTTCCAATTTTGCTTCTGGGTTTGCTTCCAGTTTTTCTTTCAATTTTGCTTCTAGTTTTGCTTCTAGTTTTGCTTCCAATTTGCTTCCAGGTTTACTTCCAATTTTTCTTCCAATTTTGTTTCCAATTTTTCTTCTGGTTTTGCTTCCATTTTTGCTTCTAGGTTTGCTTCCAGTTTTTCTTGGAGTTTTACTTCTAGTTTTGCTTCTAGTTTTACTTCCAATTTTGCTTCTAATTTTGCTTCAAATTTTACTTGCAGTTTCACTTCTAGTTTTTCTTCCTGTTTTACTTCTAGTTTGGCTTCCAATTTTGCGTCTGGTTTTGTTTCCAATTTTACTTCAAATTTTGCTTCCACTATTGCTTCCAGTTTTTCTTCCAATTTTGCTTCTGATATAACATCGCTTGTTGATTCCAATTTTGCTTTCATTTTTGTGTCTTTTGTTGCTTCTAAAAATGCTTATTGTTTTTCTTACATTTATTAATTTAATATGTTTTATTTCAATTTAATTAGTTAAATATATCATGCCTCTTAAATAACTCATATGATTATAAAGTAAGTAATTTAATTATTTAAGTCATATGATTAAATAACAAGATAATTATTATAACATGATCATCATCTATAATTAAACAAGTGAGTCAAATATCTATAATTTAATTGAATTTGACAATATCCATCTCAAGTAGTAAATTAAAACCATCATATGTAATAAATATCCATCCAAAAATCATTGACCACTTTCAATATATATAAATTGACAAGTCAACATGGATAAGATTATCATCATATATCACTAAAACAAGTGAAAGTCAAATATTCCAGTAGATCAATAACATGTCTAAATGATACATGTACAAATGATATAAGTAAAAATGATAAATTATGTAACTCAAAATGATACAAGTCAAGATGATACATGTCCAAATGATATAAGTCAAAATGACACATAAATTTATGATACAACTCATTAATATGGCATTGCAGGCCGTGAAAATGATACATATGATAGCTAGTGACTATGAAAAGAGGCATCATAATGATATATCAACAATGATCCATGATGCAATCTATATGATCATGAATGTCACTGGCTACTATGAGCAACTACCTCATCATCATCATCATCATCATCATCATCATCATCATCATCATCATCGTGATCATCATCATCATCACCATCATGATCATCATCATCATCACCATTGTGATCATCGTCATCATCACCATCATCGTCTTCATCATCATCGTCATCAGCCTCAGTGTCTTCTGTATCTACATCATCATCATCCTCTGCCATGTGATCTATATCAAAACCAACATAATTTGGATCTCTATCGTGAGGATCATCTTGATCTTTTGGAAGACCCATGTTCTACAAAAAAAACATTTAAAATGAAAAGTTATTATTTATTTCATGCAATAATTTATTTTTCTATTATATATCTAATATTAAAACATATGAAAAAAAACCATAATCATATTACATCATATCAAAGTGCACATCCCATAATAAAATTTCAAAAAAGTTATAGCTAATATGTCATTCCAATGATGTAAAACATGCAACAATTCTAATAAGCGTTTGTAAAGATCATAAGAATATTTGTTATAAATTTAACTATCAACTGTAAATTCTATTACATAACCTTAAGTGCTACAAATTGCTTGGTCAAAAGCTCCCATTTTGACATAGGTAGGGAGGATGGTGGCAAAGGTTGTGGAATTTGGCTTTACACCAACCAATTGCATTTGCTTTAAAATTTTTGAAGCCTTTTCAACAATCCATTTTGTGCATATCCTGCAATCATTTGTAGTCCATGAGACCATATTTCTTTTAGGCATTCTGTCAAATAGTTCATGTGCTTTGTCTATGTTTCCACATTTTGCATACATGTCTAATAGGGTAGTTGCAACTACAACATATGACAAAATTCCTCTATCCTTTATGTATTGATGGATGTCCATACCCTATTCGAAAGATCCCATTTTGACACAGGCAGGGAGGATGCTGGCAAAGGTTGTGGAATTTGGCTTTACACCAGCCAATTGCATTTACTTTAAAATTTCTGAAACCTTTTCAACAAATCTATTTTGTACATATCATGCAGTCATTGTAGTTCATGAGACCACATTTCTTTGAGGCATTCTGTCAAACAGTTCATGTGCCTTGTCTATGTTTCCACATTTTGCATAAATGTTTAATAGGGTAGTTGTAACTACAACATCTAACAAAATTCTTCTATCCTTTATGTATTGATGGATGTCCATACCCTATTCCAAAGCTCCCATTTTGACACAGGTAGGGAGGATGTTGGCAAATGTTGTGGAATTTGGCTTTACACCAGCCAATTGCATTTGCTTTAAAATTTCTAGAGCCTTTTCAACATATCCATTTTGTGCATATCCTATAGTCATTACAGTCCATGAGACCACATTTCTTTGAGGCATTCTGTCAAACAGTTCATGTGCCTTATCTATGCTTCCACATTTTGCATACATGTCTAACAAGGAAGTTGCAACTACAACATTTGACAAAATTCCTCTATCCTTTATGTATTGATGGATGTACATACCCTATTCCAAAGCTCCCATTTTGACATAGGCAGGGAGGATACTGGCAAAGGTTGTGGAATTTGTCTTTACACCAGCTAATTGCATTTGCTTTAAAATTTTTGAAGAATTTCCAACAAATCCATTTTGTGCATATCCTACAGTCATTGCAGTCCATGAGACCACATTTATTTGAGGCATTCTGTCAAACAGTTCACGTGCCTTGTCTATGCTTCCACATTTTGCATACATGTCTAACAGGGCAATTGCAACTACAACATATGACAAAATTCCTCTATCCTTTATTTATTGATGGATGTCCATACCCTATTCCAAAGCTCCCATTTTGACACAGGCAGGGAGGATGTTGGAAAAGGTTGTGGAATTTGGCTTTACACCATCCAATTGCATTTGCTTTAAAATTTCTGAAGCCTTTTCAACAAATCCATTTTGTGCATATCCTATAGACATTGCAGTCCATGAGACCACATTTCTTTGAGGCATTCTGTCAAATAGTTCATGTGCCTTGTCAATGCTTCCACATGTTGCATACATGTCTAACAAGGTAGTTGCAACTACAACATCTGAGAAAATTCCTCTATCCTTTATGTATTGATGGATGTCCATACCCTATTCCAAACTCCCATTTTGACATAAGCAGGGAGGATGGTGGCAAAGGTTGTGGAATTTGGATTTCAAACAACTCATACTCAAAGAGTCATGGTTTTAGGTCACATATGTTATGGTAACAACAAGGGATTCCAACTATGGTTACAATAGTTAAGATTGCCCTCATTTATGACTGTAACAAGGTTCTTGGAGAACACTATCTTGCTCTTCACACTGGGTACTATATAGGCCAAGATTGGGTTGAAGAAATCACTTGATGGTTACCTATATAGTGATACTAGACCCTAATACCCCATGCATTCTGAATAGCTTAATATTTATACAATACTCAAGCAAGATGAAATTGTATCATTGTACCACACTTAACTATGACAGTCCTTTCTTGACAATAATTTGTAATCTGTAGACTATTGGGATACTTGTAACAGATAAATATTAGGTCAATGACACAAGGCTTTTAAACAAAAACCATAATCCCAACTCTATATCCATCCCCTTGGCAGTCTCAAGGGCCACCTTGAGACAAAAAATGCTAATGTACTATTATGATAGTTATGATTGTCCTCCATCATTTCATTGTGCATTTGAAACTTGAGATGAGGATTGGGGAGGTCTCCATTTGTAAAAACATGGAAACTACTCATGGCAAGATCTTTAAAATAGGCATATTCAACTTCAGGCATTTCTGTAGACCCTAGGAAGGTGGATGTAAACTTAGTGACTTTAATTACCACCACAAAGACTATCCCCTTTGTGACTATGACAAGGTAACACTGTCATGCTCTTTATGACAATCCCTTCTCCATTGGGTGATGGCCTAATAACATTTATCTGCTTTGTGATTTTAGTGCCTCTTTAGTGCACTATCATAGGAGTCTTGATAGCCCTTATGTATTAGTGAAGAAGGCTTCCAAAAAATCAGAAAGGAGGGCTTAAGATTACATACAAAGTCATAGTCTTCATACCCTAGTCACATATCACCCCTCTAAGAAGACCTCAAGACAATTGCCCTCTAATACAGGAGGTCAATGTAGTTTTAAAAGATAAAGTGCAAGAGGCCAAAGCACAAGAAAACTTAAGGCCTTAAGGGGTTTAAAGGAATAAAAATATAGGCTTGCATACTCTACTTAAAACCCTAACCCTAGGTAGGTACCACTAGATACCACCAGAACCCTTTAACTTGGCACTGCAAAACCTTGTCCAATCTAATCATGGGAAGCAGAAATCAAGCATGTACACTCACATATGAATGATAAGTATGCCTACCAAGTGGTTTGACATAAAAATGAATAGGCTTAAAATTATAACTCTTCAAAGTAGGCCACTGAAGTATATTGTACAGGTGCATTTCTGAGTGCTGCAGTCAGATTTTTCATCACGGGAACCAATTTTTTTTGCAAAAAATGGTAGGAAATTTTAGGTTCCAACAAGTCCATTAGTTGGAGGTAGGAAAACAAGGGTTTTCTATTCATTATTAACTTGTTAAACTTAAGCATATGAGATAGCATGGCACACATAAAATGCTGTGGATAATGACCACAAGATTAGGTTAATTGCGACCACTTTTTGTAAGCAAGCACAAGACTAGTATACTCATTATGATCCTAATGGCACTAAGAAGGGTCCCCAAAGATATAAGAGTAATCATTTGTCATCTAAGAGAAATCTTACATTTAAGGGTGCTAGGGCCAATAGAGAAGCACTTTAGAACTCATCCTATGCATCAATAAACAACTCAACACAAGAAATTAAAATTGACATATTAACACAACAATATCCAACTAAGTTATTGAAAGTCAACTATTGATACCTTGTTCTCCATCCAGATTACAAAATGAGTCCACTTTTTGCTTTGTAACATTTCCTTTTCAAATTGGCTCGGATGCTGACCATATTTCTTCTCCTGTCAAAACATGGCACATGGATTAGTTAAACTAATTAATATGCAATCATTTACTTTTTCCTAGGAAATTAAAAAAAATAGATCATTTAACTTATTAAATATACTTACAAATGTACAGATCAAGGCCTGTAAACCTTTTTGGCCACTGTGATGCATGGTATGAAGTTTGTCAAGCCTAGCCTTGGAGGCCTTGTCCTCAAACATATACTAATTCAATTTAACTATGCACAAATAAAATTTAAAAATCATTTAATAAATTTGATAGCTTTTACAAGCTCTTTCCATACTTTCAAACTTACATCAATTGGCCTTTTTTTAAGCCTTTGCTAGGAATGGATTTTTTTATCTTCTTTGTTTGGTTGCACTGAAATCTCTTGTAGTTTTGAGACATTCGTAGCTTTATCTTTTTTACAGACCAACCTATGCCAAATTTAGTCTCCATGTCTTGCATAACTACTTTTTGCAGGTGCATGGGTATCTTTAAGAATGACAAATGTAGATGGTCTTTGAACTGTTGAAGGCATGATTCCTTCAACCTATTCACAAATGTTTTTCCAACATTCGTCATTTGGACATCCCCTGAAACCACATCGTATTCTATCTTGGTATTGTAGGTACCAATGCAAGATGCAAAACATGGCATGGTGGTCGAAGAAGTCTGTGTCCCAGCAGTGAGTGGGACATTGGAAGCCTCTATTCCCTGTTCCACATTCTTAGAGGTTATTGTTATTGATTTCCTCTAGGATCTTTCGCTCGATCCATGACTGGTTGGGGAATCAATTGATTCCCTTTGACACTTTTGATTTGGTTGTAATGTTTCAGGGGCTTTACTAGATCATTTTTTTATGTATCTGGAGAGCATTGTCAAGTCCACACCATCCAATTTGTTCAATGCCTCTACTCCCAATATGGAAGTCAATGCCTCTTTATCTTTGTCAATATCATGTTCCTATAAAATAAATTTCTTCTTTTAAATTTACAAATAAAAAACTAAAAATCAAAGAAACAATGGAAACAATGACAAATCTATAAATTGACAATGAATTACCTCATTATTGCCAGAGTCTGCTCTGTTTGCTCTCTTCCATCTATTGCTTGACATTTTGAGGTGACCTAGGGAAAATTATTTTTGTTCAGTTTGTGGAGGCAAACAAAGTACACACTGCCAGGTATGAAAGTTTTCTTCCAATTTTTCTGTATTCCTCAAGGTTTTTGACCTTTACTTTGTAGAGAAAATCATAAAGCTATTTTCCTATGAATCAATTGGTGCCTTGGGAGGGAATCTATAGTTCCCAGCCTAATTTTAGTTTTCTCATCCTCATCTCAAAATCCCTAATTTTAGTTTGCTCACAATCGACTTGTTTTAAAGCACTCGACTACTTTTTTAGGAAGGAAGAGAGAGAGTTGTGTTCAGAGAAAGGTATTGATGGTAATGATAAGTGAACCTAGGCATTGGGGTTTGAAAAATGCTCTCAGATGTAGAGGAAATAATGCAATGTCTACAATTTTACCCTCCTCCTTTGCAACCACATGAGACTTGAACTATTCGCCTATAAACAAAACAATATTTACAACCCTTTCTTCACAATCCTCTCCATTTAATCGAAACAAAAATATATTTGGGAACGAAAAAAAATTATTGTAATTGTAACCTTACCTATGGTGTCAAAAACTAAATCGAATTTCTCATCTCTTCGCATGGCATTTTTCTCCTCTTTTCGTGTGACATTTTTCTCCTGTAATTATCAAATTTCTCATATATTAATTCAGGTGGGACTCCAACCCAAATGCTTGATCTCCAAACAAAAAATGAACACCAAAAATCAATAAAGTTATGTTTTGTTTTGTTTTTTGTTTTGGGGTATGTGCAGGTGGGAATTTAAAAAAAAATTGATCCAGTAATCGGTGCTATAGTCAGAGCAGTTAACATCGACTTTAGCGTCAATTTTTAGGCCAAAAATGTAATCTTTTTGGGGCACCAAATGTGGCACAAAGTGTGCCTAATTTAGTGCCAATTAGTGCAAAATGATGTATTTTTCTTGGAAGTTGATAAAAACGTAACCTCACCAAATTTATGACTATTGTGACTATTGTTATTGTTGTGACTATTGTTATTGTTGTGACTCTTGGTGCATAGTTGTTATGTGACTATTGTCATTGTTGTGTATTGCAGGATCCAGAGGAGGCCATGGAGAGAGGATGTGGACGGCGTAGAACTACTAAATCACAGAGAGGAAAGTGGGTGGAAATAGATATGACAACAGAATCTACAGATACAATAGAGGTAAGAAGAGAAAGCAACCTCAACCAAAGGAGGAAGGTGTTTATGAATTCACAAATGCTACAACATAGAGGAGATAAAGTCATTTTTTTGTCCATGAGGCCTCTGAGGTCAAACTTATTGGTTGAAAATGCACAGGAATGGTGATTAAATGTGATTCTATGATCGAGGGAAAAGTTCAAAAATTAGGATGGCCAAAACATGATATCAATATGTCAAATATATGACTAAAGTGAGGTTTTGTGTTGGACAGCATATTCGTTGAAATGATATAATTGGTGTACTAAAAATTATTTACTATGTTGTGTATTATAGGGGCCAGATCATGAGGCCATGGCAATAGATCGTGTCATATCAAATGAGGACACAACGAATGAAGTGGGAAATTAGGTACTCAAATCCAATTTCCTTATGAAAAAATGATTTGATGGCATTTTGTGATACGTCCATCTTTTTTCATAGTATTATTGAAATTTATAATGTATTATTCAATCTTGACATAAATTAATGCACGTTGTTAATTATTTTAGATGGAGATTGGAGCAAATGCAGACCCTGAGCATTCAACTAGAAAATAAAAAATATATGTACATGGATGTGGACCTAAAACTATTATATCACATAGATGACAGTGGGTGGAAGAGGATATGCCAATGGATCCTGTAGACACAACAAATGATTGAACTGAACAAGAGGTTGGTCAGGACTATAGTACATGGGATGAATACTTTGAGAAAATTATTTTTTGTGGATGTTCTATATGTATGTTCATACAACCAATATTTTTATTTTTTAAGCCATGTTTGATTATATTTTTTTAAAATTGATACATTTATGATATATCCAATTGTTGCCAGATATTAAATAATGCTTATGTTTGTTGAGAGGTAGAAGATGTTGATGAAACACATACTAATACCCAAGATCCAACTGGGTTTTTTAAGATTTGGACAGGATGATCCAAACCATCCTTTAAACAATACCAGGGTGAAAAGAGCATTATTGAAGAGAATACTATCAGCTTAGAAATTTGTAGAGCTGATGAGATCCGCATACACTGATGACATGCCACCTAGCCTTAATGATGATGATCATGATAGTGAAAATGCAGTGTATGAAGAAGGATTGAATGAAATGCTTATAGATTTCTTTGGGGATGAAAATAATGATGACAGTAATGATCATATGGTTGACAGTAACGATGATAGCAGGGGTAAGTACCACCAACGTAATGTTGATGATAACAACCTGAAAGACTTCATCAAGAAAGCAGCGAAGACACCCATGTTCAAATTGAGTGCAAGTAGAACCTCAAAACTGGCATGCACATTAATATTATTAGAAATCAAGTCACTATTTGGTTGGTTAGACAAAGGATTCACTACCCTACTAAAGTGAGTTGAAATCTATTTCTTACTTTGCAATTGTCAATTGGTGTACATAATTCATAAACATTCATCAACTTCATTTATATTTCTTTAAGGGGATTTTAAAACCATATATTGTATATAAATAGTCCTAGTATAGATTGACATATCAAACATGTTCATCATAAGTGAAACATTCAATTGATTTAATCTCTGGCAATCTTACAGGGCACTAAAAACTAAAATATTCCCTAAAGATAATGTGTTGCCATCAACTTGAAGAGAGGCACGTCTGTTGTTGGTTGAGTTGGGGATTGAATATAAGCAAATTCATTCATGTAAAAATAATTGCATTTTATACAAAGATGAATATCAAAACAAGATAGAATGCCCTGTATGCAAAGAGAAGAGATATCATACAGATGTACAAGGTCCTACAGTTCCAAAGAAGGTTTTACATCACATGCCAGTTATACCTAGACTTCAACAAATGTTTCATTGCAAGTCACTTGCACAATTGATGGACTGGCATGCAAAGAATAGGAGTAAATATGGATTCATGCAAATTCCAACCTACTCTAAAGCAATGAAACACATAGAGGAAAAATGGCCAAGAAAATTCAAAGATGAACCCCGTAGTATTAGGTTTGGTCTTGCAATTGATGTAGTGTGCCCATTCTTTTTCCTGAGCTCAAATTATAGTGTTTGGCCAGTCGGATTGATAATATATAGTATTGCCCCATGGATGAGTGTTAGAAAGGAACACCTTATGTTTACTCTCATTGTTCCAGGAAAACATCACGTTAAAAACATGGATGTTTATCTTGCACCTTTTATTGATGAGATGCAACTTCTATCGAAAGGCATAAGAATGTATGACATATCACGTGCCCCATCAAATAGGTCCTTCATGTTGTATGGTGTGCTATGTTAGACTATTCATGATTTCCCAGGACTTGGTGTTTGTTCTGGTAAGATAAAATATTTACGTATTTACACTCATAATTTATTTTCATCCCAACTTTCATACTTAGTTTTATACTATTTTTTTGATTTTATTAACATTACTTATTGAATTGTAGGGCTTCAAACAAAGGGGAAATTTGCATGTCCAAGATGTTCAAAATAATTTCAAGGGTGGTATTCTAAAGATCTACATAAATTTATTTATGCAAACAACAGGGTTTTTCTACAACTAGATCATATTTTTAGAAATTGCCTGAAGAATCAATTTGATGGAAAAGTTTAAAATAGAGGCCCTCCCATGATTATGGGTCTAGGTGATTGGCTTAAGAAGTATGAAGATGCTGAATTGAAAGGTTGGGAGGATTTTTTTGATTGGGTTGATTCAATTGAAGAACTAGAACAAGTTGTAGTTAATATGCTAGAAGCAATGAAAAGGAAATCCATATTTTATGAGCTCCCTTACTGGAAGGATCTATTAATATCTCACCTATTAGATCCTATGCATGTCTTCAAAAATGTCCCAGATTCTATATTTCAACATATATCAGGCAAAGAGAAGGACACCTTGTCTTCGAGGAGAGATATTGCTCTTTTGCGTACCAAAATTGATAGAAAACATTTGTGTCCAAACAAGGAAAATAAAACATATGCAGAAGCTCCATGGATTTTGAAGAAAAAAAGAGCTAGACCAACTAAAAAATGTCATATGTTTAATAAGGACACCTACTGGATATGGGTCATCATTGTCTAAAGCTTTTACAATTGATGGACATATCACAGGATTTAAAACACATGATTTTCATAATTTTATGAAGGTATTATATATCATCATTTAGCATTTACTGGTAACATTGATTAAGTACTAAATATATTTTTATATCGTTATGTTGTGTGAGAAAAAAATACTAATGACCTTTTCATAAATGTGTTTCATAGCATATCATGCCATTGGCAATTAGGGGGGATTCCTATCTTACAGTTGACTTAAGGAATGCCATAAGTCAATTCTCATCATTTACAAGGTATGTGGTTAATGTGTGAGAGACATAGATATATTATATTGCATTTTAATTTTTGACTAAAGGTTCATACTAATTTACTATCCTTATATTAGGTGGGTGACCTCCAAGGAGATCCACAAATGTGAAGTGCCAAAATGGAAGGAGGAAATTGCAAAAATTGTATGTGTATTTGAGAAGGAGCCCCCTACAAGTTTCATGGACCTACAAGCCCATTTACTTATACACCTAGTCAATGACATTGAATTGGTGGGTGTCGTATCAATGAGGTGGATGTTTTTCTTTGAGAGGTATATGAAAACTCTAAAAAGATATGTCCAACAAAAGACACATCCAGAAGGTTACATGGCTGAAGGGTATGTATTAAATGAAGCATTTTTCTTCCTGTGTGAATTCCTTGGTAAGGATTTTGAAGATGGGCCATCCTTCTAGGATGAAGAACAAGCATCAAATATTATTGATGGAGAAAAACCACAATCTAATGGTGTTCAAGTATAAATTAGTAAGTAAATTCATGATCAGTGTGGTTTTTTTTCTTGCAATCATTATTTTACTCTGTAATTTATTTGTCAAATTAACAGCATGACATTTGGAGTTTGAAATAAACATGTTGACATGTAATAGGTGTAGATGAAAGTGCTATACTCGACAAGTTCATTCTATACCACATGGACTTTATGAACAAATGGATCGATCTATATGATAAAAAGAGAGAAGATGTGTTAGAAGCAAGGAGACAATTTAAGAGATTGAACCCAAGGAATATTCCACTTCCCACTGATCTTCTTGGGGAATGGGGCAAAGATTGCACACTAGAATGGGTTACTAAACAAATTCAAAATCAAATAAAAGATGCAGGTATAGATTCAAACATAACAGAAGATGAAATCAACATGTCTAGAGGATGTGAAAGAAAGGTACAGTTGGAATTTTATAAAATGTTGTTTCCTTACAACTTTGACACTATTAACTATTATAATATTTATCATTATATTTGTTTTCACTGAAATAAATGGTCTTTTACAAGTGAGGAAATATCCAGCAATGTGGGCATATGGTCGACATTATTGTGTAGAAAGTGTAGATGTAAAGAGACGATCCTTCAATTGTGGCATCATGGTTGACTTCAAGCAATTGAGTCGATCAAGCTCAAGATAAGAATATAATTGAAGGGAATCTACAATATGTTGGGAAAATACAAGAAATTATTGAGTTGGATTACCGCTCTTTTAAATGTTGTATTTTTAAGTGTAGATGGTATGAAGCATTTGAGAGGACACAAAGACATGATACCCATAGTTGATTGTTTTCTATAGATTCCTCATGTTTCCTACTAGAGGATAAGGAGCCTTATGTTCTACCAATTCATTGTGAGCAGGTATTTCTTTAACTAAAACAAGAAGCAGTAGTGATCATTAATCTATTAATTCATAGTTTATTGTGAATATATACATGTGTTTATTAATCAATAAAATTGTTATACCATACATCTAATATATGTATGTGATTTATGTGCAGGTATTTTTCTATGAAGATATTTTGGACCTGAAATAGATATTTGTCATACATTATGATCCAAGATTAAGGCATGTATTTGATGATGCATTAGTGGATACTAAGCAAAACAATGATGGCCAACAAAATGAGAGAGAGGGATTAGAGAACATCGAAGAAATTGACATCCGCGATGATGTTGAAGATGGTTATGTTCAAGAACAAGAAGACAACAATCCAGAGTTGGATGATGTTATGGAAGACAACAATATGGATGGTATACAAAATGATGATCCAAATACATCTGGTAACAATATAGATGGTCTACAGTCAGATTTCAATGATGATGAAGATGATGGAGGTCAAGATGAGGATGATGATAATATTAAATACTTGAAAGAACATATGAACATTGAAAATGATACACTAGATGACATTGTAGTAGACAATAAAGTTAATGACCAAGACTTCTAAATTTTTAGAATTATTTGCAATCCATGTTTTAAAAAGGATGATTAAATTGTTGGCAATAATGTTAATTAAATGGATTGTTCAATTGTTGACAAATTACCTATTGCAATATCCTTAAATTGTTCAATCTTTGGTATGAATTGTTGGCAATAATGTTAATTAAATGGATTGATTGATGTTCTTCATAACTTGTTAATGGATAATCTTTATGTGATGGAAGTATTAAGTGATATAGGTCAAAGGATAATAGTCACCTTTGCAACATTACCATTTATAACAAGCATTATGTTCTCCTAATTTTTGCGTAAAGAAAAAAGTGAGAAGATACATTTGTTTTCCTCATCAAGTTTAACATTTATTTAACCTATTTGACTCAAAATCATATTAAAGGTGTCAAAATGTTCTACAGTAGAATATCCATCTTTCATTTTTAAATAATATAAACATCTTTTGAGATATAACTTATTACTTTATAATTTTAGTTTGATAAATATCACCTATCCTCTTTTGTAATGTGAATGCAGGGATCTCTTTTGATTTGAATAATAAAGAAAAAGTAAATTGGAGACAACCGGATAAGTTATTAGCAATCCAATTCAACAAACAAATGATAACCAAAAGTTGACCACCAGAGAATAACAGCTTTTATATTGATTTTCTTCAAAGTACGGGTAGTGCAATGTCTCTTTCAAAAAATCAAAATCCCAGATAGATTTTGAGCCATAAGGTCTTGGTTTCCTTTTATAAAGGAAGCAACAAGCTTCAAACCTTTCACATTCAAAATGGCTCTTTGTATTCCTAACCCTTGATATTACAATATTTGTCTTTTATAAGTCCAATTTATATTTTCAAATATATTTGAATACATTTTGAAAACATGAAGAAAACATAAAGAGACAAAAAGGGAGAATTCAAGATGTGGTGGTGCTATTTAACGCCATCATATGGCTCATTTCTCTTTTGTACCGCAACCTGTGCTGCTGATGATTCATCTCTAAGATATTTCTCCTCCCATTTATATATTGTAAAATCACTAGGCCAATGGTATGCCTAAATCTGAAGCAAGTTCTCCTGGTGATCTTTCCATCTTTTACCAAGCAAAGCTCTGACATCCATCACAAATTTTGCATACCTAGCATCCGACACAATTACTTGGTCCAATATCATGTTGACAATGAGAATGCTGACATCTCCATCCTTCTTCAAAAAATCCATAACTTGGAATACTGTTTGGCTAAATTCCATCTTCCATGTGTCAAGACTTTTGATTTTCTCTTCTGCTATTAGTGTGAAAGGAATAAATTTATGCTTGAACATAGTAAAAGATTTAGCCTTTGCTTGCATATTACTTTTGAACATAGGGATGATGAGCATTTTAATTTTCAACACCATTTGTCTTGCCTCCTCTGGACTCACATCAATTTCATCTACTTTCAATTCTTTGAAAGTTTGTGTAATGATTTGATCATGTTGTGTTTCATCAACACCCATTTTATTTATTGCAACTTTTTCATTATATTCTTTCATTTTCATTTTTAGCCAGATGTTCTTCTGTTTACCACCCAACAACAAATGTTATGAATGACTGTTGCGGGACTACAGGGGCAAAAACCAATTACATTCTCCTCTTGCCACTCTACCGCGGGCCTCAGTTGAAACCCTTGTAGGGACGCGGTAAGTGTTATTACCGTAATGCTGCCGGTTACTTTTCAAACCTCCGCAGGACTGCGGGAAGAGACTAACACCACCAAGTGTGAGATGAACACTACCAAGCCACAAGTGTCAGATGAACCGTCGACGGGGTAGTGGTAGCTTCTTCATATCAACCGCTTCCTACTGCCAAGTCACAAACTGTTCTTTTATGCTCTGCGGGAATGCGGTATGTCTCATATTTCATTCCTCTTGTTCCTACACAACCACAAAAGATAATCAATTAACCTGTGGGACAGCGGTAATAAACAAAAACACTTATATAGTCAAAAATAGTTAAGATTGTTTCACAATGGCCATGATATTTATGCATTTATTTAGTTGTGGGGGAATGTTGGGGGTGATTGATTTAATTAAATAAATGTGGATTTATTTAATTAAGGATGAGACTTTAGAGGAAGGGTTAATATTAAATTAATGTTAGAAGAACAGTTAGATTTATTAATTAAATAACGTGACTTATTAAACTGATATTAGGAGGAATGATCAAAGTGGTTAATTAAATAAATACAATTTATTTAATTAACATTGTAAGAGGAGATGTGGGATAGATCTGGTGTGATGTTAGGCCATGGTAAGATTTAGGTGTCTACATTTCTAATAGTGTATTACTTTTTGGGTTGATGAATAATGATCACAATTTATCTTTGGTAATTTTTTCCTTCACCATATCATGAGACAATTTTGAGGAACAAAATTGATGACAAATTTCTCTATGGGTTGCCCATGTATTAATTTTCCTTCACTATTAAGATAGATTGAATTAGGAATAGGAGAGAATCAAAAAAGGATCAAATTAATGAGTACAATCATGATTATGTTATTGGATTTCAAACTTTGTCAACAAAGAACATTAGATGATATCAACTTGGAGATAGAATGCCAGCCCTAATTAAGTGGTTCCTCTTACTGATCCAATTAATACTCCCAGATTATTGTGATTGACTAGAAGGATTTAATTCCTTTGAGGAAACCAATTAATCATATCACACAAATACAACAAATGTGCATTGATAACTGATTATATACTTGATATATCAATTTTAATAATAAGGAAGCACTAAAATGGAGACAACTAAATAATTGACGAACTTCAACAAACAATTGATATATCCAGGTAAATGAGGCAGACTTAAACGGTGTGTTTCCTAATCTAGAAATCTATCCACAATGGCAATTGGAAATAGAAAGATATAATTCTAATTTGGTATAAATTGTATAAGCAATATCAAGGTAAATCCTATGTTTAATTGATAGAAAGTTTTAAGTAAAATGAAACAGGTGAGACCAGTGCCTTGTTGGGTAAATGGAGTCAAATGAAAATATGAGATGAGTGGCTTATACTTGGTAGTAATTCTATCTATTTGGCACACTAATATTGGATAATAACTTGTATAAACATGCAAGGAAATAATTGACAAACTCTTCTTAATAATCCAACTGACACAACCAGGTTACTTGTAATTTATCAAAAGGATTTTTAATCCCTACTTGAAGGAACCAATTGAATAAATCAAACAAGAACAGTAGATGATAGCAACTTGGAGACATAATGCCAACCCTAATTAATTGGGCTTCTTACTAATCCAATTAATACTCCCAGATTACTATGATTGAGTAGAAGGATTTAATTCCTTTGAGGAAACCAATTAATCATATCACACAAATACAACAAATGTGCATTGATAAACTGAGTATATACTTGATATATCAATTTTAATAATAAGGAAGCACTAAAATGGAGACAACCAAATAATTGAATAACTTCAACAAACAATTGATATATCTATGTAAATGAGGCAGACTTAAACTGTGTGTTTCCTAATCTAGCAATCTATCCATAATGGCAATTCGAAATGGAAAGATATAGTTCTAATTTGGTATAAATTGTACAAGCAATATCAAGGTAAATCCTATGTTTAATTGATAGAAAGTTTTAAGTAAAATGAAACGGGTGAGACTAGTGCCTTGTTGGGTAAATGGAGTCAAATGAAAATTTGAGATGAGTGGCTTATATTTAGTAGTAATTCTAACTGTTTGGCACACTAATATAGGTTAATAACTTGTATCAACGTGCAAGGAAATAATTGACAGTCTCTTCTTAATAATCCAACTGACACAACCAGGTTACTTGTAATTTATCAAAAGGATTTTTAATCCCTACTTGAAGGAACCAATTGAATAAATCAAACAAGAACAATAGATGATATCAACTTGGAGACAGAATGCCAACCCTAATTACGTGGTTTTCTTACTGATCCAATTAATACTCCCAGATTACTATGATTGACTAGAAGGATTTAATTCCTTTGAGGAAACCAATTAATCATATCACACAAATATAGAAAATGTGCATTGATAAACTGAGTATATACTTGATATATCAATTTTAATAATAAGGAAGCACTACAATTGAGACAACCAAATAATTGAATAACTTCAACAAACAATTGATACCAATATGTTGCCACAGAATCAAAGATTTTCCATTAACTTCTTCAAAATTATGCTTGCAACATGGTCTTTGAGTTTTGTAAATATTATGGATCTTTTCTACTATCTACTACTGCTATCTTCTTCTCCTCTCTCTTCCTTTTTTTTTTTTAATCGGGTCTTGGTCTCTCTTTTTATAGAAGAGGAAAACAAGCTTCAGACCTATTACAATAGAAAGGACATAACTATTCATAACTATTAAGAAAACACTTTTAAACTAACAAGATTTAAGAAAATATTTTTAATTAGAAAGACCAATCTATTATTCACCGAATAGAAACCTGTGACCATCCAAGGCCTGAGCAAGGCATTCTATTTTCTGATGTGGTATCTCATCTTCACATTCAATCCTCTTCAGGACCCAAATATGTTTCCTGCCATTCACTTATTTTTAGATCACTAGGCCACTTAAATTCCTGTGTGGCTGCAAAGCTTACAAGATGGCTTTTCCATCTATTGTCCAAGAGGTTCCTGATATCCACCACAAACTTTGTGTATCCATTGTCCAACATGATAATTCCATCGAGCAGAGTATGGAAATTAGTGAGTTCAATTTCCCCATCATTCTATACATGTGCCAAACATTTAGGAATCATCTAATCAAACTCTTCTCTCAATTCATCTACACCCTTCATTTGGTTATCATCTTTGAGGATTGATGGGCTGAAATGACATTTGATGGAGTCAAATGTACTCGACTTACCTTCCACTTTCTTTTTTGTATCTACCAAATACTAATACTCCTCACTTATGCTTTTCACCATTTCTCGTGTAGCCTTGAGCCTTCATGGGGCATCTAGATCTCTGTGTGTGGCTTTGCATAAAGTAGCCAGTGTGTGGAAGGTAGGTTGCCATCTCTTTTGAATCTTTTCAAGAATGGAAGAATTAGTGTTTATCTATTCCAGATCTTTGATCAGATTGCTGAATTGTTCATGTACCCCATTTATTTTTTCTTTCAATATATCAACTCTATGCTTTAATATCCTGCTCAGGATCTCTATGATGCAATTTTTGACATCTTCCTCATTATGCTTTTTCAGGTTATCAATTTCTTCTTTCATTTGTTGGATCTAGGGATCCTCTATATAGACTGGTTGATGATAGACAATTAATTCATCTCCCCTTACTGTGGTGGCTTGTTGCAACTGTTGTTTCAACTTTCTATTCTCAATGAACAATTTGTTCACCTCATCATTAGATAGCTTTAACCTTTTCTCATATTCATTAATTTTCTTTTCCATGTTTTCTACCACATCTCTGGTGAACATTGCAGAGTGCATGGTTATGGTGGCAACTTTAGTAGGAGTTGTGTCTCTCATAGTTCTAATCATGGGTGACCCTGTCATTTCTTGTACTACATCAAGGAGCCAAGGCTTCCTTGTGTTCTTCTGCTTTGTCCATAGGGCAATTGTTTGGGTAGTAGGGTTATACCCTACTCCTGAGACACCTTCCTCTGAATCAAATTTTGCAACTAACATGGGGTCATCTTGTGCTCTGATCTAATCTAAAAGAAACATTTTGGACAACTCCATCCCTGGTATAATCAACATATCACTTTTCAACACCATTTCTCTTGCCTCTTGAGGAGTGACATTAATATTATCAATATTCAATTCTGCAAATGTCCAAACCTAGATCTCAGCCTAGTTTGACTCATCAGTTCCTATAAAATTAATCTTCAACTTTAAATCAAGTTGTTTCATTTTCATTTTGATGTAGAAATCTTTGAACTCATTGATGTGTATAAAATCATCATCCTCTATGAATCTCAGAGAGGCCACTACCCTCTCATCCTCTTGAATCTCATCAGTTCCCTCCTCTAACAACCTGACCTTTGGATCATAAGGATTTTGAATTTTTTGTTGTTCCACTGCCTCTTTCAATTTAGTCAAGGCCAAGACTGCTTCTTGTTCTTCACCATCACTTGAATCATATTCCACTAATGGCTCTATCTTCTATTTTTTGGCATGTGGCTCATGACTGGGAGATGGATGGGATGGATGTGTCGGTGATGGGGGCGATATCTGAGATGTGGATGTTTCATGTGGTGGCTGGTGGGGTGTGGGCACTGAAATGAGTCCCTCATCTTGCGCCATTTTGTATAATTCATCAAATTTACTCAAAATCATTTGCATTCTTTTTAGAAGGTTAGGTTAATCTGCAAAAAGCCTTTGAAGCTTCTATCTTTTTCCTTCTTCTGATTTTCCCACCTCATCATTGCATTCCACCTTTTTTTGGCTTGCATTACATCAGCAAAATACACAAAATTCCTTGTAACATCCTCTTTAGAATGAAATTCATGTGAAATAGCCTTCTTAATGAATAGGGTTCTTCTGATCATATTGATGTAACCCTCTAGGTCACATACTCTTTTTGTTCTAGGTTTGAGGGAGTAATTGACCCTTATAAACCTCTACACTTCTTCGAGCATATCTAACCCAATGGCCAGCTCTTCAAACATAGTCAAGTTAGGAAAAAATGTGCCTTTCCTCTGATTTCTCATCAATTCATGTTCCATCTAGAGCATCTGCTACATAAACTCCACAAAACACACTCTTGCAGGTACAAACTTAGGTAAAATGTGTGGTACTTGGTTGCACCCATATACTCTGATAATAGTGTGTTCTGGCATAAGAAACCAATCAGCATAATTATGAGTATAGCCTTGGTCTAGCCCATACTACACAGGCCTCATTACCTTCATCAATGACTTAGGCATTCTTAGTGTTGCATAACCAAGAGTAGCAATCAATCTGATAGCAAAATCATCTTGAAACACTACAAACTCACTTTTTGTACACCTACTATCCCAAATGTAGCACTAGTTTTGCACAGGGAGTCTAACTCCTCTTTCTTGTGTACACAATTACATCCTTGTAGTCCACTTCATTTCATTTTGATACATAATTAAGTGACACAATAAAGAATATTTTCTAAAAGTAATAGGGGCCTTGGCTTCCCTAACTTGTAGTAAACCTTCATGTATTTGTTCTTCAATCACAAATTCAAAATCAAATTCTAAATTTGACTTAGAATGTTGAATTATCATAGCCATTCTCATCAACCCTATTTGCATTTGCTCCTCTGCATCTATCCCCAAAACTTGACACAATGCATAAGAGGTATTCTTGAAATAAACTTAGAATTCAGAAACTTGAAAAGGTTCCATTTCGAAAGAAGGAATAGAAAGCCTTTTGTTATCATCACCCCTCTTCATGTGTAAAGGGAGCTCATCACTTCTATATGTTCTCCTCAAACTCTTATATTCTTGCTCAAGTTTCACTAAGTTCACCTCTGTTATAGCTTGTTTATTGAGGTTGAAACATTTGATAATGGCTTCTCTACTGATATCCACTAAGCACTCACCATTTGGAAGCCTCACAATTTTGGTTGGGGCATGGTAACTATGGGTAAGGGCTTTAATCAAATCAACGTCAATAAAAATGTTGAAAACAATTAATTTAGCCAAATCTAGGGCCCATGGGTTTGATGCTGGTTCTTGGTCATTCCTTTTTAAATAAAAGTACTAGTAGTGATTCCATCCTGACATAGGTATATAGGGGTCCCTACAGCCTTGAGCTAAGTCTCTAAAAATATTTTTAGAACCTTTGTCAATTGAGCCAGGTAATAATGAAAGTAGAGGGGATTGCAATGAAGACTTTTTGGTTTTGGATTCATCCTTCTTAGTTGCTACCTTAGTCTTTTTAGGTGCCATTCTATGAAATTCAAAAGAAATGATGAGCACATCTTACCCGAAAAAATTACCATGAAGAATTCACTTTACTCTCGCGGTTTGAGTTCCAGTGTAAATTGTCTTCCACTACTATGAGTGAGAAATCTTAATTTGTTTCATGTATTTTGAAGACCAAGACGCATTTACTTCTGGCTCATAAATTCACACAATTCAAATCTTCATGTTGAGCTTAAATCTTTATATTTTGATGTTGATGTGATTGTATGCTTTAAATAACCTAACAGCTTGATTACCGCACTACTATAGGTTAGGTTTTGGCCCCTTGAGGTATAGCGGTATATTGTGTAGTGTATAGTATTAACTCTTCTTATCATCATACCGTAGGCTGTTTGAGAATGTTCTGTGGTAAGGAGGTATGATATGGGTATTATGAAGGCTAGCCATTGTGATAGCAGTATCACGATAAAATGCAAAGATTACTTTATGAATGGTGATAACATGATTTATTATGAAAAAATAAGAGTGGGAGTCATGGATACACAAATAAAACACTCAGAACTTTTATGAAAATTCTAGTTCCAACACATGGACATCATGACCATGTGTCACATGCATACAATGCTAATTATATGATCATGTTTTGTAGTACAAATGTCATTAGGTGGCACATGTGTATGGAAGCATAACATGTGGTTGTTGATGTTTCATGTGTCTAACTAGCCACCAACATGTGTAGCAATGTGTATAGCCACACTATCTAGATCCTTGAAGATCTGTAAACCCCAAATAATGCCCCTAATAACCCTAAACCCTAACCCCTAACCCCTAAACCATAAACCCTAATTAATAATGCCCTTTATAAGCCCTAACCCAGCCTTGACCCGCCATAAACCCTAAACCCCTAAATCCTAAACCATAAATGACCCCTAAACCTTAAACAATACTAAACCCAAGCAACCCTAAACCTCTATCTCCCTATCTCCCTATCTAGCCCTATCTCTATCATTCCTCTACCTCTCAATATCTCTCCCAGTCCTATGTCTCTGGCCATGTCCCTCACTCTCTATATCTCCCTATTGGTCCTCTCTCTCTAAACACTAAACCCTAAACCTCTAAACCTTAACCCCTGAACCATAAACCCTAAAGTACCCTAAATAATGCCCCTAAATGATAAACCCTAAACCCTAGTAAACTCTAAACCCTAAACTTGAGAAATGCTAAACTCATAAACACTAAATAATGCCCCTAAACCCTGACCACTAACCGCAAGCAACTCTCTGTCTCTATCTCTCTCTCTGACCTATATATTATCTACCAGCTAAGCTTTGCTAGTTTTCCTTTTCATTTCCAATTTCCCTTTAGGTCCCTACACCAATTTTTCCCTATTTTACCATTTTCCACCTCTCCTCTCATCATTCAATCTTCCCATCCAATGAACTTTAGTTTTATCAGCTTGTTTCCATTTCATTTGGCTGCCAATTTATATCCTCATCCCTCTTTTCATGTCTTAGTTTTCTTTTTTCCATTTGCTTTGTTGATAAGGGAGACGGATAGAGACAAAGACGAAGTGAGAGAGAGAGAGAGAGAGTCCTATAAGTTTTCCATGCTTTTTCATTAATGATATATATAGGAATGATAGGGGCCCGAGAGAGGCAAGAGATAGAGATATAGGGAGAGATATATAGATAGGTAGAGAGAGATAGAGAGGAGACAGATCATAGGGAGAGATAGAGGAGACAGAGGGGAGAGATAGGGAGATAGAGAGTGATCACTAGAGAGATGTCTAGAGAGATAGGGAGATAGAGAGAAAGACAAGAGATAGGGAGAGATAGATAGGTACATAGAGTTGAGAGAGAGGAGATAGATTGGGAGAGAAAGAGGAGATCATAGTCAGGCAAGAGATAGGGAGATAGAGAGTGAGTGAGATGTCTAGAGAGATAGGGAAAGAGATTGAGAGGTAGAGGGTTGATAGCTAGAGAGAGGGATATAAGGGAGAGATTATAGGGAGATAGAGGTTTAGGGTTACTCAGGTTTAGGGTTTAGGGGTTATGGGTTAGGGGTTAGGGATTAGGGGCATTATTTAGGGTTGAGGGATTTAGAGAGAGAGAGAGACTTCTCTTGACATGCAACCATAAACCCTAAATAATGCCCCTAAACCCAAGCAACCCTAAACCTCTAAACCTTAAATAATGCCCCTAAACCCTAAACCCTAACCCCTAACCCATAAACCCTAAACCTAAGAAACCCTAAACTCCTAATTAATATCCTAAACCCCAAATCCCTAGTAAACCCTAAACACTAAACTCAAGCAACCCTAAACCTCTATCTCCCTAGCTATCTCTCTATCTCTATCATTCCTCTACCTCTCAATCTCTCTTCATGTGTCTCTGGCGGCCATGTCCCTCACTCTCCATGTATATCACTATAATCTCTTCCAGCTATGTCTCTGGCCATGTACCTCACTCTCTATATCTCCCAGCTATTGGTCCTCTCTCTAAACACTAAACCCTAAACCCCTATATATCTCCCTATCTCTAATATTGTCCCTCTACCGGCTCTCAATCCTTCTCCCTATCTCTCTCTAGGATATATATCTCACTCACTCTAGTAGTTTATCTCTCTCTCTCTCTCTCTCTCTCTCTCTCTCTCTCTCTCTCTCTCTCTCTCTCTCTCTCTCTCTCTCTCTAGCTATCTCCAAACCTAAGCAACGTCCCTAAACCCCAAACCCGTAAACCCTAAATCCAAGAAACTCTAAACCTCTATCTCCCTATGATCTATCCCCTATCTCCCTATCTCTATCATCCATCTACCTCTCAATCTCTCTCCCTATGTCCCTAGCCATGTGCATGTGCCTCACTCTCTATCTCCCTATCTCTCTTGACAGTATCCTCTATATCTCCCTATCATTCCTCTCTCTCTATAAACCCTAAACCCTAAACCTCTAAACCTGAACCCCTAACCCCTAGACAATAAACCCTAAACCCTAAATAATGCCCCTAAACCTAACCCCTAAACTTGATCAGAAACCCTAAACCCCTAAACCCTAAACCTATATCTCCCTATCTCTCCCCTCTCTCCCTATCACCTTTGTCCCTCTACCTCTCAATATCTCTCTGTATGTCTTTGGCCATGTCCCTCACACTCTATCTCCCTATCTCTCCCCTCGGTCTCCTCTATATCTCCCTATTGATCCTCTATCTCTCTTTAAACCCTAAACCCTAAACCTCTAAACCATAACCCCTAATCCCAAAACCATAAACCCTGAACCCTAAATCACACTCCTAAGCCCAAGTAACCATAAATTAGGCACTCAATTAGGTGCTAAAACAAGTGCTACATCAGGTGCTAAATTTAGGCACTACATAAGGTACTAAATAAGGCATTAACATGGGCACTAAAACAAGCACTAAACTAGGTGTTAAATGTGGCACTAAATTAGACGGTACAGTAGGAGCTAAAGCAGGCACTAAAGTAGGTGCTAAGTTAGGTGCTAATTGAGGCACTAGTGTGTGCCTAATTTAGCATCGACTTGTTCCGGTCAGCACAAAAAATGCCAAAAATAGTGCCATCCCAGTAAATAGCGCCAATGTTTTCAAAAAAATGGATAAAAATACATTAAAATAGTCTGTGGAAGCAAAAAATGGAGCAAAAAAAGGGAGCTAATCATAGGGATTTGTTGTAGTGCAAAGGGACCTCTGGAAAAGGTGATCGATGACATATCCATTGCAATTTTAGAAATAGTCAATGATGTAAGAGTTCATGACTGTCTCTCTTCCAATGCTAGATTTACCAGCTAGGATAATCAAATATTAAAGAATCTAAATAAGTTAAACTATTGGGATCTCAATCCAATCACATAGTTGTTGCCACAAAGGTGATGAGATCTCTAGTTAGATGGTCGGTGCCTCAAGAGCCTTTCCTAAAGCTAAATTTTGATGGAGCCTATAGAGGTAATCTCGGGCCATCAGGTGCTAGTTGTACCATTAGGGATACCAGAGACAATTTGGTCGTAGCATAGGCAATAAAAATTCTCCCAGGTACCAATAATCAAGTGGAAGCTTTGGCTCTATTCTATGGTATTAAACTAGATATATCCATCAAAGTAGTAAACATTTCTATCAAGGGTGATTCATTTATCATTATAAACACCTTCAAAAAAAGAGTTCTTATCTAGAAAATTGACTACATAATATAGCAAGCAATTGAACTTAGTAATTTTGAAAACTATCAAATAATCCGCTGCTATAGGAAGGGCAACAAGGTGGTAGATCTTCTTGCCAACATGGAAATTGATCAAGAAGCACTGAATTCAACTTTTACTTCCCTTCAGCATGGAGGGCCTGTGTGTCTAAGGGATTTAATTGTGGATGACCTGTCAGTCCTTCTGGCTAGAGCTTCTTTATGAAGTAAACCATACTATAAATATAAAGTCCAGAAGGTACGTGTTGTTCCAACCGCTCTTCAAATATGTCCCTTCATAAGGACCATTATATTTACTCTAGTTAGCTAGGGAAGTAACTTTTCACAGGTGACGATCAACTCCCCGCTAGTCTACACAATCTCTGCTCAAACTTTAATTGCATGATAGTACGTGACAAGTCATTTTTTGCATTCGAGAGCTTCCTTTGGAGTTTTCAAGTGGCTTCATCCGTGCACCTTTATTTTTGTGATCTTGCCTTGACATGTTCCAGATTGGCTCCTCAGTTAGGTTTTCAATTGACAAAATTTACTTCTTCTTCCGCATCATCATTCTTGTACTTGGTTGCACGCTCTAGCTTTAATTCTCCTATGTTAGAATGTTAGCCAAGATCTGCAAATGAAAAACAATATAAACTTCTACAAAGCATGAGCACACAAAAAGCTAAATTGATATTCAAGAGATGAAGATTATGTACATAGAGCCTTGCTTAAATAAGCAAGCAAGTGGAGGTGAGAAGGTCATATACAACGACTAAGCAACTCTGCAAAGGTGCAACACTTGTCTAACTCAAATGACACATGTTTGAGTAAGTGGCAAGTTTGCATGAAGTAGGTGTCTCACAAAGGTGAGTACACATGTCTTCACCAGATGAGGTGAGACAAAAAGGTAAGAAGCCTAAAGTTGGACTTAATCAAGTGTGAATATTAATCTCCTAGACATGCTAAAAGCTAACTAGATAGATAATGTAACTTTTCACACTAACACCCCCCCTTAAGTGCAACTTAGGGAGTAGTGAAACAAAGATGATGATGGGTCTTGGCTACTAGGCCATGTTAGGTACCCATGAACAAATTTCTCATAAGCAGAGAAAAAGGAGAAAACCCAGTCGGAACAAAAAACCTCTCCAAAAGAGAAATGATGAAAAATAGAAGTGTATAGGAAAAGAAGAAAGATAGAAGGAGGACTATACAGGACCCCCCAAGGACTACTTCTAACGCTAAAGTACAATCAATATCCCCCATAGGAGAGAAAATGAGAAGGTCGATGAGAACCCCCATAATACATGTCCTGCTGCAGTGATTCCGAATAGTCGACAAAGGATTTAAATGTAGATCCAAGAACGCCGAACAATGTTCCTTCCCTTAGGAAGAAAAGAAACCTCCTGAAGATGCAGGATATCTTCCCATGCAAGAAGATGTATGTATGATCTTGAATCATGTAGAAGCTGATCCAAGGATGACAGTGCCCATGTTGATGCCTTCAAAGAGTGCTCAGGTGTCCCCATGTCGATGCCAAAGGATGCCATAATCAAATCAGGTGCATGCATAATAGATGAGGATGATGACGATCCAGAACCATGTGTAGGACAATGTAGAGCATGAATATCTGAAGTGGACAATGTTGATGCAACTTCATCGAAGTTGTCATCAAAGAGAAGACTAATGTCCTCAATGGTGTCTCCCAAACCTACAATGCGGGACTCTACAAAAAGAAATGAAATGTCAGGTAGATATACATCCCAAAGTGGCAGATCTGGAAAGATGATAGTAGTAGGTTGTTTTGCAATCTTATAAAATAGTGAAAAGATAATGTGAGAGAAATGAGAACAAAATTCATCCCCATGTGATTGCTCCCACAATATGTATACTTGACTATGCAACATGGAGACATGGTCTTTATGATGTGCAAAGAGCAAATGCAAAAATGCAATAGTGGAATGAAGCCCCCCCAAAAACACTAAAACAAAGATCCCCTCAGATTTTTGGTACTTTATAACTTTGTGCATTTTACAAAATAATTTTCACCAATGCATGGGAAATGGAAAAATATGAAATTTTGCAAAAAATGGCACTCAATTTCGAGCTACCGAGCAAAAGTTATTACAATATCAAATTCCCACAAATATGGTATATTGTAATAAACAACACCAAGCAAAAAAATTCCCTATCCAGGAGGCAAGCATAGGCTTCCAACTACTCATTGGAATCAGGGAGAAGTGTATATTACAAAGGGTTTGATTGTGAGGGGGAATTGGCCACCTTCCAACCCAGGCCTCACCCTTCATCTTTGACAACAATTGATATGTAAACTTTATATGTTGATTTTATATGTTTGTAAAATGCAAACTTTATATATCAACTTATATGTTAACATGAAATTGTGACTTTGTAAAGTCACGTACAAAGCTTCACTATAATGTTATGAAATTGAAAAAAAAAAAAAAACCCTTTACAATTGTGCCCCAATATTAAATTGAGAATGGCTGATAAAGAACTTCACATAACCAATAGACAATTGGAAGTCACGGCCTGGTACATGAGATAGACGGTGCTGATGACCTGGTCAGAAGATACCTTTGGCAGTGTGACCATGAAAAACTCAACAAGAACAATATAAAAAAGCTAGAAGCCTAGCATTGATACAAAATGCTATTTAGAATCCCAAATCTACATAGTGTATACTAGAAGTAAACAACTCAAACTCAAACACAATCAAATGATAACAACTTAATGTAAAAGCTACAACATAAGAAGACTGATGGTAGATAGGCCAATTTGAGTGCCAGTTTAGACTAAGTTTTGGGCAGCAAGATGAAATCTATGGACACCAATGTCTTTTCAACCCAGCAAAGCTCAGCACTATAGATCTTAATGCTGGTGCCTGAGGACACCAACGTCTTTTCAACCCAGGCGTGAAGACTGCAGATTCCCTGAACTGGGTGGTGGAAATGTTGAAACTAGCGACATTTTTTAAATCCTTGGTTCCTTGGTTGTGGCACCAAGGAAAACATGCAGACTTCAAGGAGCCAAAAAACTTGAACCAAAACACTCGAATCTTCAAAAAAAGATAAGAAATGGCCACAGAGATACTTCGAGTAGTTCTAATCATATAAAATTGTGACTAATACTGGAGACACTTGGGAAACTTCAACTTGCAATGAGGAAGCCAAGCAAAGCAAATGATCCTCCCGTGAAAACTTTGACAAGAGCAGATTGGAAGGCAAAGCACAAATCTTTATGCAAACCTTAGATGGGAACCGTTACTTACTGAGATGTTGATAGCAACCAAGGGCATTAACAGGTACATGTCTGGCAGGCTGCAAAAGGCTGATTGACAAGAGCTGTTTGGGACAGTTAAGATTGTCTAGAAAAAGACAAAATATTTCTAGAAGTCTTTCAAAGAATATTCTAGGTTATCTAGAAAGGAAGAAGCTTCCAGCTGTTCTAGAAAAGAACTTTTCAAGGAGAAGCTTCCAACTGTTCTAGAAAGAAACATTCTAGGATTTTAGAGTTATCTAGAAAGCCAAAAGCTTCCAGGCTTCAAAACTTCTGTACCTATATATATGTAATTAGAGACAGTTGATGGATAGAGCATTTTAGATGTAATGCAAGCTAGATAAATATATTTCTAAGTTATCTAACTCTATTTTGCTCTGTTTTCTCTCAGGCTATTATTGTTGTTCTATTTTTTATTGTCTTGGGGCTGTTTTTACATGGTATCAGAGCTAGCGATTTAGGTAGAATTTCAGCCAGGTTCAGCTAGAGGACCATCAAGAGGTTTAGCTAGAATATTTTCTAGGTTCAGCTAGAGGACCATCAAGAGGTTCAACTAGAGATTCAGCTAGAAGTTTATCTTGAAATATATTGCTAGAGTGATTTGTTTGCAGGGCTGATATATTATTGGAGTGATATTTGTTTGAAGACTGGTTTTTTTTTGCTAGCATGGGCTTTACAAATGAAGTGTTGCCAATATTTGATAGAAGTGGTTTTGTAGATTGGAAGATTGCAGTAAAGAATGCTTTGAGAGAAAAGGCTCTATGGAGGATAGTGAATAAGGAAATTAGAGAACCCCAAAGTGAAAAAGAAAAGGAGCTATGGAAATGCAAGTTGGAACAAGCTAGAGGTATTATTTGTAAAGCTTTAAACCCCAATCTCAATAGAAGATTTGTTGATATTGATAATCTAATAGAGTTGTGGGAAACTTTAGAAAAAGATTATAAAGATGTAGATATTGCTAGCATGTTTAGTATAGAAGAAAAATTAGTGAATTTAGATTCATGTGATTTTGAAAAAATGACTAATTACTTTAATGAAGTTACATTTTTAAATGCTCAGCTAAAGAAAATAGGTGTTGAATATGCAAAAAAAGATTTTCAATTGATTGCAATGGTTGAAAGTAAGCTTCCTCAGCCATACAAGGTATTTAAGGAATCAAGGAAAATGGTTCTCCAACCAATTCCCAATGCCCCCCAGCAAACTTTTGATCAATTTTGTAAGTCTATTTTAGATGAAGAGGTTCAGCTTATTAAAGAAGGACATATTAAGAAGAATCATGCATATGCAACCAAGAGTAAATTTTCTAGATATGATGGAAAGAAGAATTGGAAAGGAAATTATAAATTTTGAAATAATGACAGTTCTAACCATTTTTCTAGAAATGATGCTGCAGAAAAGCAAGTTGGAAGGAAATCAATTATTTGTAGGTATTGTGGAGGTGAAAATCACATGGAGAAATTTTGTTTGAAGAAGAGGGACAATGAAAGGCATCACTACAAGCCCAAGCAATAAAGGTTCAAGGATGGCAAGAAGGATAGGCATAGCTTCATAGCCATCTCTCTTAAAAGGCAAGAGAAATCAAATAAGGAGATAATTGCTAGACCTGAAAGTAGTGTTAAGGGGGGATACTTTGCTTCAGATTCTAATAAAGAATAGATTTTATATTTAAGGGCATCATATCACATGACTGGAGATAGATCTTTGTTTATTGAATTTTATGAAGGGAAGAATTCAGATCAAGAAATTACTATTAGCAATAAAATGAGACTTTCAGTTTTAGGAACAAGGATTGTTAATGTAATGAATGGGTCTTTGAAAAATGTTTTGCTAGTTGAAGGATTAGGGGTGAATCTTATTTCAGTATATAAAATTGTTCAAACTAGATATGAGTTTGTTGTCATTGTTGATCAAGTTATTGTTAGAGATAGAAAAGACCTAGGCAATATAATTGCTATTGGTAGAGTTGATCATAAAGAGAGTCTATTTAAATTTGTGGGGTTTGTTGATGATGAATGCACACTCTCTCATGCTTTTATTACTTAGACTGATGATATGTCAAAAATTTGGCTTGCTAGACTTGGACATATAAATTATAAAAAATTACAAGACATGGTTAGAATGGATATGGTTAGAGGATTAACAAAAATTTTAGCTTCTGAAGGTGTGTGTGAAGGATGTGTGTTAGGCAAACATCATTGAGATCCTTTTGATTCAAGCAAATCATGGAGAGCTAATTATCCATTGCATCTCATTCATAGTGATCTATGTGAACCAGGGTATCCTTCACTTTCAGGTGCTAGGTACCTTCTCACTTTTATTGATGATTACAGCAGGAGAGTATGGGTTTATTTTTTGGAAAAGAAAAATCAAGTATTTAAAGTTATTCAAAAGTTTTATGGCATTAGTTGAAAAGCAAAGTGGAAAAAGAGTTAAGTGTTTAAGGATGGATAATGGGGGTGAATATTGCAATTATCCATTTGAGTCACTTTGTGAAAATTATGGTATTAAGGTGTAAAGAACAGTTCCTTATACTCCTCAACAAAATGGGGTGGTTGAACGGACCAATAGAACTCTTTTAGAAATGGCTGATTATATGTTGCATTTTAAAATTTTGCATAATCAATTTTGGGGTTTGGCTGTTTCTTGTGCTGCATATATTGTGAATAGAATTCCCACTAAAGCCCTCCCAAATATCACCCTTGAAGAAGCATGGAGTGGTAGAAAGCCCCACATTGGGTATTTTAAAGTATTTGGGTACATTTCTTGGGCACACATTCCTAATGGAAAGAGGAAAAAGTTAGAACCATAGAGTCATAAGTGTTTGTTTGTGGGTTATAATGAAGAATCAAAGGCTTACAGGTTATATGATTTGACAACAAAAAAGGTCTTTGTTAGTAGAGATGTAAAGTTTGATGAGCTTTCACAACTTACAGCCACTTCCTCTCACTCTAAAACAACAAATGTTTCTAATTTTTTAGATATTTTAGAAAGAAATGAAGCCAATATTGATGAGGATGAGGTGAGCACTACTGATGACAATAATACTATTGAAAATGAAACTACTAATGCTTGTAATTAGCCATTTTCTATAGGTAGTGATGATGAAGAAGGTGACATTTCAGCTAGACAAAAGACAAGGAGTGTTGAAGAAATATATAGACAAGGGTCAAAGATCCAAGGAAGGAATAGTAGTGCTCTCATGGCCAAAGTATTACAAGTAAATGACCCAATGTCATATGAGCAAGCTAGAGGAAAGAAAGAATGGGAGAAAGCCATGAAAGAGGAATATGATACATTGATAGAGAATAACACTTGGGAACTTGTACCCCGCCCCCAAGGTAAGAATGTTATTGGTTGCAAATGGGTTTTTAAAAAAAATTTAAATCAGATGGTGCTATAGAAAAATTCAATGCTAGATTGGTTGCTAAGGGGTTCAATCAAAAAGAGGGTGTTGATTATGAAGAAACATTTTCTCCTATCATTAAAATGAGTACAGTTAGAATTATTCTTTCTTTGGCTGCAAGTCTTGGGTGGCATATTCATCAAGTGGATGTAAAAAATGCTTTCTTAAATGGAGATTTATATGAAGAAATATATATGGATCAACCACCAGGTTTTCTAGATCAGCAACATCCTAATCTTGTTTCCAGATTAAAGAAGTCACTTTATGGTCTTAAATAAGCACCACGAGCATGGAATGAGAAGATTGACAGATATTTTCAGCTTCATGGATTTAAGAGATGTAAGTCAGATCCAAATCTTTATGTGAAGAAAGTTCAAGATGATATTCTTCTTGTTGTAATTTATGTAGATGATTTACTCATTGCTGGACCGAATATTGGCCTAATTAATGATTTAAAATCAAATCTTAAGAGGACATTTCATATGAGTGATTTAGGTGAACTAAACTATTTTCTTAGATTACAAGTTTGTAGATTACATGATGGATTGTTCATCTCACAATCAAAATATGCTTTGGACCTTTTAGAAAAGTTTAACATGCTTGAATGCAAGCCATCATCTACCCCGTTTCAATCCAGAGTCAAGCTTACTAAAGAATGTACTTGCAAGAGTGTAGATCCCACTTTATATAGACAACTTGTTGGTAGGTTGGTTTATCTAACTCATACTAGACCAGATATTTATTTTGTAGTCAATCTAGTATCTAGATTTATGCAAGCACCTAAATAAAGTCATTGGTTGGCTGCTAAGAGAATTTTACGATACATCCATGGAACCATACACTTTGGAATCTACTATGGCTATAACTCTTCAATTTCTTTGGTTGGATTTACCAACTCAGATTAGGGTGGTGATATAGATGATCAAAAATCTACTGGTGGCTATGTTTTTAATCTTGGATCAGGCCCTATTACATGAAGCAGCAAAAAATAAAGAACTACATCATTATCTTCATGCGAAGCAGAATATAGAGTAGCAAAAGAAGCAGGCAAGGAAGCAGTTTGGATTCAGAATCTTCTATTTGATCTTGGTTTTCTACAAAGTTCAACCAGCACTGTGTATTGTGACAATCAAAGTACCATGCAAGTTGCCAACAATCTAGTTTTTCATGCTAAAACAAAGCATATGGAGATTGATGTTCACTACATTCAGGATCTTGTTCAAGCATCCATTATCAGTCTTCAAGTTTGTCCAAGTGAAGAACAAATAGCTAATATATTCACTAAGAGTATGACTAAAGCCAAATTCTTAAAATTAATAGGAATACTTGGTATGATAGAGGTGAACATTAAGGGGGGATAGTAGTATAATGTTCCCCTCCTTTGTATTTCCCCTCTCCTTTGTATTCTCTTTGTATTATTCTAGCCAATCTTAAGGGGGGATGTTAGGTATAGTTAAGATTGTCTAGAAAAAGACAAAATATTTTTAGAAGTCTTCCAAAGAACATTGCAAGTTATTTAGAAAGGAAGAAGCTTCAAGCTGTTCTAGAAAAGGACTTTCCAAGAAGAAGCTTCCAACTATTCTAGAAAGGAACATTATAGGATTTTAGAGTTATCTAGAAAGTCAGAAGCTTCCAGGCTTCAAAGCTTCTGTAGCTATATATATGTAATTAGAGACAGCTGCTAGATACAACATTTTGGATGTAATGCAAGCTAGATAAATATATTTCTAAGTTATCTAACTCTATTTTGCCATGTTTTCTCTCAGTCTATTATTGTTGTTCTATTTTTTATTGTCTTGGGGTTGTTTTTAAAGGAGCGCCCACCCTTGTCTTTTGCAGTTACTTGAAGCCGCCACTCCAAAGCACAATGAAGACCACAAAAAATGCAACCAATATGTGACCTTCACAATGAAGAAAGGAGACTGAAAATAAAACAAAATGATGGAATCAGCCAGAGACAACAACAACTGATAATCTACAAATAACAAGTAGCCAAGCTAGAAGTCAAAGCGGTAATGAGGCCATGAACTCTGCCAATAGCTATAGAGCACAAAGAAACCCTCGACGACTTTAGATGGATCAAAAAATCTAGACAACTCTGAAATGATTCAATCGATCCAGAGAATCACCAATTGAGCCAATGGCAGATGTGCACAGGCCGAGAGGCCGCAGAATGTGCACCAAGCAACCTGCCAAAATACAGATTTTACCCAAAATGGGTAGATGAGTAGAGGGTTGAAAAGCCCTCTACTAAAAAAAAAAATCAATTTTTTTTACAACTTTTATGTACAAAATTGATTTCAATATAGTCCCCTAATTGTAAAGAAAATACCGAAAATTGAATCTTGAAATGGCTGAGTGCTTGATTTTGCTCAAAAACAAGAAGCATTTCATTTGCATGGCCCTGATACCATGTTAAAATGTTAGCCAAGATTTGCAAATGAAAAACAATATAAACTTGTACAAAGCATGAGCACACAAAAAGCCAAATTGATATTCAAGAGATGAAGATTATGTACATAGAGTCTTGCTTAAATAAGCAAGCAAGTGGAGGTGAGAAGGTCGTACATAACAACTGAGCAACCCTCTAAAGGTGCAACACTTGTCTACCTCAAATGACACATGTTTGAGTAAGTGGCAAGTTTGCATGAAGTAGGTGTCTCACAAATGTGAGTAGACATGTCTTCACCACATGAGGTGAGACAAACAGGTAAGAAGCTCAAAGTTGGACTTAATCAAGTGTGAAAATTAATCTCCTAAACATGCTAAAAGCTAACTAGATAGATAATGTAACTTTTCACACTAACATCCTATGATGCTAACGTTTCATTCCTACATTCTTCACCTTTAAATCCAACTAAGCTCTCGCTCTCCTCATTCCTATCAAGTTCATTTTCTTTTGTCGGCCTCCTCATATTATTCTTCGCTCCAATGGCTCTCTGGGAACCAAATTTGCATATTTTTCTCCCTCTGCTGGTTGGAGAACCCACATATCATGGATCCCTGAATACAGTGTATTTGAGGGAGGTTTTTTATATTGACTATGACAATGTAGAGTTCATTGTACGGTGCGTGCTAGGGTATTATCTTTTCTAGGATGAGGATAGGCTGGTGAAGGGTTCTAAAATAGCGTCAGACTTTCATTTCCAATATTTTTTATCTTTCTTAGGATTAGGATTACACTCATTTAATTGGTTTCGGTCTTGTACATTCGTCATTATTTAATGTAAAGAGATGACGAACAACTTTGGTGGCCTATGACTTCCAAGAAGGATCAGCTAGATTATTGGAGGTATATTTGATCAGCAACATCTTCAATCCTCTCATCATGCATCTTGTGTGTATGCAGGCCTTCAGTAGGGACTTAGAGTGGATTGTGCAAATGTCTTTAATCGGACTCTCAACGCTCACCATTTTCAGCTTCCTGAAGGGATTGTGGACAAGCCCAGAGAGGTCTTCAAGGTTGTCTATTTTATGTGTCTTCATGCTCCTAACATGGCTCCCGATCCTCCGAGGGCGCCAGGAACACTAGATTTTTCCCTCCCCTTTGCCATGTCGCCCCCGGAGGAACACCATGACTCAAACTCTGAGTAAAAGGTCGACTGTTACCTATTGTGTTTTTTTGTAAACTGTTATATAGGTTTGCTCTCTATGTTGTCCTATCCCGTGTAGGTGGGCATTATGTTTTTTTAAGTTTCAGAACCAGATGATGCATTCCTGGTCTATCTTTTGTATGGCTACTGTATATTCCTTAATCTAATTCACTATAGGTGCTTCGTCACTTTTTTATTAAAAATAAAATAAAATAACACTTAAATAAATAAAATAGGTCACATTTTTTAGATATATATATTTAACATATCTATACTAATTAGTTAATAACTTTAAAATTATTAGATGAACATAAATATGTTAAATAAGGGTGTGTATTTTCCCTTACACTAAATTAATAACATTTGTTAGAGTGAATACTCCATTCTACCAATCACTAATATTTAGATACAAATGAAAATTCTAAATAAAATTCCTATTCAAGGAGAAAAAAATGGTAGAAAGGCTTCTACTGGTAAACTAAAACTAATCTAGATCTGCACATTCATTCTTGAAACTATGTGCATGACTTAAGTTTGATTTATTCATCTTCGAACTAAATTTTCTAGAGCTTTACCTAGGAGAATAAATTCCCTAACAATATAGTAACTGCCCCAAAGTTATTTTTAAATACCTTTAATCTAGATGACAAAGAAAATAGAAGTGAATCAGGAAGTAAAAGTGTGCAAACTACTAAATCGTTTGGTTGTTGTAGGACTCCTCTATAGGGGTAGATCTGACCTTACTCTATAAATTAAACAAACAGATATGATACCTTTTTTAAATTTACAGATATCGAAAATTTAGTGCATCAACGGAATCATTCTTCTCCTCCAAACATAGAACTATATACTTTCATTTATCACATTTTATTTTTCTATACTTTAGAAAAATTTCATTTTGTAATATCTATAGTCACATCTGTCAATTATTGATATAGATTAATTTATGCTTATGTCTGTCCATTTTAATGGATTGTCTTAGATTATAGATATGAAGAGCTTACTTTCGTATAAACTGGTATATCATTTTTCAAACAACATTTTATCTTCTTCAAGATTCTGATCTGAAATAGTTGTCCTTATATATTTCAAACTTTTACATAAATCAATTCTAACACATTGAGAATTAGATTATCAACCAGCTTTCCTTTCAACATGAAATTACAGTGATTTCAAGAATAAAGCCATGCCAACAGGTGGCTGCACTTTTATTCAGTATTGATGGTCTACAACAAAGACGGGTGCAATTAAACATTTGTGGAGAAGGGAAACAACAATTATTTCAATCTAGTGAATGACCGAAAATGAAATGATAAGAGAAAGGAATTGTAGAAAAGAAGAGGCTTTATTTGTGTGGCGTGCCTTGTGACTACGGATTAGAAAAGAAAAACGAATATGGGTTTCAGTGGCTGTCTCTACGCTGATACTCGGAACAGCCTTCTAGGAGTGATGGCAGCAGGGTCTTGGGTCTTGACCATTGCTACTGCAGCTCGGACCTGAACCACAGTTATTTAACTGCTCCATACCTGTAAGCAGATAATTGTTTCTGGAAGGATTTAGGAGGTTATATCGAGCGGAGACATGGAGCGTAAACAGAAACAAGAGCACGACAAGCACTGTGCTTATTTTCATGCGCATCAAACTCCCCATATTAAAGGCTGAGAGCCTTTATTAAATCAATTGCAGAGGAAAATCTTTACGTTTCCACTGAATAATCGGTTAGTAGGAGAAGATAGAGATGGAATCCAATGCAATACTATGACCCATTTATAGAGAGAGCCATAAATTTAGAGCAATACTAGTAATAGTTTTTCCTAAAACGACGCATTCAAAGTCACCTGGCGTAGCGTAGACGGTGAAATTCACGAAATTTTGGCTTAAACGGGATATTTGTCTTTGACAGACTGAGTAAAAGTAAAACCCTAATTTTTAGTCTTTGCGATTCAAATTAAAGTTTTGACTTAACAATAAGGTGTTTCAAAGAAATTATTTGTCATATTAGACGTTGCAAAAATCTGTATATTCAAATTGATACCTATTTAAATGAGAAGATTGGACTAACTTATAGTACAAGGCAATGTACCATTGCATTCATTTTTTTATTTTTTATTTTGTTTGGGATGCATAAGAGAGAGAATTGCATTCAATTTTTAAATCGGGGTTTTTTTTCTAAATTTTTGATATCTATGTTCTATTTCTATTTCTTGAAAGTTGGATGATCTTGGAGGAGTTATTTTTAGGTATTATTATAAGTGTAAAAACATATCATATTGATTAATTATGCAAACAATAAAACTATAATTAATCTAAATTAAATAGAATTAAAAAATATTTGATAAATTGAAATATTTTTAAAAACTAAGTGTAAATGATAAGGTATTTAGTTTAGAGAAGAATAATAAAAAATAATATTAATGCTATTCAAAATCTATTTATCAATGTTAAAAAATTAATGTGTTTGGTATGCTCACTAGCCTGAAATTAAAAGAGGCTTGGAATTCCCTATAGGTCAATTTTGACTGGCTCGTGGTAAATCCTAAGAAGTACATATCCAACATAGCAAATAGGAGATTTTTCCAACCTACTTCATTGTAACCTCTAATACCTAAATGTGCATAAGGATGACAATATTTAAAAACATCTCTAGGGAAGTTGATAGATTTCTATGGTCAAGTTATCATAGGTTAGCCCCCTTGATACACTAGATTTATTGTCTTAGATGACTATTCAAAGATAACACTCTCAAGCATGTAGATGTCCTACATGTAAATTTGATGTGATGAGTTCCTCTTAAGCTCTAAATTGAAATGTTCCTACAATGATTTTCTCCTTGTTCAACCATGTAAATTAATTGCTTATTAATTTTTTTTCAATACCTAGACATAACGGGAAGTCATGCATATGTATACCAAATAAACTCATAATGGCTTGTCAAAATGGGTAAGAAACTTGGAATTTGAGTTATAAAAATTTGACTTGGCGTCAATCGTGAGCCCCTCAAGATCAAACTTAAGAATCACATAGTTGACCTAGGATAGGGAAATGTAAATCACACGATCAAGAATAGGTGCATGGAAGTCTAGGCTGGTAATCATGGTGAATGTGTGGAAATACATGCAAATAGGGCTAGGATAAGATCAAATGTATGGGAATATGATATAAGTAGGATTAAATGGAGAGGGCTAAGTACTAGGAAGTGATCCAAAATTAACACAAAAGAGTACCACTTGTTGATATGTAATTGTATTAAGGCATTCCATCAAAATGACCCTAAACTAAATGGGAACTAGCATGAGTATACAAAATTTACCATTAAATTTTTCCTCCACTTTGAGGTGAATGTGAATCTTACATGAACATGTATTTCAAAATACATGGACATTCTCAACCAACATGAAAAGTAAATAGATTCAGATATATCAAAATGATATCTAGTCCATGTAAAGTAAAGAAGCATTCTTGAATTCTTCATGTGTTCTCCTTGGCATGAATGTTCCATAGGGGCCTATAAAATAGAAAGAGATACATAATGAGTATCTTCTATCACACAACTAAAAATAGGCATAACTTTAAGTAAATTCAAATTTCTAGTAAAAAAATGAGAAGTAGAGAGAAAAAGGTTAGAAATTTTGCTTCTACAAAATTAATACTATATAATACATTACCCAATGGTATGCTCACAATGTGGTTCCCCTCATGGATGATAAATGTTTTCAACTAAAATGTGGTAATGTGATATACATATCTAATCCTACCATGTAATGTCATATTCTGAAGTGCAATAATGTGGTCTACTATATGGTAGTACTATGGTCCACTCAATGACAAAGATGTGGTCTACTCTATGGCATAAACATGCAATACAACTTCATTCATGTACATTGGTGTATAGGTGCACTCAAGATCCATTTAGGTACAATAAAGAGTCTTATGTAGGTATGAGTCACTATTTAAAATCTCAGCATAAGAGTGTTAGCAATAGATATACCTCCTTCAATTGATTTTATCTATTCAATGTAGGGAATTGGAGGAGAGGAAAATGATACATCTCTAATAGTGAAACTAAATAGACAAATCAAAAAAAGGAACCATAAAATAATAAAAAATAACCATTTTCCTCTCTAAATCACTAATGTCTATAGTTTTATGCCTATGCCAATTAGCTACAAGCTTGCTATGTGAGTCATACTATCAAGAATCTGAACAAGATAATTCTAGGCTCTAGCTTGCAATAGTTACCACCAAAGAATTATGATGATCAAGATAATATCCATAATTAGATAATTTTTATTTTAGAATGGATATCTAAAACTAGAATCGTAGGTAGGAAGTAGGCACTAAGCATTGAAAAAACCAAAGAAAGGACAAAAATAATCAAGAACATAATAAAATGTGTAAAAGGATCATTTGAGAGTAAAAATAGTATTTATATGAATTCAAATGTGGCAAATCCTACTTGGTTCAAAAATGATGGATGGAAATGTCAAGTGATTACTATCAGGATCCAAAGCATGGATGTTGATTTCAAGGTGAATATGACCTTAGTAGTAGGATGGATTTTTAGTGTTAATGGAAAATATGGTATATAATTGAAATGTGTGTCAAAAATTCTAGGTGATTAGCCATCCATCACACATAGTTTATTGTGGAAAAATGGTTTGGTGTAAATGATTCGTAAATAAAGAGGAGTAAATCCAACTATAGACACCTAAAATGCATTCCTATATGTTCATCGTCATTACACCAAATTCATCTTGCACCTTCCTTTCTAACGTTAACTAAATAAATTATATTTATTTAATTAATCAATTTGATTTCCCTTGTAATATTATTTAAATAAAACACATTCATTTAATTAATAAACCAAACTATTCTTCTATCATTAATTAAATAAATTTCATTTATTTAATTAATTAACTAATTTAGCCTTTCTACTAAAGTGTCAACTTTAATTGAATAAATCACATTTATTTAATTAAATCAATTATTCTTCTAGAATTCCCCTATAAATTATATAAATACATTATATTTATTTAATTCATCCAAAATCTCCTCTCAACATTAGTTGAATAAACAACCTAGGTTTAATCAGCTAATTAATCATTTGCACATTCATCCACCGTTTTGACTAAAATACTAAAGGTCAACCTTACACAAGGCTCTAAAAGGTACCTTTTTAGTCCTCGCCCTCCATCAAGAAAATCTCCACCCTCTATATCCTTCAATCTTTTTCCTAATCATGAGCACCAATCCCAAGCTTGCACTTGTAAGCTTCTCATTCTCTCTTGCAAATGGATCAACCCCCTCCATCTATTGCACAGGATCAAATCCGCACCATCCATCATCCCCATCCTAAATATATAAATCTCCCATTCCTCAATCTATTTTCAAGAATTAGAATTGGATACATAGTAAGGTCATGCTACTGGAATGATCAAGTACATCAACTCTCAACAACAACAATCATATTGAGGATATCTCATAGGCATCAAGGTTTGTGTTGGTGAGAATCTTATTTCCTTTTCACCATTTTTTTGTATTCCTTAAATAAATTGGAGGTGTTATAGGATTATTTGTATTACTTTAGTTCCTTTTTGTTCCAAATTTTAGCATGTACACATTTTGGCATGCCTAGTGTGACCATGTCTGTATCTAATTTTCACATTTACAATATTGTTTTGAGTGACTTTTATATGTTTCTCACATGCATTTGATGTTTTTCATAGTTTAGCACAAGAACTATATCAAACAACACTCTTAGTCTTAGAATATCTACACACTTTCAATGCACCTACATTTTGTCCTAACTTAAATCCTAAAACTTGGTTAGCAATGCAAGTGCTCTATGTAGTGGTGTACCTACATATCTCATAGTGCATACACACTTGATGTGGCGTATACACTCTCTGAGGTTTATCGAAATTGTTTTAGTGTAGGTACCCTACTCCATATCATATCTACACACTGAGTGGCATATACGCATTGCCTCATGGCATATGCACCCTTTGGGTTCTTTCTAATTTGTTTAGCATATTAAGATTGTGTTGTGCTGTATCTACTTGTGTTATATGCACTCTGGACTTCCAAGCATATGCACTCTCAAGATTTTCTTGGGCTATTTTAGCCTACTCAATCTATTAATTAGCATGTCTACTTTTATTGTACCATGTGCACTACTTTTTACTACATATGTTCTCTATATTTTTGCTTTTAAATGTTGGTGTATTTAGACTATGGAATATCACATGCATTTTTCTCATAGGATATGTGCTCTATTTCTCAACATTTCTAATCTCAAGTTGCTTGTGTGATTTTTTATTAGTTTATGCACTTTGTGGAACAATTTATATGCACCATGTGTAGCATTTATGCTCTGTGTAATAGTGTATTCACTTCTCATTAGGATTTTTCTTACTATAACCCTAATCCTTGCAAGTGAGTATCTTGATTGTTTGTGCTATTTATTGACCCTTTATTGTAAGTTCACTTGTTAAAAGATAAATTATGGCATGAAATTACTAATGTGTGGGTTGTAGGTTTGTTTGATGAAGAAGCAATATTAGACCCCTTTTGTGTGTTTTCATCATTTTATTTTAATATGAATTAACATTTTTTATTGACTAGTGCAACCAAGGGTGTGTATGCTCCTCCCTCTTACCATAAGGTGACCTTAGGAATCAAAATCATCCCATGCTCACATTCATCTTCACATCTCAGATTAACATTTTCTAAGATACTAAACTTTCTTGTTGTGTTTGTATGATAAAGGTTGTGTATTCTTTCCCTCATATGACAAGGTGATCTTTGGAATCAAAAATATCCCTTTATTCACTTTTGATACCCAAAAAAAGCTAGTTGGCATGTATGCTCCTTCCTCACGCCGCAAGGCAATCTTTGAAATATTTTTTTTTTAGTTTTTATTTATTTATTTTTAGTGGACCTAGCTTGGATTTCATCACCAAGTGGTGACCCAAACTCACGTGTTGTGGTGGGCTCTACAAATTAGGGAGAGAATTGAAAGACTCTTCCTTCAAGATACATTTTTCATTCAACTAATCTTTCAAATAAATTTATAGCTTACAAAGTCATGGAGGAGAGTGGGTTACCCTCTTGTACCAAGCCTTTAGACATACACCTTCTTTAACCAAATATTATCCTCATATGCTTTTAGGTATATCAAGGATATCGCTTACAAAGCCACTTGCTCAACCTAGCTAGAGAAACCTTTTTCCTTTTGTAACTTATGATGCATTAGTAAGTGGTTAGCCCCAATAATTTACTCACCATGTACCTTTGGAACCAAAATAGTAGGCCACAAACAAATAAAAATGAAATTGTGGTTAACACTCTAAGATCATGGGCCAATACTTGTTCACAACTAGGTTGAAGTATATTCATGAGCTCATATGATGAATAATCCCACTTGTCTAATTAGGGTGTTCATGTGCTTACGTTTTTTACACCTTGTGTGTAACCCATCAAAAACATTCCAAAAATCTAAACAAAGTAAAAAAAAATCCTCAAAAAGCCAAAGTTTAAAAATCAACAAAATCCAAAATCTCGACTCCATGTGACATCCAAAAGTCCTGCATCCTAAACTCAATACACCTAAGATCCTCAATCTTACAAATTGAATCCAAAAATCCAAAAATCAAAAGTCAAACCCAATTCAACAATCCCTCAAATCAAACATCATCCATAAACCAAGACCACTTGTAAAATTTAATCAAACCCCAATTCCAAAATCAAAGAAACCAACCTAAATCTCAATGTAATTCCTACCCTTGTGGTTGCCTAATGTGATTTTTGATTCCTATGGTATATGCTATGTTAAGTGCTTTCTTGTGTATTATGTGATTCTAGTGCTTTGAGGCATTGCACTGAGCTTGTCAATGAGGTCTATTGTGTTGAACACCTAGAATACTGAGAGGAAGGGGATGAATCAATATTCTTTTAAACCATTTACATATCAAACATTTAATCCATTCAACATATTTAATTGTAGTAAGGGAAATTAAACATAAAGAAAACAACCACAACTCATAACACATGAACATCAGATTTACATGGAAAACTCAAGAACGGAAAAACTATGGTGAGGATTAACTCACAATATAAAGTAGTATCAACACTAAATTACAAAAGGCTCACTATCAGAGGGCTCACTGCCTAGAAGAAAGGCTCACTACTAAAAGGCTCACTACCCAAGGACTCACTATCCTGAAAGAAAGAGATAGAAAAGGTGGCTTACTGCTAGAGTTGAACTATTATAATTGCATCTAACATATGCATGGAGTACAGTTCTAATGAATCTCAAAGTAACTAAATAATATTCATCACACTGTTCTAAAATACCAGGCTCTACTGCTCTGCATTCATTCAATTCACTTCCACAGGCGCTTGTCTCATGACATATTTACTCACACTATTATTCACATCACATTCCTAACACTCACCCACAATCTCGATCCCTTGACACTTATTTATATTGTCTTCAACCTTGACAACATTGTCCAAGGTTGGCATCACATCTTAACACATAACATTCAAATTACGTTTGGACCTAAACATTCCTACAGTGGAAAGGAATGAAGTTAGACCACAACACATCTTAGCTCAGACATAAATTCATCCAAGCATGCCACTTTACACTTTCACAATCGCCGGAGCACCTCCACAATAGTGTAAACACCCAAGGTCGGCCAAACCTATGCTAACACAATGAACTTTTAAGTACACACTTCCTCAAACCCAAAGATGACTCACGAACCACATGCAAGGATTCAACACAATCTAGACTATTCCATGAACATCCTAAAACATCCTAAAATCCAACAAATTCCTCTGCAACAACTTTCACTTATCGCACATCCTTATCCTGTTTATTCAGTATGCTTAACTGTCTCTGTCATACACTGTATATCTAGAAATTGACTTAAAGAGCACCAAACCTTGAACAAATTCAACAGAAGAAAGATATAAACCTTAGAAGCCCAATTCTAGAACTGTAAGACCTAAAACCTCTTTGCAGAGAAATGAGAAGCAAAGACATTTCTCCTAGACACCTCTGCAACACTCAGAAACACAGTCTTCACACTGGTGAAGACATTGCTCTCTCTCCCCCTTTGACATCAATGGCAAAGGGAGACACACCATTTCTTTCAGTCTTTGTAGGTCTCAGCATTCTGCTTTTTCTAGGTAATTGCCAATATACAAACCCTCGTAACTTCTCATGCAAAGTGAGTGAGAGGTTGAAACCTTAGATATATCATGTCACTTCATATGATAAGTTGACATTAGAACCACATGGCCAAATATGCAACTGCGGAGGAATACAAAGCATTCCATCACCCTGCTGGGAATACCTTTACATAACCAACACTATCTACAAGCTTATCAATAGAAAAACAACCTTCCAATCTACAAATCCTCATGAAACTTAGAACACACATAATGTGACACTTTATAAATCTATGTTCCAAACCACAGTGGCTAAACATTAGTATGATGCAAGTGCGGAGCAATCTTCCAGACAGTCTTCAAAAGAGTAGTCATCCTGAAACAGAGACAAATACCAACATCTGGAGGCCAAATCTTCTTTATATCAACCCATGCATCTTATTTATAGTAACATATCTTGTCTTCTCAAGAATTCAAACTTAACTCTGCATTGATTAGGACATGACATCCAACCATGAACTTTCCTTCTTCTTTAGGAACATAACATATCATCTTTTGGCAACCTTCATGGTAGCCTCAACAACTTTTCTCACCTTGTGACATTAATACATACTATGTTGACATCGAGGACAACACATATGGCCAACAATCTCCCTTTTAGATTCTCTCCTCTTTTGACATCAAGGACAAGGGGATTCAGTACCTACCTATTCTCCCCCTTTGATTAACACTCATTTGTCTACAACCTTTCTCTTGCAAGCCCCCCTATCATCAGTCACCACTACCTGCTCCCCCTGAGAGGTAGCCATAATCAGTCTAGGTTAAAGATGTGACATGAACTCCTCCTAGATAGATGCATCACTATGCATCTTTAGCAATTACCCCTAACTTCTGTTGAAAATCCTTAAAAGTGTCTAAGAGCTTTTGTCAAGTTGTCACTATAACTGTCACTTTCATTCTTAGAATCAAATGTCCTAGCCTTTTTAATTCTTCTTGTCACAGTCATGCTTTGAATTATTTTTCTTACTTGATCACTCCTTCCTCCTTTCACTATCAAGTTCACTCTCAGAGTCTAAATCATCATAGACATCTTTCTTTAGTTTTCATAGGTCATCTTAGGTTCTAAGAATTTAGGATCAACTTCTTGATCAAGTTCATGTGTTAACTGATCTTCTTGCTCTACAAGATCCAATTCAACAAGTACAGTTAGATAACCCACAAACTTACGATTTGCAAAAAAGGCCTTCAATCAAAGCTATACTCATTTGTCAATTTCTCCTTCCTGAAACTGTTTCCCAGATAATTCTTCCATCATGTCTTTCATTGGTTCTCATACTTCAAGTTTCCATTTGAATGGTTGTGCAAGAAGAGCCTAAATCAGACACTTGAAGACCACTTGCTTTGAAACTATTTGTTCACTAACCCATTGATATTCTTTTTAAAGGGCATTCCAAGTCATGCACTAATATTCCACAGTGTTCTTGTCATGCACATTGACACCCTCACTTCTTCCAACACCCTTCTCTATCCCTCTTACAACACCTTCATCATTCCCATTCTGTGATGGACTAGAAATATTCACTTCCACTTCTTCTTAGTCCCTCTTGTTTCTAGAAACCCCTTTTTCACTAATTTCATGCTTATGTCTATCACTTGGCTCCTTGTGAGATCAAATTTCTTAGATTCTTACCTTAATTTACCATAAATGCGTTATCTAACAAACCTATCAAACCTTTTACTGTACACATGATCATCTTCAAATTCTTCACAAACTTTTCGATTAGGAGATTTTCTACTGCAAACTTCACCAAATGATTAAGCATGTCAACCTTCATCTCATATCTTTTTGTTGAGGCATCATCACCATTCCTTTGGTAGGGGGTGAAAGATTTCCATTAAAGATCCCCTAAGGCAAAGCTCTCATCTTAGTTTCTAGTGGAAACATCTGCATCGGATGTTGGTATAGGCTCACCATTAACCTCTATTACTTCCTTCTTTTTCCAAATCTTATTCATTTCCCTCTTGGTCTCTATCAAATCAACCTTTTGTACTAGTTTATTCTTCTCTACTAGATTATCCTTATTCATGTTTCTACTTCTATAGAGCTTAGAACTATGTCTAGATCTACTACAATTGTAGCACACAACATTCCTCTGACTAGTATTTCTTCCAATCATTTTGGATCTACATTGATTACCTTTATTTCCAAATCTATTGCATGTATAACAGCAACCATTGAAAGATTGAACCATTATATCATTATTATAGACATTCCTCATTTGACTTCTGCACTCACTAGCTCTATGTCCCATCTTATTGCATGCATAACATCTAATAGAGTTCTGACTCACTTTACCTTTGCTTTCAGCAGCTCTATGACTAATTTTATTGGATGTAAAGTATTGACCAGAGAGAGATGGAATATTTTAATTCCTTGTATTTCTACATTCTATTTCTTTGTGTCCATACTTATTGCAATAATGACAAAAACCATTGAAAGATGGGTACCTCTAAGTATTTGGTTGTCTGACCGGAGGTCTTCTAGCTTTATTCTTTTGATTCTAGATCTGTTTACCATTGTTCCTCTAATTTGAATTCTAATCTAATTTTGAAATTTGAACTTTTTCAAATCATAAACCCTCTTTGTCATTTGAACCTTTTTCTCTTGTAGTCATTTCATCAAGCTTTGCAGAACTCATCTTAAACTTGTCTTCATGCATCCTTGCCTTCTCTAGATTAGATCTTAGATTTTTAACTTCCTATTCAAGCCTTGCACATTCTTCTGATTTTCTTTTCACTACTACATAATTAAGACTTTCCCTAATTCTTGTCTTCTCCTTAGCTTACACTTTCAAACCATTGATAGATTCATTTACTTGCTTCAATTATTCACTGACTTCCTTATTCCTTTCTTTAAATTTTTTGACTTTCTCTCTCAATTTTCTGATGCATTCATCTGCTTCTCTGACACTTTCCTTTAGGTCTAAGATTTCACTTTCAGTCCTTTCAAGATCTTCAAGAGTAGCACTGAGTTCTCTATCTTTGTCAAGTATGTAGTCTTCTCCAATGTATTTAGTAGCAAGAATCTCTTCCAAAGGAATAGGTAATCTTCTACCACCCATGTGTTCAATCTTCAAGATCTTCCTTGAGTGGTTAAGCTTCTTCCAAAAAACTTGGCTCTAATACCAATTGTTGAAGACCTAGAATATTGAGGGGATGGTGAATTAGTATTTTGTTAAACCATTTACATATCAAACATTTAATCTATTCAACATATTTAATTGCACTAAGGGAAACTAAACATAAAGCAAACAACCACAACTCATAAAACATGAACACCAAATTTACATAGAAAACCCAAGAAGGGAAAAACCATGGTGAGGATTATCTAACAATATAAAGTAGTATCAACACTGAATTACAAAAGGCTCACTACTAGAGGGCTCACTGCCTAGAAGAAAGGCTCACTACCAGAGGGCTCATTACCTAGAAGAAAGGCTCACTGCCAAAAGGCTCACTACCCAAGGACTCATATCTTGAAAGAAAGAGATAAAAAAGGTGTCTTGTTGCCAGAGTTGAACTGTTATAGTTGCATCTAACATATGCATGGGGTATAGTTCCAATGAATCTCAAAGTACTGAAACAATATTCATCATATGGTTCTAAAATACCTAACTCTACTGCTCTACATTCATTCAATTCACTCCCACACGCACTTGTGGCATCACACATTTACTCACACTGTTATTCACAACATATTCATAGTACTCACCCACAATCATGATCCCTTGATACTTATTTATACTGTCTTCAACCTTGAGAACATTTTCCAAGGTTGGCATCAAATATTAACACAACATTCAAATTAGGTTTGGACCTAAACATTCCTATGGTGGAAAGGAATGAAGGAAGACCACAAAACATCTTATCTTAGACCTAAATTCATCTAAGCATGACACTTCACACTTTCACAATCACTGAAGCACCTCTGTGAATAGTGTAAACACCTAAGGTTGGCCAAACCTGTGTTAACACAATGAACTTTTAAGTACACTCTTCCTCAAACCCAAAAATGACTTGTGGACCACATACAAGACTTCAACACAATCTAGAGTATTCCACGAACATCGTGAAACATCTTGAAACCCAACAAGTTCCTCCACAACAACTTTCATCTACCACACATCCTTATCTTATTTATTCAATATGCTTAACTATCTCTATCATACACTATATCTCTAGAAATCAACTTTCGGAGCACCAAACCATGAACAAATTCAATAGAAGAAAGATATAAACCTTATAAGCACAATTAAATAACCACAAGACCTAAAATATATTTGCAGAGAAATGCAGAGAAAAGACATTTCTCCCAGACACCTCTGCAGCACTCAGAAACACAATCTTCACACTGGTGAACACAACTTCCTCTGTATAGTGAACTGGAGCACCAAATTTGGAATAAAACATCTCTGAACAACATATCCAAATTGAATATACAAATCTTTAATATAGAAGAAATATAGAACAAAACTTGAACACAACTTTGTATACTAGAACACATCTTCAACACACTATTTCCATTAATAATCAAATTTTCTCAAAAAGCACTTGAAAACCAACAAATAGAAACATATTCTCAACATCTTCAGTACCTCTTCAAGGCAACTAAATCATCTTCAGCAAGGCAACTCAACCAACTTGCTCATACGATTGCAACAACTTCATCTCTGCTCAACCAACCTCATCTCTATTCAACCAATTGATATAGTTGACACCGATGACAATACAAGCTTGTTGACATCAATGATAACACCGATTGCACATACTTACAACATATTGTGCCATCAAGGGGTTCTAATGGTGTATTCTAGATTCCTTTGTGGAGTTGTTTTGTATGGCCACCAAGGTGTTTCTTATGAGGGTTTGAATTGGCATGAGATTATGACTAGGCATTGTGGACAAGCATATGTTGTGCTTGTGTATGTTAGATCATTGCATTGTTTAATATTAACTATTTTTACTATACTTATTATAGTTGTGATTATTATAATTGCTTCAACATAATGAAATAATGTTGATTATGCATCTTGTTCCTAGGTCATGCTAGTCATAGATTATTTACAGTGGGTATGGTGATTTTATATGATATTATGATTTATGCCACATTGGGGTGGATTATGTTGATTTGGCTATTATATATGGAGAAGGTACATCTAATGTTTGACTTGAGTGTGCAGGTACAAGGTTATTTCTGTGGAAATAGTAGTTATATATTGGAGATGGTCATCTTTGGGTAAAACATGTGTGTGTTAACCTCTATCTCACTTGATTTGAGTGTGAGATGAGTCTTGTTCATGTAAGAGCATCCCTAGTTCAAGACAAATCTTGTATTAACTAAAAATATTTGCATTTCATTTTTGTTTCTATCATTTTCCCAGTTTAGTATAGCGAGTTCTGTCAGTAGCAATTTTAGTAGATTTGTTTGCATTCTACCATAGATTCATTTTAGACCTTGTGGAGCTGGACTTAGCATCTAGACATATTCATGCACATCATATCCAAAATTTAGATCATATGGATTAGTTTTCGAAAAGATATCGCTATTAGAAGATTGACTATTTTCTCAAAATAGAGCATTCAGATAGTCTCAGACAATCAGTTAAAGGAGAAGACCTGTAGAGTACTTCCATGACCTATGGAGCTAAATGGAATATCATTCAAGATATTTTGGAACTTGGCCAACCTTCCCTATGATCTTCATGTTGTTTCATTTAGTTGCAGAGGATTTCCATAGGTTTTGGGATGACCTATCCATGTACACACGTTACATCTCTTTCATTGGAGTTTGTAATCTGTTTGGTTGACATAGAGGAATATTGTGATATAAAGATGATATATGATCATGTAATAGATGCCTACGAAGGTAGTTAGCATAATTCACAAGCTAGATAGTTCAATTTTTTTGTATCTAGCATTTCAAAGCTATATCTGGAGCATATATTGCAATTGGAGAATCAGGCTTGTGATCCTTAATCTATAAGCCCGCATGTTGCTAGCATGTTTGTATTTGAATCTATGATATACTGAATGACTAAATCTGCATTTGTATTCTATAATTGAGTTGCTTTCATTGTGTTTACTCTTACTGTGTGGTCTGGACTATTCACCTTGTGGACCCTCCTAGCTGTGACTACACCAAGTGGTATTAGAGCGAAGTTTGAATCCATTGGGAGAGAAGTGAGTGAAATTTGTAAAAGAATTCTATAAGATCTTTCTATGAGTAGATTGTCGAATCTAAGGCAAACTACTTGTGTTGTCAACTAATTACCGATTGTGAGGTAGTTGTCACCTTATAGCCCATCGCCAAATTTGAGGCAGTTACACTTGATCCTCGGAAGAGATGCCATTGAGGAGAATACCTGCTACTAGTAGTATGGCTAGAAGAATGAATGAGATGATGGAGATGATGTAAATAATGTGAGTTCAATTAGATCTTGTTGAAGAAGATCCAAGAAGAGGAATTACACCTAGACCTAATGTCAAAAGTGATGATGATGAAGAATTTCAATCCATTGATCAAAATGAAGAAACCCTAGAAGAAGAAGAAGAATCAGATCAAGGGAAGATGTTCTGATCTATTTCAAAGATTGGGAGAAGACCTAGAGTTGATGTACCAAATTACACTAGAAAATTTGATTCCTAAGGAGTTGATTGATTTGATAATTGACCTAGAAGAATACTTTGAATATGAAGAAATTAAAGATCTAGAGAAGGTGAAATTTGCAAAGACTAAGTTGAAAGGACATGCTGCTATTTGGTGGAAAGAAGAATAGTTGGATAGGAACAAAAGAGGAAAAGAGAATATCATAAAGTGGGATGGAATGGTGAAAAAGTTGAAGAATTAGTTTATACTTGCTGACTATGAGTTGAAATTGTTGAAGAGATTGCAGAACTTGAGACAAAAGGAGAAATCTGTGAAGGAGTACACTGAAGAATTTCATAAGATGATCACAAGGATAGGACATAGTGAAGCAAGAAAGGAGAAAAGAGAAAGATACATCAATGGACTGAGATTGAAAATTCAAGAAGAACTGAGTTTGGCAAGGATGACAACATTGGAAGAAGCATATCAATTTTCCTTGAAAGTTGAAGAAAAGTTGAACAAGAAGCATGAGCAGAGACAGAGAGGAAGAGGAGGTAAATTTTAGAGAGGTAGAACATTTTCTAGAGGAGAAAGATCATTTGTGGAGCAGAGAAGACAATATAACACATTCAAGAAGGAAGACCGAGATAGCAGTTCATACCAGACAAATGACAGAACTTTCTACCATAGAGGAAACCCTAATTCATATCAGAGTGAAGGATATAGAAGAGATGGAAGAGGAATTGATAAGATAATGTTTAGAGGAACCTATTTTAAGTGCGGAGGTGAAGTACATAGAGCATTTGAATGTCATCAAGGAAGTACAAGCAAGAAGATAGAGAATAGTGGAAGAGAAGCTTTGGTAGATGAAGAAACTACTGGATCACCTAGTTTAGTTGGTAAAACTAAGAAAAGAGAATCACTTGTCATGAGGAGAGCACTATTTCAAGCAATGACTAATGAGGAACCATTGCAGATGAAAAGTTTTTTTTGGACCAAATGCAAATCAGGAGGTAAATGTTGTAAAGTTGTACTTGATAGTGGTAGTTTTGATAACTTGGTTTTAGAGGAGATGGTAACTAAGATGAAGCTGGAAAGATTGAAACACCCTGAGCCATATCAAATAACATGGATTTAGGATGATCATAAGGTAACGGTGAGTGAACAATGTTTGGTAAAATTTCATATTAGATCTTATCATGATGAAGTATTGTGTGATATTATGCCTATGGATGTATGTCATATTTTGTTGGGTAGACCATGGCAGTATGATAGAAAAGCTATACATGATGGGAGAAAGAACACCTACACTATAACATCAAATGGGAAGAGAATAAATTTGATTCCTTTGGAAGATGAACCTAAGAGTGAAGTATATGGGAATGCTAGAATTTGTTTGGTTGATGGAAGGAAATTTCTAGATGGTTTGAGACATGAGAATATGTGTTATGCTTTGATTCCTAAGAAGCTTGAAAACCTAAAGATATAGACTGAAGAATCACAACTAGAGGGGATAACTGAGTTTCTGACAGAGTATGAAGACATCATATCAGATAATGTACCTAAAGGATTTCCACCAATCACGAGTATCAGTCATCACATGGATCTTATACCTGGAGCTAGTTTACCTAACAAAACAACACACATAATGACACTAGCAAAGAATGAAGAATTGAATAAATAGATACAAGAACTGTTGAGGAAAGGTCTGATCAGAGAAAGTTTAAGTCCTTGTGTAGTACCTGCAGTGCTAGCATTGAAGAACAATGGAGAATGGAGAATGTGTATAGACTCTAGAGCAATCAACAAGATCACAGTTAAGTATAGATTTCCATTGCTTAGGATGGATGACATTATGGATTGTTTGAGTGGAGCAAAATATTTCACAAAGATAGACTTGAAGAGTGGATACCATCAGATCATAATCAGAGGAGATGGATGGAAGACTTCTTTTAAGACAAATAAAGGATTGTATGAGTGGTTAGTAATGCCTTTTGGATTGACAAATGCACCGAGTACTTTCATGAGATTGATGAATGAAGTTTTGAATAAATTCTTGGGTAAGTTTGTTATCGTATACTTGGATGATATTATGATTATCATTAAGACAAAAGAACATTTGTGGCACCTGAGACAAGTATTGTAGAGATTGAGAGAAGAGAAATTGTTGATAAACATGAGGAAGTGTAGTTTCATGAATGAAGAATTTGTATACTTGGGATTTGTGATTTTTGCAGAAGGATTGAAGATGGACCTTGAGAAAGTTAAAGAAATTATTGAGTGGCCTACACCTGAGAGCATTGGAGAAGTCAGATCATTTCATGGATTAGCTAGTTTCTACCAAAAGTTCATCAAAATTTTAGTTTAGTATGTAACCCTATGATAGAGACAATTAGAGGTGATAGAAAGGACTTTAAGTGGATATTAGGAGCAAATAAGAGTTTTGAACTATTGAAACAAAAAGTGACTTAGCAATTTGTGTTAGCATTACCAGATTTCAATAAGGTATTTCAAGTAGATTGTGATGCAAGTGGAAATGCAATAGGAGTAGTGTTAAGTCAAGAAGGTAGACCTGTAGCATATTTCAGTGAGAAGTTGAATGTTGCAAGAAGAAGATATTCAGTTTATGATGAGGAGTTTTATTCCATAATTCAAGCCTTGAAGAAGTGGAGGCATTATTTGTTGCCTAAGGAGTTTGTGTTGTATATAGATCATCAATCTTTGCAATATTTGAACAATTAAGGAAAGTTGAATCAGAGACATATGAGATGGGTAGAGTTTATGCAGAGTTGTAGTTTTGTATTGAAGCATAGGAGTGGGAAATCAAACAAGGTTGTAGATGTATTGAGTAGAAGAAGGAATTTGCTGACAAAGATGAGAGTTGAAGTGTTAGAATTTGAAGAATTGAAGAACATGTATGAGGAAGATCTTGATTTTGTAGAACCTTGGAAAGCATGTAAGGAACCTATTGTGACAGATAGGAGTAAGTGGTTGGATTACTTCAATTAGGAAGATATGTTGTTCAAAGCAAATCAATTAGGCATACCTAGGAGTTCAATGATAGATAATATGATAAAAGAGAAGCACAGTGGTGGATTGGCAGGATATTTTGGAATTGACAAGAGAGTGGCTTTAGTAAGTGAAAATTACTTTTGGCCTCAGATATATAAGGATGTTAGGAAGTTTGTGCAAAGTTGTAGAATATGTCAAGTTAAAAAAGGAAGTAGTCAGAATACTAGACTGTACAAATCTTTGATAGTACCAGAGAGACCTTGGGAAGACATAAGCATGGATTTCATAATGGGATTTTTGAAGATACATAGAGGACATGAGTCTATATTTGTAGTGGTGGATAGATTTTCACAGTGATTGTGAGATTCCATGGATTGCCTAAGAGCATAACTTCAGACAGAGATACGAGATTTATTGGATACTTTTGGAAGACACTTTGGAAGAGGATGAAGATAGATTTGAAGTTCAATTCAGCATTTCATACATAGACTGATGGATAGACAGAGGTAGTAAATAGGAGTTTAGGTAACTTGTTAAGATGTTTGGTTGGAGAGAAGGCAGGAAATTGGGATTTAATTCTATCATAAGCAAAGTTTGCATACAATAATTCCATGAATAAGAGCACAAGAAGAACACCATTTGAGATTGTGATAGGAACTAACCCTAGAGGAATAGTAGAGTTGAGAGATTTTAGTATGGAAGAAAAGAGGAGTACAAAAGCAGAAGAATTTGCAGGACACATGGAGATAGTGCATAATCAAGTTAAGAAGCATTTCGAGGAAATGAACAGTAAGTATAAGGAGCAAGTAGATTACAAGAGGAGACAAATAATTTTTAGTTGGAGATGAGGTAATGGTTTACCTGAGAAAAGAAATATTTCTATTTAGGACATATAACAAGTTGAAGATGAAGAACTTTGGACCATGTAGGATACTCAAAACGTTTGATTTAGGAAATGCATATGAAGTGGAGCTATCAGAGGCATTGGGTATATCACCTATTTTCAACATTGCAGACCTACATCAGTACATCACAAAGAAGACTTAAAGAAGACTTGAAGAATTAAAAAAGACTTGAAGAAACGGTTGATAACTAAGAGGGGGGGTGAATCAGTTATCCTTAATTCACTTTCAATTCAAACACAGAAATCCACATTGTTAATCAATAGCATAGTAATTAATCATTCATGAGAGCATAAGACATAAACACCAGAGCAGATACACATTAACACATGAAACACCAAGATTTTGACGTGGAAAACCTAGTTAAGGGAAAAACCACAGGGTGATTAACCCAAGGATTATTCTCTATTAGAAGAATAAGAAAACTGGATGGCACATGCCAATTAGGGCTCACTGCCCAAGCACACTGCTCACAAGGAGGCACACTGCCTACAAGAGACACACTGTCTACAAGATAACAAGTATTACAAACTTGAACTGGTGAATGACATCTTTACCATGTCTGGATCAGTTCCATTTAAGCCCGAGACGCTTCTGCTCTGCCTTTCGTTCTTTCGCTATGCCACACTCATCTGCTACACCACACCCTTCAAAATGAATTCACAAACCTTTATTTATACAAGGCATCGACTTAGGAACAATCATCTAAGTCAGCAATCATCCACAAGAACATTCGCAAGATAAATAACTCATCCGGTCAGCCAGCCTGAACAAGAACATCTTCATCCAGAAGTGTATCTCCAATTTCGGGCTCTAACACTAATGCAGACCGACAACACATTCTCAACATGATCCAAGAACCTACACAGGCTTGCCTGAATGACCAGGTACATCCACACTTCCTCCACTTACTAGAATTCTTTTCTTCTTCATCCGAAACTTCAAGAACACAGCCTATCGCAACTGTCATACTGAACAAGGTTCTTCCGAGCCTCCAAACTATGAGCAAATCAAGATGACACATCACAAGGACATCCCAAACACTCCTTGCAATTCACAGAATAGGACAATGCACTTCCGGATCTCACCGAACCTTTTTGTAACATTCTGTCGCTCTGGAGCATCTCCCGGAACTGGTTCTACTTGATCGATCACAACTTCTTCAGATCTTCATGTAGACCTCTGAAATCTTAACTGGAACATCTCAAGACTCATATCTACAAACCCTTTAATCCACATCGTCTAATCTGCAACCTATTGAGTACTTTGCCTTCTTCTCATCACTGTTCTTCACTGTTCTTGATTGAGACTATTTTTCTCAATATCCTCAGCACACATCTCATCCAATCCTTCTCATCAATGCAATATGAGTATGTTGACATCAATGACAACACTGATTAACCTCATACTTGCAACAATCTCCCCCTTTGTTATTGATGGCAACATATGATGTGAAAAACCATCAAGACAAGAACTTCTCCTTTCTGTCACAGCTCCCCCTATCAGCAACAACTCTTCACATGTCTTCTCTTGCTTTACTTCTCCCCCTTTGATCATCAATCACTTGTTTTTCACATGTCTTCTCTCCCCCTTTGACATCAATGGCAAAGGGCACATACTTGCAATTCTAACACATCAGCATCATACCAGCTGCTCCCCCTTACTAGTAGCTCCCCATCATCAATCAGGATCACAAGATATGACTATGATATCCACCAGACTGATGCACATCAGTGCATCCTAGTTCATCACTGGAGGGGCCATGACCCCTAACTTCTCCCTGAGATACTCAAAAGATTCCTTGGGAAGAGGTTTAGTAAAAATATCTACAAGTTGATCCTTGGAGGGCACATACTCCATTCTGACTTCACCCTTGTTCACTTGTTCTCTCAAAAAGTGAAATTTGATAGATATATGCTTGGTCTTAGAATGCAATACCGGATTCTTAGAAATATTTATTGCACTTGAATTATCACAAAAAATCGTGATAGGCTCCTCATATTCTACTTGAATATCTCTTAGCATCTACTTCATCCACAAAAGTTGAGTGCAACTACTTGCTGCTGCAATGTATTTTGCTTTTGTTGTAGATAGGGATATTGCTTCTTGTTTCTTGCTTAGCCAAGAAACCAACCTTTTTTCCCAAAAGAATGCTCCTCCACTTGTACTCTTTCTATCATCCACATCTCCTACCCAATCTACATCTGTATATGCATGAAGAGAAAAGTCATGATCTCTACGATACCATAAGCCATACTCAACTGTTCCTTTCAAGTACCTAAAGAGTCTTTTAATTGCCATGACATGAGATTCTCTTGGATCAGCTTGGAATCTCGCCACAAGACCAACAGCCTGCATTATATCTAGTCTAGTCTGAGTGAGATACAATAATCCACCAATCATTGATCTATACTTTGTCTGATCTATCTTAGGAGAGTCATCATCTTTGCTCAACTTACATCTTGTAGCCATGGGAGTGTTCATTGGCTTTGAATCTTCCATTCCAAATTTCTTCAATAGTTCTTTCATATATTTGGTCTGAGAGATAAAGATTCCTTTCTCTGTCTGAGTAATTTGTAGACCCAAGAAGAAATTCATTTCACCGAGCATTGACATTTCAAACTCACTTTTCATTTGGTTTGCAAAGGTTTTACACAAACTATCTCTTCCTCCAAAGATGATATCATCAACAAATACTTCAACAATCAAGATGTTTTCATGATCAATTTGGAAATATAGGTTACTATCAGCAGTACATTTGTTGAAACTAATCTTCAAAAGATGTTTGTCCAACCTCTCATACCATGCTCTTGGGGCTTTCTTTAGACCATACAATGCCTTCTTTAATTTGCAGACCATATCACCATGCTCTGATAACTGAAATCCATCCGGTTGTTCAATGTACACCTCTTCTTCTAGGTCACCATTCAGGAAAGCAGATTTGACATCCATCTGATACACTTTGAAATCTTCAAAGGTAGCAAATGCAAGAAATAGTCTGACGGCTTCAATTCTTGCCACCGGAGCAAAGGTTTCCTCAAAATCAATCCCTTCTATTTGAGAGTAGCCTTTGCAGACTAATCTGGCCTTATTTCTAATTACTTCACCAACTTCATTTAGTTTGTTCTGGAAGACCCATTTGGTTCCAATCACATTCTTGTTTCTAGGTCTAGAAACAAGATCCCAAGTGTGATTTTTCTCAGTTTGCATTAATTCTTCTTCCATTGCTTTTGTCCAATTTTCATCATTACATGCTTCATTTATTGTCTTAGGTTCAATCTTTGAAATCAGACAACATTCATCTGAATTTTGAGCAACATTCCTTCTAGTTTGTACACCTATGATCTGATCTTCAGAGTGGTTCAGTCTTACATAACTTGGAATTTTGGGAGTTTCTTGCACTTCTGCTTCTTGATCATACTCATTCAGACCCGTCTCTTCTTCCTGATTTATCAGATCAGTCTGAATCTAACTTTCAGGAGAGGATGGGGCACCTTGACCAGAACATCATTCTGATCATCTTCATCATACTCATAAAATCTTGAGGGCTTCTCAATACCTTCATCAACCTTCACATTTGTGCTTTCTATCATCTTTCTCAGTCTCTTATTGTAACACCGATATTCTTTGCTTTGAGTGGAGTAACCCAAGAAAATTCCTTCATCACTTCTAGCATCAAACTTTCCTAGATCTTCATCTCTTTTGATATAACACTTGCTACCAAATACTCTAAAATATCTCACAGTAGGAGTGATGCCAAACCAAAGTTCATAAGGAGTCTTACTTGTATTGCTTCTGATTTGAACTTGATTGAGAGTGTAGACTGCAGTACTGACAACTTCTTTCCAAAACATCTGGGGAACATTTGCTTCCATCATCATTGTCCTAGATGCTTCCTTGATGGTCAGGGTCTTTCTTTCAACCACTCCATTCTACTGTGGAGTCCTAGGAGTAGACAACTGTCTCTTTATACCATGCTTCTCATAGAAGTCTACGAATTCACCAGATGTGAATTCACCACCTCTATCAGACCTTAGACATTTCAGTTTCAATCCGGTTTGATTCTCTACCATAGCCTTGAAGATTTTGAACTTATCAAAAGCTTCTAATTTCTCTTTCAGAAAGGTAACCCACATCATCTGGGAATGGTCATCAATCAATAACATGAAATATCTATCACCTTGCATACTCTTGATTCTTGTCGGACCACATAGATCAGTATGAACTAATTCCAATAATCTGGTAGAGGGTTGATCCTTTCTTTTGAAAGAGACTCTGCTCTGTTTACCTAGCTGACATTCTTTACACAAACTATTTGTAGGTTTCACCAATTTTGGAAGATCTCTTACAGCCTGAGTATTGCTTATCTTGATGATGTTATCAAAATTTACATGACACATCCTTCTATGCCATAACCAACTCTGATCAACTTGAACAAACAAACAACTTTTTTTAGAACCAACCAGATGGAAGATATTACCTTTTGTTTGAGTATCGGATGCAATCTCAGTTCCGGAGCTTTCAAAGATCCTACATCTTCCATTTTTGAACCAGAGATCATAACCTTTGACTACCAGCTGTCCAACACTAAGAAGATTGTTCTTCAATCCTTCAACATACAGTACATTACCATTTTTGCTCTTTCCATCAAAAGAGATAGTTCCCCTACCTCTGATTCTACCAGCAGAATTGTCACCAAACTTTACCATTCCTCCTTCATACCTTTCCAAATCTAAGAATTTGTTCTTATCACCTGTCATATGGTGAGAGCATCCACTGTCAATAACCCAATCATCCTTTTCTTCAACTTGGTTAGCCAAAGATCTCTCTACAACCTTATGATTGGTAGATATTGGATCTTCTTCCTTGATGGCAATAAACACCCATTCATTTCTGGATTTGTCTCCTATCTCTGATTCATCATCTGTCACTCCTTCATTATCAGCTTCTTCATGAACATAATAACAATTCTTTTGGAACCTTTGTCTGTTAGAGTTTGACCTTGTAGATCTTTCCGAACATCTTGAGGCAAAGTGACCAATCATATTGCAGTTGAAGCATTTAAAAGGTAATTTTCCTTCATACTTATCGGATCCTCTTGGCAGTCTTTTTGCAATGAGGGCTTCAAGTTGAGCTGTTTCAGCTTCTTCCTCTTCCATGTCTTTTCTTGCTTGATCAAACCAAGACAGTTTCCTTGAAGAGTTTTCTCCCAGATCAAATCTTTGTTTGCCTTTCACATAGGCACTGGCTTTGAATGTAGATTCAATCTTGGGGGATCATCTCCAAACTCAGTCATTTCAAATGCAACCAGTTTGCTAGCTAATTGCTCTCTTGTGATCGTTGTATGGGCTCTAAATTCATCAATGGCAGCAACCTTGATTTTGTAGGCAACAAGAAGGGATCTGAGAATTTTGCAAACAATCTCATTTTCATCTAGAACTCCACCAGCATTCCTAATTCCACATACCAGCTCATTTACTCTTGGCATAAAGGTAGTGATATTTTCATCGTCTGTCATCTTCAATCTTTCAAATTTCCCTTTGAGACTTTGCAACCTTGCACTCTTAACAAACTCATCTCCTTCATGTAGAAGTTTTAGTTTAATCCAAATCTCATAGGTAGTTGGTAGATCAATAACATTTGAGAGCTCTGAGTCAGTTAATGCACTTAGAAGAGCTTCTTTTGTCTGCAGATTGTTTTCAGCATCTGTGATTTCATTCAGAGTTGTCGGACCACCCTATGGAGGTACATATGCCTTTGTGACCATGGACAAGTATGCTTTTCCCATACACTCCAAGTGACATTTCATGCAACCTTTCCAGAGAGAGAAGTTGGTTCCATCAAACTTCAGACTATCCTTCTTGTATGACGACATCCTGGATCTCCTCAAGCGGTTAAGCTCTTTTTAGAGGAACTTAGCTCTAACACCAATTGTTGATAACTGAGAGGGGGGGTGAATCAGTTATCCTTAATTCATTTTCAATTCAAACACTTAAATTCACATTGTTAATCAATAGCATAGTAATTAATCATTCATGAGAGCATAAGACATAAACACCAGAGCAGATACACATCAACACATGAAACACCAAGATTTTGATGTGGAAAACTCGGTTAAGGGAAAAACCATGGGGTGATTAACACAAGGATTATTCTCTGTTAGAAGAATAAGAAAAATGGATGGCACATGCCAATTAGGGCTCACTACCTGAGCACATTGCTCACAAGGAGGCACACTGCCTACAAGAGACACACTGTCTACAAGATAACAAGTATTACAAACTTGAACTAGTGAAAGACATCTTTACCATGTCTGGATCAGTTCCATTTAATCCCGAGATACTTTTGCTCTGCCTTTTGCTCTTTATCTATGCCACACTCATCCACTACACCACACCCTTTGAAATGAATTCACAAACCTTTATTTATACAAGGCATCGACTTAGGAACAATCATCTAAGTCGGCAATCATCCACAAGAACATTCGCAAGATAAATAACTCATCCAGTCGGCCAGCCTGAACAAGAACATCTTCATCCGGAAGTGTATCTCCAATTTCAGGCTCTAACACTAATGCGGACCGACAACACATTCTCAACATGATCCAAGAACCTACACAAGCTTGCCTGAATGACTAGGTACATCCGCACTTTCTCCACTTACTAGAATTCTTTTCTTCTTCATCCAGAACTTCAAGAACACAGTCTATCGCAACTGTCATACTAAACAAGGTTCTTCTGGACCTCCAAACTACAAGTAAATCAAGATGACACATCACAAGGACATCCCAAACACTCCTTCCAATCCGTAGAATAGGACAATGCATCTCTGGATCTCACCGGACCTTTTTGTAACATTCTATCACTCTGGAGCATCTCCCAAAACCGGTTCTACTTGATCGATCACAACTTCTTTAGATCTTCATGCGGACCTCTGAAATCTTAACTGGAACATCTCAAGACTCATATCTAGAAACCCTTTAATCCGCATCCTCTGATCCGCAACCTATTGAGTACTTTGCCTTCTTCTCATCACTGTTCTTCACTGTTCCTGATTGAGACTAATTTTCTCAATATCCTCAGCACACATCTCATCCAATCCTTCTCATCAATGCAATATGAGTATGTTGACATCAATGACAACACTGATTAACCTCATACTTGCAACAGAAATAGTTACCACAACAAGCATCAGAGAAGATTGAACACATCTTAGACAATAGAATTGGATGCAACACCAGAGGCAAGCAATACAAAGAATATCTTGTGAAGTGGAAAGGTAGACTGGAAGAAGACTCATCTTGGATTTCTCAGGCTGGGTGGACCGTCTTGGTTTTCCTCTAGTCCCAGTAAAGTGATAGACTCACTTTTTCAACAACCCCAGGTGTCTGATGCAGGAGCATCCCTAGTTCAAGAGCAATCTTGCATCAACCAAAAATATTTACATTTCATTTTTGTTTCTTTCATTTTCTCAGTTCAGTATAGTTAGTTCAGTCAGTAGCAGTTTTAGTAGATTGGTTTGCATTCTATCATAGTATCATTTCATACCTTATGGAGCTGGACTTAGCATCTAGACATCTTCATGCACATTATTTCCCAAATATAGATCATTTGAATTAGTTTCTAGAAAGATATCATTATCACAAGATTGACTATTTGCTTAGAACAGGGCATTCATAGAGTCTCAGACAATGAGCTAAAGGAGAAGACGTGCAGAGCACTTCCATGACTTGCGGAGATAAATGGCACATCATTCAAGATATTTTAGAACCTAGTCGACCTTCCCTAAGATCTGCATGTTGTTTCATTGACTTACAAAGGATTTCCATAGGTTTTGGGTTGACCTATCTATATACACACGTTACATCTCTTTCATTGGAGTTTGTAATCTATTTGGCCAATGTGGAGGAATCTTGTGATCCAGAGATGATATATAATCATGTAATAGATTCCTAGGAAGGTAGTTAGCATAATTCACAAGCTAGATAGTTTGAATTCTTTTGTAGTTGGCACATCAAAGCTATATCTTGCACATATATTGTAACTGGAGAATCAAGCTTGTGAGCCCTATTCTGTAAGCCCACATGTTGCCGGCATGTTTGTATTTGAATCTATGATATTGAATGACTGAATCTGCATTTGTATTCTATAATTGAGTTTCTTCCATTGTGTTTACTCTTGCTACATGGTCTAGAATGTTCACCTTGTGGACCCCCCTAGCCATGACTGCACCACTTGTGAATCCTTGTATTAACTTGGGTGTGAATCGATAGTGATTCTAGAGTCTACATGTTGTGGAAACCTGTAATGTGTTTATGATTCATTTTCATGTGTTTCCTTTAGCTTTTTGAATTGCATTTAACTTTATCTAAAAAATCATGTTTTCTATGTTTACAAAATATTCTATGGTTGAGTCAAAAATGATTAGTTTTACCTTAGTGAAAAAAGACTATTGCATTATTTTATTCTAGTAGAAGAAAATTAATGTGAATTCAATTCTTTCTTTGAAATGAAATATTTTGCATTTAATAGGTAGAATTTGTATTATAATGGGAATTTGATTTAATTCCATCAATATTGGAAAATATTGAATGTGGGTTAATTATGTGCATTTTCCTTATGAAATTAATTGTATTAATTTAATTATTTATTTTTCCTATTATTCTCAAAACTGATGTTTGGAAATGTAATTCAGAAATATGAAAATTTAAATAAATAGAAAAAAGGGATTTTGGAAATCTTATAAGGATATAGACTTCTATTTTTGCATTCACTTTGTATTTTCTCCTCAAACCCTCTTCTTGTTGTATTGGAAAAGAAATTTTGAAAAGATAGAAGGAAGGGATTTTGGTTTTATTGGATTGGTGTTTGCTTGGAAAGGATTGTGTGTGTGTGGCAAAGGATTCTGAAGGCATTTTGTCTTCAAGACATTTCTCCATTGTAGCAAAAGCTTGCATTAGAAAGTATTTTCCCTCTTTTAAATTTTGTTTTAAATTGTAATTCCTTCATTTCCATGCCACATTTAGTGGTTTTCTTATGGCCTCCTTGTTGAAGGGTTGAAGATGATTTAAATTAGATGTTTCAGTTTGGATGTTCTAATTTTTCAAAATGTACCAAAAATAGCCATTACTATGGGAAAATTTTATTGGAATCATCTTTTTATATTTTTATTTGAGAATATGGTTGTTGGGAATTTTTAGAACAAAAGCGTATAATTATATTTTTGAAAATATTTGTAATTTGGAAAGTGAAAATTTCCAAGCTTGCATCCAATTCCATTATGGACAAATTCGGAGTTTTGTTGTTTCTTTGCATTTGTAGATGAAATAAATTTGCATTATAGGTTTTATATGGATGTTTTATAATTTGTAGGATGAGTAGTATCCCTATTATTTTAACATTCTACATTTTTTTATCATATATATATATATATATATATATATATATATATACATATACATATACGTATACATATACATATACATATACATATATATATACATGTACATATACACATATATACGTACATATACACATATATATATGTATATATGTATATATATAGGTATATAGGTATACCTATATATATACGTATATAGGTATACATATACATATACATATATATACATATACATGCCCACATTTCCCATGCGGTCACAACACGCATCACACATGTCATGTCCACATGCGCCATGTGGACATGACATGTGTGATGCGTGTTGTGACCGCATGGGAAATGTGGGCATGACATTTGGTATTAGAGCTAAGTTTAAACATTGGGCATAATTGGGCACGTTATTATTCCACAACGTTGATTAATTAGAGTCTACCATGTTTTGTAGGATGCCTCCCCAGCGTGCTCGACAAGCGTGATCGTGCAACACGGCATCCGTTGAGGTGCATAGTGATTCCTCAGTTGAGGGACAAGAACCCGCAGTTATCGCAGATCCACCCATACCACAGGCACCACCTGAACCACAGGCACCACCCGTACCAGAGGCACCACCTAAACAGGTCCATAGATTCTTCAGACACTGGAGGTTTTGTTAGAGCAGTTGCCACCAGCTATTACAGAGCCATGTAATGAGCCTCGTGTTGATCCACGAGAAGAGCCATGTACAGAATCGTGTGCTGAGCTATATGTGGAACCCCGCATAGATCTATTAGAGGTGCCACGTATGGAGCCTTTCATTGAGATTCCTGACACTATAGTAGAAGAGGTAGGGTCAGCCTACCATGCACGGAGTAGGAGTCCTCTGAGACACTCGAGACGAGATGAGACTAAGAGGGTAGGACAGGTATACCATGGACCATATGAGTATGGATTAGATGAGCCAGTTATAGAGCTCAGAGACAGAGGAGATCCCATTAGAGATCTACTTAGGCTCAACCCACCTACTTTTGTAGGAGCTACCAAGGGAGCTATGGCCTTGGCTTGGTTGATTAGTCTGGATAGGTGTTTCGCGTTGCGACCTTACGGGAGCAATACAAAAGCGCGAGTGGTAGTGCATCTCCTGAGAGATGCAGCAACTACCTAGTGGTGTACTAAGGAGTGTAAGTGCCAACTATCCCTAGATACACTCACTTGGGATATCTTCATAGAGCACTTTAATTCACAATATTTGTCAGAGCATTACAGACAGTGCAGGATTGATGAGTTCCATGAGTTATAGTAGAGAAGACTCACTGTTGCTCAATATGAGAGCCAGTTCATTAAGCTTTCTCGTTACACGGAGTACCTCCAGGACGAGAAACTCTTGGTACATAAATTCATCAGAGCCCTGAATCACGAGATAGCAGGACCAGTACATATGGCAGATCCCCAGATCATGAGCGAGACTAATGAAAAGGATCTTATTGCAGAGGAAATTTAGGGACGAGGGTAGAATTCACACCCACAGTATCAAGATCATAATCCCCAAAAACAACAAAATTTCTATAGACTGTAATTTACACCAGAAAGAGGAGGGTTTAATTCCTCATCATTACCTCCTAGGCCTCCACAGCAGTATCAGCAAAAATCTAGGCCCCAACAGAGGGTTCAGGGGGGACAGAACCATGGATGGCAGCAGCGGGGCTAGCGTAGAGACCAGAGATAGCAGGGATCTTCTGTAGAACCTGCAAGGCGTCATCAAACAAATAGAGGTTCACAGGGGTCCACTAGGCAGACTAGACAGCAGCAGTCGGGCAGGACTCAGTTTGTATAGTTACAGGCTAGGGGCCCGTGCTATGTATGTGGTGGGGCAAGGCATTTAGCCAGGGAGTGTCCACAGATGTTTACAGTAGGAGGATAGCCTTATGTAGGAGGATCTGAGCAGACTGTAGGTGATGTGGGCAAATCCCACCGCATGTTTGCAATGGTTGACAACTGCCAGGCTGATTTCTAGGCTTCAGTCATTGAGATAGCAGGTACGATTGGGGATTTCCCTATCTCTATTCTTTTTGACTCTAGAGCTATTGATTCTTTCTTGTCTACATCGTTAGTGGAACGTTGCAGGCTGGTGGCTTATAGGCAGGACATTAGGTGGGAGGTTGAGTTGGCCTCTGGGGTCAGGATGTCAGTAGATATTGTGGTTAGAGATTGTGAGATCTCCTTAGGTTCCTTCACTACAACATGTGACCTTAGGGTTATGCCATTAGGATCCTACAGAGTAGTTCTGGGTATGGACTGGCTTGCGGCTCATAGAGCTAAACTAGATTATCGCCAGAGGATGATTAGTTGCTTAGACAATCATGGCACACTGGTGGAAGATAGTGGGCATTTAGAAGCCCACGACGGTTCGTATGATATCCGCTCAGTAGCTTAAGCGCTGCATGCGGAAGGGTTGTCAGATGTTTGCTATTACGGTCAGTGACAGATCAAAGGATGAGCCTAAGACTACCTTAGATGATCACCCTATCTTGAGAGACTTTGCTGACGTATTCCTGCTGGAGTTACCAGGTATGCCTCCATGCAGAGAGGTTGATTTCCACATCGGCTTAGTGCCAGGTGCAGAACCTGTGTCTCGTGCACCCTACAAAAAGACTACACATGAGCTTACAGAACATAAACTGTAGTTAGAGGAGTTACTTGAAAAGGGGCACATTCAACCTAGCGTTTCACCCTGGGGTGCACCGGTCATCTTCGTGAAGAAGAAGGATGGGTCTCTTTGACTATGCATGGATTACAGGTAGTTGAACAAGGTGATGGTGAAGAACCGTTATCCTCTGCCTAGGATTGATGACCTCTTTGATTAGATGCAAGGAGCCAGAGTGTTCTCAAAAATTGATTTAAAATCTGGGTATCACCAATTGCACATCACAAAGGTAGACATTCATAAGACTACTTTTCAAACAAGATATGGCCATTATGAGGTCATCGTGGTACCCTTCAGTTTGATGAATGCCCCTGCAGTATTCATGAGTCTCATGAACGGGGTGTTTTGTACTTACTTGGATCAGTTCGTGATCATATTTCTTGATGATATTTTGATTTATTTGTGAACCAAGGAGGAACATGTGGATCATTTGTGTCATGCCCACATTTCCCATGTGGTCACGACACACATTGCACGTGTCATAGCCACATCTGTCATGTGGTTATGACACGAGATATGAAAAACTTTTCTCACACTGTCCTAAAAACCCCTTCGCATGCATACGCATGCTCGACGGTGTTCTCTCATGGCGAAACACTACAATTTTCGGTAGGATATAAGTACAATTGCGTGCAACCAGATGCATACAGTTCAACAAGAAGGTCTTTATGACGCCGCTAACGTCATTGCAAGAGTGAGATTACCAAAGTTCCTAAATCTAAACTTCGGCAATTTCTGGCAGCATAACGCCTTACGGCGTTAGTGGGAATTACGCTGCACTCATTTACGCACGTGGTTTGCTGATAGACAAACAACTTCCCACGACGCCTTGTTCTGACTAAACCGACTAGTGATCTCCCTATTTAGTCATTTTTCAGCCAGGCACGGTTGTCTGTCTCCTCTCTTGTTTCCTGAAACATACTCCTCCTATGACTTAGCATTTTCAACAAGGCGGTTCATTTGCTCTCTCTTCCCTTTTCACCAGTTCTTAATTTTGATTGTATTTTTTTCGCCCTTACCTTAACTATTTCTCTGTTAATTTAGTGTGTTTATATTTCGGTCTCTCTCTCTTTCATTTTCTATGCTTTCTTTATGTGTATCCGGTCCTTTCTTCATGATTTACGTAAATCAGGGTTATCACTGCAGCTATTGTTGATATTAAACCTAACTTCAGGATGGACTAGGTCACATAGACTGGTTTACTACTTCGCTGGACTCGGTCTCCTAGTCTTCTCCGATCACGGTATCTCCTCTTCGTTTGTATTAATTAAACTTGTTCCTAAGCAGATTTAGCAGAAGGGTCCGTCAACTTAGTTCTCTTATCCCATGTGGGAAATGTCACGCATTTTCTCCTCTGTGTTTTCCAATGTTAGTTTTTCTTCTTCGGACTCTCTTACAGGTTTACTTATGAGGTCGTTTACTACAGTTGGGATTAAAATGGCCACATGGAATGTCTGTGATGGCTTATTAAGTTTATTTCCAGTGTTCTTTTAAACAAGGTGACGTGTAATTTTCCTCTTCATTTTCCTTTTTTTTTTTTTTTCCTGGTTATTGACATTATGTTGGTAGTGGAAACTTCCGAGAAACTCTTGCCAGAGTATTACAGTATATTCCTTTATGCACCCATTAAATTATAATTTTATTTTCTCTTATCTATAATTACTGTTGTTATTATTACTAATCAGTATTATTAATACTCTTATTGTAAATCATTTACCGTTGCTAATACATGTAGGAGGCTCTTCACTTTATAAAACCCTATTCATGGAAATATAACTTCTTTGGTTGTTGTGTTCAACACTTAATATAACTAAATGTGAAAATATAATTTGTTATTTTATTTTTTTTTGAATATCCATGTGACACATTTTATTACGATTATAAACGAGGGCTCAATAACATGGTTCATAGATTTACTCCTATGTATATTTATATATATATATATCTATATATAGATATATATATATATATAAATATATATATTATAATGTATATGTAGAGGACGAAATTGGTTTAACATTTTATATATATATATATATACATATATAGTAATTATTTTATTATATATATTGCTATATACATAGACATATATAGTATATATATATGCCTATATATAGAGCAATAAAAATGTATTTATTTCCAAATAATCCAATCATATGTTAGGGCCAAAGCCCTAACATGTTTTTTTTTTTTGTTTGTGATCCCACAGCCGATGGCGGCCATGGGCGGCGGTGGCCGCAGCGACAGAGAGAGCAGAGTCGGTCGCGGAGGGAAAGGGCCTGTGTAGGCCGCGGGAGGCATAAGGGAAGGGGGGATGTGGGGAGGGGCGGAGCCCCACCCACATCGCACAATGTGGGGTGTGGGTGGGGCTCCGCCCCTCCCCACACCTCTTAATAAACAAAAGGGGTCTGCGGTGGGGATTTCTCCCCACCACCCAATATACAACTGCGACTGTGTATTACACAGCGATTTCACTTTTTTTTTTTTTTATCGACTGTCATTGAATGTAATCCGAAATTATTAATAATCGATGCTAATAAAATATAAATATAAATATATATATATTTATATATGTATACTGCAGCTTCAAATTGTCATTTAATTTTTCTCAACAACCATTTAATCAGTATCTCTAATACTGTAAAAATGTTAATTTATAATAACTGTTTTTTATGTATATATATATATATATATATATATATATATATATATATATATATATATATATATATATATATATATATATATATATATATATATATTCCCATACTTTTCTTCAAAATTTCAACTTGTTATAATGATAATTAAATAACAATTTTATATATATATATATATATATATATATATATATATATATATATATATATATATATATATATATATATATATATATATATATATATATATATATATTTATATATTTATATATATGTATATATATATATTTTTTCCAGTTTCACTTATCCGGTAGATATGGTAAATATATAACAACTTATTGTTTGTGTATATATATATATATATATATATATATATATATATATGTTGATCTATCTTCCATTTTCATAAACCATATAAGTTTCTCAAATTAACAAACAGAAAAATATACATGCTAGATTTCCTCTAATCTTTTCAAATTAACTAAATCCACTATATACGAAAATTAAACTCAAACATTTAAAATTGTCTTTTCCTTTAGAACAATGAACCATAAAACTAACATTTCAACTAGTTAAGCAATTCCAAACTTTCAAATGTAAACTAACTCAGATTAGATTGCAAATAAATAATGAACTCTTCCTTTCAGTAATACTTGAAACACAAATAAAATGCTATTTAACAAGGTTTACAAGTAACAAACTTGAAAATTTAAGCACATTCATATTACAGATTTTAAACCATGGATACAACAACTAACTTCCCAGATATGAACTTTCCTTCTCCCAACAACATACAACTGATAGCTTATGACAACCCAGTAAAAGTCCATTAATAACAAGATCAGGGAGGTGATTTTCTTCACTCCTAGAGTAACAATAAATTACAACAATAACAAGAGAGGTGTTCTCTCTTCAACTCATATGAAATGAACCAGGCCTAATTCTCATGACAAAGAAGATTAACTGCTTCTTCATAAATATCCAACCAGAAGCTCCAAGAGAAAACCTGTGTATCAAAGACAAACAAAGAAGAAAACACCACTCATCTAGCTCTCCTCCCTTCTGTAGACCCGCAAGTGGGTCACCCCCGAGCTAGGGAGACCATACTCACACCTGGGTAACTCAAACACTCCACTTCACAACAGTAACAACAACAATCCCAAAGCACACAAACACCCGTGGGTAATTTACACAACACGGAAACTCAACTACAGTGAGTTTCATAAGGGGCAGGAGAGTGGACACACTCGACTCCAGAGTGTCACCCTGACAGATAAGTTAACCAATATAATTTCTCTTGGTCTCAAACCAAGTTTGATCACAATTTTTTTTTTAAGAAAGCTGTATATGACTCTCAAGTCAAAGATACAGACACCGATTCATGCCCTCAAGGCTTTCAACATCCCAAAAGATGGAAACAGGTATGCACCCGAGGAGGATCTCTCCTCCCCTACCCCAAACTTGATGAGCATTTCTCCCAAGTGGGAGAAGCTCTGTCAAAACAACCCGACAACAAACCCCACAGAAAACAAATCTAAACACAAAATCACACACTTTACATATTCAGCTATACGAAACAAAGGTAGAATTCAAACCAACCTTACAAAGCCTTCCTAGAATGAAGCTGTTGCTGAGCCCACAGAGTTCTCTTCCAAACTTAGCCACCAACTCCCTCTCCCCTCTCTCTCCTACAAGCTAACTTTTTTTTTATTTTTGGTAAGGCAAAATGAAAGTTTTCCCAAAATTCAACTAACTCCCTCCCATCCCAAAATTGGAAACAAATAACCAAATTCTTTTTAGTTTTGAGGAATGGGGAGGTGACACTTGTCACCTTCTCACTCTCCCCCAAAACCACTATTCTGCCCTGGTGGCTTATGTCACTCACCCTTCCCAAGAGTACTCCTTATTCCTTTCCTCATGTGATTCCTATTACGCATGGGAGAAATAAAAGGAGTTAAAGGGGGAAGAAGACAGGTGACCCATGCCCCTTCTTCCTTTCTTCACATGGGTGTCCCCACAGCACATGGGGGAATCTCACTATGGAAGGGGTGACTTTAAGTCATTCCTTCAATAATGGATGGCATCTCTTATCTTGGGAAAAGTAGAGGGGATGGGTTGGGTGTTGGTACAACCCATCATGTCCCCTCCTACCTCCAATTTTCGCCACTTAACTTCAGGGGGAAGTTAAGATGACTAGATGGAGGTTACTCAAGGGTTACCCATGCCAAATGGGCCCCTGGACCCATGGGGTATAACCCATGGTCAACTTTAACCCATACAAGACACCCCTGGTCAAGGTAAAGCACAAGAAAAGGCCTCATAAATTTAAATTAAATAAGGAAATTCAAATTCAAATCTCTTTACTACACAAATATAAAATAATGTTACATGAGGGTAACCTAACCCACTCGACCATACGAAAGACCACATTACAACATTACATCAAAACACAAAGAGATCTTGGTTCCTCGTGGAACCAGATCGGCTTAACAGGGAATAACAAATAACAAGGTGCGGAATGATCTCCAAATTCTGTGGTTCGATTAGTAATTCCTGCACACTAAATTACAAGATCAGTAACCACATAAAATCATCATAGCCGAAGCAACTTGAAAACATGCATTCTCATGACATAGTACTATTAACATAAATGAAATCATATTATAATTTTCCATCATCACCTAATTAATGTTTTTCTGAAATGTAAACTTATCCAAACATCACCCAATTAGTTTTTTCGCAATCATAATAAAGTTTAATAGTTTGACAATTCCGAGAACTGCTATCCCACAAACATAAAAAGTAACAATAACAGTCATGTAAATAGTCATAACAACAGTAGTAAAAAGGGCGGTCCTCACATCCTCTCCCCCTAAGACGGTACTTCCTCCTCGAAGTCATCAAAAAGGTGAGGATAAAGGGTCTTCAGTCTCTCTGCATCTTCCCATGTTGCAGTGACTTCGTCGTATAGGTCCCACTAGACTCTAACCTGGTCCAGCTCTCGACCTCGAAGGGCCAGCGTCCGACGAGCCAATATGTGAATTGGCTCCAACGCCAGCTGTCCGTCTTCCTCTACCTGAAGAGCACTCCAATCCAACACGTGAGATAAGTCAGAAATATATAGATGTAAAACTTATATATGAAATACATCGTGGATACGTGACAGGCTAGGTGGCAAGGCTAGACGGTAGGCTACTGGTCCTATCCGTTCCAAGATTTCGAAAGGTCCTACAAATCAAGGTGCGAGCTTAGAGCCTTTTCCATAACAGATTGGACTCTTGTGCGGCTGCACTCTCAAAAATACTCTTTCCCCCACAGAGAAGCTTCGGTCTGTCCTCTTAGCATCGGCATACTTTTTCTGCCTGTCCTGTGCTTCCTGGAGCCTTTGTCTAATCTGTTTGACTTGCAGTTCCATATTCTGAACTATCTCTGGACCGATGACTGTTTTGTCCTCTATCTGATCCCAACTCAAAGGTGTTCTGCATGGTCTGCCATATAACGCCTGGAAAGGAGGCATACCCAACGAGCTATGATGCCCATTATTGTAGGCGAACTCAACTAGATACAGGTACTCCTCCCATCTAGACTGATGGTCCATCACATACATGCGAAGCATGTCTTCTAACACCTGGTTAACTCTCTCTGTCTATCCGTCAGTTTCCGGATGATATGCTGAACTGAAGTTGAGCTGTGTGCCCAACGCCTGATGTAAGGCTTTCCAGAACGATGAAGTGAATACGGAGTCTCTGTCAGATATAACGCGGTGAGGTACCCCATGAAGTCTAACAATCTGATCAAGAAACACCTTTGCCACTAATGGTGCATTGTATGTTGTGCATATTGGTGGAAAATGTGCCACTTTGGTCAGCTTGTCAACTGTCACCATAATAGCATCATAGCGACGTGATGACATAGGTAAACCAACGATAAAATCCATAGAAATGGTGTCCCATTTCCATTCAGGTATCTCGTGAGGGTACAACAGTCCCGCTGGATGCTGATGTTCAGCCTTGACCCTCTGACATTCCAGGCAATGAGCAACAAATTCAGCAATGTCACGCCTCATCCCGGCCCAATGATAAAGCTGTCGTAAGTCAGCATGCATTTTCTTTACTCCTGGGTGTGCTGCATAGGGTGCTCTATGAGCCTCTGATAGGATTACTGTGCGAAGATTACCCGCATGGGGTACATAGATGCGCTGCCGATGTCGAAGCATACCATCAGACTCAAGGGTATATCTTGTAAATTTGCCCTCAAGGGCCTTCTGATTTACTAATGCCTGCTGCACTTCAAGAAACCATTTGTCCTCCGGCAGATGCTGTAAGATGCGATCCTTCAAGTCCACCTTCAAGGTTAGGGTCTGGATCTCGTGGCATCTTCGACTCAAAGCATCAGCGACCACGTTCTCCTTCCCTTTGATATAGTGGACATCGAAGTCATATTCGCATAGGAATTCCATCCAACGCCGTTGGCGGGCGTTCAAATTAGGCTGTGTAAAAATATACTGCAAACTATGATGATCCGAATGGAGTTCAAAGCGTCGACCTAAGAGAAAGTGTCTCCACTGAACAAATGCATGAACAACAGCTGCGAGCTCTAAGTCATGCGTAGGATAGTTTAACTCATGAGTCTTTAGTTTCCGCGATTCGTATGCGATCGCTCGACCATCCTGCATAAGCACGGCTCCCAAACCTTCTAATGATGCATCTGTGCAAACTACAAACTCCTCTGTAGGATCTGGGACTGCTAAAATAGGAGCACTAGTAAGACGCTCCTTGAGGACTCCAAAAGCCTTTTCACACTGCTCGGTCCAAGTGAAACCCTTCCCTTTTCGCTGAAGGGAAGTAATGGGATGTGCTATCTTGGAGAAACCTTCGACAAACCGACGATAATACCCGGCTAACCCCATAAAGCTTCTGACCTCTGTCACGTTAGTGGGTGCCGGCCACTCCTGAATTGCTCTAATTTTAGATGGATCTACAGAGATGCCATCGCCTGATAAAATGTGTCCCAAATACTGCACCTCTGTCCTGAAGAAGGCACACTTCGCCAAGTTGCCATAAAGCTGCTGCTCTTGTAATTGCTACAAAACTTGACGCAAGTGCTCTACATGCTCCTCCTCAGTCCGTGAATAAATCAAAATGTCATCTAGAAATATGATCACGAACCGATCTAGGTAAGTACGGAACACCCCGTTCATGAGACTCATGAATACTGCAGGAGCATTCGTTAGCCTGAAAGGTACCACTATGAATTCGTAATGGCCATATCTGGTTCGAAAAGCAGTTTTATGAATATCCGCCTCCGTGATGCGCAATTGGTGATACCCAGATTTTAGATCAATTTTTGAGAACACTCTGGCTCCCTGCATTTGATCAAAAAGGTCGTCAATCCTAGGCAGAGGATAACGGTTCTTCACCGTCACCTTGTTCAACTGCCTGTAGTCCATGCATAATCGAAGAGACCCATCCTTCTTCTTTACGAAGATAACCGGTGCGCCCCATGGTGAAACGCTAGGTCGGATGTGTCCCTTCTCAAGTAATTCCTCTAACTGCAGTTTAAGTTCAGTGAGTTCATGTGTAGTCATCCTATAGGGTGCACAGGATATCGGTTCTGCACCTGGCACCAAGTCGATGTGGAAGTCCACTTCTCTGCGTGGAGGCATACCTGGTAATTCCGGCGGAAATACATCGGCAAACTCTCTAAGGACAGGGTGGTCATCTAAAGTAGCCTCAGGGTCATCCTCTGCTCTATCACTAACCGTGATGGCAAACATTTGACATCCCCTCCGCATACAGCGCTTAAGCTGCTGAGCGGATATCATACGAGCAGCCGTGGGCTTTTGAATGCCCACTATCTCAACCGATGAACCATGATCGTCTAAACAGCTAATCGTCCTCTGGCGACAATCAAGCTTGGCTCTATGTGCCGCAAGCCAATCCATACCCAGAACTACTCCGTAGGATCCTAATGGCATAATCCTAAGGTCACATGTTGTGGTGAATGACCCCAATGTGATCTCACAATCTCTAACCAAGGAATCTACTGACATCCTGGCCCCTGAGGCCAACTCAACTTCCCACCTAATGTCTTGCCTAGAAGCCACCAGCCTGCAACGCTCCACTAATGATGTAGACAAAAAAGAGTCAGTAGCTCCTGAGTTAAAAAGGATCGAATGGAAAAGTCTCCAATCGTACCTGCTGCCTCGATGACAGAAGCCTAGAAATCAGCCTGGCGGTTATCAACCGCTGCAAACATGTGATGGGTTCTGCCCACGTCACCTACGGTCTGCTTAGATCCTCCTGATCGGGGCTGTCCCCCTGCAGTAAATCCCTGCGGGCACTCTCTAGCTAGATGCCCTGCCCCACCACACACATAACATGGTCCTCGAACCTGTAACTACCCTGACTGTGTTCTGCCCGATTGTTGTTGCCCAGTCCGTCCGGTGGATCCCTGTGAGCCTCTGTAAGACTGCTGGGACCTTGCGGGTCCTGCTGATGAACCCTACTATCTCTGATCTCTGCGTGGACCCTGCTGCTGCCATCCACGGTTCTGTCCTCCCTGTCCCCTCTGTTGAAATTTGGATTTTTGCTGATGTTGCTGTTGCTGTGGAGGCCTAGGAGGTAATGATGAAGGATTATATCCTCCTCTCTGTGTTGTGTTTTGAGGCCTTCAGAAATTTTGTTGTTGTTGGGGATTACGTTCCTGGTATTGCGGGCGTGGATTCTGTCCTCGTACCTAAATTTCCTCTGATATAAGGGCCTTTTCAACAGCCTCGCTCATGGTATGGGGATTTGCCATACGAACTGGTCCTGCTATCCCGTGATTTAGCCCTCTGATGAATTTGTGTATTAAGATTTTCTCGTCATGGAGGTATTCCGCGTAACGAGAAAGCTCTATAAATCAGCTCTCATACTAAGTAATGGTGAGTCCCCTCTGCTGTAAATCATGGAACTCATCGATCCTACGCTGTCTATAATGTTCAGACAAATATCGCGCATTGAAGTGCTCAATGAAGATGTCCCATGTGAGTGTATCCATGGAGAGTCGGCGCTTGCACTCCTCTGTACGCCACTAGGTAGCTGCTGTATCCCTAAGAAGATGGACTGCCACTCGTGCTTTCGTGTTGCTTCCATATGGTCGCAATGCGAAACACCTATCTAAGCTAATCAGCCAAGCCTTGGCCACAGCTCCCTCTGTAGCACCTGCGAAAGTGGGTGGGTTGAGCCTCAGTAGATCTCTGATGGGGTCCCCTCTGTCTCTAAGTCTCACAAGTGGCTCTTCCACACCATCCTCATATAATCCATGCTGAACCTGTTCTTGTCTCAAAAGTCTCGGAGGACTCCTGCTCCGTGCTCGGGAGGCTGACCCTACCTCCTCTACTGTTGTGTCGAGAATCTCAACGAAGGGCTCCACACGTGGCACCTCTAGTGGATCAACGCGGGGCTCCATACGTGGCTCAATACGTGACTCGGCACGTGGCTCCTTTCGCGGATCAACACGACGTTCTATACGTGGCTCAGGAATCACTGGTGGTAACCTGTCTAACATAGTCTGTAGTGCCTGTAAAATCTGTGGCCCTATATCCAATACTGGTGTCGCCTGTGGTACTAGTGGTGCTTGTGGTACAGGTGGTGCAGGTGGTGCTGCTGTAACTACTGGTGTCGCCTGTGGTACTAGTAGTGCTTGTGGTACAGGTGGTGCAGGTGGTGCTGCTGTAACTACGGGTGCCAGTCCCTTGGCTGAGGAATCGCTGTGCACCTTGATTGATGCTGTGTGGCATGATCGCGCTCGTCGAACACGTCAGGGAGGCATCCTACAAAACAAGGTAGAAACTAATTAGCCAAAGTTGCGGAATAATAATGTGCCCAAATACGCCCAGTGTTTAAAACTGTGCTCTGATACCAAATGTCATGCCCACATTTCCCATGTGGTCACGACACACATCGCACGTGTCATAGCCACATCTGTCATGTGGTTATGACACGAGATATGAAAAACTTTTCTCACACTGTCCTAAAAACCCCTTCGCATGCGTACGCATGCTCGACGGTGTTCTCTCATGGAGAAACACTACAATTTTCGGCAAGATATAAGTACAATTACGTGCAACCAGACGCATACAGTTCAACAAGAGGGTCTTTACAACGCCGCTAACGTCATTGCAAGAGTGAGATTACCAAAGTTCCTAAATCTAAACTTCGGCAATTTCCGGCAGCATAACGCCTTACGGCGTTAGTGGGAATTATGTTGCACTCATTTACACACGTGGTTCGCTGATAGACTAACAACTTCCCACAACACCTTGTTCTGACTAAACCGACTAGTGATCTCCCTATTTAGTCATTTTTCAGCCAGGCACGGTTGTCTGTCTCCTCTCTTGTTTCCTGAAACATACTCCTCCTACGACTTAGCATTTTCAACAAGGCGGTTCGTTTGCTCTCTCTTCCCTTTTCACTGATTCTTAATTTTGATTGTATTTTTTTCGCCCTTACCTTAACTATTTCTCTGTTAATTTAGTGTGTTTATATTTCGGTCTCTCTCTCTTTCGTTTTCTATGCTTTCTTTATGTGTATCCGGTCCTTTCTTCATGATTTACGTAAATCAGGGTTATCACTGCAGCTATTGTTGATATTAAACCTAACTTCAGGATGGACTAGGTCACATAGACTGGTTTACTACTTCGCTGGACTCGGTCTCCTAGTCTTCTCCGATCATGGTATCTCCTCTTCGTTTGTATTAATTAAACTTGTTCCTAAGCAGATTTAGCAGAAGGGTCCGTCAACTTAGTTCTCTTATCCCATGTGGGAAATGTCGCGCATTTTCTCCTCTGTGTTTTCCAATGATAGTTTTTCTTTTTCGGACTCTCTTACAGGTTTACTTATGAGGTCGTTTACTACAGTTGGGATTAAAATGGCCACATGGAATGTCTGTGATGGCTTCTTAAGTTTATTTCCAGTGTTCTTTTAAATAAGGTGACATGTAATTTTCCTCTTCATTTTCCTTTTTTTTTTTTTTTCCTGGTTATTGACATTATGTTGGTAGTGGAAACTTCTGAGAAACTCTTGCCGGAGTATTACAGTATATTCCTTTATGCACCCATTAAATTATAATTTTATTTTCTCTTATCTATAATTACTGTTGTTATTATTACTAATCAGTATTATTAATACTCTTATTGTAAATCATTTACCGTTGTTAATACATGTAGGAGGCTCTTCACTTTATAAAACCCTGTTCATGGAAATATAACTTCTTTGGTTGTTGTGTTCAACACTTAATATAACTAAATGTGAAAATATAATTTGTTATTTTATTTTTTTTTGAATATCCATGTGACACATTTTATTACGATTATAAACGAGGGCTCAATAACATGGTTCATAGATTTACTCCTATGTATATTTATATATATATATCTATATATATATATAAATATATATATTATAATGTATATGTAGAGGACGAAATTGGTTTAACATTTTATATATATATATATATATATATATATATATATATATATATATATATATATCTATATGTATATAAATATATATATATATACATATATAGTAATTATTTTATTATATATATTGCTATATACATAGACATATATAGTATATATATATGCCTATATATAGAGCAATAAAAATGTATTTATTTCCAAATAATCCGATCATATGTTAGGGCCAAAGCCCTAACATTTTTTTTTTTTTTGTTTGTGATCCCACAGCCGACGGCGGCCATGGGCGGCGGTGGCCGCAGCGACAGAGAGAGCAGAGTCGGCCGCGGAGGGAAAGGGCCTGTGTAGGCCGCGGGAGGCATAAGGGAAGGGGGGATGTGGGGAGGGGCGGAGCCCCACCCACATCCCACGATGTGGGGTGTGGGTGGGGCTCCGCCCCTCCCCACACCTCTTAATAAACAAAAGGGGTCTGCGGTGGGGATTTCTCCCCACCGCCCAATATACAGCTGCGACTGTGTATTACACAGTGATTTCACTTTTTTTTTTTTTATCGACTGTCATTGAATGTAATCCGAAATTATTAATAATCGATGCTAATAAAATATAAATATATATATATATATATTTATATATGTATACTGCAGCTTCAAATTGTCATTTAATTTTTCTCAACAACAATTTAATCAGTATCTCTAATACTGTAAAAATGTTAATTTATAATAACTATTTTTTTATGTATATATATATATATATTTTCCCATACTTTCTTCAAAATTTCAACTTGTTATAATGATAATTAAATAACAATTATATATATATATATATATATATTTATATATATGTATATATATATATATTTTCCAGTTTCACTTATTCGGTAGATATGGTAAATATATAACAACTTATTGTTTGTATATATATATATATATATATATATATATATATATATATATGTTGATCTATCTTCCATTTTCATAAACCATATAAGTTTCTCAAATTAAGAAACAGAAAAATATACATGCTAGATTTCCTCTAATCTTTTCAAATTAACTGAATCCACTATATACGAAAATTAAACTCAAACATTTAAAATTGTCTTTTCCTTTAGAACAATGAACCATAAAACTAACATTTCAACTAGTTAAGCAATTCCAAACTTTCAAATGTAAACTAACTCAGATTAGATTGCAAATAAATAATGAACTCTTCCTTTCAGTAATACTTGAAACACAAATAAAATGCTATTTAACAAGGTTTACAAGTAACAAACTTAAAAATTTAAGCACATTCATATTACAGATTTTAAACCATGGATACAACAACTAACTTCCCAGATATGAACTTTCCTTCTCCCAACAACATACAACTGATAGCTTATGACAACCCAGTAAAAGTCCATTAATAACAAGATCAGGGAGGTGATTTTATTCACTCCCAGAGTAACAATAAATTACAACAATAACAAGAGAGGTGTTCTCTCTTCAACTCATATGAAATGAACCAGGCCTAATTCTCATGACAAAGAAAATTAACTGCTTCTTCATAAATATCCAACCAGAAGCTCCAAGAGAAAACCTGCGTATCAAAGACAAACAAAGAAGAAAACACCACTCATCTAGCTCTCCTCCCTTCCATAGACCCGCAAGTGGGTCACCCCCGAGCTAGGGAGACCATACTCACACCTGGGTAACTCGAACACTCCACTTCACAACAGTAACAACAACAATCCCAAAGCACACAAACACCCGTGGGTAATTTACACAACACGGAAACTCAACTACAGTGAGTTTCATAAGGGGCAGGAGAGTGGACACACTCGACTCCAGAGTGTCACCCTGACAGATAAGTTAACTAATATAATTTCTCTTGGTCTCAAACCAAGTTTGATCACAATTTTTTTTTTAAGAAAGCTGTATATGACTCTCAAGTCAAAGATACAGACACCGATTCATGCCCTCAAGGCTTTCAACATCCCAAAAGATGGAAACAGGTATGCACCCGAGGAGGATCTCTCCTCCCCTACCCCAAACTTGATGAACATTTCTCCCAAGTGGGAGAAGCTCTGTCAAAACAACCCGACAACAAACCCCACAGAAAACAAATCTAAACACAAAATCACACACTTTACATATTCAGCTATACGAAACAAAGGTAGAATTCAAACCAACCTTACAAAGCCTTCCTGGAATGAAGCTGTTGCTGAGCCCACAGAGTTCTCTTCCAAACTTAGCCACCAACTCCCTCTCCCCTCTCTCTCCTACAAGCTAACTTTTTTTTTATTTTTGGTAAGGCAAAATGAAAGTTTTCCCAAAATTCAACTAACTCCCTCCCATCCCAAAATTGGAAACAAATAACCAAATTCTTTTTAGTTTTGAGGAATGGGGAGGTGACACTTGTCACCTTCTCACTCTCCCCCAAAACCACTATTCTGCCCTGGTGGCTTATGTCACTCACCCTTCCCAAGAGTACTCCTTATTCCTTTCCTCATGTGATTCCTATTACGCATGGGAGAAATAAAAGGAGTTAAAGGGGGAAGAAGACAGGTGACCCATGCCCCTTCTTCCTTTCTTCACATGGGTGTCCCCACAACACATGGGGAAATCTCACTATGGAAGGGGTGACTTTAGGTCATTCCTTCAATAATGGATGGCATCTCTTATCTTGGGAAAAGTAGAGGGGATGGGTTGGGTGTTGGTACAACCCATCATGTCCCCTCCTACCTCCAATTTTCGCCACTTAACTTCAGGGGGAAGTTAAGATTACTAGATGGAGGTTACTCAAGGGTTACCCATGCCAAATGGGCCCCTGGACCCATGGGGTATAACCCATGGTCAACTTTAACCCATACAAGACACCCCTGGTCAAGGTAAAGCACAAGAAAAGGCCTCATAAATTTAAATTAAATAAGGAAATTCAAATTCAAATCTCTTTACTACACAAATATAAAATAATGTTACATGAGGGTAACCTAACCCACTCGACCATACGAAAGACCACATTACAACATTACATCAAAACACAAAGAGATCTTGGTTCCTCGTGGAACCAGATCGGCTTAACAGGGAATAACAAATAACAAGGTGCGGAATGATCTCCAAATTCTGTGGTTTGATTAGTAATTCCTGCACACTAAATTACAAGATCAGTAACCACATAAAATCATCATAGCTGAAGCAACTTGAAAACATGCATTCTCATGACATAGTACTATTAACATAAATGAAATCATATTACAATTTTCCATCATCACCTAATTAATGTTTTTCTGAAATGTAAACTTATCCAAACATCACCCAATTAGTTTTTCCGCAATCATAATAAAGTTTAATAGTTTGACAATTCTGGGAACTGCTATCCCACAAACATAAAAAGTAATAGTAACAGTCATGTAAATAGTCATAACAACAGTAGTAAAAAGGGCGGTCCTCACAATTTGCGTCAAGTTTTGCAGCACTTACGAGAGCAACAGCTTTATGGCAACCTGGCGAAGTGTGCCTTCTTCAGGACAAAGGTGCAATACTTGGGGCACATCTTATCAGGTGATGGCATCTCCATAGATCCATCAAAGATTAGAGCAATTCAGGACTGGCCAGCACCCACTAGTGTGACAGAAGTCAGGAGCTTTATGGGATTAGCTGGTTATTACCGTAGATTTGTCGAGGGCTTTTCCAGGATAGCACATCCCATCACTTCCCTTCAGTGAAAAGGGAAAAGTTTCACTTGGACTATGCAGTGTGAGAAGGCCTTTGGAATCCTCAAGGAGTGTCTTACCAGTGCTCCCATTTTAGCAGTTCTAGATCCTGCAGAGGATTTTGTTGTTTGCACAGATGCATCATTAGAGGGTTTGGGAGCCGTGCTTATGCCGAGAGGTAGAGTGATTGCATACGAATTGCGCAAAGTTAAGACACATGAACTAAACTACCCTACTCATGATTTAGAGCTCACAGCAGTTATCCATGCTCTTGTTCATTGGAGACATTTTTCTCTTAGGTCAATGCTTTGAGCTCCATTCAGATCACCATAGCTTATAGTATATTTTTACACAGCTAAATCTAAATGCTTGCCAACAGTGTTGGATGGAGTTCTTATGCGAGTACGACTTTGATGTCCACTACATTAAAGGGAAGGAGAACATGGTTGCTAATGCTTTAAGTCAGAGGCACCATGAGATCCTGACCTTGACATTAAAGGTGAACTTGAGGGACTGCATCTTATAGCATCTGCTGAAGGATGAGTGGTTTCTTGAGGTGCAGCAAGAAATTTAGAATCAGGGGACCCATAAGGGTAAATTCATAGGATATTCTCTTGAGTCTAATGGTTTGCTTAGACATCGGCAGCGCATCTATGTACCCTGTGCAAGTGATCTGCGTACAATGATTCTTTCAAAGGCTCATAGAGCACCTTATGCGGCACATCTAGGTGTGAAGAAGATGCATGCTGATTTGCGACAGTTATATCATTAGGCTGGGATGAGATGAGACATTGCAGAATATGTTGCTCATTGCCTTGAGTGTCAAAGGGTCAAGGCCGAGCATGAACATCCAGCAAGACTGTTGTACCCTCATGAGATACTTGAGTGGAAATGGGACACCATTTCCATGGACTTTATCATTGGTCTACCTATGTCATCACGTCGTCATGATGCCATCATGGTGATAGTTGACAAGTTGACCAAGGTGGCACATTTCTCACCTGTACGCACAATGTATAATGTACCATCAGTAGTGAGAGTGTTCTTAGATCAGATTGTTAGACTTCATGGAGTACCTCACCGCATCATTTCTGATAGAGACTCTATATTCAATTCATCGTTTTGGAGACCCTTACATTAGGCGTTGGGCACACAATTCAACTTTAGTTCAGCATACCATCTGGACACCAACGGACAGATAGAGAGAGTTAATCAGGTGTTAGAAGATATGCTTCATATGTATGTTATGGATCATTAGTCTAGATGGGAGGAGTATCTGTATCTGGTTGAGTTTATCTACAATAATGGGCATCACAGCTCGTTGGGTATGCCTCCTTTCCAGGCTTTATACGGCAGACCGTGCAGGACACCATTGAGTTGAGATTGAATAAAGGACAGGGTCGCCATTGGTCCAGAACTAGTTCAGGACATGGAGCAGCAGATTGTAATGATTAGACAGAGACTTTAGGAGGCACAGGATAGACAGAAGAAGTATGCCGATGCAAAGAGAACTGATCAGAGCTTCTCACTAGGTGATAGGGTATTTTTGAGAGTACGACCGCACAAGAATCCAATCCGTTACGGAAAGGGCTCTAAACTCGCACCTTAGTTTGTAGGACCTTTTAAGATTTTAGAGTGGATAGGACCTGTAGCCTATCGTGTCGCCTTGCCACCTATCCTATCGTGTATCCATGATGTTTTTCATGTTTTAGTTTTATGTCATTATATCTCTGACTTATCTCACGTATTGGATTGGAGTGCTCTTCAGGTAGAGGCAAACGGACAACTGGCGTTGGAGCCAATTTGCATATTAGCTCGTCGGACGCTGGGCCTTCGAGGTCGAGAGCTGGACCAGGTTAAGGTCTAGTGGGACATGTATGACGAGGTCACTACAACATGGGAGGATGCAGCGAGACTGAGGACTCTGTATCCTCACCTCTTTGATGACTTCCATGAGGAAGTACAGTCTTAAGGGGGGAGGATGTGAGGCCTACACTTTTTTATTTCCGTACATGTGACTATTTAGCTTACTATTGTTGGTATTTTTATATTTATGGGACTGTTGTTCTCAGATTTTTAAACTATTAAACCTTATTATGTTAAAGGAAAACTAATTAGGTGATGTTAGTTAGATGTTTTCTTTTAGAGAAAACAAACTAGGTGATGTTATATAGATGTTTATTCTATTAGGAAAACTAATTTGGTGATGTCTGATTAATGTTTACATTACAGGAAAACTAATTGGGTAAGGTTAGATAGAAAATTATCATGTGATTTTATTATGTTTATAAGAACTGTGGTATGCTTTATAAATGCATGCATTAAATTTACTTCGACTATGATATGTATATGTGTAATTAACTTTGAGATTGAGTGTACAAGTATTTCTAACAAAACCACAGATACAGGAGATTATTCCACACCTTATGTCGTAATCCCTTGTGAAGCCGATCTAGTTCCATGAGGAACTAAGATCAACTCTGTGTTTGGTGCAATGTTATAATGTTGTAATATTGTCTTGCATGAGGTTGAATGGGTTAGGTCTACCCTTTTGTAAAATTGAATTATGATTTGTGTTGTAAGAATTGTATTTGAATTTCATTTATTTAATTTAAATTTTTGAAACCCTTTTTCTTGTGTCTTAACTTGACCCTGGGTGTCCTAACTAAGTTTAAATTGACCCTGGGTTATATCCCATGGGTCTAGGGTCACTTTTGACTTGGGTAACCCTTAGTTAACCTCCGTATGGTCACCTTAACTTCACAATGAAATTAAGTGACGAATTTGGAGGCATGGGAAGGATAGGATGAGTGGGATCAACACTCAAGCCCATCATTTCTCCATTTCTAAGGCTTGAAATGACTCCATGGTCTGCCAATAATGGAGGGGCTTATCTTCTTGTTCCCTCACTTTTGGTGAGAGTCCCCATGAAATGGTGTGGTCCTTCATGGATGGGGATATTTTTTTAATTCTACTTAGGATAGTGGAAAAACGAGTGGGGTTATTTAAATATTACAATCTTAAGAAAATTTATAAATATTACAATCTTTAATTCATTTTTTTGGGAAGAGTGGATTATGATATCAAGGGCTCACATTATTAGTGAATTTTACGGGTGGTGCCTGTGATTCAAGTGGTGCCTGTGGTACGAGTGGATCTGCTATAACTGCGGGTCCTTGTCCCTCAACTGAGGAATCACTATGCACCTCAACGGATGCCGTGTTGCACGATCGCACTCGTCGAGCACACCAGGGAGGCATCCTACAAAACATGGTAGACTCTAATTAATCAACGTTGCAGAATAATAACGTGCCCAATTATGCCTATGGTCATGACACGAAATACCAAAAAAATTTCCACTCTTCCCTAGAAATCCCCTCGCATGCGTAGGCGTGCTTGGCAGCATATGCTTAAGGCAAAAACAATATAGTTGTCGGTAGCATACCAAATACATGTGCGCACACCCTACGCAAGGAAACACGTGGTTTCCTGACTTAGGTTAATCTCACGAATTATATTTGAACAACAATTGTTTTAGGTGATAGATCATTTTTAAGCAAAGCACGATCATCTGATTCTTCTTTCCATTTTCTGGAATTTAATATTAATTTCTCCTCCTTCAGACTCAGCATTTTCAATCAAGCCCGTTCATTTGCCCTCTCTTCCTTTTCTTAGAATTTAGTTTTGATTGTATTTCTATCACGTTCATTTTACCATTTCTCTGATATTTAATTTTGATTGTATTTCTATCTCATTTCCCTTCCCGTTGTGTAAGATCTTCTCATGTTATCCTATTTTTTTCTTCACGTTTTTTATCGAACAACAATAATACTACATCCTTTACATTATTCCTAATTTCTTGGTAAACCAGATCACTTACACAGGGTTGGTTAACTTCACTTGACTCAGTCCCCCTAGAGTTCCCTTCTAGGTTTTAGTTCAATGTTTGAATTAATTTTAATAATCAACCTGTTCCTAAACAGGATTAATAGTAGGTTAAACTTACTTAGTTCTCTTAGCCCTGTTTAGAAATGCCGTGCATTTTCTCCTCTTTATTTTCCAAGGTTAGCTATTCTTTCTCTTTCTCTTTTTTTTTTTTTAATTGGACATTTATTCTCTAAATCTACAGTTGAGTTTAAAATGGCCACTCATGGAATGCTTGTGATGGCTTGTTTACGTTTATTTTCAGTGTCCTTTGTAAATGAAGGGATCATACTTTCCTCTTTATTTTCCTATCATTTAATTTAGGATAATTGTTAAAACTTCTTAGAAACTCTTCCTTAAAATTAAAATATATTTACCTATGCTCTTTTTAAATTGTAATTGTATAAATAATGTATTTCTGAATAGCAACTCTGAGTTTAAACATCAATTCAATTTGTATTATACATTATGCATAAATAAATCCCACTTTTCTCAATTAAAATTTCTGTTTCAAGTCAAATGTTTTAAACTACATATAGTTTGCCTTCAATGAATAGTGAAAAGTGAATAGTAAAAGTAAATAGTGAATGGTAAAAATGAATAGTGAATAGTAAAAATGAATAGTGAATAGTGGAAAGTGAATAGTAAATAGAGAAAAGTGAATAGTAAAGTGGTCCCCATCCTAGGAAGAGACCTTCAAGGTGGCGGTAATTTCAAAAGCAATACTACAGCCCAAATTTCATTTCTTTCATTGTAGCAAAATTACAACTTGACTTATGACAAAATTTAAAACTAATATTTCTACTAAGCTTGCACAGAAATAATATTTTTACAAACTTAATTAAAACATCAACTAATTCACAACTTTGCAAGTAGAAGAAGAAGGAGCTAGACAAGTCTAATATCCTTTTAAAAACAAATTTTCTCTTCCTTTCCTCATTTTAAAATGGTAAAACTTAATGAACAATAGAAATACAAACATCAACCCAAAAACAGAGGATTTCTTCCCAACATCAAAATACCAATTTATACAACAATAGGGAGATAACTTTCTCCTTTTGACGAATCAACCAGGATGTAGTCACTAATACAACCAGGCTCTCTTATAGAGCCTTAAGAGTAAAGGAAAATAAAATATTTTTCCAACACAAGAAACTTCTCCAAACTTCACAAATAGCTCCAAGAATACCTGCATAACACACAAGAAAAGAAAAACCACACAAGCTGCTCTCCTCCCTACCGTAGACCCGCAAGAGAGTCACCCCCAAGCTAGGGAGATCATCTACACACCTAGGGAATCCAAATCCACTTCACAACAGGTAAAAACAACACATCGAAACGCACATACACCCATGGATATTTACACAACACAAAAACTCAACAAAGGTGAGTTTACAGAGGGGTAAGAGAGTGGACACACTCAACTCTAGAGTACCACCCTTCACATTAATTCAACACAATTTTTCTCATGGCCTCAAGCCAAACAAGATCATCAGATTTCAAAGAATATCATATTTGGCTCTCAAGCCATATAACTAATTTTCTCAAATTCACACAAATGCCCTTAAGGCTTTCAACATCTCAAAAGAAACAAGGCATGCACTTGAGGAGGATCACTCCTCCCTTACCCCACACTTGATGAACATTTCTCCCAAGTGGAAGACACTCTATCAACACCCCACATTTGATGAGCATTTCTCCTAAGTGGAAGAAGCTCTGTCAACATCCCAATAAAATTTCCCACAATAAGAAAATTTACAACACAAGCAAAATAAATAATTTTCACACATCCTTCATGCAACAAATAAATAATTTTTACACATCCTTCATGCAACAAATAGAAATACAAAGGAAAAGCTATGAAATCCAACCTTAAAAAGCCCTTTAATGGATGAAGTTGGTGAAGAGCTCCACACTTAGTCTCTTCTCCCAATCTCTCCTAAAAAAAAAAACAATCTCTCAATGATCACAAGCAAAGGATAATGAATGTAGGATATAGGATGGCTAGAATAATTTTGGCATTATGAGGCTATGAAGAGGAGAATAGAGAAGGAATTGGGCATTATGAGGATGCCAGAAGAAGATTTACTAGAGGAAATTAGGCATGATAAGAATGCAAGAATGAAGTCCCCCTGCAAGAATGAAGTTCCCCTGCAAGAATCAAGTTCCCCTGCAAAAATCAAGTTCCCCCGCAAAAATCCAGTCTTCTCTAATTGCTTAGAGAGGGGTCTTATTTATAGATTTTTTGAAAAGGGAATGGAAGGTGAGGATCAAGAGTTGAGATCAATGGCTCACATTATTTGTAAATTTTAAATTCATAGTGGATGAATCAAAAAATTATTTTTTTGGGAAGAGTGGATTATGACACAAAGGGCTCTCATTATTTGTGAATTTTAAATTCATAGTGGATGAATTAAAAATTTATTTTTTTTGGAAGAGTGGATTATGAAATGAAGGGCTCTCATTATTTGTGAATTTTAAATTCATAGTGGATGAATTAAAAATTTATTTTTTGGGGAAGATTGGATTATGACATCAAGGACTCACATTATTTGTGAATTTTAAATTTACATGTTAGGACAAAAATGAATTAAATATTGTAATATTTATAAATTTTTTAAGATTGTAATATTTAAATAACCCCACTCCTTTTTCCACTATCACAGGTGGAAATAAAAAAAATATCCTGACCCATGAAGGACCACACCACTTCATGGGGACTCTCATCAAAAGTGAGGGAACAAGAAGATAAGCCCCTCCATTATTGGTGGACCATGGAGTCATTTTAAGCTTTGGAAATTGATAAAGGATGGGCTTGAGTGTTGATCCCACTCATCCTATCCTTCCCATGCCTCTAAATTTGTCACTTAACTTCACTGTGAAGTTAAGGTGACCATACGAAGGTTAACTAAGGGTTACCCAAGTCAAAAGTGACCCTAGACCCATGGGGTATAACCCAAGGTCAATTTAAACTTAGTTAGGACACCCAGGGTCAAGTTAAGACACAAGAAAAGGGTCTTAAAAATTTAAATTAAATAAATAAAATTCAAATACAATTTTTACAACACAAATCATAATTCAATTTTACAAAAGGGTAGACCTAACCCATTCAACCTAATGCAAGACAATATTACAACATTACAACATTGCACCAAACATAGAGTTGATCTTGGTTCCTCGTGGAACTAGATCGGCTTCACAAGGGATTATGACATAAGGTGTGGAATAATCTCTTGTATCTGTGGTTTTGTTAGAAATACCTGCACACTCAATCTCAAAGTTAATTCCACATATACATATCATAGCTGAAGCAAATTTAATAAATACATTTCTTAAACATACCACAGTTCTTATAAACATAATGAAATCATATGACAATTTTCTATCTAACCTCACCCAATTAGTTTTCCTAATAGAATAAACATCTATATAACATCACCCAATTTGTTTTCTCTTAAAGCAAACATCTAACTAACATCACCCAATTAGTTTTCCTTTAACATAATAAGGTTTAATAGTTTGAAAATCTAGGAACAATAGTCCCATAAATATAAAAATACCAACAATAGTAAGCTAAATAGTCACATGTACGGAAATAAAAAAGTGTAGGCCTCACATCCTCCCCCCCTAAGACTGTACTTCCTCCTGGAAGTCATCAAAGGGGTGAGGATACAGAGTCCTCAGTCCCACTGCATCCTTCCATGTTGCGGTGACCTCGTCATACATGTCCCACTAGACCTTAACCTGGTCCAGCTCTCGATCTTGAAGGCCCAGCATCCGATGAGCCAATATGCGAATTGGCTCCAATGCCAGTTGTCCATCTGCCTCTACCTGAAGAGCACTCTAATCCAATACGTGAGATAAGTCAGAGATATAACGACGTAAAACTAAAACATGAAAAATATAGTGGATACGCGACAGGCTAGGTGGCAAGGTGAGATAATAGGCTACAGGTCCTATCCGCTCTAAAATCTCAAAAGGTCCTACAAACTGAGGTGTGAGTTTAGAGCCCTTTCCATAACGGATTGGACTCTTATGCGGCCGCACTCTCAAAAATACCCTATCACCTAGTGAGAAGCTCCAATCAGTTCTCTTTGCATCAGCATACTTCTTCTGTCTATCCTGTGCCTCCTGAAGTCTCTGTCTAATCAGTGAAATTTGTTGCTCCATGTCCTGAACTAGTTCTAGACCAATGGCGACCCTGTCCTCTATCTGATCCCAACTTAATAGTGTTCTGCACGGTCTGCCATATAAAGCCTAGAAAGGAGGCATACCTAATGCACTGTGATGCCCATTATTATAGGCAAACTGAACCAGATATTGATACTCCTCCCATCTAGACTGATGGTCCATAACATACATACGAAGCATATCTTCTAACACCTGATTAACTCTCTCTATCTATCCGTCAGTCTCCAGATGGTATGCTAAACTGAAGTTGAGCTGTGTGCCCAATGCCTGATGTAAGACTCTCCAAAATGATGAAGTGAATACAGAGTCTCTATCAGAAATGATGCGGCGAGGTACTCCATGAAGTCTAACAATCTGATCTAAGAACACTCTCGTTACTGATGGTGCATTGTACGTCGTGCGTATAGGTGAGAAATGTGCCACCTTGGTCAACTTGGAAACTGTCACCATGATGGCATCATGACGACATGATGACATAGGTAAACCAACGATAAAGTCCATGAAAATGGTGTCCCATTTCCACTCAGGTATCTCGTGAGGGTACAATAGTCCTGCTGGATGTTGATGCTCAGCCTTGACCCTCTGACACTAAAGGCAACGAGCAACATATTCTACAATGTCTCATCTCATCCCAGCCTAATGATATAACTGTCACAAATCGGCATGCATCTTCTTCACTCTTGGATGTGCTGCATAAGGTTCTCTATGAGCCTCTGAAAGAATCACTATACGCAGGTTACCTACACGGGGTACATAGATGTGCTGCCGATGTCTAAGCAAACAATTAGACTTAAGAGAATATCCTGTGAATTTACCCTTATGGGCCCTTTGATTCTGAATTTCTTGCTACACCTCAAGAAACCATTTGTCCTCTGGCAGATGCTATAAGATGTGGTCCCTCAAGTTCACCTTTAATGTCAAGGTCTGGATCTCGTGGCGCCTCTGACTTAAAGCGTCATCAACCACGTTCTCCTTCACTTTGATGTAGTGGACATCAAAGTCGTACTCGCATAAGAACTCCATCCAATGCCACTGGCGAGCATTCAGATTTGGCTGTGTAAAAATGTACTATAGGCTATGGTGATCTGAATGGAGTTCAAAGCGTCGACCTAAGAGAAAATGTCTCCAACGAACAAGAGCATGAATAACTGCTGCGAGCTCTAAATCATGAGTAGGGTAGTTTAGTTAATGTGCCTTAAGTTTATGCGATTCGTATGCAATCGCTCTACCTCCCTACATAGGCACAGCTCCCAAACCCTCTAATGATGCATCTGTGCAAACAACAAAATCCTTTGCAGGATTTGGAACCGGTAAAATGGGAGCATTGGTAAGACGCTCCTTGAGGATCCCAAAGGCCTGCTCACACTGCTTAGTCCAAGTGAAACTTTTCCCTTTTCGCTAAAGGGAAGTGATGGGATGTGCTATCCTAGAAAATCCCTCGACAAATCTATGGTAATAACTAGCTAATCCCATAAAGCTCCTAACTTCTATCACACTGGTGGGTTCTGGCTAGTCTTGAATTGCTCTGATCTTCAATGGATCTACGGAGATGCCATCGCCTGATAAGATGTGCCCCAAGTATTGCACCTTTGTCCTGAAGAAGGCACACTTTGCTAGGTTTCCATAAAGCTGCTGCTCTCGTAAGCGCTACAAAACTTGACACAAATGATCCACATGTTCCTCCTTGGTTCGCGAATAAATCAAAATATCGTGAAGAAATATGCTCGCAAACTGATCCAAGTAAGTATGAAACACCTTGTTCATGAGACTCATGAATATTTCAGGGGCATTCGTCAAAATAAAGGGTACCACGGTGAACTCATAATGGCCATATCTGGTTCGAAAAGTAGTCTTATGAATGTCTGCTTCTGTGATGCGCAATTAGTGATACCCAGATTTTAAATCAATTTTTGAGAACACTCTGGCTTCCTGCATCTGATCAAAGAGGTCTTTAATCCTAGGCAGAGGATAACGATTCTTCACCATCACCTTGTTCAACTGCTTGTAATCCATGCATAGTCGAAGAGACCCATCCTTCTTCTTCATGAAGATGATCGGTGCGCCCCAGGGTGAAACACTAGGTCAAATGTGCCCCTTTTCAAGTAACTCCTCTAACTGCAGTTTAAGTTCTGTAAGCGCATGTGTAGTCATTCTGTAGGGTGCACGAGACATAGGTTTTGCACCTAGCACTAAGTCGATGTGGAAATCGACCTCTCAGCGTGGAGGCATACCTAGTAACTCCAGCGGGAATATGTCAGCAAAGTCTCTCAAGATAGGGTGATCATCTAAGGTAGTCTTAGACTCATCCTCTGATCTGTCATTGACCGTAATAGCAAACATCTGACAACCCTTCCACATGCAGCGCTTAAGCTACTGAGTGGATATCATACAAATCATCGTGGGCTTCTGAATGCCCACTATCTCAACCAGTGTGCCATGATTGTCTAAGCAACTAATCATCCTCTAGTGACAATCTAGTTTAGCTCTATGAGCCACAAGCCAGTCCATACCCATAACTACTCCATAAGATCCTAATGGTATAACCCTAAGGTCACATGTTGTAGTGAAGGAACCTAAGGAGATCTCACAATCTCTAACCATGGTATCTACTGACATCTTGACCCCAGAGGCCAACTCAACCTCCTGCCTAATGTCCTACCTATAAGCCACTAGCCTACAACGTTCCACTAACGATGTAGACAAAAAAGAATCGGTAGCTCCAGAGTCAAAAGAAATAGAGATAGGGAAATCCCCAATCGTACCTGCTATCTCAATGATTGAAGCCTAAAAATTGGCCTGGCAGTTGTCAACCACTGCAAACATGCGGTGGAATCTGTCCACGTCACCTACTATCTGCTCAAATCCTCCTGCACGGGGCTGTCCTCCTACTGTAAATCCCTGTGGACACTCCCTGGCTAAATGCCCTACCCCACCACATACATAGCATGGGCCCCTAGCTTGTAACTGTACAGACTGAGTCCTACCTAACTGCTATTGTCTAGTCTACCTAATGGACCCCTGTGAACCTCTATTTGATTGCTGAGACCTTGCAGGTTCTGCAGAAGATCCCTACTGTCTCTGGTCTCTACGCTGGCCCCGCTACTGCCATCCATGGTTCTGTCCCCCCTGAACCCTCTGATGGGGCCTAGATTTTTGCTGATGCTGCTGTGGAGGCTTAGGAGGTAATGATAAGGAATTAAACCCTCCTCTCTGTGGTGTAAATTACAGTCTACAAAAATTCTGTTGTTGTTGGGGATTACGATCTTGATTCTGCGGGCATGAATTCTGCCCTCGTCCTTGAATTTCCTCTGCAATAAGAGCCTTTTCAACAGTCTTGCTCATGGTCTGGGGATCTGCCATACGTACTGGTCCTGCTATCTTGTGATTCAGGCCTCTGATGAATTTATGTACCAAGAGTTTCTCGTCCTAGAGGTACTCCGCATAACGAGAAAGCTCGATGAACTGGCTCTCATATTAAGTAACAGTGAGTCCTCTCTACTGTAACTCATGAAACTCATCAATCCTATGCTATCTGTAATGCTCTGACAAATATCATGCATTAAAGCGCTCTATGAAGATATCCCAAGTGAGTGTATCTAGGGATAGTCGGCACTTGCACTCCTCTGTGTGCCACCAAGTAGCTGCTATATCTCTAAGGAGATGCACTGCCACTCGTGCTTTCATGTTGCTCTCGTAAGGTCACAACGTGAAACACCTATCCAAACTAATCAACCAAGCCTCGGCCACAGCTCTCTTGGTAGCTCCTACGAAAGTAGGTGGGTTGAGCCTAAGCAGATCTCTAATGGGATCTCCTCTATCTCTGAGCCCTATAACCGGCTCATCTAATCCATACTCATATGGTCCATGGTATACCTGTCCTACCCTCCTGGTCTCATCTCATCTCGAGTGTCTCAGAGGACTCCTATTCTGTGAACAGTAGGCTGACCCTACCTCTTCTACTATAGTGTCAGGAATCTCAATGAAAGGCTCCATGTGTGGCACCTCTAATGGATCTATGCGGGGTTCCACATATGGCTCAGCACGTAATTCCACACATGGCTCATTACATGGCTCTTCTTGTGGATCAACGCGAGGCTCATTATGTGGCTCAGGAATAGCTGGTGGTGACCACTCTAACAAAACCTCCAGTGTCTGAAGAATCTGTGGGCCTAGGTCAATTACTGGTGGTGCCTGTGGTATGGGTGGTGCCTGTGGTTTGGGTGGTGCCTGTGGTACGGGTGGTGCCTATGGTTTGGGTGGTGCCTATGGTACGGGTGGATCTGCTATAACTGTGGGTCCTTGTCCCTCAGCCGAGGAATCAATATGCAGCTCAACGGATGCCATGTTACGTGATCGCGCTTGTTGAGCACGCTAGGGAGGCATCCTACAAAACATGGTAGACACTAATTAATCAACGTTGCAGAATAATAACGTGCCTAATTATGCCCAGTGTTTAAACTTAGCTCTAATACCAAAATGTCATGCCCACATTTCCCATACGGTCACAACATGCATCACACGTGTCATGTCCACATGCGCCATGTGGTCATAATATGAAATACCCAAAAAAAATTTCACTCTTCCCTAGAAATCCCCTCGCATGCGTAGGCATGCTCGGCGGTGTATGCTTAAGGCGAAAACAATACAGTTGTCGGCAGTGTACCAAATACATGTGCGCACACCCTACGCAAGGAAACGTGTGGTTTCCTGACTTAGATTAATCTCATGAATTATATTTGAACAACAATTATTTTAGGTGATAGATCATTTTTCAGCAAAGCACGATCATCTGATTCTTCTTTCCATTTTTTTGAATTTAATATTAATTTCTCCTCCTTCAGACTTAGCATTTTCAACCAAGCCCGTTCATTTGCCCTCTCTTCCTTTTCTTGGAATTTAGTTTTGATTGTATTTCTATCACATTCATTTTACCATTTCTCTGAAATTTAATTTTGATTGTATTTCTATCTCATTTTCCTTCCCGTTGTGCAAGATCTTCTTATGTTATCCTATTTTTTTCTTCACGTTCTTTATCGAATAGCAATAACACTACATCCTTTACATTATTCCTAATTTCTTGGTAAACTAGATCACTTACACAGGGTTGGTTAACTTCACTTGACTCAGTCTCCCTGGGGTTCCGTTCTAGGTTTTAGTTCAACATTTGAATTAATTTTAATAATCAACCTATTCCTAAACAAGATTAACAGTTGGTTAAACTTACTTAGTTCTCTTAGCCATGTTTAGAAATGCCACGCATTATCTCCTCTTTATTTTCCAAGGTTAGCTATTCTTTCTCTTTCTCTTTTTTTTTTTTTAATTAGACGTTTATTCTCTAAATCTATAGTTGAGTTTAAAATGGCCACTCATGGTATGCCTCTGATGGCTTGTTTGCGTTTATTTTCAGTGTCCTTTGTAAATGAAAGGATCATACTTTCCTCTTCATTTTCCTATCATTTAATTTAGGATAATTGTTAAAACTTCTGAGAAACTCTTCCTTAAAATTAAAATATATTTACCTATGCTCTTTTTAAATTATAATTGTATAAACAATGTATTTCTGAATTGCAACTCTGAGTTTAAACATCTATTCAATTCGTATTATACATTTTGCATAAATAAATCCCACTTTCCTCGGTTAAAATTTCTATTTCAAGTCAAATGTTTTAAACTACATATAGTTTGCCTTCAATGAATAGTGAATAGTGAATAGTGAAAAGTGAATAGTGAAAGTAAATAGTGAATAGTAAAAATGAATAGTGACTAGTGGAAAGTGAATAGTAAAATGGTCCCCATCCTAGGAAGAGACCCTCAAGGTGGCAGTAATTTCAAAAGCAATACTGCAACTCAAATTTTATTTCTTTCATTGTAGAAAAATTACAACTTGACTTATAACAAAATTTAAAACTAATATTTCTACTAAGCTTGCACAGAAATAATACTTTTACAAACTTAATTAAAACATCAACTAACTCACAACTTCGCAAGTAGAAGAAGAAGGAACTAGACGAGTCTAATATCCTTTTAAAAATAAATTTTCTCTTCCTTTCCTCATTTTAAAATGGTAAAACTTAATGAACAATAGAAATACAAACATCACCCCAAAAACAGAGGATTTCTTCCCAACTTCAAAATACCAATTTATACAACAATAGGGAGATAACTTTCTCCTTTTGATGAATCAACCAGGATGCAGTCACTAATATGACCAGGCTCTCTTATAGAGCCTTAAGAGTAAAAGAAAATAAAATATTTTTCCAACACAAGAAATTTCTCCAAACTTCACAAATAGCTCCAAGAATACCTGCATAACACACAAGGGAAGAAACACCACACAAGCTACTCTCCTCCCTACTGTAGACCCACAAGAGGGTCACCCCCGAGCTAGGGAGATTATCCACACACCTAGGGAATTCAAATCCACTTCACAACAGGTAAAAAACAACACACCAGAACACACATACACCCATGGATATTTACACAACACAAAGACTCAACAAAGGTGAGTTTACAGAGGGGTAAGAGAGTGGACACACTCAACTCTAGAGTACCACCCTTCACCATAATTCAACACAATTTTTCTAATGGCCTCAAGCCAAACAAGATCATCAGATTTCAAGAAATATCATATTTGGCTCTCAAGCCATATAACCAATTTTCTCAAATTCACACAAATGCCCTCAAGGCTTTCAACATCTCAAAAGAAACAAGGCATGCACTCGAGGAGGATCACTCCTCCCTTACCCCACACTTGATGAGAATTTCTCCCAAGTGGAAGATGCTTTGTCAACACCCCACAGTTGATGAGAATTTCTCCCAAGTGGAAGAAGCTCTGTCAACAACCCAATAAAAATTTTCTCAGAATAACAAAATTTACAACATAAGCAAAATAAATAATTTTCACACATCATTCATGCAACAAATAAATAATTTTTGCACATCCTTCATGCAACAAATAGAAATACATAGGAAAAGCCATGAAATCCAAATAAATAATTTTCACACATCCTTCATGCAACAAATAGAACTACAAAGGAAAAGCCATGAAATCCAACCTTAAAAAGCCCTTTAATGGACGAGGTTGATGAAGAGCTCCACACTTAGTCTCTTCTCCCAATCTCTCCTGAAAAAGAACAATCTCTCTATGATCACAAGCAAGGGATAATGAATGGAGGATATAGGATGGCTAGAATAATTTCGGCATTATGAGGCTATGAAGAGGAGAATAGAGAAGGAATTGGGCATTATGAGGATGCTAGAAGAAGATTTCCTAGAAAAAATTAGGCATGATAAGAATGCAAGAATGAAGTCCCCCTGCAAGAATGAAGTTCCCCTGCAAGAATCAAGTTCCCTTGCAAAAATCTAGTCTTCTCTAATTAGTTAGAGAAGGGTCTTATTTATAGATTTTCTGAAAAGGGAATGGAAGGTGAGGATCAAGAGTTAAGATCAAGGGCTCACATTATTTGTGAATTTTAAATTCATAGTGGATGAATTAAAAAAAAAAATTGGGAAGAATGGATTATGACATCAAGGGCTCTCATTATTTGTGAATTTTAAATTCATAGTGGATGAATTAAAAATTTATTTTTTTGGGAAGAGTGGATTATGACATCAAGGGCTCACATTATTTGTGAATTTTAAAATCATATGTGAGGACAAAAATGAATTAAAGATTGTAATATTTATGATTTTTTTAAAGATTGTAATATTTAAATAACCCCACTCCTTTTTCCACTATCCCAAGTGGAATTAAAAAAATATCCCCACCCATGAAGGATCACACCACTTCATGGGGACTCTCACCAAAAGTGAGGGAACAAGAAGATAACCCCTCCATTATTGGTGGACCATGGAGTCATTTCAAGCCTTGGAAATGGAGAAAGGATGGGCTTGAGTGTTGATCCCACTCATCCTATCCTTCGCATGCCTCCAAATTCGTCACTTAACTTCATTGTGAAGTTAAGGTAACCATACGGAGGTTAACTAAGGGTCACCCAAGTCAAAAGTGACCCTAGACCCATGGGGTATAACCCAGGGTCAATTTAAACTTAGTTAGGACACCCAGGGTCAAGTTAAGACACAAGAAAAGGGTCTCAAAAATTTAAATTAAATAAATAAAATTTAAATACAATTCTTACAACACAAATCATAATTCAATTTTACAAAAGGGTAGACCTAACCCATTCAACCTCATGCAAGATAATATTACAACATTACAACATTGCACCAAACATAGAGTTGATCTTGGTTCCTCATGGAACTAGATCGGCTTCACAAGGGATTACGACATAAGGTGTGGAATAATCTCTTGTATCTGTGGTTTTGTTAGAAATATTGCACACTCAATCTCAAAGTTAATTCCACATATACATATCATAGCCAAAGCAAATTTAATACATACATTTCTAAAGCATACCACAGTTCTTATAAACATAATGAAATCACATGATAATTTTCTATCTAATCTCGCCCAATTAGTTTTCCTGTAATGTAAACATTAATCAAACATCACCCAATTAGTTTTCCTTTAACATAATAAGGTTTAATAGTTTGAAAATTCGAGAACAACAGTCCCATAAATATAAAAATACCAACAACAGTAAGCTAAATAGTCACATGTACGGAAATGAAAAAGTGTAAGCCTCACATATATACATATACATATATATATACATATACATATACATATATATATATATATATACACACACATATTTGGTGTTTTGTGGTTTCTTTGCATTTGTAAATGAGATAAAATTGCATTATAGGCTTATATGGATGTTTTATAATGTAGGATGAGTAGGCTTGCTATAATTTTAAGATTCTACATCTTTTATCATATTGTCAAATATGTGTGTGTGTGTGTGTTTTGAAATTATTGTATTGATTTTTGTGCCACACCCAAATTGTGAATTTGGGATGTTAAACTTATAGGATTGAGGTATACAATAGGGAAGGACTGGGATTATGTGTTGTGATACAAAGGGATCATTGGAAATTATGGGTGGATAGTTTAGAATCAAGTGATAATGCAATACAAATTTGGACAATAAAATTTATGATTAATTAAGATATCTATATCATGACGTGAATGCTCACAAAGGCTTAGTCATGGCCATTAAGGACATGTCGTAACTCTGGGAGTTGGTAAATGCCAAAGTACTCCTCATATGAGGATCTATTTTATACTCAAACTCTTCATGGTCGTCATGCTATTTTAATGACTCTCCTTTCCCTAGTTCTCGAAGATCCTCATCCTCTCATTTCTTCAAATTTGGCATCCCAAATGTGTTTAGACCACCTACATGCATGTTGATGGATTGTTCTACTATTATATATGTATGTGTGTGGGTACTTAATCATGCATTGTTTTGCATACATTGAAGGTGTGAGAATCCCTTATGCATCAATGTTGTGTTGGCATTATTCTATGATTTGTATGTATTTGATTGGCATTATTTTCTACATGTGATTTATGATCTATTCATGCTTTGTATGCACTTGGTTTGCATGAGTTTCCACATGTGATTGTATGCTTCTAATTGGTGTGTGAGTGTGGCCATGTACTCCTTTTTTGGGTGAGTGTTCTTGTACCTAATTTGACCATCTCTTGGGATAGGACAATGGGCATGAGGATACCACATGGTTGGGTGGAACTAAACCATCATTGGGGATCTGTGAACTTGGAGGATTCTTCTTGGAGAGTGTGATGGACTCTCTTGGTATCTTATGATTTTGTATCTCTCATTACTTTATCTTATTATAATTGTAAATAGGGTCCTTGAGAACATTGTAATAATATTATGATTATGCCACTTTATTAATTCATGATGTGGGTCATGATCCATCCATGTTTAGGATGAGATCCTTTAATTGTAATAAATAATTGATAGCATTTTATATTTTTCTATTTAGAAGGTGTTAGCATGTTTAGAATGCTAAAATCAAGATAATTTAGTATGTTAGATTCAAGTTACTAAATGTTGTAATTGCTGATTTTGGATGTGTTAGTGTTGGATCACATTCTACCCATATAGGTGGCAAGGATCCTATTATTGTTTTTAGCACATGTCAACATTGTTGTCGATTGGGCATAATGTTTTATAATGCTTTTATCATCTTTGATTATGTGGATGTTGTTGGTTAAATGCCAAATTTAATATTTTTTGAAAGGCTAAGTGTTTTAGTGTGGATGTTTTAAGATGTTCATTTGGTGTGTTGAATAGTCTTTAGTTGGTTGTTTATGGTTGCATAGGGAGGTTGTACCCCTAACCCATATACCATATCCTCTACATTTGGGTGTGTCCATGTGAGCTAAAGTGTGTTTGGTTATGTGTATTTAGGCATTTCGTCATGTCTTGGGAATGTTCCACTTATCAACCTTCTCTCTTGTTGGAGAGTGTGTCAGTCTTGTGTTGTTCAGAGGTTGACAAGTTGGAGACCTCAAAATCATCTCTAGAGCTTGTTCATTCTTCTAATGGTTTCTAGGAGGCCTAAGGATGAAATCCTTGGAATTAAATTCCTTTTCAGACCCTTGGTCAAAGTCCTGAGTAGGTGTCCTAAGGAAATTTTTTGTCTAAACACTATGAAAGGACTACATTATGAAATTGAGACACTAGCACTAGTTTTTGACACTAGCACCATTTCAATGCACTAGAGGGATGTTTTTTAGTCCATCTAGTGCATTGGAGTCATCCTAGGGTGTTGTAGTCCTCTGAACTACTTGGATATTCATGGAGTCTCAGATAATGAGCATTTCCTAACTTTTCCTAAAAAAACTTTATAAACAGAAGTTGTTCCCATTGGTTTTTTTAGTATTCCCATGGTGACACTTCATTGATAGCTTTCCTAATTTGGAATCTATCCCCTCTTTTTCATTTTTAAGTGTGCCTTTGCAAGAGATTGACTAGTGGTCATTCCATTTGGTTTAGCCCTTGTACCTCATAGTTAATCCACCTCTTGTGTACATGTTTTCCCTTATAGCAATTTTTTTTTGTGTCATAATAGAATGTATTTGAGGTAGTTTTCACCCTCATCCTACTCCATGTTCCATGAGATAGCGAGGTCCTAGGCTTGTGTCTAATCATCATCATGAAGGAAGCTCCATTCTCCCACATGTTCATTGTGGTGACTTTGTCACATGATGGGTAAAGTCTTCCACTTGTTCCACCTTGCCTAGGGCAATGGTGACATATTATAGTGTCTTTTTGTGCTTGTGACAAAACCATGTGTGCTCATGGGTGCAATTGGACATGTAAATGTCACATTTATAAATGCAAAACAAATTGTTCACATAGTGTTTGTTTGGTTAATATCCTAGGTGAAAGCTTGGGGTATTACACTCAATTTCATCCAAAAATCAACTATCCAAAATCAAATTATTTAAGGACTTAGATCCCTTAAACCAAATCTCAAAACTATTCCCATCATCAAGCTACTTAAGGTCCTAGACCACCTCCAAATCCAACACTAAGAATCATTCCAATAATTGAAACCAATTCAATTAAACATCCAAATCTCAAAATCAAAATCAAATCTATCCAAATTCTCTAAAATCTTAGGTCTCCAACATCTAAAATCCAAATCAAATCAACTGATCATCCAAAAACAAAACTATCTAAGAGCTTAGATCATCCAAAAATAAAATCAATCCAAAGGTCCTAGATCTTTCAAATTCATCCAAAAATTAGATGAATCCAAAGATCCTAGATCTTTTGAACAACAAGTCCCAAATTGCAAAAATCTAATTCATCCACTCATCCAAAATATTTTAAATTTCAACCATGCAAATATCAAAAATCAATTCAACATCCAATATTAAATCATCTAAAATATAAAACATCCAAAAATCAAATCATTCAAAATCCAAAATTTTCTAAAATCTAAACAAAACATTCTCACAATTATAGATCCATTTCATTTTGATGAGTCCCCTCATCACAACCAATATATAAAAACCCATTTGAACATGATTATGATGATTATAGTCTTGTGGACCAAGATAAATATGCCAATAACTTTGATGACATTATTTTGACCAAGCTTGGCATAGGCTTTAATGGACAAACCATGAACAACTAAGAGCCTTTAGACCAAGAACTAGCTAGCACTAGCTATCCCTCCAATCCCAATTGAATATATATTGGCCATCCTTATGGTACCTTTAACAAGGGAAACACCACTTTAGCCCAAGGCCCTTACAGCCAATCCATATGCAAACTCCAAACCATACATGAGAAACTAGTAGCCTCCACCTCATATACAAATCCTTCATCCTCAAAACCTTTGCAATATAATCAATCTCATCAATCCACCTACCAATCATGTCAAAGACAAAATCCACAATCCAACCTATCTTATACAACTTAGCCTTGAAAATTTTCCTCCAAGGACTACTAGCACAAAACTCTAACCAAAATAGCAAGAGAAAAGTTATCAAGGCATGCAACATCACCAATCCAATATCATCCCTCTTTATAAAATACAAGTGTGTTTTTTACAATGAAATCATTAACACAAATCCTATCAAGAACATATAAGATCCTCCTATGACCATCATCCCTGTAAGACCACCTATGTGGGAATTTAAATGCCAACATTTCTAAAGGTCCATAAAATCCAAAATCCACAACATCCATAAAAACCTTAAGAGTCAAAAACACCTCACCCATCCATGTGAAAAAATAGAGGAGTATATCCATGCATTAATCTATAAAAGAGATGTTAAAGAAAAATGACACTCATCCATCTTGTCAATAAAGTAAATTAGGATATGTCAAGAACCTATTCCAAAGCATGCCCAAACTCATCCCCAACCAAATCAAGATCCAAACACCCAAGCTAGTCCCTCTCATGATCCAATACACTCTCAAGGTCAACACACCCCCATTAATTCTATTCCCCAAAAAAATACTATCACCTTTGTTTGACCACCTTTGTTTGATTTGGTCTTCTCACAACAGAGAAAAATAAAACTACCACTCAATTCTGCCTATCTAAAGATGGATTTGTGTCTTCTTTCCAAAAGTATAATTATCCTATTTCAAATCAAATATATCAAACTATGGAATATTAAGGAAAATGATTAGGCCTTCATGAGAAAGGAATCTTAGAGCCCATACATGTTAATGCAAATCAAGGATTTTATGGAATTAACTACAAATATAAAGATGCACAACCTAAATATGTTGGTAACACCTCTACAAATCCTTAGGAAACTTCTTCCAACATCAAAATAATTTCCTCCTATTTATCCTATAAATAGTTTCATGCCACTAACCCTTCCATTAACACCACTATCCCTATCACCAACCTTGACCATCCATCACCTAAACTCACCGCTCAGGACCCATTAAATTATGCATCACTTGACTTATTTCAAAATTATGAATAAATCACAAAATTCATGATATTCCAACACAATACCCCCCATGGGACCATAACATAGCCTTTGGTAGTAATTTGGATTCACCAACATATAAAACAAAGAGTCCACAAGAATCCAAGAATCACCAAGTCACAAAGCATGGACATGCAATAACAAATCAAAATCAAGTCAAAAATAAAAATGGAACAAAAAGGAAATATTAGCCCACAAATCAAAAAGGGAGCAAAAAATCAATGTGAGTCTTAAAGCAAAGAGAATTAATGAATCCAGGTGGAGCATCTAAATCCACATCTCTAAAATCTAATTCCATCTTCTAACCCACAATTCTACATCCCATCTCCAAAATCTAATCTTGAAATCCAAAATCAAAATCTAAACATCTTAATCCTAAGTTTAACTCCATTTGGGTCTCTAAAGACAAAAATTTGAAATCATAAAATCCAAGAAACCTATTTATCTTGAATCTGAATACACCCAAAATCTAAAATCCAAATCCACATCTTCGAAATCCATCATCCAAGATCCAAATAAAATCCAATCATATAATCAAACATGGTGTGTGAGATTGTTGGTCATGATTCCCCTTGGTCGAGGACGATGACTAAATTAGTCAAGCCTCCACAATCACATCCTTCCATCATACCCTTATACATAACAAAATTCACTATCCAACATAACTCCAAAATTGTATCCCTTTAATCTAAGATTTGACATAATCACTAACCATCCTTCATCCAACTTACCTTTAGTTCCATTTTCCTTTTCAACATCCTCCAATGTAGGGGCTATAATGGTACCATGTTTACATTTGGAAGAAGCCAACTTATCAATAAACAAGGTTCTCAAGAACATCCATAGAGTACAACACCAACAACATGGTCTATGTGAAGTAGATATTCAAAATGGGATACCATTAGCTCATAGTGGGAATAGATTATTGAATCCAAAATCCCAATCATAAAAATTAAATCTAGAAAAAGCAAAAAAAAAAAATCATCAAAAACAAGAAAAAAAGAAAATGGTCAAGAGAAAGAATCATCCTTTGGTGAAATCCATTCTCATGGTGCCTTGTACAAGTACCATTATTAAAATTCATTCCTGAGAATCATCTCTATTTTATCTATCTATGTGGACCCTACACTTGGAGGCAAGCTTCTCTCATCCTATCATACCCAACCATTACATCCACATTTCTATTTCATCATACCCAATCCATCCTCCCAACCAACTCTCAAACTTAATAAGAACAAGGGCATGATGTTGAAACATGATTTGGACACCTCTTTATATATCCAAATTCACAACCATTGCAATGAAATGTCATGAGTGTCATGAGTATATACAATGGGGCATATTATTCCTATGCAACATAGTCTTTGGAGATCAAATCCTAAATCGTTCCATCAATCCATCCTCCATCCATCCCATCATTAATCCTTCATCCCCACACCCATCCACTATCTACAATCCCTAAATCATTTCATCAAATTCTCCCTTCATCCTTGTCTCTAGACTTGGTTTTCAATTGTCATTGGTTCTAAGAAAAGGGTTATCCAAACACAAGCCCATTAACCCACAATAGTCCATCCAAATGCAAGTAATCCCAATCCACACAAAACTTTCCAAAAAATCTATAAATCATCCAAAATTAGTCATTAGTTTTGTTCCTAGCCTTGTTACAAGCCTTGATTAGCTTTAAGCAACCCATCATTATCAAGATATACCATTTCCAATCCTCACATTATTCTTAGGATATATCATTCCTACATCAACAATTCTATCATCATGATCAATCAATGATCATTTTTTAGCTTGACCAAAGGAAAAATCTTATTTGTGATAAGTGCAAGAAGTTGGGTCCACTTTTTGGCCCAAAAGAAGTCTTTTTCCTAAAAATCAAAGTTTGTCATAGTTGAAGTAAACATTTGAAACACTTACACATAGAATATTAATATGATGTAAAAATATGAAAAGTAGGATTTTGTTTCTAGTTTCCAAATATGTAATTTATTATTATACCTAGATAATAATAGGATGTAAAAAATAAGTTTTTAAAATATGTTTGGGCCAAAACATGCACGTGTATGACCAACATAATTTGACCTAAATAAAAGTATTTTTCTAATTCCTTTTATGGAAAGATGCATATGATGCTGAAGTTTGGTCAAGATATTTTTTGTATTTTTTTTATAAATATTTTTTTTAATTATTTTTTTAGCAGCCCTAATTTATGTTTTCTAAAACCCCTTATGTATGGCCGACATAATTTGAACTAAACTAAATATAACATGAATTTTTTTCATTGTGTATAGAATGATGTCTAGATTAGGCAAACATTTAAAAAAAAAAATTCAAAATCAAAAGTTATTAAAAAAAATATGAATATATGTTATTTCAAGTTTATAATAGTTTTTGTTTAAAAATAATTAATAAATAGAAAATTATGTTCAACACTAAAAAAATTACATATTTAAAAACTAGATATTTTCGTCTATAATGGGTTTTAATTTCATCTAAAAATTCTTTGAAAAAAATCATCAGCCATATTTCCAAAGTCCATTCCTTCCAAAAATTTTGAATCTTTTTTGTTTAAAAAAATAATAATAAATATAAATATATGTTCAACGTTTAAAATAAATTAGATTTTTTAAAACTAGATATTGTTATCTGAAATGGGTTTTAATTTCATCTAAAAATTCAAAAAAATGAATTGTCAACCATATTTCCAAAATCCATCCCTTCTGAAAATATTTTGCCTCGAGTGTTCCAGTAAAAGTGGACCCAAATTCTTGCACTTACCCTTTGTCTTTGTATCTTTTCTACATGCTTACTTGTGTTTTTATCATTTTATTTTACATCTATAACAGTCCTTGAAATTGTTAGAACACTCTAATATACTAAGGGGGGGGTGAATCAATGTATACCTCAATTTAGTTTAATTCAACTTTATCAACAAAACTTTCTATTGCCTTCAATAGATAATGAAGCAAACTATGCAATTCAAAACTCAATCACACAACCACACAACCATAACACCATATTTACATGGAAAACCCTAAAAGGGAAAAAACACAATAAGAAAGTTGCTTGGATCTATTGTCCAAATTCAGCCTTACAAATAAAAATAGGTTTACAACAGATTTTATGGGCTACAACCCAAAGGAAGCTACAACTCCCTAATACACTGCTTTATGGTCTCCAACCTAAAGGAAGCTACAACTCCCTGATACATAGTTTTATGGGCTCCAACCCAAAGGAAGCTACAAGTCCGTAAAGTGCTACAACACTTACAACACTTACAAGAAGAGGCTCCAACCTCTACATCAAAAACACCTAACCGATTCTATCAGTTCAATCAACTCCACAGTAACACCTCTACTCAAACAATTCTACTACCTTCAACACACTTCTGCAACACACCACAACACAACCTCTATTATAAATCATGTATTATAGTCTTCATATTTCCTTCTCAACCTCTAGATCATGTATCTTCTTCACACACACACACACACACACATACACTCGTTGTCACATTCACACATGCTCCTCACTCATAATCACACATTCTCACTCTTTGCAATAAACTTGATCTTTCATTTATATTCTCCACAAGTCTTCAAATTTTCACCTTTGTCGGCCTAGATGAAACATGTAACATGAAACATGCAATGAACAAACAATTTAGCTCCCAGATCAACTACGGTAATGTAGGAATCAAATCCCATTAAGTGGTTCATACCAAGTGATCACCAAGACATATTTTACCTTAGAACACATCCCAAAGCTAGCACAAACTTCCAAACACATGGATCAATCATTTACACGCACCATGTTGGCATCACAAACACTTATTCTTCCATGCATTAGCTTCAGACCTAAAGTAGTATCAGAGAGACAAAATAACATCATGTGTATCATACACTAAGCATTATATGACTTGAAAAACCTTCTCAAATTTCTATTTCTCTAATTTATGCACCTTCTTTCTAGCGCAAACAAACAAACACTGATGTTGGTAACCCTAACATAGTCTAAATACACTATCTTGAAATACAAAATTAGAACTTATACTTTTGGTACTCCATAACACTTGAAACTTGAATTGAGCAAACATACAGACAATCTAAACTTATATTTCAAACAACAAAGCCAAATATTATATTGTGGTGAAATGTGGTGGCTTTGACTTTCTCCCTCTAATAATCCTAAACAACAACATGACATGTCCTTACCCATCTAACACTAGAAATCACTACGGTACATTGTAACATATGAAACTCAGGTATATCATACCTCTCATCTGAATCTAACTATCCTCCAAGTTGCAAGATCATATCTTCTCGTGTGGAGAAATGTGGACCATTATACTATCCTTTTGAGACTACAATAACACTATACCATTGTCTTCACTCTGTTATCTCTTGAATGCTCTCCAGTAATTTTGATGCTCTAAAATTAGCATCATGCATACTTCATAGTTGTCTCTACCAAATCTCCAAACCATAAGGCTACATCTTCATCTGCAATAGAATTTGGTACAATCTTCTAAGCTCCTTCATTGCAACTTCACGTGCCTTTGACAATTTGAAACCTTATACAATTTCATTCATATCTTATGCAATGATTTTCAATAAGAGGCAATGAATGCAACATTCACAAAACCATAGACAACAATCACAACTCTTTTCATCAAAAATAAGAAACCACAAATTCTTCATGTCAACTTGACAACTTTCACCTATCCATTTTAGAAGATAAGGTACAACTATGTACAGATGATACTAAACCAATAGCTTTCTCATGACTTGCATCATCATATCCTTCACCTCACAACTTCTCTGATCATCACTCCTTTGCCTACTCCCCTGATCATCACTCCTTTGATAGCATATGCAACAATGTGCCTTCGACATCACAACACCTATGATCATTCTTCTGACACTAATGATTACCACTCTTTTGACATCAATGACAACATATGCAACAATCTCCCCCTTTGTCATTGATGGCAACACTAACCCGATATGCAAATTTTTCTACCCCTTTGACATCAAGGGAAAAGGGCTAGTGGTATTCCTCTATACCATCAATAACATACAAGCTCCCCCTATCTATACAATCCTTGTCATCCTCCTTAGTCTCTTATCTACCTGCTCCCCCTGAGAGATAGCCATCATCAATCCAAGTATAATAAATATGTCTTGAACTGCTCCCCATGGACAAATTATGCATCCTCTGTGCATCTAGTTAGAAGGAGGAGGGACAAGAACCCCTAACTTCTATCTAAGATATTCAAATGTGTCCTTAGAAAGTGCCTTTCTAAAGATGTCTACAACCTGATCCTTTGTAGGTACATATTCTAATTTTACCTCTTGATTTGTAATCTTTTCTCTTAAAAAGTGTTACTTGATGGATATGTTCTTGGTTCTAGAATGCATCACTAGATTCTTTGAAATATTGATGGCACTTGTATTGTCACATAGAATAGGAATGGGCTCATCATACAATACCTTGATATCCTTCAATGTTTGATTCATCCAAAATACTTGAGTGCAACATGATGTTGCATCTATATTCTCTACTTCTACTAAACATTAATAAGGAAACTGAATCCTATTTCCTACTAAACCATGAGACCAATCTGTCTCCCAAAAAGAAAGCTCCACCATTGGTACTTCATCTATCATGAACACTGCTAGCCCAATCTACATAAATATATACACTCAAAGAAAAATCATTACCTTTTTGATACCATAATCCATAATCTAGAGTGTTCTTCAATTATCTAAAGATTCTTTTGACTTCCTTCACATGTGTTTCTTTTGGATCAGCTTGAAACCTTGTAACCATGCAAACAACTTACATAATGCAAGGCCTCGATGTTGTTAAGTATAGTAGACCCCCAATCATAGATCTATACAAGGTCTGATCAACCTGAGGTGACTCATCATCACAGGTTTGCAGTCTTCCATGCCAAACTTTTTCAACATCTCCTTGACATACTTTGCTTGGGAGATAAATATGTTAGGAATTTGTAGATCTAATAAAACAAATTCCACAAAACCCATAAGGATAATATGATGCAAAAATAACCATGATGCAATGATCAAATGAATAAACACACGATAACACAAGATATACCCTAGGAAAATCCTCAAGAGGGGAAAACCCATTCTCCAAAAGTATCCATACTCATGTATTATTCAGCAATAAAGATATTACAATACATGACATGAATCTCCATGAATACCTTTGAATCCATCAAGCACCTCCAATGCATCCTCCTTTGTGTCCAAGCATGAATCCACACATCACCTGTCATGATTCACAATATGCACTCATAGGATAGAGCTCAATCTAATGATAGCCTCTCACAAACATCCATTCACCAATAATGAAATAGCTAACCTCAAATAATAACCTTGTGTTTGCTTTTATAATTGAAGCTCACACAAATATATTTAGAAAACCATGTGCCCCAAAACCATAGTAACACAAAACCATTGACCCCCTTATTTGATGTTGGTACTATGGTTTTCCCAACAATTAAATAATACAAATAATAACCCAATGTTACATACAACATTTATAAGTGGCCTCCAAATAAATATCTAATGTGGTCAAACACATCAATTAATATGCACCACAAATAAATATTTATTATACACGAATAAAATAATCCAATGTTATGCAAGTGTACAACGTCTATTTCCAAACAAAATATACCTTCATCTAATTGAGTAGTTTGGAGTCCAAGAAATAATGATAGCTCACCTATCATAAACATTTCAAATACATTCTGCATCTCTTTAGAAAACTTCTTGCACATTTCATCATTGTCACCAAAGATTATATCATCAGCATATACTACTACTATTAGTATTTTCTCATTTTCAATTTTGATGTATAGATTGCTATCTGTGGTACCTTTCTTGAAGCCCTACTAGAGTAAGTACTTGTCCAATCTTGCATCCTATGTTCTAGGGGATTGTCTGAGATCATATAAGGAATTCTTAGGTCTGTATACCATGTTCTGATCTTCTGATATAGTTGAAATCCTTCATGCTGCTCTATGTAGACTTCCTTGTCTAAATCACCATTCAAGAAAGTAGATTTGACATCCTTTTGATATACCTTGAAGTCCTTGTGAATTACAAATGCAATAAACATCATGATTGCTTCCATTCTTGTCATAGGAGAAAATGTCTCCTCAAAGTTAATTCCTTCCACCTCTGAATAAACTTTGCAGATCAACCTCATTTTCTTTCTAACCACTTCTCCATCTTTATTCAATTTATTTTTGAACATCCATTTTGTCCCTATCACATTCTTATCCATAGGTCTTGGCACCAATTCCCAAGTTTGATATTTTCTATCTGATTTAGTTCTTCTTACATTATCTGGATCCATCCTTCATCCCTACTAGCATCAACAAAATTTCTATCTTAGACAACAAAGAGAAGTTTACGTATTCATTTTTCCTTGTAAATATTCTTCTAGTCTGCACTCCATTTTTGTCTCCAATTATATGATTTTTTGAGTGGTTCTTTTGAACATACTTGGTAGGAGTCTTGGTGACCTACTCTTGAGTTTCTTCCTTTTCTTCAATTTCTTCTTCTTATTATTCTATACAAGAAGATTCATCTAAGCAGCGGCCTTCTTTCTCATATGTGATTGGATGTGACTCTTCATCAACCCTAACATTTGCACTCTCAACTATCTTCCTCGACCTTTTATTGTAGCATATATAAGCTTCGCATCTAGTTGAGTACCCAAGAAAAATTCTTTCATCAGAGATTGAGTCAAACTTTCCCAAACCTTCTTCATCTCTTTTAATATAGCATTTGCTTCCAAAAATTCTAAAATACTTGATAGAAGCAAGTCTTCCTTTCCATAGCTCATATGGAGTCTTGGTGCTTTTCACTCTTAGTTGTCCTTTGTTAAGAATATAGACAATAGTATGGTTTGCTTCTTTCCAATATACATCAGACAACTTGGCTTCATTCAACATTGTTCTTGCCATCTCCTAGATAATTCTATTCTTCTTTTCCACTACATTTTGCTGAAGAGGTCTTACATCAAATAGGTGCCTCTCTAATCCATGTTCTTCACAATATTCCTCAAACTCATTTGATGTGAACTCACCACCTCTATCAGACCTTAAGCAATTGATTCTAGAATTCATTTAATTTTCAACCATGGACTTGAAAATCTTAATCCTACTGAAGGCTTCTGATTTTTCTTTTAAGAATGTAACCCATGTCATCCTAGAGTAATCATCAATAAGAAAAATAAAATACCTCTCACCTTGGAGACTCTTTGTCTTGGTAGGACCACACAAGTTAGTATAAATTAGTTCCAATGGCCTTGTAGAAGAATACTCATTGGTCTTGTATCTTATCCTTGTCTGCTTCCCAATCTGACATTCTTTACACAAGGTGCTTGTAGGCTTGATAATCCTTGGCTTGCCTCTTACTGCTTGCATGGAGTTGATTTTCACAAGATTGTCAAAGTTGATGTGTCCCATCCTTTTTTACCACAACCAACATTCATTTGTCTAACCTAGAAGACAACTCCTTCCATTAATACCCTTTAGGTTGTACAAGTTGTTTTCTATCCTAGAACCTTCTACCCCAGTTTACTAGAAATTGCTCTTCTAATTTCACATCCTTGTCTATGAAATATGAGGTTGTATCCTTTATTGCACATCTCAATTACATTGAGAAGATTGTGCTTGAGGTATTCTACATATATAACATCTTTTGTTTTAGATTTTCCATCAATACTTATGGTTCCCTTTCAACAAATTTTTGTAGATTAATTATCTCCAAACTTGACTAATCTGCCATTCCACTTAACAAGATTGATGAATTAGCTCTTTTCACCTGTCATGTGACTTGAACATCCACTTTCTATTACCCATAGATTTGTTTACCCTTGAGTATGAAATGTTGTTTGGATAATCATTGAATTTTCAACCTCATTGTTTTTTTATGTCTTTTGGAAGTATCACTCTCCTGTCTTTCTCAACAACATCTACCATCTGAGTTTTTGATTTTGTTAATCCACTTCTGTAGTATCTTTCTATGTGTCTAGAATTGTTACAAATATGACATGTCACACTAACATCTACTAGTGAAGAAGTAGGACTCCTACTTACAAAATTTCTTCTATTCAATTCTAGACTTGCATTCCATAGCCTTATGACCATATTTATTACAAATAAAACAATAACCAAAAAGGGCATGATTGAACCTGTTTATGAAGATATGTCTTGCATGAAAGGGTCTTACATATCTTCCTCCTTGAGACATGACTGGAATGAGATTTGCTTCTTCAAGTCCATCTAGATTTCTAAACTTTGATTTTTGCATTCCTTTTTGAGTGGAAAGATTTCTTTCTCAAGTTTTGTGCATCCATTTGTCTTAGCTTTAATTAGAGCTTTTTGTTCTTTGTTCTCTTTCTTACACATTCCAAGTATTCAAGAGAAGAAATAAGTTCACCTTTAAAATCAACTTCACATTTTTCTTCATCCATATTCTTGTCATAAATATCAAAGATTACCATGGCCATGAATTATAGGGACTCTCCTCTTTCATCATTTGATGAGTAGTGGTGTACTTCTTCCGAGGAACTGTAGTCTTCTTCAGAAAATAGGTTCCTTTTGAAGTTGTTCCTTTTGAAACCCTTGTTTCTATTTTCATTTTCTCTAAAAGGACATTTAGGAGCATAATGACCAACTCTTCCACATTTGAAACATTTGAAAGGTAACTTACCTTTATACTTGCATGACCCCTGCTTCAGCTTTCTCACAAAGTTTGCTTCTTCTTCCTCAAAATCACTATATGGAATAGATGTTCCTTCTTTCTTCATAGCTTTGAAAGCATCTTCTCTTTTGGATGTACCTTGGACTTCATTTCTCATCTCATAGGTAGTGAGGGAGCCAAACAACTCTTCCATGGTAAGTGTCTTCGAATCTTTAGCTTCTTTAACAGAAGAAACTTTTGAAACAAACCTATGAGGGAGAGTTCTTAGGACTTTCTTCAAAACCACTGAATCAGACACTTCTTCACCTAGCCCTTTGATTCCATTAGCGAATTCATCCACTTGGAGCAAATAGTTAGCAATGTTTTCCTCTTCTTTCATTCTTAGATTCTCAAACATAGCTTTGTAAGTTTGTAATCTTGATTTCTTTACAGTGTAATTTCCTTCATAGAGATTTTTGAGTTTATCCCATATCTCCTTGGCCATCTTACACTCCACTACCTTGACAAACTTTGAATTGGTTAGACCACTTAAGATAGCATTCTTGGTTTTAGCATTGTTTTTGTGGGTCTTCTTCTCATCTCAATCTATAATAAGATGAGCAGGTTTAGTATAAGCATTCATTTCATCTCTCCAAACATCATACCCTAGTGAGGTAAGATAGGCTTCTATCCTTACACTCTAGAAGTTATAGTTGGTTCCATCAAATTGTTGAAGGCATAAGAAAACCAAGAGGGGGGTGAATCATTTGTATTAAAAACCTTAACTTCTTCAGACAAAATCACATTCACATTCACTTACTTTAACTCGTTAATCTATTATGAAGTTTAATCATGAATAGTAGAATCAAAACATAAACACCATACACACATGAACACCATATTTCTTATGTGGAAAACCCTAAAAGGGAAAAACCATAGTGAGTGTTATCTCATGATATAATGTATTAACAATACCTAATAACAAAAGAAGCTCACTACCCAAGGGATCACTACCAAAGGGTTAGCTCACTGCCAAAGGGGTGGCTCATTGCTAAAGGGTGGCTCACTACCAAGATGTGTGGCTTACTGCCATGAATTGATATAGAAGCATCTACAACATGCCTGAGTTTAGTTCTGTTGAAGCATAATATATCTCCTCTGCTTTGCTCTCCTTTTACAATTCACACTTTATCTTCACATCTTCACACTCTCTCACATCACTCACGAATTCATTACATATATTTATACCAATCATCTACCTTAGAACATTCATCAAGGTTGGCAATAGAACATACAACCATTGGAGCTATCTCCAAGGTTGACAATACAACATACAACCATTGGAGCTATCTCCAAGGTCAACATACATACATACATCAAATTAGGTCTAAACTTATACAAACTTGTGAATCAAATGAATGAAAGAGGAACACTTCATAGCTTAGCTCAAACCCAAATACATCTTCACATGCTTGAACACACTTCTACAATACAAGAATCACTGCCACAACAAGTTTAAATAACCAGGTTGGCCAAAACTAGTACAAACATCAAGAATACTTAAATACATGCTTCCAAGAACTTCATTATAGCCTATGGATCAAGCACATGCCTTCAATACATTTTGGAGACATCCATGAACAACATAGAATCACTTGGGAGCTGACAAATCCAACTGCAATAGATCTCACTTGAAGACAACAAATATCACTTGAAGACACATCCAAACTGCTTCTCAACAGACACTGTCAAACTCTGCTAGTCAATAACTTGCTTTTCGAGGCATCAAATAACAAATCCTTTGGGATGTAGATAGATAAGGACATTATAAGCTTAAGTCTAGACCTGCAAGACCAAAATCCAAACTACAGAGTAATGTGGAGGAAAATACTTCCCCTTATCACTCTGCAAACATTGCGAGGCACAGTCTTCAAACTAGTGAATAGAACTTCTTCTGCATAGTGATCTGGACCACCAAATTTTGGATTCACCATATTCAAACACTTCTCTAAATCATATCCAAATTTTACACTCTGGTCTTCGACATAGAGGAAATGCAGAGCAAAATACTCAGACAGTGTTCTTAACATGATAACTCAATCAATCAACAAATAAGAATATCAGAAGATATAGTTGGCACCAATGACAACACAAACATGTTGACTTCAATTGAAACACTAGTTAGCACATACTTGCAACAATTTGCCCCTTTGTCATTGATGGCAACATATGATGTGAAAAACTAAATAACATGTTCCATCATCAAGATATAGCTTTGCATCAAAATTTCCCCTTTCTTTTACACATCTGAACTCTTTCTCCTGAGTTTTTCACATGATCTCTCTCCCCTTTTGAAATCAACGGAAAAGGGCATCACATCTCTTCCACTGCACATAGTTGCACACTACTACTTGATCAGTCTGAAATCATTCTTTACTTCGCTTGACTAGAATAATCATCTCAAACCACTATGTGCTTCCCCTGAGAGGTAGCCTCCAACATCAGTCCAAAAAGAAAAGTATACTTTGAGGTACACTAGACTGATGCATCTCCTTATGCATCTAGTTCAAGGAAGGAGGGACAACAACCCCTAACTTTTCCTAGTGCTACTCAAATGCATCCTTTGGAAGAGCCTTGGTGAATATATCAACAACTTGATCTTTTGTAGGCACATACTCAAGCTTCACTTCATTCTCTGCAACTTTCTCCCTCAAAAAGTGATACTTAATTGAAATGTGATTTGTCTTTGAGTGCATCACTAGGTTCTTTCAAATATTTATGGTAATGGTGTTATCACAAAGAATAGGTATTGGCTCTTCATACTTAACTTTGATATCCTTCAAGGTCTATTTCATTCACATCACCTGAGAACAACATGCTGCTGCAGCAATATATTCTTCCTCTATAGTAGACAAGGTGTTTGATTCTTGTTTCTTGCTATGCTAGGACACTTCCCTATCTCCAAGGAAGAATGCATCTCCACTTGTGATTTTCTTGTCATCAGCACATCTAGCCCAATCTCCATTTGTATAGGCACTTAAAGAAAAATCATTGTTCTTAGGATACCACAAGCCATCATTTGGAGTCCCCTTCAAATACCTGAATATCCTCTTCACTACCATAACATGTGATTCTTTGGGATCTAATTGAAATCTAGCCACAAGGCAGAGTACATGCATGATATCCGGTCTAGTAGAGGTTAGATAAAGAAGTCCCCCAATCATTGATCTATACTTGCTTTGATCAGCCTTAGGTGATTCATCATTCTTGTTCAACTTGCAACTAGTAGCCATAGGGGTACATAAAGGTTTAGAGTCCTCCATTCCAAACTTCTTCAACAACTCTTTAACATTCTTGGATTGAGAAATGAAAATACCTTTACTAGTTTGAATGATTTGTAGTCCAAGGAATAAATTCATTTCACCACACATAGATATTTCAAACTCTTTTTGCATCTCACCTGCAACCTTCTTACATGTACCTTCATTTCCACTGAATATGATATCGTCAACATAGATCTCAAGAATCAAAATTTGTTCTCCACTTATTTTGGTGTACAAGTTACTATTTGCAGACCCTTTACTAAAACCTTGCTACATCAGGTACTTATCCAATCTTGCATACCAAGCTTTGGGAGCTTACTTCAATCCATACAAAGCCTTCTTCAACTTGCATACCATATTTGGTTTGTATGATAGCTGGAATCCATCTGGTTGCTCTATGCAGACTTCTTCTAACTCACCATTTAGGAAAGAAGACTTCATATCCATCTAGCATACCTTGAAATTTTTATGTGCTGCAAATGCCAAAATCAGTCTAATAGCTTCCATTCTTGCCACTGGAGCAAAGGTCTCTTCATAGTCTATTCCTTCCACTTGTAACCTTTACACACATGTCTTTCCTTATTTCTCACAACTTCTCCAACTTCATTCAGTTTGTTCTGAAATACCCACTTTGTTCCTATCACATTCTTCTCTACAGGTCTAGGGACAAGTTCCCAAGTCTTGTTCTTCTCAATCTACATTAGTTCTTCTTCCATTGCTTTGACCCAATATTCATCATTGCATGCTTCTTTTATTGTTTTAGGTTCTACCTTTGGGAGTAAATAGAGATTTACTTGATCTTCTGCAGCTTTGCTTCTTGTAAATATAGCTTTCCTTTTGTCACCAATAATCTGATCTTTAGAGTGATCTCTTTGCACATACTTGGGGGTTTTAGGAATTCATTCTGGAGCTTCAGCTTGTACTTCTTCTTCTTTAGGAGCATCTTACACTTTAGTCTAAACTTCCTTTTCTTTGTCCTTTTCAATCTTTTATGTATCAGTAGATCCATCTAATTCATATCCATCTAACTAAATGTATTCATCTACTTTCACATTTGCAATTTCAATGATTTTCCTTAGTCTTTTGTTATAGCACTGATAAGCCTTGCTCGTAGTGAAGTACCCAAGGAATATGCCTTCATCACATCTAGCATTAAACTTTCTTGATTCTTCATCTCTTGTGATGTAACATTTGCTTCCAAAAACTTTGAAGTATTTGATAGTAGGATTTATTCCATACCACAGCTCATAAGGTGTCTTTGTTTCTTATGCTCTAACTAGCACTCTATTCTAAATATAGACAGCCATGTGTATTGCTTCTTTCCAATATACTTCCAGTAGGTCTGCTTCCTTAATCATTGTTCTAGCAACTTCTTGAACAGTTCTATTCTTTCTTTCAACCACTCCATTTTGTTGAGGATTCCATGGAGCAGACAAGTGTCTCTTTATTCCATGTTCTTCACAGAATGGATTAAACTCATTTGAAGTAAACTCACCACCTCTATCAGATCTCAAACACTTGATTCTCAAATCCATCTCATTTTCAACCATAGCTTTGAATGCCTTAAACTTGTCTAGAGCTTCTGATTTTTCTTTAAGAAATGTAATCCAAGTCATTCTTGAATAATCATCAGTAAGAAGCTGAGGCCCACCCTTGTGTGATTGGATTAGTTTCACTTGTAGACCAGGTTGTTTTGCCTTGTCCTAGCTAAGGGTTTGATTTATGATAGTGTGACTCTATCTTTGAGACAATGTAGTGTAGAGGTGGAATATCACCTGTTGTGTTTAAACTAGAACCTTTAGTGTTGTAATGTGAGGCTACCATGTGATGTACTTTTTGTTTTATTTTATGAGACTTATTATTCAGAGTATCTTTGGCATGTGGACATTTGGGACTATTGATCCCATTATTCAGACTTCCAAGACTCTTTCCCTATGTTTTGATTAGTTAGATAGAATACGTTGTGATGTTGTTATAACTTACATGTTAGATTTCACGTGATGATTATATGATATGTGATATTCACCTTGATGCTAATTAAGATATTAGTTGTTGAGTAAATGAATAAATTATTATGCAATGTTGAGCTTGAGTTGCTGTTTAGAAATGTAGTAAATTATGAATCTTGTCAATAATGCTATGTCTTACTATTGAGGATCTAGATCATTATATGACATTGTGTGTGTGTGCATTTCCTTTCACTTTGGCTATGTTGAACATGTGCAACTGATCCGTTTGCAGAAGTGTGCAGGTAAATTTTCCATGCCCATGGAAAATTTAGTGGTCATTCCAGTAACCCCTTGTGAAATCCGTGTTTAGCTAACCTAGTCCCAAGAGGGAACACGGTCAATTGTGTTGGTGCATGATGATTTCATGATGTCTGCATTTATGTTTAATTCTGATCAGGTTTCAATCGTTCTATTTGTTTTATTAATGTTTTGTAAATGTGTATTGTTTAAATTGTACCATTTGGTGTCATTTATTTTATTGGGCTTTTTTTGTGATTGTATGCACCCTATGATGTTTATTTTGGCCAAATAATGACCCTAGGTCATACCCCTAGGGTCTAGGGCCAACTTGGACATGTTAAACCTTAATTATACCTCCATGGAGTGACTTTAACTTTACCCCGAAGTAAAGTGACGAATTCTTTAATTTGGTTATGGGGTAGACAAGTCAAGGGTCCACCTTGACCATCCCCACTACCCTTGGTTTGATCTACCTTATCTTGAAGGCTTGGGAAGCTCCCAAGGCCTTCAAGTCTGAGAGGATCCCATACCTATGCTCTCACACGTGTGAGAGCATCTTGGAGGGAATGGGATTGCCTTGGTGGACAAGGTGTGGACATGTGTCCCATTCTTATTCTCATGAAGTCTCCAAGTGAGACTCACCTCTCCACTATGCTCTCACACGTGTGAGAGCACCTTGGAGAAAGTGTGAGGCTTGGAGGGATAGGAGTGTGACATGTGTCACCTCCTCATTCCTTGGAGATGAAGAGTGCGATTGTGAGGAGGAAGGAGAAGATGAAATGTGTCACCTATCACCTTCTCATTCCTCAAGGCTCTTGTGTGTAGCCTATTAAACTCCCTCTTTGAGAGATGGAGAGGGTTCTTCTTTTTGGCTTGTTTTTCTTGTTGATTGTTTTGGTAGAGAGTTAGCTAGAATTTAGAGAAAATTTTAAAGGCAAGAAGTTTGGAGGGAGATTTGGAGGAGTTCTCCAACAACTCTTACCATTTTGGGCTTTAAAGGTAAGTTTCAAGGCTATAAGCCTTCCCTTTATTTTACATTTCTATGGGTTAATGATTGCTTGTGTATTTCTTTTGAATCTTGGTGTTTTGTTGTGTGGGTCTCTTTTGTGGGAGTTTGGATGAAGCTCTCCATTTTGTAGAGATCTCATCTTGTTTGGGATGGGAGAGGAGTGAACCTCCTCAAGGTCACCCTCAACATTTTTATTGAGATATTGATGGCCATGAGCTATTCTAGGAGGAAATGAGATTTTTGTGAAGGCAAGAGTGCCTTGGAAATGTGAAATTTGAGGAATTTTAAGGCTAGAGGCCTTGTGTTATGAGAAATAATGAGTTATTTGTGAATTTTGGGTGCACCTCTAGAGTTGAGAGCAGTCCACTCTCCTACCCCCAAATATCCATGCAAATGGATTTGTATTGTGCAATCCTTGGGTGGGTTTGTTCTTACTTGCGTGAGTGTATATTGGTGTTTTGTTCTTGTTGTGGTTTGAACCTGGTGGCATGGGTGACCTCCAAGCTCAGGGGTGACTCTTCTTGAGTCTATGGTTGGGAGGCGAGCATCCCCATGGGCATGTGAAAGCCTTGATTTAGTTTTGTTGTAGGTTTGAGAGCACTGGAGTTTATGGAGCTTTCGAGGGAGTTGTTATTTATGCGATTTTTTTTGTAAGGTTGGCGTATGGAAGCCATGGCTCTTGAGGCCTTGTTGTAACCTTAGTAAGAGAGAATGAGCTCTCTTTTTATATGTGTTGTAAATAGAAAAGTGTATATTATATATTTAAGTTTTCATATATGAAAGGTTACAGAACTATTCTTGTAATAGTTTGTGAAGTAAAAAAAATATAAATGCCATGTGAGAATAGAGAAGACATTCTTCTTACCTTCTTTATGTTTCCTTGAAGAGATTCATTTATTCATGTGAGAGAAAGTAGTTGCTATTTTATTTGGAAAAGGAAGCAAATACTTGAAAAAAAAAATGGAGTTGTTGTATATAATTATGAAGCAAAAAAAAATTAATCTAAGTGTTAGTAGATTTCCATTGTTTTCCTTTCAAAAAAAATATACAATAGGAAAATTTGGTTGTATAGTTTATGTATATATATATATATAAAGCTGACTTAAGACTACTGTGGTTTTTCTGTTACAAGAGTAAAGTTATTTTAATAGAAATGAATATATTTAGGTGAATATATATATAATATCAAGCATACATTAATTTCACCATTTTCAAATATTAGAAAAGCACTATTAAAAAAAAGAGATATTATATGTTTTTTTTGAGATAGGGTTTTACATGCCCTAACGGGCTATTTGAATTTTGTTAACAAAGAAAAGAGACCAAAGGGGGGGGCGGCATGGTTGCCGTCACAGAGTTGCATCCATGGTGGAGAGGGTGGACGGGGAGGTGCCCCCCACCTTCACCCTTTTTTTCCCTTAATACGGCACCCAGCGTCCAAACCCCATTACTGTCTTTCCAGCCACCATCGGATCCTTTCCTACCCTATAAAATCTTTACGGCTACCGTTGCTATCTTTCTGACCTGCAATATATATATCCTTCTGGTATATTTTTAGTTTGCAAAATAAAATAAAAAAATATACATTTTATCTCTACAAAACAATAACAAAAATAATGATATGTAATTTTTCTGGGGTTGCCCAGTAATGTGTGTGTGTATATATATATATATATGCACTACATAATAAACAAACAAAATGAAAACAAGAAACCCCTCCTGTGTATATGCTTACAAAATCAAACAATTTGAGAGCCTCCATGGCAGCCAAGAAAAGAGAACCTGTATGAAAACAAAGAGAAGAGATTGAAGAGAAATGGAGAATAGGGTTAGTTTAGAGAAATGATAGAGAGCAAATAGAACAATGAGATTAGGGTTGAGAATAAAGAAGGAAATAGAAAAAGAAACAAAATGATTAGGGTTGGGAAAAAACAAATAGAAAAGGAAAAGAATATTATTTTATTCAACTCATGTGAACATGACATTCTTCCTCTCTTTTAATATAAGGCATTTTATTTGGGCTTTTTCCATCCTTTTAATACCTTTTTAATTTTGAGTATTTTAAATTATTTTTTTTACTAGGTTTTAATTTATTTAATTTGAAACCCTTTTATTGTCTTATTTAATTATTTTTTAATTTATTGGGATAAGTGGGTTTTAATTTATTTAATTGTAAATCCTTTTATTGTCTTATTCAATTGCTTTTTGATTTTTTTTAAAAAGAGGGTAAAAACTTTATTAAGTCAACAGAAGAGTACAAAGAGAAAGAACAGACCCATCAAGGGCATCAAAACAAAACAAAATTAAGAAGTTCCCAAGAAGCACCTCATATCATCTGTAATCAAATCTTCAAGAACAAGGGCCCAACCTTTAGGAAGATTATCCCAATCAACCACATTCCAAGTCCCCGTTTACTCAAAAGCCCACCTAGCCAAACTATCAACAACCTTATTCCACTCTCGAGGGATATAACAAAAAGTAACTGAGTCCAAAGCAGTGCTCAAAGCAACAATTTGCTTGACTACCACATCCAGCTGCTAGTTCACCCCCTCAAACTGCCTCCTATTCAGAAGGTCAATAACTACCTAAGAGTCTTATTTAATTACTTTTTGATTTATTGGGATAAGTGGGTTTTAATTTATTTAATTTTAAATCATTTTATTGTCTTATTTAATTACTTTTTGATTTTTTTTATTCATAATATATATTCTATATTAAAAGATTGGACAAAAAGTTATAGTTTCCTCAGCCTTTCCATGGCTGGCAGTAAGAACTATTAACAACTAGAAGAGAGTCTAACTACCTAAAACTAGCATAAGCTTTACTTCTGCTATACAAAATCAAGCAAAGGAAACATACAGTATCTGATTAACTGTCATACTCTGCCAATTTCATGCTGAAATCCTCCACCCATTGGAGACCATCGGCCACTACTAGGCTCAGAACCCTTTTGATATAGTCCACCACCACCGACGCCTAATCCTTCAGCACCACCAGGTCGAAGCCTTTGATTTCCAAGATAAATAGGAAAACCTTGATCACAGCTCCAGGGTCGTCGAGGAGGATCCAATCCCTTTGGTGGGGGATTCCAATCCCAGGGCTGGGTACCTATAGAGACATCTCTAAATCCCCTAAATGCTCTAGATTGAAGATGCCTCTCATAATGGATTCCACCTCTACTTTTTCCATCCCTAATTCAAGAAATATTGCTAAGACCCACGAAGAGATATCTGTATCAACCCGGTAACATTCGTCGTTCTCCATGAAAGCTTTACCCAGGATCATTCTCACAGCTCTCACCATCAATTCGTCTGACCTTTGAAGCATCCTCTGCAATCTGAGGTCGGTGATAATGCTAATGAAGACCATGTACCTCTTACTGCTAGTTAATCTGACTGGGGTATCTATCCCCCCATAGCAGATGGACTCTGCTGAAATAATGGCAACAAAGTGTGAAGGCATTAGACAGTGTGCGGTGTAGGGAATACGGAGTAGAGACACCACCTTCCTTCAATCCTTAACCAGACTGCCCGAAGCTTCTCGAAAGTAAATCTGGGGAAGATATCTCTGATAGAATGAATGCCTGCGTCTCTTCTACTCGTGCCACCTTCCAGCCCTTACAATTCATGATTACCTATTCTACTGTCTCAGCCTTGCCACCCATGCTGAGGTGGCAAGGCTCCCTCCCAACCTCCCACACAGGCCTTACTTTAGCTGGAGTAGAATCTTTTGAGGAGAAGATATCTCTGATAGAGATCCCATCTACTCCGAAGTTAGACAACCTATCTGCATCTTGGTTTCCTTCTCTCAGAATGTGATTGAACGTCACTTTGTCAAAGCCTTCTAGCAAGGAGAGAGCCTGATCCAGTTTAGCTTGAAGTCTCCAGTTTACCAATCTCTTACTTCTTAGCCCATTGATGACAATCATTGAGTCTCCTTCTATCTCCACATTTCTAATTTCAAGATCCCTACACAACCTTAAACCTAGAAGTAAGGCCTAAATCCCTACCTCATTATTGGTTCCAATTCTAAGAGGAACAGCTAGTTTTCCCACCATTTTTCCTTTTTGATTTATTGGGATAAGTGGGTTTTAATTTATTTAAATTTAAATCCTTTTATTGTCTTATTTAATTGCTCTTTGATTTATTAGGTTAAGTGGGTTTTAATTTATTTGATTTAAATCCTTTTATTACCTTATTTAATTGCCTTTTGATTTATTGGGTAAGTGGGTTTAAATTTAACCCTAGTTTTTTTTAACTTAATTAGTGGATTTCTTTTTAGTGAGAATTTTGGTGTGGGAATTATTGTTGTCTTATTTGAAAATTAATTTATTTATCCCTTCACCTTTGTATTGTAGAAACCTTATACAAATTTTAATTAATTGATATAATTAATTAATGTGAATGTCTTTTATTTTCATTACCTTGAGTGAATGTTCAAATAAATTATTTTATAGGTGTAGTTAGATTTAATTCATATTTCCTTTTGATAAGGTTGTAATAAAGGTTGTTTATTTAAAAAATTATTTCCCCATTAATAATGAGGTGGCGTTATGCTATCAGATTTTCTCCAAAAAAATAGTAGATGGGTAAATTAAGTAAATTATTTCATGTCTTTATTTTATTGCATGAATTATTATAGAGTAATTTAATTAAGTTTTTGATAGCTTTAATTTAACTTAATTATGTTCTAGTTTCCTATGTTAGATTTTGACACTTGTCAAAATCACATCACTTTACTTAGGAAGCTTAGGGTTAGAGCCAATTTGAAAACTAACCCTATTGGCAACACTTCTCACGTCGCATAACCCCCTTAGTAGACTATCATCTCACAGGGGTTGCGAAAGGTATTTGCATTACCCCAACGTTTGATTGACGTTTTGCACCTTTGTGCATATGCCATCGAGCACGCTTGTTGCATGTGAGGGGGTTTTTAGAGGTGAGTAGAAAAGTTTTTGATATTTCATGTCATGACCACATGCCAAATGTGGACATGACACGTGTGTTGTGTGTCATGACCACATGAGAAATGTGGGCATGACATTTGGTATCAGAGCCTGGTTTCAAACACTAGGATCTCTGGGTGTGTATAATTGCTAAGTTGGGCTGATAATAGAATTATGCATACTTGTTTTGTGTGTCTAACTCTAGTTTGTGTAGCAATGAGTTCATAAGACACCTTGCGTGGGAACAACTTGTTTCCCTCAATTTTTCTTCCACTAAACCCCATATATGACTTGGTGTCGTAGGTACTTGGGGAGTGTATTCTTGATAAATAGAGTAATTGAAGGACCATGCAAGTCCTGAATTTGAAAGTTGGTCAACACCTTGACCTAGAGCTATCCTAAGAGAATGGTATTGGTTGGGTTTTACTAAGTGTTTCATTCTAGCTAATCCTTCCTCCTTGTCCTAGTTGTTGGTGCATTTCAATCCCTGTTTAGTCATCATGACAACCTATGGTAAGTGCACCCTTGGACAAGTGTTATTATGATAAAGTTTTATTTTTATGGCTACCTTGTAGGTTTCCCTGGCAAAGGTTGAGTTGTGTTTATCCTGCCTTGTAGGAAGAAAAAAATGTATTTGAGTGGTACACTATCTTGGACAAAGACTCATACCCTAACCATTTATTGGCTCCACCTGGTGTCATTTAGTTAACCTTTGTATCCTGGGTAAGATGTGCCTTGTTTAGACGACCCCTCCAATCAGGATGTGAAGAAGTTGTGGACTTTTAGTTGTCCTTTGCCTTGATGTAGGATTAGGTTACCCTAATGAGTATTTATCACTCAGAGAGTGGATAAAATGGTATATTCTCTTATAAGAGTCACTTGGTAACCTCATTGGAGGATGGAGAAGTGGATGTTAAAAGAGTTTGGCATGTAAGGCCTTTTATGGCCATTTTCTTAGGTTTTGCCTCTTGGGTTTAATGATAGGATGAGTAGTGGCTTCGAGGACCACTTCGTGACTAGGAATCTTTTGACAATTGTTGTGCCACATTGAGTAAATATTCTTGTAAAATGTTGGTGTCTGATGGATATTTAGGCTATGCACTGCCTTCACATTAATTTCTAAGGTGCTTTATTCATTTAAAATATGGTACCTCTTTGGTTAAGAGTTTGAAGATTGTGTATGTGCATGAGACTGAAACATATTATGATAGTCGAGAAGTAAGATCTAGTAGTGAGTGTAATTTTGTATCTACTAAGATTAAATAGTAATCTAATTTGCAACTCAATCCCTCCCTTACCACCTTATTTCACTGAAAATTGCTTACCTATATGTTGTGACAAGGTGACGAGTTCCTCTTGAGATGTACATAGGCCTAAGTGCTTGGAAGGCTATAGTGAAGCCTTGTGATGGGTTGTTATAAAGGAAGTTATGATTGAGTTATGGTTGTCCTATCAGGTTAATGTGGAAACCCTCTAAGTGGCACCTTCTTAAACTTTTAGATGTTAGAATTCTGGTGACTCTAGAGGTGAGTCCCTTGTGCAACTAAATTGCATTGTTCCTCGAAGAAAATCCTAATGGTTAGAAGGATATTATTTTATGGTTTTCAATAAGTCTAGGTGTTGAGTTGAATAAGGAAACACACACCTTGCTTTAGGGTAATGAATGTGGTTTGTCACTTAATCGGGTATCTTGTAAACATTGGTATTGTAAGGATGCGATGGGAAATTAAGTTTGTTTGGAGGGTAATAGTGAGTTCTTTGTCATACCATTTGGGTGTTAGTAGTTAGGTGTTATGATCGACTCATGATCAACATAGATGCTTCTGATGGGTTATTTTTGGGCGATATTAGGCCTTGTCTTAAACTTGAGAGTAAATTGTGAGCCACCTTGGAAAAGTTTAGAATTATGGAAGTTGGTGATTTCAGTTAGATCTGGTAGTATCCATGAAGATGTTGTTGTGTGTTCCTTACTAGCAAGCACAAAGGAACCCACTTCGAAGGTGACCCTTAGGATACATGACTTTTGTTGATCATTTCCAAGCATGTCCTAGGTTGCCTAGAAGTTGTGGATGCACATGTAGTTGGGGTGTTTCATGACCTTAGTTAAGAGTTTGACCACTATCCCTCTCCTCTCATTTGCAGCTATGTTATATACATATAATGTTCTAATGTACAATTTTGGTTAAATTGTTGAAGTTGATTATCTACTTATTGATGGAATTCCTTTGTGTTCAATACCAGCAATTTTGAGTCTATTTATTTGGGCTACTTAGCCAACTTACTTCTTGTAGTCCTCTTACCTCAAGGACTTGTTTTATCATATGCCGATTTATATTTGAAATGTTGAATTTGGCACCACTTTTGATATTGACTTATCTTTTAAATTTGAATTATCTTCTAGATCATAATTCTTCTAAATTTTATTCATTAAACTTATTCAAGACTTATCTTTTGTAAAATTTTATTTTGAGGATCTTTGTTATTATTGGTATTACTGGTACATGTGTAGTGTTGTGAACTATGTAACCTACATTACCCATAAGTGGTGCTTGGTGAGAAGAAGATGGGAATAGTCGGTCTTGGTTGATGTTGTAAGCTTGAAGTTGTTTAGTGGATAGCTAGTGGTGGTTCAAAACTTCATTTTTGACCTTGTGTCGTGTTGAGTAATGTGTTGGTGCTATCCTGTTTTGAGAGGCTGAATCTTTAAGAATCAAGAAATGGGTGCTAGTGAAGTTCAAAGTAGTAGATAGGTTGGAAAACCTTGAGATCCTCTTATTGTTGTGTGGATCTACTATCCATGTGAAATTGGCTCCCTTGTTTTAAGCAGCTATGTGATTGTTCTGATTGCATAGAAGTTGGACCCATGAGTTTTGTAGTGGCATAGGTGTTTAGCTTTGTCCCTTGATGCTAGGGACGCATGGTTGTGTCAGTACATACCTATTCTGCAAGTTTGACCTTAGCAGTCTAGTGACGACCTATTGATAGAAGTGGTAGTCAAGACTTGTGAGTCTCACACAATTCTTGCTTGGAGTCTTAAGTGTTTTTCACTTAGCATTGGGGGTTTTGTGACTAATTGTTTGGTCAAGCTTCCTTTGGGTTGCTTGTGTTAGTTGGGTTTTGGATGGTGAAATGAGGCTAGGAGTATGATTCAGTTGAGTTAGAGTTTGGAAGGGCCTCTGTTGAGCTAAACTCCTTGTTGTGTTCCCCTCCTTCTTGACCATGGATTACTTTTGGTCTATCTCAGGGCATCTAATGCTTCGGTGCATTTTCATGCTTGTAACATGTTTTGACTATGTGTGGTGGCTAGATTCTTGACCCCTCCTAGTCGGAGGAGGGTATCCTAGAGATTATTGCCATGCGAGTACTTATTAAGTTCCTAATTGTTCCGTACTTTCATGTCAAAATCTATCTGAGTTCAATGCCATGTTGGAATGGCTTGTAGGTGAGTTACTCTACTATACTTTCGTGTTAACTTCCAAGAGGAAGTTTAGCTCCAGAGGAGGAGGATGCAAAAGCTCACACTTGTGCGACTAGATTAGTTGCACTTGTAGACCAGGTTGTTTTGCCTCGCCCTAGCTAAGGGTTTGATTTATGATAGTGTGACTATATCTTTAAGACAATGTGGTGTAGAGGTGGAATATCACCTATTGTGTTTAAACTAGAACCTTTAGTGTTGTAATGCAAGGCTACCATGTGTTGTACTTCTTGTTTTATTTTATGAGACTTATTATTCAGAGTATCTTTGGCATGTGGACATTTGGGACTGCTGATCCCATTATTTAGTCTTTCAAGACTCTTTCCATATGTTTTTATTATTTAGATAGAATATGTTGTGATGTTATATCTTACATGTTAGATTTCACATGATGATTATATGATATGTGATATTCACTTTGATGCTAATTGATATATTAGTTGTTGAGTAAATGAATAAATTATTATGCATGTGGAGCTTGAGTTGCTGTTTAGAAATGCAGTAAATTATGAATCTTGTCAATAATGTTGTATTACTATTGAGGATCTAGATGATTATATGACATTGTGTGTGCATTTCCTTTCACTTTGGCTATGATGAGCATGTGCTATTGATCTGTTTATGAAAGTTTGTAGGTAAATTTTCCATGCCCATGAAAAATTTAGAGGTCATTCTAGTAACCCCTTGTGAAATTCGTGTTTAGCCAACCTAGTCCCAAGAGGGACCAAGGTCAATTGTGTTGGTGCATGATGATTTTGTGATGTCTGCATTTATGTTTAATTCTAATTAGGATTCACCCTTTCTATTTGTTTTATTAATGTGTTGTAAATGTGTATTGTTTACATTGCATCATTTGGTGTCATTTATTTTATTGAGTCTTTTCTGGTGATTTTATGCACCCTATGATGTTTATTTTGGCCAAATAATGACCCTAGGTCATACCCCTAGGGTCTAGGGCCAACTTGGACATGTTAAACCTTAGTTATACCTCCATGGAGTCACTTTAATTTTACCCCAAAGTAAAGTGACGAATTTTTGAATTTGGTTATGGCATTGGCAAGTCAAGGGTCCACCTTGACCATCCCCACTACCCTTGGTTTGGTCTACCTTATTTTGAAGGCTTGGGAAGATCCAAAGGCCTTCAAGTGTGAGAGAATCCCATCCCTATGCTCTCAAACATGTGTGAGAGCATCTTGGAGGGAATGGGATTTTCTTGATGGATAAGGTGTGGACATGTGTCCCATTCTTATCCTCATGAAGTCTCCAAGTGAGACTCACATCTCCACTATGCTCTCACACATGTGTGAGAGCACCTTGGAGAGAGTGTGTGGCTTGGAGGTATAGGAGTGTGACATGTCTCACCTCCTCATCCCTTGAAGATGGTGAGTGGGATTATGAGGAGGAAGGAGAAGGTGACATGTGTCACCTTCTCATTCCTCAAGGCTCGTGTGTAGCCTATTAAACTCCCTCTTTGAGAGAGGGAGAGGGTTCTTTTTTTTGGCTTATTTTTCTTGATGATTGTTTTGGGAGAGAGTTAGATACAATTTGAAGAAATTTTTGAAGGCAAGAATCTTGAAGGGAGATTTGGAGGAGCTCTCCACCAACTCTTACCATTTTGGGCTTTAAAGGCAAGTTTCAAGGCTATAAGCCTTCCCTTTGTTTTACATTTCTATGTGTTAATGATTGCTTGTGTATTTCCTTTAAATCTTGGTGTTTTCTTGTGTAGGTTTCTTTTGTGGGAGTTTGAATGAATCTCTCAATTTTGGAGAGAGCTCATCTTTTTTTGGGTGGGAGAGGAGTGAACCTCCTCAAGGTCACTCTCACCATTTTTATTGAGATATTGATGGCCATGAGGTATTTTGGGAAGAAATGAGATTTTTGTGAAGGCATGAGTGTCTTGGAAATGTGAATTTTTAGGAAGTTTAAGGCTAGAGGCCTTGTCTTATGATAAATAATAAGTTATTTGTGAATTTTGAGTGCACCTATAGAGTTGCGAGTAGTCCACTCTCCTACCCCCAAATATCCATGGAAATGGATTTGTATTGTGCAATCCTTGGGTGGGTTTGTTCTTACTTGCATGAGTGTATGTTGGTGTTTTGTTCTTGTTGGGGTTTGAACCTGATGGCATGGGAAACATCCAAGCTCGGGGGTGACTCTTCTCAAGTCTATGGTTGGGAGGCGGGCATCCCCATGGGCATGTGAAAGACTTCATTTAGTTTTGTTGTAGGTTTGAGAGTAATGGAGTTTTTGGAGCTTTAGAGGGAGTTGTTATTTATGTAATTTTTTTTGTAAGGTTGGCTTATGCAAGCCATGGCTCTTTAGGCCTTGTTGTAACCTTAGTAAGAGAAAGTGAGCTCTCTTTGTATATGTGTTGTAAACAGAAAAGTGTATTTTATATATTTAAGTTTTCGTATATGAAAGGTTGGTACATTATTCTTGTAATAGTTTGCAAAGAAAAAAATATATAAATGCCATGTGGGAATAGAGAAGACATTCTTATTACCTTCTTTATGTTTCCTTGAAGAGATTCATTTATTCATGTGAAAGAAAGTAGTTGCTATTTTATTTGAAAAAGGAAGGAAATGCTTGTAAAAAAAAATGGAGTTGTTGTATATAATTATGAAGCAAAAACAAAAATTTAATATGTGTTAGTAGATTTCTGTTGTTTTGCTTTCAAAAAAATATACAATAGGAAAATTTGGTTATATATTTTATGTAATATATATATATAAAGTTGACTTAACACTAATGTGGTTTTTCTATTACAAGACAAAAGTTATTTTAACATAAATGAATATATTTAGGTGAATATATATATATATATATATATATATATATATATATATATATCCTATTTTTTTATATTTTATAGATACTAGTAAATGTACCTGTGTGCATATATATTTATTTAGACACACACACACATATATAACACACACACACACACATATATCAATCATACATTATTTTTACCATTTTCAAATATTAGAAAAGCATTATTAAAAAAAGAGATATTATATGTTTTTTTTGGAGATAGGGTTTTACAAGCTCTAACGGGCTGTTTGAATTTCGTTAACAAAGAAAAGAGACCAAAGGGGGACCGGCGGCCATGGCCGCCACCATAGAGTTATAGCCATGGTGGAGAGGGGGATGAACCTCGCATCCACCCTCCACAGTTTTGTGGAGGGTGGGCGGGGAGCACCCCACCCCTTTTTTTCCCTTAATACGGCACCCAGCACCCAAACCCCCTTACTATCTTTTTGGCCGCTGTTGGATCCTTTTCTATTCTGTAAAATCTTTATGGCCACCACTGCTATCTTTCTGACCTCCAATATATATATATATATATATATATATATATATATATATATATATATATATATATATATATATATATATATATATATATATATATATATATATATATGCTGCACTAAATAATAAACAAACAAAATGAAAATAAGAAACACCCCCTGTGTATATGCTTGCAAAATCAAACAGTTTGAGAGCCTCCATGGTAGCCATGTAAAGAGAACCTGCAAGAAAACAAAGAGAAGAGATTGAAGAGAAATGGAGAATAGGGTTAGGTTAGAGAAATGATAGAGAGCAAATAGAACAATGAGATTAGGGTTGAGAATAAAGAGAGAAATAGAAAAAGAAATAAAATGATTAGGGTTGGGGAAAAACAAATAGAAAAGGAAAAGAATATTATTTTATTCAACTCATGTGAACGTGACATTCTTCACTCTCTTTTAATTTAAGGCATTTTATTTGGAATTTTTCCATCCTTTTAATACCTTTTTTTAATTTTGAGGATTGTAAATTATTTTTTTAGTGGGTTTTAATTTATTTAATTTTAAATCCTTTTATTGTCTTATTTGATTGCTTTTTCATTTATTGGGATAAGTGGGTTTTAATTTATTTAATTTTAAATCACTTTATTGTCTTATTTAATTACTTTTTGATTTATTGGGATAAGTGGGTTTTAATTTATTTAATTTTAAATCATTTTATTGTCTTATTTAATTGCTTTTTAATTTATTGGGATTAGTGGGTTTTAGTTTATTTAATTTTAAATCATTTTATTGTCTTATTTAATTGCTCTTTGATTTATTGGGTTAAGTGGGTTTTAATTTATTTAATTTAAATCATTTTATTGCCTTATTTAATTGCCTTTTGATTTATTGGGTAAGTGGATTTAAATTTAATCCTAGTTTTTTTAAAATTAATTAGTGGATTTCTTTTTAGTGGGAATTTTGGTGTGGGAATTATTGTTGTCTTATTTGAAAATTAATTTATTTATCCCTTCACCTTTGTATTGTGCAAACCTTGTGCAAATTTTAATTAATTGATATAATTAATTAATGTGAATATATTTTATTTTCATTACGTTGATTGAATGTTAAAATAAATTATTTTATAGGTGTAGTTAGATTTAATTCATATTTCCTTTTGATAAGGTTGTAATAAAGGTTGTTTATTTAAAAATTATTTCCCCATTACTAATGAGGTGGCGTTATGCTACCAGATTTTCTCCAAACAAATGGTAGATGGGTAAATTAAGTAAATTATTTCATGTCTTTATTTTATCACATGAATTATTATAGAGTAATTTAATTAAGTTTTAGATGGCTATAATTTTAACTTAATTATGTTCTAATTTCCTAGGTTAGATTTCGATAATTGTCGAAATCACATCGCTTCACTTAGGAAGCTTAGGGTTAGACCCAATTTGAAAACTAACCCTATTGGTGATGCTCCCCGTGTTGTATAACCCCCTTAGTAGACTATCATCTCAGAGTGGTTACGAAAGGTGTTCGCATTACCCTGACATTCGATTAACGTTTTGCACCTTTGTACGTATGCCGCCAAGCACACTTGTTGCATGTGAGGGGGTTTTTAGAGGCAAGTAGAAAAGTTTTTGATATTTCATGTCATGACCACATGGAAAATGTGGACATGACATGTGTGTTGTGTGTCATGACCACATGGGAAATGTGGGCATGACAAAAGTATGAATTACCTGTCACCTTGTAGATTTCTTGTACTTGTAGGGCCACATATGTCTGTATGCACCAACTCCAGCAGATCGGTAGAGAGTTATTCTTTGCTTTTGAAAGTAGTCTTCATCATCTTCCCAGACTGACATTCTTTGTACATAGCATTGGTAGGCTTCACAATCTCAGGCAGTCTCTCACTGCTTGTACTGTGCTTATTCTCACCAAATTGTCAAAGTTAATGTGACATATTCTCCTATGCCATAACCAGCTTTCGTTTGTCTAAGCCAACAAACAACAATTATTAGTACCCTTCAACTGATAAACATTACCACAAGTCTTCTTACCAGCAACAATTAAGGTTCTAGATCTTTTCCTTATCTTACACCCATTATCCTTAAACATCAGGTTATACCCTTTTTCACACATTCGTCCAACACTTAGAAGATTATGCTTTAAGCCTTTGACATAAAGAACATCATCTGTATTATGCTTTCCATCAAAGGTAATTGATCCTTTTCCACAAATCTTACCAACTACATCATCACCAATCCTAACTAGTCCTCCATCATATTTTTCAATCTTAACAAACTTAATCTTATCTTGTATCATGTGAATTGAACATCCATTGTCAATGATCCATTCATCTTCCTTTTCAACATGAAATGCAGACAACTCTCCTAGACTTCCTTCACACAACTTGCAAGATTAGTAGAAATAGGTTCTTCTCTAAGTGCAATAAATAAGCACTCACTACTATTACCATCATCAGAACTAGGTTCATCATTAGTTACACCATCATCATCTCTAACATAGTAACTCTTTCTTACCATTTTTCCTTTACTTTCATTGTTTTTCAACTTCAAAGCTCTGTCAAGGCAGCTTGAAGCATAGTATCCAATTTTACCACAATTGAAACATTTGAAAGGTATCTTACCTTTGAACTTTCCTTTGCTAGCTCTTTTCATTCTGCTTGCAAATTTTTCCTCAAGTTCTTCAAAATTTTCTTCATCTAACTCCACAACATATTTATTTGATCTAGCAGTCTTTTCTTCCTTAGCCTTAAAGGCAGTCTCAATTTTCACAAGGCCATCAGTAGTACCAAATTCTCTCATCTCAAAAATAGTCAATTTACCAATCAATTGATCTTTTGAAATCTTGCCTATATCAAACAATTATTCAATGGAAGATACCAAGTGACTATAAGATTTAGGAAGATCTCTGAGTATCTTATCTACAACATCCCCATCATCTAACTTTCCACCAAGACCCTGGATGCTGTTGACAACTTCATCAACCTTTTGTATGTAATTTGTTATGTTCTCATCCTCAGACATTCGTATGGTTTCATATGTGGTCTTCAAGTTTTGTAACTTAGAGTTATTGATAGATGCATCACCCTCATAGATGTTTTTCAATTTGTTCCAAATCTCATGAGTAGTTTCTAGATCCACAACTTTCACCATTTCAATGTTAAGCAAAGCATTTAATAGAGCATTTTTGTCTTTGTGATTAGTCTCATAATCCTTAATCTCTTCATCAGTCTTTGGACCATGTTCAGGTATAGTGTATTTATCTTTAACCATTGTATAAACATTATAAGCAATAGAAATATGATAACTTTGCATTCATACCTTCCACTAGGCATAGTCAAATCCATCAAACTGAGGAATGTCTTTCTTGTGTGCCATCCAAGATTTACCTTAAATTGTTAGGCTTTCTTCCAAGCAACCTCACTTTGATACCAATTGTTGAAGGCACAAGACAACTGAGAGGGGGGGTGAATCAATTGTATCAAAAACCTTGACTTCTTCAGACAAAATCACATTCACTTTCACTTATTTTAACTCCTTAATCTATTATGAAGTTTAAGCATGAATAGCATAATCAAAACATAAACACATCGACACCATACACACATGAACACCAAATTTTTTACGTGGAAAACCCTAAAGGGAAACACCACAGTGAGTGTTAGCTCACAATATAATGTAATAACAATATCAAATAACAAAAGAGGCTCACTGCCAAAGGGCTCACTACCCAAATGAAAGACTCATAGCCAAAGGGGTGGCTCACTGCCAAAGGGTGGCTCATTGCCAGGACGGGTGGCTCACTGCCATGAACTAATATAGTAGCATCTACAACATGCTTGAGTTCAGTTCTATTGAATCACAATATATCTCCTATGCTCTGCTCTGCTTTTATAATTCACACTTTATCTTCACATCTTTGCACTCTCTCACATTACTCATGGATTCATTACATATATTTATACCGATCATCAACCTTGGAACATTCATCAAGGTTGGCAATACAACATACAACCATTGCAGCTATCTCCAAGGTTAGCATACATACATAAATCAAATTAGGTCTAAACTTATACAAACTCACGAATCAAATGAATGAAAGAGGAACACTTCATAGCTTAGCTTAGACCCAAATACATCTTCACATGTTTGAACATGCTTCTACAATACAAGAATCACCTCTGCAACAAGTGTAAATAACCATGTCAGCCAGAACTAGTGCAAACATAAAAAATACTTAAATACATGCTTCCAAGAACTTCATTATAGCCTGCAGATCAAGTACACACCTTCAATACATTCTAGAGATATCCAAGAACAACATAGAATCACTTGGGAGCCAACAAATCCAACCACAACAGATCTCACTTGAAGATAATAAATATCACTTGAAGACACATCACATACTACTTCTGAACAGACACTGTCAAACTCTGCTAGTCAATAACTTGCTAAATAACACAACCTTTGGGATGAAGATAGATAGGGACCTTATAAACTTAAGTCCAGAGCTGCAAGACCAAAATCCAAACTGTGGGGAAATGAGGAGCAAAATACTTTCTCCCTGTCACTCTACAAACATTACCAGGCATAGTCTTCAAACTGGTGATTAGAACTTTTTCTGCACAGTGTTCCAGACCACCAAAATTTGGATTTAGAATCTTCAAACACTTATCTAAATCATATCCAAATTTCACAATTTGTTCTTCAACACAAAGGAAATGTGGAGAAAAATACTCAGACAGTGTTCTTAACATGACAACTCAATCAATCAACAAATAACAATATCAGAAGATACAGTTGACACCAATGACAACACAAACATGTTGACATTAATGACAACACTAGTTAGTACATACTTGAAACACAAATAGTTCTTCTTTGTTAGAAGAAGAGGACTCTCTCTGAGCCATGCATTCTAATTCAAGATCTTTAGGTTCAGTTGTTAGGCTGCACAAAAGAACTTGCATCTGATACCAATTGTTAGAACACTTTGATATATTGAGAGGGGGGTCAATTAGTATATACCTCAATTTAGTTCAATTTGACTTTATCAACAAAACTTTCTACTTCCTTAAAATAGATAATGTTCATCAAACTATGCAATTCAAAACACAATAACACAACCACACAACCATAACACTAGATCTACATGGAAAACCCTAGAAGGGTAAAATCATGCTAAGCAAGTTGCTTGGATCTACTGTCCAAATCTAGCCTCACAAATAAAAATAGGTTTACAACAAATTTTATGGGCTACAACTGATGCAGAGATAATAGGTAGTAGTGGATAAAGTTCACACAATGAACTTGGATGTCAAAGCTTCCTTCTAAAGTGTTATAAATGTGATGTGATATCAACCTACACAAGGCTACTCAAGAGATTGATGTAGCCTAGGACTACATCCTAGTGTCCACCACACAGGCCACTCAACTCACACTTGGGGAGTCACTGCTCAACCCAACCTATATGCACAATCTACCTTCAACAACTCACAATCTACTACCAATCTACTCTACCAATTAGGATCTTTAAATCACAACTAGCATATACTTGTCTAGGACATGAAGGAAACAAGGTCTCTGACCCAAAATCCAAATTTTATATCAAGGAGGACAGTGGACAGCAAATTGTGGTATGACTGTCCTAAAATAGTGTTTTAGGATGACTCATTTCTTGTAGCCCAAGAGAATGATGAAAGCAACAATAACTACTCAGAATCCTAAATGACCATTAGTTCTAAATGCATAACCAAATACCCCTTATGAACATGTATTCCTCCATCAGCATGCAAACGCATACTGTACCATTTGCGTTTAGAGATAGCAGACTGTCTTTTTCCTGAAAAATAGGCCTAGTTTTTGAGGTTAGGAGAAGGAAATGTATCAAGGACCCTTGCCCTAGATTAGTTGGACTCCTACATAGGTCTATCTTCACACTAAGACACAGAAATCAACCTCCATTTAATCAAACACTTGACTATTTCTAGTATTCTCACTATCTTCTACCTTACATAGCTAACTAGTCACTATTTTTGACTAGTTAGAGTCATGTCATACACCTTGGAGGGAGGAGAATAACCTTGTAAACAACAAAAAACATGAAACCAAAACTAACTTCCTCCATCCCACTGAAAATGGGTGGTATCTTTCAAAGGATAGAGAAGGAATGACACATTTTGTCCAAAACCCTAGTCTTGGAGGGTTTAGAACCAATTTACACAAAACGAATTGAAACTAATACCACAAGATGTTTCAAAGGCTCAAAATACATGCAAATGGAAGCTACTTCAAAAACCTAACACATTTTCCAAGCCTTATTTCTTGAACAGTCCATATCAAGCTGTACAGAATGACTGTCTACATGAAAAACACAGAAATCACTATTTTTCAATCAAAAAAAACTCCTCCTTCCATCTCTGTTGGCATGTTCATACAATAAATTTTTTATAGAAAGTTTTTGGGACCTTTCCTCTGTAGGAATACACTCAACACTGAGAGGGGGGGTGAATCAGTGTTGTTAACAATTTTAACACTTTTTACTCCTTTTCTTAATTTAAATTCACAATTGTGGAATTCTTCAAATAGAACAAAGAAAATATGCAGAGTATCAAAACAAAACTTGACACAAGAAATTTCCCGAGTGGAAAACCCTCCTGGGGTATAAAAACCACTCAACTGCCTCACTGGCTTAACACAAATTTCTGATTACAATTGTCTCACTGACATTACAATTCTGCCTCACTGGCATATTGTACTTCTCTGCATGTCTCACTGACATTACAACATCAACATTCAATGAAAATAACAAATCAGGGGATTTCCCTATTTCAATAATCACAATACCTTATTTCTCCCTTTCAAAAAGAATCAAATAAATGTATTTTTCTTCTGCAATACAATTCCAAAATCAATTCACAATATAATAAACTCTCTGACTGCAAAATTGAAAAATTAACCTTCTCTGAAAATGATTATCTTTCAAAACTTCAATATGCTCTGTAACACTTCAATCTTGATTGCATCTTCCTATCAACAAAAAAATTAATGCTCTGCTCTTCAATCATAAAAACCTTTCAATATGAATTTCACCATCATACCTGCAAACATTCATCTCATAATAAAATCTTTCATCTTCTCAAGAAATCTTTCTCATCCTAAAACACCTCTCTCAAAAACTCTTCAACTCAAAAATCAACTTATTTTCTCATGCTCTGAAAATATTTTCACACTCATCAAGATCATCCCCTTATCTGCAATGATTGTTCACCTGCAATACAATATCTCTCTATATACAAAATAAACTTTCATCAAAACAAAATCTTCAAAAACCGGTTGAACTTCAACATTATATTTTTTCTCAAACTTATCATCTTCTCTCTAATCAAATTCAAAAACACAAAACAAGAAAAATGAAACCCCTTCGAAGAACTCTGCCTTTTCATCTTCTTATCAATTAGAAACCTTCTAAATCTTACTCTTTCCTTCACACAAAAATCAACTTCAGTGGCCCTTGAAATTCAGTGAGAAAGGTCAAGAAAAACATGCTTTGTTGCCTTTTTAACAATAGTGAACATCAACTTTAAAGCCACGAACTAACCGTTTTAAGATACTTTCTATTTAAAAACTAACCCTCTGATCTGCGGTGCCCGCCAATCTTTATTTAAACTCTGATCGTTGGATGTGGTGGCTTTAAATACAACATTATATCCACCATTTGTGGCAGGGGATCGGGGTCCATATGACTTACCCCACTACGACTAATGATGCCTCCAGCCAGTCATTGCTTGAAACCAAAACTGCTCTCGCCGGTCACTTTGAAATTATAACATAAAGTGCATAGTGTGATGACGGGCAATAGGGTTAAACAATATAAATGTTGAGCACAATGTATAAGACTAGTCAAGTATTAAACAAACACACTTACCATTTCAAATACTATAAACCTTGACAAACTTCACATACTTCAAATACTATAGCACTGAAATGAAACACCATGCTTCATCAGATCTGCCACTGTTATGAACCCAATGTAGGTGGAGTTAATATAATGCATATTAAATTTTGTCAAATGATGCAAGCCCTTGCCCTAATTCAAAAATTGATAATATGCAATGAATGCCACTTATCAAAACTGAGAGATCTGAAAACCATGCACTGATGTCATTATAGATCAAAATTGAGATGATACCAAATCACTGTGATCATAATTGCATGAAGACCACTCATAAAGCCAACCTTAACCACTTTCACTGAAAGCATGACTTAAACTGTCTTATGAAAAATCCTTCTAAAATATCATGTGATCAACACATTTGATCCAACTAGATGAATTCTCTGTAACCAATTCAAATTCATTAAAAGGCAACTTCACAACACTGATTGCATAACCAAACATGATATATACCTGTCAACTGCATCTTGTGAAAACTGTGAAATGCAACATCCTGATATCCTGATATTTTGACATCAATGAAAAGACAACATCCTGACATCCTGATATACTCAACTGTGAAATGTGCTACATCCTCTATTGGATCTAGGGCATACAACTGAGAGGGGGGGTGAATCAGTTGTATGAAAACTTGCTTTACTTCAAACACTTGATTCTTCTTAGCTAGTTAACAGCATATCAATTAACCATCCATGAAAGAAAAATGCATAAACACAAGAGCAGATAAACATCAACACATTGAACACCAAGATTTTGACGTGGAAAACCCGGTTAAGGGAAAAACCATGGGGTGATTAACCTAAGGATTATTCTCTATTAGAAGAATAAGAAAAATGAATGGCACATGCCAATTAGGGCTCACTACCTGAACACACTGCTCACAAAGAGGCACACTGCCTACAAGGAGACACACTATCTACAAAGTGATAAGAATCACAATCTTGAACTGGAAAATGACATTTCTACCATGTCCGAATCAGTTCCATTTAAGCCCAAAACCCTTGCTCTGCCTTTTGCACTTCTCTTCGCTATGCCACACTCATCCACACAATCCACACCACAAAATGAATTCTCAAACACTTATTTATACAAGACATTGACTTAGGAACAATCATCTAAGTCGGCAAACATCACAATAACATTCGCAAGGCGTGTAGAACATCCGGTCGGCCTGTTACAGGAAGAACACCAACAACTAGTAGCCATAACATCAAATCCAACTCTAACTTCAATGCAGACCACCAACATGAACTAGATATGATCCAATGATCGTCATAACCTTCCCTGAATCATCAAAACATCCGCACTTCATCAACTTACCAGAATTCTTCTCTTCATCATCTGGTACTTCAAGAACACAGTCTGTCGCCACTGTCACAATGCAAAAGGTACTTCCGGACCTCAAAATCATACACAACTTGAGATGCCACATTGCAAGGACATCCCAAACACTCCTTCCAATCCGCAGATTAGGATAATACAATTCTAGACCTCACCGGACCTTTATGTGATCCTCTATCACCTCTGAACACTTGCCGGAACCGGTTCCACACAGACAGCCACAACTTCTTCAGATCTTCATGTGGACCTCTGAAATCTTAGTTGAAGCATCTCAAGACTCATATCTACAAACCCTTTAATCCACAACCTCTAGTTCTTAACCTATACAGTACATTTGCCTTCTTCTCATCACTGCTCTTCACTGTTCTTCAGTATTCCGGATGGAGATTGATTTCCTCAATAACAACAGCACACAACTCATCCAAAACTTTCTTACCAATGCAATATGAGTAAGTTGACATTAATGACAACACTGGTTCACCTCATACTTGCAACAATCTCCCCCTTTGTCATTGATGGCAACATATGATGTGAAAAACCATCAAGACAAGAACTTCTCCTTTCTGTCACAGCTCCCCATATCAACAACTTTTCACATGTCTTCTCTTCCTTTACTGCTCCCCCTTTCATCATCAACCACTTGTTTTTCACATGTCTTCTCTCCCCCTTTGACATCAATGGCAAAGGGCTCATACTTGCAATTCTAATACATCAAAATCATGCAAATTGCTCCCCCTTAGTGGCAGCTCCCCATCATCAATCCAGATCACAAGATATGACTGTGATATCCACCGAACTGATGCACATCAGTGCATCCTAGTTCATCACCGAAGGGGCCATGACCCCTAACTTCTCCTAGAGATATTCAAAAGAGTCCTTGGGAAGAGGTTTAGTAAGGATATCTGCAATCTAATCCTTGGAGGGTACATACTCCAATCTGACTTCTTCCTTGTTCACTTGTTCTCTCAAAAAGTGAAACTTGATAGATATGTGCTTAGTCTTAGAATGCAATACCAGATTCTTAGAAATATCAATTGCACTTGAATTATCATAGAAAATTGTGATAGGCTCCTCTTATTCAATTTTAATGTCTCTTAGCATCTACTTCATCCATAAGATTTGAGTGCAACTACCTACTGCTGTAATGTATTCTGCTTCAGTTGTAGATAGAGATATTGCATCTTGTTTCTTGCTTAGCCAAGAAACCAATCTCTTCCCCAAAAAGAATGCTCCACCACTGGTGCTCTTCCGGTCATCCACATCTCCTGCTCAATCTGCATCTATGTAAGCATGAAGAGAGAAATCCGGATCTCTAGGGTACCATAGACCATACTCAACTATTCCTTTCAAGTACCTAAAAATTCTTTTGATTGCCATAACATGAGATTCTCTAGGATCAGCCTGGAATCTTGCCACAAGACCAACAACCTACATTATATCTAGTCTAGTCTGAGTGAGATACAACAATCCACCAATCATTGATCTATACTTTGTCTGATCTACCTTTGGAGAGTCATCATCTTTGCTCAACTTACATCCGGTTGCCATAGGAGTGTTCATTGGCTTTGAATCTTCCATACCGAATTTCCTCAACAATTCTTTCACATATTTGGTCTGAGAAATGGAGATCCCTTTCTTTGTTTGAGTAATTTACAGACCCAAGAAGAAATTCATTTCACCAAGCATAGACATTTCAAACTCACTTTTCATCTGATTTGTAAAAGTTTTGCACATACTATCTCTTCCTCCAAAAATGATATCATCCACAAACACTTCAACAATCAAAATGTTTTCATGATCAATTTTGAGATATAAATTACTATCAGCAGTACCTTTGTTGAATCCAATCTGCACAAGATGCTTATCCAACCTTTCATACCATGCTCTTGGGGCTTGCTTCAATCCATACAATGCTTTCTTCAACTTGCAGACTATATCATCATTATCAGACAATTGAAATCCATCCGGTTGTTCAATGTAAACTTCTTCTTCTAGATCACCATTTAGGAAGGCAGACTTGACATCCATCTGATATACCTTGAAGTCTTTGAAGGCAGCAAATGCAAGAAATAATCTGACTGCTTCAATTCTTGCCACAGGAGCAAAGGTCTCTTCAAAATTAAATCCTTCTATTTGAGAGTAGCCTTTGCAGACCAATCTAGCTTTGTTTCTGATTACTTCACCAGCTTCATTCAGTTTGTTCCAGAAGACCCATTTGGTTCCAATCACATTCCTATCTCTAGGTCTGGGAACAAGATCCCAAGTATGATTTTTCTCAATTTGCATCAATTCTTCCTCCATTGCTTTGGTCCAGTTTTCATCATTGCAAGCTTCATTTACTATCTTAGGTTCAATCTTTGAAATCAGACAGTATTCATTTGAATCTTGAACAATTCTTCTTCTTGTTTGTACCCCTTTACTTTTGTCACCTATGATCTGATCTTCAGAGTGATTTAGAGTTACATACCTTGGAACTTTGGGAGTTTCTTGCACTACTAATTCTTGATCAGGCTCATTCAGACAAACTTCTTGTTCTTGATTTACCAGATCAGTCTGGATCTGAATTTTAGAGTAGGAAGGAGCTCCTTGCACCAGAGGATCATTCTGATCATCTTCATCACATTCATAGAACCTTGAGGGCTTCTCAATTCCTTCATCAACTTTTACATTAGTACTTTCTATCATCTTCCTCAGTCTTTTATTGTAACACCGGTATGCTTTGCTTTGAGTGGAGTAACCCAAGAAAATTCCTTCATCACTTCTAGCATCAAACTTTCCTAGATCTTCATCTTTTTTAATATAACACTTGCTTCCAAATACTCTAAAACATCTCATAGTAGGAGTGATGCCAAACCAAAGTTCATAGGGGGTCTTACCGGTATTGTTTCTGATTTGAACTCGATTGAGAGTGTAGACTGCAGTGCTGATAGCTTCTTTCCAAAACATCTGAGGAACATTTGCTTCCAACATCATTGTCCTGGCAGCTTCCTGGATGGTCCGGTCCTTTCTCTCAACTACTCCATTCTGCTGTGGAGTCCTAGGAGCAGACAACTGTCTCCTTATACCCTGTTTCTCACAAAATTCAATGAACTCACTAGATGTAAATTCACCACCTCTATCAGACCTTAGACACTTCAGTTTTAATCTGGTTTGATTCTCTACCATAGCTTTGAAGATTTTGAACTTCACAAGGGCTTCTGAGTTCTCTTTTAGGAAGGTAACCCACATCATCCGGGAATGGTCATCAATTAGCAACATGAAATATCTATCACCTTGCAGACTCTTGATTCTTGTCGGACCACAGAGATCAGTATGTACTAATTCCAACAATCCGGTAGAGGACTGATCTTTGCTTTTGAAAGAGACTCTGCTCTGTTTACTTAGCTGACATTCTTTCCACAAACTATTTGTAGGTTTCACCAATTTTGGAAGATCTCTTACAGCCTGAATATTGCTTATCTTGATGATGTTATCAAAATTTACATGACACATTCTTCTATGTCATAACCAACTCTGATCAACTTGAACAAATAGACAACTTTTATTTGAACCAACCAGATGAAAGATATTACCTTTTGTTTGAGTACCAGATGCAATTTCAGTTCCGGATCTTGTAAAGATTTTGTATTTTCCATTCTTGAACCAGAGATCGTAGCCTTTGTCCACTAACTAACCAACACTGAGAAGATTGTGCTTCAATCCTTCAACATATAGTACATTACCTATTTTGCTCTTTCCATCAAAGGAAATAGTTCCCCTACCTCTGATTCTGCCAGCAGAATTGTCACCAAACTTAACCATTCCTCCTTCATACCTTTCCAAATCTAAGAACTTATTCTTGTCACCAGTCATATGGTGAGAACATCCACTGTCAATAACCCAATCATCCTTTTCTTCCACTTGAACAGCTAAAGCTTTTTCGACAACCTTGTGATTGATAGATTCAGAGGATATTGAATCTTCTTCCTTGATGGCAATAAACACCCATTCATTTCTGGATTTGCTTCCTAGTTCTGATTCATCATCTGTTACTCCTTCATCGTCATCTTCTTCATGAACATAATAGCAATTCTTTTGAAATCTTTGTCTGTCAATATTAGACCTTGCAGATCTTTTCAGACATCTTGAAGCAAAATGACCAATCTTATTGCAGTTGAAACACTTAAAGGGTAGTTTTCCTTCATACTTACTAGATCCTCTTGGTAGTCTCTTTGCAATGAGGGCTTCAAGTTGAGCTGATTTTGCTTACTCTTCTTCTATGTCTTATCTTGCTTGATCATACCATGACATCTTCCTTGAAGAGTTTTCTCCCAAATCAAATCTTTGTTTGCCTTTCACATAGGCACTGGCTTTGAAAGTAGATTCAGTCTTGGGTGGATCATCTCCAAAATCGGTCATTTCAAATGCAGCTAGTTTGCAAGCCAATTGTTGTCTTGTGACAGTTGTGTGGGCTTTGAATTCATCAATGGTAGCAACCTTGATTTTGTAGGCAGTAGGAAGGGATCTGAGAATTTTGCAAACAATCTCATTTTCATCCAGAGTTCCACCAGCATTTCTAATTCCACATACCAGCTCATTCACTCTTGGCATAAAGGTAGTGATGTTTTCATCTTCTCTCATCTTCAATCTTTCAAATTTCCCTTTTAGACTTTGCAGCCTTGCACTTTTGACAAACTCATCTCCTTCATACAGAAGTTCTAGTTTAGTCAAGATCTCATATGCAGTTGGTAGGTCAATAACATTTGAGAGATCTGAGTCATTCAATGTGCTTAGAAGAGCTTCCTTGGTCTACAGATTGTTTTTAGCATCTATGATTTCATTCAGAGTTGTCGGACCACCCTGTGGAGGTACATATGGTTTTGAGACCATGGCCAAGTATGCTTTTCCCATACACTCCAAGTGACATTTCATGCGACCTTTCTAGAGAGTGAAGTTGGTTCCATCAAACTTCAGACTATCCTTCTTGTATGATGACATCCTAGATCCCCTCAAGCAGTTAAGCTCCTTTTAGAGGGACCTCGCTCTGATACCAATTGTTGGATCTAGGGCATACAACTGAGAGGGGGGGGTGAATCAGTTGTATGAAAACTTGCTTTACTTCAAACACTTGATTCTTCTTAGCTAGTTAACAGCATATCAATTAACCATCCATGAAAACAAAATGCATAAACACAAGAGCATATAAACATCAACACATTGAACACCAAGATTTTGACGTGGAAAACCCGGTTAAGGGAAAAACCACGGGGTGATTAACACAAGGATTATTCTCTGTTAGAAGAATAAGAAAAATGAATGGCACATGCCAATTAGGGCTCACTACCCGAGCACACTACTCACAAAGAGGCACACTACCTACAAGGAGACACACTGTCTACAAAGTGATAAGAATCACAATCTTGAACTAGAAAATGACATCTCTACCATGTCTGGATCAGTTCCATTTAAGCCCAAAACCCTTGCTCTGCCTTTTGCACTTCTCTTCGCTATGCCACACTCATCCACACAATCCACACCACAAAATGAATTCTCAAACACTTATTTATACAAGACATTGACTTAGGAACAATCATCTAAGTCGGCAAACATCACAATAACATTCGCAAGGCGTGTAGAACATCTGATTGGCCTGTTACAGGAAGAACACCAACAACTGGTAGCCATAACATCAAATCCAACTCTAACTTCAATGCGGACCACCAACACAAACTAGATATGATCCAATGATCATCATAACCTTCCCTGAATCATCAAAAACATCCGCACTTCATCAGCTTACCAGAATTCTTCTCTTCATCATTTGGTACTTCAAGAACACAGTTTGTCACCACTGTCACAATGCAAAAGGTACTTCCAGACCTCAAAATCATACACAACTTGAGATGACACATCACAAGGACATCCCAAACACTCCTTCAAATCTACAGATTAGGATAATACAATTCTAGACCTCACCAAACCTTTCTGTGATCCTTTGTCACCTCTGAACACTTGTCAGAACCGGTTCCACACAGACAGCCACAACTTCTTCAGATCTTCATGTCGACCTTTGAAATCTTAGCTGAAGCATCTCAAGACTCATATCTACAAACGTTTTAATCTGCAACCTCTAGTTCTTAATCTATACAGTACATTTGCCTTCTTCTCATCACTGTTCTTCACTGTTCCGGATGGAGATTGATTTCCTCAATAACAACAACACACAACTCATCCAAAACTTTCTTACCAATGCAATATGAGTAAGTTGACATCAATGACAACACTGGTTCACCTCATACTTGCAACATCCTCTTCTTCTTCCAACCATACAACTGCCCATCAAAAGCAGTGAAGCATTGGAAATTGCCTATTCTTCAAAAATACTAAGTTTCAAAAGGAGAATACCTAGAAAATAGGCCTTAACTAACTCTAATGGACTAGTCAATCAAAATGAACTAAGTCCTTATTACAACACATGAGAATGGATTTCAAATCCTTAGAGGAAAATAAAATAACATGAAGACAAACTAGGAAATAGCCAAAAAATGACAAAACTGGGAGCTCCTGCACCATACTCCCCCTGTAGGAAGAATTCAAGTCCCTTGAGTTGCCAATTGTTGAAGTGTCATGCCATGCTTCAAGATATCTACTTCAATCATCCAGGTGGCCTCTAAATCAGGAAGATCCTTCCATTTCACCAAGTAGTCTTTATAGACACCTCTCCTAGTCTTCTTGACAATTTTGGAATCCAGAATGCACTCCAACTGTAAAGGTTTGCTTGGAGGCAAATCCTTGATCCAATCAGTATCTTCAATCACCACATCTCCACTTTCACTAGGGAATGGAGGTCTAAAAGGCAAAAGAACACAAACATTGAAAATTGGAGAGATACCAAGGCCGGATGGTAACTCAATCTCATATGCATTTGGACCGAATTTGTGCACAATTTTGCATGGCCCAATCTTCTTCATTAGGTGTTTAGTTGGCTGGCCTTTTGGCAGCCTTTCTTTCCTTAGATATGCCATAACCAAGTCACCAACTTTAAATTGCACTTCTCTTTTCTTCAAATCTGCCTTTTCCTTGTACTTTGTGACTAATTTTTCTAGTTGCAACTTGACTTGATCATGGACTGTTTTCATGGAGGCAGCAAACTCTTCACCAAGTGCACTCCTTCTATCCCCTCCTTGGAGATCCTTCAGTTCAAGTAGCCCTCTTGGATGAAAGCCATAAACTACCTCAAAAGGACTTTTACCAGTGCTCCTATTCCTTGAATCATTGTAGGCATATTCAGCCTGACTAATAACCAAGTCCCATGCCAAACCATGCTGCTTTGTAAGGCATCTTAGAAGGTTCCCAAGTGATCTATTAACCACCTCAGTCTGACCATCAGTTTGTGGATGGTAGGCTAGTGAAAAGGACAACTGTGTGCCCAACTTCTTCCACAAGGTCCTCCAGAAGTGACCTACAAACTTAGAATCTCTGTCAGTTACAATGGACAATGGTAAACCATGTATCCTTACTACCTCTCTGAAAAATAGACCTACAACATGAGATGCATCATTTGTGCATTTACATGGCACAAAATGAGCCATCTTGCTGAACCTATAAACAATGACAAACACACTATCCACCCCTTTGGCTATCCTGGGTAACCCAAGCACAAAATCCATGCTGATACTTTCCCAAGGTCTATTGGGAAGAGGAAGGGGCTGGTATAGACCTGCATTTGAAGACACACCCTTGGCCCTTTGATAGATTGCACAACTAGCTACATACTTCCTCACATCTGATTGCACCTTTAGCCAAAAATAGAAGCTTGTGACTTGTTCTAGTGTCTTGTCTAAGCCAAAATGTCCTCCTAAAGAACCATTATGCTTCTGCTTGATGATGTTGTCCCTCATGGAGCACTTAGGGACACACAACAAATTGCCCTTAAACAAGAGGCCTTCCTGCAAAACAAAATCTGCATACTCTCCATGGAATGTGTTAGCCAAGTTCACACAAACATCATAAGCCTCTTTGAAATTTAAATCTTCTTTATACAACTCCTTTAAACAGTCAATACCCATGCTTTCTAACTAAATTTCATGAACAAGAAGCAACCTCCTACTCAATGCATCAGCCACCTTGTTAGAGACGCCTTTTTTGTGCTTAATTATGAAGGTATAAACTTGTAGCTGTTCCATCCATTTAACATGTCTATGGTTTAATTTTTCTTGACTGTTTAGAAAGCTTAAAGCATGATTATCAGTAAACACAATAAATTCTTTGGGCAGAAAATAATGTCTCCATTTCTTAAGAGCTTGCACCATTGTATAGAGTTCTAAGTCATAGGTAGAATACCTTTGCTTGGCTTCATTCAACTTTTCTGAAAAGAGTGCCACCGGATGTCCTTCTTGGCTGAGAATAGCACCAATAGCTTGTTGACTTGCATCACACTCAACAACAAACACCTTATCAAAATTAGGGAGTACTAAGGTAGGCAACTCAGCCACCTTTGTTTTCAACAACTCAAAACTATCATCAGCTTCCTTTGTCCATTGGAATCTACATTTGACTCCACCCTTGATGTGTGGAGGATGGGAGCACTAATGTGACTGAAACATCTGATAAACTTCCTATAGAAAGTCACCAATCCATGGAAACTTCTCACATCTCCCACTATTTTTGGGGTAGGCCAACTGAGAATAGCCTCAACCTTAGAGGGATCCATCTTCAAATAGCCATTAGAAATGACAAATCCAAGGTATACAAATTTAGTTTTCATGAACTCACATTTGTCTAAGTTGATCATCAACTTGTACTCATGTAGTTTCTCCAACACCTGACCAACATGCTTCACATGCTCTTCTCTTGTCCTGCTGAAGAGTAGTATGTCATCAAGATAAACAATAACAAATTTACCAATGAATTCAACTAATACCTCATTCATCAAGCGCATAAATGTACTTGGGGCATTGCTAAGACCAAATGGCATAACAAGCCATTCAAAAAGACCTTCATTAGTCTTGAAAATAGTCTTCCATTCATCTCCCTGTCTGATCCAGATTTGATGATAACCAGATTTCAAATCAATCTTTGAGTAATAGCATGATCCTCCAAGATAATCCAGAAGATCTTCCATCCTTGGCATTGGGAACCTATACCTTATGGTGATCTTGTTGATGGCCCTTGAATCCATGCATAGCCTCCACTTTCCATCCTTCTTAGGAGCAAGTACACTTGGAACTGCACAAGGATTTAAACTCTTCCTAATTAGCCCTTTCTCCAAGAGATCTTGAATTTGCCTTGCCACCTCTTCATTTTGCTATGGTGTCAGTGTATAGGTAGCCTTGTTAGGCAATGTAGAACTAGGTATTAAGTCAATTTGATGACTAATATCCCTCATGGGTGGTAAGGAGTTGGGAACTTCCTCTACCACAAGGTCTTGATACTTATCTAGAAGTTGCTGCACTTCTAATGGAATCTCCTTCTGTTTTTGATCTTGCTGATCTGATCCATTCTTGGGCTTCATGACCAAGGCATACCCCTAGTTATCATTCTCGTTCAAGAGGTTTAGGAACTCTTTGCCATTCACCAACATGACACTATTGTCATTTTTCTTCCCCCTGGGCTGCTCCAACATAGGATCCATCTTGTATGGTCTTCTATTCTTGGTGATGACATAAGTGTTCTTCTCACCATCATGCTGAGCTTTAACATCATATTGCCATGGACAGCCAAGAAGCAGATGGCATGCATCCATAGGGATGATTTCACATAGCACTTTGTCCTTGTAGTCACCAATTGCAAATTCAACCCAAGTTTATTCTTCAACCATGAAACTTTGGTTCTTGTTCAACCAAGAGATCTTGTGAGGACTGATATGAGGCAGCCTCTTCAACTTGCACTTCTCCACCATCTTAGTGGATACCACATTCTCCATAGATCCTAAATCTACTATGATCTTGCAAAGCTTCCCATAGGCTAGGCCTTGGGTTCTAAAAAGATTCTTTCTCTAAGGTGGCTCTTGTTTCAATGGCATCTTCAACATGGACCTTTTGATCATCATACTCTCTCCATCTAGAATAGGTGCAGCACTTCTCATTGGTGAATTTACACTCTCACAATCATCATCCTTTACCAACTGATTTCTCTTTCCACTGTCATGAGAGTTGATGGCTTTCCCTGGGCATTTGTTCATTGTATGGCCAACTCGGTTGCAGCCATAACACCTTCCAGTGAAGACTCCTGGTCCTCTACCTCCTCCACCATTTCTGCCCCTACCATTAGGACTTCTCCAACCTCTGAAGCCTCCTCTATGCTTTGTTTCTGATTGTGTTTCTTGCTGACTATTATTTTTAGTTTTGTTGAACTATCCACAGCCAAAACTGTCTCTTCCTCTTTGGTTTCTACCTCCTCTTCCTCTAGCACTTTGTTCACCCTTCCTTCTTAGCTTTTCCTCTGCTTTGGAGGCCAATAAGAAGCATTCATCCACTATTTTTGGTATCACTAAATTGGTCTCCTCTTACAGATTGTATTTCAAACCATTTAGGTACCTAGCCACCATCCCTTTTTCATCTTCATTATGATTGGCCCTCATATTGAGTCTATGAAATTCTTCTATGTAGGTAGCCACATCCATGTCTTTTTGTCTCAAATTCTGAAATCTCCTTATGATTTGATTCTCATAGTCAGGTGGCATGAACTTGCTTCTGAGCATAGCCACCATTCTACTCCATTTAGTGATGGGACTCTTCCCAATCTTCTCCCTCTCACTTTGCATATAGTTCCACCACACAAGTGTAGAACCTCTTAGCCTTGTCTTGGCAAACTTAACCTTTTTGTTGTCATTAAACTCTTTGTAATCAAAGAAATTGCACATAGCTTCTATCCAATCGGTGAGAGCATCTCCATCCAACTTGCCATGAAAGGTAGGCACATCCATCTTGGGATCACCACTATCTCCATGGGCACCCTTAAGTGCATTCAAGAAAAATTTCTATTTTGCAGATATGTCCTGCTCTTGAGAACTCTCTTCTACCTCTACTTCTTCATTTGTGTCAGAAGAACTTCCCTCTTCTTTGGTCTTGCCCTTAGACTTCTTTTCTTCTTGCAATTTTGCTTCTTGCAATCTTGCTTCAACCATCTCTTCCACCAACTTCTTGATGGCATCTTGACTCATTGTCTTGGGAGGCATTGTACTAGCCTCTATTTCAATCTCCTTGTTTGACATACACTGTTTCCAACCAGATATTGGCTCTAATACCAATATGATGCAGAGATAATAGGTAGTAGTGGCTAAAGTTCACACAATGAACTTGGATGTCAAAGCTTCCTTCTAAAGTGTTATAAAGGTGATGTGATATCAGCCTACACAAGGCTACTCAGGAGATTGACCTAGCCTAGGATCACATCCTAGTGTCCACCACACAGGCCACTCAACTCTCACTTGGGGAGTCACTGCTCAACCCAACCTATATGCACAATCTACCTTCAAGAACTCATAACCTACTACCAACCTACTCTATCAATCAGGATCTTTAAATCACAACAAGCATATACTTGTCTAGGACATGAAGGAAACAAGGTCTCTGACCCAAAATCCAAATTTTATATCAAGGAGGATAGTGGACAGCAAACTGTGGCATGACTGTCCTAAAACAGTGTTTTAGGATGACTCATTTCTTATAGCCCAAGAGAATGATGAAAGCAACAATAACTACTCATAATCCTAAATGACCATCAGTTCTAAATGCATAACCAAATACCCCTTATGAACATCTATTCCTCCATTAGCATGTAGACTCATATTGTACCATTTGCGTTTAGAGACAACAGACTGTCTTTTTCTTGAAAATAGGCCTAGTTTTTGAGGTTAGGAGAAGGAAATGTATCAAGGACCCTTGCCCTAGATCAATTGAACTCCTGTACAGGTCTGTCTTCACATTAAGACACAGAAATCAACCTCCATTTAATCAAACACTTGACTGTTTCTGGTATTCTCACTGTCTTCTGCCTTCCATAGCTAACTAGTCACTGTTTTTGACTAGTTAGAGTCATGCCATACACCTTGGAGGGAGGAGAATAACCTTGTAAACAACAAACAACATGAAACCAAAACTAACTTCCTCCATCCCACTGAAAGTGGGTGGTATCTTTTAGAGGATAGAGGAGGAATGACACATTTTGCCCAAAACCCTAGTCTTGGAGGGTTTAGAACCAGTTTACACAAAATGAATTGAAACTAATACCACAAGATGTTTCAAAGGCTCAAACTACATGCAAATGGAAGCTACTTTGAAAACCTAACACATTCTCCAAGCCTTATTTCTTGAATAGACCGTACTAGGCCGTACAGAATGACTGTCTACAGGAAAAACACAGAAATCACTATTTTTCAATAAAAAAAACTCCTCCTTCCATCTCTGTCGGCATGTTCATAAAATAAATTTTTTATAGAAAGTTTTTGGGACCTTTCCTCTTCTTCTTCCAACCATACAACTACCCATCAAAAGCAGTGAAGCGTTGGAAATTGCCTTTTCTTAAAAAATACTAAGTTTCAGAAGGAGAATACCTAGAAAATAGGCCTTAACTAACTCTAATGGACTAGTCAATCAAAATGAACTAAGTCCTTATTACAGCACATGAGAATGGATTTCCAACAACCCAAAGGAAGCTACAACTCCCTGATACACTATTTTATGGGCTCTAACCCAAAGGAAGATACAATTCCCTAATATACAGTTTTATGGACTCCAACCCAAAGGAAGCTACAACTCCCTAAAGTGTTACAACACTTACAAGAAGAGGATCCAACCTATGCACCAAAAACACTTGACTGATTTTGCTAGTTTAATCACCTTCGCAACAACACCTCTCCTTAAACAATTTTGCTACCTTCAACACACTTCTGCAACACACCACAACACAACCTCTATTATGAATCATGCATTATAGTCTTCAGATTCCCTTCTCAACTTCTAGATCATTTATCTTCTTCACACACACATACACTCATTCTCACATTCACACATGCTCCTCTCTCCTACTCACACACTCTCACTCTTTGCAGAAAACTTGATATTTAGGGTCAGCCTTGGCTTTCCTTCGAAGGTTTCCTATCTGTGTTTCAAAAAATAGTTTCAACTTTCCATTTGACCCATTTTTTACAATATGCTATAACTCAGCTACATGACATTTACCTATTTAAGGATTGGTATTATAGGTCATTATAGGAAAGGTCTACTTATAATTGTGTTAATGATGCTGAAAGATGCTTGGTTCTACAAAACATCTCATGCCATGCTAGGATGTGCCTGTGATACCATGGTAGTTGGCCCCATCTACATAGATAGTTCCCTAGACATTACAGTGAGTCTAAAGGATGCTAATATGGATGGTGTCCTCACATATCAATTTAGAAAAATGAATTTACATATGAAGGACATGTCTGTTGACCATTCCCTAGTCTTCTTGGTTCACTATAGACTGTATAATAAGTCCATTCCTTTAATGATGAACCCACAAAAAGCATTAACAACAGAAGAAGGGTAATCAACAGTCTGGAAGTCAACAAGTGCTAACACGCAACTATTAGCACCAAAGATTGTTAAACATAAATATATTCAAATTCCACAAGAATGGGCAATGGACCTATGGAGTAATCATGCAAATGTACCTGCACCTAAAGCACTGCAACTGCAAGGTATTAGCATTGAGGAAATTGATGACCAGGCAGTCATCAAGTTTGCATCTCAACCATCAATGACCATGAATCCTTCTGTTCGAGAGCATACCTTTAATTATAATAATCCTATTAGAATAGGATCCTGAAGCCAGAGCATGTAGAATCCCAGCTCCAAAAATATTGATGACCTGTTCCATTTTCCAAATCCAACCAACCAAGCTAGTACTAGTTCTGCTCAAGCTAGTTCCTCCTGTGTACATAAAAATTACTCTGGGTTAGATAATGGTTTGTTTAAGTATGAAGACTGTAGTTTTGTATTTAGTATGAAACATTGTCGTATGATGTCTAGAAAGACAGTCACATTTCGTGAAAATGATATAAAAGAGAAAATTGAAAAGGTTGTTTCTACACCAGTTGGACCTTATTTGATCCCTAGTACTATTCCTAAGTTTCAAGACTTTATGATGTATGACACCAATGGTAAATACCAGCTAGATTTTTGGCCACAACATGTGTCATCCATAGGTGAAAGTACTGTTCCCAGCCAAAGCAAGTTTCTCAATTTGGCTAACCTTTGCCTACATAAACAACTTTTGCTTTCCCAAGATCAGCAATACCAAGCTGAGATGCATCGCCTTAATCAAGAAAAATAATATGCTAGTATGCAGACCAACCTTCATTCCATTATTGCTGCTATTGAACATCTTGAAACCCATCTCACTGATGACTGGAAGCGGCAAGTCACCACTGATATCAATCAGCTTTGTGCTGACTATGCTCTCTTTAAGCAACATGTTGAAGCATGATGAACTGCCCAACAACAAGCCAACGTGCAACACCATGAAACCCTCCAAAAGGTTCGGGATGAAATGACCCTTGAATTTCAAGTTGTAAATTCCATTTTGTCCAACATTGGTCTTCATGTGAAACAAGTCAAACAACAACTTGATAAGATCCAAAAGGATATTCAAATTGTGAATGATTCCACCCTTCTTTTAGGTGACTCCATTACTAGAGAATCTAGTACAATCCAGTCCTCTATTTCTATAGTCAGACCGCAACCTAGTCAAAAGAAACTAGATTTTCCATCAGGATCACCTAGCTATTTGAAAGAATAGTATGAAGGGAAAAGCTTAAAGTTGCATCCATCAAGACCTCTATTTGAAAAGGAATATGATCCCACTACTGGTACAATGAAAGATGTCTCAGGAAAGCTTTTCATGGCCAGAGGCAATGGCAACATAGGAGCAAACACTTTAGACTCCCAGAAGAATATACAAAGCTTTAAAGTAGGCACCCCTCCATTAATCAATTTTGATACTTTTCAGGATGTTGAGAATATGAAGAGTATTGATACTATAAAAGCATGGGTCACAAACTATGTTTCAACCAATGTAGGGGTTAATGGGGAAGAAGTAATTAAACAAGCTTTGAATTCTTTACTAGGGATAGCCAGAAAAGTGTGGGATAGGTTAGATGCAACATATAGAGATGATTTGATCACTCATGGAATTGATCAAGTCTGTGCCCAGTTGACATGATTGTTTGTAGGAAAAAGAGATGCTTTGGAAAGATTCGCTTATAATAAGTTTATCACGGGCAAATGTAAAGACATGAAATATTTCAAGGAGTATTGTGAGGAACAATATAAAAATTTCTATCAGTCTGGTAGGGAACAAAACTAGGAATACATGTTCACTATTTTCCTTAAAAGTTTTGGTCCTATCATGGGAGAATATTACCATAAGAAAGTTTAGGAGAATCTGGTCACAGAACATATGGACTTAAAAGAATTAACTTTTCCACAGTTAGTTTAGTTTCTGTTAGAATTAAATGAAGACATTTGTTATGAGAATAAGGTGAGAAAAGAAATGAAGAAAATTAAACCAATAATGTCATCTTCAACTTGTTATCAAATTGTTCCTAGTAATCAGTTCCCTGAGAAACATTTCAAAGGTAAAAAGAAATGTTATGATTGTGAGAAACCTTCTTCATGATACAAGAAGTACAAAAAGAGGAGGAATTTCTCAAAATACCCAAGGAAGAAAAGGTGTTTCAGAAAAAAGGATAAGGGATCCAAAAGTTCAAAATGGAAACCAACTTGCTATATTTGCAAAGGAGAACATTATCCAAATAAATGTCCTGAAAGAAATAAAGTAAAAAATAAGGGAAAAGTAAGGACAACAGTGGCAATAGGGATGGATGACAATGAAGAATATGAATACATTGATGGATATCCCTCAGATTCTGAAGACATTGTTCTTTCAAGTGAATCTGAATACTCTGAAGAAGAAGATGATGAAACAGAAAAATAGTTGTATCAAATGAAAGAAATGAAGGAAGAATCTTCAGAGTCTGAGCCTGAATCAAAAGTATCATTTTTTTGCAGAATGATGTGAAGTGAAACCTTAGATCAAGTAATTGAAGAGATCTTAAGGTTAGAGAAGATCCAAAGTGAAATGTTTGCTGGACCTAAAACCTAGCAAAAGAACAAACAAAAATTAGAAAAGTTATACATGAAGAAACATAGTTTGCTCAATCAGAAAACACCCAGGTTACAAACTACACTAAGAGAAAGGCATGGGTACAAATCTCTGCAGCAAAGACAACCCTGGATGCTGGATTCCATGGCACCCCTTCCTCAAAGGTCTATGGCAATAGCCCCATCTCCTGGAAGTATGGCTAGAAGAATATGGAGAAGACAAAGGAAGGAGTACCTACAAAATGTTATTCGACAAGCCAAAGTAGAGATTGAAGAAATTGATGAAGAAGAAAACATAAATTTGATGGAAGAACTATCTAAGAGAAAAAAATTAGATAGTTATATTTCACAGATAAATGCTTCTGGAGGACCGTTGCAAATTCCTACAACACCTAGCACTACACAAGAAGAAAATTTGTTCTGTCAAGAGAAACCTTACAGTCCTCTAATTGAAGAAGCTATTATTGTAGAAGGAATTAATCCACAAATAGGCCTTCCTTTTGAAGAAGGCTTGAGTAGCATCCAACAGGTTCAAGATTTTTAGAGATCACCCAAGACAACATGTCCAAGTATAGTGCTTACAATTCATTTCCTAGTATAAAAGCTTATCCATTGGCATTTCTATGGGATACAGGTACAGAACTAAACATTGTACATTACAATTGCTTCCCATCTAATCAATGGATTGAAGGAACAACTAACATTCAGTTTGGAAATGGTAAGCATGTTTCAAATCTCATTTGCAAAGTACCTATCCAGTTAAGTCCAGATTATTTAGAAGAGCTAATTTTTGTTCATTATGAGATGGATGGGTGTGATGGTGTTATTGGTAGCATATCTATGCAACAATGGGAACCTATTCTGATTGATCGGTGTAACATCACATTGAGAAACATTTTTAAGGTGCCAAGATTGCATAGTGAGCTTGCATATACTACCACTGTAAATTTTGCAAAAATTAAGAAAAAGAATACAGCATGAGTTGCAAAGCAGCAACAAGCCATTGAAGGCTCTTTGGAAGAACTGAAACAACAATTTCAAGATACAATCATGACAAAGGATTTGAAAAAGCACAACAAAAACCTCTGTTGTAAATTGACCCTCAAGAAAGACTCAGAAGGTAAGGAATTACTTCCTAAAGTCAAACTAACTATTTTCCCATGAATGCTGCTGAAGTAGAGTTATGTCAAGAAGAAATTGCAACTCTTCTTAAGTTAGATCTCATTTAGAACTCTGAGTCTCCATTTTCTTGTCATGCAATGTATGTTCCTAAAACTGATGAAAATGGCAAAGAACTGGAAGAAAAAAGGTTAGTTGTCAATTATAAACCTTTGAATAACTGTTTGTAAGATCATAGGCATCCATTACCCAGTAAAGATCATATTTGGCAAACTATTCAGGGTAGTAATATCTATTCCAAATTTGATTTAACAAAAGGGTATTGGCAAATTTCTCTCAATCTAGCCGACTACTACAAGACTACATTTTCTATACCAGAAGGGTTGTATGAATGGAAGGTTTTACCCTTTGGGATTAAAACTGCTCCATCTATTTTTTAACAACACATGGATATCATTTTTTGTCCTTATGCTAAATTCATGGTTCCTTATATAGATGACATCTTTGTTTTTAGTCAGATCCCTCAAATGCATCTGGAGCATCTCCGTGTCTTTCTTCAAGTCTGTAAAAAACATGGTCTTGTCGTTAACCCTTCTAAAAGTGTTTTTTCCCAGGAAATAATCACTTTCATTAGCATCAAGCTTCTTTCAGGGGGGATGATGGAGGCCCAAGAACATATTCTCAAATGCATTCAGTATTTCCAAGTAACCACTATCAAAGATTTACAGAGGTTTCTTGGTTTAGTTAACTATATTTCTAGGTTCTATGCTAGAGTTTCTCAAAATAGAAAAGAGCTAAACAAATTACTTGGCAAGAACCCACTACCATGGACTGTTGTTCATGACATCTGTATTGAAAGGATTAAGCAGAAATACACATCTTTACCACCTCTCAAACTGCTAGGTAATGGAGAGAAAATTCTAGAAACAGATGCAAGTGAAGAAGTTTGGGCAGGAGCCTTAAAGGAGAAAACTATGTAGAACAAAGAAAAAGTAGTTAGATATGCTTCAAGTTGCTTCTAGAATAGTGAGTTAGCTTACCACAACACTCACAAAGAGATTCTTGCCTTGATTAAAATATTGAAAAGCTTTATCATGTTTGTAGGAGATAAGAAATTCCTAGTTAGGAGTGATCTGCAAAATCTGAAAGGGTTTTTCCGTAAAGAATCCAAAGATAAGGTCATTAGGGGATGCTTATTAAGATGGGCTCAGTTTCTAGCAACTTTTGAGTTTGATGTTGAACATCTTCCAAGAATGCAAAATGTATTTCTAGATTTCTTATCCAAAGAAGGTCACTTGATGGGCAACCTAGAAAATGGAAAGGTTCGCATCATGCAAATAAGAGAACATTGATGGTATGAATGGAGTTATCCCAAATTTAGTACTAATCCCTACAATAGAAGAGATCATCACAATTAGAAAATGGTTGATGACTACTTGTCTGATCGCCTTAGAATGCTATTAGCCAAACATACTCTCACAATGGCAAATCTCTGGAGCAGCACAACTTTATTTACATTCTCCGCTAAATCTAAACTAGTAGATCCAGAAGTCCAACACTACTTATAGAATTGGAGTGGTGCTTTTCAATTTCCAGTTTTCTTTAATAACCCTTTGGTTCTACATCCTGAAAGATGGCTTAACTAGGAGAATGGAAAGTAGTTAATGATTGATCTATTTTAAGGTCCCTATCCAAATAATGGGCTACAGTTTGGTGAATCTGCTAGTTACTCGGGAGTTGTTTTCAACCTAACTCTTAGATCTCCCCAAGATGATTTTATCAATAGGTTTGTCGGTCAAACATATGGACCATATGGTGTTGAGTCTATGTTTCAACACTGGACCATTGGTGCTCGTATATGTCACCTATTTAACAATCAATAGTCAGTCTGGATTCACACAAAAACTTATTGACTAGAGCTAGGAGACACTGGCGCTATAGCCCAGGGAATCTATGGTCCCTGCAAGTTGAAGACCTTGTCAATCATGTGGAAAGAACCAGGACCATCGACAAACCCATATGAACCTAATCTGGAAAGTAGAATGTTGGGACCACTTCATGATCTGTGCCCGTGCTGTAATCTTGAAGAATCCTCATCCAGACCTAGCACTAACTAATGAGTGGGGTTTTTCCCTCATCAGAGTGATGTGTCACTTTGTTAACCAAATGACAGACATGGGCCATGCCACGGTAAAAGGGGAAAGGTTACTCGCCATAAAGTAACCACAAGTTAGCCTTCCCGTGACCAAAAAGAAGCTTTGTAAAAGTAGATTCCTCTTAGTGCATCTTAGTGCATTTGCTTTTCTTGTTTACAAGATGATTAGGTCCATCAGTGAGGAATCTTATCTCCTCGTCAAGGACATCTCTATGGAAAAGCTTTGCTACGTGTCCTCCAACTGCTGATGGATTTGAAAAGCTCTTTTCATTTTTCTTAACTTGAAATCTGTGAGGCCGCTCCTTCAAATCTATATAAGGAGACCTCTCACTCATTTGTAAACAAGCGAATTCAAGTCAAGAAGTGAGTAAGGTAGTAAAGTCTGAGTCTGAGTTAAAGTCTAGTCTAAGTCAAGTAGTTTAAGTCTGAGTTCTTAGGATACTTGAAGATTAAAGAAGTATGCTCTTCCTTACAAGGAATCAGAAACTCAGAAGTCTTCAAGTTTAGATTTTGATAGATGATATGAAGTATTTAGTAAGGTCTTTAATTCTATCTGTGTGATCTGTAATCTATTTCCAAAAATGCAATAAAAATGATGAGATTATGTCTTGTATATGAATTGGTATAAGAAGATAAAGTTTATTTTCCCTTTATAATTAAAAGGGAGATGCAAAAATAAAGGATATTATGATCCTTTGGTTAAAATAGAGATAAATAAAGAATAATTATGAAAACCCCTTTTAAAAGGGAGGAATTATTAAGTTTATTAACTAATTGTCAAAGACAATCTTTTTGAAACGGTGTGATGGTTTAGAAACCACCCCTTAAAAGTTTATATAAGGCATTTGTGTGAGACTTAGAATGGGGAGGAGGAATCTGTCAAAAAAGAAAGAAGAATAACTCAAAAGAAGGAAGAAGATGGAGAACACTCAAGAGAAGAAGGAAGTGGTTTGGTGGGCTATGGGCATTTGGAGAAGGGGGCACACAACATGTGTCCTAACCTGGGTACAACGTACAACTTGGGAGGGTCCTAGCCAGGGCTTGGTTTACACTTGTGTTGAGAATTTAAGAACCAACACTTGTGTATGAGTACTATGTTGAACATTGTTCTTTTAGAACCAACACTAGTGTTGAGCATTGTTCTTTTTAGAACCAACTCTATGTTGAGCATTGTTCGTCTAGAACCACAACATGTATGAGAGCGTAATAGCATGCTATGTTTTGAAAGGAACTATTTCCTCCTAGAGTATGCCATAGCCAGGGCCAAGACCACTAAAATAATCCTAGGGTGAGAGTGGCTGATCCAAGTGCTCAATGATTCAGATAAGTATTGAACTTATTGTTAATAAGGATATTGGGAATATTATATTTATGTGGTTATGTGATTATGTTATCCTATTTGTCTTGTTAATGGTTTACATTAGAGATCTTATTAAATTATCAATGTTGTAATTTACTTTTATTGTTTACACATTATCTAATATTTTATTTATTCTAACTCTAAATATTAACCATAATAAATTCGTTGCAAATGATTAAATAACTTTGGGGAAAATTAGCATTACAAGTGGTATTAAAGCTTTGATCCTGCCAGCCTGGGGATCAAAGATAGTTAAAATTCTAAAAAAATGGAATTTAAGAACAATAAATGACTAATGTTCTTTGATTAGAGTTAATTTATAGCAAGGAATCAAAAAACATAAACAAGCATTAACAAAAGGAAATGGGTGTAATAAGTATGGTCATTATAAGGACTATAGGAGGCATGTGGTTGACTATTAGAAGAAATCAATTATTGGAGGAATGCACAAAGGTAAAACGCATATAGAAGTTAAACATGAAGTAAACCCCAAGGAAAATAGCATGGAAGAAGTGGAGATGAATATAATACACAAAGCAATACAATCATATGAAACATAAGTAACACAAGAAATCAGCATACAAGAAAAACTTAGAAATAAAACCATAAGGAAATGGAGCATGTAGATCTAGAGAAGACAATGCAGATTCAATTACTAAATCAAATTCAGATTCTTGATTGCATCCTTCATCAACTACATTTCCTTCAATTCTAGTACACTTGATGATTTGTTTCACCTTCAACAACATAGATCTTCTCTCTTCTAGTAATCTTATCTGTCATTGATTGTCTCCACGCTATCTTATCATCAATTATTATACACCTCTAGGACTTGTGAAATAATCAAAGTCTTACTTGAATTTACCTTCTCTACAACATCATTAGATTCATCTCTCTGAATTTTAAAGTTGTCTCATCATATTCTTTTCATCAATATTGTTTCATCTTGTTCCTTTCCTTGGGTTTATATTTTAATCTTATATATAGCAATTTATGAAAATTTTCTATAAAATATAAAACATGTTGAAGATTTAAACATTACATAAACTAGATCTTTTCCAAATAAACTACCTCTTTTCCAAGTAGCTTCTTGAGGAACTTTTATATCACAAAAAAGGTTATATTTAATCTAAGAATTGCTTGAGTTTGGGATTGGCTCTCCCCCTGTAAATTCCAACACATCCTCATGACAGATGCTAAGATAATCATCTTGGTTTCATAACTTGTAAAAACATTGTTTCATTTCACCTAAACAACACCATATTTTCCAAAGTTTAAGATGTTAAAATGATCTTGGGACCTATGACTTATGTGCCTACAATGTATCTTATGTTAAAAAGATATAAGTATTAATTTTTTTAACTATATATAACCCTTGGTCTATTATTTCTTTCTTGATTATTGTAGGATCCCTTGTTGTCATAAGACTTTTTATGATGTTGCTTGTATAAGATCATATCAACTATAAAGTTTGTTGACAATAAATATTTTTAATATCATGAAGGATGCCCTCATCACCTCTTTATTATAAAGAAGATGCTTTCTTAATCACTTTCATATCTTAGAAATTAAGGTTTAATGGATAAGAATTTATTTAGTGAGTCATGTTTAACTTGTTCCATTTGAAATACAACTTAAAAGTTTAACATTTTATCAAGAAAAAAATATCTCCTATAAATTGCAACAAATTTGTATCCACACTCACAATGTTAACCTCACTTGAGATATATACATATTATAACCCTTCATGATGGTGTCCTATTGGGTGTTACTTATGGCTGTTTTATGGTTGAGCAGGTTTGTCAACTTAATAAAATTATAGTTTGAAGGGGGTGCATCCTTATCCAAGTAGCTATGGGAATGACTTATAATAATAGGAAAATTAGTAAAAATATAAGTAGTCCAACATTTGATTCTTTCTTAAGCTATCTTAGTAACTCCTTGAACATTTTTCTTAAAGACCCTAATAGATTCATGTTTCCTTTATTAGAAGGTGTAATTTTGTAGTGGTAATCAAGTTAGAATAATTTTGTCTCTAATCAATCTAAATTCTTTCTAAAAATTAATTTTGTAGTTTTAAGGTATTACATTCATCTAATGATGTGTTCGTATACCAATTGTTATTCCTCATAAGAATAGTTGGAGATTACTAAAACTAATCATATGCACTTGTCCATCTAATAGATGTCTAAATTTGTATGCACATTCTATAGTGTCTAATATGTTATTTTGTCTCATCACTCATAAACATGAATAATGGTTGCCTCTTCTAGATAGGACTCAACAAATTAGTCATCACTTTTAGACTTTCTTGTTCCTTTGTATGAGTCACTAGGCATTGTATTTTTTACATGTGTTGTGAACATCCCTATTCTATCTTAGCACTTTCCAATATACCTTGACCTTTAAATTTTCCTTCTATCAAGAAACTTGACCTCTAAATGTTCTCAAACTCCATTTTTATCATTGCTCAGTTAGTATCCCTCATGTTATCCATATATGTATTTCTCTCCTCGCCTATGATGAAACTATAAAGTTCTATATTAAGATGAGGACCTCCCTTTTGTCAAGGGGGGTTATTATTAATCCTTGACTCCTTTACAAGGTTTTTTAAAATAGATTGATGAGAAAAGTCTATATTTTCTTCATCAAGAGTGGATAGTTGCATAATAATATTTCGTCATCTATTTTTCATGGGTGATAAATTACTTCCTAGATTTAGCTCTCTCCAATTCAGGTTTTCAATTTAGGATTGAGGTTGATGTTTTGTTGTTAGATTATTGGCTTTGATGGGTTCCTCCATTTGTTAGTTCATTATCTCTAGGTCAGTGCAAGAAGTTGGGTCCACTTTTTGGCCAAAAAGTGGAAGTGTTTTCCCTGATTTTTAGAATTTGTCACATTTGACTTTAAAATTTGAAGCACTTAGAAATGGAATCTTTAAAAAAGTCACTAAATATAAAATGTAGTACTCAGAGTCTAGTTTCCAAATATGTAATTTATTTCAATACCTAGATGATATAAATTGAGTTTCAATAGGCATTTCTAAAAACCATTGTTTAAAAGTCACTTTTTTTTAACCATACCATGCACGTGTACGACCAACATAATTTGACCTAAATAAAATTATTTTTCAAAATATTTTTGGGAAAAGATGTGTAGTAGAGTGAAGTTTGATGAGGATATTTTTTTATAATTTTTTTCCAAATAATATTTTTTTTATTAATTTTTTATTAGGCCTAATTGCTACTTTTGAAAACCCCCATGTATGGCCAACATAATTTGGGCAAAAAAAATCATAATTTTTTTTTTTCATTGTGTAAAGAATGATGTGTAGATTGATGGCATATAATTTTTTTTAAAAAAATAAAAATAAAAATTTATTAAAAAAATACAAACACCTGTCATTTCAAGTTTTTGGACCAGTTTGTTCATAAATTAAATAATAAATAGAAAAACATGTCCAATAACAAAAAAAATTACATATTTGAAAACTAGACAATATCATCTATAATGGGTTTTTATTTTGTAAAAAAATTAGAAAAAAAGGTCGTCAGCCATATAGGTAAACTCAATCTTTCCTCTTGTTCTATACTTAGAAAAAAACTTGGAGGTCCAAGGCTCAAGGTTGGCTAACCATGCCTATCCTGAGCTTAAAACCCAAGCAAAGGGAAGGGAAAAGGTGGTCGAGATTTCAAAATTCATAGAACGGGTACCCGTTTATAAACAAAACGGGTACCCGTTATATAACGGGTACCCATTTTTTTTATAAACGGGTACCCATTTTATAATGGGTGCCCGTTTCTATTATATCTATTATATAATAGGGACTCGTTTAGGCTCGGGTACCTGTTTAGCTTCAGGTGCCTGTTCCTAAACAGGTACCCATTCCTGTCAGGAATTTGTTTTCTCACGAGACTCCCCTACATGTGGACCGAGTTTCTTGCTTTTACCCCTCTTGTTGTATGGATCCATTTTAGTGTGTTATTTTAATATTTATTGCCAACAAACTTTATAGTTGAGATGATCTTATACAAGCAACATCATAAAAAGTCTTATGACAACAATGGATCCTACAACAATCAAGAAAGAAATAATAGACCAAGGGTTATATATAGTTAAAAAATGAATACTTATATTTTTAACATAAGATACATTGTAGGCCCATAAATCATAGGCCCTGGGATCATTTTCACATCTTAAACATTGGAAACTATGGTGTTGTTTAGGTGAAATGAAACAATGTTTTTACAAGTTACGAAACCAAGATGATTATCTTAGCATCTATCATGAGGATGTGTTGGAATTTATAAAGGGAGCACCAATCCCAAACTCAAGCCATTATTAGATTAAATATAACCTTTTTGTGATATGCAAGTTCCTCAAGATGCTATTTGGAAAAGAGCTAGTTTATTTGGAAAAGATCTAGTTTATGTAATGTTTAAATCTTCAACATAGCATTTTATATTTTATAGAAAATTTTCATGAATTGCTATATTTAAGATTAAAATATAACCCCAAGGAAAGGCACAAGATGAAAAAATTCCATGATCATAGCTACTATAATTTAAAGACTCCAAGGGCATAGAGATATTGGTGACCCATCTTTTGAAATATTGAGATTTTAAACATTGTTTGGGAATTTAGGTTTGGTAGATCAATGAAAATACCTTGAATTGTGTCTTTAATTATTTTAGGAAGTCATAATTAGATGGTTGTGAGATCAAACAGGATGGAAAAGATGAAGAAAGATATTCAATTAACCTAATTACTAAAAGGAAATATTATACCTAGTGTTTCTCTATGAAGTACTTTATGATGGTAATAGTTGTAGCTTAATTTGCCTTGTAAGATTGTACTTTGTTATTGGACCTGATCAACCCAATAAACTTATACATATGCTTTTGTCCATTATTTGTGAACCTATGACAAGGTGAAGTAGGTGAAATAATATGAACTTTGTTTAAACTTGTTATTGTGTACATGTTTCCATTCAATCAAGTATTTAATATATGAAAAGAGGATATTCATGTAGTCTGGAATGTATGACTATCATCTTTGAATATATTTTGAGTATATGATACTCAATGATGAGTGACTACATAGTATGGGATAAGCCTACCATTCACTAGGTAAGTGCTATGTGATCACATGATAATATTTTTTTTTATATTTTATATTGAAGTGACGCCTAAAAGATTAAAATATTTGTATTAAAGATAAGGTTAGACATGAATGACCAAATTTACAAGATTATTTGATAGGGGATTTATTGTATACACTTGTATTAGCTTCTCATGTATAAATTCATGATATATTTCATGTGATAATGTGCTTATAGTTCTAATCATGTTATTGATTAACAAAGTATTTCTATAGGATTTAATTGTGGTTTCATTTAAAGCAGAAGAGTTATTAGGAAGATCTAAAATTTGAGAAATATGATTACAAATGAAGTATATTCATGTTGTGATATCGATAATGTTACTTGACTAATTATTTTTCTGAAATATGTTGTAGATTCAACTTGAGCTACTGAAGACAAGAGCCAATCTACAGGGGGAGAAATGTTATGGGACTTTTTCCCCAAAATGGAAAAGAAGGCTATTTTTTTATTAAGACTTTCAAATCATAAGAGGATAAAGTTTATTTACCCTTTATAATAAAAAGGGAGATGGAAAAATAAAGGATATTATGACCCTTTGGTTAAAATAGAGATAAATAAAGAATAATTATTAAAAACCCTTTTAAAAGGGAGGAATTATTAAGTGTATTAACTAATTGTTAATGACAACCTTTGTGAAAGGGTGTGATGGTTTACAAACCACCCCTTAAAAGGTTATATAAGGCATTTTTGTGAGACTTAGAATGGGGAGGAGGCATCTCTCAAAAAAGAAAGAAGAATCACTCAAAAGAAGGAAGAAGATGGAGAACACTCAAGAGAAGAAGGAAGTGGTTTGGTGGCCTATGGGAATTCAGAGAAGGGGGAACATAGCATGTATCCTAACCTAGGGTACATCATACAAACTAGGACGGTCCTAGCTAGGGCTTGGTTTGCACTTGTGTTGAGCATTGATCTTTTAAGAACCAACACTTGTGTAAGAGTACTGTGTTGAGCATTGTTCTTTTAGAACAAACACTAGTGTTGAGCATTGATCTTTTTAGTACCTACATTCTGTTGAGCATTGTTCTTCTAGAACCAATACATGTATGAGTGTGTAATAGCATGCTATGTTCTGAAAGGAACTGTTTCCTCCTAGAGTATGCCATAGCCATGGCCAAGACCACTGGAATCTTCCTAGGGTGAGAGTGGTTGATCAAAGTGCTCAATGATTTAGATAAGTGTTGAACTTATTGTTAATAAAGATTTTGGGAATATTATATTTATGTGGTTATGTGATTATGTTATCCAATTTTTCTTGTTAATGATTTACATTAGAAATCTTATTAAACTATAAATGTTGTAATTTACTTTTGTTGTTTACACATTGTCTAATATTTTATATATTCCTAACTCTAAATATTAACCATAAAAAATCTGCTACAAATAATTAAATAACTTTGGGGAAAAGTAGCGTTACATATGAAATGTGCAATGACCAAACAATTTGGCTCCCAAATGAATTGTGGTAATGTAGGGATCAAATCCCATTAAGTGGTTCATACCAAGTGATCACTAGGACCTATTTTACTTTAATACACATCCCAAATCTAGCGCACACTTCCAAACACACGACACAATCACTTACACTCACAAAGTTGGCATCACAAACATTTATTCTTCCATGCATTAGCTCAAGATCTAAAGTAGTGCTAGAGAGACAAAATAACAACATATGGATCATATAATAAGCATGATATGACTTGAAAAACCTTCTCAAACATTCCTTTCTCTGATTTATGCATCTTCTTTCTAGTGCAAACAAATAGACATTAATGTTGATATCGCTAACATACTATGAATACACTATCTCAAAATAGAACATTGAAACTCATACTTGTGGTACCCCATGACACTTGAAACTTGAATTGAGAAAACATACAAACAATCTGAACTTATCTTTCAAACAACAAAGCCAAATATTATATTGCAGTGAAATGCATTTGCTTTTACTTTCTCCCTCTGATAATCCTGAACAACAACATGACTTGTCCTTACCCAAATGACTTTGGAAATCACTGTGGTACATTGTAACATCTAAAACTTGAGTATATCATACATCTCGTCTGAATCTAACTATCCTCCAAGCTGTAAGATCATATCTTCCCGTGTGCAGAAATGTGGACCATTTTACTGTCCTTTTGTGACTACAACAACATTGTACCATTGTTTTCACTCTAATAGCTCTAGAATGCTCCACATGGTAACTTTTATGCTTTGAAATTAGGCTCATGCATACTTCATAGCTATCTCTGTCTAACCTCCAAACCGCAAGGCCATATCTTCATCTATGGTAGAATGAGGTATAATCTTCTAAGCTTATTCATATTGGGAATTAAGGTGTCTCAACCTTTGCAAATTCCTAGCATTGTTTATTTAATTGTGTATTTATTTATTGCTTAATTTTGTATTTGCTTGCACATTTAGTTTGGTCACTTTGTTGAGGTGGCATTGTGACATATCATCCTACTTGGAATGTGACTTGGATGGTCAAGTCAAACTCACATGGATTTGGGTGTCCCATTTGAGGTGTCCCATTTTATTCCATGTCCTGATCTTATACTTGTCTTTCCTTTTTTGTTCCTTTTGAAGATGATCCCACCAAATCATTGCATGACCCTTTAATTTGGTGCATGCAAATTTCACCTTCTTTTCCTCTGTCATGGATTTCCATTCAAAAAAATTTCTCATGTCATTCAACCAGTCTATCAACTCCTCTGGTTTAAGACTACCTGCATAATCTGAAACATCAACCTTGATCCCTTCATTTTTCCCTTCCAAGGCCCTTAGCATCCTCTCTTCAAAACTCATGCCTTCTAATTCTTCTTCTTCATGTTCTGTATCTTGATTTGCACCTCCTCGACCTATCTCTTCATCAGATTCGTCTCCTTCTCTACCCAGTCTTTGGTTTTCCATCCATGTCGTAAGTTCTACTATTTGCATTTGTAGATTTTGCATTTCTTTATGCATCTGGGCAAGACTGCCTCTTCCTCTTCCTCTCCCAGCCATCTTCTTGCTTTGATACTAGATGATGCAGCACACAACATACACTCAATACAATTTTGCCATTAGTCATGTGAGAGCCAAAGATTTGAAGACTGGAACATAAAAAAACTTCTATTCATCAACTCTGCTACTACAATGAGAGAAAACTCTCTTATATCTAAGAAAACAAAAAAAATAAAAAATTACCTTTTTTGGCAGATTTCGACAATTGTCAGATTTGGCCATTTTAGGTCATTTTACAATCATATCTTGAGAATCCAATTTTTTCCCAAAAGCTTCCTAAAAACTAAGGTAGGATGAAATGCCAATTAATATTCTAAATTTGAAACATGAGCTTCGATTTATTGCAAAAGAAACTTTTTAAAAATCTAGAAAAAAACACTAATTTGCCATTTTGAGGGCCAAGATGAAAGTTTCAAGCCCCAAAAAAATGCCATGATGATGTCCAACCGACTAGGGTGGGTTGGGAGACCACTAGCTACCTCATAACACATCCACCTGTAAAATTTCGTAGAAAACCCACATCCGAGTCAAAAGTTATGACCTCTGGAAGTCCATGCATCAATATATTAAAATCTCCACTAACTTATCTTATATTCATCCCATTTATATAATAAATCTCATTTCCTTCAAGTATCTCTCAATTACATATCTTGTTCTCTCTATGCATTTACCTCTCTTCTATATCTTTATATTCTATCTTATCCTATTGTTGACCTATTTTCCTCAGTCCAAAGTTAAATAGTTCACCTTGTATATTCCTTGACTATTCTTTAGAAAATGACTCTACAAAGCTTAAATCCTTCAATTACCCATGCTTTGCCTTGGAAAAAATCCTAAAAAATTTCCTGGAGAATCCTTGCAGAAAACCCAAAAAAATCCAGAAATCTTTTGTCTCCAATTGTTTTCTATCGCAGAGATTTCTTAGTTTTATACTTAGCCATTTTTCATGTATATGATGATGACGTCATCCTTGTTTTGGGGTTTTCTATCATTTGGTCGAATTGCATCTTAGATATAATTTTTCCTTGTATCTTGGTCATGTACAATGTTACTATACATTGGGTTCGTTGTAGGTTATGTTGTATGTATCTCTGTTTGTATATTGCACATACAATTGCATATACAATGCAATATACAAGAGGTTATACAAAATATGAGGTCCACTTTTGTATATCAGGAAATTGTATCTCATATACAATTGCATATACAAAAGCATATGCAAAGACAGGTACAAAAAAGGGATGTACAAAGATACAAAAGGTGGGATGCAAAAAGGTGATACAAAAGGTATGTCTATTTTTATATGTATATGCGATTGTATCATCCCACATACAATCCTATATATAATGGCATATACAATCTTGAGATACAATCCTCGAAATGAAAGAATATGCAATTTGGTTTAGAAAGGCAGATACGGTTGTATGCATCTTTGTATGTATGTTTGCATTGTATATTCACAAATACAAAGGGCAGATACAAGGTCATATACAAAGTCACATGCAAGGGTCAGATGCAATGGTTGTATGTTCAAGTAATTGTATGTAGTTTTGTTTGTATATTCGCATGCGATATACAAAAGGTGATGCAAAAGGGAATACATACAATCTGGACATGAATGAAGAATCAAATGTGGCAGATTTCGAGTTGGGGTCCACCTATTGTATGTATATGCGATTGTATCATCCCCATATACAATCCTATATACAATTGCATATACAAAAGTTAGATACAATAGGGATATACAATGTGGACCTGAATGGGAAATTAAATTTGGCAGACTTCAGTTGGGGTTAGCAGTTGTATGATTGAAGTGCATGTATGTGTCAATATGCAAAAAAGCAAGGATACAAGGCCGGACCTGTTTTAAAGTTCCATTCCGATTGATAATCTGTTGGGGTCCACCTGTTGTATGTACATGCGATTATCTCATATACAATCACATATACAAAGTCACATACAAAGGATTTTTGGTGAGACTGGCCTTATCGGCGGCTCAGTTTGAGGTCTCTCTGATGACCGATAAAGATGTAGATGTTTAGTGATGGGTCCTAGGTTTAGCTCAATAGCTAATCAGATAGCACCACGTGTTAGGCATATTCAAAGGTAGATTTAGAGGCTGATTTAGATGGCAATTCGAGTCACATATACAATAGCTGATACAAGATGAAATACACATCGGTTAGGCACTTTCTGAGGTCTCCCTGACAGCTTGATATATACAAAAGTTGTATATGTAGAAAAGCGAAGGAGGTTTTGTATGTTGCACCAAGTGAACCTAAAAGTGCATGTGCAATTGTATATACAGTTGCAAGATACAACAGTATACAATTGTAGATGCAAAGTGATATACAGATGCAAGATGCAATTGACCATAACTTTGACTGCCCATATCTCCTTCATCCTGAAGAATTTCTGCACGCTCCAAAAGGCAAATGTTCTTGTTTTTGCCTTCTCTTTCATCTAGCAGGCTTTGAGGAGGATATCTTCACTTTCAGAATTTGATGCAAATCTGTAGGCTCAATCGACTAGATGTTTCAACGATCGATGTGGCATATGGAAGGGCTGATATTGTTGTATTTATTCCAGTTGATAGGCTTTGGAGGTGGATTCATGGCAGATGGCTCCACTCTTCAATGCGTATGGGCTCTGTGTCTTGTTGGCAGATCTTCATGTGTTTGGCGACGACTTTGGGGCTCTTCTCTTTAATGCCCTGTCTTATCTTGCATTTGGGAAACCATTTTCTGATGGTTGTGGACTTGCCAATGACATGGTTCCTATCCTTTCACCATGCCCCTACCTCTGCGTCCCTATTCCTACATTGATGAATACATTCTGCATTCCTGGGATCCTTTGCAACTATTTCAGGAGTTATTGCATAGATTTGACTTATTTTAGTGGCCTTGAAGATCATTTAAAGGCATTCAAAGTCATTTTTTAGGTGCTTTATGATTAGTGATGGCATGCCTTTACTTTTTCTACATTGTGAGCACACTTTGGAGGACTTTGGGTAGTTTTTTTGAGATTTTATGAGATACATGAAAGTGGAGATGGCTCGGCCTTATCCCATGGCAGCTGTTTTGGAGAGTATATAGTCGTCCATTTGACTCTTTGTGGAGGAGTTCTTTCCATGTACCATTCTAGAGTTAGTGATTTTTTTTAATCCTACTTAGTTTGAGTATGTTTTTTGTAACTCTTTGGGCATATGAAATATAAAGAACACCTTGGATGCCATTGACAGTCAGATCTTTACCTTCTTGTTTTGCAGTATTGGGTGTTATTAAGTGTTTGATCAGCTCATTTGTGAGGTAATTCATTTCCTTGTGACTATCTTATGTTTTTTAATACCCTTTTTCTGTAGAAGTTGTGTTTATGCAGGTTACAAATTGTGTCTTAGAGTGTTATAAGGCTTTAAATTGTGAAGTTTAGCTTCCTTTTAAAGATTTTAATGTAGTTAGGCCTCTTTTTGAAGTGCTTTTGCAAACATACAGTGATAAGTTGTGTAGGTTTTATTTTCTGTTGTCTGTGACCAAGTGTATGCAGGTCTAAGTTTCATTTTACCTTATCAAGTTTGGTGAATCACCCCTTATTTTCAAGTTTTCTAGTTTTATCTTTCATTTTTAAAAGCATTCCGTCTCCTTTTTCCTCTGCAAATCTGGTAGATTTTAGGTGATTACCAGCTAGGAAGCTGGCCTTCTCCAGAGGTTCTTTCCAAGACAGGTGACCCACAGACCTGGAAAGATCCCATGTTTCTCTAGATTGCCAAGTTTTACAACTCATCAAGGGTGCGAATATGAGAGACAACAGTTTTTGGCACGCCCGGTGGGACTGTTTGAGTCTGAACAGTGCTACATTACAATCATATTGCTAGTTTTGATATGCTGCCAGCATTATCAAGCCTTTAAGAGGTAGTTGTCTACATATTTGGTGACTCATATTGAGAAAGGACAAGTAGATTAGTGTTGTTACATTTTTTATGAGAAAGATACAGACTCAAAGTTCAAGTTCATTCAATTATTTATAGCTATCTCAGCCTAGCAGACAAAGTAGAACTATGGTAAGGACTCCGGTTTCAAAAAGAATACAATCAACCCCACCAAGTTTCAGGCCAGTAGTACCTGTAGTTCTGTACTGGTTCAAGCAAACCCACCTCCAATTATTCCAATGGCAAGGAATCAGCCGTTTGTGGCTTTTGATGGGGGCAACCCATTGAATTTGATAGTGCATGATAATATACCCATGGCAGCTTTGAAGAGCCTACCTTATTTCACTAGGGAGGATCAAACTACCCCAATCAAACACATTAGAGATGTAGCTTCACTATGTGGTGTTCATCATGTAGCTCAAGAAAATGTAGCCATCAAGCTGCTAGCTGCCTCGTTTAAAGGAAAAACATTACAGTGGTTTAGGAGTTTACCAGTGCAAACCATTGCAACTTTGGATGATTTGGGTGATAAGTTGAACAAGCAATTTCAAGATAAGTCTGATAACTTATCATTGGTTGAATAGTTGACCACAATAAAGAGAGCTCCCCAGGAGCAAATGACGGATTTCAATTTCCAATTTTAGAAGACATGGAACAGGATTCCTGCCATGGCAAGGCCTTCATCAAAATATGCATTTCTGTATTTTTTGAAAGCTCTTAATAGTGACATTTCAGTAATGATACAATCAATGGGAGGTACAAGTTTACCTGATGCATATGAAATAGCTATTAGAGTAGAAAACAATGTGATTCAGGCTGGGAAAATAGCACCTAGACCACCAGTGCCCATTTTTCCTGAGATTCAAGCTTCAATGCCTTTGTCGATCCCATCTTTTGCCCCTTTACCTATTGTAGTAGCATTGATAAGTACTGCCAATCCTGAGACTATTGTTTCCAACTCTTCACAAGAGTTGAGAGAAATTAAAAACAACCAACAAAAATTAGAGAACATCCTGCAAACTTTTGGGAATTAGCTGGTGAACATCAAAAAATAGTAGTCCTAGAATAGACAGCCTTATCAGCCACACAACCAAGGGCAAAATGAACCTTATCAGGGGCAAAACCAGCCATACCAAGCCAATAGGCCTCCATATCAAAGCAATTACCAGGGTGCTCGACATAATGTGAACCAGAGGCCTTTCCAACCTTACAACCCTGCACCCATTAATGCAGTTAGGGACCTTGTCCTTGTTCAGAACAATTGCAGCTGAGTATGAATGGTGTTTTCCCTGCAATCAGTCACACAGTCAGGCAACATGTTCAAATGGGGTAATAAATCAGGTGCTAATGGTACAAAATGTTGTAGTTTCACATCCAAACACACCTAATGATGGGGCTGTACAGTAGCAAGAACAACCTCAAAATGATACTGCCTTCCTAAATTGGCAGGGGGATGAGTTTTGTGGTGTGAACAGAGATGATACTTCAGTTGCAGTGAATACAAGAGCTAAAAAGAAGGGTTACGAGATAGATCAAGCAACAAACAAAGGAAAAGGACCTGTTGATCCTTCTACATCCTAGATTCCCCATTATTTTGCAAAGGAACACTCAAACAACTGCCAAGGAACAACCTCATTTTTAGGCTGATATTGCTGCTGCAAAGTCACATCAAAAGGTAAATGTCACTTCACCTTTTAATATCATTGAAAATATTAAGAAAATGAATGTGACAATATCTATGTGGGATTCTTTAGCCATCCTAGGTCAAAAGGACATGTTACAATCTGCCTTGTCTGATTTAAAAGTGTCAAATGATGCAACTATTGACCCAACTAGGGTTCTCCTTACCAATTCATCCCAGGACAATAGTAAATAGCCAAATAAGAGTGCTAAACCACTGCCATTTTATGTGTCATTAATAATAGGAGACAAGTTAGTACATAATTGCATGGTGAATAGTAGTGCAAGTAGTTCTGTAATGCCAAAACATATTGCAGACCAACTAGGATTGAAATACCAGCCCCTTGAGAAGGGTGTACTCCAGCTAGATGGCACAACTATTAACACTATAAGTGTGATAAAAGATCTAGTTCTCACTTTGCATACCTGTCTGAATGTTTCCATTTCTCAAGAGGTGTTCATCATTGATCTACCTCCTTATTTTGCCATGTGTTTGTCAAGAGAGTTCACAGCCAAGATAGGAGGATATTTATCCTCAAATTGGTCCCACATTTTTTTTAGGACCCGATATGGTACAAAAGTGACCATAAAATCCAAATTGTTTGCCAAAGATCACATAGATCCTTATGTTCCAAGTGTTGTTAATGCAAATTGTATTATTTCTGATGATCTTGAGCTTGTTGCTGCTCAACAACTGCAAGCTGAGAGTATACCAGAAGTGTTGTTAAAGGAGTGGGCATTAGAAAATATTGTGGATGATCCTGAGGGACACATTCAAGAAACTGGTATGGGGGTTTACATGCTACATGAACCTGAAACAACAATTCCAAACATTGTAAAGAGTGTAGAAAAGCAGATAGAACAGCAAGATGAGGTATGGAAAATGTACTTTGATGGCTCTAGGAATAGGAGTGGATCTGGTGGTGGTGTAATACTTGTGTCTCCACAAGGTAACAGATATTATTCTACTTTCCATTTTGCTTTATCATTTACAAATAACGCTGCTGAGTATGAAGGGTTGATTCAAGGTTTGCACTGGGCAAGGAAGAGGAAAATTAGCTATTTGCAGGTATATGGGGACAGTGAACTTATTGTGAATCAGGTAAGGGGACTACATGTTACAAAGAATGATGTTTTGAAATGCTATAAACATAGAGTATGGGATATGATTGAGGAGTTTGATGCCTTCAATCTAATCTCTATTCCAAGAAATCAGAACAATCATGCAGACAGGCTAGCTGCAATTAGGGCTCAGTTCGATATCCCCAGTGATATTCAAAGAGAAAAGGTATAGCCTCATGTGAAGATAGTTGATAGACCCTCTATTCCTAACAATAACCTTCATTGGCAGGTTTTTGAGAGTGATGAGCAGGTTCTGCATTTCCTGTTAGAAGAGGATGAGTTCTCTGTGATGAATCAAAACAAACTCAAACAACAATATGGTGATGATCAAGTTGTTCAGTTAAGGACTAATAAGGTGCCCAGAGGGTTGGTAACCTTGGAATCTATTTTTGGTACTGATGATTATCTGAAGAAGAATAAAACCAGCATACAGGTCAAAGAGGAACATTACGAGGAGCTGGAAATTTTTAAAGGTAAGCTTCTCAAAGTTGGTAAAATCTGTTCACCTAAGGATAGGAAAGCTTTTATTAGTCTTTGTCAAGAATTTGAGCCTGTGTTTTCTTGGGAATACTCAGACTTAAAGGGGTTTGACCCTCATATTGCCCAGCAAACTATAGAGTTAGAGCCAAGTGCAAAACCTGTAAGGTAGAAACAAAGACCTTTAAATCCAAAACTTGAGCCTTTGATGATTAAGGAATTAACCAAGCTGATCGAGGGAAATATCATTGTTCTGATCAAGCATACTTCTTGGGTCTTGAATCTTGTTCCTCTGAGGCAAAAGAATGGAGAGATTAGGTTGTGCATTGACTTTAGAGACCTTAATAGAGCCTCTCTGAAGGACCACTACCTGCTGCCCTCAATGGAGCAAATTCTGCAAGTAGTGGCTGGTTTAGAAAGGTTCTCCTTACTTGATGGATATTCTGGTTATAATCAAGTATTAGTCAAGGAGGAAGATCAGTTTAAAACTAGTTTTACCACAAAATGGGGCACCATGGTCTACAAAAGGATACCTTTTGGTCTGTCAAATGTTGGCTCCACTTTTCAGAGAGCTATGGATATGGCTTTTAAAGGTTTACATTATAAATTGGTAGTTGTGTACCTTGATGACATCATAGTTTTCTCTAAGGATGCAGCTAAACATTTATCCCACCTGAAACAAGTATTTGAGAGATGTAAAGAGTTTGGGATATCTCTCAATCCCAAGAAATGCATTTTTGCTATGCATGAAGGCAAGCTTTTAGGACACATTGTGTCAAAAGAGGGAGTTACTATTGATACAAAAAGAGTAGGAACTATTTTGGAGCTGCCTTTACCTAGTCAAAAGAAAGGACTGCAAAGTTTTATTGTCAAAATTAATTTTTTGCGAAGATTTATACTTGACATTGTAAATTTATTGAAGCCATTGACCTCTATGTTAAAGAAAAATGTACTTTTCAGTTGGACAAAAGAGGGAAAACTCAGCTTTGAGTCCATAAAAGAGGCATTATCAACTGCACCAACTCTGGTAAATCCTGATTTCTCAAAGGATTTCATTTTTTATGCTTATGGAAGTATAGATACAATTTCTACAATTCTGGTACATTAGCAAAATGAAGGCTTTGAGCAGCCAATTGCTTTCTTTAGTCAAGGACTGAAGGAGTATGAATAGAGGTATAGTTTCATTGAAAAACATGTCCTTGCAGTGGTAATGAGTCTCAAGAAGTTTAGGCATCTTATTTCTAACAATAAGGTACATTTAATGGTTGTTCACCCTGGGATGAAAGAGTTTTTGTTACGTAAGGATGTTAATGAGAAAAGGGCTGGTTGGATTACCAAAGTCATGGAATATGACGTAGATATCAAGATAACCAAGCTCATCAGAGGTAGAGGACTCAGTGAATAGCTTGCTACTAGATCTAAAAGTGAAACAGAGAAAGAAGAAGAGGTGCTTCTGATCATCGAAGATGAACATCAAGATGATACAACAGCAATTGGAACAGGTTGGGTTAATGACATGACTCATTTTTTACAAACTGGTGAATGTCCAACAAGTTTAGATAGAGCTAAGAGGAGATATTTAAGACTACAGTCTATTCCTTATGTTTTAGTTAATAACATCCTTTTCAAAAAATATTTTAATGGTGTGTTGTTAAGATGCATTGATAATGATCAAACTGACAAGGTGCTGCATGAGTTTCATGATGGAACAACAGGGGGTCATTTTGCCCCAAGAACTACTACTTGGAAAATAATGAGAACTGGCTATTACTGGCCCATCTTATTCAAGGATGCCCATGCATGGGCTAGAAAGTGTGTAAAATGTGCCATTTTTGTAGGAAAAGAAAGGCTACCAGCTTTACCTCTGCAGCCAATCCAAGTAGAACAGCCCTTCATGAGATGGGGCATTGATTTTATAGGTCCCATTAACCCACCATCTAGTGCAGGCCACAGGTGGGTGCTTACAACAATAGACTATTTCACAAGGTTGACTAAAGCAGTGGCTCTGAAGGAAGCCAATGAGAATGTTGTTTTAAACTTTTATTATGATTTGGTATCTAGATTTGGAATACATGAATCAATCATCATAGACAATGCTTTAGCCTTCGTTGGATTGAAGGTAAGTGACTGGGCTATGAAGAATGGAATCTATTTGAACACTTCATCAAATTATTACCCACAGAGTAATGGTTTGGCTGAATCTACAAATAAGAATCTCATAAGGATTATCAAAAGATCAATAGAAGACAACCATAGAGCCTGGCACACCAATCTAAAATCTGCTTTATGGGTAGATAGAATAACTCCCAAGAGGTCTATTGGAAACTCCCCATGTATGTTATTTTATGGAAAAGAAGCAAGACTACCTATATCTGTAGAGCTGCCAGTACTTGATATCATGAATCAAATGGAGATGTTTGAAGAAGAAGATCCCATGGCTGTTAGATATGCTCAACTTATGGAGCTTGAAGAGATCAAAGATAAATCTATGAAAGCTATGGAGTATCATCATCTTCAGACAAAAAGAGTTTTTGATAAGAAGGCCACTCCCAGAAGTTTTAGGGAGGGTAATATGGTACTCAAATGGGATGAGTTGAAAAGCAGGCTAGGGAAGCACTCCAAGTTTGATAGCATGTGGAGTGGCCTATTTATTATTACTGAATGTAAGGAGCACAATGCATTTCAGTTATCAAACATGGATGGAGAAAATTTGCCTATCCCAGTCAATGGGATACACCTTAAGAGGTGTTTTGAGGTATGAGTTTCCTTGTAAAATAGTAGATTAGGTTTCTTGCTTTCAATAAGTGTTACTGCACAATAGTTTAGATGCCTTTTTGTTTTCCCTAAGTGCTGTCTAGCACAGTTAGGAGAGTTGCTTACAACATTTTTGTTTTGGTTTTGGTTTTCCAAGTGATCTCCATATCTCCTTCATCCTGAAGAATTCTGCATGCTGAGTTACTAAGGTCAGGATTGATTCTCAAAAGTGTTTTTTTAAGTCTTTGTATGACCCTATGCCCAATGGATAAAGTCTAGGCAGTTGGTCTGATGTTTAGCAGACAAATATCCCTGAGAAGTCACCAAAATGTTGACCTATTTTCCTCTGTCCAGAGTTAAATAGTTCACCTTATATATTCCTTGAATATTCTTTAGAAAATGACCCTACAAAGCTTAAATCCTTCAATCACCCATGCTCTACCTTGCCAAAAATCCCAAAAACATTCTTGGAGAATCCTTGCAGAAAACCCAAAAAAAACCCAGAATTTTTTTGTCTCCAATTGTTTTCTATCGCAGAGATTTCTCAGTTTTATACTTAGCCATTTTTCATGTATATGATGATGACGTCATCCTTGTTTTGGGGTTTTCTATCATTTAATCAAATTGCATCTCAGATACAATTTTTCCTTGTATCTTGGTCATGTACAATGTTACTGTACATCGGGTTCATTGTAGGTTATGTTGTATGCATCTCTGTTTGTATATTGCATATACAATGCAATATACAAGAGGTTATACAAAATATGAGGTCCTCTTTTGTATATTAGGCAATTGTATCTCATATACAATTGCATATACAAAAGCATATGCAAAGACAGGTACAAAAAAGGGATGTACAAAGATATAAAAGGTGGGATGCAAAAAGGTGATACAAAAGGTATGTCTATTTTTGTATGTATATACGATTGTATCATCCCACATACAATCCTATAGACAATGGCATATACAATCTTGAGATACAATCCTGGACCCAAAAGAATATGCAATTTGGTTTAGAAAGCCAGATGCGGTTGTATGCATCTTTGTATGTATGTTTACATTGTATATTCACAGATACAATGGGCAGATACAAGGTCATATACAAAGTCACATGCAAGCGTCAGATGCAATGTTTGTATGTTCAAGTGATTGTATGCAATTTTGTTTGTATATTCGCATTGTATATGTGATATACAAAAGGTGATGCAAAAGGGAATACATACAATCTAGACGCGAATGAAGAATCAAATGTGGTAGATTTCGATTTGGGGTCCACCTATTATATGTATATGCGATTGTATCATCCCATATACAATCCTATACACAATTACATATACAAAAGTTAGATACAACAGGGATATACAATGTGGACCTGACTGGGAAATTAAATTTGGTGGACTTCAGTTGGGGTCCGCAGTTATATGATTGAAGTGCATGTATGTGCCAATATGCAAAAGAGCAAGGATACAAGGCCGGACCTGTTTTAAAGTTCCATTCTGATTAATAATTAGTTAGGGTCCACCTGTTGTATGTACATACGATTGTATCTCATATACAATCGCATATACAAAGTCATACAAAGGATTTTCGGCAAGACAGTTCTTATTGGCAGCTTAGTTTGAGGTCTCTCTGATGGCCGATAAAGATGCAGATGTTCAGCGATGGGTCCTAGGTTCATCTCAGCGGCCAATCCGATAGTGCCATGTGTCAGGTAGATTCAAAGGTAGATTCAGAGGCTGATTTAGATAGCGATTCAAGTTGCATATACAATGGCTGATACAAGATGATATACACATCAGTGAGGCACTTTCTGAGGTCTCCCCGACAACCCGATATATATAAAATTTGTATATGTAGAAAAGCGAAGGAGGTTTTGTATGTTGCACCAAGTGAACCTAAAAGTGCATGTATAATTGTATATACAATTGTAAGATACAATAGTATACAATTGCAAATGCAAACCGATATACAGATGCAAGATGTAGTTGACCGTAACTTTGACTGCCCATATCTCCTTCATCCTGAAGAATTTATGCATGCTCCAAAAGGTAAATGTTCTTGTTTTTGCCTCGTCTTTCATCTAGCAGGCTTTGAGGAGGATATCTTCACTTTCAGAATTTGATGCAAATCTGTAGGCTCGATCGACTAGACGTTTTAGCGACCGATTTAGCATATGCAGGGGCTGATATTCTTGCATTTATTCCAGTTGGTAGGCCTTGTAGGTGGACTTATGGCAGATGGCTACACTCTTTAATGTGTATGGGCTCTGTGTCTTGCTAGAAATTCTTCATGTGTTTGGTGATGACTTTGGGGCTCTTCTCTTCAATGCCCTATCCTATCTTACGTTTGGGCATCCATTTTCTGATGGTTGTGGACCTGCCAGCAACATGGTTCCTATCCTTTCACCATGCCCCTACCTCTGCATCCCTATTCCTACATTGATGAATACATTATGCATTCCTAGGATCCTGTGCAACTGTTTCAGGAGTTATTGCATAGATTTGACTTATTTCAGTGGCCTTGAAGATCATTTAAAGGCATTCAAACTCATTTTTCAAGTGCTTTTATAATTAGTGATGGCATGCCTTGACGTTTTCTACATTGTGAGTACACTTTGGAGGACTTTGGGCAGATTTTTGTGAGATTTTTTTAGATACACGAAAGTGGAGATGGCTCATCTTTATCCCATGGCAGCTATTTTGGAGAGTATATAGTCATCCATTTGACTCTTTGTAGAGGAGTTCTTTCCATGTACCATTCTAGAGTTAGTGATTTTTTTGAATCCTACTCAGTTTGAGTATGTTTTTTGTAACTCTTTGGGCATATGAAATATAGAGAACACCTTGGATAGCATTGATAGTGAGATCTTTGCCTTCTTGTTTTGCAGTAGTGGGTGTTATTAAGTGTTTGATTAGGTCATTTGTGAGGTAATTCATTTTCTTGTGACTATCTTATGTTTTTTAATACCCTTTTTTCTGCAAAAGTAGTGTTTATGCAAGTTACAAATTGTCTTAGAGTGTTATAAGGCTTTAAATTGTGAAGTTTAGCTTCCTTTTAACGATTTTAATGTAGTTAGGCCTCTTTTTGAAGTGCTTTTGCAAACATACAGTGATAAGTTGTGCAGGTTTTATTTTTTGTTGTCTATGGCCAAGTGTATGTAGGTCTAAGTTTCATTTTAGCTTATCAAGTTGGGTGAATCACCCCTTATTTTTAAGTTTTCCAGTTTTATCTTTCATTTTTAAAAGGATTCCTTCTCCTTTTTCCTCTACAAATCCAGTAGATTTTAGGTGATTACCAGCTAGGAAGCCGACCTTCTCCAAAGGTTCTTTCCAAGACAGGTGACCCACAGACCTGGAAAGATCCCATGTTTCTCCAGATTGCCAAGTTTTACAACTCAGCAAGGGTGCGAATCTGAGAGACAACACCTATATCCTTACTAATTGTGGGACATATATGTTTTTGTTATAGATTTTCTAGATATAGGGACATGTCCCTAGCCTTGTACTTTCATAGTTGTGTCTCTCTAGAGTCACCACATAGCCTTTGATGGTACTATAATGTTGTTATATAATCTTGTGGTGACTTCTACTTTATTTTACCTTTGGAATATGATCTTCTTGATTCTAGCCTTTGGCACCCTCTTTAGTTGTTCACCATTGGCATTCACTAGGCTAGACTTTAAAGTTTTCAACCTAATATGAATATCTCAACTACCTTTTCATGTTTTCAACTAAACTATTAGGAATCACTAAGTCAGTTCTATTCCTACCAACATAATCCCCCATCTTAAACCATGTATTGTTCTTAAGACATAGTGGATTTGTATACCAGGTAGTAAAAAAGTTTGAGAACTATGTGGTGGCGTTCTCTTTCAAAACCCAAAATATCCCACTAGCTCCATTTTCTATATAGCTATATGCTATAACAATGTCCCAAAAATATAATGTGCCCAAAAATACCTAAGGTAAAATGCTCTAATAGATAAAATATAGTTGATTGTATGTGTTTGTCCACTATAGATTGGCCTATTATAGATAACAAACCTAAACTTTGAGTTCCACTATAAGATCTTTTGCCATATCTAAAAAAGTAGCTAGTTGGATGTGGTCCAACATATGATTTTTATTTGCCAGAAGTCTAGATATCTATACTAACTCTGATGCTAACCACTTCATGGAGTTGTTTCATCCGAATGATTATACTAGCACATTGGTCTCTTAATTATTGGAATTGGGTATGAAGAGTTTCAATGTGTGCATGTTGTCCCCCATATGCAACCTTTGTGACATTATAAATCTTTGAAAGGCCTATAATATGTGATTCTCTATATTATCAATTTGGATCTTTAAATATTTAGTGGAAGTGGGACAACCAAGATAATATTGATAAAAGCAGTAATGTTTCTATAGGTATGTCCTATGTTCTTTATTCCACTGCATAATTTTATCTAATATGTAGTACATTGTGCTTGTATCTGGGTGAGTTTCTCTTGTGCATTTATTCAAAGGACCCCCACTTCTATTGATACATTATATACTAACCCCTCTAGTTTCTATTCCAAACTCGTAAAAGAATTTACTAGTATTTTCATAAATGGTTGGTTGATGCTATCCATGCTTTTGGTTATTGCTTAGATTCCATAGAGATATATCTGCTCAAAACATCCTTTTGTGCACGTTTTCTAGAATATCTCTTAGGTCAAAATTTTCAATAGGAGGGTGATAGCACAATAGCATGTCCACTTTTAGGCCTAAGTGGGACATTGAAATTAACATTTTTAAGGTCAAGTTTTTACTTTCTTTCAGTTTTAACAAGCAAACTATTAAGAATTGAAGACGATGTGAACTAGTAACTATTTAGATTTTGTGTGTAGATTATAAATATATATATATATATTAAAATAAAATAAAATAAATTGTGTCATTTTTTAGGAATTTTTTAATAACTTGTTTTTGTACTTTGTAATATTTTTAATGAGTGACATTTATTCCATGACACAAATTTTATTAGAAATAAGATTAAATCATAATTTTTTAAACACATATCACTAACACTAATATCTAGTTCATGCATTTTTTTCCATAATTTTTGGTTGCATATTTTTGAATTATTAATTTTTTAATCCATATTAATTATAGTTTAAAATGTTTATTTTATTCCATAATGCATAACTTTTTTTGTATATATCAATTGTTTAATTTATTTTTTGGTTGAAACAAATCAATATGGAGTGTGCAAATATTTTCAAAAGAAAATTATACCTTTTTTCTATTGGAACAAGGTGGATAACTGAGAGGGGGGGTGAATTAGTTATCTTAAATAATTTAACTTTCTCTTCTTCTTTAACAATTAGTGTAGTATCAAAACATTTAACCATACATGAACATTAGAGCAGAAAAGAAATCAACACACATAACACAAGGATTTTTACTTGGAAAACCCTGTTAAAGGAAAAACAATGAGGTGACTAACCAAAGATTGTATTCTTTGTTAAAAGAATAGAAGTACAAAATGACACTTGCCAATTAGGGCTCACTACCCGAGCACACTGGGTAAGTGCAAGAAGATGGGGGGCCAAAAAGGGGTCTTAAGTGGCCACTTTTTTTCTGAAATCAGGAAATATTGGCCTTGGATGAGAAATTGAGCATAGTTACACTCAAATTTTGGAGATGCAACCAAAACAATGTTCGTAGTGCTCCGAGTCTACTTTCTAAACTACTATTTTGTTTTGAAAATGGCATAGATTAAGGGGTTCAAAAGAGGGAGCCACAGAAATTGGTGTTGTTTCTGTCAAAAAAACATAACATAGCATGTTTTGTGGGTCCCTCAAAAGGTCAACTTTTTTTTGGTATTTTTAAAATTGCTTTAGTGAGAAATTAGCTAATAGCATGTAGTTTATGCGTGATTTTTTTGATAATTTTTTGATGAATATTTGATTTTTTACTAATTTTTAAAGTGGACACATCCTAAAAAATAGAATTTTGGCCGTGCTACCCCTATAAATTTTGAAAACTAATTGAAAATCATTTTTTTATTTTTTTAATATTTGTAGAATGGAGTCTAGTTTCTAAATATGTAATTTTTTTGAAATTTGAATGAATAGTTATTTTACAATGAAAAAAAGACCAAACAGTGGTTTTTGCCTAAAAATGGACACACAAACAAAAGAAATTAAAGATAAAAGGCTTAACATTGTTAAAATGTGAAAAAAATCACATCATCAAATAGCTAAGAGAAAGCCTAACATTACCCATGTGTTCAATTTGTTCAACCTTGAAACACGTACAAATCTGAGGGTTAGCACGAACGAAATTATGTGAAATTTTGAAGAATATAGAAAAACACGTCTGTGACTGTTCATAAGGCACTCCAAGCCTTTGGGTTGGAAATCCAAAGCAAATCCCAAGCCCAAGGCTTGGGATTCCCAAAGCAAGAAATAACACGAGCGCGTTATAACGTGCTCACGTTATGTTTTGCCTTGCATTTTTCTTTCCCGCAAGTCTGTCTTTTGCCATGTTTGACATAACGCGAGCGCATTATAACGCGCTCGCATTATGTCCCACTCAAATTCTTTTACGTTTAAGGCTATTAATCATGAGGGTTAAGGCATAAGGGATAGAGTTGGAGGGTTTACGGATAAGGGATTAGCGTTTAAGGTATAGTATCGAGCCCGTTAAGGGTCTAGGAATAGGGATAGCATTTAAGGTTTAGGGATGAGGGATGACAGATTACGGTTGAGGGTCGAGGGATCAAAGTTAAGGGTTGAGGGATTAGGGTTTGGCATTAAGGGTTGAGGGTTGAGGTTCAAGGGTCCAGGGTTTAGGGATTGGGTTTAGGGTCGAGGGATTAGGGTTAAAGTAGAGTGTGGAGGGTGTAAGGATTAGGGATAGGGTTGGAGGGTTTAGGGATAAGGGATTAGGGTTTAAGGTATAGTATCGAGTCTGTTGAGAGTTTAGGAATAGGGATAGCATTTAGGGATTAGGGATGAGGGATTATAGTTGAGAGATGATGGATTAGGGTTTAGGGTTGAGGGATTAGGGTTTAGGGATAAGGTTTAGGGTTGAGGGTTGAGGGATTAGGGTTTAAGGTATAGTGTTGAGGGTTGAGGGATGAGGGTTTAGGATTAGGGTTTAGGGTTGACGGATTAGCATTTAATGTCGAGGTTAGGGTTAGAGTGTCGAGGGTAGAGGGATTAGGGATAGGGTTTAGGGTTGAAGGTTTAAGGATTGAGGCTTGAGGCTTTAGGGATGAGGGTTTAAGGCTTAAGATATAGTGTCAAGTGTTGAGGGTGTAGGGATAGGGTTTAAGTTTTAAGGGTTAAGGGTTGAGGGATATGGATTAGGGTTTAAGGTATAGTGTTGAGGGTCGAGGGATCAGAGTTAAGGGTTGAGGGATTAGGGTTTGACGTTGAGGGTTGAGGGTTGAGGTTTGAGGGTCAAGGGTTTAGGGATAGGGTTGAGGGTCGAGGAATTAGGGTTAAAGTAGAGTGTGGAGGGTATAAGGATTAGGGATAGGGTTGGAGGGTTTAGGGATAAGGGATTAGGGTTTAAGGTATAGTATCGATTCTATTGAGGGTGTAGGAATAGGGATAGCATTTAGGGTTTAGGGATGAAGGATTAGAGTTGGGGGATGATAGATTAGGGTTGAGGGTTGAGGGATTAGGGTTTAGGGCTAAGGTTTAGGGTTGAGGGCTGAGGGATTAGGGTTTAAGGTATAGTGTTGAGGGTTTAGGGATAGGGTTTAGGGTTGAGGGATTAGGATTTGACGTTGAGGGTTGAGGGTTTAGGGTTTAGGGTTAGGGTTGAGAGATGAGGGATCAGAGTTAAGGGTTGAGGGAATAGGGTTTGACGTCGAGGGTTGAGAGTTGAGGTTCGAGGGTCAAGGGTTTAGGGATAGGGTTGAGGTTGAAGGGATTAGGGTTAAAGTAGAGTGTGGAGGGTGTAAGGATTAGGGATAGGGTTGGAGGGTTTAGGGATAAGGGATTAGAGTTTAAGGTATAGTATTGAGTCTATTGAGGGTTTAGGAATAGGGATAGCATTTAGGGTTTAGGGATGAGGGATTAGAGTTGAGGGATGAGGGATTAGGGTTGAGGGTTGAGGGATTAGGGTTTAGGGATAAGGTTTAGGGTTGAGGGTTGAGGGATTAGGGTTTAAGGTATAGTGTTGAGGGTTGATGGTTTAGGGATAGGGTTTAGGTTTGATGGATTAGGGTTTAGGGTTGATGAATTAGGGTTTAATGTTGAGAGTCGAGGGTTGAGGGTTGAGGGTTGAGGTTGAGGGATAGGGTTAATGGTCAAGGGATTAGGGTTAAATAAGAGTGTCGATGGTAGAGGGATTAGGGTTTAAGGTATAGTATCGAGCCTGTTGAGGGTCTAGGAATAGGGATAGCGTTTGTGGTTTAGGAATGAGGGATTATAGTTGAGGGATGACGGATGACAGATTAGGGTTGAGGGTTGAGGGATTAGGGTTTAGGGACAAGGTTTAGGGTTAGGGTTTAGGGATAGGGTTTAGGGTTGAGGGATTAGAGTGAAGGGTTGAGGGATTAGAATTTGGCATTGAGGGTTTAGGGTTTAGGATCAGGGTTGAAGGTCGAGGGATCAGAGTTAAGGGTTGAGGGATTAGGGTTTGATGTTGAGGGTTGAGGGTTGAGGTTCGAGGGTCAAGGGTTTAGGGATAGGGTTGAGGGTTGAGGAATTAGGGTTAAAGTAGAGTGTGGAGGGTATAAGGATTAGGGATAGGGTTGGAGGGTTTAGGGATAAGGGATTAGAGTTTAAGGTATAGTATCGAGTCTGTTGAGGGTTTAGGAATAGGGATAGCATTTAGGGTTTAGCGATGAGGGATTAGAGTTGAGGGATGAGGGATTAGGGTTGAGGGTTGAGGGATTAGGGTTTAGGGATAAGGTTTAGGGTTGAGGGTTGAGGGATTAGGGTTTAAGGTATAGTGTTGAGGGTTGATGGTTTAGGGATAGGGTTTAGGTTTGAGGGATTAGGGTTTAGGGTTGATGAATTAGGGTTTAATGTTGAGAGTTGGGGGTTGAGGGTTGAGGGTTGAGGTTGAGGGATAGGGTTAATGGTCAAGGGATTAGGGTTAAATAAGAGTGTCGATAGTAGAGGGATTAGGGTTTAAGGTATAGTATTGAGCCTGTTGAGGGTCTAGGAATAGGGATAGCATTTAGGGTTTAGGAATGAGGGATTAGAGTTGAGGGATGATGGATGACAGATTAGGGTTGAGGGTTGAGGGATTAGGGTTTAGGGACAAGGTTTAGGGTTAGGGTTGAGGGATTAGGGTTTAAGGTATAGTGTTGAGGGTTTAGGGATAGGGTTCAGGGTTGAGAGATTAGAGTGAAGGGTTGAGGGATTAGAATTTGGCGTTGAGGGTTTAGGGTTTAGGATCAAGGTTGAAGGTCGAGGGATCAGAGTTAAGGGTTGAGGGATTAGGGTTTGATGTTGAGGGTTGAGGGTTGAGGTTCGAGGGTCAAGGGTTTAGGGATAGGGTTGAGGGTTGAGGAATTAGGGTTAAAGTAGAGTGTGGAGGGTATAAGGATTAGGGATAGGGTTGGAGGGTTTAGGAATAAGGGATTAGAGTTTAAGGTATAGTATCGAGTCTATTGAGGGTTTAGGAATAGGGATAGCATTTAGGGTTTAGGGATGATGGATTAGAGTTGAAGGATGAGGGATTAGGGTTGAGGGTTGAGGGATTAGGGTTTAGGGATAAGGTTTAGGGTTGAGGGTTGAGGGATTAGGGTTTAAGGTATAGTGTTGAGGGTTGATGGTTTAGGGATAGGGTTTAGGTTTGAGGGATTAGGGTTTAGAGTTGATGAATTAGGGTTTAATGTTGAGAGTTGAGGGTTGAGGGTTGAGGGTTGAGGTTGAGGGATAGGGTTCATGGTCAAGGGATTAGGGTTAAATAAGAGTGTCGATGGTAGAGGGATTAGGGTTTAAGGTATAGTATTGAGCCTGTTGAGGGTCTAGGAATAGGGATAGCGTTTAGGGTTTAGGAATGAGGGATTAGAGTTAAGGGATGACGGATGATAGATTAGGGTTGAGGGTTGAGGGATTAGGGTTTGATGTTGAGGGTTTAGGGTTAGGGTTGAGAGATGAGGGATCAGAGTTAAGGGTTGAGGGATTAGGGTTTGACGTTGAGGGCCGAGGTTCAAGGGTCAAGGGTTTAGGGATAGGGTTGAGGTTGAAGGGATTAGGGTTTAAGGTATAGTGTTGAGGGTTGATGGATCAGAGTTAAGGGTTGAGGGATTAGGGTTGAGGGTTGTAAGGATTAGGGATAGGGTTGGAGGGTTGACGGATTAGGGTTGAGGGATTAGGATTTGACGTTGAGGGTTGAGGGATTAGGATTTGACGTTGAGGGTTGAGGGTTTAGGGATAGGGTTGAGGGATTAGGATTTGACGTTGAGGGTTGAGGGTTTAGGGATAGGGTTGAGGGTTGAGGGATTAGGATTTGACATTAAAGGTTGAGGGTCAAGGGATCAGAGTTGAGGGTTTAGGGATTAGGGATCTATAGCAGGACAAAACGTGAGCGCGTTATAGCGTGCTCGCGTTTTGTATTTCTACTGAAACGGTAAAAAAGTGGTTACCCCCGTGATCTAGGCCCACATGCTCTATTTTCTTACTGATTCTACATGTGCTCCAACAAAAAAGAAGTGCTTTTATGCTATTGGGAAGTTCACATGCACATTTGACACATTGTACCACCTTTGCATGATCTTTCCACCACCTTTTCTGCTTTGCCAACTTGAGAAGGAGGAAATAACATAGTTTTCAAACCAAGTTTGATATATATCTATTCAAGTTTCAATTTTTGTAGTATTGCAATGTTAATTGTGATTCAATTTTAAGAATTTAACATTGAAAAGGAAGCAAGTGGTGAAAAACTCAAATTGTTGAGGAGTTTGATGCAAGAAGATAAAAACACTACATAATTAGGTACTCTCTCCATTCAAATCTTTATTTTTTAGGTATGTCAAGTCTTTACATGCATGTTCTTTACATTTTCTTTATTTCAGATTGAATTACTTTATCATGCTTTATCATACATGTTTAAAATAGACACATTCCCAATCAAGAAAGCAACCTACAATCTCACATGATACCATGTATATTTTCTACACTTGGGCTCTTTAATAATTATGTGTAATAAACAAACCTTAGTTCATACCATGATGTCAAACTATACAAGAATAAATCCTTACAACATAACAAAAATACCATCCCACTATTATCATGTATTCGTTTCTTAGGAACTAATATTGGTCTCTTTATCATGCTACAGACAAATTCTCCGTCATGCCGAGGAAATGATCAATAATTAAACCAACACAGGAAGAGAGAGAAGCTAAGAATACAAAGAAAGCAATGGCTATGAGGGAACTTCGTGAGAAGAGGAAATTGGACATGATAAATGAAGACATACCAATTGAAGAGGAACCACAACCATCACAAAGAGATATGGTATTGGCGGCACAAAGAGAATGAATGCAAAAACTTCATGGTACGAGAGATTTGAATACCATAGTTGGAGACACATCCTTTACCGCAAGTCAACATGTAGGGACACCATCTACCACATCTCAAGTTGAGAGTACATCATCACTCACATGTGATGAAGGAGGTATGCCATTGTTCCCACCTCAACCTCAAGGTATGTCATCTAATCCATCTTCGATCGAAGGTATGCCATCTAACCCATCTCATTTAAATATTGATGAAATTCCTAATGTTGAGATGAATTTACCTAACTTGACACCACCTAGAATTTTGCATAGAAAGCCAAAGTATTTGATTGATATTTATGAGAATATTTTGCAGCCAATGGAAGGTAAGATTCCAAAACGCACCTGTAGAAGATATGCTAATAAGATTTGGACATTGTTCTTTGAAAAGTTAAATGAGACTGCAAGATGTCAACTATTCATCGAAATGATGTGAAGTATAAAGTATAGGTCTATCATGAAGATTCTTGGGTTGAGAACATCAGAGGCTTCAAGTGAAAAATCTATTGTCAAGAATCTAATGAGTGCGTATGAGAGTGTGGGTAACACCTCATGCACAAAAAATAGTAATGCAACATGGCGTGTGATTACATCGACTATAGTAAGTAGTCAAACAAGGAAAGCTCGTCTCATTAGAAAGACAAGTCAAGAATTGAGAATTAATAGGAAAACTTTATCAAGAACTGTTGGAAGACACCAAAGAATTGAGGACACTAATGCCAATGAATTATGGGCGTTCTCAGGGAGACTACCACGAAAAGATAAACCAATTGTTGAAGCATTGAGATCACTAATTGAAGACTTTTGGAAGAATTACACAAGGGTATCTCCGAATCAAAGGGATGTGGTAAGAAGGAGAATTGGTAGTCAGAACCGCGAGCCACATCCAAAGCATTTTTTGGATTAGACTCAAACACAGTTTTATGGTAAATTTCTAGAGAAGTATCCTCAAATTAAAATTTGTCAAAGATATTTTGAAATGCTAAAACTTTTCTATGTTAAGATAAATCACACACGCACTACTTGTTGTTGTAGATTACATATTGAATTTTCTAACCATTTTGATGCTTATAGGTCTATATGTTTAGATATGCATACTAACAATGATTTGTAGGGTTGTGCCATATGTGCCCCACCAACATCTTCAAGAGACTTCATATCAAGAATTTTATGTGAAAGAGAGGAAGGTCAAATATTCTACAAGAAATTATGCTTGGATGGCACATGTCATCATTGTGGTGGCTTGCAACATTTGCCAATATGTGAACATATGGAAATAACACATGGGGTTGGAAATGAACTAGTAGAGTTTGGCAAGTATAAAATAGTGGCATACAATACAAAAGATGGTAAAGAAGCAAAGAGGTGTGAATTAGTTATTGAAAAGATTCCAGTGTATCAGTTTATGCCTATATTTTGTGACAGCATAGTGTATGAGTATGCAAGACATGCCCATAGAGCTCGATGGTTGGACTTGCAATTCAAGTTATGCAACGACACATTTCCAGTTGGTAGCATTGTTTCAGTCGTCAGCTTTGTAGAGAACTATAGTCTATAGCCACAGCATGAGGTGCAATCACAATATTACAACTCCACACAGGTTTCTATATTTGTGCACATCGCATTCATTCATGCGAATGATAGTACAGAGGATGACAGAAAGATCATAAGGGAGTATAATTTCTATATTAGTGATGATCACACGCATTCTACGGAGTTCATGCAAGGTTGCTTTCAGGTGTTCTACAATGATTTGGCTAGAAGGGGCATATCGTTCAGTCAACATATCATATGGTCGGATAATTGTGCATCACAATTCAAGAACTCGTAGAATTTCTATTGGCTGAGTAGGAGGCATAATTTTATAGGTATTCAACATATGTGGAACTTTTGTGAGGCCGGGCATGGAAAGGGGGAGCATGATGGTGTAGGAGCATGTATCAAAAGAGCCATAGCACGAGAAGAGTTAAAGTATAAAGACAATGCAAAGTTGATAGATGCAAAATCGATTGTCGAGTGGTGTAATGCTGCCATGGGTCTAGGTAATGAAGGTAAGTCTTTAGTTCGTAGATTTTTTTGGTTGATAGATGATACTAACATTGCACCATATGAGGATTGTTGTACACTGACAGAATCAAATGAGATGCACTCTTTCACAAGCTCAATTGCAGGTTCATGGAGTATCCATACACGAAAGATGTCATGCTTTTGTTCTTCCTGTACAATTCAAGTCTGGGATGAGTGCGAGTCAAAGGAGTGGGTTGACGAATGGCAGTTAAGTTGTCTTAGCCCACTTGACACGTATCAACCTCCGATGGCACTGGAACTAACACAGATGGAATTGTCAGTTGACTTTGACCACATATCAGATTTAGTTCAACCATGTAATATAGGGCACATATATGCATCTAATTTCATCTAGTTCAACCAGGTAATGTCATCTTACTTTGTAGTGTTTTTGTAATGTTGACTAATTTCATCTAATTTGCTACACATATCAATGTAGGGCACATATATGCAATTATTGCAGATGAAGATAATGAAGAGGGAATAGATTATTACTTATGTCATTGTGTTGAGGCCAAAAAGAAATTGGAGGCCCCTGTTACAGATGGAGAAAACATCAAATACCCTATAGGATCAGTGGTTATTACTGGAACATGGCTTAGAAGGTACCCACATAAGAGTGTTAATATTTGGCTATTTCAGGACTTTGACATGCATCGAAAGATTCTTCATTACTCAAACCTTGTCGTGGCATCCAATGTTCATTTGATAAAGTATCGGGGTAGACCTTTGAACAAAATATTGTGGAAGGTGCGTGAGTCAGACCATGAAGCAATACTTGACATAATAAAGAGTAGAGAAGATCCGGATGGTTCATTGGATTAATTTGTAAGTATTCACATTGATTTTGTAAAGTTATGTTACATTGAGTTGTAAGTATGCACATTAATTTGTAAGGTTTGTCTTTTTTTATTTCCTCCTGTATTTTTACACATATGTACACATTTTTACATCATCATGTTATGCATTTTTGGTGTCCTGCTCCTGATGCGACCAAACTCATAACTCACCCTACTAGACACCATTTGATGATCTCTCCAACACTCTAGATCCAGGGCACCCAATCATGATGATGACCTATATACCATTCTCCCAAGGTGCTCATAATGAATGAAAAGAAGACCAAGGGCGCCCAAGCTTAATAGACTTATTTCTTTCAATTTTGATGATCCAAACTCTTGCAATATGACATCCACTTTCATGCCTTTAGATATTCCTTCACATATAGGGTGCCAAATCAATGCATTAAAGTCTCTTGATATTAGGCGCTCATGATGATGAAACTTAGAGCTTTTTCCTTTCCTATGCGCTCATCTAAGATGTTTGAATGATAAGGAGCGCTTCGACCTCTATAATGTACATTGGGCACCAAATCAAGGTGATTTTAAGTCACTTTGAGTCATTTGGGGTCAGTTTGAGTCTTTGAGTCATGTTGCAAAAAAGTGTCAATGTTGTCAAGTTGCACAAAGCAACTTTTGCATTTTTGGTGTCCTGCTCGTGATGTGACCAAACTGACTGTTCCAACGCATCTGGATGGGTACATTTATGCTTGGCATGGTCCTATTTTTCACCCAAACATGTCGAAACAGTCTGAGCTACATTGTACCAACGATATCCCTAAAGAGTCCAAAGTGCAAAAAAGCTGCAATCTTTGACGAGATGTTACTCAAAAACTGTGTCACTTAGAAACATTCCGTCTAAGGCAATGCTATCATGTAGAGTACCTCTACAATAACCTCTCTCGGTTTTTTATAGCTCTGAGGCATTTACCCGTGGTGAAAGGTTTTCTGCTGCCCCAAAAATCGTCAGAAGGAGGCAGTGTAAAGTTGCAAAGGGGTGTAACTTTTGTCCTGCTCCTGATGCGACCAAACTGACTATTCCAACACATCCAAATGGTTACATTTATGCTAGGCATGGTCCTATTTTTCACCCAAACATGTCGAAACAGTCGGAGCTACATTGTACCGACGATATCCCTTAAGAGTCTAAAGTGCAAAAAGGTAGCAATCTTTGACGAGATGTTACTTGAAAACCGTGTCACTTAGAAACATTCTGTCTAAGGAAACTTGATCACGTAGAGTGCCTCTACAATAACCTCTCTCGGTTTTTTATAGCTCTGAGGCATTTGCCTGTGGTGAAAGGTTTTCTGCTGCCCCAAAAATCGTCAGAAGGAGGCAGTGTAAAGTTGCGGAGGGGTGTAACTTTCGTCCTGCTCCTAATGCGACCAAACTAACTATTCCAACGCATCTGAATGGGTACATTTACGCCAGGCATGGTCCTGTTTCTCACCCAAAAATGTCAAAATAGTCTGAGCTACATTGTACCAACGATATCCCTAAAGAGTCCAAAGTGCAAAAAGGTTGCAATCTTTGATGAGATCTTACTCAAAAATTGTGTCACTTAGAAACATTCCATCTAAGGCAACACTATCATGTAGAGTGCCTCTACAATAACCTCTCTCAGTTTTTTATAGCTCTGAGGCATTTACCCGTGGTGAAAGGTTTTCTGCTGCCCCAAAAATCATCAGAAGGAGGCAGTGTAAAGTTGCAAAGGGGTGTAACTTTTGTCCTGCTCCTGATGCAACCAAACTAACTATTCCAACGCATCCGAATGGGTACATTTATGCTAGGCATGGTCCTATTTTTCACCCAAACATGTCGAAATAGTCGGAACTACATTGTACCGACGATATCCCTAAAGAGTCCAAAGTGCAAAAAGGCAGCAATCTTTGACGAGATGTTACTCAAAAACTGTATCACTTAGAAACATTCCATCTAAGGTAATGTGATCATGTAGAGTGCCTCTACAATAACCTCTCTCAGTTTTTTATAGCTCTGAGGCGTTTACCCGTGGTGAAAGGTTTCTGCTGCCCCAAAAATCGTCAGAAGGAGGCAGTGAAAAGTTGCAAAGGGGTGTAACTTTCACCCTGCTCCTGATGCGACCAAACTGACTATTCCAACGCGTCCGAATGGGTACATTTACGCTAGGCATGGTCCTATTTTTCACCCAAACATGTCGAAACAGTCAGAGCTACATTGGACCGACGATATCCCTGAAAAGTCCAAACTGCAAAAAGACAGCAATCTTTGACGAGATGTTACTTGAAAACTATGTCACTTAGAAACATTCCGTCTAAGCCAACGTGATCATGTGGAGTGCCTCTACAATAACCTATCTCATTTTTTTATAGCTCTGAGGCATTTACCCATGGTGAAAGGTTTTCTGCTGCCCTAAAAATCATCAGAAGGAGGCAGTGTAAAGTTGCAAAGGGGTGTAACTTTTGTCCTGCTCCTAATGCAACCAAACTGACTATTCCAACACATCCGAATGGGTACATTTATGCTAGGCATGGTCCTATTTCTCACCCAAACATGTCGAAACAGTCAGAGCTACATTGTATCGACGATATCCCTGAAGAGTCCAAAGTGCAAAAAGGTAGCAATCTTTGACGAGATGTTACTCAAAAACTGTGTCACTTAGAAACATTCTGTCTAAGGTAACAGGATCATGTAGAGTTCCTCTACAATAACCTCTCTCAATTTTTTATAGCTCTGAGGCATTTGCCCGTGGTGAAACGTTTTCTGCTGCCCCAAAAATCGTCAGAAGAAGGCAGTGTAAAGTTGCAAAGGGGTCTAACTTTCATCATGCTCTTGATGCGACCAAACTGACTATTCCAACACGTCCAAATGGGTACATTTACACTAGGAATGGTCCTATTTTTCACCCAAACATGTCAAAACAGTCAGAGCTACATTGTACCGACGATATCCCTAAAGAGTCCAAAGTGCAAAAAGGTAGCAATCTTTGATGAGATGTTACTTGAAAACCATGTCACTTAGAAACATTCCGTCTAAGGCAATAGGATCACGTAGAGTGCCTCTACAATAACCTCTCTCAATTTTTTATAGTTCTAAGGCATTTGCTCGTGGTGAAAGGTTTTTTGCTGCCCCAAAAATCGTCAGAAGGAGGCAGTGTATTAAGTCAGGATGAAAGCCTATTCACTCTAGGCACCTGTTTTTGACCAAATCACACATGCGCCTTGAACAACTCTGTCTTCAAGGTGCTTTTCTCTAATCTCTGTAACTCTCCAAATCCACTAAGGCACAAATTTTACCTCTTGGGCTCAAGATATAGGTTCTTCATCCAAGGTGCTAGAATGGTCCAAAGGCGCATTTCACCTCTAACCTCACCTCTGACCTTACTTTGAGGTGCTAAACCTTTTGACATTTCAAGTAACTTCAAGAGAACTATTTTTCCTTAAGGTGGTTCACTCCTTGCAATTGGATGTATGGTACTTGTAACTCATTTGATTGACTTTGTAATGTTTCTTCTTCTCGCAGAGTAGATAAGGATGATATAAGCTTACTTCATGAATCGGAGTAGAAATCTCTCTTGGACTTGCTAGGTGAAAGGACTTAAACTTGAAGGACTTGAAGTTGATGAAGTGATCCTTCATGATGGCCTTTGACATTACCTTCTCGGAGTGTAGATGATAACACCTTCCTTGGATAAACTGGATAACCTCTGACCTAAACTTTGAAGCTTGATGAATCTTGAAGATTGGGTTTCCTCCTACTCCCCTTCTGGGCTCCACTCCATCAAAGGTGTATTTAGTTGTCTAAGGCACCAACATTCACTCAGGGGCACCCAAAGAGAAAGTTTACAACTCTAAGGCGCTAAACTCTTATGAAAAAATGGTCATCATCAAAGGCACAAAAATGGGTCTCTGGGCACCAATCTCTACAAGACATTCCATCTCATTGCTCTCCTCCATTACAAGCACTCACTTACCTCAATCTTGGGCGCATACCAACATCCCAACATCTAAATCACCTAGGTGCTCAAAACCTTCAAGACTCAAGGTGCATTTTATGATCAAACAAGGTATCTCCTGAACAAGGCGCTCATAGTCTCATCAGGGCGTTAATCATCATCATGAGAGCTCATATTGTTCTAGGTGCACAGTTATCTCTGGAATGCTCAAGGCACTCAAGGCGCACATACCCTTCTCTAGGCTAGTTTACACTTATTCAAGGTGCTCATTCCAAACTTACATGAACTCCTCATTACAAGACGCACAAATTAGATGATCCTAGGGCATAAGGGTGCTCAAACTAGATCTTTGCAAAAACTCCCCAAGCATTCAAATTTTTAAGGCGCCAAAAGTGGTCTTTTCTACAACTTCTCTAGCCATATGCCTTGGGTGCTCAAACCTTCCTTGAACTCCAATTATTCAATCTAGGGTGCTCAACTACCTCCTCAAGGCGCTCTATCTCAAGTATCATTACTCTTCTTAAAGACCTAGGCGCACATTGTGGGGTATTCTACTCAACAAGATCTAGGCGCATTATGAAGACTCCAATTATCAAGGTTCACTTCAACTTTCAAAGGCGCATTTTAGACTCCAAAGGCATTAGGTTAAAGCCACTAGGGCGCTAGATACCAAAGGGGGCAAGGTGTCAGAACCTCCTTTAAGATGTAAGAAAATCTCCTCAAGGCACAGCTAAAGGCGTTGCAAACCATATGAAGGCGCTAATATCCACTCTAGGCAGTGTATTAAGTCAGGATGAAAGCCTATTCACTCTAGGCAGCTGTTTTTGACCAAATCACACATGTGCCTTGAACAAGTGATGCTACAAGTGGTGAACAAAATGGGCGCCTTGAAGAATTGAGCCTTCCAAGACATCTTGCAATTGCCTAAAAGTCCAAAATTTACATAAGTGAGTTAAGGCACCATTTTCCATCCCCAGAGCCTCCTTTGAGTGCCTTAACATGGAGTGAATGTTTTAGTCTATGAAAGATTGTGCCTAAAGAATATAACAACCCCTTCAGTCACTAGGATGAACTAAGTTAACAAAAGGAACTTCATTGAGGGAGGCGCACTTGTGCATCTAGACAACTCCAGTTTAGCGCCTGAGAAAAAACATGTTTAGAGACACCCCTCAAATGAACCCTCTAGAACCAATAAGAATCTTCTCTAGGTCCATAAATAACTCACGGCCCATATCCAAGTGAAAGTCTCCTTGGTCTTCCTGCTAAAACCTCTAAAGGGTAACTGTTGTGACCAAATCACACATCACCCCATCAGATTGGGGACCCCCTCTTTTCTTGCTCAGGTGCTTTGCACAGGAGTTGTTATGTGTCATTTTGGCCAAGGTTTTCTGGAGCAGTGAAGACATTAGGAAGGGGATGATCGTTTGGATAGTTTTGAATGCTTTATTTCTCCTTGTTTAAACTAGGCGCTCACTGAGGATTAGAGTAGCATTTGCACCCTCACATCACGTTAATCAGCATTTCAGAGGCAATCATAGTATAGGAAGATTTGTACCTTGAAGAAGAGAGTTATCTGGTGAGCGCTTAGGAGTTCTGGCGCCTAGGGGAAAGGTCTAGGTAGAGCACCTTCAGACTTTGATAGTGAAGTGCCTTAAGGAGTTGGATGATGTTTTTGCCTAGAGTGGAGATGATGTTTTTAGCGCCTTAAGGATGATGATGGAGCGCCTTGGAGTCAGGTTAGTCTGGAGCACCTTAAGAAGGTAAAGCACTTCAAATGTAAACACAAGTATTTTGAGTGCCCTAATGAGAAGTTGTCTTGGCACCATAAGTTGTTCAAACCAAGATATGCACCTTGGATAGTTGCAAAGACCTAATTTAGCGCCCAAGGTTGGAAGACTCTTTGTGAGCACCCAGTGTTTGAAAGCTCTTTGTGTTTGGTGCATTAAAATGAATTTGGCACCTAAGTAGTATTGAAACACTCAATTGAACACCTAAAGCCCATGAGAGAACTGATATGCGCCTTGATAGGAATATCATGGAAGATGAGTTTACTGAATGGTGCCTTGAATGACTTGGTTGATTAAGTGTTTTAGCGCCTAGATATGGGATGAATCATTGAGCGCCTTTGGTTGAGATGATGTCAGCACCTTTGAGATTATAACACCTTGGAGTCAAGTTCAAAGGAGCACCTTGAGAAGGTAAAACACTTCAAATGTTTTCAAGGAATTGGAGAAGTCACTTAGTGCCTAGAAGGAATTCCAGAGCAAGAGGGTTGGAGCACCTTGAGCTTCAAGTCAGATATGCGCCTAGGCCTCTACCCTTTAGCAAGTTGAAGCCCTCTGAGCCTTGACAAAGTGAGAATGCCTTATAGTGAATATGCGCCTTGGGTAAGGTTGAATACAAAGTTGAGTATATCATAATGAGTAAGTGCACTGTAGGGTTAGATGATAAAAACTAGTGCCTTGAGTGTCTTGGTCAAAATTTTGACGTGAGAAGTCTTGCAAGATCAAACCCTGGAGTGCACCTTGGAGAGAACCTATTGATCCTTTTCTTTGACAAGATTTGGGCGCCAGAATGATCCTTAATAAATGGAATGTATCTACACCAATTTTGCACCTTTAGGGAAGTGATGGTGTCCAGATGAGTTTTGAGTCCCTTTGAGTGTTGAGATTGTTAGAGATAGGTGCCTTGATGAATGAAATGCACCTTGAAGACCATGTGCGCCTAGAGAAGATAAGTGCCTAGTTGAGATAAAGAGGTGTTTCTGGCGCCTAGGGAAGAAGAGAGGTAAGTTCAGGGAGATAAGTATGCCTAAGAGTTTTAGTGCCCTCAATCAAATTGCACCTTTTTTCCTTGGAGAATATATGGTGAGGATTTGAGTTGAAAGTTTGAGAAAGTAGATTGAGCACCCTGTGTTGGAGGAATCAAGTTGGATAAGCACTTGAAGAACTTGCATTAAGTGTTTTAGCGCCTTGGTATGGTTTGGAGCGCCTTGTTGAAGAGATACCCTAATTTAATCCAAGATAGAGCGCCCTAGAATTGAATATGTGCCTTGTTGGAGGAATATATGCGCCTTGTTGGAGAAAGATATGTGCCTTGAATGAGAGTTTGTGTTCCTTAACCAAGAATGATGATTGAAGTCACAATCTCATGTTTGTGCGCCTAGGTCTAGAAGCAAGATTTGAGCGCCTTAGGATAGGGTTTTTTGCACCTTGACTTGGAGAGTGAATTTGCACCTTGGATGATGTTGAAGCGCCTTGGGATAAAATGTGCCCAAACTTACAGAGGGCCTTCAGTGAGGGAGTTGAAGAGAGTGCTTAGAGGAAGGATAGCCTTAAGATCAAACTAAGTACTTAGAAACCTAAGATTAGCACTTTATTTGAAGTTATACACCTATTCTGGCACCAGAGAGTGAGTTTGAGTGTGAAGAAGTGAATGTCTGCGCCTTGAAGGGGATACAAAGGGAAGATGATGCACCTTGATGGGTTGATGATGGAAATTTGCGCTTTGGAGCTAAATGTGCACCTTGAATCTAAATGATATGAGTGCTTAGAGGTAAATAGGGGCGCCTTTGAGAATTCTTTGTGCTTTAAGGAATGGATTGTGGCGCTTTGGACTAAGGTAAGTCCTAAGCACTTCTAATGATTTTAAGGAGGACCTTGAAGGAGATAGTACCTAGAGAAGAAAAGATGTCAAGTTTTAACACCTTGGAAGAAATTCCAGATAGTGGCACCTTCACAAGGTTTTCCAAGTTGGCGCCTTGGTTTGGGATGATCATGCTAAGAAAGAAAATGCACCTTCAGCAAGGTCACATCAACTCCAACATGTCAATACTCTTCATCACTAACGTCATGTTGAAATTTCAAGGCATCTATCCATTCAAGTTCTCCGAGGAATATCTTGCAAGTGTACTTCATCAATGATAGACATTCATCCATCCGAGTTTCAAGATCTCTCAATCTTCAAAGTTTCAAAGTCCACAACTCCAAGAGGGTCACTCCAAGGGTCATCATGAAGGATCACTTCATCTTCATCTTATCATCAAGCAAGGCTTCATCCAGTCCTAGAGAGATCTCTACTTCATGTCATCATCATCTACTCTTACATGAAGATAACAACATCACATCTCTCTTATTATTCAAAGTAGATTAGAAGGCGGAACATCATGGAGTTAGGTGCTTATAGTTATCCAAACTTCTCTTTTGGGCACCCTTAATATGAAGGACAATCCATTTTGGCGCCCTCTTTGGAGAAGTCCATACACTTTGGCATGGAAATAATTTCAAATCTGGCATCCAATTCTGGCATCCAGAAATCAAATCTAAGTAAGGCGCTCTTTCCATTTGCAACTATGACGTTCATCCATGCAACAAGCAAGGTGATGCTCCCTTGTGATATTGTGAGGTGTTGACATTCAGTTGACATCATTGAGTTTGATTGAGTTGATCAAGTGTAGACGCCATTATAAACATCAAGGCTTCAAGGCCTTTCTTTTGTATCTCCATTGAATAAGTTGTAACTTCATGCTATTGAAAGCATTATCCATGTAATAAGACATTGCAAGTTGATTGAGTCAAATAACTAGACAAGTACCCAACTCTAAGGTTGATTCATTCAAATAGTTATCTTTGATGTATATCTTTGTGTTGTATAGCAAGTAAAATTGTTTAAGTAAGGAAAAATTTTTGTAGAACTAGTTGGGTATCTTACACCATGCCTATCCATCAAACATCACAATGCAATCAAAATCCTAACAACATGCCCATGATCCAAGATCAAGTGCAATCATGCAAAGATATTATCAATCACAAGCCTATTAAGAATGAACTAGAGTCTTCTAGTACCATACTTTTCCATCAAACACCATCATGTAATCCATGGCCTATCAAGCCTATCAAAGAAAATACAAACATCCTATGTAATACAATCGGACTTTAAATATTTGAAGTAGCCATCTACAAATATCCATTCAAAAGTGGATTTATAATGCAAGTATGGACGCCATCAATAAAAAAGATTTGTATTAACCAAATATCCATATAGGCATACATCAATATCTGTCGATATAAGTATAACATATATACAAAATAGCCATATAGGCTTACAAGAATGCCATATAGGCATACAATGTCAACTATGTACAATACAAAATATATGTCCACAAATGCCATATAGGCATACAACAGAGGAACACAATAAAAAGTCATTCCCCTCTGGCTGGTGAAGAGAATAAATCACGAGTAGCCTTTGATCTTCTAGGGGATGGAGACATGCATGTGGGTGGTCTACTACGAACCTGAGGGCTACTCCTCCTATTTAGTTCTTCCTGCACCTTTACCTGTTACAAAAAAAAGTATAGACATTAATATATAGAAATTACATGTTATAAAAAAATGAAACATTTAACAAAATAATCACTTACTGCTAACATATAATCTGTCTCCTTGCTTGCCTTAGTAGCAGGAATAGGCCCTGGTGATGTCATGTCCTATAGAAACCATCCAAATAGAAATTAAACTTCAAATCAATAATCTTTGATTTTTCAAAAATAGACAACTATAACAATGAATGTAAATTGAAATTTACTAATCTACCTCATACCCCTGTCAATGCCATAGAGCTATGAATCATAGAGGCCACACCCTGCTCCATTGCCCTATGAACATGGGGAGGTGTATCTGCAGCCTACATCATCTGGAAATAAAACAACATTATTCAATTACGAAAACTATAATAGTGATGCAAATCATGGCTCCTAACATACACACATGTTCATCTAAACATGGAAGTACACACAATAAAACACACAAATCACATACAAAAATTTAGTAAGTATAATTCATTCATTAAACTATTTATTTTATTACCTCCGTAAAGCTTTGAAGTCCACCACCGCTGGCAGGTGTTGCCATGAAATCTACAGTGTTAACCTATTCAACATCCAAAATTAGAAATTATAATACCATTCATATAACAATGCTATTCACATGTAATATTTATAATTGTTTACTAGTTACATACCTCGACAGTAGATGATCTAGTGAAAAATGTAGGTGGAGAACCATTGAAAACTACATCGACACTATGACCCTGAAATTTTATTAAAATCATCAATTTAAATTAGTTAATCTTGTATTTCAAAAATAAAATTTAATAAATTAAATTCAATAAACTTGCTAATATTTACCTGAGTATCAAGGCCGAAAGTCTCACTTAGGAGGGTATCTGTCATCACCATCTGCTCAGCTACAGATGTAGCCTGTGCACCTGCGTCCTGACTGTCCATGGGGTCATAACCATAGGCTGACCCGCAAGCCTGGCAAGTATGCGGTGGGACCCTACTCCTCGCACTATCTCCCAACCCACTCTGTGTTGCAGGATCGGCATGCTCTATGATGCTCTGGGTCAAGGCACTAATTGACCTTAGTGTATCGACCTCAACACTCTCCTTCACAATGGAAGGGATAGAAACATGCTTATGGGCTGGTCTGCTGATTACTCGTCTCACTACCCACTGTGGGTCAAGACGTGCCCCTGGTCTATCCTGTGCTGAGCCCCCACCTCTACCCTGGAAGTCCTGCATATCAAAATAGTTTGGCACTTTATTGAGGACAAACTCGCAGTAGAGTTTCCTCAAAAAGTATTGCGGGACCTCATTATTATTGCATGGAGGATGGTAAAAAACCATCCACCACCTCTGCCCGAAATTGTCCCTTATCGCTTGGTTGTTGCACCAATGGATAGGGAACCTCTTGCATGTAAGGGGTGGAGGTTGATTTGTTTGTGGGTTTGTGAAAATTGAACACAAGTCTAATTTTGTAATTTGTAATTTTTTGACATCTTGGTATGATAATTTATCTGCATAGTAATCTCTAAACTCTCTCTTTTTATTGGTCCAACTAGTTATTTGCTTGCTAATTGAATCTACATTTGATAACATAGACTCAAGAGATTCGGCAAGCATGGACCTATGCAAGGTTGAAGTGGAAGGATCTTTCAACCTTGCAATTATATCTTCAATTTGTTTTTTGTTGTTTTCAATTTCCCCCATTATATTATCTTGTGTTCCAGGGGCATGTCAAGGAATGAATGGAGGAGGTTGTTGTTCTGCAGGTATTTCCTCCTCAGGATTTTGTGGATTTTGAGGAGGATGAGGAGGAGGAGGAGGAGGTGCATTAACATTTCCTACAATTAACGAAATATACATCAAAAATCAACAAAAACTTACCTATTTAGGAAGAAATTCAAACAAAAAAATAAAGATAACTCACCCCTTTGGCGTGCTCGACGTCGCGGTGGCATTTTGGCAATGAATCAACAAGTTTGTTGTGTTGATTGGTGTTTTGTAGAACACGAGCATGTTTTTGGGGGTTTTGAAGCCGTGGGCAGAGGAGAAAATAAGAAAAAATGAAATGAAATGACGTTTTTTTTAATTTATAGCAGGTTATAACGTGAGCGCGTTATAACGCGCTCGCATTATGACTTAAATTTTTTTGAAAATTTTTTGGCCACTTTTTGGCCCCCCATCTTCTTGCACTTACCCCAATGCTCACAAGAGGCTCACTGCCTACAAGAGACTCGCTATCTACAAGGTTTAAATAAAGTAACCAGGTGTTTGAATGAATTAGAGGCATCCACATATGCTGAGGTTCAGTTCTGGTTAGGCTTAATAAACTGATCTACTACACTTCATTCTTCCTCTCCTTTGGTGCTGATGTTCTGTCACATACCGGACTTGTATTATTGCTTCAACACCTATCTCTACCTTTCTTCGCACATCATCACATAACACACACACCTTCATATCAAAATTTATCTAGTATATATATCTGCATCAAGGATCTCAACATCTTTCTAGTCGACATCCGGAATACTCAAGATTTTCCCAACATACTGATCTGTCAGTTGAATCCATGCTTACTATGTGATGTGTATCAAGGACATAGACATAAAAGTCATCAATCATGTCGGCCAACCATGAATGAACCCTCAAGTAGCTTGATCACCACCAATTTCTCATCTGGATTAAAGTCTGATGCTCTTCCGGTTGGTTCTTCTTTAGTCTTCTCTGCCTATTAGGAACCCAACACTTAGATGCTCATATCTTTTCTCTCTTTCATCACCGAAGGCTCAATCTCTGGAATGTAGCAGTCATGGTACTCCTACTAACTTCCCCAAGTCTATACTTTGTTGAGATACTTCCTCTAAGAGATCCAAACCTAATTGTCAGACCTTGTTGCATGCTCTATTCTTGTTCATCAGACCAAAACACTCTTCAATCTAACTTCCAGTATAGACATACTATGTGCTATGGATGAGTGGGATGGACTTTGTTTCCATCAATGACAACACTCATGAAGCTACACAGTGTCTCTTGCCAACAATCTCCTCCTTTGGTATTGATGGCAACACTTAGTGAAAAATGACTAAGTGTTATAACAAACTCCCCCTTGGCTGATGCTCTATCTTATTTACACTTTTACCAGAGCTCCCCCTTAGCTGGATTCTACATTTTTCACTACTCCTCACTCCCCCTTTGACATCAATGGCAAAAGGTAGAATCCGCACATCAAAATTTTCGAAGAAAAACAACCTATATATTACTGGATAAGTATATATACATGTTGTACTTACATATACTTAAGGATATCCGCAAAGGTATTCTTCAACTATACAACTTCTGTCGCCCAACTCTGCTTCATCCTATCCAAAATTGATATGTGGCCACTTAACAAAAATGCAAAGGCTTCTGCCCTCTTTAGGTCTGTCAGATCACTGGTCCGGGCTATAGTCTGAGCATTAGTTAGGGCTTCATGCATTGCCTCTAACTTAGGGATAATTATCCCTCTTAGTTCACTTAGCCTGCTTATTCTATTCTTCTTCTCCTTTTCAAGCCTCTTTATTTCATTTATAGTGGCAATAGTCTAACATTCTTGATTCATTATGGAAGAGGTGAGAGGATCAAATTTTTGAGATAAACTTGATAGTTTGCTCTCTTGTTCTTCCACCTTCTTGGCGATGTCTACTGTCATGGTGGACCAAGATAGACAAAATTTGTATAAATCTCCACCATCTTTAAGAGCATTTTCTAAGCTCTTTATCCCAATATCCAAATTTCTCCTATCATTTGTTATAAGTCCCTGCACCTCAGAGAATCTCTTTCCCAAAAATTCTTTCTGGACCTTTTCTTTTGCCACCTTTTCTAAGGAATCAAACTGAGTATTGATAGAGTTTATCAGAGATTTAAGGTTACAGGATGGAGAGGCCAAAGGATCCTTTTGAAAGGATGGCATGATCTTCTCCAACATTCCAAAAGCAATCTCTATCAGTTCACAATCTTCCATGTGAGACTTCAGAAGTTTCTCTTTTGCCTTTGCTTGGGCAAAGGATGCTATCTTCATTGTTTGAACCGGGGAGAGGGAATCAAAATTGAGTGGTACTTGGAACAGTTCCAGTTCATCAATCTCCATTAATTCCTTGGTTAGGAAACTCTTCACTACTTCTGCAGTGTCTCTTGCTGGAGACTTCTTTCCTTTTATGGCCTCAGAGCTGTCAATAGAGATCTTCTCTATTTATTCTTTTTCTCTTAACTTTTTCTCCTCTTCTTGACTTGCTTTCTCCTCTTTTCTTGCTTCTCCTTCAGTTCCAAAATTTGCTAGGGGATCCAAAAGAGAGATGTTTACTTCTTCATGGACTTCCTTTTCTAGAACAAAGGAATCCAAGTCCTTAGTCTTCTCCTCACCTATCTCCTTTGACTCTTCTACAATTTTCTTAATAGAATCTTCCTTTGATGCACTTGATCCTTCAACATCCATGGCAGAAGGTTCATCACTTATGTCCTCTATAATAGGAATATTGAATCTTTTATATGCATTCTAGAGGATGTCTTCAGTCTCTTTTGCCACCTAATTAGTCTCTCTGAGCATAAGCTTGTTCATTTTGGCTTTGCTCCGAAACTCATCCTTGCAATCCTTGAAGATTATGTTCATTTGTTTTGGAGTGATGGAAGGATAAAGCATAATAGCTATCTATTCCTGGATCTCTAGGTCCTTTGCCTTAGCATTTTTCTTTCTCAATTCAAGTTCCTTCTCTAGGCTTTTGGGAATTAGAGATATGATTTAAATGAATGCTTTATTATAGATGTTTAGATACCTGACTGTAGCATCTTGCAAGATTTTCTAGTCAGCTTCACTACATTCATCATAGAATTCTGTCATTGGTTTCAGATTTCCATCCATAGTGACTACCTTGATGACATCATCAATGGAAAGTGTAGGTCTTTCAACAAATTCTTCTGCTTCTCTTCTTTGTTTTTGCCAGCAGATGATTCCATAGAAGTTTTCTTTTTCTTCTTCATTTTCTTAACCTCCTCATCTGACTCTGTCTCTTCATCACCCTTGTGGCTTGTGTATGACCTTGTAGCCTTTGTCTTTGTTCTCTTTTCTCCTTTATCAGATGTCTTTTCTTCTGATTTTGAGGCTCTTACGCTCTTAGAAGTGGTAGGTGCAGAGCTCTTGGAGGATCTAGTCTGGAAGGGAGCTTGCACTGGATGACTTTCTTTTTCTTCTTCTTGTCTCTCTTTTTCTACTCTTTCTACTTTCTCTCTATTTGCATCAACTTCCTCTTTGGAAATGCCATATCTCTTGGCAACTTCTTCTACTTCCCTTCTTACCTTTCTCTTGATCTCAGGCTATCTCAGTTCAACATAAATTTTCACACTCAATTCTTGAACAGACCTTTCTGCCTTAGGGTCCTTAGGCTGACTTAGTAGGTGTTGGACATGCAGTTCCAGAATTTTCTCATCCACCTCATAGCCCATTGGCATAATCCAGACTATTCTAGGCTCTACTTCCTCCATTAGGCATTGATCAGTGTCCACCATAAAACACACTATATCTTTATATTTTTCAACTAATGTCTGAGAAATTCTTTCTCTGGCTTGCATCATACCTTGAAAATTCTTAAAATATCCCCAGAGAGCTGTGCTTTGAGCCTTGGCATCACCAAGCCCATACATATAATCTTTGATTTGTATGGCAACCGGTTTGTCATTTTGCCATATCCAACCACTAGATCCGGGTAGCTCATTCATGTAGTAAAAGAATAGACATAGTATCAAGCCACCGTACTTAAAATAATTCTTCTTATCCTTCTTTATTTTCTATAAATTCTCTAATAGTTGGTTCAGGAGAAGCTCACAAAGATCATAATCGGCATTTTCCCTTAGCATCTGATAAGTAGTGTATACTGCTATTCTGGATACAGAATTCTCCTTGCTAGAGTGATATATTTTGTAGCCAATAATCATAGAGGCAAATTGATGTCCAGATCTATAATATCTTCTATTCTCATTACCCTTTTGTCAAACTTTGATCTGGTAGCCTCACTTACTATTTGATTCTTGACCGATTTAAGAGCAGGCAACCCACTGGATGAGTAAAAACTAGTTACTGCCCTAATTACATCCTTTGTTATTTTGAAGGGCTTCAACAACCATATCAAGTTATCATGTATTCTATTGAGAAGATACCGGACCCATTCATCTTCTACAAAATAGGGGAAGTGGATACAATGTCCAAAATGCTTATCTCGGATGGCCTTGTATTGAGGTTTAAGTTCAAATGTTTCATCTATTAATTGCTTGTGATAGATATCCATCAGTTTGGATTCCCCAAATTCCTTAATATTTGCATGTATGTAAACCCTAACATCTTCTACATGCAGAACCCCATGCAGAATGCTAGAGAATATGCCAAGGGGATCAACTTCTAGGGATTTGTAAGGATATTTCTTGAACTTAGGGCATGGCCTATCAATGATCTTAACAACATTTGGAGTAGCCATCTTTCAAAAGATTCAGAGAGAGATATTCAAGAGCAGAAATACATTTTTACGCTTCTAGGGTTCACGATAAGAGTCGAAAAGATTGCTGGTTGAGTTAGATTCTGTAGTTGATCTTTGAGAGGGTTGAGGTAATCTTGTTGCAGAGCTCTTTCTTTCTTCTTCTTGAATGCAAATGAGCAAATGATGAATAGAGGAACCCTTATATTTCTATGCAAACCCTAATTTCATATTGCAATAAATGCACAACTTAAGTCATTCTAGTTGCCTTGATCTCCTCATACTAAGAGAGATCTCTCTGGATCACTGAGATGCACTTAGAATGACAATTGACAATGTATCTCCCTTCCTTGGATCATCCCATTTATCCACAGATCAAGATATTTCAATTTAGAATCATACTGGGTCCAACTGTGAAAGTCCTTTTACTGGAAGGCTGTCAAACTGGATCAATCTTGGATGATTAACCTCTTCAAAACTCTTTATGGATCTTTCGTATTTTTACCAAGGGTTATTTAGATATTTCCCTGAGAACCCTTTAATCCGCAACTTTTCATGTGCTAAATTTTAGGCACTGATTGACTGGCTGGGGAAATTTATTTTCCTTTGTGACTCCCCCTGAGCTAGAGCTCATCTATTCAATTTCTAGAAGAAATATCAGCACCAGTTTCTGATGTGGATCCATCCCTAACAATTTATGTACTTCTCTTCACCCAAATCTTGTTCATCTCCCTTTGAACTTCATCCGCATTTACTTTTTTGTTTCCTTTATCTTGATTTTGGTTATGATGCACTAGACCCCTTTTATCTTGATTCTTACTTCTGCAGAATTTGGCAATATGACTGGATCTGTTGTAGTTGTAGAAAATAAAATTTCTTTGCATATTTGGTTGATATCCTCTTGATCTGCATTGATTAGCCATATGTCCCTTTCTATTGCATGCAAAGCATCTACCATTGAATGAATTGTTTATTTTCCTATTTCTGAATTCATGAGATTTGTGACCATACCTTTTATAGTTGAAACACTGTCCAGAGAAGGATGAATTAGTCTGATTCATTCTTCTTCTACACTGAGTTGCATTATGACCAAAGTTGTTGCAATTGTAGCAGTATCCATTGAAGGATGGATATCTTTGAGCATTTGGTTGCCTGACAAGAGGTTTTCTAGGGTTGTTCCTTGGATTTCCTGATCCAGAGTTCTTCTAACTAGATCCAGAACTTTCACCTTTCTCAAATCCTAAGCCATGCTTATCATCTACCCTCTTTTGGCTTTCAAGAAGAACTTCAAGTTGAGCAGAGATTATATTGAATTTCTCTTTGTATTCATTTGCTATTTGAAGATCCCTTTTAAGAGGGTCTATCTGATTCTCAAGTTGTTCTTCATTATCTCTAGCTTCTTCAAGATCAGATTCTAGATGCTTGATTATTCTATCCATTTTGTGGTAGTCTTCTGACTTCTCCTTGAGAGATTGTTTTAGATTATTTTCAATTTTTCTTTTCTATTCAATTTCTTGAGTGAATTTCATAACCCCTGATTCCATTTCATGTCTTACCATAATGACCTCTTTTGATAGCTTCTCACATAACTTGCTTTTCTCATTCAAATCTTCATTAGTATCATTGGCTTCACTTTGACTTGCTAATTGTTGAAGCAGTTTCTTTCTCTTTTTCATAGAGATACTCAATTTTTGTTTTAGTTCATTTATGAAATCATCAGCTTGTTTGAGTCTTTCCCTCAGGTTATTAACTTCAGAGTGAGATTGATCAAGATCATCTAGGGCAGACTGAAGTTGTCCCCTCATACCATAAAAATCCATTGAGATTCCCAGATCTTCCTCAAGCTGTTAGGCTCTGTTTGGAGGAACTTAGCTCTGATACCAATTGTTGGAACATGGATAACTAAGAGGGGGGGTGAATTAGTTATCTTAAATAATTTAACTTTCTCTTATTCTTTAACAATTAGTGTAGTATCAAAATATTTAAGCATACATGAACATGAGAGCATAAAAGAAATCAACACATAGAACAAAAGGATTTTTACGTGGAAAACCTTGTTAAGGGAAAAACCACAGGGTGACTAACCCAAGATTGTATTCTCTGTTAAAAGAATAGAAGTACAAAATGGCATTTGCCAATTAGGGCTCACTACCTGAGCACACTGCTCACAAAGAGGCTCACTGCCTATAAGAGACTCACTGTCCACAAGGTATAAAGAAAGTATCTAGGTGTTTGAACTGATCAGAGGCATCCACATATGCTAAGGTTCAGTTCCGGTTAGGCTCAATAAACTAATCTACTATACTTCATTCTTCCTCTCCTTTGGTGTTGTTGTTCTGTCACATACCGGACTTGTATTATTTTTTCCACACCTATCTCTACCTTTCTTCACATATCATCACACACCACACACAACTTCATACCGAAATCTATCTGGTATATATATCCGCATCAAGGATCTCAATGTCTTTCTAATCGGCATCCAGAATACTCAAGATTTTCCCAACATACTGATCTGTCGGCTGAATCCATGCTTACTATGTGATGTGTATCAAGGACATAGACATAAAAGTCATCAATGATGTCATCCAACCATGAATGAACCCTCAAGTAGCTTGATCACCACCAATTTCTCATCTAGATTAAAGTCTGATGCTCTGTCAGTTGGTTCTTCCTTAGTCTACTCTACCTGTCAAGAACCCAACACTTAGATGCTCATATCTTTTCTCTCTTTCATTATCGGAGGCTCAATCTCTGGAATGTAGCAATCATGGTACTCCTATTGACTTCCCCAAGTCTGTACTTTGTTGAGATACTTCATCTGAGAGATCCAGACCTAATTGTCAGACCTTGTTGCATGCTCTATTCTTGTTCACCGAACCAAAACACTCTTCAATCTGACTTCTGGTATAAACATACTATGTGTTGCAAATGAGTGGGATGGACTTTGTTGCCATCAATGATAATACTCATGAAGCCACATAGTGTCCCTTGCCAACATTTTCTACTTTTCCACATGCAACTAAGAAGACCATTATGCTTGGTAAAAAAACCCATGTTCACTAAAAATAGAAAAAAAATATCATAATTAAATAAATCATATTACAATTTAATAGTTTTTGGAAAGCTCACTCAGAAAATAATATTGCAAAATATCATAACAAAGTGAATCCATTTGATGATCCAACCATTGCTTCAAAATAAAACTTTCTTCAGAAATCAAGTGAGGAAGGTAACTTGGTTTATCCAAGCACACCCTGCATTAAAAGGTATCTCTGAATGAAGATTCCTTACCTTCATTTGAAGGTATTAAAATATTAAATAAAGTGACTAAAATATTAAATAAGTTGACTACAATATTAATTAAAGGTATGATATTAAATGAAACTACTAATATATATCAGAAAGGAGGTCTATTTTTTTAAATCAAATCAACCTTTTTGGGAAAATATTTTCTAGTTTGTTTTCATTATTTGAAAGGGGAACTTTTTTTGGTCAATTTTTTCAAAGGAGAAGTGGTTTAGAAGCTGATTTTTTAATAATATGTACTTAAGTTTTCTTTTCAAAGTTGGACTTATTAAGGTACAAAAAAATTCTAAAATTTCATAATTTGTCATTTGACTAAATTCTTTTAATTATCAAAAACCTATTTATATATCTTGTCCTCAAATTCCTATGTAACCTTTTAAAATGGGCCTCAATTTGTTGGAACACTCATTAAATTTTTCACATGGCCCATGACAAATTCATGAACACTTCACTACTTCATCATTTGTGCCTCTTCAATGACATCTAGAACAATCACAATGTCCTCCTAATTTGACTTTGACAACACCAAGTGTTAACATTTCTCAACACTCTTAAGTTCTTATATTTTCATCAACCCCATGGTCATCATGTACTAACTTAGCAAGTTCAATTTTCTACAACATTTGTTCCAAGTCTCACATCCTAAAAGGTCTAATTTGTCTTTCTTCGAAACTCTTTGTACTTGTTTTAGCCTATGATTTATTGACACCGTTGGGAACTATAACACTTAAATATTATTATTTCATGTTTATATATGTGAAGGGGCTCAATATGTAGAAATTAAAGTGGAATTCCAACATAATTTGGATACTAGAGTAGAGGAGGCTGAACCCCAACTGCACATTGATATCAAAGAGGAGGCCCAAGAACACATTGATGCTAGATAGGAGGCCCAACCTCATAGGTCATTTGATATTGGATAGTTGTTTCAATTGGTTCCCTCTATAGATGCATGTGTGAATTTAACTAAAGAGGTTAAGGGAAAACATTCTAAAAAGAATATAGATCATTTAGTTGGGATTGAAATAGACTAATTAAAATTGTATGTTGAAAAATCTCAAGGTTGAGTTACTAAGACGTCATTGAATAGAAATTTCAATTAAATATTTGACAATCACTTTAAAATGCATGATATATTTGGTAAAGCCCAACTATTAGAAAGTATACTTACTCATGATGAGATGAAGGATTCATTCCAATTGTTAGGTGTATATTTCATAGAAAATAGGAAAAAAACATCTAAAAAAAGATGTTCGTAATGTGGCAAAATGTTTGAGTTTTTTATTTGTTGACAAAAGAATTTAAAGGAGAGTGATGTTGAATTCTATTGTAAGTCCAAAATTGTGTAGAAAACATCAAATTTCTTCACTTCCAAATGAAATTGGATTAAGTAGAAAGACATACCAAGATATGTAAAAAGCTAAAAGATTTTGGATGATAGTATTATAGAAGGTGATTCGGCATTGATGTACAGGGCTCCCTAGTCTAACAATGCATCACAATAAAGCATCTATTTCATATCTAACAACACCTTCGATTGAGCAAAGGGATAGACAAAATCAATGAAAACACAGAAATATCATACCAAACTAGCCCTTTTTGTATGAAGAAATAGTGGTTGTGCTCCAATGGATTCTTGATGATGATATTGATTATTGGTTGCTCACTTGGATAGTATGAAATTACATCAAAATTATCTAATGTAAATAGATTGATTGAGGATTGATTTATAGATTTTTCGATGATACGATGGATGGCTAAGATTTGCTTAAAAATGGATGGCTAGGATTGAATGAGGAAAATTAGGGCAAGGTGCTTCTAGGTTATTCTATAAGGATGGATGGTTGAGATTAGAGATAAATAGAAGGATAGGATTGAGTGAGAGGAATTAGGGAACACATGGAGGCTTCTAGGGCTTATCCTTATGTGAATGGCTAGGATTAAAAGATGTAGTATAGAAATGAGTGGTGTAGATGTAAATTTGGTTTTACTTTTGTGGGAATGTCTAGTTTCATGTGTCTAGATGATTGTTAGTTAATCATGTGATTTTTTTGAATTTTGAATTTATTTGTTTGTGGGTAATGGGTAAGAATGGAATTTAATTATGACAAATGGAGGATAAAATTGGGATTTAGAATTTTTCTAAAAGATTAATTAATCAAATAATAAAATTATTTAATCAATTAATGGAGAGGGATGTGGAAAATTAAATTAATTAAATAAATATAATTTATTAATCAATTTGATGAAAAGGGGAAAATAGATACTAAAGGGATAATCCTAATTAATTTTTTTAATCCATAAGCGTTGGAGGTCACAAGGGGTACCTACTCCCCATCAACATATCCACTTAACCAACTTAATCAACTTAGAAGCCACATAGAAACCACATGTTACTTGGAGGATTCAAACTTGGATCTCCATCGTGAGAACCCTATGGCATTTGCCATTAAAGCACAACCCTGTTCATGATAATCCTAATTAATTAAACAAATATGATTTATTTAATTAATTAGTATTAAAATGAATATGTTTAGGATGAAATTAGGATAGTGTTGAAAGGTGTCAAAACTGATGTTAGGGGTGTGGTCTATTTTAGGCATCTACATTTTGCTCCTCTTTGAGATGATGTTGCAACTAAGATAAGTAACATAATTTCAAAGAAGATAAGTTATAGTAATTGGAAATGGATGCCCCAACCACTCAAAGGAGTGATGAGGAGGAATGATGTAGTGATGGGATGCCCACTCAAGAGGATAGGTGGGTTGGCAGAACATGGGTATGCTCTTGAGATGGATGGAATTGATTGATTGAGGGAATGCAGAAAAGAGAGGTGGTGGATGAAATGGGTGAATGATACATAATGCTACATTGGGTGAGAAACCATGGAGTTTGATATAGCACTAGACATTATGCATCAAGGTATAATGATGCAGGAGCATCCCTGGGTCAAGAGAAATCTTTTCCAATTCAATTCAGGCAATTTAGTCAGAAGCAATTTCAGCTTGTGGTCTAGTTTTTGTATTTCACACCTTATGGATATGGACTTAGTATATACATTCATTCATCTACATCATATCAAGAATTCAAAGCATTTGGATCAGTTATTGGAAAGATATCGCTATCAGAAATTGATTATTTTCCCAAAGCAGAGCATCATGACAGTCTCAAACAATCAACTAAATGAGAAGGCTTACGAATCATTCCTTGACTTGTGGATCTCAATGACACATCATTCAATGTTGTTTGGTTCATGGCCGACCTTCCCTAAGGGTCTGCACTTCATTCCATTCATTTACCAGAAGTGTCTCTGCATGTAGGTCTGACCTATCTGTGTTCACACATTAAACCTCTTCTTTGGAATTTGTGATTTTCCTTGGTTGACGTGGAGGAATCTATTGATCTGGACTTGATATATATTGATGTAATAGATCCTTAGGAAAGCAGTGAAAAATTAGCATTTTGAGACATAATTCTTAGTTTAGATTTTGTATGAAAGGAGCTTCAAAGCCTTATCTTGTGCATGTATGTAATCAGGCCTGTGAGCCCTAATTGTAAGCCCGCATGTTGCCGGCCAATCTCTATTTGAATTCTATGTGTATACACCTAAAAATGACATGATTCATCCTAAATAAATATTCTAAATATTTATTCCATTCTTCTATCAATTAAATAAATATTCTAAATTTATTTAATCGATTCACTAATCCATAATTAAATAAATTCAATTTATTTAATTAAAATTCTTCTAAATGTCCTACACAATTAAATAATCATAAATTATTTAATTAATCCAAATTCCTCTATCCTAAGTTCTAAATTCAAAAATCCACCTCACCTTTACACCTCACCTTTTCCACCTCACCTTGTCCACCTCATCAGGTTGCACATGTAATTAAATATATTTAATATTTAATTACCTTATTTTCCCTCACCCACATGGCCTATTTCTTCTCAAATCAGAGGTTAGTTAACTAATCAATAAAAAGTGTTAACTAACCTATCAATTGAGTCAATCCCTCAATCAATTCAGTCGGTTCCATAATCCACTCCTCTAAGTGATCAATCAAGTTTGTTAACTGATCAATCAATGAAGTTAACTCTCCAATCAATTTTGTCACATCCCCTCTTTCATGATGGAGCTAGGACACTTGTCACATTTCTACTGGTTGCACATTCCTCAACCATCCTCAACCGTTGATCTTCATATCTCCTCTCAACCGTTGATTCTCATTCTTCCAAGTCTATAAATGAAGCTTCATCCCTCCATTCTATTCATCCAGGCTTTTGACATCGTTACTCTGCAGAAATATCACCAGCACACCTTTGGCACCCTTTTACCATCCACAAGCTTGAGATCTCATACTTGCCTTGGAGCTCATCTTCATTGCATATCACCATAGCCATTTACCATCGACTTCCTACAAACAGCTAAAAGAGTGCACTCTCTGAGGGCTCACTTCATCTGCAAAAGGATGGTTGTAATAGGCAAACAACAGAAGCATCGATTTTAGGGAAGGTTTGCTTTGTGTTATTCATTGCCATTTACTTTCAATCTTTCTTGTTATCTTCTATTCTGTTGATGTTTGGGTCTTATAAAATTCAATTTGATTGATTCACATTTTACCCTTACATTTTTGGTGCCCACCGTGGGGCCTTTGCCCCTTTATCTCATCAAAATCTAAGCTTTTTTGAAGGCAGGTTCCGTACTGGTCACGCACAGACACGCACAAGTTATTTCAGTGCATTTGAACATTTCTACGATGCATATATCTTTTTCTGCAGTACTTTTATTCTTTCCGCACTTCTGTGTATTCTTACTGTGCTTTTGCGCACTGTTACAATGCTTCTGTCATTATTGCACATATACTCATTTGTGCTGCACTTTTGAAGACTGTTACTGCACATTCATTCTTTTTCATAGCGCATATGTGCAATATTACAGCGCATTCATTGTTGCTGCGCTTCTGTTGATTATTTCTGCGCATCTAATCACTGAAGCTGCGCTTCTGTAATAGACTGAGTTTTTAGTACTTTTCTAGGGGAATTTTCTAATGCTAACCTTTTTGTAGGTGTTTGCTGGAGCTGTTTTGCAGGATAGGTTCGGGTTTAGTTCCATGTAGTTGCATCTAAATAGTTCACATTTCACTTTCTAAGAGCTAGTAAAATTGATGTTCATTCAAATCCTCATCTAGCTCTAATTAGGGAGAAACTAACTGGATTATTTCTTGCTTGCATTGCAACACCTTCCAAGTTATTGCTATCTAAGCTTAAAACTAAACTCACCATTGATCTTGAGGTTAAAATGAACTATTACTATGTCATGAGACCAAAACTTTAAAGTTAACTATCTCGTGCTACGCGGTTTAAAACTGAACTCACCATTGATCTTGAGGTTAAAATGAACTATTGCTATATCATGAGACCAAAACTTCAAAGTTAACTATCTCATGCTATGCGGTTTAAAACTGAACTCACCACTGCTTTCTGGGGTTAAAACTCAACCAATGCTATCTTGCTAAAATCACTTCAAAGTTCTGTGTTTGAGTAGATTAGCCCATTTAGTTTTTCACTTTTAACTAGGTTGGATTAATCAGTGTATTCTGTGCTTGACGAATGACAATAGGTTTATGCTTTCCCCTCTTCTGGGTGATTAGAGTGCCAGACTTGTCATTCTATTTGTTTAACCTTTAGGAGGGGCCTGCCCTTGGATGCACGCTTGTCCAAGTGGGAATGACCCTAAGTGGTAACAGGCTAACGCCAAGCCCTACCAAGCCACTTAAAATAAATTGTGCTCGAGGTGAAAACTTCCTGCAACAAGTGCTGTTATGTTACACCGATAGCCTACCTCCCCCAAAACCCTCTCAGGCGCAACCCTTTGAGGCTGGGAGACTCCATAACGGAGAGTAGCGCCGCCGCACGTGTAACCACTTGAATGGTTGCCCACATTAAATACCTCTTGTTCTAGTGGCCCAAATCCCTTATAATCCATTTCTCGCCTAGGATTTTTGTGCTTTCTTTTGTTCAGTTTAGTCCAAAATAGAGTTGAAAAAACTACAAAAACAATGAAAAACTACAAAATATTCTTTGTGCTTGCTATGTTTTCTTGCTGTTAATTCATAATATCATATTAGGAAGACCTTTTCCAGCCAAAAAATACCAAAAATAGAAGAAAAACCCAAAAGTTTTGCCAAAAACATCAGAGCTGCGCATATACTCCTTTCTGTTGCGTATTTGTAGTGACTTGCTGCACTTTTGTAATGACTTACTACGCATATACCCTGTTGCTGTGCATATACACACTGTTGCTATGCATTTGTACTTAACTAGAGCTACACATATACTGAGACTTACGGCACATTTGTCCATTTCTGCTGCGCATTTGTTTTGGCGCATATGCGATAGTGAGCACTTGCCCTATTTTTGAGAAAATATTTTCACTTGATTGGAGCACCCATTTTAGCCTAGTTTCACTTTTTGAGATCGTATTCAACCTTGCTGTCAGTCTTCATCCATTTCACCCAAGTCTCTCTCTTTTGTCACTCGTCCCATTCACTTTCTGTCCAAATCCCTCTTGTCCCAAAGTCAGTTTGTCCCATACCAATTCGACATAGGTCCTTTTTTTCATGTCATTAGTGAATTCACGTAAGCCTAGTAGGTCACAGTACCTTTGCTATAGTCTTGTTGAACGACTAAGCCCTACACAGTGAGACTGGTATCGACTACCCTTACTAGCGGCTAGCGTCTTGTGTCAACTGTCTTACTTGAAGTCATTGAGCGAGAGAATCCTTTGTCCAAATCTTGTCCTAGGTATCCCATTCACAATAGTCTCAGTCGGCATCTCGCCAAAATTTCTAATCCTGGTCTACTTCATCCCACCTCCCCTTGCATGGTTCTTACTCGATCCCAGTATAACAAGCAAATTGAAATGGCCAATTCATCTGATCACCTCGCCCCACCACATGGTGGTGATGAAGAAATTTCTCATGAAGAATTAGTAGCACACATCCAAGATAGAAAATTCCAACGCCTGGTAGAGAGGGTGCTCCTTGAAGACCCCCATAAATACTTCCATCATCTTGCTAATCTCGGAGTCAAACTCCCCGCAGACTTTGACATAAGCTCCATCATGGAAAATGTAGACAATGATCATGAGCGGAGATGTGATGATCATGAGAGAGGCACGAATGACACAGTCCCGCATGCAAATGATAGAGGAAAGAATCCCATAGGTCAAAATGCTCCTATGGAGGACGTGAGACAACAAATCGAAAGTCTAAAGCAAGAAATATCCAACCTTAAGACCAGTACAAGTTCCAAGCACTACTCTTTGGAAGATATAGCTCCGTATCCTTTTGACAAAAGTTTGGTCATGAAACCCTTCCCCTTTCAGTTCGGAGTCCCAAAGTTTGACAAATACAAAGGGAAGGGGGACCCTAGAGATCATATCCAGGAATTCAATGCCGCATGTTTAGAAGTAGCTCACAACGAGACCTACTTAATGAGACTGTTCCCAAGATCCTTAGGTGGTCAAGCTATGGAGTGGTTCTCGCACCTCCCACCAGGAATCAAAACTTTTGATGAACTTGTCAATAAATTTATAATGCACTTCTCTTACAACATAGAACACGAGGTATCTATGCTAGATCTATGCAACACCAAACAAAAGAGTGGTGAGTCATTCGCCACTTTCTTACAACGATGGAGATAGCTAGCTAGTAAGTGTTCTTATGATATACCTGAGAAGCAACTATTGGAAATGTTTGTCCACAATTTGAATACTGATCTTAGCTATCAAATTTAGATACAATGCCCTACATCATTTTCAAAAGTCATCGAAATGGGCTTATTCATTGAAAAGGCTATGATCACTAAAGGAGCTATTAAGCTATACAAGGACATGCCTAATTCCAACTACACAATGGATAAATCAAAGTTTTGGACCAAGAACAAGAATGTGGTCAACGATGGGGTAGTTGACGCCAAGGTGGCAGCTCCTAAACAACAACCCATATTCACTCTTAAGGGAGAAACCAACAATGGTGCACTCAATAAACCACCCTCTCAGGAGCCTAGACCTTGGTTCAATTCAAACCCAAGGAGAAAATTCACACCATTAGGTGAGTCTCAAGAATTTGTACTAAGGAAGTTGTTGGCTAACAACGAAATTTCTCTACCGCCAACAAGTGATTACGAGCCTATAGTCAAACCTCCCTACTGGAAGGACACAAACTATTGTGAATATCATCGAGGAAGGGGGAATACAACTAACAACTGCATCCACCTCAAAAATGTCATACAGGATATACTAGATCAGAATTAGGGAGGGACACAACATCATACCTCCAATGAAACTCATGTGCCCTATAGGGATCCACTTCTAAATCATAACAGGCCATATAACAACCACAACAACAACAACCATGGCCACAACAACAACGGCAACAACAACAATGACAAAAACAATAATCGCAACCAGCCAAATCAGAACAGCGGGATGAGTAATGCTAACTATGCAAGTGTTCCATTTGACTACACCATAAACTGCATTTCTGAGCAGATTCCATAGGTCAATGTCATCTCACCCAACCAACAACCAGGACCTAACCGAACTAGTTGTAGTATATTTACCCACAGTGGTAAAGTCACGCTCAATACCGCCCCTCCAAGGTCGTCACCATCTCCATCCAACTCCCATCAGTACAATGTCATCGACCAGTTACAGAAAACTCCAGCTCACATTTCCATATTGGAGCTATTGCGTCTATCTCCTTCTCATAAGGAGATTCTTGAGAAAGCCTTAGTGGTAACCACTATCCCCACTAACCTAGCTCAAGAGAAGTTCCAGACCATGGTAGGCAATCTGACATCCTCCAATTCCATATCATTTACTGAGCAAGATGACCTTTCTGTATCTCAACCCCACAACACCCCTCTGCACATTGTCGCATTCATACACAAGCACCGCATCAAGAGAGTTCTCATTGATGGGGGTGCCGGTTTAAATATTTGCACATCGAAGCTAGTCCTTGCACTAGGGTTCTCCGAACAAGTAGTTGATCTAAGGAGGAAAATTACCATTAAGGCATATGACGAGGAAGAAAGAACCACAAAAGGAATGGTTGTCTTACCCATTCAAGTGAGACCGGTAATTAAAGATGTGGTGTGCCAGGTCCTTGATCAGGAGCTTGCTTATAATATTCTACTAGGGAGACCATGGATCCATGCCATGAAGGCTGTCCCCTCAACCTATCATCAATGCATTAAGTTCCCGCACAATGGCAAGCAGGTCACCATTCAAGGCGACCCTGACCCCTACCAACATTGCAATTCTTTCCATGCAAAACCTGAGTGTGTCATACCCAACAATAGAGCCTACATTTTCCCTACCCCGCAATAGGACCATACCGCTGAAGCTTCCTCCTCAAGACCCAAACCACTAAAAATTACCATAAAAGAAAGTGGCATGGGGGAATACTCCATTGAGCACAGCCTCAACCTTGCCAAGATGCCTTTGTCTCCTCACTCTTTTGGCCAACCCAAACATCCACCCAAACATTTTCCAAAGCCATCTGCTCCTGTAGCTCCCCAAATCCCTTTGTAAAATGGGGGACCTTATCTGATGAAACAGAGGAGCAAGATCTCTTGCAATGGCTTTATACTGAAGAAGAGAACACACCCCAAGAACTGCCTAGACTCCCTACAGAACTCTATGGGCGGGGTGAGACTATTTTGCACAGGATGGGGTATGAAGGACAAGGCCCCATAGGCCTCAAAAAAGAAGGAATCATTGAACCTATACAACTTTCTTCATCCTCTTCGACTAGAAACACAAGTTGCCTAGGATACAAAGGCAAGGGTAAAGCCAAGGCAATTGCCTGCCTTGTGGAGACAATCCAAACGCTCCAAGTGGACAGTGACACAGATTCAGATGATTCAAATGAGTATGAGTGGGATGAGCTAACAGAGCACTCCTACGATGACAAAGAGGTTGACACCATCCAAACTCTTAGCCCCTACCATGAGGGACAAATGCAATGGGACAGACCACTGGAGTTTGATTTGCCCACCCCCGAGATTATGGCTTTTGAGGAAAGTTTAGATTCCATTGCGATAAATAACTTGGAAGAAAGTACCACCCTAAACTCTACCCTCGCTAATGCCCCTAACATTTCCATTCACACCATCAATGAATCAGGTCTCTCATCCGACTCCCTTCCCCTCTTACACCTTGAGCGTATTGACTGGGATTTGCAAGGAACCCCCCAATTAGATATGTTCCAGAACGATGATGCTTACATTGATTATATGGAACTTAGGGACCACTTACCAAAAGGAGATCATAAAGCTAGTTTTGCTATCGAACTAAATACCATGGCTTACTTCGGGGAGGGTGCCAAGCCTTCCAGTCACAAAAACATCAAGATCAAAAATGGATCTGACAGTGAAAACTGCCTTGCGATAGTGTCAGATCACAAAATAGTAAAAAGAAAGGACGCATCTGATGGTGAAAACCCAACTATGGCACCTGACATGGAATGCTTGACACTCTCTCTAGTGATATGTACCAGGAAAGGTCACAAATTATGGTGGAGCCGACAGAGCCCGTGAATATTGGAACCGAAGAGCAGCCCAAGATTATCCACTTTGCCAAATCTCTCACACCACCAGAGAAAACTAGGTTTGTACCATTCTTTAAGAAGAGAGGCAGCTTTGCTTGGTCATATCCAGACATGCCAGGTTTGGACCCAAACCTGATTCTACATCATTTGCCATTGGATCTAGGTGTGAAACCAGTAAAGCAGAAGCTGAGAAAGATGCATCCTCATATAGCCCTTTTGGTCAAAGAAGAACTCAAGAAATTACTAGATGTGGGGTTCATTAGAGCCATAGATTACCCAGAATGGATATCTAATATTGTGCCAGTGTCTAAACCAGATGGCCGGGTTCAACTATGCAATGATTTTCGAGACTTAAACAAAGCATGCCGCAAAGATGACTTTCCATTGCCAAACATCGATATCATAGTCGACCTAACTAAAGGACATACAATGCTATCACTCATGGACAGAATCTCAGGGTATAATCAAATCAAAATAGCACCAGAGGATCAACACAAAATAGTTTTCACTTGCCCATGGGGTACCTTTTGCTGGAATGTCATGCCTTTTGGGCTGAAAAACGTAGGTGCTACATATCAGCGAGCCATGACAACTATATTCCATGACATGATGCATGTAACTATGGAGGACTATGTTGACGATATCTTAGAAAAATCTCTCACAAGGGACTCACACCTGGACATATTAGAAAAAGTCTTTCAGAGATTGGACCAATTCCAAGTCAAACTGAACCTGAAGAAATGTGTGTTTGGGGTAACTTCAGGCAAGCTACTAGGCTTCATCGTGTCGGCAAACAGAATAGAGGTAGACCCGGCCAAGGTCAAAGCTATAATGGACATGCCACTGCCCAAGACTCTAACTCAGTTGAGATCCTTATAGGACAAGCTGCAGGCCATCCGCAGGTTCATCTCACAGCTGGCAGACAAGTGCCAACCTTTCAGCCATCTCCTACATAAGAACATTCCATTTAAATGGGATGAGCGGTGCGAAGAGGCATTCAACAAGCTAAAGGAATACCTTATGAATCCTCCCATACTCATGCCTCCGATCCAAGGAAAACCTTTAATTCTCTACATATCTGCTACACCCACTGCTCTGGGAGCTCTTCTAGCATAGCAAGACTACGAGAACAAAGAAAGAGTTGTATACTACATCAGTTGAACCTTAGTGGGCTACGAGTTGCAATACTCACAAGTAGAACGATCATGCCTTGCGGTGGTTTTTGCTTCACAAAAACTCTGACATTACATGTTGGCACATCCTGTCAAACTCATTGCCAAGATCGACCCACTGAAATATCTTCTCAGCAAAGTAGCTCTCACAAGTCGGCTAGCAAAGTGGGTTATGCTTCTTAGTGAATATGATATAGAATATGTGGACAGAAAAGCCATCAAGGGACAAATCATCACTGACCAACTAGCAGATGCACTATTACAAGATAACAAGCTAATACAGTTTGAGTTTCCTGATGAGTCTTTATTCACTCTATCAACATCTCCTTGGAAACTCTACTTCGATGGGTCTTACACCAACCATGGATCAAGGGCAGGTATCATGTTTATCACCCCCCAAGGTGACACAATTCTGAAGTCCTACCGGCTATTATTTCCATTCACAAACAACATAGCAGAATATGAAGCCTTGGTAATTGGTCTCAAGATGGCCACTGAGTGGAAAATCCAAGCACTATATGTCTACGGTGATTCTCAGCTTATCATAAATCAGGTCAACGATGAGTATCAAACCAAAGATGAGAAGCTCATCCCATACAAACGGATGGTCGACAACTTCAAAGAACACTTTGGGACCATCTCCTTCGAGCAAATACCCAGGATAGAGAACAAAGCAGTAGATGCAATGGCTACCATAGCCTCTCTTCTAGAAATACTTGAATATGAGTCACGGTATGAGTTCTTAGTGGAAACCATCTGGCAACCGGCGTATGATCTCCTTGAAACCCATTCCATTTGCCTCCTAGTCGGATCTAATTCACCTTGGTACGGTAAGACTTATACTTACCTCAAGGACAATATTCTCCCACCAAACCTCTCTTCCAACCAAAAATGCACTTTCATTCGACAAGCCTCTCGTTACACCATCATAGCTGATGCCCTTTACCGACGTGGTCTGGATGGTACTTTGCTCCATTGTTTAGAACAAGAAGAATCCATAACTGCCTTGCAAGACGTACACAAAGGGATATGCGAAACACACTCTAGCGGTCCTTCCTTAGCCAAGAAACTCATGCATTTGGGTTATTACTAGCCAAATTGGAAATGGATTCATATCAGTTCGTCAAAAAGTGCAAACAGTACCAAATACATGGGAAGCTGATCCATGCACCTGCTCAAGAGTTTAGACCTTTAACGACACCCTGGCCCTTTTGTCAGTGGGGACTTGACCTTCTGGGAAAGATTCATCCACCCTCTTCCAACAGCCACAAATTCATCATAACCGCCACTGAGTATTTCACAAAGTGGATTGAAGCCGTTCCCATAACCACCATCACAGGAAAGCAAATTTCCTCTTTCATTCTGAATTACATTATCTGCAGATATGGCATCCCTTCATCCATCATAACGTATAATGGAAGACCATTCAAAAATCAAGATGTCCAGGAATTCTGTGAGCGTTTCAAAATCCAACATCGTTTCTCCACTCCATACTATCCCCAGGGTAACAGCCAAGTTGAGGCATCGAATAAAACCATTCTGAAAATCCTAAAGAAGACTATCAATAAGGCTGGCCGTGATTGGCATGTCCAACTCAATCCTGCTCTGTGGGCCTACAGAACCAATATACACACTCCCACAGGTGCTACACCTTACGCCCTTGTCTATGGTTCAGAAGCCATCCTCCCCATTGAGGTCAAACTACCATCCCTTAGGGTGTCATTGAAAGGTCTCATATCAGATGAAGAATACAGAGTCTCCAGGTTACAAGAACTAGAGCTACTAGAAGAAAGGTGCCAGAAAGCCTTCGATCATCTTAAAGCATATCAACAGATGATGTCCAGAAGTTATAATCATAAGGTTCACCCAAGATGCTTTAAGGTTGGGAACCTAGTTCTAAAAGAGAACCCTCGCAATCAACAAGACAGAGAAAAGAAAGATAAGTTTGAGCCTAACTAGCTTGGACCCTATGTGATTGTAGTTGCTTACGAATCGAGGGCATATTAGTTGGCCACTTCAGAGGGTGAGTTGTTCGATGATCCAATCAACAGCATGCACCTTTGCCGGTTCTATACCTAGGAGAACCCCAATGCAAGAGGGCACAATAAAATCAAAAATCAAAAAAGTTGAAAAGAGAAAATACAAAAAAGCAAAAAATTGGAAAAAATAGAAAGCATACAAAAAAATCGTCCTTTGGTGAAAACCTGGCAAACAGGCGCCTTGGATAGGTATCATGATGAAAACTTGGCAATCAGGCGTCATGTTACTTTCTAGCTTCTCGTACAAATAAAAGTAAGTGGTGAATACCTAGTATACAAGCATCACCTATGATAAACTGCCTTCTCCATCTTTGGGAATCCAATCACATTGAGTCCATTCCTTCTCCATTTGCCCCATTCGACCCATATCTATCCCGCAAATCAACACTTGACAGTTACCTATCATGGCTTGATACTCTCATTGTGGCCTTGTCAAACAAGGTTTTGTCCCATACCGTCTCCTCAATGTGAGCCTAGCATAGGGTCTCTTGTCAGTATCCATGGTCCAAGTCCGTGAACTACGTTGCCTCTGCACCATCCCGTAGGCAAGGCCATTATCCTAATGCTCCCTCAAGGCTTCCATTTCTCCCATGGTCCCATTCATCCCCTTTCTTGTCTTCATTCTTGTCATCTTTCTTCTAGTCCATCCATGGTCCATTAGGGTTTACCCCGAACTACATTGCCTCTGCATTGTCACGTAGGCAAGGCCATTTAGCAATGAGCCCCTGAGGCACTAGGTCAGTCCCTTAGGGTCCGTCTCCCCAATAAGGATTGTGCAATCTTCTCACCAAGCAAGCAAATGTAAGCAGAACCTGCGCCTCAAGCAGAAATCTTGACTATAAGCATCTTAACCTATCCAATGCAAATCAAATACCCAAGGTCTTCTAAGTGATTTTATGCAAATTAAGGCAAGAACTAACCACATATCAACGCAAATATGCTTTGTAGATCAGAAACATGGTTAACAGTTTGAGTCCTAATTTTTGTTATCATACCTTCCTATGCTACTCAAGGATGCCAAAAGCTAGAGATGCTATGATGGGGGCATGATTATTTTCTTTGTTTTCTATTTGTGGATTAAACTTTAGTAATGTGAAGCCTGGTCTAAGGACATGATCGGCAAAAGATCATCGAGGACATCAAAGGTATAACATGAACGGGGGCAATCCTTGTTTGTTGAAATGCAAGAAGTACTCAAGTCATCTAGATTCAATTTTGACTAGATGCTTGTATTAACTTGCTAAATTACAATCCATGTAAGCGGTACTCAGGTCATCTTGGTTCAATTATACCTAGATGCTTGTATTCACTTACAACATTTTAGAAAAGTACCACAAAAAAAATACCCAATGATGAAATAAAGCACTCCAATAGCAAAGCATCCATCCTATATCCATTTATACATCCATACCATACCCCATGCAATAAAGATCCAACAATGTAGAGTATCAATACAAATAAAAGCTTGTGAGTCCTATCAAGTCTTTCTTCTATCAATCAGATTTCTATCTATCATCATATCTTTCATCCTTGTCTAGTCAGTCTGAGCAATAATCCAAATGCAAGGTCCATCCTTAATCCATACCAATCAAGTCAAGTCAATCTTGCACAAATGATCCAATCACAATCAGTGGTCTTGATACTTGTCTGGTCATAAACCAACTTGATCAGTTAATCAATCAATTGTCTTATATAGGATGTTGCATTGTCGAAATCAGACCAACCCACGCGTCTTACACGACATGCTTCATTTTTTGAAACTAGACACTATCCTTCATGTTGGTCTAGGGATATATCGTTCCCCGCCATGACAACACTGTCGTATATCTTTATCAGTATATCATTGGTTTACCACTTGACAGGGGCAATACCTTGTTTGTTCTTGTGTCATTTGTGCATACTTGCTTGCTTGCTTGTGTGTGTCATCATTCCATCTTGCATCGCGTATCATTCAGCTCTTTCTTCCCCCATTTTCTTCAAACTTAACCTTCTTCATCGTGAGATTGTCCGTCTCACGCCTTCTGCCCTTTTCCCGTCCAATCTCCCGAGGGGGCATCCTATCGTCATTAAACTTGTACCAGGGGCAAACTGGGGCATATATCATCATTCAGACTATTGATTTCTTTGAAGCAATGCTGTAAACTGCATTGCATCAAAGAGGGACAAAATGTATACGCCTAAAAATGACATGATTCATCCTAAATAAATATTCTAAATATTTATTCCATTCTTCTATCAATTAAATAAATATTCTAAATTTATTTAATTGATTCACTAATCCATAATTAAATAAATTCAATTTATTTAATTAAAATTCTTCTAAATGTCCTACACAATTAAATAATCATAAATTATTTAATTAATCCAAATTCCTCTATCCTAAGTTCCAAATTTAAAAATCCACCTCACCTTTACACCTCACCTTTTCCACCTCACCTTGTCCACCTCATCAGGTTGCACATGTAATTAAATATATTTAATATTTAATTACCTTATTTTCCCTCACCCACATGGCCTATTTCTTCTCAAATCAGAGGTTAGTTAACTAATCAATCAAAAGTGTTAACTAACCTGTCAATTGAGTCAATCCCTCAATCAATTCAGTTAGTTCCATAATCCACTCTTCTAACTGATCAATCAAGTTTGTTAACTGATCAATCAATGAAGTTAAATCTCCAATCAATTTTGTCACATCCCCTCTTTCATGATGGAGCTGGGACACTTGTCACATTTCTACTGGTTGCACATTCCTCAACCATCCTCAGCTGTTGATCTTCATATCTCCTCTCAACCATTGATTCTCATTCTTCCAAGTCTATAAATGAAGCTTCATCCCTCCATTCTATTCATCCAGGCTTTTGACATCGTTACTCTACAGAAATATCACCAGCGCACCTTTGGCACCCTTTTACCATCCACAAGCTTGAGATCTCATACTTTCCTTAGAGCTCATCTTCATTGCATATCACCATAGCCATTTACCATTGACTTCCTACAAATAGCTAGAAGAGTGCACTCTTTGAGGGCTCACTTCATCTGCAAAAGGACGGTTGTAATAGGCAAACAACTGAAGCATTGATTTTAGGGAAGGTTTGCTTTGTGTTATTCATTGCCATTTACTTTCAATCTTTCTTGTTATCTTCTATTCTGTTGATGTTTGGCTCTTATAAAATTCAATTTGATTGATTCACATTTTACCCTTACACTATGATATATTGAATGACTGAATCTACAATTGCTTTATTTATTGAGTTGTTTCCATTATGTTTACTCTTGTTGCACAGTCCAAATTGTTCATTCTATGAACCCTCCTACCATGACTGCACCAAGGGAGCTTCAAAGCCTTATCTTGCACATGTATGTAATCAGGCCTGTGAGCCCTAATTGTAAGCCTGCATATTACCGGCCGATCTCTAATTTTGTGATATATTGAATGACTGAATCTGTAATTGATTTATTTATTGAGTTGTTTCTGTTGTGTTTACTCTTGCTACATGATCTAGATTGTTCATTCTGTGAACCCTCCTACCATGTGTTAGCACTCATTTTGACCTGGGGCTGATTTTTCATGATCAGGGGGTTTCTTCATTTGAACCCTTTATCTTCTTGCCCATTTTTTCTAAGTGTTGGACCTCCTCAGCATTTTTCAGCTGCAGCATCATATTTTCCTAAGGAGGAGGTTATCATCATCATCTTGTCTTCGATGATGGTCTGCATCATCATGTTCTTCGTCGACTGGTTTTTCATCGTCATCATCATATTCAGTTATCGGGTGATGTTTGGTTTTTATCCTGATCCTGCTGATGAGCTACAGTGCGCCCTGATCTACTTGCGAGGGTGATTTTTCAAAGTATCCGGTGATCTTGCACTTATCACCTTGTGCAAACATGATGATGATGTTGCCCCGTTATTCTGAAGGGGTTATTCTCTAAGTTGTTCGACCTGACTTGTTTTTTCCTAAGGGTCGTCGTCATCATCATCATATTTCCTTTTATCACCGTGTTGCTTGCGGGGGTCATCATATTATCTGCATCATGATATCTCGCCGGGGTGATATTTTTATCATCGGGTGATCTTGGTTATGATCATCCTGATGATGTTGTTGAAGAGTTCTAAGTGCGACCCGATATTCACTGGGGTCATCATATTTTGAACGTCAGGATGATCTTAGTCAATATCATCCTGATGATGTTGTATCACTTCTTGTTCAATTGTTTTGTCATCCTGATGATGCTGACGTCATCCTTATATCAGGGTGATATCTTTCTTTTTGCCTATCTGCATCATGATATTTTCGAAGGAGGGGGTGATATTTTCATATCACTCGAGTGTGTTTGTTCCAGCATCATGATGATGCTGATATCAAGGAGATATCCGCCTGCCGGCTTCATGCGCTATCTAGAGGGGGTGATCTTTTCGAGCATCATCATATTCATCTATCGCCCCGATCTTACAGAGGAGCTACAGTGCAACCTGATATTTGCACATCAGGATGATATTTCCAAATATCCGGTTGTCTTCCGAATATCATCCTGATGTTAATATGATGATGACGTCATCAAGGTCCGGGGGGTCATATTTCTAACACAGATCATCTTGAGGAGATCTCCCGATATTTGCAAACATGATGATGACGTCATCCGGATATGAGGAGGTGCGCAGTAGGCAGATATGATGATGACGTCAGCAGGATATGATGATGACGTCATCAGGATGTTCATCGGCCAGACTTTTGGTATAAGCTCAGTAGGAGGATGTTCCTCCGATGGATCAGGTTGTGCCGATTATCATGCAGATTGTATTGCGATATGATGCTGACGTCAGGGTGATATTTCGGGCAACAGGATATCATGCTACTGGAGGATGATGATGATGAAGTCTTATACTAGTGTCGTCAGGAGCAAAAGCACCGACATGATATATGCTCATGACCTAGTATATAAAGTGTTAAAGAGGTCATCGCGGGGTGCATGTGGGATAATGTTATCCTGCATATTCGAAATATCATGATGATGAATCTCGGCGGGAAGTGGTTGCGATGCAGAATTAATGTTCTTCCCGAGGCCGCGGGTTGGTGCGCCATCAATGGCGATTGTTGCAGAGGTATGGGTGATGGCGTGGGCGGATCTAGTACCCGACTGAAGGTGTACATCAGCGGACAGTGGCGCAGGGCTCGAGAAATCTTCCTGTCTCCTCCCCTACCTGCTGCATTCAAGTTTGGGCGCCAATCTGGTAATGTTTAAGCGCCATCCTTCTGATACTGTGTATCTGGCGGGATTTTGGGTCAACCATGTAATTAATTGCTGAGCACCTACCTGGCTGTTATAAGCAGGTTGTGTTGCTCATTTGTAGGTTGTTGAAAGTTGAAGATTTTTGGCTCTGTAATGCATGACAAGCTGATCCGGTTGCTCTATACAGCTTACCTGTGAGTTTATGTATCTCTTGTTGTATGTCTTTGGCATGAACCCACTGATTTCATGATTAAACTTATATGAGAAATGCTATCTTAGCATGTGTTGTGTTAATTTTGTCTCCAGTATTGCATGTATTCTTCTTCTGAATCTGGATATTTGAGTAATGTTTAGATTCTAGAGCATAGAATTCCTATGTTGAATGTCTGATCTTTTAACTTCTGCTCAAGGGGTAGATTAAACTATTTTCAGGTTGAACATTGGGAAGGGTATACTGCAGTAGGGATACCATAAGTAGAGATAACCTAACACTTTGTATTGGGAGATACCTGTAAGGCAGGTATCACATATATCCCCTTGAAATCCAGTTTTAGTTGTTTATGCTGATCATTCACAGGTGTATGTCTACTGACTCCAGGCCCTGGATAGGCACCAATCATGCTTTGTTCTTGTGTTATAACCATGTCCAGCTTTGCATCCACACTTAAACTCCAAATCAAAATCTAAAACAACCATTAGGACATTAGAGTTAGTTTTAGGATCCTGAGTCCTCTGTCTACAACTGCAAATAGGCCCAAAGCTAGCCCCTTTGCTCTTATCTTTCAGTTTTGGTCTACTTACAGGAGGACTTATCTGCTTTCTGTCAGCATCCCAGCCTTGTATGCATATCCTCATGGATGTTGAGTAGGGAATACCCCCCTAGGTCTTGCAGAGCCTGAAGAAGAAGAGGAGATAAAATATAGAGTCTATCTCCTACACTGTTGGCCCCCTGGCCCAGAGATCCTGTTGATCACTGATGGTTACCTTGTAGGGAAATCTGGGAATAAGCATCCAGTCTGGGAAAAAGTCAACAGAAATTGGCGACTCTACTGGGGAACCTTGTGAAAGAACCCTGGTTTTCAGAAGAAAATAGTTCCTAGTAATAGGTGGTGACTCCGAAGTAATCTCCCAACCGGTCAAAGTAAAATTTATATGCAGGGGAGAAGATCCCAACAAAATCCTCTATTTGAAGAGTTACCATTAACAAAAAGAATGATGTACAGAAGAAAGGGAACTGTCTCAGTTAGTCATGAGAGCTCCCCCAGAAAAAGTGATGATATACAAGATAACCCTAGGCCATCAGGACAGCATGTGCCTTATTTTTCAAATTCAGAAGCTGATATTCAAGGTGCATATGAGAGGCAACAGGGTGGTAGCATGAGAATGAGGTCAGAGGTGTTCCAAGAACGCCCTTTTCTAGACCCAAGTGAAAGGTTTGAGGAGGCAGAGTCTCTAAGGGATGATGAAGATGATGACCAGAATGGTATGAGACCATCTACCTCCAGACCTAAGGATGAACAATTGGCTGAAGAAATCAGAAGTCTAAGAGCAGAACTAGAATACCTACAAGCCATGAAAATCATAGATGATATAAAGCAGAAAGTGCAAGCCTTAAGAACTGCCCAAAATGATTCAGTTCCTACCCTAGAGAATGCAAATGTGCAAAGACATCAGCAAAGATATGAAATGCAACATCAGCATCATGATGAGAGACAAAATGTGAATGATGCTAGGATACCACTGAACCATGCAGGAAACCAGAATGCAAACAGAAATGTTAATGTTAATCAGCCAAACAGACAGCCCATGCAGTTAGATAGATTCAGGCAGGTGGTGTTTGATGGTATTCCTGGGTATCCTAACCCCATTGACAAGCATCTGAGGCTGCAAGTGCCTAAATTTTCAGGAAATAACACAGTGTCAGGAGAAGATCATCTAAAGGCCTTTCAAAATGTTATGGATAATTTTGAGGTTGAGCATGAGGATGTTTTCATGAAGTCATTCATGCAATCCTTAATAGATGAGGCAAGAGAATGGTACAGGAATCTGCCTGACCGGAGTATTTCATCATGGGATGATTTTAAAAGGATATTCAAGGAGCAATATGGTGATAAAACTGACCCTAGCTTTTTTGTAAATGAGTTCACCAGTATCACTAAAGGGTCAAATGAGCAGGTTGCAGACTTTAATGCAAGATTTACTAAAGTGTTGAACAAGTTGCCACATCACATGAGGCCAAATGAACCAATGTGCATAATTTTGTATATCAATGCCTTTGATGCAAAGACTGCATATGGGCTGAGAGATAAAGGTCCTGCCACTCTCAGGGATGCTTTCAGAATTGCAGTAAATATTGAAAACAATAGGAAAGCATCAGGCAAGACAAATAGAAGGGATGATATAAAAATTCTGCAGAATCCAAATAAGCCTCAGAACACTCAAGGTAGTACATCTGCTCCTGAAGATAAGATAGACAAACTGGCAAATGTTGTTAAGGACCTAAGCTATAGATTAGCTAGAAATGAAAAAGGGATGGGTCCTGATAGGCAAGTCTATCAAAGGTAGGAAAAGAGGCCATCATTACATGATATGCCTTATAACACCAATTGGCATGATGGTAAGCCTGTATTCCCACGTAACAACACAAATCAGAGGGCTCAACATGTCAAGGAAACTCCTGATCCCCTAAAGAAAACTATAAATATTGCTGATGATGCTCCGTGGTGTATAATTTGTCAGATGCCACATTCACAGTCACAGTGTATGATTGCTCAATCCTTGTATGATAATGCTACATCTTGTAATGAATGCAATGAGCCACATCATGTGCAGGATGATGATGTTAATATGATGTCCATAGGCAATGGATACACTCTGTATGATGCTGATGACAATACAGATCATCAAGTTCAGGCCTGCCAATAGTCCCCATATGATGAAGATAATGAAGATAACTATGTGTATGCTCAGAACTCACACAACTTTCTAAGTAACTTACAACGACCTTCTGATGAGGAAATTAGAGCCTTCACAGCTACAGCAGTTGCTCAAGTCAAAAGCAACTACAATCTCAGAGGTAAAAATCAAGTAGGCAGCCCACATCAGCTAGAAGACATTTCTGCAGGTCAGCTGGTGCATGGTCATAAAGGAACTGAACCACAAAAAAGGCAGTGGGTAAATAATAAACAGAACTTTAGATACAGAACAGGTCATGAATCTCAAGGACCAGAAAACAAAATCCCTCAGGCTGAAGATCAAAGTAGAGGTTCCCAAGACAAGAATGACGATCAGGGAACTATGAAAATGAAAGCTAAATCAGCTCAGGATAAAAGCAAGATTGTGGAGCAAGCTACAACTGTTGTACAAAACTATGCTCCATTTGATATAGCCCAGATCCTCTCTCAGGTAAAGGTCTCTGTTCCACTTATGGAACTCATGAAAGTGGAAGAGATCAAGAATAGGACAATATCCCTAATCTCGGGGGTACCTTTTCAAGCTAAACAAAATGATCAGACCCAGGGTGAAAAACATGTCATGTGTAATGAAGAAGATGAGACTCCTGAAGTCTATTTAGGAATGACCATGACAAAGTGTCCTTCACAAGTGGAACCATTTTATGTTTCCCTGGTTATAAATGGAAAAATAATTAGAAATTGTATGCTTGACTCTGGAGCATCCACAAATGTCATGCCTTTGGCCATCATGCAACAAATTGGATTAAAAATTGACAAGGCATGTGGAAAATGTTATGCAATGGATGCCAGAGAGGTACCAGTTATTGGAATCATGAAGGATGTAGATTTCAAGCTGGCAACATTCCCTGAAAAGAAATATAAAATGAATATAACAGTGGTTGACATCAAGCCACAGTATGGTATGCTGTTGTCAAGAAGATGGGCAGCACTAATTGGTGGAAGTATACAGCTGGACCTGTCATATGCCATGATTCCAATGAATGGCAGGGATGTCAAGTTAATCAGAGAGCAAAGATCATCAGAGACAGTGGAAGACCAAGAAGCAAATGAACAAGTATGCTTTGTAGACACTGACTGTGATAACTTCAGGGTTGTCTCAGATGATACAGAAGATAAAAAGAAAAATGTCTGCATTGAAGAGCTGGATCAGCAAGGCTTATGGACCATGTTTTTTGATGGAGCTTGTGCAAAAGAAGGCTCTGGAGCTGGAGTTGTTTTCCTGTCTCCAACTGGTAAGCTCCTCAAATTCTCTTTCTTGCTGAGGTTTGATTGCACAAACAATATTGCAGAATATGAGGCTTTACTCTTAGGCCTAAATATTGCTCTCAAACATGGAATTAAGATGTTAAGAGTATTTGGGGATTCTGAGCTGATTGTATCCCAAATCAGAAATAAGTATGCTGCAAAAAATAAAAGACTGAAACAATACAAGCATGCTGTTTGGGATACCATTGAACTTTTTGATGCATTTTCAATTGGCTGGGTAGAAAGGTCAAAAAATGTTATGGCTGATTTCTTAGCCAATGTTGCAATAAGGCCAGATGACATCACTCTGTCAGGTGTCACAAATGTAGAAGTTAAAATTAGGCCTGCCATACCAGAAAACATATGCAGTTGGCAAGTGTTTGATGATGATAGGGATTTGCTGAAATTTTTGCACTGCATAGATGAATATGAAAATCAACAAATTGATTTCCAAGCTTTTGTAGAGACTGTAGATGGAAAAGAAACTCTTGTGGGAAAAGAGATCATTCAGTTGAGGACTAATAAAATCCCTAGAGGGTTGGTAGCTTTGGAAAGAGTTTTTGACAGTAGAGACAAAATGGTCACAAAGACATCCCCCACAAATAAGGAGGATTTAGAAGAAATAAATTTGGGGACATCTCAGGCCCCTCAGAAGGTATATATTGGTAAACAGCTCAAACCACACATTAGAAGTATGCTGATTGCATTATTGAGAAAGTATAAACATGTTTTTGCTTGGTCATATGAGGACCTAAAAGCTTATAGGGAAGACTTATTCCAGCATGAGATCCCATTGAAGCCTGAAGCTAAGCCATTTAGACAAAGGCAAAGACCTATTAATCCTACCTTAGCTCCCAAGATGCAAGAAGAACTCAAAAGGCTCAGGGAAGCTGGAATAATTGTGCCAATCAGACATTCAACTTGGGTGTCTAACCTTGTCCCAGTCAGAAAAAAGAATGGTGATATTAGGCTTTGTGTTGATTTCAGGAACTTGAATGTATCCTCTTTGAAGGATAACTATCCACTGCCTAATATGGAAGCTATGTTGCAGAGAGTGACTGGTTGTGAACTCCTATCCATGATGGATGGATTTTCAGGATATAATCAGGTAAAGGTAAAAGAATCAGAACAGTATAAGACTGCCTTTACCACTCCATGGGGAACATATGTGTATGTTAGAATGCCATTTGGACTAACAAATGCAGGTGCTACATTTCAAAGAGCAATGGATGTTGCTTTTGCAGGGTTGATTGATTCAATCCTGGCTGTATATCAGGATGACTTGACTGCTTACTCGAAGAAAGAAGAGCAGCATTGTTTGCATCTGGAGCAGATTTTCATAAGAGCACTAGAATATGGTATTTCTTTAAACCCAAAGAAGTGTGCCTTTGGAGTAGTTGAAGGAAAGCTTCTGGGACATATTGTTTCCAAGGATGGAGTCAGGATAGATCCAGAGAGAGTGACTGCTATTGACAAGATTCAAATGCCAAAAACTGTGAAAGGAGTTCAGTCCTTCTTTGGACAGATAAATTTTGTTAGAAGATTTGTTCCCAACTTTGCAGAAACCACAAGGAACATTTCCAAGATGATGAAGAAGGATGCAACTGTCAACTGGGAAAGGGAAGCAATAGAATCATTTCAGAATATCAAAGAAGCAATTAAGATGGCCCCTGTTCTTAAATCTCCTGATTTCTCTAGGCCATTCCAAGTATTTTCATTTGCTTCCTTTCATACTGTTGCTACATGTTTGTTACAGAAAAATGAAGATGGTTTTGAACAACCCATCGCTTTCTTCAGTATGTCCCTGCAGGCCTCTGAGTTGAAGTATGATATTATGGAAAAACAGGCATATGCACTGGTTAGAGCCATCAAAAGTTTCAGACCATACTTGGTAGGGTCATATATAATTGCATATGTACCTCATGCAGCAGTCAAAGACATATTCACTCAGCAGGAGGTGACTGGAAGAAGGTGCAGATGGATAAACAAACTGCAGGAGTTCAACATAGACATACAAGTTACTAAGTTGATAAGAGGACAAGGATTAGCCAAGATGATGGCACAGTCAAACTTGGAAGCATGCCAAGTTAATGCAGTCCAAGATGAGAGTGTAAATGTATCAGGATCTAAATGGTACAAGGATATTATTTACTACTTGCAAAATCTGAATTGTCCTTCCCATTTCAGTGACTGTCAAAAGAGGACTCTAAAGTTACATGCAATCAGGTATGTTATTGTTCAAGGTGAGCTGTACTGGAAAAACCCTGATGGTGTGCTGCTGAGATGTGTGGGTGAGGATATGGCTAACAATGTTTTGATTGATATGCATAAAGGATTGTGTGGTGGACATTATACTGCCCAAACAACAGCTCATAAAATTCTTAGGGCAGGATATTGGTGGCCCACTCTCTTTTCAGATGCACAAAGGTTAGTAAGAAAGTGTGACCCTTGCCAAAGGTTTTCAGGAAAGCTGAAATATGATGGTGCTTTACCCCTCAGAACTGCACCTGTGGATGCTCCATTCCAGCAATGGGGAATTGACTTTATAGGGGAAATTGCAGACAAATCAAGTGGGGGGCACAGTTGGATTTTGGTGGCAACTGATTATTTTACCAAATGGATTGAGGCCATTCCAACTAAGAGAGCTACAAGTAAGGTGGTGACAGATTTCATACTAGAAAACATCATCATCAGGTTTGGAGTACCATTTAAGATAATCACTAATAATGCTATGTGCTTCAGATCAGATGAATTTGTTGATTTTTGCAACAGGTATGGGATAAATCTGTCATATACATCACTATATCACCCACAAGGAAATGGTCAAGCAGAATCAAGCAATAAGAGCATAATGAAGATTATCAAGAGGATACTGGACAAGAACAAGAGAGCTTGGGACTCAAAGTTGAACTTAGCAGTATGGGCTGACAGAGTGACAGTGAAAAGGGCTATTGGGAAGTCACCTTTTGAGCTTGTATATGGTGCATCAGCTAGACTGCCCATAAACAATCTCCTACCAGTTTACAGATTCATTCAGAAAAATGATGAGGAGGTTGAAGATTCCATGACAGAAAGAGTGAATCAGCTGGTTGCATTGGATGAAGACAGAAGGAAAGCCCACCAGATCAATCTCAAAAGACAACAAGATATGAAATATTAGTTTGACAGGAGAACTACAAAAAGGAAGTTTCAAGTCAATGATCTGGTGCTCATTTGGAATGCTAAAATTCAGGAAAAGGGTAAACATGGTAAATTTCAACCCTTATGGATGGGCCCATATCAGGTTTGCAATACTCATGGGGAGGACTCTTATTTCCTCCAGGCCCTAGATGGTGAAGTTCTGGAATTGCCTGTGCATGGCCAATTCCTTAAGTTCTATTTTGCATGAATAACTGGTTGCTGTGCACATTTGTAAAAATATGTATGTAGTGTAAATGCCTTGTACAGTTCACGTTTTTTGGCTTTTTGTCTGGTCTGCCCGGAGATCTGGTTCTCGCTGCAAGTTTTCACCTACACGTCCCCATTCGGAGCCACTGTTAGCACTCATTTTGACCTGGGGCTGATTTTTCATGATCAGGGGGTTTCTTCATTTGAACCCTTTATCTTCTTGCCCATTTTTTCTAAGTGTTGGACCTCCTCAGCATTTTTCAGCTGCAGCATCATATTTTCCTAAGGAGGAGGTTATCATCATCATCTTGTCTTCGATGATGGTCTACATCATCATGTTCTTCGTCGACTGGTTTTTCATCGTCATCATCATATTCAGTTATCGGGTGATGTTTGGTTTTTATCCTGATCCTGCTGATGAGCTACAGTGCGCCCTGATCTGCTTGCGAGGGTGATTTTTCAAAGTATCCGGTGATCTTGCACTTATCACCTTGCGCAAACATGATGATGATGTTGCCCCGTTATTCTGAAGGGGTTATTCTCTAAGTTGTTCGACCTGACTTGTTTTTTCCTAAGGGTCATCGTCATCATCATCATATTTCCTTTTATCACCGTGTTGCTTGCGGGGGTCATCATATTATCTGCATCATGATATCTCGCCGGGGTGATATTTTTATCATCGGGTGATCTTGGTTATGATCATCCTGATGATGTTGTTGAAGAGTTCTAAGTGCGACCCGATATTCACTGGGGTCATCATATTTTGAACGTCAGGATGATCTTAGTCAATATCATCCTGATGATGTTGTATCACTTCTTGTTCAATTGTTTTGTCATCCTGATGATGCTGACGTCATCCTTATATCAGGGTGATATCTTTCTTTCTGCCTATCTGCATCATGATATTTTCGAAGGAGGGGGTGATATTTTCATATCACTCGAGTGTGTTTGTTCCAGCATCATGATGATGCTGATATCAAGGAGATATCTGCCTGCCGGCTTCATGCGCTATCTAGAGGGGGTGATCTTTTCGAGCATCATCATATTCATCTATCGCCCCGATCTTACAGAGGAGCTACAGTGCAACTTGATATTTGCACATCAGGATGATATTTCCAAATATCCGGTTGTCTTCCGAATATCATCCTGATGTTAATATGATGATGACGTCATCAAGGTCCGGGGGGTCATATTTCTAACACTGATCATCTTGAGGAGATCTCCCGATATTTGCAAACATGATGATGATGTCATCCGGATATGAGGAGGTGCGCAGTAGGCAGATATGATGATGACGTCAGCAGGATATGATGATGACGTCATCAGGATGTTCATCGACCAGACTTTTAGTATAAGCTCAGCAGGAGGATGTTCCTCTGATGGATCAGGTTGTGCCGATTATCATGCAGATTGTATTGCGATATGATGCTGACGTCAGGGTGATATTTCGGGCAACAGGATATCATGCTGCTGGAGGATGATGATGATGAAGTCCTATACTAGTGTCGTCAGGAGCAAAAGCACCGACATGATAAATGCTCATGACCTAGTATATAAAGTGTTAAAGAGGTCATCGCGGGGTGCATGTGGGATAATGTTATCCTGCATATTCGAAATATCATGATGATGAATCTCGGCGGGAAGTGGTTGCGATGCAGAATTAATGTTCTTCCCGAGGCCGCGGGTTGGTGCGCCATCAATGGCGATTGTTGCAGAGGTATGGGTGATGGCGTGGGCGGATCTGGTACCTGACTGAAGGTGTACATCAGCGGACAGTGGCGCAGGGCTCGAGAAATCTTCCTGTCTCCTCCCCTACCTGCTGCATTCAAGTTTGGGCGCCAATCTGGTAATGTTTAAGCGCCATCCTTCTGATACTGTGTATCTGGCGGGATTTTGGGTCAACCATGTAATTAATTGCTGAGCACCTACCTGGATGTTATAAGCAGGTTGTGTTGCTCATTTGTGGGTTGTTGAAAGTTGAAGATTTTTGGCTCTGTAATGCATGACAAGTTGATCTGGTTGCTCTGTACAGCTTACCTGTGAGTTTATGTATCTCTTGTTGTATGTCTTTGGCATGAACCCACTGATTTCATGATTAAACTTATATGAGAAATGCTATCTTAGCATGTGTTGTGTTAATTCTGTCTCCAGTATTGCATGTATTCTTCTTCTGAATCTAGATATTTGAGTAATGTTTAGATTCTAGAGCATAGAATTCCTATGTTGAATGTCTGATCTTTTAACTTCTGCTCAAGGGGTAGATTAAACTGTTTTCAGGTTGAACATTGGGAAGGGTATACTGCAGTAGGGATACCATAAGTAGAGATAACCTAACACTTTGTATTGGGAGATACCTGTAAGGCAGGTATCACATATATCCCCTTGAAATCCAGTTTTAGTTGTTTATGCTGATCATTCACAGGTGTATGTCTACTGACTCTAGGCCCTGGATAGGCACCAATCATGCTTTGTTCTTGTGTTATAACCATGTCCAGCTTTGCATCCACACTTAAACTCCAAATCAAAATCTAAAACAACCATTAGGACATTAGAGTTAGTTTTAGGATCCTGAGTCCTCTGTCTACAACTGCAAATAGGCCCAAAGCTAGCCCCTTTGCTCTTATCTTTCAGTTTTGGTCTACTTACAGGAGGACTTATCTGCTTTCTGTCAGCATCCCAGCCTTGTATGCATATCCTCATGGATGTTGAGTAGGGAATACCCCCCTAGGTCTTGCAGAGCCTGAAGAAGAAGAGGAGATAAAATATAGAGTCTATCTCCTACACTGTTGGCCCCCTGGCCCAGAGATCCTGTTGATCACTGATGGTTACCTTGTAGGGAAATCTGGGAATAAGCATCCAGTCTGGGAAAAAGTCAACACCATGACTACACCAAGTGGTATCAAAGAGAAAGTTTGAATCTTTGGGAGCAAAGTTGGCAAGGGAATTCTATAAGATCCTGCTATGGACAGATCACTAAATTGAGGTAGGTTACCTATGTTGCAACCAATCGCTGATTGTGAGGCAGTTGTCACCTTGTAGCCTAATCGCCGAACTTGAGGTAGTTTACACTTGATCCTAGGAAGAATCCCACTAAGGAGAGTTGTTGCTATTGGAACAATGGCTGGTAAAATAGATGAGTTGATGGAGATAATGAAAACAATGCAAATTCCATTGGATACTGTTGAAGAGGATAGGCAAAAAGGATTGACACTGAGACCTAATGTTGAAAGCAATGATGAGGAAGAATTTCAATCTGTTGAACAAACTGGTGAAACCCTAGGAGGTGAAGAAGAAGAAGAATCAGATCAAGTAAAGATCTTGCGAGCTATTTCAAAGATTGGAAAGACACCTAGAGTTGATGTGCTAAACTATACTGGTAATTTGAACCCTAAAGAATTGATTGATTGGATAAATGATATGGAAGAATACTTTGAATATGAGGAAATTGAAGATCCAGAGAAGGTAAAGTTTGCAAAGACAAAGTTGAAAGGACATGCTGCTATATGGTGGAAAGAAGTTTAGTTGGAAAGAAACAGAAGAGGGAAAGAAAAGATTACAAAATGAGATAGAATGGTGACAAAGTTGAATAATTAGTTTATACCTGCTGACTATGAGTTGGAGCTGTTGAAAAGATTGCAAAACCTAAGACAAAAGGAGAAATCTATGAAGGAGTACACTGAAAAATTTCATAAAATGATCATAAGGATAGGACATAGTGAAGCAAGCAAGGAGAAAGTGGCTAGATACATCAATGGACTAAGATTGAACATTTAAGAGGAACTAAGCTTGGTAAGGATGACATCTTTGGAAGAAGCATATCAGTTTGCCCTGAAGGTTGAAGAAAAGCTAAACAAGAGGCATGATCAAAGATAGAGAGGAAGAGGAGGTAAATTTTGGAGACGTAGGACTTTTCCAGAGGAGACAAATCATATCCAGAGTAGAACAACTTTGACAAACTATTTAAGAAGGATGACAGAGATAACAATGCTTACCGAAGAGATGACAAAAAATTTTACTGGAGAGGAAACACTAGTGCATACTAGAATGAAGGATACAGAAGAGAAGAAAGAGGATTTGATAAGAATATGTTCAGAGGTACTTGTTTCAAGTGTGGAGTTGAAGGACATAGAGCATTTGAATGTAATTAGGGTAGCACAAGTAAGAGGATAGAAAATAGTGGAAGAGCAACCTATGTTGAAGAACCTGTTGAATTGAATGACCCCTATTTTGTTGGTAAACCAGAGATAGGAGAATCATTGGTAATGAGGAGAGCACTATTTCAAATAGAGATAAATGAGGAACCATCGTAGAGGAAGAGTTTGTTTAGGACCAGATGCAAATTAGGAGGTAAGTGTTGTAAAGTTGTGGTTGATAGTGGTAGTTCAGATAACCTAGTTTCAGAGGAGATGGTGACTAAGCTAAAGCTGGAAAGATTGAAACACCCTAAGCCATATCAGATAGTATGGATTCAGGATGATCATAAGGTATTGGTGAGTGAATAATGTTTGGTGAAATTTCATATTGGATCTTATCATGATGAAGTCTTGTGTGATATTATGCCTATGGATGTATGTCATATCTTATTGGGTAGACCTTGGCAGTATGATAGAAAATATATACATGATGGGAGAAAGAATACATACACTATAATAGCAAATGGAAAGAGAATTACTTTGATTCCTTTAGAAGATGATCCTAAAGATGTGGTATGTGGAAATGATAGAATCTGTTTGGTAGATGGAAGAAAATTTTTGGATGGTTTGAGACATGAGAATATGTGCTATGGCTTGATTCCTAAGAAGCCTAACATATTGAAGAAAGAAACTGAATCGGAGGAGATAAGATAGTTGCTGACATAGTATGAAGACATCATATTAGATAATGTACCTGATGGATTGCCACCTATAAGGACTATCAGTCATCACATGAATCTTATACCGGGAGCAAGTTTGCCTAACAAAGTAGCACACTAGATGACACTGGTAGAGAATGAAGAAATGAATAGATAGATACAAGAGTTGTTGAAGAAAGGTCTGATTAGAGAAAGTTTGAGTGCTTGTATAGTACCTATAGTGCTTGCACAGAAGAAGGATGGAGAATAAAGAATGTGTACCAGTTCTAGAGCAATAAACAAGATCACAGTTAAGTATAGATTTCCTTTACCTAGAATGGATGATACGAAGGATTGTTTGAGTGGAGAAAAATATTTCACAAAGATAGACTTGAAGAGTGGATACCATCAGATTAGAATCAGAGAAGGTGATTAATGGAAGACTACTTTTCAAAAAAATGAAGGATTATATGAGTGGTTAGTGATGCCCTTTGGATTGACAAATGCACCAAGTACTTTCATGAGATTGATGAATGAAGTCTTGGAGAAATTCTTGAGTAGGTTTGTGATTGTATACTTGGATGATATTCTGATTTTTAGTAAGAGAAAAGAAGAACATTTGTGGCACATTAGACAAGTTTTGTAGAGACTGAGAGAAGAGAAATTGTTGATAAACATCAAGAGGTGTAGTTTCATGAAGGAAGAGTTGGTATATTTGAAATTTGTGATTTCTGAGGAAGGATTGAAGATGGACTGTGAGAAAGTGAGAGCAATAATTGAATGGACTACACCGGAGAGCATTGGAGAGGTTAGATAATTTCATGGATTGGCTAGTTTCTACTAGAAGTTTATTAGAAATTTTAGTTCAGTTTGTAACCCTATGATAGAGACAATGAGAGGTGATAGAAAGGATTTTAAGTGGACATTTGGAGCAGATAAAATTTTTAAGTTGTTGAAGCAGAAAGTGACAGAGCAACATATTTTGGCATTACCAAATTTCAATAAGGTATTTCAAGTTGATTGTGATGCAAGTGGAAATGCAATTGGAGCAGTATTAAGTCAAGAAGGTAGCCCTATAGCATATTTTAGTGAGAAGTTGAATGATGCAAGGAGAAGATATTCATTTTATGATCAATAGTTCTATGCCATAATTCAAGCCTTGAAGAAGTGGATACATTACTTGTTGTCTAAGGAGTTTGTGTTGTATATAGATCATCAAGCTTTACAATATTTGAACAGTCAAGGTAAGTTGAGTCAGAGACATATGAAGTGGGTAGAGTTCATACCGAGTTATACTTTTGTGTTGAAGCATAGGAGTGGAAAATCAAACAAAGTTGTTGATGCATTGAGTAGGAGAAGAAACTTGTTGACAAAAATGAGAATTGAAGTATTGAGTTTTGATGAATTGAAAAACATGTATGAGGGAGACAATGATTTTGTAGAACCTTGGAAAGCATGTAAAGAACCTGTTGTGACATATAGGAGTAAGTGGTTGGATTATTTCATTCAAGAGGATATGTTGTTCAAAGGAAGTCAGTTGTGCATACCTAAAAGTTTAATTAGAGATAATTTGATCAAGGGGAAGCATAGTGGTGGATTGGCAAGACATTTTGGTATTGATAAGTCAGTGTCTTTGATGAGTGAAAATTACTTTTTGCCTCAGATACATAAGGATGTTCAGAGATTTGTGTAGAGTTGTAGAGTTTGTTAGGTTGCAAAAGGGAGTATTCAGAATACTGGATTGTATAAACCTTTGATAGTACCGGAGAGACCTTGGGAAGACATAAGCATGGATTTTGTGATGGGATTTCCTAAGACACAGAGAGGACATGATTCAATATTTGTAGTGGTTGACAGATTTTCAAAGATGGCTCATTTCATACATTGTAAGAAGACGACTGATGCAATGTATGTAGCTGACCTATTTTTCAAGGAGATTGTGAGATTGCATGGATTACATAAGAGTATAGTTTTAGACAGAGATACAAAGTTTGTTGGATACTTTTGGAAGACACTTTGGAAGAAGGTGAAGATAGATTTGAAGTTCAGTTGTACTTTTCATCCATAGACATGGACAGACATAGGTAGTGAATAGGAGTTTAGGAAACTTGTTGAGATGTTTGGTTGGAGAGAAGGCAGGAAGATGGGATTTGATTCTTTCACAAGCAGAGTTTGCATATAATAATTTAGTGAATAAGAGTACCAGAAGAACATCTTTTGAGGTTGTTACTAGAGTGAATCCTAGAGGAGTGGTAGAACTAAGAGATATCAGTACAGAAGAAAAGAGAAGTGTAGAAGCAGAAGAATTTGTAGATCATATGAAGACAGTGCATGATCAGGTGAAGAAGCATTTAGAGAAAATGAATAGTAAGTACAAAGCCAAGGATGATGAGAAGAGAAGACATAAGGAATTTGAAGTGGGAGATGAAGTGATGGTGTACTTGAGAAAAGAAAGATTTCTAGTAGGGACATATAACAAGTTGAAGATGAAGAAGTTTGGACCTTGTAGGATACTCAGGAAATTTGATTTAGGAAATGCATATGAAGTGGAGTTACTAGAGACATTGGGTATATTACCTATTTTCAACATTGTAGACCTCTATCAGTATCATGAAGTAGAGTTCAGTGACAGCATGGAAAAAGACTTGAAGAACCAGTTACCACAACAAGCACCGGAGAGATTGAAGACATCTTGGATAGTAGAGTTGGACACAACACTAGAGGAAGACAATATAAAGAATATCTTGTGAAGTGGAAAGGCAAACCAGAAGAAGATTCATCATGGATTTCTTAGGCTGAGGTGGATCATCTTGGTTCCCCCTAGCCCCAACAAAGTCAGGGACTCACTTTTTCATTAACCTTGGATGTCTGATGTAGGAGTATCCCTAGGTCAAGAGAAATCTTGCATCAACCAAAAACATTTGCATTCCAGTTTGTTTCTTTTCTAGTTCAGTTCAGGTAGTTCAGTTAGAACTAGTTTCAGCTTGTGGTCTAATTTTGGCATTTCACACCTTGCGGATCTAGACTTAGCATATACATTCATTCATCTACATCATATCAAGAATTTAGAGCATTTGGATCAGTTACCGGAAAGATATCGCTATCATAAATTGATTGTTTTCCTAGAGCATAGCATCCTAACAGTCTCAGACAATCAGCTAAAGCAGAAGGCTTGTGGATCATTCCTTGACTTACAGATCTCAATGACACATCATTCAATGTTCTTTCATTCGTGGCCGACCTTCCCCAAGGGTCCACACTTCATTCCGTTCATTTACCAGAAGTGTACGCATTTAGGTCTGACCTATCTGTGTTCACACGTTACACCTCTTCTTTGGAATTTGTGACCTTGGCCAACGTGGAGGAATCTATTGATCTGGACTTGATATATATTGATGTAATACATCCTTAGGAAAGCAGTGAAGAATTAGCATTTTGATTCATAATTCTTAGTTTAGATTTTGTGTGAAGGGAGCTTCAAAGCCTTATCTTGCACATGTATGTAATCAGACTTGTGAGCCCTAATTGTAAGCCCACATGTTGCCAGTCAATCTCTATTTGAATTCTATGATATATTAAATGACTGAATCTGTAATTGCTTTATTTATTGAGTTATTTCTGTTGTGTTTACTCTTGTTGTACGGTCCGGATTGTTCATTTTGTGAACTCTCCTACCGTGACTGCACCGTATAAAGACTAGGGTGACGATTGTGTCTCATGTATAAAGGATTGTCTCAACAGGAAAATGTCACAAGAAAACATATGCCTTATGGCACCATGATATTGAAGGCCATGATGTTGTTGTGATAATATGTTGCAAGGATCAATGCAAATGCAAGAAAACTGATAACACACATAAGCAAGCATGCACAAATGATATAAAGACAAACAAGGTTATTGCCCCTATCAAGTTGAAAACCAATGATTCATTGATGATGAGGATAGTATTAATGTTGTGGGAATGATCTAAGGTATGTTCATGGAAATGAGGAACCAAAAAGGGGTCATAAGTGGCCACTTTTTTTAATCACTAAAAACTGATCTTGGATGAGAAATTGAAGATAGCCATGCTCAAAATTAGAGGATGTGATAAGAACACAATTCTTAGTTCTCATAATCTAGTTTCTAAAATATTATTTTTTTCTCAAAATAGTGAAGATTAAGAGGTTCAACTAGGGGGAGCACACAAAGTTCTACTATTTTTGTTAGAAAAATATAACATAGAGTCTAGTGTGCTCCTCCTAAAATGTTAACTTTTTTTAAGTATTTCACAAATTGCTTCAGTGGAAAATTAGCTAACATCACATAGTTTATTCCTATTCTTTTTGCTAATTTTTTAATGAATATATGATTTTTTATGAACTTTCAAAGTGGACACATCCTAAAAAATAAAAATTTATGCATGCTTCACCTTAAATTTTTTCAAAACTAATTGAAAATCATTTTTTTCAATGTGTATAGACTAGAGTCTAGAATCTCAAAATGTAATTTGTTTCAAATTTTGATGAACGGGTAAAAAATGACACCAAAAATACTATACATAGGTTTTCTACAAAAAAGAAGACATTAGCACAAGATATTGAAGATAGAAACCTTAATATTTTCAGATTCTAGAAAAAATTACATGGTTAGAAAGATAAGAGAGAGCTTGACGTTATTGTGGTGTTTTTTAGATCAACATTGAAAATGTGTAAACCTAATGGAGAGCATGCTCGACATTTAGTTGTTTTTCTATATTTTGTAGAAAACATGTCTTTGGGCATTAACATAAAAGTCCATCCCTTTGGGTTGGATGCCCAAGTTCAATCCAACCCTAAGAGTTGGTAGTTTCCAAGCCAAGTTATAATGCAAGCATGTTATAACATGCTCACCTTATGAAAAAATTAAAAAATAGTCTAAAGAACATGCTTTTAGACATTTTTTATGTTTTTCAAAATGTGAGTGCATTTTGAAAAATAGAAAAAATTAAAAAATAGTCTAAAGAACATGCTTTTAGATATTTCTTTATGTTTTTCAAAACATGAGTGCATGTTGAAAAACATAAAAAAATTGTCTTGAAACATGTTCTTTAGACTATTTTTTATTTTCTTCATAATGTCAATGCGTTATAATGTGCTCACATAATAGCTTAGTAGTGACCGAGCCAAGTTATCGAGCCATAAAATGAGTTCATTATAATGTGAGTGCATTATAACACACTCACGTTATATGCACAATGGACCAAAAAGTGCTATTGGCCACTTTTTGGTCCCCCATATTTGTACACATGCCCTCTATCCAAAGAATAACACAAGGATTGGGAATGAGATATCCTGATGATGATGGTGATGGTGATGGTGATGATGATGATGATGATGATGATGATGATTATGATGATGATGATGATGATGATGATGATGAGGAGGAGGAGGAGGAGGAGGAGGAGGATAACATTGTTGATGTGGGAAGGATATATCCCAAAAATAATGTAAGGATTGGGAATGATATATCCTTACGATGATGATTGGATTATATAGGATCAAGGTTTGCAGGAAGGATAGGAACAAAGCCAAGGAATGATTTTAGATGATAGGAAAGATTTCTTGGCTAGATTAGTGTGGATTAAGAATTTTTTTCACTTGGATTTATTGGTTTTGCTTTTTTTGGGATGGTTACATTGGATTACATTTGGATATCCTTTTGCTGGTTACCAATGACAAGGGAAAACCAAGTCTAGGGGAAAAGATGAAGGGAGGATTGAATGAATAGATTAAGGGAGTGTCAATAGTGGATGGGATGGATGGCAGATTTATGATTGATGGATGGAGGGGTTCAAGATGTGACCTCCAAGAACTATGTCATCTAGGAAGAACATGCCCCACTCTAGATATGTCACTCAAGACTTTGCATGACAATGCTTGCAATGGTAGGGTGATAGGATTGGTTGGAAAAGATTAGGTGCATAATGAGATGTCCAAATAATGTTTGAACATTATTCCCCTATATTTATCAAGGTCAAAAGTAGGAGGGGAGGATGGGTTGGTTCAATGGGATAGATATGTGGATATTAGGGATGAGGATGATAGAATAGAAATGATAGGATGGGATAGATCAAACAACTTGCCCCCAAGTGTAAGTCACATAGATAATCAATCTACACATGAAACCCATGAATGTATTTTTATCATGGTACTTATCCAAGGTGCCATGAAATAGTTTTCATCATTGGATGAATGATTTATCTTTACTATTTTAATTTTTGTGAGTTCTTTATTTTTTAATTTTTTGATTTTTGATTTTTACTTTGTTATTTGGATATCATTGATAGCTTGGTATTAGAGGGTCTTCACATGTCCCTATATGTTTTAGATATTTGATGTAGATGCTCTTGTCATAACATGCCAATAGAGACTTGCCTAGAGTAACTGCTTTGTCTAGATTAAAAATCTCTTGTATAGTACATAGATGTTGTCATGATCCTCATTGGTAACAGAGTCGCCCTTATCCAAATGTTTACATTTTGATAGGGTACCATCATATCCCTTATGATAAAGTGTTGCTACCACAATGTGGTAAATTTGGGAGTTGGGGTGTTTAGATTTGAGGGGTGATTTTAGATTTTGATGGGGAATTTTGGATTGGAATTGGGTGATTAAGGTTTGTAAGATTTTGGTGGATCTATTAGTGATTTAGATTAGATTGGAGGATTCTTGACTCACCATATTTGGGATGGTGGATTATGGATTATGGCCTTTGGATTATCATGGTGATTAGGACCAACATTAATATACAATTTGGGAGGTGGTGGACACCTATTGTATGCAACAGTCTTATACATCTTATGTCTTGGGAGTGATAATAATCTTGAAGGTGGTGGACACCTATTATATGCAATGTGCATCTTTTAATGTGGCTCCACATTTTGAGTGATTACTAGATTTGGATATTTTACATCACTTGATTTGATTGATCCATTTTTCTTTGGGACCCATATTGCTTTTATATTTCCTCCTTAATTTTTGGATTCATTCAACTTTGATGTTTGATTTGGATCTATTTCTTTGTATGCTTTACAATTTTATTGGTCCCAATTTATAGGTTTAGGATGTGCAAGATAAAGCTTGATGGTAGGTATAGTGGAGGTGGATTATATAGGAGTGTACAAAGATCTTCTAGATTGAATGCCTATACTAGTTTGAGCCACAAGATTCAAGCAGAAGCATTCTCTTTGTTGCAAGTTATATTTAAAAACATAGAAAGAAAAAGAATAACAAAAATAATAATGAACATGAAATGGATCCAATAGCATGAATTGATATTACCTCACAAAATGGAGATGTACATATATAGGGGAAAGGAAGTGCAACTGCCATCTAGAATAGTGGTGGAGGAGCCTATAAATAGGCATGTAACTCCCACCAACTAACACTAGCGGAAAGAAAACTCCACAAGACTAGCATGCTAACTCCGTGAGACTAGATAGCTAACTCCACATGACTAGAACACCTAAGCAAGCTTAACTCCAAATGTAGGAGTAATCCTTGCATAATCCATGCATAGGAATAATCTATACTAAACAATAAAGATAAATAATATCCTACACTAACACACCCCTTAAGCATAGCTTAGGTTGGTACAAAGAAACTGGGACACCGCAACTAGGCCTAGTGAGGTACCTAGGTACAAGGCTATCTCTCATAAAGTGGAGAAAAGGAGAAAACCTAGTGGGAAAAACCTCCCCCAAAAGAGAGAAAAGAAAGTGAAGAGGGATAGAAGGTCCACCCAAAGACGATGTTGTTGTTGAACTAGATTGTACCCCAAGAAGTGCTCATAAATGAATGAAGTTGCTCTTAGTAAAAGGATTGTTTAAGATATCGACAACCTACTTTGAAGACTAGCAAAATGTCAAGTCAATGATTTGCTCATGAATAAGCTCTCAAATAAAATGTATGTGATTCTCTATATGTTTGGTTGATTGATGTTCAACCAAATTCTTGCATATCTGAATGGTGCTCTAGTTGTCACAATAGATGATTGTGGGCTACCTAAATGGAATACCAAACTTTGTGAGAATTCCTTGAAGTCAAATAGCCTCAATAGCTATGTTGATAGCTCCCCTATACTCTACCTCTATGGATGATAAATCAATAGCAATTTTCTTTTTTCTAGACCAAGTGATAGGACCAAAACCTAGTGAGAAACTGTAACAAGTGGACTTGCAGTTCTGAGTATCACTAGCCCAATCTAAATTTGTGTATCTAACCCAGTCAATTATTGTGCCAACTCTATAATGAATCTTGAATTTGGGAGTGCCCTAAAGGTAGTGAAGGATCCTCTTATCTATTTTCTAGTGTATCTGATGAGGCTCCTGCATTAGTATCAAAACCATGCCTACAACATATGAAATATTAGGTCTGGTATGAGTTAGATAGATGAGACGGCCAACAAGTTGTTGATACAAAGTTACATTGAGAAATGGTGTAGTATAGTTAGCCTCAACCTTGACACTAGATAGAAAGGGAGTTGAAGATGGCTTACAATCAGTCATGTGAAACTAAGCAAGTATATCAAGAGTATGCTTGGGTTGTGCAAGAGTGATTCCTAAGTCAAATTGTAAAATCTCAATGCTAAGGAAGTAATGCAATAAACCCAAGTCTGTCATGTCAAATCTATCCTATAGAGCTGACTTCACTTCTGCAATATAAATGGCTTGATTGAGGATTTATTTATATATATTTTGATGATAGGATGGATGGATAAGATTTTATTAAAAATGGATGGCTAGGATTGAATGAGATAAATTAGGGCAAGGTTAAGAGTTTCTAGGGAATTCTATAAGGATGGATGGTTTAGATTAGAGATAAATGGATGGATAGGATTGAGTGAGAGGAATTAGGGAAAGGACGGAGGCTTCTAGGGCTTATCATTATGTGAATGGATAGGATTAAAATATGTAGTATACAAATGAGCGGTGGAGATGTAAAGTTGGTTTGACTTTTGTGGGAATGTCTAGTTTCAATGCGTCTAGATAACTCTTAACTAATAATGTGACTTTTTTGAATTTTGAATTTATTTATTTGTGAATAATGGATAAGATTGGAATTTAATTATGACAAATAGGGGATAAAAATGGGATATAGGGTTTTTAGATTAATTAATCAAATAATAAAATTATTTAATTAATTAATGGAGAGGAATGTGGGAAAATTAAATTAATTAAATAAATATAATTTATTTGATTAATTTGATGAAAAGGGGAAAGTGGATACTAAAGGGACAATCCTTATTAACTAAATAAATATGATTGATTTAATTAATTAGTATTACAATGAATGTGTTTAGGATGGAATTAGGATAGTGTAGAAAGGTGTTGAAAATGATGTTAGGGGTGTGGTCAATTTCAGGTGTCTATAGGACATAACACAACATGAGATGTATGTTACATTTTGCAATGTCAATCCTCATATTAAGGTTGGGTAAAAATTGTTTGAAATGTTAAAGTCATTGTACATGAATTCAAAAAAAGTATTTGAAGGGAGCACTTTGAGAAGAATGAGGGTTTCTCTAAATCCCTCCATGTTCTTACTGGGAGCATAGGCCTCGTTTCTTCCCTAGTTACATTAATTTACCGTTGCTTTCTGCTAGTCTATTTGTCTATTGTCCTAAGTTTATATGTGCATAGGGTTAAAAGTGTCAAAGTTTTGTGTGTTTTTAAATTTAATTCTTATTTTAGTGTGGGGAGTTCCCACCTTTGGGTGGATGTAGACTGACATCCGTAGAGTTAATGTGGGTGACTCCCTAGGAGGTGGAGTGGCACTTCCATTCAGGGTAGTTATGGCTCGGTCGATGACATTAAGGGAGGGAGACAGAGAAGTTAATGTAGGAGTTAGAAATACTTTCAAGGAAGCCATAATAGATGATGATGCCTCAACTTCACTAGAAATGGTGCTTTTGAGGTGTTCGAAGGAGACACAGAGTTTAGAGAGAATGATGAACTCCTCAAACAAGGAAGAGGCGAAGAGGGAAGAAAAGTGTTACATCCCCAACTTTTGATTAAGCTTAATCTTACATTTATGTGGTAAAAAGGATAAATTATCTTAGATTAATTATCTAATGTTTGTGGAAAATATCAAGTTGAATCATTGATTAAATGGATTATGATTAATGCTTAGACTAGACATGAAATTACATGTTGTTGAGATTGTTCGAAGGAGATGCAAAGTTCAGAGAGAACGATGAACTCCTCAAACAAGGAAGAGGAGAAGAGGGAAGAAAAGTGTTACATCCCCAACTTTTGATTAAGCTTAATCTTACATTTATGTGGTAAAAAGGATAAATAATCTTAGATTAATTATCTGATGTTTGTGGAAAATATTAAATTGAATCATTGATTAAATGGATTATGATTAATGCTTAGACTAGACATGAAATTACATGTTGTTGAGATTATCTTATCATAACGTTATATGATTTAATGATGATACACTGATCATGGTTTTGTTTCAAGTATGTGCTAATCGGTGTTGCCATTGATGTCAACATGGTTTTGTGTCATTGGTGTCAATTGTGTCTTCTGATGAAGTTATTGTTGTTTGTCTAAACTGGCTTGCTAAAGATAATTTGGTTGCTCTGTAGAAGTGTTGAAGTTGTTAAGGATATGTTTTTGATACTAATTGTTGAATGCATAAGACAACTGAGAGGTAGGGGGTGAATCAATTGTATAAAAAATTTGAAATCCTCATAGACTTAATCACATTCACATCAGTTCACCTAAACTTGTAATTTGTTATGAAGAATAAAAATGAAATGTAGATAACATAAACTTAAACACATCAACACCATACACAAGAGAACACCAAATTTTTATGTGGCAAACCTATTGATGATTGTTTTTACACATTCATAACAAAAGTTAAAATTCACAAAATGAACCTAACTGTCTTGAAAGTTATGAAGAGATCAATGAAAATTACTTAATTCCAAGTTTCTGTGTGGTCAGGTCTTAACCTTGTGGATAATTCAGTAGGTTAATGTGAAGCTATAATATGAAAGGGGCCTTACTTGATTTAAGGTGTTTTATTATTTACTGGACTCTAATTATGCAAACTATCACAAATATCAACATGTTCTTCATTCTTTTGCATAAATTTTCTAGTGTATCACAAAGCTTTGTATGATTTATATTATCACAAGCTTTTCTTTTCAAATATTATGAAAATTGTCAAACATCAACTCAGTTGTTCATGTTTCTTTCAAATATTAGACAATCACCTTTAAATTTATGCATTTAAGCTAAGTATTTCAAATGGTTTGGGAAAAGTTAGAGAAATCTAAATTAAACTTCAGTCTGCTACAGGATATTCTCTGTTATTCATGTTGTAAGTAGTACAACAAGTTTGATTAAATCCATAGACTAAACCTTTAAATGTAAGCCCTAAGTATTTTCATGAACACATATTCAAGATTGCAAGCTTTAAGAGATATTATTTCAAATATAAAGAAGAGCCAGAAGACACTCTAAATATAGACACAGAATTCCATGTTCATTTGTATTCAAAACACACAGTCATATATGATTTACAATGTATGAATGAATCTTAGCTTCATTAATCAACTTACAGAAAAAACTTACAACGCTTTACAGATATAGTAAGGAAGCTAGATATTCCACGCATTCCTTATTGCAAACACAGGTGACCTCCTTCTATTCTAAAATAAAAGGTCCCTCTATTCAAAATGCTAAGATAAATTACAACTTCTAGCTTTGTTCTAAAAATCCCTATGTGTCCCTGTGTGAATCAGTACAGAGTAAAGGGGCTCAATATATAGATCTAACTATCCTCAATACGGTTCCAAAACCCTAGTTAATCAACAGTCCATATCTCAAGTGCAACATCAACAGTGGAAAACAAATCTCACCAAAAATCTCTGAGCAGCATACTCATCTTGAGCATAAAGATGCCCTTTGGAAACCATAACAACCCCAAAATATCTTATGTTGCTCCTTTAATAATGTTTCCTTCCACCTGCATTTTTCTTCTCATTGAAAGCCTTTACTCCTCTGGCTTCCTTTGTGATCCGATCTGCCCTTTGTGATGTCATTGCTATTAAAGCTCCACCTTCCATATATCTGCAAACCTGCCAGTAGACACAAAAATAGATTAAAAAATATTCACGTTGCTTTTGCCAATTTATACCTTGTTAGAATGTTAGATGGGCACTAACTACAGTAAATAATGCGCCCAAGTTCAGCCTTCAACTGCAATGTTAGAGCTTTTAAACCTCTTTTTTACAGCCAGTCTAATTATCCATACACCTTATGGTATGTTTTGTTTGTATTTCTTCTACTTTGTATCGCATTCTATATGTCTTAGTATCAGCGTAACTCTCTTCAATCAGGTAGATCCAATGATTTCACTCCGATCACATATATCTAGCTAATGTAACTTTATCGTTTTGCATTTCCTTCACCATTGGCATAACTCTCTTCAGTCAGGGTGATCCACAAACTTCCCACCAATCACATATGTCTCACCGATACAATTCTTACCACCATGTATATCTTTCACTATCGGCGTAACTCTCGCAGTTGGGGTGACCCAAAAATTTCACTCCGATCACCCTACTCACGCCGATGCAACTCCTTATCAGTTTACATATCTTTTATCATCAGCATAACCCATATGGTCGGTATGATATAAAAAACTTCCGCCGATGATAAATATATGTCCGATGCAACCAACACTTGTATCGATCCCTTAGATACAAAACCCAAGATACATACAAATATTTGCATGTATCACCTTTCAGACTTCAACTCTTATAAAACACAGGTCACTCACTTTCGGTTCCGTAACCTACATAAAGTACAATGCATCTTTTAATATATATTAAGTCAGGATACATCGCCTTAACCAAATTTTAAACTTTCTTCAGTTCCACCTTGCATGTATACTAAAATGTATTTAACCGAAACATACATATGCAAAGTGTGAAACATACAACAATTACATCTCACTTCATAATCCCTTCGGTTCTGCACTATGCATATGTCTTTGTATATCGAACTTGTATGTTTCTAAAAAAATACATACAATACACGAAACATACAACAATTAAACCAACTTTAATACCTTTTTCGAATCCACGACATGTATATTATCCCTTGCATATTTACCTTGTATGTTTCCCTTTCACTTGAACATACAAACATTTTATACATTCAACAGAATCAACCTATTATGCATTTAAACTTTGAACTATTTCAGGCCCGACTTGTATGTAAGAATAAAGTGTTTATGAAAAGCATACAAGTATAAAAGTATACCAAAACCTGATGACTCCCACATGCAACTTGTACAATGGGCCGATATACAAGCAACCTTGCATATGAGCGACTTTGCATATACAAACAACTTTGTATATGAGACCTGATATACAAAGGACTTTGTATGCAAGCGACCTTGTATACAAAGGACCTTGTATATGCAACCCGATATACAAAGAACTTTGTATATGCAACATACAAACCCTCCTATTGTACATTTTACCAAAACACTCATAACTTGCAAAATATTGTGAATTTTAACATGGTTCAAAAAGCAACCCTCACTCATTTTTGACAAGGAATTCACCCATATTCATCTCTGGTACTTAATGCTTATTTTTCTTTATTTTCAACAAGGTTTGTAACTCTAACTCTCTTTTCCCTTTTACCACCAAACAGACCCACACACAAAAGCAAAAGTAAATCCACAGCAGGGGTCCTCATTTTGCTAAGGATTAAAATGGGGCATGTTGTGAGCATCACAACAACTAGCAACCAAACAAAACAATCAAATTAAAACCATTAAAGAAAACTGAATGAAATAAATTCATAACTTCTAACTATCTTTTCTACAAATCACTATTGAACTTGAGACCTAATGTATTCAATAAGGTGCATGAATCTTCCTTTCAGTTTAAGTGGGTGCACGTGATTAATAATCTTCATCTTGAAAATCAGTTGAACAAAGCAGTGACTGATATTAGACTACATAGTTGATGTCATTCCCTCATAGCCAACTAGATAGAACCTTGCTGCCAGCAGGCGTCCATAGGCCCGACAAGGTTATCATTACAATTCTCCTAAGCAGAGCCCCACTGCCAGCAAGCGTCTATAGCCCCGGTAGAGTTACTTGGATGACTTAATCTAGATTTTAAGTAAAATCCATTTTATTTATTTTTATATTTTTGTATTTGATAGAGATTTCATAAGATATTATAGTTGGAACTTCATGCTGCAAGGAATGATCACTTGCTGAAATTAAGCTGAGAATTGTAATGGTAGCAAGGGTGACCTCTGATTTTTCACCTAATATCTACACTGGTAGGTTCAACCAATCCAAGGATTTTAGGTGTGTTATTGTGAGAAACATCCCTTGAATACTCAACCCATAGTTATTGAATACAAAATTTCACATGTCAACTAACTTTCTACATTCATGACAGTCACAACAAGTTATGCATAAATTTCAAATAATTAACCTGAATGTTCTAAATTTTCTATTGTTTTCAGTGGTTGTCAGTCTGCTCCTGCATACTCTAAATCAAAATAAAGACCCCAGCACACAAGAAAACAACAAAGCAAATAAAAAAAATGGACTGTACAAATAACTAACTATGAAAGGAAACAACACAAAACAAGACAAGAAAACAATGAAAAGAAATAGAACAACTATTCTACCAAACTATACACAAGCCTCTACAAGGCAAAAAAAACTGACGAAAAGACCCAAAGACACCTGTATTTGCATACTTCCTTAGATTGTGCAGGAGCATCAGGGCACTAGTTATGGTTCTTAACTTAGCAAATTCATCTTTGTATTCTGAAAAATACTCATTTATTCTACCCTCACTGTATTTAACAGAATAATCTCTAATTATCAGCAATTGAGGCAGCCCATCACGTTCATGATTAATCCATATGCATGTCTTATCTCTTGAATTTCGATAATCAAAATAGTATTCAACATTATTCACTATGGAAGTGAAAAATACAACCTGGTGTATCTCCGGTTTGGTTGGACATGCTTGTTCATTGAGAGCTAGTCCTCTATTGAACTTTGCACTTTCATTGCTTAGCTCAATGTCTGGTCTTACTTCGAATAGAAGGATGTATGACTCTTGATGGATTATTTCTTCATCTTTATCCACATCTATCTCTTCATTCTGGATGTTCAGTTTATCCTCAAGTTCAGGAAACGTCTCAATGTTCTCTTCAATTCTCTGCACATCAGCATCTAAATGAGTACCATCATAATCTGGCATATCTAAATTTATCATTTCTAGATTATTTGGTTGTGAATGTGAAACAACGTTTAATTCATGAAGATACTTCCCTGTTTCACTTTCAAAATAATGGTGGAGTGATGCTTGATTATGTACAGCAATAGCATAATCCTCTGTATCTTCCATTTTCAAGAATTGTTCCTCGAATGATTTAGTTCTACCATCCAGTGGAATGTTTGGTTCCATTGACTTGCAACAACCTTGAATTTGATCATTCAACTTAAACAAGTTAGATAGTAAATCAGCATTTATTTTCTTTTCTACAACTCCCTGTGTTACTATCACAAGAACTTCTTCAGTAGCAATGCATTTAAATGCTTCCACCTGTCTACATTTATTTTTACCATAAAATGACTCAAGGAAGGATGTTTCACTATCCTTATCAAAAGTATTAGGATCATAATCAAAGACTTTATCCTGACAAGTGCTTTCTGCTCTACAAATTTTGAAAGATTTATACCTACAATCCCCTTTACCCGTATTAGGAAGTAGAGAACTTCTATCAATCTCACCATAAAATGACTTAAGGAAAGATGTTTTACTATCCCTTCCTTCTAGAACTGATTTAGCTATTGTATTTTCTAACCAACTAATAATTTCTAGTGCTATATCTGCTTGTTTCTCTAGAATTTCTTCATTTTTCTACCAGACTTCAGCCTTGAACATATCTGAGAAAAGAATTAGTCATTTCAAATATAAATCTATCCTGGTGAGGAATGTTAAACAATTAATTTTACTATGTTCCACAGACTTGTGTATCCTGCAACAACTAGATAAACCAAAGTTAGATAAACTTTGAGGATAAAGCTGCTCATTCAAAGTTTCCTGAATGACAGGGATATTAACCTGGCAATTATCCTCATATGAGTCCATTGAAAATGGCACTCTGCTTTAAACTTTTTTAGATTTTGAAATTTTATGAGATCTAACATATCTCATAATAAAACGTTTAAACCCAGAAAATTAGAATAGTCCTTGAAGTTTGAGCAGTACCTTTGCATTAAGGAAAAAAAAATCCAAATTCAGAAGACATTTGCAAACAAAACACTCAAATTTCCTAGAACTAAAATTATCCTTTCTGGCAAGCCTACACAAATTCCACCTTAAATCCCATCGGGCCCTCCTTCTAGTATCAAAAACTATTGATGATTGTTTTTACATATTCATAACAAAAGTTAAAATTCACAAAATGAATCTAACTATCTTGAAAGATATGAAGAAATCAATGAAGATTACTTAATCCCAAGTTTCTGTATGGTCAGGTCTTGACCTTGTGGATAATTCAGTAGGTTAATGTGAAGCTGTAATATGCAACGGGCCTTACTTGATTTAATGTGTTTTATGATTTACTGGACTCTAATTATGCAAACTATCACAAATATCAACATGTTCTTCATTCTTTTGTATAAATTTGCTATTGTACCACAAAGCTTTGTATGATTTATATTAACACAAGATTTTCTTTTCAAATATTATGAAAAATGTCAAACATCAACTTAGTTGTTCATGTTTCTTTCAAATATCAGACAATCTCCATTAAATTTCTACGTTTAAGCTAAGTATTTCAAATGGTTTGGGAAAAGTTAGAGAAATCTAAATTAAACTTCATTCTGCTACAGGGCCTAAATGCTCTGTTATTCATGTTGTAAGCAGTACAACAAGTTTCATTAAATCCACAGACTAAACCTTTAAATGTAAGCCTGAGTATTTTCACGAACACACATTCAAGATTGCAAGCTTTACGAGATATTATTTCAAATGTAAAGAAGAGCCAGAAGACACTCTGAATATAGATGCAGAATTCCAGGTTCATTTGTATTCAAAACACACAGTCATATATGATTTACAATGTATGAATGACTCTTAGCTTCATTAATCAACTTACAGAAAAAACTTACAACGCTTTACAGATACAGTAAGGAAGCTAGATGTTCCACACATTCCTTATTACAGACACAACCAACCTCCTTCTATTGTAAACTAAAAGTTCCCTCTATTCAAAATGCTAAGATAAATTACAACTTCTAGCTCTATTCTAAAAATCCCTGTGTGTCCCTGTGTGAATCAATACAGAGTAAAGGGGCTCAATATACAGTTCTGACTATCCCCAATACGGTTCCAAAACCCTAGTCAATCAACAGTCCATATCTCAAGTGTAGCATCAATGGTGGAAAACAAATCTCACCAAAAATCTCTTAGTAGCATACTCATACTGAGCGTAAAGATAGCCTTTGCAAACCCTAACAACCCCAAAATATCTTCTGTTGCTCCTTTAATAATGTTTCCTTCCACCTGCATTTTTCCTCTCATTGAAAGCCTTTACTCCTCTTGCTTCCTTTGTGATCCAATCTGCCCTTTGTGATGTCATTTCCATTAAAGCTCCACCTTCCATATATTTGCAAACCTGCCAATAGACACAAAAATGGATTAAATAATATTCGCGTTGCTTTCGCCAATTTATACCTTGTCAGAATGTTAGATGGGCACTAACTACAGTAATTAATGTGCCCAAGTTCATCTTTCCACTGCAATGTTGGTGCTTTTAAACATCTTTTTTACAGCCAATCTAATTCTGTATACACCTTTTGGTATGTTTTATTTGTATTTCTTCTTCTTTGTATCACGTTCTGAATGTCTCACTATCGGTGTAACTCTCTTCAGTAGGGTTAATGCAGTGATTTCACTCTGATCGCACATATCTGGCTGATGTAACTTTATCATTTTACATTTCCTTCACCATCGGTGTAACTCTCTTTGGTCAGGGTGATCCACAAACTTCCTGCCGATTGCATATGTCTGACCGATACAATTCTTACTGGCATGTATATCTTTCACTATCGGCGTAACTCTTACAATTAGGGTGACCCAAAAATTCCACTCCGATCACCCTACTCAAGCCGATGCAACTCCTTATCGGTTTGCATATCTTTTGTCATCAGCGTAACCCATATGGTCAGTATGGTCTAAAAACCTTCCACCGACACTTGTATCGATCCCTTAGATACAAAACTCAAGATACATACAAATATTTGCATGTATCACCTTTCAAACTTCAACTCTTATAAAACATAGCTCACTCACTTTTGGTTCTGCAACCTGCATAAAGTGCAATGCATCTTTTAATATACATTAAGTCAAGATACATCGCATTAACCAAATTTTAAACTTTCTTCAGTTCCACCTTGCATGTATACTAAAATGTATTTAACCGAAACATACATATGCAAAGTGTGAAACATACAACAATTACATCTCACTTCATAATCCCTTCGGTTCCGTGCTATCCATATGTCTTTGTATATAGAACTTGTATGTTTCTAAAAAAATACATACAATGCGCGAAACATAAAACATTTAAACCAAATTTAATACCTTTTTTGAATCCATGGCATGTATATCATGCCTTGCATATTTACCTTGTATGTTTCCCTTTCACTCGAACATACAAACATTTTATACATCCAATGGAATCAACCTATTATGCATTTAAACTTTGAATTGTTTCGGGCCCGACTTGTATGTAAGAATAAAGTGTTTACGAAAAGCATACAAGTATAAAAGTATACCAAAACCCAATGACTCCCACATGCGACTTGTACAACTGCCCGATATACAAGTAGCCTTGCATATGAGCGACTTTGCATATACAAACAACTTTGTATATGAGACTTGATATACAAAGGACTTTGTATGCAAGTGACCTTGTATACAAAGGACCTTGTATATGCAACCCAATATACAAAGAACTTTGTATATGCAACATACAAACCCTCCCATTGTACATTTTACCAGAACACTCATAACTTGCAAAATATTGTGAATTTTAACATGGTTCAAAAAGCAACCCTCACTCATTTTTGACAAGGAATTCACCCATATTCATCTTTGGTACTTAATGCTTATTTTTCTTTATTTTCAACAAGGTTTGTAACTCTAACTCTCTTTTCCCTTTTACCACCAAACAGACCCACACACAAAAGCACCACAACAGGGGTCCTCATTTTGTTGAGTAAAATGGGGTGTGTTGTGAGCATCACAACAAAACCCTAAAAGGGAGAAACCACGGTGAGGATTAGCTCATAATATAGAGTAGTAGCAACACTAAATTATAAGAGGCTCACTGCCCATAAAATATAATTCTTACTGCCAAGGACTCATTGTCCAGAAGAAAATGATTGGAGGCTACCTCTCAGGGGAGCAGGTAGTGGCATTATTGATTCTTACAGTCAGGGTGTGTAAAAGTTGGAATAGGTTGGTGTGTACTCCTAAGGGGGAGTATTTAGAGTAGCTGAGAATAGTACAAGTATGTGCAGTATCATAATTAGGAGAGAGAGTTGGAAAAAGTGTATTACCCTTTGCCATTGATGTCAAAGGGGGAGAGAGTTCATGTGGAAAACACAGGGAGAGAAATAGATTTAGATGTATAAAAGAAAGGAGGAGAGTGCAATTGGTGTAGAGATGTGTCATGATGGTTTTTCACATCATATGTTGCCATCAATGACAAAGGGGGAGATTGTTGCAAGTATGTGCTAATCGGTGTTGTCATTAACGTCAACATGCTTTTGTTGTCATTGGTGTCAACTGTGTCTTTTGATGAAGTTATTGTTGTTCATCTAAGTTGGATTTCTAATGATGACTTGGTTTCTATGTAGAAGTGTTGAATATTATAAGGATATGTTTTTGATATTGAGTTTTCAAGTGCTTTTGATAATATTTGATTAATATTGGAAACAGTGTGTTGAAGGAGCTTTCTTGCTTACAAAATACTACTTGAGTTTTTTCCCTGCATTTCTTTTATGTTGGAGATCTAAGTGTGTGGTTTGGATATGTTGTCAAGAAGTGTGTGAAGTTATTAAATCTAGAATTTGGTGCTCTGGATTGTTGTGCAATGAAAGGTATGTTCACAAATCCAAGAATAGTATTTGACAGTGTTTCTAAGTTGGGCACAGGCATCTGAGAGAAAGTATTTTGCTCCACATTTCTCTGTAGAATGGTTTCAGGTTCTATGGTTCTAGACATGTGTTCATAAGGTCCTTATCTATCTTCATTCTAGAGGGTTTGTGATTTAGTGCTCCAAAAAGAAAGTGCTTGTGTAGCAAAGTTCGACAGTGTTGGTTGTAAGTACTCTGTGAACTGTCTTCAAGTGAAATGTGTTGTGGTTAAATTTGTTGATTCTTAGGTAACTTCAAGTTGTTCATGGATGTTTCCAAAATGTGTTAAAGCTCTATGCATGGTTTTCAAGTTATGGTTGTGATCGTGGAATCATATGATGAAGAATTTCTTATGTGTACACTGTTTGGTCGACCTTGAATGTTTACGCTAATTGGTGAGTTGATTTGATGATTATGTAAGTGTTTTGTAGCATGCTAAGATGGATTTAGGTCCGAGCTAAGGTGTAAAGTGGTTTTCCTACATTCCTTTGTGTCACAGAATGTTTAGGTCCAAACCTAATTCAAATATTGTGTGCTTGCCGACCTTGTAGAATGTTGCAAGGATTGAAGAATGTGTTTCCAACCTTGAAGATTGATCCCAAGGTTGATGGTAGTATAAATAAGTGTCAGGAGTTCATGTCTATGTGTAGGTGTGAGAAGGATATGATGAATATGGTGAAAAGTTGATCAAGGAAGTAAGAACTTTCATGTGCTAGGCAACTTGATGTAGTGAGCAGAAGGTGCCTACTATCTTTTGGTATAGATGTGAAGGTGATGTTTGTTGTGCTTCATTGGAACTGAACCAATGCATGTGTCAAATGCAATTATATTAGTTAATCCTTGGCAGTGAGCCTTTTCTTCTTTCTTCTTCTTCTAGACAGTGAGTCCTTGGCAGTGAGCCTTATATTTTGTGGGCAATGAGCCTTGAGTAGTGAACCCTTTGGTAGTGAGCATCTTGTAATTCGATGTTGCTACTACTCTATATTATGAGCTAATCCTCACCATGGTTTTTCCCTTTTAGGGTTTTCCACGTAAAAATCTAGTGTTCTCTTGTGTATGGTGTTGATGTGTTTAAGTTTTTGTTATATGCATTTCATGTTTATTCTTCATAATACATTAAGGGTTTAAGTGAACTAATGTGAATGTAATTAAGTCTATGAGGGTTTGCAATTTTTGATACAACTAATTCACCCCCCTCTTAGTTGTCTTGTGCATTAAATAGGTTATATGGTTGTGAGTGAAACCAAGAAAAGAGACTTCCAATTCTAAGAAGGGAAGGAGAGTATCACTTGGGAGAAGGAAATAGATGTTGTGGAAAAGGTTAGGTTGCCATCTAAGTATCGAAGTTGATCTTTCATGAACTCATGCAAGATAGGGTGAGTATAATCCATCTTTTCGTGTTAATTTAATTTCAATTCAACTATTCTCGACAAGTCAATTTAAGATCTCTCGATGTCACCTATGTTAATTTGACTAAATAATGTTCTCAGAATATTCATATACTTGTTAGTAACCTTTGTTTGGTGTCAGAGATTCCCTTTGTTTATTTATTTATTTCTATATTAAGTTTTGTGAATATCATTTAATTATTTTAGCTATAGTCTAAGATAGCAAAGCAAGGGAGTAAGTCTTGATCTCATATTCTCATATTGATGCTATCACCCTAATGTTGGTAATGTAATTTTGGTGATAACTTAGATTATTTTAGTGACCTCATAATAACATATAGAAGTATATGACATTAAGTGGGATATAGTCATTTATCCACCTATAGTGGAGTCGAGCACCTTTGGATCTTAAGTTATTACGTTCTTGTATGTAGCCATACCCACATTCCATGAAGAGTGGAGCTAGTGGGATATGTGTAACCATATCATGAGGATAACACCTCATGGGAAGCTCTCGGTGAGGGAGTTGGTAAGTAAGTGGAACATATATTCCCACTCAGTGGTACGAGAAAAGAAACTATTTTTCAACCTTGCTATCATATGTGATTCTTTTGGTGAAGAATAGTGATATATGTTTTTATGTTTTTAGGAGGAGAACAAGCAAAAACAAAAGCCACAGTTAAGCAAGAGAGGTATGCAAAGAAGAATCTAAATGGAGAATAGTTTGTAAATGTTGAGGAAACTCTACAATAGGCTCAAGTTCTTAGGTAGTGCAAATTCAACAGGTACCTTTGGTAAACTATTGTTATATGATGTATAGCCACAATGAAAGTTTAATCAGATTCTTGATATTGAATTAAATGTATTCTTTGATATGTTCAACTGTGTAATTATAAATGTTAGAAAAGAGTTAATTGACAACCCTGTTGAGGCCTTTGAGGCCAAACATTTGAGAACATTGGTATAATAGTTCATGTCTTTCCCATTGAATCTGATAAGATTGAGGGTGTTAGATTACTATTGTAAAAGTATACTAATGAGTTTCTGGTCATAATATCAGCCGACTCCTTACTTCTTTGTTTATAGACTATTAAGTCTTCATATTAAAATGTTATCAAAAGATAGTTGTCACCCATGACTATTGGGTAAGTACAGATTTATATCATGTTTATAAAATTGGCTGAGAGCCATGTACTCATGAAGAATAGTGCTACAAGCTGAGAGCCATGTATTCATGAAGAATACTACTACAGACTGAATAGTTTTGTTTTGTCAAACATTATGGTTAGATAGATAACATCTATATACAAGCCAAGAATTAATGTGTTGCAACAGGTCTGTAAGCTTATGAGGACAAGTTAATTGTGGTTTGAGGCACATGAAGTGGACTTGTGATAAAAGAGATTTGTTTCTAGAAAAGCCATCATCTTACCTTCAGGTTATTATTTATTTAAAAATGATCAGCTCTGTATTATTTATGAATGAAAAGCAAGTTCGATAATGGGTATCATTATATTATTGCACTAAGTGTATGTCAAGCCTTGAACATCAGGAAAGAAAAATCTTGAGTGTCTTTTATTTTTCTAGGAAAGGAAATATGTGAATGTATTTGATAACTCAAATATTATAGACTATTATGAATAACTTCCTTATTACAATGGAAATACTTGGGGAATGAAGTATAAGGAATTAAAAACCCTTTTGAATCTTGTAGACTAAGGGTCTATTTAATATTTTCAACTTATTAATGATATCGACTATAATGGTATGTGTTATAATCGATGTGGATTTGATGAAAACCTTGGAATAAGGTAACCATAGAGTCTTAGACTGGGAATGGTCTTAAGAATTGAAACCACGAACATTTAAACCTTTAAAAATAAAGAACAAGAATAAAGTGATGTGGAGTCACAGGTTCCGTATTACATATGCACAAAGAAAATTATTGGAATGCACTCCTGAAATCAGAGCCAAAATTCCAAGATAGATGGACTAATGGTGACTTAAACCAATCTATACCATGACTAGAGCAGGTCAAACCATAAAAACTGTAGGATGAGATAGCTTCTAAGTCAAGTCAGAGGTGTGTGAACATTTGACTAGGTTCATTGTGAAATGTCTATGCATATAAATCTTTGGCTAAAGTAATACATCTGTCTCTACATGCATTAGTCTATTCATTGTGATCTAGATGGCATAACCATCCATTAGTTTCATACATAGTTAGAATGGATCTATAGTTGTATGACTGTGATGAGCTATGAAGGGCACTATTGAATACAAGGAATATTGAGAGAGGGGTGAATCAGTATTCCACAAAACCACTTCTTTACATGTCTATCAATCCAATTACCAATTTCAATAACATGAAAGCAGAATAAACATAAGAACAACAACCATAAAGACATAACACATAGACACTAGGATTTTTATGTGGAAAACCCAAAAAGGGAAAAACCAAGGTGAGTGTTAGCTCACAATATATTATGTTAACAATACCAAATTACATGAAAGCTCACTGCCCAAGGACTCATTGTCCAAAGAAGTGCTCACTGCTAGAAGAAAACTACTACAAGTGCATCTACTAAATACTGAGGTGCAGTTCCATTTATAGCTCAGTATACAGACTCAAATGTCTTCACAATGTCTGCTCTGCTTTTTTTGCTCTACTTCACATATACTCTTCTCTTTTGCCCTTGCTATCCTTTTCTAATCACAAAACTACCTTAGATCACACACACATTGAATTCGCACTACTTTCACACACTTTTCTCCTTCCAAAGCTAAAATCAATCAAGTATATATATCTGCATCAAGAATTTCCTCAAACTAGGTTGACATGCAAAAGATAAAGCTTGTATATTCAAGTTATACCTTGTTGGCCTATTATTGTGCCCAAAAAATAATGCGGACCCAATCAATAATGCAAGACTTTTCATATGAGTATAAAATTATTATATAAATAATTAGATTAATGATTCCAATCATATACCTTTACTGCATATCAATCTATCATGAATGTTGGCTTAACCCTTAAGTGCACACGCAACTAGCTTGACTGTCATACCATAACTTTCAATGCAAACAATATGAGACTTTGAAATTTATAACCAACATTCATTATGGACCTCTTATCATACCTTAAGAACTGTAGAGCGTAATACTCTTTGATAGTGAAATACGGATCTTAGAACTATTGTTCTGTCACAAAGAAATACTGTCAACCTGAAAGTTGATACTGGAGAACTTGTAGAATGTGAACCAATGAACTTCAAGCTCTACAAATCTATATTTAGATGCTAATGATGTGTATCTTCAATGCCTCAAAACTACAAATCAAAATGTTCATCAGCAGAGGAATGCGTACCAAATTAATTAGGCACTCTACACTACTTTTGGCTTAACTCTGTTCACCTAGACTTAGACAATTCACCATATGACTTCCAGAGGAAATCAAGACTTGAAAATTGAATCATGATATCACCAGATAGCTGTGAGTAACATACTAGAACTGCATGACAAGATCTTCAATTGTAGAGGAGTACCAACTGAATTACTATCACTATCTTAGTATAATGTCAGTACTTAGTCAATTTTAGCTAAGTTAGCCTTTCCAGACCAAAAGGCTATGCACAACTTTGTCACAGGAGTTGTCTCCAAACATGTCAGGTTGTTTCCTTCAATGACATCATCACATCAGCAATGTCTCTTGACTATGTTGCCAACAAGCACAACACTAGATACTCAAATGGCAAACCAATTGGTTCCTTGTATGTATTCTCTTTGTGAGGGGTAGGAACACTTCTTGGAAGTAAGTAGAGTGGGGGACCATCGATCTGTGGTTAGAGGAAAAGCACTCAGGTGATGCTCTCCTTTCCAAGAAGATGACAAGCCAAGACTTATGAAGATAGATGTCAAAACTCCAGATGCAGTACATTCTTTTATATGACTTGATAGTCAAATTTTGTGTAAACTTATTATTTTTTCTACAAGTAAAACATTGTAATTAGTGAAAGGATTCACTAGTATGCTATTCTTGGAAAATGTTGCAATTTTAGTTTGAAAATTATCTTTAAAAGAAATTCATTTGATTATTGTCAATGATATTGGTTATATCTAAACATAATTGTGATTATGCTAATCATGACATTATACTTAATGGTAATTAAGTTGATTGGTTTTGGGTATTATGAGTTGACATGTTACATATGGTATCAGGGCTACTAGGTTCAATACATGGACCTATGAGCTCATTGCATAAAACTTTTCCTCCAACATTAATAGTTGCTAATTTTTGGATGTTCTTATGCTAGAATGGTAAGAATAAGAATGACACCTAGGAACAAGGTAATGGGAAATGGACGTTACCTTAAGACTATGAGGGAGCGAGCCTCAAGAATGAAAAGCCATGGTCAAACTGGTTGCTTGAGAGCTACATGGTTGACTAATGATGAAACATTCACTGATTCTATTAAATGCATCAAGTAGGAGAAGGAAAAAGTGGTTAGGGCTATTGCTCCTATCTCTAGAAATGAATCAGTGAAACCCTCTACACCTAAGGAACCAGCCTTGGAAAATGATCTTAAGGATCCTATTGTTACTAGGGAGGTTATGGATGAGTACCTGCAAGTACATCCACCTCCTAAGTCTAAATCTATGAACTTCAAGGATGAGGATAAACTTGGGAAGATATCCTAATCTAAAAGTGACTTACAGTTCCAAGATGTAAAAGAAAATTGTAACAATTGATGGATTATATGTAATCCATGGAAACTATAATGTAATATTGAATTTTGGCAAATCTTTTTTCCTTGTAAGATTGCATAAATGAGAATGGATTTAGATTTATGAATGGATTCAATAGTATAAAAATATAATTGAATAATTAATCTACAAACTTTAGGAGAAGTAGATTGTAACATGGTTCAGATAGGAACCAATATGGGAGATATCCAGGAAGAAGGACAACATTTAGGTCACTCTGATTCTAAACTAGACTAGATCCTTACTATGCTTCATGAGACAAGAGCAAGAATTGGAACTCTTGAGCAGGAGGTCTGGGGTCATCATGGACCTAGGTAGGAAGCCTATCACAGGGGTGATGATGAGGAACATCATGAGGTCACCACCCAAAGTGGATGTGGATAGAATAACTCTAAAGTAAGACATGATGAGGATAAAATAAGTCATTTGTCTCTAGAACTATCCATAGATATGAAAAAAGTTACACCTCCCAAGTTTGATGGGACTATAAGCGGGGATGCCGTGGAGGCATGGCTTATAGAAATGGAGAAATCATTTGAAATAAGAAACTGTTATGACATCACCAAAGTGGTATGGGGAGCATACCAATTGGCAGGTGAAGCATCCACCTAGTGGACAAATAAGAAAATGGAGTTAAAATTGAGCTCCACGAGTCTAACCTGGGAAAGCTTTGTGGAAATCTTTAGGCAAACATGGTTGCCTCAGTTATATTATGACCAAAAGCTTATAGATTTCCAAAATTTGAGACAAGTGATTCAACTATGAATGAGAACTAGGAAAAGTTCACTTGCGTCCTCAAATATGTTCCACAATATTAGTAGGATGAGAGGTTTCACATCTAGAAGTTCATCATGGGATTGAATACCTAGATTGGGGGTGAAGTTGATGAGATTGGGGGTGAAGTTGATGTGCATGGCCCCACTACAATGGACTAGGTTTATGAGAAATCTATTAAACAGAAACAAAAATTGAAATCTATGTTTGCATATAGGGAAAGGAACCACAAAAAGTCTAATTGGTCTAAATCCTCCCAATCTTTTAAGAAAAAGGGAAAAAAGTAGAACTTTACTATGAAAATTGATAAAGGGTACAAGAACAATCAAAATGAATCCAAGGGTGAAAAGAAAGGTAGTAATAACTCCAATAAAAATGGAGATAATTCTAGGAAGCCTTATGAAAGGTGAGGACCCGTGGGAGGGTGTTATTCATGTGGCAATGATCATTATGCCAACCAATGTCCTCATAACACATAGGGAACTCAGCCATAAGGAAATCCTTTACCCTTTCAATAGGCAACTTTTTAGCAACACATACATGCGGTCCTAGATAATAGGCAAGCTAAATATCAAATCACTCCTATTGAAACCATAGGTATTTTATCTAGTTTTCCAATTTCTATTTTGATAGATACTGGTACAACAAAATATTTCATTTCTCCTAAAATTTTCAATAAGATTTCAAGCAAAGCTGGTTACATGGCAAATACTTTCAGTTGAATATGCAAATCAAACTAGAGCTTAAGTAGAGTAATGCTTGTTTGAGGCTAAGGTTGAACTTTTGAGTTTCTCCATTCAATTGAATCTTTATGTAGTCCCATTAGGCTCATATGATGTCATCCTTGGGATAAATTTGTTATGGAGACATCGGGCTAAGGTGGAGTGTTTTACTAAAATGATAGAATATCTAGATGACCTTGGGAATAAGGTATTTCTGCAAGGTAACCCTATTGAGGTTAAACTAAGACAAACATCTACCCTACAAATGAAAAGAGCTCAAAGAAAAGGATGTTAGCCCTTTGTTGTTAAAATGGAAGAAATAAATAGTCATGAGGAAATTAATTTCCAAGATGATTTGATGTTTTATGAATATCAAAAACTCCAAGGAGTTGAGAAGAGGAAGTCCATAGATTAGGAAAGATCAGATATGGATAGATACCCTTTTCTTAGGTATTTTAAGGATGTATTTCCAAATGAGCTACCAGGATTAGCCCATAAAAGAGCTTTTGATTTCTCTATAGATATAATTCTAGGTTTGGAACCTATATATAAAGCTCCATAAAGAATGACCACAACTAAGTTAATGGAGATAAAGGCTCAATTGCAGGAATTGCTTGATAAAGGATTGATAAGACCTAGTGCATCACCCTAGGGAGCACCAGTAATTTTTGTGGAAAAGAAATATGGTTCATTGCATGGTTAAGTATATATTACCATATGATAAATAAAGCAACAATAAAGAACAAGTATCCATTGCCCCGCATTGATGATCTCTTTGATCAAATGCGAGGGGAAACTATGTTTTCTAAGATTGATCTTTGATCCAGGTACCATCAATTATGGTTAAAAGATGAGGATATTCACAAAACAACCTTGAGAACAAGGTATGGGCATTATGAATTCACTGTCCTGCCCTTTGGATTAACAAACATACCCTCAACATTTATGAACTTAATGAATAGTGTGTTTAGAGACTACTTGGACAATTTTGTCCTTGTTTTTCTTGATGATATCCTAATTTACTCCAAGAATGAGGAGGAACACCTTTAGCATTTAAGGATTGTTCTTAAGAGGTTAAGAGAGCATAAATTGTATGGAAAGCTCTCTAAGTGTGCTTTCTTCGAAAAGGAAGTGTAGTATTTTGGTCATATAATTTTAGATAAGGGAGCAGCCTTGGACCTGACCAAGATTAAAGCCATATTGGAATGGCCGACACCAAGAAATGTACATGAGGTTGAAAGTTTTATGGGCCTAGCAGAGTATTATAGAAAATCTATAGCAAAATTTTCAAAAATTGACTATCCTATCACTTCTTTGCAAAGAAAGGGTAAAATATTTGATTGGTCAGAAAAATGCCAAGAGGCATTTAACCAACTGAAAGAAAGATTGACTATGACACCTATCTTGAAGGTACCTAACCCAAAAGGTCATTTTGTAGTCATTACCAATGCCTCAAGGGAAGGCTTAGGTGGTGTACTTGTCCAGGTTGGATAGGTTATTGCATATGAATCCAGGAAACTAAAAACTTATGAACAAAAATATGTCCCTCATGATTTGGAGTTGGCAGCAATAATTCATGCAATGCAAATGTGGAGACACTACTTGCTTGGAAATCCTTATGAACTAAAAATTAACCATCAAGGACTCAAATATTTGTTCACTCAACCACACCTAAATGCTTGCTAGAGAAGGTGGTTATAGTTAATATCGGATTATGATTTTGTGATTAAATACATTTAGGGAAAAAAAAACTGAGTTGTGGATGCCTTAAGAAGGAGAAGACATATCTCCTCAATGATCTCCATACATTCTGATTTTAAGAATCAGGTAATACAAAAGTCTAAGGGAGATGAGTATTACAAGAAGGTATAATAGGCTCTTTCAAAGAATCCCCAGGACTCAAAATATGATGGATTTTATCTTGAACCAGATGGGTTATTGAGGTAGAAAGGAAGGATGTATTTTCCAAACTCTGAGTTAAGGAATATCATGTGGAAAGAGGTTCATTCTGTACCTTATTCAGAACATCCTGGAGTAACAAAGTTACTACCTAATGTGAAGCCTTTATATTTCTAGAAGGGAATGAAAAGGGCTGCAAGGTTTGTAGCTGGATGTCTACAATGCCAGAGGGTGAAGGTAGAACACCATCACCCAACAAGACTTTTATACCCTCATGAAATTCTAGAAAGAAAATGGCAAATCATTAGCATGGATTTTGCACAAGGACTTCCTATGTTAAGGAATAAGCATAATTCTATTCTGGTTGTGGTAGATCGACTCACCAAGGTAGCACATTTTATACCAAGGAATTTGACATATGGGGTACCAATCATAGCCCACAAATTTGTGCAAGAAGTTTTCAGTTTGCACGGTATTCTTGAGAAGATTATATTAGATAGGGATGCCCGTATGACATCAAGGTTTTGGCAAACCTTATTCTCCTCACTTGGAACTCAGTTGAATATAATATTTACTTATCATCCTGAAACAAATGGCCAAACTAAAAGAGTAAACTAAGTGTTGGAAGATCTATTGAGAATGTATTGCATGGGTCAGCAATACAAATGGGAAGATTATCTTCCCCTTGTAGAATTTTCCTATGACAATTCCTAATCATTCTACTATTAAGATGGCTCCATTTAAAGCATTATATGGAAGAAAGTATTGAACTCCTATAAGCTGGAATAAGCTAGAAGATAGGATTAGCCTTTGTCCAAAAATGTTGTCAAAAATGGAAGAGCAAGTCCATCTGATTAAGAAGAGGCTAGTAGAAGCCAATGATATGCAGAAAAGTTATACGGATGCTAAACGCATTACAAAGCATTTCTTAGTGGGAGCAAAAGTCCTTCTAATGGTCAAACCCCAAAATAGCTCCATTAAGTTTGGAAAGATGTCTAAACTAGTTTCTAAATATGTGGGTCCCTTCAAAGTTCTCATGAAGGTTAACCCAATTGCATACAAGATTCCTTTGCCACCAGTTCTTGCCATGATGCTTAATTTTTTCCATGTTTCCTATTTAAAAAAGATTATTTCAAGAAATAATCATGTCCCTATTCTTGATTGGAATTCCATATAGGTGAAGGACCCAGGGGTGGTAGTGATCAAGCCCCTCAAGGTGCTTGAAACATGTAAGTTACATTTACGTAATAAAGAGATAACTCAATGCAAGGTCCAGTGGGACCAATATGTAGAAGAGAATGCCACCTAGGAGAATTATGAGGACATTTATCAAAGATTTCCCCATATCTTTTAAAACTTTTCATTATGATGAGTAAACACTTTTCCTTCATTTTGGTTTGATCTTTGGAAACATTAAATCATCGGGGATGATGATTCTTATGTGGGGAGATATGTTACATCCCCAACTTTTGATTAAGCTTAATCTTACATTTATGTGGTAAAAAGGATAAATAATCTTAGATTAATGATTTGATGTTTGTGGAAAATATCAAGTTGAATCATTTATTAGATGGATTACAATTAATGCTTAGACCAGGCATGAGATTACATGTTGTTGAGATTATCTTATGATAATGTTATACGATTTAATGATGATACACTGATCATGGTTATATGGTTGTGAGTGAAACCAAGAAAAGAGACTTCCAATTCCAAGAAGGGAAGGAGAGTATCACCTCAGAGAAGAAAATAGATGTTGTGGAAAAGGTCAGGTTTCCATTCATCTATCAAAGTTGATCTTTTGTGAACCCATGCAAGATAGAGTGGGTATAAGCCATCTCCTTGTTAAGTCAATTTCAATTTGACTATTGTTGACAAGTCAATTTAAGATCTCTTGATGTCACCTATGTCGATTTGACTAAATAATGTTCTTGGAACATTCATATAGTTGTTAGTAACCTTTATTTGGTGCCAGAGATTCCCTTTGTTTATTTATTTATTTCTATATTAAGTTTTGTGAATATCGTTTAATTATTTTTTCTATAGTCTAAGATAACGAAGTGGGGGAGTAAGTCTTGACCCCATATTCACATATTGATGCTATCACCCTAACATTGGTAATGTAATTTTGGTGATAAGTTATATTATTTTAGTGACCTCATAATATCATATAGATGTATATGAAATTATGCGAGACATAATCATTTATCAACTTGTAGTGGATTCAAGCACCTTTGGATCTTAAGTTATTACATTCTTGTATGAAGTCACATCCACATTCCATGAAGAGTGGAGTGAGTGGGATATGTGTGTAACCATATCATGAGGATAACACCTAGTGGGAATCTCTCGGTGAGGGAGTTGGTAAGTAAATGGAACATATATTCTCACTAAGTGGTCTGCGTAAAGAAACTATTTTCAACCTTGCTATCGTATGTGACTCTTTTGGTGAAGAATAATGATATATGTTTTTATGTTTTCAAGAGGAGAACAAGAAAAAACTAAAGCCACAGTTAAGCAAGAGAGGTATGCAGAGAAGAATATGAAGGGAGAATAGTTTGTAGACGTTGAGGAAACTCTACAATAGGCTTAAGTTCTTGGGCAGTGCAAATTCAATAGGTACCTCTAGTAAACTATTGTTGTATGGCATATAGCCACAATGAAAGTTTAATTAGAATCTTGATATTGAATTAATGTATGCTGTGATATGTTCCACCGTGTAACTGTATATGTTAGCAAAGAGTTAATTAACAACCCTGTTGAGGCCTTTGAGGCCAAACATTTGAGAACATTGTTATAACAGTTCTTGTCTTTCCCATCGAAGCCAATAAGACTGAGGCTGTTAGATTACTATTGTAATAGTATACTAATGAGTCTGTTGTTGTAGTATCAGCTGACTCCTTACTTCTTTTTTATAGACTGTTAAGTCTTCATATTAAATTGTTATCGAAAGATAATTAGCACCAGTGACTATTGTGTAAGTAAAGATTTATATCATGTTTATAAAATAGGCCGAGAGCCATGTATTCATTAAGAATACTAAAATAGGCCAAGAGCCATGTATTCATGAAGAATGCTACTATAGGCCAAGAGCCATGTATTCATGAAGCATACTATTACAGATCGAATACTTTTGTTTTGTCAAACATTATGGTTAGATAGATAACATCTATATGTGACCCAAGAATTAATATGTGTTGCAACAGGTTCATAAGCTTATACGCAAAGTCAATTGTGGTTTGAGGCACATGAAGTGGACTTGTGATAAAAAGATTTGTTTTTGGAAAATCCATCATCTTACCTTTGGATTATTCTTTATTTAAAAATTAGTAGTAAGCTCCTTATTATTTATGAACGAAAGGCTAGTTCGATAATGGGTATCATTATGTTATTGCACTAAGCACATGTCAAGCCTTGAACATAAGGAAAGAAAAATCTTGAGTGTCTTTTATTTTTCTAGGAAAGGAAATATGAGAATGAATTTGATAACTCAAATATTTATAGACTATAATGAATAACTTCCTTATTACAATGACAATACTTTGGGAATGAAGTATAATGAATTAAAAACCCTTTTGAATCTTTTAGACTAAGAGTCTATTTAATATTGTCAACTTATTAATGCTATCAACTATAATGGTATGTGTTATATTCAATGTGATTTTGATGAAAAACCTTGGAACAAGGTAACCTTAGAGTCTTAGACCAGGAATGGTGTTAAGAAATAAAACCACAAACATTCAAACCTTAAAAGGAAAGAACGGGAATAGAGTGACGTGGAGTCACAAGTTCCCTGTTGTATAGGCAACAAGACAATTATTGGAATGCACTCTTAAAATCAGAGTCAAAAGTCCAAGTTAGATGGACTAATGGTGACTTAAACCAATCTTTACCATGACTAGAGAAAGTCAAACCATAAACAATATAGGATGAGATAGCTTCTAAGTTGAGTTAGACATGTGTGAACATTCGACTACATTCATTGCAAAGCATCTATGTATATAAATCTTTGTCCAATGTAATGCATCCGTCTCTACATGCATTAGTTGGTTCACTGTGATCTAGATGGCATAACCATCTAGTAGTGTCATACATATTTAGAGTGGATTTATAGTTGTTTGACCATGATGAGTTATTAAGGACACAACACTAGCTACTCAGATGGCAAACCAATTGGTTCCTTATATATATTCCCTTCATGAAGGGTAGGCCCACTTCTTGGAAGGAAGTTGAGTGAGGGACTATTGGTTTGTGGTTGGAGGAAAAGCACTTAGGTGATGCTCTCCTTCCCAAGCAGATGACAAGCTGAGACTTATGAAGATAGATGTGAAAACTCTAGATGTTGTACATTCTTTTATATGACTTGATAGTCAAATTTTGTGTAAACTTATTATTGTTGCTACAAGTAAAACATTGTAATTAGTGAAAGGATTCACTAGTATGTTATTCTTGGAAAATGTTGCAATTTTAGTTTGAAAATTATCTTGAAAAGAAATTCATTTGATTATTGTCAATGATACTGGTTATATCTAAACATAATTTTGATTATACTAATAATGACATTATACTTAATGGTAATTAATTTGATTAATTTTGGGTATTATGAGTTGATATGTTACAAAAAGAAAAACTAGGTAAGTGATATGTTCCTTCACCTGGTTTTAAATTAATCCCTAATGAAAACATGTTAATAGAAATGAAAAATTAAGAAAATAGGCTTTGAAATATTACAGTGTTTTTGGTCTATTTAAACTTGGAAAATCTACCATCTAGAGTGTTCTTTGATAAGTGGATAGTGTCAGTCTGGGGAAAAATGGGCATCCAGGTATCCTTTTGTAGAATGATTCAAAAGGGGCTTTTGTGATTTTATTTAGGAGCCACACAATGTAGGAAAAGGTGGTTAATAGAAATTTCTAGAAAATAGGGTAGATGCTAATAAAGCCTACCTTTGGTCCTTAGAGGCCTCCAAAGAAGAGCTACTTTTTTGTTCGACCCCTAGATGGTTTGTTGTCAAACGTGTTCCTAAACAACTATGGGCCTTTCTACCCCATGTTCAACAACCCTTGGGAGAAAGACTGAGGGTGGAAGAGGCCAAGATAACCCTTCCGCACATGGATGTGAGGGTTCTAGTGTCAATTAAACTATGAGTGAGTATTCCAAAATGGGTTGAAATTAAGGGGTTGGGGAAAACTATGCTCTATAAATTAGAAGCATTAGGGAGCCTAAATGATTGCTTCCTGTGTAAGAGTGATGGACATAAAAAAAATCCTGTCTAGTTTTAAATAAAAACCTGAATGTTGGAAATGAGTGATAGAGGGAAACTAGTAGAGTCATCCCTAAGGATAATCTTTCAGATAATAGGGAAGAAAATAGGAGGGTTAGGGATCCTGAACTGGATAACTCAAATGTTCCTATTATTGTGCAACATTCTAGTGGAAATAAAGGGAAAACATTAATAGGGGGCCTGGTGAGTCTTTAGATAGGAATGGGATTTTAGCTATTGAAAGGAAATTAGGTGAACCAAGTCTAGAAGAGGGGGAAATTGTGGGTGAAAGGAGGATGGGTCGTGATAAAGACCCTACTACTCTCAAAAATCTGAGGGAATCCTCATCCCTTGTTGAACATAATGAGGTGTTGAGGGGGGGTGAATTAGCACATACTAAAACTTAAACATATATTTGCAAATAAAACTAAATAACTTAAAGAGTGGAAAGTAAATCATGCAACACAAGGACACTGGTATTTTTACATGGAAAACCCTAAAATAGGGAAAAACCATGGTGAGTGTTAGCTCACAATATATTATGCTCACTGCAAAAATATTACAACTTTGTTTTTGGGTTGCAACCCAAGGAAGCTACTACTACCTATATAATTACAACTTTGATTTAGTGTAGAACCCAAGGAAGCTACTACTCCCTAAATATTATGATCATTGCAATTAGGATTCACAAAATGGACTTCTACAAATTGGACATCTAACTTATACTGATGATGCAGTTTGCTTTTTCTCCTTAATACATGTCTTGAAACTAATTATTCTTATACTTTGCTTTGCTATATTTGCATTCACATCTACACCTCACAAATGAATTTGATCTTCTGTAAATATCCTTATCAATACTTCAAAAAATTGATTAGGTTAGCCAAAAGGATGAAACATGTAGCTTGTGATAAGTCAGCCTATGCACACTTCAAAACATCACCATATGCACTTGCGGAGATGAAACATAACATGAAATTCACAAAAATAGGTTGGCACACCCTTCAATCACTCTTAAGATTCTATTATCCATATGAATAGTCACCACACAATCAGTAGGTCACATAGGTCTCATTTGCACATAGATGCTAGTGAAGATAAAGTAAGAAACAACTAACTTTTCATAATAAATGGTACTTGCAGAACACCAAACGCTCTAAAATTTGCACAGAGTTAACTTCAACTACTACTAATAATCTCTTGAAGATCAGATTCCAAAAAAATCAAATAGGTGGAATGCGGAGCATTCTAATTTGATCTCTGTAACTCCAAGCTCTATCTGCATAGTCTAGTACTCTGTTGCTTATTAACTTTCATTAAGGAAGGAGTTAAGAGATGAAACTTTGAAATTAGATTCCTTGAAGACTCACAATACTTATTCTAGAACCACAAGCCAAGATGTTGCAATGCAGAGAAATGTGGACCAAAACAATGTTACTCTGCATTAGCATATACACTGTGAATGCCTCAAACATATTTTTGGTATTTATCATTAAGTGTGGTTGTTCAAACTGATGAGATATACATGTAGGAATATTGGAAACATGCAAGGACATGAGTATTTACCTTTGCATCATGCTCAGATACAAAACTAATCACTTCACCATACTTAGACTATTTTCTCTACTCCCGGATTGGTTTTCCTTGATCATGCTAACTCTACCTTTGTACAAGTTTGTCGTTATATTTCCATATACTATGTTGACATCGATGACAAAAATATATTGCGAACAATCTAAACCCCTTTGTCGTTGATGGAAATATATACTTCCCCCTTAGATATATATTTCTCTCTCACCCATTGACATCAAGGACAAAGGGCTTGATATCCTTTGCTTGTATCAGTTCAAAAATTGTATAGACTCCCCCTTACAAAATGATTTTCTAAAACTGTGCTCCCCTGAGATGAAGATTCATAAAAAAATGTCTTATTTACATCACTCTTACAACTCATTTGGATGGTATAATGACGTTATAGATTACTGTTGTGTGGTTACACAACACGCCCCATTTTAACTTGGCAAAACAGGGACCCAACTTTTGTTCTGGTTTGTGTTGTCTGCTTTCTGGCAGTTTGGTAAAAATAGGACAGGGGCATCATCATCATGAAGGTCAGGATGAGGTTGGTCATCATCATGAGGTCAGTTTGTCAAAGTTCATATTTTGTTTCTATGACCTCATGGTTAGAAAGAGCTTGAAATTCCATGCAGGTTTGCCTTTTACATCACTTGAAAATTCGTCCATATGAGAGAGTTATGAGCAGTCAAAGTCTTGGTCAAACCTGATATTCGCAAGAAGAGGGTCATATGTTATAAACTCAGTTTTGATGTATGAAGAACATCATCATCATATTTGAAACGCCCCGATAATATCCTAAGGTTGAAATATCCAGACGTCAACTTTAAGTCATAGTAGGTTGTCCCCGTCGAGCGGTCTTCTGTATCGCGAAAGGTCATCATCATGATCTTGGTCTATCACCCGATAAAAATCATGCAGTCCCAATATCCGGACGTCAATCTTAAGTGATAGTGTGTTTTACCCGTCAAGCGACCTTGGAAACATCGCGAGCATCATGATATTCTAACATCACCCGATATTATAATATCATGCTGATATTATAATATCACCCTACTTAGAAAATCCACCATCTGCATAATTTGCATGCGCACGTCAAAGTCCTGGTGATCATCATCATCCTGATCTTTCAAGGCAGGATCGTATTTCGTAATATCCTCCTGATCTCCTTTTGCGTGATCATGATGATCACCTTATCTTTCAAAGGGGAGGGTGATATTCCATTCCTAAGTCATGTTGTCAAGATCATCATGATCTTATTCGTCTACCCGACATTTCGTAATATCCTCCTGCCGAGAAATATAACCTTTTGCAAATATCCTGATGACATCATCCTGACCTGATAAACAAAGAAGCAAATATCAGGATGACATCACCATCACATTTCTCCTTCGGCAGGATATTTTCCAAGGCATGATCCGGTTCACGAATATGACAATGACGTCATGTTCTAAGATTAACAAAGGCCCCGGATATCCTGATGACGTCATCTAGACATTCAGCAGGATCATATTTTAAATCACCTAGTGCGGATATGATGATGATCATCATCATCATCCTGATCTTTCGAGAGGGTTACCTTGGCCGCAAAGGGGTCATATTGCATGCACCACCCGATCATCTTCCTTAGGTGACCCGATATTACATTTATCCCCTGATCTTAATGAAACATGACGGTGACGTCATCTTTTGCATTTTAATGCAGCCCGAATATGACGATGACGTCACCATCATATTCCTTTCCTCAGCAGCAGGATCATATTCCAAATCCTCCTATTTGCCTTCGACATGATGATGACGATGATGTCTTTCTTTCCCTAATATGCAGAAGTGAAACATCCTGATGTGCTTTTCATCAGAGCATTCGGAAAGGAGGAGCATCATATTTCATGATATCCTGCAGCTAGATAGAAGACATAGAGTTGGGCATCATCATGATTTTTGGCGTTGGTATAATTGTTGCCATTGGCCAAGTCTAATTTTGTCACCCCGATCATATGTGGTCACACCGATGCGAATATGATGATGACCCGAAACATACAAACAGAGCATGCAAGGCCGGATTTGAACTAATTTGTCAAAAGTGGTTATTTCCTTGTATATTTTGACATACATGATCATATTTGAACCCGATACACATGGAAATGGGTGGGAAAACATGAAGCGATTAGAAATTTGAAAGCCCGACTGCCTAATTTTTGGTCAACGATGGTTGACCCGAGTGTTTTTTTAACGCTGTTTATGCATTTAGGGCATATTTTCCGCAGGTATAAAACCTGATTGCCTGTAGCTACACATTTTGAGGTATGTTTAATAAAACGTTTACTTCCTGTTGTTTATCCACATGATGATGAACTTAATGTTTGTCTATTTATTTGCAGGAAGTCATGATGCTGCTACTGAAGCTGAGCATTGAAGTCATGATGCTGTTAGAACTGCTGCTGAAGCTGAGCATTGTATGGTTGCACATGGAGGCAACATGAACCAGAAGTGAGGAGGATATTGTCAAATATGTTGTTTGCTAGCTGGAGACCGAGTCAGATCAAAGATGCTGGAATATTCTGTGCCAGCTGTACATTTGCCAACTGGCGAAGCATATGCTTTTCATCTGGACCGTTGATTATTATGAGGGGATCCTGATCCTTGGATCATGGTAACCGTTTTTTGGCATTTGTTCTATATAAGAGCCAGAGCTTGTCAGAAATAAAGGAGGAGATAGATTAAAAATACACAGATGCATCTGGCGCATTAAGGCTAATTACTGTAGAATCAATTAGGAGATCGGATTACTGAGACTAATGAGGATAGAATTGTTGAAATATCAAGGTTCTTTCTTCAGATCACTGTAAATGTACCTGTTCTTGAGCATATTGAATGGATATGAAGTTTCAGATTACATCCTGATTGTAAATTTTACGTAATCTTCCTGTTGGTTTCTAGATATGTACTGGTGAATGCTGTGTTCAACTAGAAGCGCTTTCATTTCATTACATGTTGTTATCAACTTTTCCTTTGAAGATTTACACTAGATCATGCGGATTTGTGGAATGTCCTGGTGAAGTATGATTCTAGTTTCCTTCTTTTCATTGCATGTATGGGAGCTTGTATGTGGATCAGTGATCTAAGTCAAGTAGTTTTGGGAATCTCATTCTTTAACCCTTTTCCTTTTTTCAATTTCATAAATTCATCACCATAACTGCAAATCATGATAAATAACAAGCAGAAACAGAGAAATATGCTGAAATCCCGTAGGTAACTGAAAATCATTAGCATATTTGAGTTAAATGCATGTATTATTGAAAATATCATGCAAAGAATTGCAAATAATGGTAGAAATCATGCAAATATCAGCCTGTAGGCACATTATTTGACTAAATTCACAGTGCAGAGGTAGAATTGTTGGAGATTTATGCAGAGCAAACATCCAGAGCAGGATATTTGAAGATAATGATGATGAACTTTACAGAAATACGTAAGGCCCCTGAATGGAAAACAGCAACACACATCAACCACTGAGTAACGTCAGTAGATTAAGACCTAATCAACGGAGACTTGGGATCATGAATTCTCTGAATTCATCGTATCTTTCAAGATGAGTAAAGGTTGTTGTGTAACTTTTATTCTATGTTTGTGAATGACTAACATCATGACCAACATAAATTAGCGCTAGAAGGAGGGCAGTGACCGGAAGATGACGCAACATCATCAGTATTTTCAGGTTTGATGACGTATAATAGTAAGGTATCCTCAGATCACTTGTGAATTTCAGTAAATTTCGTAAATATTTGCTGTGACAAGATTGTATATGCACATTCTATGAAAAGATTTCCAGATCTCACATAAATATTGTAGGCTTTACAGTAGATCTCTCTGAATTCACTAATATTGGCTAAAGATGCGTAAATTTGTTCAAGCTTTGAGAATTTGAGCCTTAAACACTTAAGATCTTGTGCTACAGGTCAGGATATCACAATATCCTGTCATATTTACAGTATCTTCGCAAATATTTCGTAAATATCCAGTCTGATTTACCGTTTAACCGCAAATATCACCTCATCCGGTGGAATCCAGCCAATATTTGCAAAGTTTCAGCCAATTTGCCTCCAAATCGAGAAATCCTGGCTTACAGGATAAATACCAGGTCTAGACCTAGCGAAGTTTTTGAAGAATTGCCTGTTAGAGGTTTCAGACCTAGGACTATGGACATTCACCATACTCTAGGGTCTAGTGCGTCCAGAGCTTCACCGGGACCTCCTCCTATAACCCCTGTCGGTTTGCAAATACCTTCCGGTATATCCGCAACACCTCCTGTTCAAACCCAGGGTATACCTTTAGTTCAACCTCAGCCAACTGCACCACCAGTTCAGCCCCCTCAGGCTGCAATGTCTTTCTTTGCAGCGGAGTCACCCTTGACTTTTACTGCATATCATGAGTTACCAAAGAATTCGGACAAACTTTGCCCAAGGTATCATCCTTATCAAGATGCTGATGATCATATCAGGACATTTAAAGAAGCGTACTGCAGAGCCAGAATAGAACATCAGAACGTGGTGTGCAGATTATTTCCTTTTTCCCTAGGGGAAGAGGCTTATAATTGGTTCATCAGTCTTGGCCAAGCTTCTGTTGGTTCGTGGGCTGTCTTAGAGAAAGCCTTTGTTGACAGGTTCAAAGTCCCTATTGATCCATCCATGAATTACCACATGTTTGCCACAATCAAAAGATTTGAGAATGAGCCTATTGCTAATTTCAATGCTAGGTTCCAGAAAATGTTGTCCAAGCTAGTTGCCCCATTTGTGGTGACTGATGCTACTGCTACGAGTATATATTATTCAGCCCTGGATCCATTAACTTCCATGTTCATCAGGAGAACACATCCTGAGATCACTACTTTGACAGGAGCTTTTCAAGAAGCTATCAAGGTAAATCAGCAGTTGATACTTGCTCCTACTCCAAATATAGCATTCCCTGCTTTACCTGGCATGCAATCACAATATCCAGCACAATATCCTGCACAATATCCAAATGGATCATTGATGCCCCTAGCAGTCATGCCTGCACCTTTGCAAGTACCTCCATTGAGTATTATGCCTCCTCCTAATGGAAATAGCCAATTGCCACAATATCCTGCACATGCTCAGACACCTCAGGGTACAGATCTATCTAACAATAACCATGGATCTTCTTTTTTCAAGCCTTAGACTGAAAATGTAGTAGCCAAAGCTCAAGAGGAGAAGGAGGAAATCAAAGAAATTTCTGCTCAACTCAGAAAACTCACCACAAAAGTAACACGTTTGAGAAATCAAGGGTTTTATTCGCAGTCAGGTCAAAATAGGAGTTATTCCAATGACAGACCAAACTACCCTGACAGAGGATATAACAACAATAACTTCAACAATAATGGTGGAAACAATAATAATCCTCCTAGACAGCCCAGAGTGTGGAACTCTAGGCCAAATAATGGTTCATTACCATCACCCCTAGACAATCAGCCTCCTGGTAAAGCCAAACAGACTACTAGAGTCAATCTTGCTGAAGCAGCCCTTACCAATTGGTGCAAGATTCACAATACAAATGCACATGCAGAATTAGATTGTCCACAATTTAGGATTGCTGCCAGCATCTTTCAGACTGAAGTATCTAATACTTCTGGAGGTCCACCTCAGGTAGAAGGAAATGAAATAGTTCCTTGTGGATATGACTCAGCTTTTGTGTTAGAAACGTACACAAATCAACCTCATCAGGATTATAATCAGACATGTGAAGAATCTGCCTTAACCTTTGAAACAAACTATGTCTTCCCCTTTGAGGATGAAAATGAACCTGCAAGAGAACATGAGGAAGTACATGCATACCAGCAGCAATATCCTGGTAAGCACAATTATAACCTGGGGAGCAATGCCAACAGACCTGCTGGTCCATTGACATCATCTCTACCTCCAAACAACTTCAACACACCTCCTGATCCTAAGGCTAGCAATAACCCTGGATTCCCTAAGGTGAATGCTCAATACTTGTCTCCTCAAAACACAGTAACAAAAGTCATAAATGTACCTCAGGAGTCTGACAAGTTAGTCAGCTATTTGGCAAATGAAATGAAGAAAATCAAGATCAGCCTGTCCCTATCTAAGTTACTGAAAACTCCTACCATCAAAAGGGCATTCATGAAGTCACTAGATGATGCTGCTCCTAAAGAGGATAATCATCTTTCAAGTCACTCCAATGGCAAAGATCATGCGGATTTGTGGAATGTTCGGGTGAAGTATGATTCTAGTTTCCTTCTTTTCATTGCATGTATGGGAGCTTGTATGTGGATCAGTGATCTAAGTCAAGTAGTTTTGGGAATCTCATTATTTAACCCTTTTCCTTTTTTTCAATTTCATAAATTCATCACCATAACTGCAAATCATGATAAATAACAAGCAGAAATAGAGAAATGTGCTGAAATCCCGTAGGTAACTGAAAATCATTAGCATATTTGAGTTAAATGCATGTATTATTGAAAATATCATGCAAAGAATTGCAAATAATGGTAGAAATCATGCAAATATCAGCCTGTAGGCACATTATTTGACTAAATTCACAGTGCAGAGGTAGAATTGTTGGAGATTTATGCAGAGCAAACATCCAGAGCAGGATATTTGAAGATTATGATGATGAACTTTGCAGAAATACGTAAGGCCCCTGAATGGAAAATAGCAACACACATCAACCACTGAGTAACGTTAGTAGATTAAGACCTAATCAACGGAGACTTGGGATCATGAATTCTCTGAATTCATCGTATCTTTCAAGATGAGTAAGGATTGTTGTGTAACTTTTATTCTATGTTTGTGAATGACTAACATCATGACCAACATAAATTAGCGCTAGAAGGAGGGCAGTGACCGGAAGATGACGCAACATCATCAGTATTTTCAGGTTTGATGACGTATAATAGTAAGGTATCCTCAGATCACTCGTGAATTTCAGTAAATTTCGTAAATATTTGCTGTGACAAGATTGTATATGCACATTCTATGAAAAGATTTCCAGATCTCACATAAATATTGCAGGCTTTACAGTAGATCTCTCTGAATTCACTAATATCGGCTAAAGATGCGTAAATTTGTTCAAGCTTTGAGAATTTGAGCCTTAAACACTTAAGATCTTGTGCTATGGGTTAGGATATCACAATATCCTGTCATATTTGCAGTATCTTCGCAAATATTTCGTAAATATCCAGTCTGATTTACTGTTTAACCGCAAATATCACCTCATCTGGTGGAATCCAGCCAATATTTGCAAAGTTTCAGCCAATTTGCCTCCAAATCAAGAAATCCTGGCTTACAGGATAAATACCAGGTCTAGACCTAGTGAAGTTTTTGAAGAATTGCCTGTTAGAGGTTTCAGACCTAGGACTGTGGACATTCACCATACTCCAGGGTCTAGTGCGTCCAGAGCTTCACCGGGACCTCCTCCTGTAACCCTTGTCGGTTTGCAAATACCTTCCGGTATATCCGCGACACCTCCTGTTCAAACCCAGGGTATACCTTTAGTTCAACCTCAGCCAACTGCACCACCAGTTCAGCCCCCTCAGGCTGCAATGTCTTTCTTTGCAGCGGAGTCACCCTTGACTTTTACTGCATATCATGAGTTACCAAAGAATCCAGACAAACTTTGCCCAAGGTATCATCCTTATCAAGATGCTGATGATCATATCAGGACATTTCAAGAAGCGTGCTGCAGAGCCAGAATAGAACATCAGGACGTGGTGTGCAGATTATTTCCTTTTTCCCTAGGGGAAGAGGCTTATAATTGGTTCATCAGTCTTGGCCAAGCTTCTTTCAGTTCGTGGGCTGTCTTAGAGAAAGCCTTTGTTGAGAGGTTCAAAGTCCCTATTGATCCATCCATGAATTACCACATGTTTGCCACAATCAAAAGATTTGAGAATGAGCCTATTGCTAATTTCAATGCTAGGTTCCAGAAAATGTTGTCCAAGCTAGTTGCCCCATATGTGGTGACTGATGCTGCTGCTAGGAGTATATATTATTCAGCCCTGGATCCATTAACTTCCATGTTCATCAGGAGAACACATCCTGAGATCACTACTTTGACAGGAGCTTTTCAAGAAGCTATCAAGGTAAATCAGCAGTTGATACCTGCTCCTACTCCAAATATAGCATTCCCTACTTTGCCTAGCATGCAATCACAATATCCAGCACAATATCCTGCAGCTTATCCTTCACAATATCTTGCACAATATCCAAATGGATCATTGATGCCCCTAGCAGTCATGCCTGCACCTTTGCAAGTACCTCCATTTAGTATTATGCCTCCTCCTAATGGAAATAGCCAATTGCCACAATATCCTGCACATGCTCAGACACCTCAGGGTACAGATCTATCCAACAATAACCATGGATCTTCTTTTTTCAAGCCTCAGACTGAAAATGTAGTGGCCAAAGCTCAAGAGGAGAAGGAGGAAATCAAAGAAATTTCTGCTCAACTCAGAAAACTCACCACAGAAGTAACACATTTGAGAAATCAAGGGTTTTATTCGCAGTCAGGTCAGAATAGGAGTTATTCCAATGACAGACCAAACTACCCTGACAGAGGATATAACAACAATAACTTCAACAATAATGGTGGAAACAATAATAATCCTCCTAGACAGCCCAGAGTGTGGAACTCTAGGCCAAATAACGGTTCATTACCATCACCCCTAGACAATCAGCCTCCTGGTGAAGCCAAACAGACTACTAGAGTCAATCTTGCTGAAGCAGCCCTTACCAATTGGTGCAGGATTCACAATACAAATGCACATGCAGAATTAGATTGTCCACAATTTAGGATTGCTGCCAGCATCTTTTAGACTGAAGTATCTAATACTTCTGGAGGTCCACCTTAGGTAGAAGGAAATGAAATAGTTCCTTGCGGATATGACTCAGCTTTTGTGTTAGAAACATACACAAATCAACCTCATCAGGATTATAATCAGACATGTGAAGAATCTGCCTTAACCTTTGAAACAAACTATGTCTTCCCCTTTGAGGATGAAAATGAACCTGCAAGAGAACATGAGGAAGTACATGCATACCAGCAGCAATATCCTGGTAAGCACAATTATAACCTGAGGAGCAATGCCAACAGACCTGCTGGTCCATTGACATCATCTCTACCTCCAAACAACTTCAACACACCTCCTGATCCTAAGGCTAGCAATAACCCTAGATTCCCTAAGGTGAATGCTCAATACTTGTCTCCTCAAAACACAGTAACAAAAGTCATAAATGCACCTCAGGAGTCTGACAAGTTAGTCAGCTATTTGGCTGATGAAATGAAGAAAATCAAGATCAGCCTGTCCCTATCTGAGTTACTGAAAACTCCTGCCATCAAAAGGGCATTCATGAAGTCACTAGATGATGCTGCTCCTAAAGAGGATAATCATCTTTCAAGTCACTCCAATGGCAAAGATCATGCTGCTAAAGATAACTTTATCAAGCCCAAAGTGTCAGCTACAGTCCAAGCTGCTGAAACCTCCCACATGACCTTGTATAGAGATAAAACTGAATCACCTCCGTTTCTCCTCACCATAAGAATGTTCAGCAAGAACTTGCACAACTGTTTAGTTGATTCAGGAGCCTCAACGAATGTTATGCCTTTGTCAATATGTAACGCATTAGGACTGCATCCTGCTAAATCCTTAAAGAAGGTCACTCAACTAGACAAGACAGAAGTAAGTGTAGTGGGAGAACTCACTCACATTCACATGCAGCTAGCATCTGATCCTCGGATCCAGTATTACATTGACATTCAGGTAGTGGACATACCTGATACATATGGGATGTTGCTTAGCTGAGATTGGTCTAAAACACTTAACGGATATATGTCCACAGACTTCAGTCACATGTGGTTACCATGGAAAGGTATACCTAATCAGATCAGGATTGATGCTGAGCCTAGGATAAAACATATGATCACAGAATATAACAAAACAAATGAGATCATGTATGTAAACGTAGAACCTGGGGTTTATCACATTAGGCCGCAAACTGTTAAAATAGAGGAGTTCCTGATGCTGGATGTTCATCATCATCATGATGATGATTATCATGAGGACATGCCGAGTCTGAAGTTTGATAATAATCCAGATAATGAGAATGAAATAGATCGCTTCAGATATTTTGAGATGCATTTATCTACTCAGGTAAAACATTGCCAATTATTGAATATATCTGCTAATGATATTTTGATTGATGGATGGTGCAGATTACACGGCAAAGCACACTCAGAAAAGACTTGTGAACCATGCTTAGACATGATTATACTGGAGCAAACGTATAGTGAAGCATCGTCATCATATTCTGAGGTGAGTGCTATGTCTGATGATGATGATGATACTAATTCTTATTTGTCTCCTGCAGGAACAGAAGAGTCGACAGATCATGATGAAGATCATATCCGGAAAACAGAAGAGGTCCTGGTGTCGGATCTGATAAATGATGCGAGAAAAGAAAAGATCACTCCTGGTAGTGATTGCTTCATGGAATCAGATTATGAGTTGTCTGATGAAGACAAAGGCAGTGACCTGACGAAGTTCGAAGAATTTCTGATAAAAGAAATAGAAAAGATGACACAACAGCGTAAATCTCCCCAGGAGGTTTTAATTAGAGGTTGGTGTAGGCTGCATGAGGCACCTCACTCAGAAACAACTTGCTCACTATGCTTACATATTTTGAAGAAGCATGCAGCTGTATGTGCTGAACATCATCCTCCTGCTGAGATGGAAGAGAAAACAGAAAAGCCATCAGGCTCACCAAATAAAGGAAAGAAGAAACTTGAAGATGACATCCCCAAGTTAAAGTGGATATCAGGCGGAGCAGCAGCCAGAGCTGCAAAGAAGAAAGGAAGTTCAAGTAAATATCCTGCTGAAGACAAATGTCCTACTGAAGATAAGCCTTAGATCCCGAGGTTTGATGGATCCAAATCCAAGCAAGGTGCCGGGGTAGGAGTTGACCTTATTGATCCATCAGGGAAGTCCTACTTAGCAGCTTATAGACTACAGTTCCCCTGCACCAATAATGTCGCAGAGTATGAAGCTCTGATTCATGGAATGTTGTTTTCCCATAAGAAGAAAGTGAAGATCTTGCATGTCTTTGGAGATTCAGAACTGGTTGTGAGACAAGTAAGAGGAATTTACTCTTGTAATTACAGAAAGCTATCAAATTACAGGCATCGTGTGTGGGACCTGATTGAAGACTTTGATTCCTTTAATATCGTTCATGTACCAAGAGAACAGAACCAGAGGGCAGATGCACTTGCCCAGGCCGCCAGTACGTTGGAATCGCTGTCTATATCTAGTCTGAAGAGATTTTCAGTAGAATTGGTGTCAGTACCTTCAGTACCTGACAATGTTACTAATCTCCAAGTGTTTGATGATGATCAGCACATCCTGGACTTCATATCAAACAGAGACATATTTGAATCTCAGATTATAGATGAGAATGATATGGAAGATCATGTCTGGGAAGAAGATGAGATATTAGAGTTGCCTAGCAACAGAATTCCCAAAGGTATGATTGAATTAGAAAGAGCCTTTGATCTAGATAATATGCTTAAACATAAAGATCTGCCTAAGGCAGATGGAGGTCAATATTCACAGGTCAATATTGGACAAGCTGATGACAAGAGAAATGTCTTATTGGGTAAGGTTTGTACACTTGAAGAGTTAGAAGGAATAACTCAGGCCCTTAAGGATTACATACATGTAATTGCATGGACTTATGATGAGCTAAAGACATATGACACTTCTGTCATAACTCATACTATACCTCTCAAGCCAGATGCAAAACCTTTCAAACAGAAGCAGAGGCCAGTCAATGCTCTGCTTGAACCAATCATCCTTGAAGAAGTCAAGAAATTGTTAAATGCCTGGATAATATTTCCTGTAAGGCACTCCACTTGGGTGGCGAATCTTGTGCCGGTCAGAAAGAAGAATGGAGACATCAGATTATGTGTAGATTTCAGGAACCTAAACAGAGCATCAGAAAAAGATAATTATCCTTTGCCCTCTTTGGATGAAGTTCTACAAATTGTGAATGGAGCCAAGATGATGTCCTTCTTGGATGGTTTTTCAGGATACAACCAAGTGATGGTTGATAAAATTGACAGATTAAAAACTGCCTTCACCACAAAGTGGGGGATATTTGCATATAGACGTATGCCATTTGGACTTATAAATGCTGGAGCTACATTCCAGCGAGCAATGGACATAGCCTTCAGAGGCTTAATAGGAAAATGTATAGTCATCTACATGGATGACTTGATAGTTTTCTCCAAGGAAAGAGGAAATCATGTTGCTGATCTCAGAAGTGTACTGAAGAAATGTGAAGAATATGGAATATCTTTGAATCCTAAGAAGTGCATATTTAGAGTCACAACAGGAAAATTACTAGGCCACCTGATCACAGAAGATGGAATTATCATTGATCCTGACAGGGTGGAATCTATTATGAAGTTACAACTTCCAGGAAGCAAAAAGGAACTTAAATCTTATTTTGGTAAGATAAATTTTGTGAGGAAGTTCATCACAGGCTTTGCTGAAATTGTCAGACCACTAAATGCCATGTTGAAAAAAGATGCACAAATTGAGTGGACACCAGAAGCCAAGGCTGCCTTTGAAGATATAAAAAAGGCCATTTTAGATGCTCCTGTCCTCATTAGTCCAGATTATACAAGAGATTTCTACATCTACTCATTTGCCTCAGAACATACTTCTGCAGCAATGTTAACTCAAAGAAATAAAGAGAAAGAAGAGAAACCAATTGCTTTCATGAGCTGTCCTTTCAGGGATGCTGAGTTGAGATATGTAGATGTTGAAAGACAGGCACTTGCATTAGTCAGAGCAGTAAAAAAGTTTAGACATTATATACTGAGAAGCAAAGTGATTGCTGTGGTACCAGATGCAGCAGTAAAGATGCTGCTGATGCAGAGTGAGCCTGGTGAAAAAAGGGCCAAATGGATTACTGTATTACAAGAATATGACATGGAGATCACACCAATGAAGCTAGTAAGAGGACAAGCTCTGAGCTAGATGATATCTGAAACTGATCCAAACATCATCAGTCAGCAGTATGTGATCAATGAGAAAGACAATGGGGAATGGTATTCAGACATCAGGCACATCCTGATCATGGGAAGATGTCCTTCAAGAATGCAAGCCTCACAGAGAAGAGCCTTAAAGATAAGATCCCAGAAGTATATGATGAAGGGAGGAACCTTGTTCAAGAATAATTATGAAGGAATATACCTGAGATGCTTAGAGAAACCAGAAGCAAATAAAGTTTTAATAGAGTTACATGACAAGTTTGGTACTGCACACGGATCAGCATTAGCCACAACACATGCAATCCTCAGAGCAGGATATTACTGGCCTACAATTTTTAAAGACACAGCTGATCATGTTAAATGTTGTCATGTTTGCCAAGTTGCTGCCAACAGAGAAAAATATGCTACACAACCATTGCAGCCAGTGATGGAAGAGCGCCCATTTGCACAGTGGGGCATGGATTTCATAGGACCGATCAATCCTCCATCTTCCTCAGGCCAGAGGTATGTCCTAACGATTACTGATTATTGTACTAGATGGACTGAGGCTATCAGCAGCAAAACTTGTACTGCTGATGATGTCATTAAATTTCTGGAAAGCAACATTGTCACCAGGTATGGAATTCCTTATGCATTGGTAAGTGATAATGGTTCTGCCTTCATTTCCACCAAATTGTCAAGTTGGGCTTTTGATCATGGGATCATACTTAAGTTCTCATCCAATTACTATCCCCAGGGAAATGGATTAGCAGAATCCACCAATAAGAATTTACTGAGTATCATAAGAAAATTGATAGAGAAAAATCCCAGGGAATGGAACTCATTTCTGAAATATGCCTTATGGGTAGACAGAACTAGAATGAAAATTGCATTAGGAAACTCACCCTTCCAACTAGTATATGGGGTAGATCCTATCCTCCCTGTAAACTTGAAAATTCCTACTCTGCAGTTTGCCCAAGACTATCTAGGCATAGATAATAAATAGGAAGTCAGGTTGCTTCAGTTGATGCATCTGGAAGAAAAACGAAGTCAAGCGATTGACCAATTTGCAAAACATCAGGCTATTGTCAAACGCTGGTTTGACAAGAGAGCCAGAATTAAAGCTTTTAGGATATCAGATTTAGTCCTGATGTGGGATAAAGCCCATGAAAGGAAAGGTGATCATGGTAAGTTTGATAGATTATGGATAGGTCCCTTTCAGATTTCTGAAATTTTAGGAGACAGCACTTATAGGCTTAAAAACTTGACAGGTGAGGATGTCCCGTTGCCAGTCAATGGACAATTCCTCAAACATTATTTCCAGGCCTGAATGACTTCATAATAGTCATATGTATCATATTGTATATTTGTATAGTTGTTTGTACAGTTTGTTTGTTGTTGTTGTTGTTTTGTTGGTTGGGACCTTGTTCTGGTAAGTCAGGATGATGCACTTCATCACCCTAAGAAAATAATTAAATTGTTGGGATTCAGATGATGAGATCACATTTAAATATAGGTTATGATTCATTCTAAGAAGTGTTCATGATCAGGTTTATGATGTCTTTTCATCAGGGTGCTTTTTCTTGGCCAAAGTGAATCAAACACAATGAAACACCTAACAGCCTTGGGCTTGTTGAAGATATGAGTATAGGTGTTAAGTGAAAAATCTAAAGGGACTCCCTTGCTACCAATACAATCTCCAACCTAAAGCTGCAAGTGACTACACCTTGTACAAATGAGCTGACATGATGATATCAAATATAAATTTTTAGAGAAAATCAGAAACGAAATAAAATTAGGCCATCTAAGTAACTCTACCGGGGCTATGGATGCCTGCTGGCAGTGGGGCTCTACGTAAGGAGATTGTATAGATAACCTTGCCGGGGCTATAGACGCCTGCTGGCAGCAAGGCTCTATCCAGGTTGGCTATGAGGGATGATCTCCAACTATGTAGTTTAACACCAGTTACTTATGTTTTCAACTTACTTTCAAGATGAGGATAATTAATCATATGCACACACCTAATCCTTTGTTAGCTTTATCACCATAATGAAATTTTATCATTCAAAGGATTATGATGCTGACACATAGACAGAATTAGAACACTATAGATAAATGTGATCACATCACTTGAATCATTGGAATTTGTTTATTTTCTTTGCTGGCAAGTTGTTGTGTGGTTACACAACATGCCCCATTTTAACTTGGCAAAACAGGGACCCAACTTTTGTTCTGGTTTGTGTTGTCTGCTTTCTGGCGGTTTGGTAAAAATAGGACAGGTGCATCATCATCATGAAGGTCAGGATGAGGTTGGTCATCATCATGAGGTCAGTTTGTCAAAGTTCATATTTTGTTTCTATGACCTCATGGTTAGAAAGAGCTTGAAATTCCATGCAGGTTTGCCTCTTACATCACTTGAAAATTCGTCCATATGAGAGAGTTATGAGCAGTCAAAGTCTTGGTCAAACCTGATATTCGCAAGAAGAGGGTCATATGTTATAAACTCAGTTTTGATGTATGAAGAACATCATCATCATATTTGAAACACCCCGATAATATCCTGAGGTCAAAATATCTGGACCTCAACTTTAAGTCATAGTAGGTTGTCCCCGTCGAGCGGTCTTTTGTATCGCGAAAGGTCATCATCATGATCTTGGTCTATCACCCGATAAAAATCATGCAGTCCCAATATCCAGATGTCAATCTTAAGTGATAGTGTGTTTTCCCCATCAAGCGACCTTGGAAACATCGTGAGCATCATGATATTCTAACATCACCCGATATTATAATATCATGCTGATATTATAATATCACCCTACTTAGAAAATCCACCATCTGCATAATTTTCATGTGCACGTCAAAGTCCTGGTGATCATCATCATCCTGATCTTTCAAGGCAGGATCACATTTCGTAATATCCTCCTGATCTCCTTTTGCGTGATCATGATGATCACCTTATCTTTCAAAGGGGAGGGTGATATTCCATTCCTAAGTCATGTTGTCAAGATCATCATGATCTTGTTCGTCTACCCGACATTTCGTAATATCCTCTTGCCGAGAAATATAACCTTTTGCAAATATCTTGATAACGTCATCCCGACCTGATAAATGAAGAAGCAAACATCAGGATGACATCACCATCACATTTCTCCTTCGGCAGGATATTTTCCAAGGCATGATCCGGTTCACGAATATGACGATGACGTCATGTTCTAAGATTAACAAAGGCCCCGGATATCCTGATGACGTCATCTGGACATTCAGCAGGATCATATTTTAAATCACCTAGTGCGGATATGATGATGATGATCATCATCATCCTGATCTTTCGAGAGGGTTACCTTGGCCACAAAGGGGTCATATTGCATGCACCACCCGATCATCTTCCTTAGGTGACCCGATATTACATTTATCCCCTGATCTTAACGAAACATGACGGTGACGTCATCTTTTGCATTTTAATGCAGCCCGAATATGACGATGACATCACCATCATATTCCTTTCCTCAGCAGCAGGATCATATTCCAAATCCTCCTATTTGCCTTCGACATGATGATGACGATGATATCTTTCTTTTCCCAATATGCAGAAGTGAAACATCCTGATGTGCTTTTCATCAGAGCATTCGGAAAGGAGGAGCATCATATTTCATGATATCCTGCAGCTAGATAGAAGACATAGAGTTGGGCATCATCATGATTTTTGGCGTTGGTATAACTGTTGCCATCGGCCAAGTCTAATTTTGTCACCCCGACCATATGTGGTCACACCGATGCGAATATGATGATGACCCGAAACATACAAACAGAGCATGCAAGGCCGGATTTGAAATAATTTGTTAAAAGCGGTTATTTCCTTGTATATTTTGACATACATGATCATATTTGAACCTGATACACATGGAAATGGGCGGGAAAACATGAAGCGATTAGAAATTTGAAAGCCCGACTGCCTGATTTTTGGTCAACGATGGTTGACTCGAGTGTTTTTTTAATGTTGTTTATGCATTTAGGGCATATTTTCTGCAGGTATAAAACCTGATTGCCTGTAGCTGCACATTTTGAGGTATGTTTAATAAAACGTTTACTTCCTGTTGTTTATCCACATGATGATGAACTTAATGTTTGTCTGTTTATTTGCAGGAAGTCATGATGCTGCTGCTGAAGCTGAGCATTGAATTCATGATGCTGTTAGAACTGCTGCTGAAGCTGAGCATTGTATGGTTGCACATGGAGGCAACATGAACCAGAAGTGAGGAGGATATTATCAAATATGTTGTTTGCTAGCTGGAGACCGAGTCAGATCAAAGATGCTGGAATATTCTGTGCCAGCTGTACATTTGCCAACTGGCGAAGCATATGCTTTTCATCTGGACCGTTGATTATTATGAGGGGATCTTGATCCTTGGATCATGGTAACTGTTTTTTGGCATTTGTTCTATATAAGAGCCAGAGCTTGTCAGAAATAAAGGAGGAGATAGATTAAAAATACACAGACGCATCTGGCGCATTAAGGCTAATTACTGTAGAATCAATTAGGAGATCGGATTACTGAGACTAATGAGGATAGAATTGTTGAAATATCAAGGTTCTTTCTTCAGATCACTGTAAATGTACCTGTTCTTGAGCATACTGAATGGATATGAAGTTTCAGATTACATCCTGATTGTAAATTTTACGTAATCTTCCTGTTGGTTTCTGGATATGTACTGGTGAATGCTGTGTTCAACTAGAAGCGCTTTCATTTCATTACATGTTGTTATCAACTTTTCCTTTGAAGATTTGCACTAGATCATGCGGATTTGTGGAATGTCCTGGTGAAGTATGATTCTAGTTTCCTTCTTTTCATTGCATGTATGGGAGCTTGTATGTGGATCAGTGATCTAAGTCAAGTAGTTTTGGGAATCTCATTCTTTAACCCTTTTCCTTTTTTCAATTTCATAAATTCATCACCATAACTGCAAATCATGATAAATAACAAGCAGAAACAGAGAAATATGCTGAAATCCCGTAGGTAACTGAAAATCATTAGCATATTTGAGTTAAATGCATGTATTATTGAAAATATCATGCAAAGAATTGCAAATAATGGTAGAAATCATGCAAATATTAGCCTGTAGGCACATTATTTGACTAAATTCATAGTGCAGAGGTAGAAATGTTGGAGATTTATGCAGAGCAAACATCCAGAGCAGGATATTTGAAGATAATGATGATGAACTTTGCAGAAATACGTAAGGCCCCTGAATGGAAAACAGCAACACACATCAACCACTGAGTAACGTCAGTAGATTAAGACCTAATCAACGGAGACTTGGGATCATGAATTCTCTGAATTCATCGTATCTTTCAAGATGAGTAAAGGTTGTTGTGTAACTTTTATTCTATGTTTGTGAATGACTAACATCATGACCAACATAAATTGGCGCTAGAAGGAGGGCAGTGACTGGAAGATGACGCAACATCATCAGTATTTTCAGGTTTGATGACGTATAATAGTAAGGTATCCTCAGATCACTCGTGAATTTCAGTAAATTTTGTAAATATTTGTTGTGACAAGATTGTATATGCACATTCTATTAAAAGATTTCCAGATCTCACATAAATATTGCAGGCTTTACAGTAGATCTCTCTGAATTCACTAATATCGGCTAAAGATGCATAAATTTGTTCAAGCTTTGAGAATTTAAGCCTTAAACACTTAAGATCTTGTGCTACGGGTCAGGATATCACAATATCCTGTCATATTTGCAGTATCTTCGCAAATATTTCGTAAATATCTAGTCTGATTTACCGTTTAACCGCAAATATCACCTCATCCGGTGGAATCCAGCCAATATTTGCAAAGTTTCAGCCAATTTGCCTCCAAATCAAGAAATCCTGGCTTACAGGATAAATACCAGGTCTAGACCTAGCGAAGTTTTTGAAGAATTGCCTGTTAGAGGTTTCAGACCTAGGACTGTGGACATTCACCATACTCCAGGGTCTAGTGCGTCTAGAGCTTCACCGGGACCTCCTCCTGTAACCCCTGTCGGTTTGCAAATACCTTCCGGTATATCCGCGACACCTCTTGTTCAAACCCAGGGTATACCTTTAGTTCAACCTCAGCCAACTGCACCACCAGTTCAGCCCCCTCAGGCTGCAATGTCTTTCTTTGCAGCGGAGTCACCCTTGACTTTTACTGCATATCATGAGTTACCAAAGAATCTGGACAAACTTTGCCCAAGGTATCATCCTTATCAAGATGCTGATGATCATATCAGGACATTTAAAGAAGCGTGCTGCAGAGCCAGAATAGAACATCAGGACGTGGTGTGCAGATTATTTCCTTTTTCCCTAGGGGAAGAGGCTTATAATTGGTTCATTAGTCTTGGCCAAGCTTCTGTCGGTTCGTGGGCTGTCTTAGAGAAAGCCTTTGTTGACAGGTTCAAAGTCCCTATTGATCCATCCATGAATTACCACATGTTTGCCACAATCAAAAGATTTGAGAATGAGCCTATTGCTAATTTCAATGCTAGGTTCCAGAAAATGTTGTCCAAGCTAGTTGCCCCATATGTGGTGACTGATGCTGCTGCTAGGAATATATATTATTCAGCCCTGGATCCATTAACTTCCATGTTCATCAGGAGAACACATCCTGAGATCACTACTTTGACAGGAGCTTTTCAAGAAGCTATCAAGGTAAATCAGCAGTTGATACCTGCTCCTACTCCAAATATAGCATTCCCTGCTTTGCCTGGCATGCAATCACAATATCTAGCACAATATCCTGCAGCTTATCGTTCACAATATCCTGCACAATATCCAAATGGATCATTGATGCCCCTAGCAGTCATGCCTGCACCTTTGCAAGTACCTCCATTGAGTATTATGCCTCCTCCTAATGGAAATAGCCAATTGCCACAATATCCTGCACATGCTCAGACACCTCAGGGTACAGATCTATCCACAATAACCATGGATCTTCTTTTTTCAAGCCTCAGACTGAAAATGTAGTGGCCAAAGGTCAAGAGGAGAAGGAGGAAATCAAAGAAATTTCTGCTCAACTCTGAAAACTCACCACAGAAGTAACACATTTGAGAAATCAAGGGTTTTATTCACAGTCAGGTCAGAATAGGAGTTATTCCAATGACAGACCAAACTACCCTGACAGAGGATATAACAACAATAACTTCAACAATAATGGTGGAAACAATAATAATCCTCCTAGACAGCCCAGAGTGTGGAACTCTAGGCCAAATAACGGTTCATTACCATCACCCCTAGACAATCAGCCTCCTGGTGAAGCCAAACAGACTACTAGAGTCAATCTTGCTGAAGCAGCCCTTACCAATTGGTGCAGGATTCACAATACAAATGCACATGCAGAATTAGATTGTCCACAATTTAGGACTGCTGCCAGCATCTTTCAGACTGAAGTATCTAATACTTCTGGAGGTCCACCTCAGGCAGAAGGAAATGAAATAGTTCCTTGTGGATATGACTCAGCTTTTGTGTTAGAAACATACACAAATCAACCTCATCAGGATTATAATCAGACATGTGAAGAATCTGCCTTAACCTTTGAAACAAACTATGTCTTCCCCTTTGAGGATGAAAATGAACCTGCAAGAGAACATGAGGAAGTACATGCATACCAGCAGCAATATCCTGGTAAGCACAATTATAACCTGGGGAGCAATGCCAACAGACCTACTGGTCCATTGACATCATCTCTACCTCCAAACAACTTCAACACACCTCCTGATCCTAAGGCTAGCAATAACCCTGGATTCCCTAAGGTGAATGCTCAATACTTGTCTCCTCAAAACACAATAACAAAAGTCATAAATGCACCTCAGGAGTCTGACAAGTTAGTCAGCTATTGGGCTGATGAAATGAAGAAAATCAAGATCAGCCTGTCCCTATTTGAGTTACTGAAAACTCATGCCATCAAAAGGGCATTCATGAAGTCACTAGATGATGCTGCTCCTAAAGAGGATAATCATCTTTCAAGTCACTCCAATGGCAAAGATCATGCAGATTTGTGGAATGTTCGGGTGAAGTATGATTCTAGTTTCCTTCTTTTCATTGCATGTATGGGAGCTTGTATGTGGATCAGTGATCTAAGTCAAGTAGTTTTGGGAATCTCATTCTTTAACCCTTTTCCTTTTTTTCAATTTCATAAATTCATCACCATAACTGCAAATCATGATAAATAATAAGCAGAAACAGAGAAATATGCTGAAATCCCGTAGGTAACTGAAAATCATTAGCATATTTGAGTTAAATGCATGTATTATTGAAAATATCATGCAAAGAATTGCAAATAATGGTAGAAATCATGCAAATATCAGCCTGTAGGCACATTATTTGACTAAATTCACAGTGCAGAGGTAGAATTGTTGGAGATTTATGCAGAGCAAACATCCAGAGCAGGATATTTGAAGATAATGATGATGACCTTTGCAGAAATACGTGAGGCCCCTGAATGGAAAACAGCAACACACATCAACCACTGAGTAACGTCAGTAGATTAAGACCTAATCAACGGAGACTTGGGATCATGAATTCTCTGAATTCATCGTATCTTTCAAGATGAGTAAAGGTTGTTGTGTAACTTTTATTCTATGTTTGTGAATGACTAACATCATGACCAACAATTACCTTGAGTTGTTGAAGAGTTGTTGTCTAGTTGGCACTTTCTGAGGAAAGCATATGGTTCTGGCATTCACATTACATGCATAGCTCCTCAGCTTCCTCTATGATGCTTGGGGTTTTCATCTTTTGATCTACCTTTTCTTCTTCCCCTAGCAGACCAGACAATGAGGCGAGTCTCAAATTTACTACCTCTCTCAACTGACAAAAAATTTTCTTTAGGTTTTCTCACTACAACAAATCCCTGTGATTAGCTCCCTTTTTTGCTCTATTTTTTTCTTTCACCCACTATTTTAATGTATTTTTCTCAATTTTTTTGAAAAAGTCAGCACTATTTATCAGTATGGTGCTATTTTTGACATTTTTTACACCGATCAGAACAAGTAGGTGCTAAATTAGGCATAATTTAGCATCAAATTTATTACCAAATTTAGCACCTAGTTTAGTGCCTAATCAATGTTCAAATGTCTAAAGGTCTTATAAAGTGAATATTGCACTATCGCGAAGCATATTAGATGATGCTAGAACCTAGCTGTGATGTTGTGATAGGCTGCCACTTGTCTAATCTGCTTACAAGGTGTTTACTTCAAAATCTTACCTCATCCAGCTATCTGCCACCACATGTCCATAGAGCAAATCTAAGATCCAACGGCTACACTCCAGCACAAGGGAATCTTTTCAGGAGGAATATTTGCTGCGAGGCAGCAAGATAATGACACGTGGCATACACCAATTGAAAAGAAAGTATAATAGAGGCACATGGATGCTATATCACACCATCGCGCGGTAGGTATATGGTGGACCCTCCATGATTGCAATACCATGAAAAGGTGACACGCATCCAATCCAGGCTAAGGATGACATAAAGTGCAAGGAAGGTACTAATGATTTGGCTCATTTTCATTGGGCAATGACTTGTCAACAAAGATGACTAAGATTGTCAAATATAGTCAATGAATCGAAGCTGTGGATTCCAAAAAGGCATGAAGTGGTCAATGGTCCAAATTCAAACTTGTAAACAAAGGAGATTTTTGAATGACTGTGGCATGAGCAAAGTTATGGTTACAGTGACCTCCATTAATACAGAGAGTGGTACAGGAATTTGATGTTATAACAACATAATTCTAAGCATTTCCTATCATTTTTCAAGGAGCAATCATGTTCAAAGCCAAAGAATCATCAAAACAAGAAAGGAGAATCAATTCTGAGCCTCTGCAACATAAAAAAACTAGTAATTTATTGTCTCTCCCCTGCACTTAATCTTTCTATCTGTAAGTACTTTCCGAAGCATTTAGAGTAGTTGTTGATTGCATAAACCCTAGGTTGCTTGTACAAATACAAAATGAGTCAGTCAGGTCAAGCTTTGACCTCAAAATGTAGCCTAGATGAGGATATCATGATTCAATGTCCCAGATAGTCTAAGAAACCTTTGACAAAATTAGGAGAGGTTGGCAAAAATGATAAAATATATGACCTCTATGTAGATTGTCGAGATGCTAGGATCCATGTGTCTGCTTGGAGTTTGCTTGAGAATTGGCACAAGTGAATTGATTATAGAGCCCCAATCTGCCATGCCTGGACCCTTGACTTACCCAAATTAATATGCCTTGATGTCTTCATAAACACATACTTGATGAGAGCTATAGCAACTAGGTATGACCCTAGGACCATGTTTGTCTTGTCTAGAAATGGCAATGTTATCATTAGGTTCACAAAGGCCTATATTGCTGTTAGGACTGAAAAAATCTCACAATTTTCTTAGTCCCCATCTACTTATCCTTGGTATGTACCATGTTGGAGCTAAAAAAATTTCCCATTTTTCATGAACCATCACAAATTGTCATCCAAATATCATAGAAATTTTCCATACATTGATCTTGTGATTAAAATAGGTTGTTCAAATTTGTGTGACAAGATCCATATTGTAGCCCATGACAATTTCATAAAATATGACCTTTGAAATAAGCATTTCCCCGACTATAGTTGTGCAAATAGAAGTAATTAACCCCTATCGGCAAGATTGCATATGTTTTTTTTTGACCAAATAAGTCATAATCCCCTAACTAATAATTTCATATATATCAGGAAGACCTAAATGAAGTTACACCGATCAAAGAACCTAGAGACAATAATTGTGCAAAACAATCAGGAAGACATTATAATGTATCGCTGATAAAAAGTTGTATCAGTGAGAGATATAAAATCAGAATGAAAATTTTAAACTATGTTGATCTTGTAGGAATACACTCAACACTGAGAGGGGGGGTGAATCAGTGTTGTTAACAATTTTAACACTTTTTACTCCTTTTCTTAATTTAAATTCACAATTGTAGAATTCTTCAGATAGAACAAAGAAAATATGCAGAGTATCAAAACAAAACTTGACACAAGAAATTTCCCAAGTGGAAAACCCTCCTGGGGTATAAAAACCACTCAACTGCCTCACTGGCTTAACACAAATTTCTGATTACAATTGTCTCACTGACATTACAATTCTGCCTCACTGGCATATTGTACTTCTCTGCATGTCTCATTGACATTACAACATCAACATTCAATGAAAATTATAACTCAGGGGATTTCCCTGTTTCAATAAAAACAAAACCTTATTTCTCCCTTTTAAGACAAACAAAATAAATTCTTTGCAATCAACCTTTAACTGTCTTCAACACCTACAGTCATTCAATTTTGATCTTCAAAATACTTCATACCTTTGCAAAATAATCTCAAACTAATTCACCATTTCTTGAGCTTTCTCTCTGTGCAAAACTGAACAATTTATCCTCTCTGAGAAATTATTGTCTTTCATCACCTTCACTTTCTCTGAACAAACATTAATCCATCATGATCATTGAAGGACTCCATTCATTTATTGAATCAACATTCTTTCAAAATCTCAACATAATTCCCTGAAAAAAAATGATTCTTCATTCCTACAAAAATACATTTCAAAACAACAATTCCATTCTCCAAAAACTTCTTACTTTGTTCAAAAATATCATCTCTCATCTGCAACTTTTTATATCTACCATACAAAATCTCTATATACAAAATGAATTTCAATCAAACAATAATATCAAAAAAAATTGTTCAACTTCCATCCTCATTTTTCATTCATCTCACATTCTCTAAAAAAATAAAAACTAAAAACACCAAAATGAAGATTACATTCTTTTTATCTTCTCTGTCGTGGGAAACCTTCCAGATCTAACAAAAATCTTAACTAACTTTCTAACTTCAACTTTCAATACTCCACATCTCTTGGGCTTCGCTGTCTTACTAGAATAGAAACAAAAAAACATGATTTTCTTGCCTTTCCTTAACACTGAAACTGTCAAATTTAGAATCTGCTATATGAGGCTCCGTTTAAATTTCCACCATCCGATGAGGACACCCCCACCAATCGTTATTCAAAATATAGCCGTTGACCGGCTTTTTCGCGCCCATATTAGAAGCTTACACCAGCGCTCACCAAACACCTAACACACGGGGCCGGTAAAACAACGAGGCTCATACCCTCAAGTTGTTATTTAAAACCTGATGACCTCCTCGACCGGTCAACTGCCGATTAGAATAAAAGTGCTATGACAGTTTGATTTTGGTTTTTCATTCTAGGTTTAGATTTTGTAAAGTTTTATATCATGTAATAAACAAATATGACAATTTGATCTTTATACCATATGATTTAATTTTTCTCCAAGTTCTTAACCTGACCACATCTGCTAACTACAGATGACTATAGATCAGATATCATATATATCACAACATACCATTTATTCAATTGATAATTATATAACATGACATAGAACATGTCACATATCCACACCATTTAACTGAAACAAAACTATTCACTGAAGACCACATCACTGACCTGAAAACCGTATTACTGAAATCATTACCATGAAGACCATATCACTGAAGAAGACCATGTCACTGATACCATACCATGAAGACCATGTCACTGATGAATACCATTTACTAATGAAGACCATTCCTGATGAATACTATTTACTGATGAAGACCATTCCTGATGTTACTACCATTTTTGGCATCAATGAAAAGACAATATACTCAACTGTGAAATGTGCTACAAAACTCCCCCTTTGTCTTTGACATTGATGGCAAAACCATAACTCATTTCTCCCCCTTTTTGACATAAAATTGTCAAAGGCAAAAAAATACCACAACTAATAGATTCCTGTTCTTGTAAATGCAATCCTCTAAAAATTTTTTGCCAAAAACCAACACTTTACTTTACACTGATCAAATGCACAATACCGTAACACTCCCAGCCAAAAAAAATGTGTACAAAAACTATATACAGAGTATGTATAAATGAGATTCAGGACATTAAAATAATCTAGAAAACAACTCCCCCTGAATCTAATATCTCTATAACTTACTGAAGAGAGACAAGAGACAGAACTCCCAGTCTCTGTCTCAGAGTTTCAAATGTCTCCTTTGGCAAAGGCTTTGTGAAGATATCAGCCAATTGATCACTAGTATGCACATATTCCAAAGCAACTTCATTTTCAATCACCTTTTCCCTTAGAAAATGATATCTGATAGCAATGTGCTTAGTTCTTGAATGCATTATAGGATTCTTTGACATATTGATAGAACTTGTGTTATCACAAAGAATAGACACAAGCTTTTTAACCTCAACCTTAATATCAAGAATTGATTGTACCATCCAAAGTACCTGTGTACAACATGATGAAGCAGCAATGTACTCAGCTTCAGCTGTAGATAGAGAAACACAATCTTGTTTCTTACTATGCCATGCAACCAATCTGCCACCTAGAAAGAAAGCTGCCCCACTTGTGCTTTTTCTGTCATCAGGACACCCTGCCCAATCTGCATCTATATAGGCAAGAAGTGTAAAATCACTGTGTCTAGGATACCATAAACCAAAATCAAGTGTACCCTTAATATATCTAAAGATTCTCTTAATAGCATTCAAATGTGATTGTTTAGGACAAGCTTGAAATCTAGCAACCAAACAAACAACCTGCATAATATCAGGCCTAGAAGCAGTGAGATATAAAAGACTCCCAATCATAGATCTATATAGAGACTGTCCTACTTCAGGTGATTCATCATTTTTACTTAGCTTATGCCCTGTCTCCATAGGAGTACCCAAAGGTTTGCAATCATCCATTTGAAATCTCTTTAACATCTCTTTGGCATATTTATTTTGTGAGATAAATATTCCTTTTTCAAGATGAGATACCTGAAGACCAAGAAAGAAAGACAATTCTGCCAACATAGACATTTCAAATTCTAACTTCATAATGTTAGGAAATGAATGACTCATATCATCATTGTTACTACCAAAAATGATATCATCAACATAAATTTCAACAACCAGAATATCCTCACCTTTGATTAAATAATACAAATTACTGTCCACACCTCCTTTTGTGAACCCCTGTTCCTGCAGAAACTTATCTAGTCTATAATACCAAGCTCTTGGAGCTTGCTTTAAACCATATAAAGCCTTTTTCAACCTAGAAACATGATCTGAATTATCTTTATTCACAAAACCTTCTGGTTGTTCCATGTAGACTTCTTCTTCAAGATCTCCATTTAGAAATGCTGATTTTACATCCATTTGGTAAACTTTGAAATTTTTATAAACTGAAAAAGCTAAAAACATTCTTATAGCTTCTAATCTAGCAACAGGAGCAAATGTTTCTTCAAAGTCAATACCTTCAATTTGTGAATACCCTTTGCAAACCAATCTGGCTTTGTTTCTAACAACTTTACCTTTATCATCAAGCTTATTTCTAAACACCCATTTTGATCCAATGACATTCTTACCTTCTGGTCTTGGAACAAGTTCCCATGTTTTGTTCTTTTCTATTTGACTTAACTCCTCTTCCATGGCTTTAATCCAGGCTTCATCTTTGCTGGCCTCAACATAATTCTTTGGTTCCATTTCAGATATCAAACACACATGTGCTTGATTATGTGTAGCATCAATCTTTCCTCTTCTTGTTAACACACCACTGTCCTTATCTCCAATGATCAACTCATGAGGATGATCTCTTTGAAAAGCCTTTGAAAGAGTCTTTGTCTTAACATCAATAGATTTTTCAGGATCTTCTTCCTCTTCCTGAATTCTTCTTCCTTTTGTGAATGATGATCAACTTCATTGTCATGAATCAACTGCATACAGGGTTGCAAATCCTCATCCACCTTAACATTAGTACTTTCAATTATTCTTTTGAGCCTATTGTTAAAACACTTATATGCCTTGCTATGTGTAGAATAACCAAGAAATATGCCTTCATCACATCTAGACTCAAAACCACATAAGCTATCATTATCTTTCTTGATGTAACACTTACTTCCAAAAATTTTAAAATACCCAACATTAGCTGACTTACCATACCAAAGTTCATAAGGAGTATAATTTGACTTTACCCTTAATTGAACTCTGTTCAAAGTATATACAGCTGTATGAACAGCTTCTCTCCAATAGACATTAGGTAGATTTGCATCATGTAGTAAGGTTCTTGCCATCTCTTTTACAGTCCTGTTTTTTCTTTCAGCTACTCCATTTTGCTGTGGAGTTCTAGGAGTGGAGAATTGCCTTCTTATTCCATGTTTTTCAAAATACTCTTCAAATTCCTTTGAAGTGTACTCTCCTCCATTGTCTGACCTTAAACACTTTAGCTTGAAATCAGATTCCTTTTCAACCATCTTCTTGAAGATTTTGAATCTATCAAATGCCTCTGATTTATGCCTTAAGAATGTTACCCATGTCATTCCTGAAAAATCATCAATGAAAAGCATAAAATATTTTTCTCCTCCCAGAGCTTTAGTCCTTGTAGGACCACACAAATCTGAATGTACCAGCTGCAGAGGTTTTGAAGTAAAATACTCCTTAGGCTTGAAACTAACTTTGGTTTGCTTACCCAGCTGACACTCTTTGCATATAGTATTACTTGGTTTTGAAATATGAGGCATATTTATGACATTGTGATTCCTGCTGATTCTCACAAGATTGTCAAAATTCACATGACCAAGTCTTCTATGCCACAACCAACTTTCCTCAATTTGACCCATGAAATAGATATGGCTATCAACACTTTTAGTTTCTGAGTTATGAAGATTGTAGATGTTACCACTAGTCCTTAGACCTGCTGCAATAACTTTACCTGATTTCTTTTTGATCTCACATCCATGTGCATCAAAAACCACATTAAAACCATTGTCACATATTTGACTGACACTTAACAGGTTGTGCTTTAGTCCTACAAAATACACATCATGTAGTGGTGTTTCATCATCAAGAAGAATTGTACCTTTGCCTCTGATCATAATGCAATCATTATTTCCAAACATAACAGAACCTTCATTAATGTCTATAAATTTAACAAACTTATCTTTGTCCCCTATCATGTGGTTGGAGCAACCACTGTCAATCACCCACTGTTCCTTCTTTTTGGCATGAAAAGCAGCTTGTGCAATCATAACATCAAAGCTCTTATTAATTACCTTAGGTTTCCAAACAAACAATTTCTTTTCAAAACTCAAAGAAGACAAACCTGAAACAGTATTTCTTGTTGTTTGCTGCATTTGCAATGAAGGTCTATAAAATTTGGCAATATGCCCAAAATTTTTACAGTTGTGACACTTCAAACTTCTTAAGAACATGAATGGATTCCTTGGAAATAAATGCATTTCTCTTCTGACTCCAAATCTGCATTCATTGGCTTTGTGTCCAAACCTATTGCAACAAAAACAATATCCAGTAAAGTGAGCATTATACCTGAAAGTATCACTTCTGTTGTAGTTTTTTGTCCTTATGATTGATTTGCCTTTTGTACTAGCCTTTTGAGAACATTGTCCCTCTTCAAATCCAAGACCTGATTTATCTTTGAATCCTTTTTGTCTGTCAAGAAGATCATCAAGTTTATCACTACTTCTGCACATATCAAGTCTTCTTCTTAGACCAACAATTTCAGCTTCAAGTGTATGACATTCCTTGTCCTTGTTATTCAACTCTTTGTCTTTATCATCAATAATTTTCTTACTTTCTTCAAGAGAAAGAATTAGATCAGTAATCTGTTTCTCATAACAAGTTAACTTGTTATTCATGATATCATTTTCTTTTTGAAACTGACTTCTTTGTGCAATGATTTCCTTTTTAAGTTTCTTGACTTGACTTAATGCACACATCAATTCTCCTTCAAAATCAATAACAGCTTCACAACTATTTGATTGTTCCTCACATTTTTCATTTTGAACTTCATTTAGAATAGCCATAAATAAAGTCTGTGCATTTTCATCAAGAAAATCATCTGAATCACTTTCAGACATATCAACATTTTTTATGAACAAACTTCTTTTCTTTCTGAAATTATTTTTCCTTCTAGAAACAAACTGTTTCTTTTTAAATTGCTTCTTGTTTTCATCTTCATCACTGTCTAGGTCTTTGTAAGGACACTGAGCTGCATAGTGTCTAATCTTTCCACATTCAAAACATTTGAATGGAAGCTTACCTTTGTACTTACCAACAGATCCCTTCTTCAACTTGCTTGCAAGAGATATTTCTTGATCATCATCCAAATCTTCTGAATCAGAAATCTCCTTTTCTTTTCTGACTGATTTGAAAGCAGCTTCTTTGCTTGAAGGTATGTCATTGCTAATTCTCATCTCATAAGCTGTGAAAGTGCCATGAAGTTCATCAAAGGTAACTTTGCTTAAGTCTCTTTCTTCTACTGCAGACACTTTGGATTCATATTTAGGATTTAAAGTCCTTAAGACTTTTGTGACAATTGTCTTCTCTTCCAGTGTATCACCAAGTCCTCTGATAGCATTTACAATTTCTTGGACCCTTAGAAGATATTCTGCCACTTTCTCATCATCACTCATTCTGAGACTTTCAAATTTGGCTCTGTAGGATTGTAGTTTTGCTTCTTTGATTTTATCATCTCCTTGATAAATATTAGACAGTTTGTCCCATATTTCCTTGGCTGTTTTGTACTCCATGATTTTGACAAGTATGTCATTGGTAAGACCACAACATAATGCATTTTTAGCCTTAGCATTATTTTCATATGCTCTTTTCTCATCAGCTGTGCTAGGAGGATTTGTAGCAGTATATGCAGTAACAATGGCAACATACACATCATACCCCAGAGATGACAAATATGACTCCATCCTGAATTTCCAAAAAGCATAGTTAGAACCATCAAACACAGGTGGTTTATAATTAGAGTAACCTCTTGACTTGCCATGATAAGTATTCTAGAAATATGATCTACCCAAGCTGATTAAGCTTTGACAGGGTACCAAGCTCTGATACCAATTGTAGGAATACACTCAACACTGAGAAGGGGGGTGAATCAGTGTTGTTAACAATTTTAACACTTTTTACTCCTTTTCTTAATTTAAATTCACAATTGTAGAATTCTTCAGATAGAACAAAGAAAATATGCAGAGTATCAAAACAAAACTTGACACAAGAAATTTCCCGAGTGGAAAACCCTCCTGGGGTATAAAAACCACTCAACTGCCTCACTGGCTTAACACAAATTTCTAATTACAATTATCTCACTGACATTACATTTCTGCCTCATTGGCATATTGTACTTCTCTGCATGTCTCACTGACATTACAACATCAACATTCAATGAAAATTATAACTCAAGGGATTTCCCTGTTTCAATAAAAATAAAACCTTATTTCTCCCTTTTAAGACAAACAAAATAAATTCTTTGCAATCAACCTTTAACTGTCTTCAACACCTACAGTCATTCAATTTTGATCTTCAAAATACTTCATACCTCTGCAAAACAATCTCAAACGAATTCACCATTTCTTGAGCTTTATGTCTGTGCAAAACTGAACAATTTATCCTCTCTGAGAAATTATTGTCTTTCATCACCTTCACTTTCTCTGAACAAACATTAATCCATCATGATCATTGAAGGACTCCATTCATTTATTGAATCAACATTCTTTCAAAATCTCAACATAATTCCCTGAAAAAAAAATGATTCTTCATTCCTACAAAAAATACATTTCAAAACAACAATTCCATTCTCCAAAAACTTCTTACTTTGTTCAAAAATATCATCTCTCATCTACAACTTTTTATATCTGACATACAAAATCTCTATATGCAAAATGAATTTCAATCAAACAATAATATCAAAAAAAATTGTTCAACTTCCATCCTCATATTTCATTCATCTCACATTCTCTAAAAAAATAAAAACTAAAAACACCAAAATGAAGATTACATTCTTTTTATCTTCTCTATCATGGGAAACCTTCCAGATCTAACAAAAATCTTAACTAACTTTCTAACTTCAACTTTCAATACTCCACATCTCTTGGGCTTCGCTGTCTTACTAGAATAGAAACAAAAAAACATGATTTTCTTGCCTTTCCTTAACACTAAAACCGTCAAATTTAGAATCTGCTATATGAGGCTCTGTTTAAATTTCCACCATCCGATGAGGACACCCCCGCCAATTGTTATTCAAAATATAGCCATTGATTGGCTTTTTCACACCCATATTAGAAGCTTACACCGGCGCTCACCAAACACCTAACACACGGGGCCGGTAAAACAATGAGGCTCATACCCTCAAGTTGTTATTTAAAACCCGATGACCTCCTCGACCGGTCAACTGCCGATTAGAATAAAAGTGCTATGACAGTTTGATTTTGGTTTTTCATTCTAGGTTTAGATTTTGTAAAGTTTTATATCATGTAATAAACAAATATGACAATTTGATCTTTATACCATATGATTTAATTTTTCTCCAAGTTCTTAACCTGACCACATCTGCTAACTACAGATGACTATAGATCAGATATCATATATGTCACAACATACCATTTATTCAATTGATAATTATATAACATGACATAGAACATGTCACATATCCACACCATTTAACTGAAACAAAACTATTCACTGAAGACCACATCACTGACCTAAAAACTGTATTACTGAAATCATTACCATGAAGACCATATCACTGAAGAAGACCATGTCATTGATACCATACCATGAAGACCATGTCACTGATGAATACCATTTACTGATGAAGACCATTCCTGATGAATACTATTTACTGATGAAGACCATTCCTGATGTTACTACCATTTTTGGCATCAATGAAAAGACAATATACTCAACTGTGAAATGTGCTACAGATCTTAGAGGTCATACCGATAGATATAAGATTGGCAAAAGATATATGTTCTCTCGTTGATAAATCGATACACTAGTTGTATCGGCATGACATATACCATCAGGATAAACTTTTTATATCTTCCTTACTTTATAAGTCACTCCGATTGGAATAAACTAAAGGAACTCGGCAAGACTCTCATTGATGTTCCCCATGAACAAAAGACATAAGAAAACATTCTTAGTGAAACTTGATATATCGAAGGGACATTTTGTTCTCTCAGCGATGATGATTGTCAACCTGATGAATATAAGATAACCACTTCTCATCAGAAAAACACTTGTCGATGTCCAAAAGCAACTTTGATAGTCAGAACCACCTTGATATCAAGGCGAAATTAATAAAGTCTTCTCGAAATGTTAAAATCAGAAAAAGGCAAGTAATGTGGACCTAAGCAAGATCGATGAGAGTCTCTCTAATAAAGATGAAAGAACTAAAGGACCACCTCCCATCAAAGAGACATAAAGCTAGTCCTAGTGATCGTCAAAAAACATATAAATAAAAGATGGTGCCAAAACAAACATACAAATTAGCATGAGATTAAAAGTCTTCTTGATGTAATTCATTAATCGATTTGACACTTTCAGAGCCCGAGAAGCTTGTTGCATTCAATTACAATGGCCAACATTAATGGTTGCTTGAGCATAATCTCATAGAAATTGCTCTAGTTCATAATAAATTAAAAATCAAAACAAATTTCTAAGGGTTATAGTGGAAGAGCGGGGGATTCACCGAGAGACTGAGAAATTCGTAACACTGAACACATACAAGTAAGCATTGCAAACCTTCCTATTACTAATTGATTATAAGGTTAAATCCAGTATTCAGCATAGAGATAGAATGGAGGGTCCTTCCTAAACAAAAAGAAAGTAGCAGACTGAAACTAGCCAAACCAAGGGCAAAAAGTAGAAGGTTGAGATAGGGAAAGGGGAAAAAACACAGGAAAGAAAACTTAATCAAGACCTTATAGACCAATTACCTGGTTCAAGCCCTAAGGCTAGAAGAACTACACAATTGAGGACAGACATGGAAAAATTAGAAGATAAATATAAACATGTAGGGAACATATGGACCCCTATCAGGGGATATGAGTTGTTTATGTTTCACTCTTGCAGAAGGAATAGATTGGAACCCGTCTGTAACCCGTGGAATTTCAACATAGTCAAGCTACTTGTCACAGATGTTTTTATGAACATAGATCTTGTAAAACTCTTGGTTTATCATTACAACCCTGACCTAAAATCCATTTGCAACCTGTAAGGGGAGCTATTTATTCATGTATCCAAGAATGCAATATGTGAATTTTTTGCCCTCGATGACACCTGCAATACTCCTATAATATATGAAGATTTAGAAAAAGAGTACTTGAGAATTGATACCACTTATAAGGGTTGGAGATTGCCATTGCATAGACCCAGAGAAGAAGGGAATTTGGTGCCACTCGAGGAAGGTGATGGACCTCCTTTTCATGTAGATTTGTTTGAACCTTATATGAAATACACATATTATTCAGTGGGACAAGTACTAGGAACAAAGGTCCCTGAATTCATGTCCATAGCACCCATGGTCATCTCTTTAGATATCCAGTGCCACCATGCTAGAGCTTTTGATTATGCCTCCCACCTCTCTAACAGGATTGATTCAAGACTGATGGCCATTAAAAATGGTGCTCCAACAATAAGTTTTAAGCATTACTCTGCTCTCATGCATATGGTTTTATACTATGGACTGTTAGAATCTGAAAAGATTATTAACCCAGAAAACTAGTGCAAAGAATAGATATCTAAACTATGAATGCAAATGATACGAAGTCAAAATAGCAACATAGAGGTAGTCTCCAAGAGAGTAATGCAAATGCTAGAAGAAAAATAGCATTAAGAGGATGCAAAAGAAAAAGATACAAAATACAAGCCAAGTAGCATGCTTATATAGGCTAGGAAGAGAGAGGAGGTGGCAACACCAACCAATGAGGAGCAACCATCTATCAGACTAAAGATAGCAAAGTATCTTCCCAAGATAGCTAATAGATGCTCACATGTAGGAAGGTGACACCTCGCAACCACTCACCTAATAAGACATGCTTTATTAACCTAAGCGAGATTAATAGAAGTGTAGGAAAAACCTAGGAATATAGGAAAAATAAATAACCCATCTAGGAAATAAAAACCTACACTAACACCCCCCATAAGCGAAGCTTAGGTGGATGTAGAAATGGGTCCCGGCAAATCAAGCCTGATGAGGTAGCCATGTACATAAAATTCCCCCCCAAAGAGAGAGAAAAGAGACCCCCCAAAAGTAGAGAGAGTCAGGACTTCGAGTGTGAGGAAGAAGCCCCCCTAGAAGATGAAGCATCTCGTACCCCCAGCAAAGCTCGCAAATGAAGGAACTTGCTCTCAGTGAAATGTTTGGTGAAGATATCAGCAACCTACTCAGAAGTCAGACAGTAGCGAAGGTCGATGATGTGGCCATGGATGAGCTCCCGGATGTAGTGCATGTGAACCTCTATGTGTTTGGTCCACTGATGATGGACCAGATTCTGTGAGATCTGAATAGAACTCTGATTGTCACAAAATATGACTGATAGCCATCTGATCTGGATACCAAACTCAGTGAGAAGATTCTAAAACCAAATGGCCTTAGTGGCGGCATTCATAGCCCCTCAATACTCGGCCTCAATAGAAGATAGAGCAATAGCAAATTACTTCTTGCTCGACCAACAAACAGGACCTGAACCAAGTGAGAAGCTGAAACCTGAAGTAGACTTGCGATCCTGAGAATCGCTCGCCCAATCTGAATCTGTGTAGCCCACCAAGTCAAGCTCAATGCCCGCTGCATAGTGAATCCCAAAACTGTGAGTACCCTAAATGTAGTGAAGGATCTGCTTGGCTGCTTTCCAATGTAGCTCATGAGCCTCCTGCATGAATTGAGAGACCATGCCTACAGCATATGAAATGTTGGGTCTCGTATGAGTCAGATAAATGAGACTCCCAACAAGCTGTCAGTACAAAGTGCCATCAACAAGTGGAGAAGAACACTGAGCCTCAAGTTTGACTCTAGAAAGAAAGGGAGTCGAAGCAGGCTTACAGTCAGCCATATGAAACCTCGAGAGCAAATCTAGAGCATACTTGGACTGTGTGATGGTGATCCTGGAAGAAGACTGGTAGATCTCAATCCTGAGAAAGTAATGCAACAAGCCCAAGTCAGTCATCAAAAACCTATCATGAAGGGCAGTTTTGACAGCCCCAATGGTGGATGAGAACTCCCTGTGATCAGCAAGTCATCAACATACAGAACTAGAAATAGGAGTGAATCATCCTGCTGTAGAATGTAGACATTGGGATCAGAATGGCACCGAGTGAACCCAACTGATAGAAGGAATGAGTCCATCTTGGCATACCAGGCCCGAGGAGCCTGTTTGAGGCCATAGAGAGACTTCTGAAGATGGCACACAAGTGAAGAATCTTGAAGGAACCCCTGTGGCTGCTCCATGTATATCTCCTCCTGAAGGTCACTGTGAAGAAAAGCACTCTTCACATCCATCTGGCGTACTTCCCAACGATTAGCTGTAGCAATGGCAAGAACAAGTCGGATGGAATTCATTCAGGCAACTGGTGCAAAAGTCTCAGAGTAGTCAATCCTAGGAACCTGGGAGAATCCTTTGGCGACCAAGCGAGCCTTATACTTATCAACTAACCCATTTGCTGCAAATTTTGTCTGATAGATTCACTTACATCGAACAAGTTTTCTTCCCTTAGGAAGAGGGACAAGATCCCAAGTGTGGTTCCTCATCAAGGAACTATACTCCTCCTGCATAGTTGTATCCCACTCAGGAATACTAGAAGCCTCATGAAAAGACTGTGGATCTAAGGCAGTAGCAATGAAGACATGTGGAGCATCCTGGAACTGTGAATGAGTTCTCATGGTGTCTAATGGATCCCCAACCCAATCACCTATAGACTGCAAGGTCAGTCTAGCCCAAAGTGGACCGGAAGATGGAGAATCTAGAAGAGAATCATAAACCTCTGAATGATGACTAGGAGAGGAAGGAGGTGAGTCCTCTGAATCGCTCTCTGCATCAGAAGTGGAGGTAGAAGACTGCTCAGGTGAATCTAAATCATCAGAAGATCTGTCATGTATCCCAACTGACTCCAATGTCAAAGTAGGAGTTGGAGAAGTGATAGAAAGTGAGCTCGAAGAGCCCTCCTCAAACTGAACACTCGTCTCAATGAACAACTCATGTGTAATAGGGTGGAGCAACCGATAACCCTTCACACCATCAGGATAACCTACAAATATGCAAGGTCTGCTCTGCGGATCCAAGGCCTTGCATTTCTCTGTAGGAATGTGGGCCCATGCAAGAGAGCCAAAAACTCGAAAGTGCTTAACTAATGGTTTCCGAACACTCCAAGCTTCAAAAGGAGTGACTCCCTTCAAGGCTCGGTGAGGAACATGGTTCTGGATATAACAAGCACAGTTAATGGCCTCTACCCAATACTGTGGTGCAAGAGATCTGGAGTGAATTATGCAGTTCGCCATTTCCTTCAAGGACCTATTCTTCCATTCTGCAACACCATTCTGCTAAGGATTGTATGGAACTGAATGCTGCAAATCAATCCCCTCTGAAGTGCAAAACCTCTCAAACCAATGGTTGACATACTAACCACCATTGTCAATGCGCAAAACTTTGATGCATTTCCTAGATTGCTTCTCTACAAAAGTCTTGAAGTCCTGAAAATGATCAAATAGCTCTGACTTCTGTTTGAGAAAGTACACCCAAGTATTTCAAGAAAAGTCATCAATGAATGTGAGGACATATCTAGCCTTGCTGAAAGAAGGATGCTGAAATGGACCAGCCAAATCACTGTGAACTAACTCCAGTATCTATGAAGCTCTCCATGCCTTACCTTTGTCAAACTTTTCCTTAGGATGCTTACCAAGAATGCAACCTTGGCAAACACCACCTGAAAACTGAACTGACGGCAACCCTGTGACCATGCTCTGCTGGTTGAGTTGCTGTAAGTAGTGGAAGTTAAGATGGCCAAACCACTCATGCCATAATCTACTCACATCATTAGAATGAGTGAGCAAAATAGTCGAAGGAGGATCAGGAACAAAGTGAGAAAATAGATAGAGCCGTGACTAATGATCTGCTCTCCCAACTGCAACTGTAGAACCACTGTGCAACTCACGAATCTCCACTGAATCAGGAGTGAACTCAACCCGCTTGCCTAAACCTGTGTGAGTGATCTGGTATACCGATAGGAGATTAGTTGATAATGAGGGCACACAAAGAACATCATGGAATGTGCCATCCCCCACATCAACAAACCCTCTCCCACACACCTCAACAGGAGTGTTATCACCCATCAAAATAGAAGGCATAGTACACGGCTCCAAGGATGCAAGTTCTTCCTTAGATGAAGCCATGTGGTGCGAAGCACCTGAATCAAGAACCCAAGTGGATGGTGAAGAAGCAACTGCAACAAGGGCCTTGCCCTTTCCTTTTCCCTTGCTATTTTCTTTTGCCTTATTATACCCCTCATTAGAACTCTATTTGACAGACTCGGGAACACTGATATTATTCTTCTCAAGAATGTGTGTCAAGTGATCAATTTGTTTCTTTAGACATTTATGTTCATCATGACTGGGTCTTTTACAATAGGCACATTGGACCCTCTCTTTCTTAGGCTTGTCGCCCTTGGAATATTGGGTCTCATTAGTTGCTTTTGAAGCAACCGTTATCTGATCCTTCTTCTCCTTGCTATTCTTTTGTTTCTTATCCTTACTATTGTTGTTACTACTTTGTCCTTTCTGTTCTTTTGTGCCTTGGTTGGCAGCCAAGGCATGTGACTTAGAGGGCTTAAGAGTGCCCATCTAGATTAGCTTGTCCTATTCCCGAGTGAGATTGACAGCAAAATTATCTAAAGATGGCATGGTGAATTGAGTACCAAGTGCACCCTTAGTAGCATAGAAAGTAGAAACAAACACAAAATATTCTGAACTTAGGTTAGAGAGAATACTAAGAATTAGTTGTTCATTTTCCTTTTCAGTTCCACATTGTTTTAACTGCAGCCTTAGTGATTTCAATTTAGTGAAGAAATCTTGGATTGTGTTGAAATTGCCTGGACTTAAACTAATTAGTTCATTTTCCAACATATGACCCCTCATTGAATCTTGTGTACCAAATAGTGTTTCTAGCTTTGTCTAGATTTCATTTGGCATATTCAAAGACTCGATGTGAAAGAGAAAATCAGGAGAAACAGACAAACACAGTGTTCCATATGCCTCATCACATTTGTTAAACCACTTAGGCTTATCTTCATCTTTAACAGGTTTAGTTTCAAGTCCCATAGTTATCCTATTTAATCCAGCTTTCCTTAAGTGAATTTTCATGCATGATTTCCACTCAAAGTAATTGTATGGAGTTAGGATGGGCAGATTTGTTTGATCCATGATGAAGAAATGTAGAGAAGAAGTGCTGAAAAGAAGAGAACCCAACCAAGACAACCCCCCCCTTTTCACTCAATCAAAGAACCCCCCCCCCCCGAGAAAATATGATTTGGCACTTTATATTAGTGCGTTTACAACTGCCACTAGCAATAATTACTAAGTGGTTTTGATTTCAATGCATTTACAAAACCCTCATGAAGAGCATATGCTAAAAATACAACTTTGGCATAATATCCAGAGAAATAAATAGCACCACTGTAATCTACTCAAAAAATCATGAAGTTTCAAAAAAAGAATCGCCTCGATACGAGGTTGTATGTGAAAGTTATGATCCTCCGAACTTCCCAAAACGAGAACCGTGCAATGTCATGACTGAGAATCTACAATTTCTAAAAAATCTTGGCATCAAAATCAAACAATGACTACACTAGTGCATAGAGCACAAAAAAATAGCTAAAATCAAAAAAAAATTCGTGGGAAAAGGAGTCTGTATGAGCAAGAACGGAGCATTTGAAAACTGTCTTCAAAACTGCAGCTGCCAACGGAGAGGGGTCCTGCTGTAGCTTTTTGAGCGCATTTCTACGAAATATATAAACTGCATGCAAAAATAGAAAGATACCCAGATAGTTTTTCTATGCTGCGAACAAAACCCAGAAGGCGTTTTCCTTGCAAATACACAGACGATGTTGCTCTAGTGTAAAATAAATGCTTTTAGCTACAAAAAATGACCCCAGCAACCAAAAAATGACATGCAAAGGATGAATCAGATGCTGGAACCTGCAATATTAATTCAAAAGACCAAATATGCAAGCTGGTTGTCAGATTTGAGTTTGAAACCCCGGTTCCGCAACTGTGTATGACGATCTCTAATTTTGGTGAAACGAAAGCCAAATCTGACTTTCTCAAGCCTCCTGGACGCGTTGGAACAGCTGAAAATGCTGCCAGTATAACCAAAAATGCTACACTCACCCACATTTCATAAACACATGTGCAAACCCCAGAGATTAAAAAAGTTTCCATCAAACTTTTCTGATTCTCAAGATCATCCAAAGATGCAAGAGAAGAGCATACTGGGTTCTTCAAAAAACTATAATAAGATTTATCAGTCCCCCCTGAATCTCTCAAAAATGGAAACTAAAATCTACTCTTGCACATAGAATAGCTCTGATACCATGTTAGAATCTGAAAAGATTATTAACCCAGAAAACTAGTGTAAAGAATAGATATCTAAACTATGAATGCAAATGATACGAAATCAAAATAGCAACACAGAGTTAGTCTCCAAGAGAGTAATGCAAATGCTAGAAGCAAAATAGCATTAAGAGGATGCAAAAGCAAAAGATACAAAATACAAGCCAGGTAGCATGCCTATATAGGCTAGGAAGAGAGAGGAGGTGGCAACACCGACCAATGAGGAGCAACCATCTATCGGACTAAAGATAGCAAAGTATCTTCCCAAGATAGCTAATGGATGCTCACATGTAGGAAGGTGACACCTCGCAACCACTCACCTAATAAGACATGCTTTATTAACCTAAGCGAGATTAATAGAAGTGTAGGAAAAACCTAGGAATATAGGAAAAATAAATAACCCATCTAGGAAATAAAAACCTACACTAACATGGACAAGAATTAACAATGTGGCCATAACAACTAAAAATTACACAATTTGATAAAAATGGTCAGTTGTTACCCATACAGTTATGGACTTCCATATGGGATAGTAGGTTTGTGAATTATAGTTATGTACATTTTGAAGAATTCTTTGTTAAAACACTATACAAATGCTATAGTTATCCATGTAGCTATTCTTTGTCAGATGAGATTAAAAGGTTTTCAAGGCTTAAGGATTTTAGTGGACCACCAACTATCAATCACAAATGGGGTGATTGGTATTGTTTTCTAAATTCTACAATGATTAGGGTATATGGGTTTGAAGATACGCCATTCTTATTGCCTAAAATAGTACCAGACAGAATCGCATACTTGGAAATCATCAGGCAATTAGATTACTTAAATGTTATGAACTTAAGTGCCTATGATAAACAATCTTTTATGCCAAGTACATTATGTTTTGGGGACTTTACTGTGTTGTCCATGGAAAGATACGACCTCATTCATGACAAACTATTACACTTTAATTTAAGAAAGGCAATGTCAAGAAAAGGGTTTGACCCCAAAGGGTTTATTGATTCTGCAAGAAGAAAACAAAATCTAAGGATATACTCATATTACATTCCCACATGATGATGTTATCAGGAATTTGGAAGATGCAGATGTCAAATTTTCCATTGATGAGTATAATCAGGAAGTGGAAAGGAGGAGGAGATAGGCACAAGAGGTAGAGGTGTTATCCTCTGATAGTGAAGGATCCCATGATGAAAGACCCCAAGCCCACTCTGATATAATTCCTAAACTTAGAATTAAAGAATATGAGCCTTCAATTAGAGAATTAGAAATTGAGGAAACACCTGATACAGATGCCAGGTAACTGGCTTACAATTCTTTTGTTTCAGATGATCAGTTTATTCAGTCCCCAGATTTTAAATCTTTCTTGTATAGACAAAGGCAAAGCAGTCAGAGAATCTGTTTCAAATATCACACTAGATAATGAAAAACAATTATTGAATACTCTAAGAATAGATGTTGAAAATGAAATAAAAAATATGACTCCAGAGAAAGGGAGGAAACTCCTAAAAGAAGCTGGTGCGATGATTTTTTCGGGCTTGGATTTGAAGTCTTCTTTAGTTTTTGATAGTTTTTTGCACAATAATGATGCCAAACATAAACTCAGCTTAGAAGGTGTGACAAAAGTGTACAGTGGATTGCGATATAATCCTGATGAAGAATCACTTATGATATGGGCCTTGTACCCTCCACACCAAAAGATTTTTATTATTGACACAGGGAAGGCATTCAGCCATGTGATGACACTTAAAGTAGGGGAAACAGATCCTGTGGTCACTGTGGATATTGGTATTAATGTTGCTAAGTTAAATAAAGCACAGAGTCAAATGTTGATTCGAGAAAGGGATATGTACAAACTACACTGTGAAAGAATGTGCAAAGAAAATGATTTCCTAAAAGATTTTGTCCCAACCAAGATGCTAACCCAAGGGGAGAGTTCCCAGGCAAAAGACAAAGATGAAATTCAGATAGCTCAGGCTAGATTCAATGCACTTTCCACCATATTCAAGAGGAGACATGCTAACATGATGGTATGGATGGATAAGTTTTGGGTGACCTATTCTAAGAATCAAAATGCTCTCCAAGAACACAAGAGGTTGGCTGATAGACTCCAGGAAAAATTCCAAGAAATTCATGACAGAGGCACTCCTGATGATGAAGCCATTACCAATGCAAAAGAATTAATCAGGGCACATATAGTTTTTCATGAGGAAATTCAAGAAGAAGCTAATGAATTTATTAATGTCTCTCAAAAAGGTGTACCTACATTGGTTAATGATGACAAAAATTTGAGAAGTTGGCAAGACTAGATAAAGGAATGCCAAATGATCCTGCATGAAGCATTGGAAGTAGTGGAAGATGAAGACCCGACATTGGAAGGGACCTATGCCTGCATGGAGAAAATGGTTGCCATGGAATTTGTTGCAAAGACCATTGTGGAATGTGCAGATACTCACCTGAGCCAAAAATACTTAGATCATATTACCAAAATCCATTTATGGCTTATTAAAGCCTAATGAAAATTTGTAATTATTAGTCAAAAGTTTCAAAAGACACTTATGAAGAGGCATGCCTCTTCTGAATATGGTTATATAAACCTATAGTGGTAGGAGGTTAGAGGATCATCAACAATTAGGAGAAGAATAGAAGTCTTTATTATCTTTTCATCAGTTCATCTGTTATCAAATTTCATACTTATGCAAGTAATATCCATATTTTCAAGATAAATATAAATGGAGAAGGTGTTTGCATAAATATTGGTTTACTTTCAAGTGTTCAATAGTTGTGTGGATATAGTATACTTATATGTTATCTGATTGTCTCCAAAGTGGCTTCTTATTTTATTCAAATTGAGTGTGAAAATACATTTGACTTGTTAATACACATTTGTTGTACTTGTGTGGTGTTGTTGATTGGTTTCTATGTGCAGTAGGATTAAAATTACCTTTTGAGCAGTCTACTTTGATTGGTTCCTGACTGGATTAAAATCCTTTCAAATAAATTGTCTTAATTAGTTTCTCCTCACATATGAATTAAAAATCCTTTCACAACTTCATAGTAACATAAGAGGATATCACTGGGATCATTAAGAAGAGTCTAGGTAACTAATATACTTGCACATCTGCATAAGGTACAGACATATAAAAGTGCCCAACTATTAGAGTTAAGCTGTGAAGTGAATCTACACATCTAAAAAAACCCTATCTCTAGTATCACAATCCACTCATCAACTCTATTTACCCAATAAATTAGGCACTGGTCAATCTTAGAGCATTTCATACAAGTATAACTCACATTCTTTATATTTCAAGCATTCCTGTTAGAAAGTAGTTAACAAACCCTGCAAATATCTCATGTTTGTGTGCCATTAGTGAGTAAAATTGCCCAACCAAAATCCATCCATATTTCCAAATCTGCCTTATTGATTAGGTACACCCACCTAGGCCTAGCAATGTCAAAAGAGTAGGGGGTTTTGTTGTATAAAATCTATCTTGTTGGCCAAAAACGTATCAAGGGATTGGCACCCTCTTGTGGTCTAAAAACCTACGTTTTTTAGAACCAACATACCACACATAAATTAGCCACTCTGTAATTTTATGATCAATAAAAATTGTGAAAATTTGTGTGACAAGATCCATTTTAGCCTAAAATTTGTGTGACAAGATCCATATTATAACCTCTGTTAAATCCCATCAATCTGACCTTGATAAACATTTCCATGATCATAGTCAAGAAAACCTTAATTTCATCCTCATCAGCAAGACCTTCGACATATCTTTCAAGATCTTAAAGTCATAATTTTATACAAAGTATTTTATCCATGGTTGGGGAGAGACAAGTAAACTCTCAGCGATAAGAGGTCCATAGATAGCAAAAATAAATGATCGACAAGATGTCACTTAACATTTCACCAATGAATAGTCATCGACAAAAACAAGATAGTCAGAACAAGATCTCCAAGTTATACCAATCTTGTGCCTCATACCGATGGATGTGTATCGGGGAGAGATGTGCACACTCACACCAATAGAGAAAAATAGTTTAACAATTGTGTCAGGGAAATATATATAATCAGAGCAACCTCCCTAGGTCTCTCTGATTACATGGGTCACTCCGATGATAAAGACCACAAAGTTTCGATAAGATACTTGCCAACTTGTCCCATCACATTGAATAACAAAGCATACACATTAGAGGGACATATACAATTGAATTGAATTCATTTGATCTCATTGACTATGTGGGTTATGTCGATAGTGAAAATCGCAAGGATATTTCAGGAAGAGTCCTACCGATGAATAAAGTAATGGAGAAACATGTCGGGAAGACCCAAAGCATCAGAATGGCATGTGAATCTCATAGCGATGGTATAAGTTACACTGATGATGGGATGAATCATTCCTCCAACTAGTACATCAGGTAAGCTTTATAATGTCTCCCCGAAAAGGTGAGAATTAAGGGTAAAAGACAAGCACATGGACTAGAAAACTAAGAAGTCCTCTCGACAGAATAAAATTGCCAAACGATACATCTTATCGAAGAGATATTCAGTTGGTCTTGGCAATCATATTGAATACACATAAATAATGATAAAAGGGTAAACAACACAAGAAAGCAAGAAGTAGAGGTGATATCCTCTAATAGTGAAGGGTCTTCTAAAGAAAGTAGACCTCAAAGCCCACCAGATAAAATTTCCAAATTGAGAGTTGAAGAATATCAGCCTCAACTCAGAGAGCAAGAGGTCAGGAAACCATCTGATACAGATGCTAGGCAATTAGCCTATACATATTTTATTTCTGATGATCAGTTTATTCATTCTCCTGAGTTCAAGTCTTTTTTGTACAAGCACAAGGGAAAAGAAATAAGAGAATTTGTTGAAGACATCACACCAATTAATGAAAAACAATTGTTGGATGCATTGAAAATAGAGGTAGAAAATGAGATGAGAGAGATGACTCCTGATAAGGGAAGACAATTATTAGTGGAGTCTGGTGTGATGATCTTTCTAGGTTTAGACATGAATTCTTCTTTAATCTTTGACAGTTTTTACATAGTGATAATGACAAATATAGACTTAGCCCAGAAGAAGTGATAGAAGTTTATACTGGGACAAAATATAATGCTGATGAAAATTCTCTTATGATTTGGGCTTTGTACCCTCCACACAAGAATCTTGTAGTCATTGATACAAAAAAGGCATTTGGACATGTCATGACATTGAAAGTAGGTGAGAGTGATCCTATAGTCATAGCTGATATTGGTATAAATGTTACCAAATTAAACAAAGCTCAAATTCAAATGTTGATCAAGGAAAGAGATATGTACAAGCTGAGCTGTGAGAAAATGACTAAGGAAAATGATTTTGTAAAGGATGCATTTGGAGGATCTACCAGAAGATTGACTCAGGGAGAGGGTTCACAAGCAAAAAACAAAGACAAAGAATTACAGTTGGATGATCAGGTATCTCAAGTTAGGATTGACACACTTTTTGTGGTACTTCAAAAAAGGTATACAAACATGATGGTTTGGATGAAAAGGTTTTGCGATACACATGCCAAAAATCACAATATAATTCAAGAGCATAACAGGGTAAATGACAGGCTCCATGAGAAACTTTGTGAAATACAGAACATAGAAGCTCTTGATATTGAAGCAATCACCACTACTGAAGACTTAATTAAGAAACATAAAAGGTATCATGAAAAACTTCAACTAGAGGGTGAAGAATTCATAGAGGCTTCAAAAGAAGGTGTTCCTACATTGTTCAGTGACAAGAAAGATTTGAAAAATCAGGAAGAGTGGACAAAGGAATAGCAATTGATATTATAGGGAGCTTTGGAGGTAGCCAAAGACAAGGATCTGGCATTAGGAGAACCCTGTTGACATCTAGAGAAGATGATATCAATGGAGATAGTAGCAAGGAATGTTGTGGAGTATGTTGATACACACCTGAGCCAAAAGTACTTAGATCATATGTCCCAGATCCATTTGTGGCTAACTAGAGCTTAAAGTGTTGTTTATTATTGTTAAGTTGCTATTAGGTTCCAAAAGACACTTATGAAGAGGCACATCCTCTTCAAAATATTGTTATATAAGTCAATCATTTTATTATAAAGAAAGGAGGTAATAGTAGGAAGTAGAAGCATATTTAGTAAATTACTTTTCAGACATCATCTCTCATACTTTTAGAAGACTTATGCAAATTGATATATATATATATACTTTGAAGAAAATATAATGGAGCAGAATATTCTCAGATGGTGATCTATTTTAGTGTTCAATTGTTGTGTTAATTTTCATGCTTACATGTTGCTGTGTTGTCTCTAGAGTTATTCTTTTAAATTATTCAAATTCATATAATTTGTCAGGACACATTTGCTATTCATGTGTGGTTATCTGATTGGTTTCTGGTTGAAGTTGATTTAAGTCCATCTGAATGATTTATATCTATTGGTCTATGCCCTGAGTTAAAATCCTTTAAATTAGATCATTTGGTTGGTTTATTTCAAAATAGAATTAAAAATCCTTTCATGAAATCACAGTAATGTCAGCCACCCCTGCTCCTTAGGTAGCCATCCTGAATGTACAAACAACACATTTTGCAGAAGTAGCAACACTCAATTTGTAGAAAGAGTACAATGAATTATTGGAGAAATACATAGAAGCAATGGATAGGCTTAATACTTATGAGAGTCAACCTCAGTTGGAAGCTGGTCCATCTCAAACCCCTCCAATTATATAGACTGCAGACTCATTACTAGTGGACACACAACCTCTGCTTCAAGAAATAAAGGAACTGAAAGAGGAAAATAAGGAGTTGAAGGAAGAAATAGAAAGTAAAGTGGAGGATGTAGCCACAAATTTGATCAAGTATAGGATCAATAGGATATTGGCTAGGTTGGAGGAGACCCATAGGTCCTACTCCCAATTAAGGATAGCACTTGAGAAACATGAATTAGATAAATAGAGGCTGCCAACCAGGAAGACCAGGTGGCTACCAAGAACTAGAAAAATTAGATATTTTCTCAGGTGATCTAAATATGATCTAAATGCCCCTCCTAAGATGGAGTTAGTAGTAAGTATGCTAGGGAAATTTGAGGATGTGGCTACTCATCAATTGAAATTGGATACAATATTGAAGGATAAAATGGAAGCAATTGAGACGCAGGACACAAAGTGGTTACCCCACATTGTAGAAGCTAATGGGACAATAAAAGATATGAACAAGTGGAAGTAGGAAATCACTGATAATGGAAATCAGTTAATTCCATCTTGTTGTGATAAGGGAGACCCAGCTTTGCATGTGTTACATTAGACGCTTGATAGGTTGCATGTTGTGGACATTACATTCAAATTATTTAATAAAAATGTCAAAAGTATCCTAGATGCAAAATATGTCAGCCACAATGGTAAGATAGCATAAATCATTTCATTCCCTTGGCTAGCTGAAAGTTCATTCAGTGAGTGGCAGGACAAGTATGGATCTCTTGGATGACAACTCAACCACTATCTGCCAACCACAACAATGCAAATCCCCAGGCAGCTTCGCGTGCTTCTCAAGGCCAACCACATCTTCTTCTCTTTTCCTTAAGTGCAATTAATGTTTCTTCAAAACCATTTGGCACCTATTTGTATCCATTGTATTTGAAAGACAATGTATTAAATGATGAGGGTACATGTTCCTATTATATAATGGAACTGTACTACTCATTTTATGCTTGTTGAAGACTTGGAAATTTTAGAGAAGTAATGAAAATACAGAGCTTTCTGGGTTGTTCTATCTCTTTTGTGTAAGTTTATGAGTTATATGTCGAATCTATGTTTGCATATATGTTTTCAGTTTCATTTTGATGTTATATGAGTAATGCTTCATTGCATGTATTTAGCTATCTATCTCCATGTTGTGTGTGTTTTTCTTTTCAATCTAAATAGCTAAGGGTTATTTGAGGTTCTTGGATATGGGTTTTTCTGTATTAAATGTTTAATCTTTTACTTCTGCTCAAGGAGTAGATTAAATGTTTTAGGTTAAATATTGGGAAGAACATATTGCAATAAGGATATTCATAAGTAGAGATAACTAAGTACTAAATCTTGGGTGGTGTTTATAAGGCAAATACCAATTTATCCCCATGAAACTTGAATGTCAGCTAAGCTTATGCAAATCATTTCACATATATACATCAATCAAATTTGAATAATTAACATTATTGCTCAAATTCGTAAAGGTCTGATATAAGTATTTGTGTAGTAAGATTCATGTCTTGCCTATCCATATGTGCAACATGTGCATCATGATGAAAAACATCTTCCACGTTAAAATATGTTGTAGTCATCAAATCCTCAATCATAACTTCCTTGAAATGAATCGAGGCCATTGTAGAGTTAAGACTAAGGTTTCTTCTTAGTGTAAAATGAGGATTAGGTTGAGACCTTGACATTAAAGCAAAATATAAAGCAATGAAAAGGAAATTGCATCCAAGTAATCCTAATTTTTTCTGCCAACAATTCATACCAAAGATTGAACAATTTAAAGATATTGCAACAGGTAATTTGTATCGACACAAATAATATTACTGAAGCATTACAAAATTTAGGCCATAAGAATCAACCTTTTTTAAACATGGATTGCAAATAATTCTGAAAATTTAATAATTTTGAAAATTTAGAAGTCTTGCTCATTAACATTATTGTCTGCTACAATGTCATCAAGTGTATCATTGTCAATGTTCATATGTTCTTTCAAGTATTTAATATTATCATCATCCTCATCTTGACCTGCATCATCTTCATCGTCATTGAAATTTGACTGTAGACTATCTATATTGTTACCAGATGTATTTGGATCATCATTTTCTATACCAACCATATTGTTGTCTTCCATAACATCATCTAACTCTAGATTGTTGTCTTCTTGTGCCTGAACATAACCATCTTCAACATCATCATGGATGTCAATTTCTTTGATGTTCTCTAATCCCTCTCTCTCATTTTATTGGCCATCATTGTTTTTCTCAATATCCACTAATGCATCGTCAAATACATGCCTTAATCTTGGATCATAATGTATGACAAATATCCATTTTGGGTCCAAAATATCTTCATAGAAAAATACCTGCACATGAACGACATACATATATTAGACGTATGGTATAACAATTTTATTGATTAATAAACACATGTATATATTCGCAATAACTATGAATTAATAGATTAGTGATCACTACCGCTTCTTGTTTGAGTTAAAGAAATACCTGCTAACAATGAATTGGTAGAACATAAGGCTCCTTATCCTCTGATAGGAAACATGAGGAATCTATAGAAAACAATCCACTATGGGTATCATGTCTTCGTGTCCTCTCAAATGCTTCATACCATCTACACTTAAAAACACAACATTTAAAAGAGTGGTAATCTAACCCAATAATATCTTGTATTTTCCCAACATATTGTACATTCCCTTCAATTATATTCTTATCTTTTGAGCTTGATCGACTGGATTGCTTGAAGTCAACCATGATGCCACAATCGAAGGATCGCTCTTTACATCTACACTTTCTACACGATAATGTCGACAATATGACCACATTGCTGGATATTTCCTCACCTATGAAAGACCATTTATTTTAGTGAAAACAAATATAATGACGAATATTAAAATAGTTAATAGTGTCAAAACTGTAAGGAAACAACATTTTGTAAAATGCCAACTGTACCTTTCTTCCACATCCTCTAGACATGTTGATTTCATCTTTTGTTATGTTTGAATCTATACCTGCATCTTCTATTTGATTTTGAATTTGTTTAGTAACCCATTCTAGTGTGTAATCTTTGCCCCATTCCCCAAGCAAATCAGTGTGAAGTGGAGCATTCCTTGGGTTTGATCTCTTAAACTGTCTCCTTGCTTCTAACACTTCTTCTCTCTTTTTATCATATAGATTGATCCATTTGTTCATAAAGTCCATGTGGTACAAAATGAACTTGTCAAGTATAGCACTTTTGTCTACACCTATTACATGTCAACATGTTTATTTCAAACTCCAAATGTCATGTTGTTAATTTGACAAATAAATTACAGAGTAAATTAATGATTGCAAGAAAAACAACCACACTGATCATGAATTTACTTACTAATTTCTACTTGAACACCATTAGATTGTGGTTTTTCTCCATCAATAATATATGATGCTCATTCTTCATCCTAGAAGTATGGCTTATCTTTAAAATCCTTACCAAGGAATTCACACAGGAAGAAAAATGCTTCATTCAATACATACCCTTCAACCATGCAACCCTTTGGATGTGCCTTTGTCAGACATATCTTTTTAAAATTTTCATATACCTCTCAAAGAAAAACATCCACCTCGTTGATACGACACTCTCCAATTCAATATCATCGACTAGGTGTATAAGTAAATGGACTTGTAGGTCCATGAAACTTGTAGGGAGCTCCTTCTCAAATACACATACAATTTCTGCAATTTCATTCTTCCATTTTGGCACTTCACATTCGTGGATCTCCTTGGAGCTCACCCATCTAATATAAGAATAGTAAGTTAGTATGAACCTTTAGTAAAAAATTAAAATGCAATATAATATCTCTATGTCTCTCACACATGAACATTTCATATAACCACATACCTTGTAAATGCTAACAATCGACTTATGGCATTGCTTAAGTCAACTATAAGACAGGAATCCCCCCTAATTGCCAATGGCATGATATGCTATCAAACACATTTATGAAAAGGTCATTAGTAATTTTTTCTCACACAACAAAATATCAAAATATATTTAGTACTTAATCAATGTTACCAGTAAATGTTAAATGATGATAATAATACCTTCATAAAATTATGAAAATCATGTGTTTTAAATCCTGTGATATGTCCATCAACTGTAAAAGCTTTAGCCAATGACGACCCATAGCCAGTATGTGTCCTTATTGAATGGATGACATTTTTTAGTTGGTCTAGCTCTTTTTTTTTCAAGATCCATGGAGCTTCTGCATATGTTTCATTTTCCCTGTTTGGCCACAAATGTTTTCTATCAATTTTGGTACGTGAAAGAGAAATATCTCTCCTCAAAGACAAGGTGTCCTTCTCTTTCCCTGATATATGTCAAAATATAGAATTTGGGACATTTTTGAAGATGTGCATAGGATCTAATAGGTGAGATATTAATAGATCCTTCCAGTAAGGGAGCTCATAAAATATGGATTTCCTTTTCATTCCTTCTGGCATATTAACTACAACTTGTTCTGGTTCTTCAATTGAATCACCCCGATCAAAAAAATCCTCCCAAGCTTTCAATTCAGCATCTTCATACTTCTTAAGCCAATCACCTGGACTGATAATAATGGGAGGGCCTCTATTTTCAACTTTTCCATCAAATTGATTCTTCAGGCGATTTCTAAACTTATGATCTAGTGGTAGAAAAACCCTATTGTTTATGTAAATAAATTTATGTAGATCTTTAGAATACCGCCCTTGAAATTGTTCTGCACATCTTGGACATGGAAATATCCCCTTTGTTTGAAGCCTTACAATTAAATAAGTAATGTTAATAACATCAAAAAAATAGTATAAAACTAAGTATGAAAGTTGGGATGGAAATAAATTATGAGTGTAAATACGTAAATATTTTATCTTACCAGAATAAACACCAAGTCCTGGGAAATCATGAATAGTCCAACATAGCTCACCATACAACATGAAGGACCCATTTGATGGGAGACGTGATATGTCATACATTCTTATGCCTTTCCATAGCAGTTGTATCTCATCTATAAAAGGCACAAGATAAACATCCATGTTTTTAACTTGATGTTTTCCTGGAACAATGAAAGTCAGCATAAGGTGCTCCTTTCTAACACTCATCCATGGGGGAATATTGTATACTATCAATCCGAATGGCCAAACACTATAATTTGAGCTTAGGAAAGAGAATGAGCACACTCCATCAATTGCAAGACCAAACCTGATACTACGGGGTTCATCTTTCAATTTTCTTGGCCATTGTTCCTCTATATGTTTCATTGCTTTGGAGTCGGTCAGAATTCATATGAATCCATCTTTATGCCTATTCTTTGCATGCCAATCCATCAATTGTGCAAATGACTTGCAATGAAACATTCGTTGAAGTCTAGGTATAATTGGCATGTGACGTAAAACCTTCTTTGGAACTGTAGGACCTTGTACATCTATATGATATCTCTTCTCTTTACATATAGGGCATTCTACCTTGTTTTCATATTCATCTCTGTGCAAAATGCAATCATTTTTACATGAATTAATTTTCTTATATTCAATCCCCAACTCAACCAACAACAAACGCGCCTCTCTACATGTTGATGACAACACATTCTCTTCAGGGAATATTTTAGTTTTTTATGCCCTGTAAGATTGCTAGAGATTAAATCAATTGAATGTTTGACTTATGATGAATGTGTTTGATATGTCAATCTATACTAGGACTATTTATATACAATATATGGTTTTAAATTCCCCTTAATGAAATATAAATGAAGTTGATGAATGTTTATGAATTATGTACACCAATTGACAATGCAAAGTAAGAAATAGATTTCAACTCACTTTAGTAGGGTAGTGAATCCTTTTTTTGACAAACCAAATAGTGACTTGATTTCTAATAATATTAATGTGCATGCTAGTTTTGAAGTTCTACTTGCACCCAATTTGAACATGGGTGTCTTCGTTGCTTGCTTGATGCAGTCTTTCAGGTTGTTATCATCAACATTACGTTGGTGGTAATTACCCCTACTATCATCATTACTATCAACCATATGATCATTATTGTCATCATTGTTTCCATCCCCACAGAAACCTGTAAGCATTTCATTCAATCCTTCTTCATGCACTACATTTTCACTATCATGAGCATCATCATTAAGGCTAGCTGGCATGTCATCAGTGTATGTGGATCTCATCAGCAGTTCAAATTTCTCAGCTGGTAGTATTCTCTTCAGTATTGCTCTTTTCTGCCTGGTATGGTTTAAAGGATGGTTTGGATCATCCCATCCAAACCTTAATAACCCAGTTGGATCTTGGGTATTAGTATGTGTTTCATCAACATCTACCTATCAACAAATGCAAGAATTATTTAATGTTTGGCAACAATTGCACTAAATTCAAAATGTATCAATTTCAAAGAAATATAATCAAATATGGCTTTACATATATATATATATATATATATATATATATATATATATATATATATATATATATATATATATATATATATATATATATATATATATATATACATATATATATATATGTATGTATATACATATATATATACATATATGTATATATATACATATACATATATAAATATAAATATATATGTATACATATATACATATATGTATATGTATACATATATACATATATATGTATATGTATATATATATATATACATATACATATATATATACATATATGTATATGTATACATATATACATATACATATATGTATATATATATGTATATGTATATATATATACATATACATATATATGTATATATGTATACATATACATATATATGTATATATGTATACATATATATTTATATTTATATATGTATATGTATATATATACATATACATATATAAATATATACATATATATATGTATATATATACATATATATACATATATATATGTATATATATACATATATATATATAAATTGTATGAACATATATACATCAATTGAATAATGGAACATTATTTTATAAACTACCCTTTTTATACAATAATTTAAAGAAAACACAATTTTGACAACATAGTTTATAAAACATCAGTCCACACTCATTTATTATTCTTTGGTTTTCTACCCTTAAGATCATCCTTAGGGAGACCTTGTTCTTCTCTTTTCTTTCACGCAGGAGTGCATTTTAAGAAGGGTAATCAATCAATATCTCATCCCCAATTGTAAGGTCCATAATAGCCTCAACCATTATCAATCTATCAACCTCTCTTTCCATATCTCCATCTTTATCATTTATAACCTCAAAAAATTGACAATTCGGTCTTACAATAGGGTCCCTTCCCTTACTACTATTTATAAATCCTGCAATATTTTTGTTTATGTATGCATGTCCATCTATATACATAAGATGACCTCTATTCATTTCTTTTCCACTTTCCAATTGGAGACAATGTGTATACATATTCAAATTTACACCATATACTAGCCTTCTCCATTCACCACTGTAATATGATGGACCATAACATGGCATTAATCTCCTAGTGGTTTGTTCTGAATTGTTTCTATGTTTAGATCCCACATGTACATTTTGGATGATAAAGAGACCTAGATTCGCTCCATGAATATTGGAGGGTCGTATCATGTAGCTGTATCCCCAAAATTGAAACACCTCGTACACTCTAGGTAGTTGTTGATCACTAGGCCAAGCGCAATATAGTCGATGATCAAATGTCTCTTTGTAAATTGATCTCAAACTCAAGGGCAAGTCATCATCTCCATCACATTCATTCTCATAGTGTATGTAGTCCACCTTCCCCTTGTCTTTAAGAAAAATATGCATCTTTAAACCGGTTCTTGTTCTATTACTTGTTTTCATCAATTCCTCGTCTTCAGAGATGGTATATTGGCACATATTTTTGTTAGATGTATCATCTGATGAATGATCATTGTCCTCTAGGCTAGAAGTTGGTGATCCAGGAAACTTTAAACCAAGAACTTTATCCTACAAGTATCCATTAATAAAAAAATTAGTTATTTAAATAATATAAAACAATGTTTAAACAAACTATACATGTTATTTATATCAAATTGGAAAATTCCTTACCACAATTCTTATTGGATTTGAATCGATTATAGGAGGCGTACTACCAACTAGAAGCTCATCATATATTTAATGTCTTTGTACAATCACTCATTTGAATTATTTCTTTCCAAGATATACAGAACATCTACAAACAACAATTTTCTCAAAGTATTCATCCCATGTACTATAATCCTAACTAACCCCTTGTTCAGTGCAATCATTTATTGTGTTTGTAGGATCCATTGTCATATCCTCTTCCACCCACTGTCTTCTACATGATTTAACAGTTTTAGGTCCATGCCATGTACATATCTTTTTCTTTTGCTAGTTGAACTCTCGGGCTCTGCATTTGCTCCAATCTCCATCTAAAATAATCAACAACATGCATTAATTTATGTCAAGATTGGATAATACATTATAAATTTCAATAATACTATGAAAAAAGATGGACGTACCACAAAATGCCATCAGATCATTTTTTCCTAAGTTAAGTCAAAATTTGAGTACCTGATGTCCCGCTTCATCCGTTGTGTCCTCATTTGATGTGACACAATCTATTGCCATGGCCTCATCTAGCCCCTATAATACACAACATAATAAATAATATTTAGTACACCAATTACATCATTTCAACGAATATGCTATCCAACACAAAACCTCACTTTAGTCATATATGTGACATATTCATATCATGTTTTGGCCATCCTAATTTTCAAACTTTTCCCTTGATCATAGAATCACATTTAATCACCATTCCTGTGCATTTTTAACCAATAAGTTTGACCTCAGAGGCCTCATGGACAAAAAAAGACTTTATCTCCTCTATGTTGTAGCATTTGTGAATTCATAAACACCTTCCTCCTTTGGTTGAGGTTGCTTTCTCTTCTTACCTCTATTGTATCTACAGATTTCATTGTCATATCTATTTCTACCCACTTTCCTCTCTACGATTTAGTAGTTCTACGTCATCCACGTCCTCTCTCCATGGCCTCCTCTGGATCTTGTAATACACAACAATGACAATAGTCACATAACAGTTGTGCACCAAGAGGTTGCCAAGCTCTCTTAATTGTTCTGGCTAATGACATAGGGCAAATATGGCTATCGTGTAGGAGCACCCCATTACCGTCAAGAAGCCCCCTATTATCATTTTAATTATTGTAAGGCCTAGCGCCAATTGTTTTGATTTGGACAAATGTGTCCCCTAGATAGTCCCATGTTGTGAGCCGATTTGGCATAGTTGGCAAGAAGTAGTTGTAACTGTCCGAGTTGTAACTATCGTGTAACAAATGGTAGAGGTGACAAATCGATTGAGATTCCACCGTGTGTAACTGCCAAGAAGTGAGCCTTTAAAATAGGCAGACCCTATTTGTTAAAGAAGGAAGGGAGGAAAGAGAAAAAGAGGAGCAACAGAGAAGCATGTAATCTCAGAAAGAGAAATAAAATTTAGTGTTTTGTAGAGCAAACGAGTTTTGATTCATTCCACTGGTCGAGACCTCAGTCGAGACCAGTGGAATGCCAATCTGTTTTTAATTTCTCCTCTCTGTTGTTATGTGCTATTTTGATTTTCTATATTAGTTTAGAAATCTGTGTGTGTGTTTAGTTGCAGAAAATGGCAATGGTATTGTGGAAGATAGTTACAACCAAATGGGAAAAGAAGAAAGCCTTGTGAGATATATAGAAGTGATTGTAGAAAGAAATCTCTGTGTGCATCGGCGTGAACCTTGGCATCGGGGTAAGGAGATGATGGTTTGGCCGAAGTGTTAAGTCACAGCGAACCTCACCATTGAACCATCGGAGTGAACCATCATGCTGAACTGGTTCAAAGAAACGGTTCAACGAAGTTCACGAGTTCAACAGTTAAATAAACTCGTAGGTTCATTTGGTTCAAGCAAACGGTTCGAACGAATGGTTCAAAGTAACAGTTCAACTGAAAGGTTCAAGGCAGTGGTTCAATAAAACGGTTCAATGAAATGGTTCAAGGTAAAGGTTCATTGGCGAGAGTCAAAGGCATCGGCTTAAGGAAATTATGTCCTTCCGACAGTGAAAGTCTCATCGATAGCAACCTTGGCTGAAGGCATCGGCGTGAGCATAAGTATCGGGCTGAGAAATTGATCGTGGGCCGACGGTTGAAGGTCATACCGATCGGGAAGATTGTAGTGAGGTATCTCCGACAAGAAATATCGGTGTGAAATGCACCGTCGGGGAATTTGTTAGAGGCTTCACCGATAGTAATGGGTCCTTCCGATAGAAGGAGTGCATCGGCGTAAGTGTTCCCATCGGCGAGGTTGAGAAATGTTTGACCGAAGATGTGTGTCTCACCGACAGTACAGTTTGAAGGAGCCTTCGAGGCCATCGGAGTAAGTATGTGTATCGGAGGACAATGGAGGAGTCACCCTGACAGCATAAGTCTGAGCGACGGATTCTATTCATCAAAGAAAGGGTCCCATATCGGAAGACAAGGAGTAAGTCAGGCCGAAGGTTAAAGTCTGACCGATGGAGAAGTTGCATGCGAGTTTCGATGTGAGGTTGTGATTTCGGAGAAGAAGTAAAGAGTCCCACCAAAGATGGAAGTCTGGGTGATGGATGATAGCCATCGGAAAGAATAGCATGTTGGTGAAAGAAATTAGGAGGTGGCTAATAGATTAGGTCTGGCCGATGAGAAAATGGAAGCCTATTTTGGTATTATGTGGTCTTAAGTAAGGGGTTATTAAAGAAAATGAAGCCTAAACCCTAGGTTGGTGGGTTTTAATGGGTTGTTCGCCCTATTTAGTAAGATATTGCCTGATTCCTCTGCATCAAATTGGTATCAGAGCTAGCAAAAGCTCTGGGAATCCAAGTGAGAGATTGGTGTTTTGGTTTGCTAATATTTGTGGTTGCAGATGCATGTCCACAAGCTGCAAGCAGGCAGATAAGAGATCTGTCATGGAACCACAGGAGATGGTTCAATGGCCTGAGAAGGAGGTCCAGTGAGTGTCGCCAAAAGTCCTGGGGAGAGAGGCAAGAGAGGACTCCTAGGTGAGGGATAGAAGTGTTGGTGCAGCATTGAGGTTGGACTTATAGCAGCATCTAGAGGAGCAGCCAGTTAAACTCCGTTGAGAGGAGTCACCATTGAATGGTACAAGTAGCAGTGGCATCAAGTTTGAAGACACCAAGAGCACAGAGTTGTTGCAGTTCTCACCGACCATTTCCATGGGACATGGAAATTTTTCAAGTCTGGAAGTATGGTATAGGAGCACCCCATTACCGTCAAGAAGCCCCCTATTATCATTTTAATTATTGTAAGGCCTAGCGCCAATTGTTTTGATTTGGACAAATGTGTCCCCTAGATAGTCCCATGTTGTGAGCCGATTTGGCATAGCTGGCAAGAAGTAGTTGTAACTGTCGTGTAACAAATGGCAGAGGTGACGAATCAATTGAGATTCCACTGTGTGTAACTGCTAAGAAGTGAGCCTTTAAAATAGGTAGTCCCTGTTTGTTAAAGTAGGAAGGGAGGAAAGAGAAAAAGAGGAGCAACAGAGAAGCGTGTAATCTTAGAAAGAGAAATAAAATTTAGTGTTTTGTAGAGCAAACGAGTTTTGATTCATTCCACTGGTCGAGACCTCGGTCGAGACCAATGGAATGCCAATCTATTTTTAATTTCTCCTCTCTGTTGTTCTATACTGTTTCGCTTTTCTGTATTAGTTTAGAAATCTGTGTGTGTGTTTAGTTGCAGAAAACGACAATGGTATTGTGGAAGATAGTTACAACCAAATGGGAAAAGAAGAAAGCCTCGTGAGATATATAGAAGCGATCGCAGAAAGAAATCTCTGTGTGCATCGGCTTGAACCTTGGCATCGAGCTAAGGAGATAATGGTTTGGCCAAAGTGTTAAGTCACAGCGAACCTCACCATTGAACCATCGGAGTGAACCATCGTGCTGAACTGGTTCAAAGAAATGGTTCAACGAAGTTCACGAGTTCAACAGTTAAATAAACTCGTAGGTTCATTTGGTTCAAGCAAACGGTTTGAACGAATGGTTCAAAGTAACAGTTCAACCGAAAGGTTCAAGGCAGTGGTTCAATAAAATGGTTCAATGAAATGGTTCAAGGTAAAGGTTCATCGGCGAGAGTCAAAGGCATCAGCTTAAGGAAATTATGTCCTTCCGACAGTGAAAGTCTCATCGATAGCAACCTTGGCTGAAGGCATCAGCGTGAGCATAAGTATCGGGCTGAGAAATTGATCGTGGGCTGACGGTTGAAGGTCATACCAATTGGGAAGATTGTAGTGAGGTATCATCGACAAGAAATATCGGCATGAAATGCACCATTGGGGAATTTGTTAGAGGCTTCACCGATAGTAATGGGTCCTTCTGATAGAAGGAGTGCATCAGCGTAAGTGTTCCCATCGGCGAGGTTGAGAAATGTTTGACCGAAGATGTGTGTCTCGCCGACAGTGTAGTTTGAAGGAGCCTTTGAGGCCATCGGAGTAAGTATGTGTATCGGAGGACAACGGAGGAGTCACCCCGACAGCATAAGTCTGAGTGACGGATTCTATTCATCGAAGAAAGGGTCCCATATCGGAAGACAAGGAGTAAGTTAGGCCGATGGTTAAAGTCTGACCGATGGAGCAGTTGCATGCGAGTTTCAGCGTGAGGTTGTGATTTCAGAGAAGTAAATAGTCCCACCGAAGATGGAAGTCTGGGCGATGGATGATAGCCATCAGAAAGAATAGCATGTCGGTGAAAGAAATTAGGAGGTGGCCATAGATTAGGTCTAGCCGATGAGAAAATGGAAGCCTATTTTGGTATTATGTGGTCTTAAGTAAGGGGTTATTAAAGAAAATGAAGCCTAAACCCTAGGTTGGTGGGTTTTAATGGGTTGTTCACCCTGTTTAGTAAGATATTGCCTGATTCCTTCGCATCAAATTAGTATGAGAGCTAGCAAAAGCTCTGGGAATCTAAGTGAGAGATTGGTGTTTTGGTTTGCTAATATTTGTGGTTGCAGATGCATGTCCACAAGTTGCAAGCAGGCAGATAAGAGATCTGTCATGGAACCACAGGAGATGGTTCAAGGGCCTGAGAAGGAGGTCCAGTGAGTGTCGCCAAAAGTCCTGGGGAGAGAGGCAAGAGAGGACTCCTAGGTGAGGGATAGAAGTGTTGGTGTAGCATTGAGGTTGGACTTATAGCAGCATCTGGAGGAGCAGCCAGTTAAACTCCATTGAGAGGAGTCACCATTGAATGGTACAAGTAGCAACGGCATCAAGTTTGAAGACACCAAGAGCATAGAGTTGTTGCAGTTCTCACCGAGCATTTCCATGGGACATGGAAATTTTTCAAGTCTAGAAGTATGGTGAAGGAGCACCCCATTATTGTCAAGAAGCCCCCTATTATCATTTTAATTATTGTAAGGCCTAGCGCCAATTGTTTTGATTTGGACAAATGTGTCCCCTAGATAGTCCCATGTTGTGAGCCGATTTGGCATAGCTGGCAAGAAGTAGTTGTAACTGTCGTGTAACAAATGGCAGAGGTGACGAATCGATTGAGATTCCACCGTGTGTAACTACCAAGAAGTGAGCCTTTAAAATAGGCAGTCCCTATTTGTTAAAGCAGGAAGGGAGGAAAGAGAAAAAGAGGAGCAACAGAGAAGCGTGTAATCTCAGAAAGAGAAATAAAATTTAGTGTTTTGTAGAGCAAACGATTTTTGATTCATTCCACTGGTCGAGACCAGTGGAATGCCTATCTGTTTTTAATTTCTCCTCTCTGTTGTTCTGTGTTGTTTTTCTTTTTTGTATTAGTTTAGAAATCTGTGTGTGTGTTTAGTTGCAGAAAATGGCAATGGTATTGTGGAAGATAGTTACAACCAAACAGGAAAAGAAGAAAGCCTTGTGAGATATATAGAAGCTATCGCAGAAAGAAATCTCTGTGTGCATCGACGTGAACCTTGGCATCGAGCTGAGGAGATGATGGTTTGGCCGAAGTGTTAAGTCGCAGCGAACCTCACCATTGAACCATCAGAGTGAACCATCGTGCTGAACTGGTTCAAAGAAACGGTTCAACAAAGTTCACGAGTTCAACAGTTAAATAAACTCGTAGGTTCATTTGGTTCAAGCAAATGGTTCGAACAAATGGTTCAAAGTAATAGTTCAACCGAAAGGTTCAAGGCAGTGGTTCAATAAAATAGTTTAATGAAATGGTTCAAGGTAAAGGTTCATCGGTGAGAGTCAAAGGCATCGGCTTAAGGAAATTATGTCCTTCTGACAGTGAAAGTCTCATCGATAGCAACCTTGGCTGAAGGCATCGGCGTGAGCATAAGTATCGGGCTGAGAAATTGATCGTGGGCCGACGGTTGAAGGTCATACTGATCGGGAAGATTGTAGTGAGGTATCGCCGACAAGAAATATCGGCGTGAAATGTACCGTCGGGGAATTTGTTAGAGGCTTCACCGATGGTAATGGGTCCTGCTGATAGAAGGAGTGCATCAGCGTAAGTGTTCCCATCGGCGAGGTTGAGAAATGTTTGACCGAAGATGTGTGTCTCGCCGACAGTGTAGTTTGAAGGAGCCTTTGAGGCCATCGGAGTAAGTATGTGTATCGGAGGACAATGGAGTCACCCCGACAGCATAAGTCTGAGCGACGGATTATATTCATCGGAGAAAGGGTCCCATATCGAAAGACAAGGAGTAAGTCAGGCTGATGGTTAAAGTCTAACCAATGGAGCAGTTGCATGCGAGTTTCGGTGTGAGGTTGTGATTTTGGAGAAGAAGTAAAGAGTCCCACCAAAGATGGAAGTTTGGGCGATGGATGATAGCCATCGGAAAGAATTGCATGTTGGTGAAAGAAATTAGGAGGTGGCCGATAGATTAGGTCTGGCCAATGAGAAAATGGAAGCCTATTTTGGTATTATGTGGTCTTAAGTAAGGGGTTATTAAAGAAAATGAAGCCTAAACCCTAGGTTGGTGGGTTTTAATGGGTTGTTCACCCTGTTTAGTAAGATATTGCCCGATTCCTCCGCATCAGGCTAAACCCCCTTCACTTCAGTCTCTGCTAGGCCTAGGTGGGTATGCCTTAATGATTGGTGCAGACTTGATTTGACCTTCACAATGGCAAAGACATGTGAAGTAGCTATAAGATTGTGAGTTGTTCCTAATGTTGATATTTGTAGTTTTGAGAAAGTAAATAAACTTCAAGTAAGGCTTTGAGGGAAACTAATCAGAATAATCATTTAAAAGGATTTTAATCCTTGGCAGGAACCAATCAAAATGAATTATTTAAAAGGATGTTTAATTCACTCCAACCAGAAACCAAACAAGATAACCACACATGAACAGCAAATGTGTCCTAACAGATTATATAAATTTCCTATATGTTTGCATTTATCCTCTAACCTTTCTACATCAGCCCTTAATTGTGTAGACCTCCTAGCATTTGGCCCTAAGCCAAGAAATTGATCAATTAGGTCTTGGTTTAATTTCTGTTCCTTTTCTTTCAATTCTCGCCCTGTTTTAGTTTCTTGTTTCTTATTTTTGGACTGACTAGTTTCACCCTGTTCCTTCTTATTTTTTGTTTTTGCAGGACCTTCCATCTTATTTCTCTACAGAACTAAATTATAATCTAGAAATTGCAGGGATATCTTAGATGCTTACTTGTATACTATGGGCACACTAAACTCCTTGACCTCTGCTTCAATCTCCCATTTTTTCTCTGCTGCAATTTATGAAAATTGCTTTTAGTTCAATCCCTTTTCAATCAAAATTGTTCATATAATGTTCATTCACGCAGCCATTAATGTCCATCACTGGAAATGAATGCAATAGATTTTTTAAATTTCAAATTGTCAGATTGCATCGGTGGGACTCTCCTAGTTTTAGGCTAATCTGTGTGCTTCATTTGGTGTCATCTTTGTTTATATATTCATAACTGATCGCCAAGACTCATTGAATGTCTTTTTGATATGTAGTGTCCCTTTAGTTCTCTTATTCAGTTAGGAAGACATTTAGTAATGTCACTGATATTGCATAGGTGCCTTTTGTCTTCCTTAATGTTTCAGGGAGAACAATATGAAGTTTACCCAATATCAAGGTAATCTAAACTATTAGAAATCCTTTTAGTCATCGCCGAGTGTCCTTTTGATTAATAATAGTCATTCATATTGTTATTAGGCTGACATGTGTCAATGCTAAGAAAATGGGATGTTTTTCTGATATAATTAGTCTCCCCGACCTATTTTTTCCATCTCTTTGTTCATTGGGACAAATCAGTAGGACTTTCACTGAAAACTCTTCTGGTGTTCCTTATCGGAGTAACCCATACAGTTGGAGAGATCTAAGGGACTTACTCCGATCATTCATGTCTCCCTGACACATGTGTTCTTTTTTGTTTATTGATGAGAGTATATAAGTTTCTGCCCAAAAAAGTGTCCATCGGTGTGATGCTTGAGATCGGTGTAATTTGAAAACTCTAGTCTGACTAGCTTGCTTTTGCCAATAAGCTTTTTAATTGGTGAAACGCTATGCACTGTCTTCCTGATCATGCAAAAAGTGTTATCTTGGGATCTTTGATCACTATGACTTTATTTATCTCTTCTCGATATACATAAAATGTTGAATAAAGAACTATAACTTGTTGATCGACGGGACATGCACATGATTTTTCTGATAAGGATTAGTTGCTCTTAAAAAATTTTGTTTCAAGGGATTATGCTTAGGAAGTTGGATTTTTGGATCCCTTAGGGATGGTGGAATGAGTGGAAGCTTTAAGTTTATCTTTAAGATTAGTGTTGAGGGTTGAGGGTTGAGGGATTAGGGTTTAAGGTATAGTGTTGAGGGTTGAGGGTTTAGGGTTTAGGGTTGAGGGTTTAGGGTTTAGGGTTTAGGGATTATGGTTTAGAGTTGAGGGATTAGGGTTTAAGACATAGTGTTTAGGGTTGAGGGTTTAGGGATAGGGTTTAGGATTTAAGGTTCAAGTGTTGAGGGTTGAGGCTTTAGGGATAGGGTTTAAGGTTTAGCGATAACGGATTAGAGTTTAGGGTTGAGGGATTAGGGTTTAGTGTTGAGGGATTAGGGTTTAAGGTATAGTGTATAGGGTTGAGAGTTTAGGGATAGGGTTTAGGGTTTAAGGTTTAATGGTTGAGGCTTCAGGCTTTAGGGATAGCATTTAGGGCTGAGGAATTAGGGTTTAGGGTGGAGGGATTAGGGTTTAAGGTATAGTGTTTAGGGTTGAGGATTGAAGGATGTGTTACACTGCACTGAAAGGTTATAGTCCCATTAGAGAATGATGTCCTCACATGGACCATGTCGAGTGCCCTCATCGATGTTGGTAAGGGATACATGGAAGGCAAATGGATTAGGTAGATAGTGGATTATGATGTGGATTCTAGAGGGGAGAAAAGTGGATTATGATGTGGATTATGTAGGGAAAATAGTTGATTATGATGTGGATTATGTCAGACTTATGCCAAAGCATGGACCATAGCGATGGTATGTGGAGGGTATCTAGGATAGTGGATGAATGATGGTAGATTTATTGCGGAATGGAAGGGAACCATGACCAATGGTTGCACACATCGCAATAAATGTTGAAGCTTGTGTTGTGGAGGTGGTGTAGGGTGCAATGGAGATGTTTTCTTAGGAGATGGATGATGAAGGGCTTTAGGAACCCACATAGACTTAGGTGTTCTATTACATTTGTTTTTCTTGTGGGATGGAATGTTTTAACACTTTTGAGCGGAATGGGAATTTGAGATGGGAGTAGATGGTTGGAATTTTTTAGAGGTAGATGCCTCATTTAACTTGATTTCTTGTTGCTTAGGTACCCATACCATTTTGGTTTTGGACTTTTCTTGTGGATGTATGGGCTTGGATAACTTTTTGGATTGATTTTTCTTTGACTCTTTGTTTTTATGTCCTGAGGCATGAGGACCCTTAGGATTTTTGGCTTTATCAGTAGAGGCATGTAATTTTATATTTCTGGATCCCTTAGGGATGGTGGAATGAGTGGAAGCTTTAAGTGTATCTTTAAGATTAGGGATGAGGTTTGAGGGTTGAGGGATTAGGGTTTAAGGTATAGTGTTGAGAGTTGAAGGTTAAGGTTTAGGGCTTAGGGTTTAGGGTTTAGGGTTTAGGGCTTAGGGATTATAGTTTAGAGTTGAGGGATTAGGGTTTAAGTCATCGTGTTTAGGGTTGAGGGTTTAGGGATAGGGTTTAGGATTTAAGGTTCAAGTGTTGAGGGTTGAGGCTTTAGGGATAGGGTTTAAGGTTTAACGAAAAGGGATTAGAGTTTAGGGTTGAGGGATTAGGGTTTAGTGTTAAGGGATTAGGGTTTAAGGTATAGTATTGAGGGTTGAGGGTTTAGGGATAGGGTTTAAGGTTTAAGGTTTAAGGGTTGAGGCTTCAGGCTTTAGGGATAGTGTTTAGGGTTGAGGGATTAGGGTTTAGGGTGGAGGGATTAGGGTTTAAGGTATAGTGTTTATGGTTGAGGGTTGAAGGATGTGTTATGTTGCACTGAAAGGTTATAGTGCCATTAGAGAATGATATCCTTGCATGGACCATGTCAAGTACCCTCATTGATGTTGGTAAGGGATACATAGAAGGCAAATGGATTAGGCAGATAATGGATTATGACATGGATTCTAGAGGGGAGGAAAGTGGATTATGATGTGGATAATGTAGGGAAAATAGTGGATTATGATGTGGATTATGTCAGACTTATGCCAAAGCATGGACCATAGGGATGGTATGTGGAGGGTATGTAGGATAGTGGATGAATGATGGTAGATTTATTATGGAATGGAAGGGAACCATGACCAATGGTTGCACACATCATGATAAACATTGAAGCTTGTGATGCAAAGGTGGTGTAGGGTGCAATGGAGATGTTTTCTTAGGAGATGGATGATGAAGCACTTTAGGAACCCACATAGACTTAGGTGTTTTATTACTTTTTTTTTGCTTGTGGGATGGAATGTTTTGACACTTTTGAACGGAATGGGAAATTGAGATGGGGGAAGATGGTTGAGATTTTTTAAAGGTAGATGCCTCATTTATCTTGATTTCTTGTTGCTTAGGTACCCATACCATTTTGGTTTTGTACTTTGCTTGTGGAGGTATGGGCTTGGATAACTTTTTGGATTGATTTTTCTTTGACTCTTTCTTTTTATGTTCTGAGGAATGAGGACCCTTAGGATGTTTGGCTTTATCAGTAGATGCATCTAATTTTGTATTTTTGGATCCCTTGGGGATGGTGGAATGAGTGGAAGCTTTAAGTTTAGCTTTAAGATTAGGGTTGAGGGTTGAGGGTTGAGGGATTAGGGTTTAAGGTATAGTGTTGAGGGTTGAGGGTTTAGGGTTTAGGGTTTAGGGTTGAGGGTTTAGGGATAAGGTTTAGGATTTAAGGTTCAAGTGTTGAGGGTTGAGGCTTTAGGGATAGGGTTTAAGGTTTAATGATAAGGGATTAGGGTTTAGGATTGAGGGATTACGGTGTAGTGTTGAGGGATTAGGGTTTAAGATATAGTGTTTAGGGTTCAGGGTTTATGGATAGGGTTTAGGGTTTTAGGTTTAAGGGTTGAGGCCTCAGGCTTTAGGGATAGCATTTAGGGTTGAGGGATTAGGGTTTAGGGTGGAGGGATTAGGGTTTAGGGTGGAGGGATTAGTGTTTAAGGTATAGTGTTTAGGGTTGAGGGCTGAAGGATGCATTACCCTGCACTGAAAGGTTATAGTCCCATTAGAGAATGATGTCCTTGCATGGACCATGTTGAGTTCCCTCATCAATGTTGGTAAGGGATACATGGAAGGCAAATGGATTAGGTAGATAGTGGATTATGACGTGGATTCTAGAGGGGAGAAAAGTGGATTATGATGTTGATTATGTAGGGAAAATAGTGGATTATGATGTGGATTATGTTGGACTTATGCCAAAGCATGGACCATAGGGATGGTATGTGGAGGGTATGTAGGATAGTGGATGAATGATGGTAGATTTATTGTGAAATGGAAGGGAACCATGAGCAATGGTTGCACACATCATGATAAATGTTGAAGCTTGTGATGCAGAGGTGGTGTAGGGTGCAAGGGGGATGTTTTCTTAGGAAATGGATGATGAAGGGCTTTAGGGACCCACATAGACTTAGGCATTTTATTACTTTTGTTTTGCTTGTGGGATGGAATGTTTTGATACTTTTGAGCGGAATGGGAATTTGAGATGGGAGTAGATGGTTGGGATTTTTTAGAGGTAGATGCCTCATTTAACTTGATTTCTTGTTGCTTAGGTACCCATACCATTTTGGTTTTGGACTTTCCTTGTGGAGGTATGGGCTTGGATAACGTTTTGGATTGATTTTTCTTTGACTCTTTGTTTTTATGTCCTAAGGCATGAGGACCCTTAGGATGTTTGGCTTTATCAGTAGAGGCATCTAATTTTGCATTTTTGGATCCCTTGGGGATGGTGGAATGAGTGGAAGCTTTAAGTTTAGCTTTAAGATTAGGGTTGAGGGTTGAGGGTTGAGGGGTTAGGGTTTAAGGTATAGTTTTGAGGGTTGAGGGTTTAGGGTTTAGGGTTTAGGGATGAGGGTTTAGGGTTTAGGGATTAGGGTTTAGAGTTGAGGGATTAGGGTTTAAGGCATAGTGTTTAGGGTTGAGGGTTTAGGGATAGGGTTTAGGATTTAAGGTTCAAGTGTTGAGGGTTGAGGCTTTAGGGATAGGGTTTAAGGTTTAGCGATAAGGGATTAGGGTTTAGGGTTGAGAGATTAGAGTTTAGTGTTGAGGGATTAGAGTTTAGGGATCTTTACTCTTGAATCTTTACTCTTGTTCTATCCATGCCAGTCCATCAATTGTGCAAGTGACTTGCAATGAAACATTCGTTGAAGTCTAGGTATAATTGGCATGTTGGCATGAGGAACATTTTGGTTTGGCATGGCTAGGCACTAAATTAGGTGCACTTCGTGCTAGTTTTGGTGACCCGAGGAGATTACATTTAGGACTGAAACTTCTGACGCTGAATTTAGCACCGACTAATGAATCCAAAAAAAAAAATTCCTACCTGCATTAAAACATACGACACAAAAAAACCACAAATTCAAGTTAATACATTTAATCCCACAACACAGTGTACTCTGCCTCTATTTTAGGTTTCTTGCTAAGAATTGTAGGCTACAAAGTGACAACTTTATTAGATCAAAAATGAAAGCTACTAAAAAGTTTCTACAACAGATCTATGAATTTTTATTTTATTTATTTTTGGTTCTAGACATCCAGAAGATAAAAAATTACTTTAGCTAGCTGCTAAATTTGGAGTTTCTGATGCTAAATTTGGGGTTTCTAGCTACCTCAGCCATTCAATCAAGCTTCTTCGGCTGCCTTTTAGCAAGTAAGTTCCAATTGCTAAGCAATTTACTCTTGACCTAAGTTTTTATCAATTTTCTTATAATTTTGAGCTCAAAGAAAGTTTTTCTAAGATGTTGTACTCTTTATTTAGGGTAAATTTGAGTAGTAATGTTGTTGATTATCCTTGCTTGTAGTATAACTTGCATTTACCTTGGAAGGCCTATCGAATAATGTCTCTTTGTACATCATACCCAAAATATGAGCTTTTAGGATTTGTTTTTGGCTATGATTGGTCCAGCACGATGTTAATTCATACCTGGCTACAATTGGCTCCACAGACTGGACAAAAATAATTTGCCCTCGGTCAGCTCAAAATGTCAAGCAATAGAAGGAAGGGAGCAAACTCTGGCCACAATGAGGTAATTCACTGTCAATTTATAGATTTGTAAATATTTCCATTGTTTCTTTGATTTTTAGTATTTACTTTTCTATTTCTAAATTTAAAAGAAGAAATATTATATATATATAGGGACATGAGACTGAAAAAGATAAAGAGGCATTGGCTTCCATATTGGGGGTAGAAGCAGTGAACAAATTTGATGGTATGGACTTGACAATGCTTGCCAGATACAAAGAAAAATGATCTAGTAAAACCCCTGAAACATTGCAACCAAATCAACAATGTCAAAGGAAATCAATTGATTCCCCAACCAATCCTAGATCAAGCAAAAGATCCAGGAGGAAATCAATATCAATAACCTCTAAGAATGTCAAATAGGGAGCAGAGGCTTCCACTATCCCAGCCACTCCTAGGACACAGACTTCTTCGACCAACAACCCATGTTTTGTATCTTGCATTGGTAGCTACAATACCAAGATAGAATATGATGTTGTTTTAGGGGAAGTCTGAATGACAGATGCTGGAAAAACATTTGTGAATACGTTGAAGGAATCATGCCTTCAATGGTTCAAAGATCATCTACATTTTCCATTCTCAAAGATACCCATGCACCTGCAAAAAGTAGTTATCCATGACATGGAGACTGAATTTGGCACAGGTTGGTCTATAAAGAAAATAAAACTATGAATGTCTCAAAACTACAAGAGATTTCAGTGCAACCAAACAAAGAAGATAAGAAAAATCCCTCCCTAGATAAGGCTCAGAAAAAGCCCATTTGATGTAAGTCTGAAAGTATGGAAAGATCTTGTAAAAGCATATGAGAAGTCCAATGCACGGAGGAAGTCTGGTGAGGAGAGTATGCAGGTATTTGAATTTTCTCATAAGATTATATCAAATTTATTAAACGATTTTTAAATTTTATTTGTGCATACTTAAATTGAATTAGTATATGTTTCAGGACAAAGCCTCCAAGACTAGGCTTGACAAACTTTGTGCCACTCATCACAGTAGCCAGAAAGGTTTGCAGGCCTTGATCTGTACATTTGTAAGTATATTTAATATGTTAAATGATATTTTTTTTATTTCCTAGGAAAAAGTAAATGATTGCATATTAATTAGTTTAACTAGTCCATGTGCCATGTTTTGACAGGAGGAGAAATATTGCTGGCAACCAATGCAATTTGAAAAGGAAATGTTACAAATCAAAAAGTGGACTGATTTTGTAATCTGGATGGAGAACAAGGTATCAATATTTGAGTTTTAATAACTTAGTTGGATATTGTTGTGTCAATATGTCAATTTGCATTTCTTGTATTGAGTTTCAATAATGTTTGAAGAGGTTATAGAGTGATACTTGAGACAAATAGTTACAGTTGTACTTTATTTGTTGTGTTTGGTTTCTATTGGTCTTCTTTTCTTTTTGACTCAAGTGGATTGTTATTCATAGGTCATATGCCATTCTTGTTGATCATGTGGATGTAGTTATCATTGAGTTTTTAGGTGGTCTCCTAAGTGAACAGACCAAAGGGTTTATCTCAAGTCTTTGTTTCTTAACCTTTTATTATAAGACCTAAAGGGGGGCATGCATTATAGTTATGTTGTTGGTTATATTTCAAACCTTTGAAATATAATAGTGGACAATTAAACTTTAATATGCACATTTTTTTTGTTGAGAAGGAGCCATCATTAGCAGTAGGCCTTAACTCTCCTCTGCCATAACAACTTTGGGAAGTACTAGTCTTTAATGTGCTTGATTTTGGGGTATGTGAGGGAGAAAAGGAAGGAGTGGGGAACCATTTTGGGGGGGAATTCTTCTTTTTGCCTTGGGGCCGAGGAAGAAAGGTTGATGGTTGGACTGTAAGTGATTTAGAGGAAGGGAGACTTTGGGTGTGCTCATCATGTTGGCTGAGTGTCTTGTTGTTTGGGTTGGAGACTAATAATCAAATCGCCAACTGGTCTTCTTTAACTAAGCTAACCTTTCTTTGAAGTAAAGCTCCTTGTCATCCATTCTTGTAAAATTACACTAACCATTTTGGTGAAACATTTCCTTTAACTTGTGTAACTGTCTGTGGTCTTGTAAAAGCCTATGTTAAAGGGTTTGGATGAGGAAAATATTGTTAACTATAAGAGTTCAGACTTAAGATCATGGGACTTACAAACTGTGGCAAACTATTGGTTATTGTGTTTTGGATTTCTATCATGAAGGAAGCTACATTAAATTAGTCACAGTTTGAGGTGGAATTTCAAACTCTGGCTAGAATTGCTAGAATGCTATCATTGCAACATACCATGAGTCTTGAGGAAACCTGGCCTGGTTCATGGTTATCTTTTTTGACATGGTTGTAAACCTTGATGGTGTTGGTATTTCACCTATAAATGTCCATTCTCTCAATTGTGGATGCAAGGTCTTCTTGGGATTAATAATGCCACTCCTCGCTGGGGTTTTGGGATGGTTTTGAATTCTTGATTCAGGTCAACTTGCCCCCCAACACTCCCTCCAAGGTTATGAGGTTTGCATTATTGAAGCCACAATGGAATACAATGTTGAAACAACACTACATGATTGTATTTGATTACCAGTTAAATCTTGGAAAGAATGGGATTTGTCAATTGCATACAGTTGTGTAACAATGCAATAGTTGTATTATACTTGTAACTAGAACAGTCTATTGTGAAGGCATTCGTTTGATGAGAATGACCTTTGAGTTCATTTTAATGACTTGCACTAACTTAGAAATGTGATTTCAAACTAGTATTTATTAAATTGGAGACTGTTTGTGAACAAATTTATCTTAGTATGGACTTCCCTATGTTTGAATGACTGAGCACTACCCACAAAATAGTAGATATTATGTACTTGTGATCACTACGTCATTTGGATAGAGGACTCATAAATGGAATATAGGACTTTCTATTTCATTGTCCATAAAATCCTAAGGGTTGATTAAGTTATTGTGCATGGATGTAAATGGAAACTTTAAGCTCTCTAAAGGCTTGCTTATTGTTTGCAAAGTAGCATTAATTTCTTATTTTAGTTATGGAAACATCTTATGGACACTAGTATGGTGTTGACTCAAGAATTATCTTGTAAACACTAGAAAGGTCTATGCATGTTAATCATAGACTGTAACCCTACATTTGGAAGGAAATTGTTACTATAGATGTGATATATACTGTATAGTGGTATCTGGTCTATGGAATGACATCTTTAGTAGGAGGTAGCTTCAGATTTCTGTAGCATCATGTATGGGCTAAGGTACCATAAAGTTAAGTGTGCATTGTATGGTGTTATTGTATTGGAGGTTGTTGTATATAAATATACAGTGATATAACGAGACTCAACTCTCATCATTTCATTGCACAAACTGAGTGACAAAACAACTACCTAGTTTAAAATTGGCCCTTATTTAAGCAACATATGTAGCAATGAGACTTATGATTATTGAAAATGAGAAGCATCCTTCTCCCCATACAACCTGCTAACTAGGGCCACTATGTTTTTTACTGAACCCTTGAGGCTGATAGAAGGGTGCCATTTAGTGTTCCTAGAAGTTATTGTCTAACTCCTCCTCTTGAGCTAATTTCCTTGTATGATGAACTAGATGATCGGGATAACCATCTTGAAGATGTAATTGAAGATTTTTGTGCTTGTGTAGTGTTGCAAATGTACACTCCATGGGGACAAAACTTGTAGATCTTAGTGTTAATCATGATATAGGCACAATTTTTTTAATTGTTGGTCATGTAAATGTGAGTTTTCAACTACCACAAGTGTACTCTTAAGGATAGTCTCACTAGGAAAGCATGGATGTGAGAGTCAAAATTGAGATACATGATCTTGACTTTCTTCTTGGTATACCTAAAGTTTCTAATCTCTTTGTTAATGAGCTAAATGTCAATTTGAACCAAGGGTGTGTTTCCAAAATTTATGATGATGTTTGCATTCATGAGGATGATAAGTTACATCAAAATATCAAAAGTTACATAGCCTCTGAGATGGAGTTTATGCAATCCGCGAGGGAGTTAATTCATTCCAACTATTCTACTGAGAATAGATCACCATATAGGCTTACAAAGTTTGTAAAAGTAGTCATGTCACTGTTTTCCAGTCCCTCTCTGAAGATCTTGAGGGCTTCTTCAGTTTTCTTCTTCTTCTTGATTGCCTCCACGTCGAAGAATCCACAGATGAAAATTTTTTTAGATTTGGGTTGGTGTGCTGGCCTACAATAATAACCTCATCCCTGATCTCCTCATTGACCAAAAAACCCATAAATATTGATGCTCTGGCAAGAGACCCTGTGGCTTGGATGACAGTCACGTAGAAACGATCTAAAAGGACATCGTAATGGATATGGCTCCTCTACGCTCCCCTTATCCCTGCAATCTCTTTGACAGCATTGCATATCCCCTTCTCCTCTATATTGAATAAGTGGCGGACTTGCTGGTCCACCAACTCTTCCAAGCACTCACAATGGACTCCGAAGTGTTGTTTGCCTGCCATTGTTATAGGAGACTTCGAGTTGTCCTCCTAAAATAGGAAGTTTCTCTCGATCACCTTCCTTGTGACTTACATTGTCTAAAAGTTGTAGGTTTTACGATGCTTTTTGCCTATCTGAACCGTCCTCACTTCTGGAAAAGGAATGCTAGATTGACTCTTCCCTAATCGAACTAGACTAGAGACAATCCTTCCTATCTCCTCCAGGATTTCCTATCTTGGAGAAAGCCATGCTCGTCGTCGATTCTTCTAAGATCTCCTACCTTGAGCTATACCTATGAAATTCCTAAATCCCCATCGTCCTTGATTAGCATCTTTCTCATATCCTCAAAACACTGCCCTTCGAAAAAGCATTCCTCCCCCATTTACTACTCAACCCCTCGATTTGCTAGGAGATCTGCCACCCATTGGCATCTCTGTATACGTCCATGGTTGACCTCCTTGCCCATGCTAACTATCTTGAAGACACCCTAAACTTTATCATTGAGAAACCTATTAAATCTGTGCTAGTTGTATGCATGTGTTTTCTTGGTGCCTATAGATCACATATGAATATAGGCTTAGGAGTATTTACAAAAACACTGCTTTTTGATTTGGATCCTAAAAATGCTGCACAAATTATGTTCTTCTCTCAAACATCTATCCACAAGTGGGTAGGTGTGGTGAGGTAAGGAGATTGATGAAAGATAGAGGAATTAAAAAAAATGCCCAGATACAGTTGGATTGAAGGGCATAAAATGGTACATGCTTTTTTGTGTTGGAGAACTATCACATCCATAGACAAAGGAGACCTATGCAAAGTTGGAGAAATTGGCTTGGAAGATGAAGGCGGCAAGGTATTTTCTAGATTCAAGAATTTACTTAATCCTATGGAAGGATGGGAAAAAGAATTATTTCTCTGTGACCATGGTGAAAAGTTGGAAATTACATTTGATTTGTTAAACATGCCCCATGGAACAACTATTAAATCTTTATCTTAAGGTTACTCATGAACCTTAAGATAAATAATTATTTAAAAAAAAACTGTGCATTCATTAATGACATGTAAGAGAATTTAATCAACTGCTACTTAGAAACTTTTTATTGTTTATGTCTAATGCAAGTTATTAGATTAATAGTGAAAAAGAACATACATTGACCATGCAATTTGTGGCACTTAAGGTTATGTAATAGAATTTACAGTTGATAGTTTAATTGTATAACAAATTTTTTTATGATCTTTAGTAACATTTATTAGAATTGTTACGTGTTTTACATCATTGGAATGACATATTAGCTGTAACTTTTTTGATATTTTATTATGGTATGCACACTTTGATATGATGTAATATGATTATTGTTTCGTTTCGTATGTTGGAATATTAGATATATAATAGAAAAATAAATTATTACATGAAATAAATAATAACTTTTCATTTTAAATTTTTTTATTTGTAGAACACGGGTCTTCCAGAAGATGAAGATGATCCTGATGATATAGATCTAGATTATATTGGATCTAGTATAGATCACATGGCAAAGGATAATGATGATGCAGATACAGAAGACAACGAGGCCAATGATGATGATGATGATGACGATGATGATCATGATGATCATGATCACGATGGTGATGATGATGATGAGCCAGTTGCTGGTAGTAGCCAGTGACATTCATGATCAAGACTGCATCATGGATCATTGTTGATATATCATTATGATGCCTCTTTTCATAGTTACTATCATATGTATCATTTTCACAGCCTACAGTACCATATTATTGAGTTGTATCATTTTCACATGTATCAATTTGACTTGTATCATTTGGACATGTATCATCTTGACTTGTATCATTTTGAGTTACATAATTTATCATCTATACTTATATCATTTGTACATGTATCATTTTGACTTATGTCGACTGTTGGACATATATCATTTTGACATGTTATTGATCTATTGGCATATTTGACTTTCACTTGTTTTAGTTATATATGATGATGATCTTATTAGTATTGACTTATCAATTTATATATATTGAAAGTGGTCGTTGATTTTTGGATGGATATTTATTACGTATGATGATTTTAATTTACTACTCAGGATGGATGTTGTAAAATTCAATTAAATTATAGATATTTGACTCACTTGTTTTAAATATAGATGATGATCATGTTATAATAATTATCTTGTTATTTTATAATAATAATTATCTTGTTTTTTTATATAATTATCTTGTTAAATTGGAAGCAAAACCCAAAGCAACAAAGGAGGTCATAATGGAAGCAAAACTTGGCATCAATTAGGAAGCCAAAAAAGAAGCTATTTTCGACACCATACAAGAAGCAAATTGCGAAGTATGACTGAGAGAAAAACTAGAAGAAAAAATGAGAGTAGACATGGAAGAAAAATTGGAAGCTAAATTGGGTGCCAAATCCAGCACTAAATTGGAAGCAAAACTATAAGCAAAAATTGGAAACAAACCTGGAAGCAAAAATGGAAGCAAATCTGGAAGCAAAAATGGAAGCAAAACTTGAAGCAAACCTGGAAGCAAAATCAGAAGCAAAACTGGAAGCAAACCTGGAAGCAAAACTGGAAGCAAAACTAGAAGCAAACCTGGAAACAACATAATAAGCCAAACTAGAAGCAAAATTAGAAACCAAACTAAAAGCCAAATCTGGCACTAAATTGGAAGCAAATCTGGAAGCAAAATTGGAAGCAAAATGGGAAGCAAAAATTGAAGCAAAACCAGAACCAAAACTAGAAGCAAACTTGGAAGCAACATAAGAAGCAAAACTAGAAGCAAAATCGGAAGCTAAATTGGGTGCCAAATCTGGCACTAAATTGGAAGCAAATCTGGAAGCAAAATTGGAAGAAAACTGGGAAGCAAAATTGGAAGAAAAAATTGAAGCAAAACTAGAAGCAAACATGGAAGCAAAACCAGAAGCAAAATTGGAAGTAAACCTAGAAGAAACACAAGAAGTAAAACTAGAAGCAAAATTAGAAGCCAAATTGGGTGCCAAATCTAGCGCTAAATTGGAAGCAAATCTGGAAGCAAAATCAGAAGCAACATTGGAAGCAAAAATGGAAGCAAAACAAGAAGGAAACCTGGAAGAAAAACCAAAAGCAAAATTGGAAGCCAAATTGGGTGTCAAATCTGACACTAAATTCAATGCCAAATCTAGCTATTGCTTCCTAGTCCTAAATCTGGTGCTAAAGTCAACGCTAAAGTCGGCACTAAATCCAGCGCAGAAGTAAGCATGCAAACTTATGTCGAGTTTTGTGCTGGAAAAAGTGTCCAATTCCTGAGCTCAATTGCACTGAATTTTGGTGCTATTTTAGGTGCTAATTGCTTGTTCTATTGTAGTGTCTCTTTGGTCCTACAATTGAGATAACTGCACATGAAGATTTTCCACTTGAGCTCTTTTTACCCCATTTTTGTCCTTAGACAAATCATACACACCAGCTATTTGACTGATTTATGCCTTAATGGTATCCATTTGAGCTTTGATATTCTTTGTTGAGTTTGGCCAATTTAGGAAAAACATATATAATGGGGTGGCCTCATCAATGTAATCTCTAAACTTCATATTTTCTTTAAGTTTAGTATGTGCATTAGTACATTTATCAATCATCTCAACCATTCACTTTTCATTTATTCTTTTTGCTACCTCTTGTTCTACTTTTTTCTCAACATGAGAAGAGTGATCTTTAAAAGAATCCATTAATAACTTCAACCTTTTCTCTGGAGGTAGAGAGGAGTCAATGATTACCTCTGGTAATCCTTCCTGAATCAACTTCATAGCATCTTCAACTAAGCTGGTATTTTTCAAGTTTTTTTTAAGAACTCCTTTCTTGTGGAGGCATGCAATATATCATTGAGTTGAAGCTGTTGAAGAGGTGAAATACTTGACAGGTCTTCTTGCCCTTCATGGGTAGGAATCTACAAAATTTGAGGTGGGATCATTAATTGAAACTAAAATTGCATATCTAATAAGTCTTTGAATGATTCTGTCTCAGATGCACTTTGACCTATATGTTTTATTCCTTTTGATTGCTCTCCCTCCTTTGTTTCTTCCTTATCCTTTTTATCTTTTTGTTCCTCATCATTATTTTTCTTTTCTTCTTGATTCTCCTTAGAATTATCTTCCTTCTCTTCCTCCTCATTCCTTGTATCTTCCAGAGGAGAATCATTATGCCCTATATTGGATTTAGTGTTTCTTGGAGGAGAAGTATTTCCTTTATCCTGACCCTCTATGTCTCGTGCCTCAGTATTTTCTAGAGGGGGAGAATTATGTCTTGTATCAGGGTTATTTGTAGGAGAAACTTTTTCTTCTAGAGGGGGTGGATTTGCTTTATCTTGACCCTCTATGGTTGGTGCTCTAGTGTCTTTAGGAAGAGAAATCTCCTCATTCTTCTTAGGCTTGTTTTTAATTTCCTCATTGCCTCCAGAGACAGACTGATCAGATATATCTTCAATGATTCCTACCTCAACTTTCATTTCTTTAATAATTTATGTGGTATTCTTCAAAGTCTCCTTCTCCAATCTCTTAATTTCATCCTCATCTTTTAACATCAAAGTATTAACCTTCTTTTTATCCTAAATTATTTTTCTTGTAGTTTGGACACTTTATTCTTTTCAATCTCAAAGATGGAAGGACAAACCTTTTCAATTTCTCTTCTTCTCATTTCAATATCTCTGCTCATAGCTTTATTTCTCCTCTGAGTAAGGACTTCAACAAGAATCTTAGACAACTGATGGTTGATTTCAATCAAAGCTATAGTTAAGGCTCATATATATCTAACTATTGCCTCCTCAATAGTGTATTTGTCATTTGATGGCCTTTCATCATAGAGTTTAGCAACTTCTTCTAGAGCTCCATGTTCTATCATTGCATTAACTATGGCTTCAAGTTGTAAGGGCACATAATTAGTTTTCTTACCCTTCTTTTCTTTTCCTTTTCCTTTCTCCTTTGAGGTCTCTCCCTTTTCAGCTTCTTCTCTAGTTCTTTTCTTCTTTCTTTCCAAAGCCTCAATATCCTTTTCTTTTTCTTCTTCTTTTTCAATATCTTCAATATTTACAAGATTTATCTTGCCTCTTCTAGCTTGACTCTTATGTCTAGGCTTCTTCTTCTCAATGGTTTGAGTTTGCATAGAAATCTTAGAAGCATTTCCTTTGATAGGTATTGAAGATCTGGAGGGAATAGATGATGTGGCTATAGCTGACATTGATCTACTTGTTCTTCTTGGTATTTGTGTAGAGGAAATGGCTTGTGCTTCTCCTACTGAGCCTTCAAGAGATTTGAGCATCTTTTCTAGGTCAATTTTCATTTTCTCTGCCTTAGATTTTATCTTTTTTTCTTTCTCCTCTACATCTCTTTTAATTGATTTGTTGATGATTTCATCATATGTCCCAAATCTTTTAGTGGAGGGGTCCTTTGGCTTGCTAAGTAGCATGTCAGCATATCCCATCAAATCAAACTCTAAAATCTCATAAGGTAAGGTTGCAATCAAAAATGTCCTTGCTAGTAGCCTCCTTATAACAATTATCTTTTTCAACCATAAATGTTATATCATCCTTATATTTGTTGACAACTTTTAATGGGATTCTCTCCCTTATTTCCATGTTCTTTTGAAAGGTCTTAGAAAATCCCTAAAATTCTTATTATTTGGAAAGCTAAGCATTTAATCCTTAACTTGATGGGCAATTGGAGTATCCATTTTTCAGACCATCCCCTTCATACCAAGCAATTCTTTCAAAAAGTAAAACATGAGACATGTGATCAAAGATTCATACTGGAATTTGTATTTTGATTCCTTTGTCCTCTTTAGATTATCCAATAGTTGTTGCCACAAGAGCTCACATAGGTCAAAATCTTTTCCTTTTTTGACCATTTGATAGGCTGTCTATATTGCTATTGTGGAGGCAGAGTTTTCTCTATTGGTGTAGTACATCTTGTATGCAATGTTCATGGTTGCATACCAGACCCCCAAATCTTCAATACCATCTACATGTAATGTTCTTTTGTCAAAATTTGCTCCAGTGAGCTTCATCACTTGTTCATTATTGATTGACTTTAGAACAAGCATTGGTCTGGATGAGCATAAACCGATCATAGCCTTTATAGCATCCTTAGTGATTAGGTAGGGGCGATCTAAATAGAAGAAGTCTCCATGAATTTGACTTAGGGCTATTCTCACCCAAGCTTCATCATATCGTAAATTTGGAAAACCCTTCCAAATATCTAGGTGCTTAGCAACAATGTTGGCAAATTGAAGTTTCAACTAGAAATCAACTCCCAACAAATTATCATTCCTAAACTGTTCAAGTTTTAGGTGATCATATTCATCTATTGGTGAATGAATTTATATCTGAACGTCTTCAGTATGCAACAAATTTACAAGAACATGTGAGAAGGCACCAACTTCATCGGTCATGGTGGACTTGAATGGATTCTTCTTAAATTTTGTCCTTGGCCTCCCAACCACATCTATCACAACTGGTGTCACCATTACAATATATTCAAGAACCATGGTTTTAATTAGTGAAATCCAAAAATACCTGAAGATGCGGAGAATAGGGTTTGCTTAGACACTTGCTAAGAATCTTTTTCTCTATTTATCTCTTCAACTCACTTAGCTCCATTCAAATGAGATCAAAAATGCCTATCTAGCCCTTTCACCAACCAATTTTTCTCCACATTAATTGCCTTCTCTGTTTTAACCTAGTTTTCCCTTTTCATATGTAGAAACCAATAATCATTCAACAATCCTCCACAAATTACCCAATCACTCTAGAAATTTGAACAAACCTCTTAATATCTGTTTAGGGTAAAATTGGATTTGTTGATCTTTTGTGGTTTAGATGTTAAAATCCTCCTTTCACCCTAACATTGAAGGATCTAGGGTCAAGTGGCAAGCACTATCATACCCTAGGTCACTTGTCAATGAGAGGAAGCTTGGATTAGGGAATTAATTATGAACTTTTCCTTCTCCTATGCTCAATTAACCATTAAAACCCTAATTATGCAAATACAACAACAATTTAATGAATTATGGAAAAAGCTCTTGCAGAAGGGAGTAAAATGCCAAATTACAGAATACCTGTTTTTGGGGTTCTGAAGCAGAACAATCAGGGACACTGAAGTGGGAACCCAAGTCCAAGGTACCTTCTTTTTTGGGGAATCTAGACCTCCTTCGGACACTGATCATCCCTGTAACTTCTATTTTCTAGAATCTATCTATGGAGGACACTGGAGCGAGCACCCTAGTCCCAGAAGTGTTCCTTTGTCCATCTTTTCTTTAGATCCTGAATCCTTGATGTCTGCCAAGCCTTCCTACAACTCCACTTTTTTTGGATGCGACACATGTAACCTGCAATTAGAAGACTTGGTTTGGGGGTTGTGGTCTTTAGAGGTTTTCCTCAGTCAAACCCTCGAGGACACTTAAGTCTCTGACCACCGTTGTCAGATAAAGAGGGTGTACCCTTGTGAGGTAGAGGCCAAAAACCAAAGGAATCAATGATAAAAACATAATGATATGTCACCTTGTAGTGAAGCTTTCATGGAGGAAGATGCTCTTCATTCCATGAAGGAATCGATGCTCAAATTTGCAAATATCAACACACAAAACACACAAGTCTACTCTTGCAACACAATAAAAAGCCTTGAATCACCTTAAGAACACAATAACTTGCTAGTAATCATCTAGTTTACAAATGAATGCCTACACATGCTTATATATGCACCTACAAGCACTCCTGCCAAGATATTTGAAATTCAAACTTACCGTGTCAGCAAAGGGACCTAATAACGTTCACTAATTGACACCCAAAAATTGAGGCTGCCTCAAAATAGGGTAGGACTAGGGCATGGGTACCCAAGTCCTCCCCCTATTTTAGGCAGGCTATAGCTCAAGGGGTCCACCTAGGTTCAATTTACCATGGAACCTAGGTCTCATTCCATCAGGATGCTAAAATATGATCTAAAATGTCCTAAATGCACTCTAAAGACTCGGGAACTAAACCTTATGAGGGAAAATCCCCCAAGGGGATATTTTCCGACCTTACAATATCATCATCTGAGTGTGCTCATACCAATTTTAGCCAAAATGTTGAGGAATTCAGTATCTCATTCATTTAGGGGTTTTGAGGAAACTTATAGTTGTAACTCCCCCTAAATCAGTACTTCATCCTTTTAGTTACTGTGTCGGCAAAGGGACCTAATAATGGTCACTAACTGACACCCAAAAATTAAGGCTGCCTCAAAATAGGGCTGGACTAGGGCATGGGTGCCCAAGTCCTCCCCCCTATTTTAGGCAGGGTACAGCTCAAGGGGTCCACCTAGGTCTCATTCCATAGGGATGCTAAGATATGAAATAAAATGTCCTAAATGAACTCTAAAGACTCAGGAGATAAACCTTATGAGGGAAAAGCCCCCAAGGGGACATTTTTCGACATTAAATTTAGCCACCACTTTAATGTATGTATAAACGTGAGGCCAATACATGCATTAAAGTAAGGTCACAAACATAGCAAACATGGAGAAGACACGCCAATCACATGGAAGACAGTAACAAGCACGCAAAAAATGGAGAAGACAGTTACAGTCACGCAAAACACAAAGTAGATAGTTATTGCAAAGAAGACACATTAATGCATGGAAGACAGAAATGATATCTTTTCTTTTCTTTTTCTCATATATATGAAATGCAAATGCAAGTACTCGAAAGTAAACAAACCTCCCATAATACATGATGCACCACTTAAGGGCGTAGGTCTCTGTATATGGGACAACACACATGCAAGACACACAAAACCTCCCAAAATGTATGAAGCACTCCCCAAGAGCACTGATCACTGCATATGGGGCAACAAACATGGCATACAAAATAAGCATGCCAAAACACACACTTGAAGACACAGAGAAAACATGGCAGACAAGCGATGATGTGTTCCCTATTTCTAGGCTCATCATCGTCTCAGGCACATTATAGGCACACACCGATAATTGGGCTTTGCCATAACAATCACTGAAAACACTGAGTTAGTCATAGAATCACTCCCTACCTCTGCAGAGGACTTTTGAAAATGACAGGATGATGCAATCTGCTCCGAGAAATACACCATCCCCGCCTCCATAGAGGGATTAAGAAAAAGGATATGCTCAATATCCCACCTCCGCAGAGGGCTTACATGATTGATTGATTGATTGCAAACAAACTCAAGATGCATGATGCACTACTCAAGAGCACAGGTCACTGCATCTGAGGTCAAACACATTGCTAACATCTATAATAGATAGCTTACCTTATATGACCCCACCTTAAGGTGGTTGATATCAGTTATCGATATCAAGCATGTTAAGGTAGGAAGAAAACACATAAGGGAACACCAACTTTCACAAAGTCCATGCCCCCCAGAGGTGACATGTACTTTACGATCACCAAATGTTCCCACAAACACATCCCTGCAAGAGATATGTTAGTGTCTACAACATCATGATAAATAACAACATAAATGCATATGATTAACCACACAAAGAGCCAAGGTTATATAACGAATTCAGAGTTCGAGGATAACTAGGGGCTATATCACAAAGCTCTCTGAATTGAGTACTGCCAGGGCTAGATTCAAAGGCAAACAAAGGTGCATAGAGCAGCAGTATTGTTAAGGTTTGTAAATGCGACAAAAACATCATCAAATTCATTATGTGGAAAGCATGAGTGCTTCCACTAGCCAAGCATCAGATAAAATATACAACCCCATCATCATATTAGGAACTATAGTCCACTTTTTGATTGCTCTTGAAAGGGACACTAGGTTCACATCAGTATAAATGTTTGTCATCATCCGCCAGCTAGGTGGAAACACTAGAGGAAGGGAAACAATAAATAAGAGAAAAGAAACAAGTGTCTTAGGGATAGTCACATAGGAGGGTTCCTCCAAGTCACCAACCATGACACTATGTCCGTCAGACACAATACAACCATGAAATTAGAGAGAAAGGCAATATAGAAGAATGATGATCCAAATGGAAGAAGGTCACAATAGAGGTGGTCTCCTAGTATCCCAAACCTTACGGGAGAATCTGATGTCATCCTAGGAGGCCTAAACAACACATCACGAGGGAAGCACATCATGAGAGAGATAAAGGGTTAGAGATACTTACCTATAGGGCCCCTATCGGGCTAGAAATTGTCTATAAGAAAATCATCGTTGTCATCGTCCCATTCCCTAATGATGGAGGATAGTGGGACATAAGGTACCATAGCCAAGTTCATATCTTGTTCATTGTTAGGATCATCTTTGTTTGATTGAATGTTGGGATCAATGTTTTCTTGTTGAGAGGCAAGGTTTATGGCATAAATTTGTCTTATTTTTCTTCTCTCTCTTGCTTTTCTATTTCATTTTGTTTAACCACTTATCTTTTGTAAGATAGGGCTATCCTCTTTCATAGGCTTGTGCAATTTAGAAGATGAAGCACCAGGATCAATCCTTATTTGTTGTGGTGGAATACTTTCTTGTTGACAATGACCTCCTAATCTTTGTAAGGATTTTGGGGGAGGAACCTCAGCATAGGGACCTTGTCCTTTTAGTCTAAAGTTCTCTTCACATGCGGGTTGTTTCTCTTTTGTAATTTATTGTGTAGGAGGACTAGGTATTTCAGTTTTATCCCAGAAGTAATTCAACTTGTAATGTTTTTCCTGAACCAAAGGTTTATACTTGTTTCGAGGGAGGGTGATTAGACGGCCATCTAGAGGGAATTTCAGACAATGGTGTATTGTTGAAGGGATAGCTTTCATTTCTTTTAGCCATGGATGTCCCAATTTAATGTGAAAGAGGTCATAAATGGGGACAACATCAAACCATTGTTTGACATGTTTTCTGGATAATGTTACTAACAAAGATATCTTACCCAAAGGCTTGATAAAGGTTCCCTTATGTGTCTTGATCATCATGCTCGAGAGGTCATAAGAACCTTGCATTAGTTGATGTGAAAAGAGGAACACATCAGTGGAAACATTAGTCATGCAATTAGGATCGATAAGAGTTCCATTCATGGGGTTTCCCATTATTTTCATAGTAATGTAAAGAGGTCCTTCTTTTTCTCCAGTTGTTCTATCATGAGGAGTGAAGAGAATTTCAGGTTTAGGAGCCTTTATTTTCATGTAAGGTCTAGGAGGGAACCTATTGTTTCTATTATGATTATAGGCCATGCTTTTATGCTCAAAATAATGCCAAATCATATTTTGAAAGCTTTTCAAAATTGGTGCAAAAGGTAAGAGCAAAAGTAGCCAAAAATGCTTGATTTTTTTATGCTTTTCAAATGCAAATGACTAAAACAAAGGATGCTATGAGGAGTTTAGTCAAGGGAAGAAAGTTATATGTCTGATATCAGTCCAAAACATCAATAAGTTCACTCTCAACACACTCTTGATGCAAATTTAAGATAATGCCAAGTCGATTATAGTGAAAATATGTCCAAATAGGCACTTTTTTCACCAAAATTCAATGCAAGAGAGCATAACAAAGGGTGTTGTGAGGAAAATGATGATGGAAATAAAATAATATAATTAATAACAGCCACTTGGTGCCAAAATATCCAACACAACATGATTTTAGTGCCACTTTAAGGTAAAACCCTAGTGAAAATATAGCAAACTATGTAATTTTTCAAGGTTTTTCAATTCCAAGACCTAGTAAAAGGGGTGTTGTAAGGAATTTTAGGAGGTACATAAAATAATATCAATAATATAAATCACCTCAATCTATAAAATTGATCACAACACACTTGGAGTGCAAACTAGGTCCAACCCTAGGGCCAAAAATAGCCAAAATGTGTAGTTTTTCGCCGATTTTTCACTACAAGTGCCCATTAAAAGGGTTTTGTGAATATTTTTATGAGGGGAAGAAAATTATTACCTTGATAAAAGAAAATTAATGCAAAAATTTCTTTCACAACACACATATGGTGCAACTTTATGAAGTTGATAAGGCCAATTTTAGTGAAAATTATCGTTTTTGAAGCCCTGGGTTTTAGAACTTGGAACAAAATTATATGTGCATGATTTAATGTCTGATTTATGATGGAAATGACATGATCTCAGATCTAAAAATTATTTTCAAGCTTAATCATGCAAAATTCCCATGCAAATTTAATGAAAATGCATCAAAATTGCTAGTTTTTGTTGAAATTTTTAATGCAAAAATGCAAATAATTTAAATTTAAATGCAAATTCACACTAAAATTCAAGACTAAAGCCAAATGCAAATTTTAATGAGCCTCTAAATCAGTAGAAAAATGTAATAAAAGATTTTGAACCCTAGATTTTGGAATTACTAGGTTATCTAAAAAAATTGTCTAAATTTCCACAAAACCCTAGCAATTAAATGATGAAAATGCAAAGCAAGATTTTGAATTTTTGTATTTTTCTATATTTTATATCAAATCTGATGCAAAAATCATGAATTAAAAAAATTTAGGATGAACTGACACAATTTAGTAAGCCCAACAATGCAATTTTTTTATATTTTTCCAAATTTTCAATTTTTTTGAAATTTTCTCAATGCAATAAATTAAATGACCAAATGAATGAATGAAATCACACCAAATATAAAGACAAACACTCAAGAAGTTGCAATTTAAGTCCAAAGACACGGGTTCACCAAAATGTTTAGGGTAAAATTAGATTTGTTGATCTTTTGTGGTTTAGATGTTAAAATCCTCCTTTCACCCTAACATTGAAGGATCTAGGGTCAGGTGGCAAATACTATCATACCCTAGGTCACTTGAAAATGAGGGGAATCTTGGATTAGGGAATTAATTATCAAATTTTCCTTCTCCTATGCTCAATTGACCATTAACACCCTAATTATGCAAATACGACAACAAATTAATGAATTACGGAAAAAGCTCTTGCAAACAGGAGTAAAATGGCAAATTATAGAATACCTATTTTTGAGGTTCCAAAGTGGAATAGTCAGAGACACTGGAGCGAGCATCCATGTCCAAGGTACCTACTTTTTTGGAGAATCTGGACCTTCTCCAGATAGGGATCAGCCCTGTAACTTCTATTTTCTAAAATCTATCTACGGAGGACACTAGAGTGAGCACCCTAGTCCCAGAAGTACTCCTTTGTCTGTCTTTTCTTCAGATCCTGAATCCTTGATGTTTGCCAAGCCTTCCTGTAACTCCACTTTTTCTATATTTGACACCTATAACTTGGAATCACAAGAATTGGTTTGGGGGTTGTGGTGTTTAGAGGTTTGCCTCAGTCAAACCCTAGAGGACACTTAAGTCTCTAAACATAATTATTAGTTAAAGAGGGCATGCCCTTGTGAGGTAGAGGCCAAAAACCAAAGGAATCAATGATAAAAACACAATGATATTTCACCTTGTAGTGAAGCTTTCATGGAGGAAGATGCTCTTCATGCCATGAAGGAATTGATTCTCAAATCTACAAATATCAACACACAAAACACACAAGTCTACTCTTGCAACACAATAGAAAGCCTTGAATCACCTTGAGAACACAATAGCTTGCTAGTAATCATCTAGTTTACAAATGAGTGCCTACACATGCTTATATATGCACATAGAAGCACTCCCACAAAGATATTTGAAATTCAAACCTATTGTGTCGGCAAAGGGACCTAATAACATTCACTAACCGACACCTAGAAATTGAGGCTACCTCAAAATAAGGTAGGACTAGGGTGCCCAAGTCCTCCCCCTATTTTAGGCAGGCTATAGCTCAAGGGGTCCACCTAGGTCCAATTTACGATGGAACCTAGGTCTCATTCCATCAGGATGCTAAAATATGAAATAAAATGTCCCAAATGCAATCTAAAGACTTGGGAACTAAACCTTATGAGGGAAAAACCCCCAAAAGGACATTTTCCAACATTACAATATCATCATCTGAGTGTGCTCATACCAATTTTAGCCAAAATGTTGAGGAATTTAGCATCTCATTCATTTAGGGGTTTTGAGAAAACTTATAGTTGTAACTCCCCCTGAATCAGTACTTCATCCTTTTAGTTACCGGAGGATCCACCTGGACTAGGGAAAGGTCCAAAAACTTCACATTCTTCCTTATTCTTCCATACTTTGCTCATTTCCTTCTTTTGCTAAGCAATATCAACCTTCTTTTATGGAGTATGCCTTATATTCCTTCCAGAGTACCTTGTTTGATTGCACTTATGATAGGTGAAATTTGATTGCTGAGCATTACCATTTCTCCTCACCTTAGATATACAATTAGCTGCCTTATGGTTAAACTTGTTACAAGTGTAACAATATCCATGAAAGGGCTGAGCATTATCCCTATTATTTCTTGACATTTTACTTTTGCTTCCATTAGTCTTATGTCACATCTTATTGCAAGCATAACACCTTATAGGATTCCAACTTAACTTACTTCTACATTTAACATATTTATGACCATCCTTATTGGAATTATAACACCTTACATTTTAATTCATATTACTTCTACAATTTTTAGAAATGAAAGCAACACTACTTCAATGGAAATCTGATTCAAGATAAATTTCAACAATCTTTAACTGTGTGCTATTAACAATGGAGATTGTAACAAAACATAAGCTCACAATACAAAAATATACTAGAAGCAGAATGAAGCACATAACACAAGTGTTTAACATGGAGAAAACCCTTTCAGGTAAAAAACTCCACCAAGAAAAGAGGTCAAGTTGTATTATCTTCACAAAAGGAGATTACAAATACATTCACTTCCTCTGTCCTCCAACCTTCACTTTGATAGAACCTGGGTATAAACTATTATATACATCTCATCTACTATGCTATGGTTTATATAGAATTTACACAACCTCAAGACATTAAATGACTTCTTACAAGCCCATAACACTTGTCAAGAGTCAACAATACAACCTAAGGTGTCCATGGCCAAGAATAGGCTCTTACAAGGTCATAAATGATGTCATGCATGCATCCCACACTTGGAAAAATGTGCCCATGCAAGCTTGAATGCCTTGGGGCCAAAAATAGCCACTTATAGCATCTTATGACGTGTCATATGCTATTATAAGTGTCATAGATTCTTATGACAAATTACAATTGTCATAGAATCTCTTACACCTTCTTACATCATCTATGACGTGTGTCATAACACTAAAAATAGATTGTTCCTCCACATGTGCACCCCACTTTGACCAATTACCATTTACCATAGTAAATGACATCCTGTAACTACCATCGGTAACTCTGGGACTTACTGTGCAGTAACTCCGTAATTACCATGGATAGTAAATAATTTTTACTTCTGTCGGTGAAACTTGTACATCCCTTATGGGTAATTACAATTAATAAATGGAATAATATAATAATGGGATTTACAAGGTTAATGGCACCTTATCCCAACATTCTCCTACTTGAAATTATACATTGTAAATCAACCCATAGGAAATCAAATGAAAATAATTAGGTACTAGAAACAAGGCCCATGGCCTCTCTACACCATACCAACTTCTCTGTGCTCATAGGATTAGTCAATGAATCTGCAACATTCTCCTGAGTGTCTATCTTCTTCAGCTCAATTTCTCCATTTGCAACCAACTCTCGAACAAAATGATACTGAACATCAACATGCTTAGTTTGAGCATGATACATGGGATTCTTAGACAAACAAATAGCACTCTGTCTATCACAACCAATTTGAATGATCCTACAATCAAATCCAATACCTATGCATAGTCCTCTCAACCAAATTACCTCCTTAGAGACATGAGTAGAAGCCATATACTCTACTTCTTTGGTGGACAAAGCAACTGTGGGCTACCTCTTACTCATCTAACTCACTGCACCTCCAAACAAAGTAAACACATAGCCACTAGTGGACCTTCAACTATCCAAGTCACCTGCCCAATCTGCATCAACAAAACCCTATATGTCCAAAGATTTATCAGCACTATCAGTGCTAAAATAAACCAACTAATGATCTGGAGTACCTACAAGATATTTAAACACCCTTTTCACATAGTTCCAATGTTGTCTACTAGGGTTAGACATAAATCTACTCAAAACTCCCACTTCTTGGGCAATATCTGGTCTAGTGCAAACCATTGCATACATCAAACTCCCTACAACACTAGCATATGGCACATTAGACATATCCTCAATATCATCCTCAGTCTTTGGACACATATCTAATGAAAGCTTAGTACCAATGGATAAAGGAAATCTAACTGGGTTACAGTCCTGCAAACTAAACCTCTGTAAAATAGTATTCACATACTTACTTTGTGACAACCAAAGCTTTTTGTTAACTCTGTCCCTCCTGATCTCCATTCCCAAAATATACCTTGCAGCACCAAGATCCTTCATCTCAAATGCACCTAAAATTTGGGCTTTAAGCTCACTGATCATACCCTTAGTATTGCTAAAAAACATGTCATCAACATACAAAGCAATAACCAGTATAGAATCATCAACACAATAAATGTAAACACGGTGATCCTCCTCACTTCTAACAAAACCCAATTTCAAAACAAATGAGTCAAACTTTTGATACCACATTCTAAGGGATTGTTTTAGACCATAAAGAGACCTCTTTAACCTGCAAACCCAATGTTCTTTTCCTTTTACCTCAAAACTTGTAGGCTATTGCATATAAATTTCTTCTTCAAGATATCCATGCAAGAACATAGTCTTAACATCTATTTGCTCAATCTCCTAATCATAAGGTGCAACAATGGATAAGAGAAATCTAATAGAAGTCAATTTAGCAATAGGAGATAATATCTCACCAAAATCAACTCCCTCTCTCTGAGAGTAGCCCTTGGCTACTAGTCTAGCCTTGTACTTCTCCAATGACCTATCTACTCCAAAATTCTTCTTGAAGATGCACTTACATCCTATGGCCTTTCTTCCTTTGGGCAAACGAACAAGATCCCAGGTGTTACAAGAGTCTAAAGCCATCATCTCCTCCTGTATGGCTAACTTCCAAGACTCACTATCATCTATAGAAATAGCTTCTCTGTAGGATCTAGGTTCATCATTAGTACTCAATAAAGCATATACACAATGAAAATCTAGTGGGCTATACCTGTCAACTAGATTTCGTTGTCTTGTGGATCTCCTTAAGGGTGGAGTAAGAGACTCTACTTGTTCTTCTACTTTATCATTTGCAACAACTTCTTCTGTAACAACAGACTCATCTTCATCAGAACTACTCGAATCTTCTTCTTCTTCTTCACCCCCAATCCATCATTATGTTCTTCCTGAGGTGCATCTTGCTACTATAAATCAAAGTTCACCTTCTTTACCTTTTCATCTTTTTCTTTTGGCTACTCAAGTTTAGAAATAGCTCTAAGTTCCCTAAAAATAACATCTCTAGAAAAGATAATCTTGCGGGTTAGTGGATTCCAAAGCTTATAACCTTTCACATTATCACCATATCCAATGAATGTACACGTTTCAGCCTTTGGATCCAACTTAGATCACTCTTCCTTAGGCACATGAACCAAAGCATCACAACCAAAAACCCTTAAATGTGAAACAAAAGGTTTCTTACCTATCCACACTTCATAAGGTGTCAAATCAAGAGCCTTACAAGGAGATCTATTTATCAAGTAGCAAGCAGTACACATAGCCTTTTCCCAAAAATATTTATCCAATTGTGCATCACTAAGCATACTTCTAGCCCTTTCCATAATTGTTCAGTTCATCCTTTCTACAACACCATTCTGCTATGGTGTATACAGAGTTGTCTTTTGTCTGATTATACCTACATGCTTACAAAACTCATCAAATTCCTTAGAGAAATATTCCTCTTCGTTGTCAGATCTTAATATTTTTATCTTTAAACTTGATTGGTTCTCTACTAAGACTTTGAATTCCTTAAACTTAGTGAAAACTTCAGATTTATGCTTCATAAAATAAATCCATGTAAATCTAGATACATCATCAATCAAGGTTACAAAATAACAAGATTTTCTAATGGATTCATTATCCACAGGTCCAAACACATCCGTATGAATAATTTCTAACTTCTCTTTTGCTCTATTGCTTCCTGAAGGAAATAGTTTTCTATTTTGTTTAGCAAACACACAATGCTCACAAAAATCAAAGTGCTCATCAGAATAGGAGAAACCATCCAGCAAATTTTTATTCTTAATAATTTTTAATACATTATTGCTTGTGTGGCCCAATCTATGGTGCCGCAACATACATGCATTTTTAGTATTAGCCTCAGATACATAAGAGGCATTATAAACTGTAGTGGCTTCAAGCTTGAATAGGCTTCTGAATCTCTTCCCCTTTGCTACCACCAAGTTCCCTCTCACTAATCTACAACCATACTTGTCAAATGTCACATGCATTCCCATATCATTCAACTTCGAAACTGAAATTGGATTTCTAGCTAATCCAGGAACATGCAAAACACCTAGGAGGGTTTTAATCCTCCCATCACTGAAACACAACAATACCTTTCCTTTCCTGAAAATTGGATATGAAGAGTTGTCACCAAGGTAGATATTACCTTCATCATAGTCTTCATATGAGGAGAACCATTCCTTATGCGAAGTCATATGAAATGAGCATCTTGAGTCAACCAACCAGTGATCATTAGAAACAAGATTACATGTAGAAACTAAAACTTCTACACCTACATTCAAGGACTTATCCAAAGCACTCTCCCATTATTTCTTGGGGTTTCTGCACTCCTTCTTCACATGTCCCCTTTTACTACAGTTCCAACACTTAACTATGTTCTTTTTACTAGGAGTCTTAGACTAGCCCTTGGGCTTATCCTTAGCCCCTTTCTGATCTCCTTTAGGTCCTCTTTCCTTAGACCTTTCCCTGACATTGAGAGCATCCCCTAAACTATCTGAACTCTTCTTCCTCAATTCCTATGATAGTAGCACTAAAATAAGAGTATCCAACTTTGAATCTGCAAGGTTAGCAGTGATAGCGAGGATAACATTACCCCAAGACTCAGGTAAAGAACAAAGAAGCAAGATACATTTATCTTCCTCACTAATCTCAACATCTACTGAATCAAGCTGACTCACTAACAAATTAAAAGAATTTAAATGCTCTACAACTGATTCACCTTCTTAGATTTTCATGGAAAACAATTTTTTTTTAAATAAAGTTTATTTACCATACTCTTGGCTTGATAGATCTCACCCAACCGTTTCCACAACTTGTATGCAATCTCTTCCTTTGTGACATTCAACAAGATAGAGTCTGAAAGACACAATTGGATGGTTCCCCGAGCCTTCTTATCTAGTCTATCCCACTCATCTTAAGAGACATCATTGGGTTTCTTCTCTTTTTGAATAGCCAACCATTGGTTTCTTTCTTCCAACAAATCTTCCATTTTCAGCTTCCACAACTCATATCCTGTTCCATTGAAGTTCTCAATATCTAATCGAGAGGTTGATGCAACAGTGGATGCAGCCATAATAACAACACAAGATCTACAAAACAAACAAAACCAAATCTCTCACTGTAGCTATAGCTTCCACACTACCACCCAAGAGTCAAAGTTGACCAGGCTCTGATACCAAATGTTAGAAATGAAAGCAACACTACTTCAATGAAAATCTGATTCAACATAAATTTCAGCAATCTTTAACTGTGTGCTATTAATAATGGAGATTGTAACAAAAGATAAACCCACAATACATAAATATACCAGAAGCAGAATGAAGCACATAACACAAGTGTTTAACGTGGAGAAAACCCTTTTGGGTGAAAAACTCCACCAAGAAAAGAGGTTGAGTTGTATTATATTCACAAAAGGAGATTACAAATACATTCACTTCCTTTGTCCTCTAACCTTCACTCCGGTAAAACCTAGGTACCTGTAAACAGTTATATGCTTCTCATCTACTATGCTATGATTTATATAGAATGTACACAACCTCAAGACATTAAATGACTTCTTACAAGCCCATAACACTTGTCAAGAGTCAACAATACAACCTTGGGCATCCATGGCCAAGAATAGGCTCTTACAGGGTCATAAATGTTGTCATACATGCATCCTACACTTGGAAAAATTTCCCCATGCAAGCTTGAATGCCTTGGGGCTAAAAATAGCCACTTACAACATCTTATGATGCATCATATGCTATTATAAGTGTCATAGATTCTTATGACAACTTACAATTATCATAGATTCTTATGACAACTTACAGTTGTCATAGAATCTCTTAAACCTTCTTACAACATCTATGACATGCATCATAACACTAAAAATAGATTATTCCTCCACATGTGCACCCCACTTTGACCAATTACCATTTACCATAGTAAATGACATCCTGTAACTACCACCAGTAACTCTAGGACTTACCATGTAGTAACTTCGTAATTACCGTGGACAATAAATAATTTATACTTCTACCAGTGAAACTTGTACATCTCTTATGGGTAATTACAAATAATAAATGGAATAATACAATAATGGGATTTACAAGGTTAATGGCACCTTATCCCAACAACAATCACCCAATTTGTGACCAAATTTATTACAAGCATAGCAATTACCATTAAAACTTTGAGGATACCTAATAGGAGCAATTTGTTTAGGTGTAGGCTTCCTGAAATTCTTCTTGATATTCTTCCTTTGTCTCTGAATAGGAGTGAATTCATCTTCTTTTGTAATTCCAGAGGCATTCTTCTTAGGATCTTCAATGTAGGTCTCTTCCTTCTTTATTCTAGACTTTCCTCCTGATTGGAATTTATCTTATAAATTTGTAGAGGCACTGATCATAGGACTCTTCCCCTTTTCAAAACCAAGGCCTAATTTTTATTTAGCTATCTTTTGAGAGTTAATTATCTCATCAAGGATTTTAGATCCTCCTTTCAGTTTTAGTCCTTTTTCAATTTGTTCTTTTGCCTTTTCTAATTCTTTCCTTAGAGTGACAACTTCTTCCTCAAGTTTTGAACATTCATCTGATTTCTCATAGAGCTTGATATTTAAGTAATCTTCAATCCTTTTTTCTTCTTCAACCATGACTTTCAAATTTGAGATCATTTCTTTTGCCTCCTTGAGCATTATCTCACCTCCTTTATATCCTTCTGTTAAAGTTTTTAGTTTTCTAATTTCTTCTTTTGATTCTTTGGCCTTTGTCTTCAATTTGTCAATTGTCTCTTTTTCTTTCTCAAGCAAGTCTTCATATTCTCCATTTAGTTCTTTTTGCTTCATCCAGTTCATCAAGGGTTGACTTGAGTTCTCCCTCAAGATCCACTTCACATACATCAAGATCCACTTCACGTACATCAAGATCCCAACCTTCAGGTTCCATATCTTCTAGATCTATTTCTTGTACAAATACATCATTGTCCATAACTTCAAACTCCTTGTGTTTTAGTGTAGGATCTAGCTCAACTGTTAAGCTTCTCAAAGGCACTTGGCTCTAATACCAATTGTTGAACACAATGAGGTGCTAAGAGGGGGCATGAATCAGTAGATACTAAAAATTAAATAGATATTTGCAAATAAAATTGAATAACTTAAAGAGAAGAAAGTAAATCATGCAACACAAGAATCAACAAAACGACAGATGTATTTTTATGTGGAAAACCATGGTGAGTGTTAGCTCACAATATATTATGCTCACTACAAAAATATTACAACTTTGTTTTTGGGCTACAACCCAAGGAAGCTACTACTCCTATACAATTACAACTTTGTTTTAGGGTAGAACCCAAGGAAGCAACTACTTCTTGAATATTCTACTCACTGCAATTGGGATTCACAAAATGGACTATTGCAAATCAGACATTTGACTTATGTTGATGATGCAGTCTACTTTTTCTTCTCAATACATGTCTTCAAACTAATTCTGCACACTTCATATCTTATACTCTACTCTACTATAGTCTCATTCACATCTACACCTCACAAATGAATTTGATCTTCTATATCCTCTGCAATACTTCAAAACATTGATTAGGTCGGCCAAAAGGATGAAATGTGTAGCTTGTGGTAAGTCAGCCTATGCACACTTCAAAACATCACCATATGCACTTGCAGAGATGAAACATAACATGAACTTCACCAAAATAGGTTGGCACACTCTTCAATCACCTTTATGATTCTGCTATCCATATGAATAGTCGCCGCACAATCACCAAGTCACTTAGGTTAGGTCTGTACACAAATGCCAATGAAGATAAATCAAGAAACAACTAACTGTTCATAAGAAATGGTACTTACAGAACACCAAACACTCTAAAATTTGGATAGATATAACTTCAACTACTACTACTCATCTACTAAAGAATGCACGCCAAAAAGATCAAATGCAGTGGAATGCAAAGCATTCCAATTTTATCTCTGCAATTCTAAGCTTTGTCAGCATAGTCTAGTACTTTGTTGCTTATAACTTTCATTACATAAGGAGTTAAGACCTAAAACTTTGGAATTAGACTCCTTCAAGACTCACAATTCTTATTCTAGAACCGCAAGCCAAGATGTTTTAATGCAGAGAAATGTGGACCAAAACAATGTTACTATTCCTTAGGATATGTACTATGAATGCCTTAGACAAATTTTTGGTATTTATCATTAAGTGTGGTTTTTCAAACTAATGAGATGTACATGTAGGAATACTAGAAACATGCAAGTACATGATTATTTATCGCTACATCATGCTTGGATACAAAACTGATCACTTCACCATACTTAGATTGTTTTCTCTACTCCTGTCCTCCAGACTGGTTTTCCTTGACCATGCTAACTCTACCTTTGTACAAGTCTGTCCTTATATTTTTGTATACTATGTTGACATCAATGATAAACATATATTGACAACATCTCCAAAGTGGGAAGGTAGTTGTAATGACCTGATTCTTGAAGGTAGCTAGGGTGAGTCTCGAAATCTAGACTTCGAAGAAAATAAAGATATGGGTTGTAATAACATGGAAGGTTGTAGAAATACAACACGTTCCTCTCTTCCATGTGAAAATGTTCTAGCAAACATAGTTAAAGAACCCCCAGTGACTAGCCCAATTAATGAGATTGCTACTATGGAAATATTGTAGACATCAAATTAAACCAAGGAATAGGAGATGTTTTTAATATAGAAAAGGATTGGGCTAAAAAAAATAAAACCTTGACCAAAATGAATGATCAGGAACTTGCTATGGAAATGTTCAGATCCAATATAGAGGAAAGAAGGAAAGAAGAGGTAGAGAAGAGTATGTAGGATAACCTAGAACATAGTACAGAGGAAATATTGCATACAATAGACTCATAGGAGGTTAGTTTTGAACCTCCTAAGATATTGCCTGAATGCTTAGGACTAGTTAACCTCAACAGAAATGAGGCTAGCCTCAAAGAATTATTAACTTCCCTAGCACACACAAAAATGGAGGATAGGAAGAAAAGAAAATATGTTAGAAAAAACTCTAGAGCAATATTAAACAAGAGAGTAAAAGAAAAAAGGAAAAAAATCCCTGTTTGCTTTCATAAGATGTAAAGAAAAGGAAACTTGACTCTTCTGAGATGGATCAAACATGAACTGCTATAGTTGGAATATAAGGGGCCTGGAATCCCCAAACAGGAAATATATAATAAGAGATTTATGTAAAAAGAATAAAAAGATGGATATCCTCATGATGAAAGAGATAAAGACTACTAGATCCAATTTGGAAAATAATCTAAAATTTGTGTGGAGAGAGGTTGACTATTTTTTCACCAAGCACAATAAGCAGAAGGGGGGAATAGCCATTTTGATCAATAAAAGATGTCAAAATTTGTAGTACATAATGGTTGTTCTCCCTAGAATAAATGCCTGTGGGTCGTGATATAAAAAGATGATTATAAATTTGGAATCTTCTCAATTTATGCACCGAATGAATACACAAATAGGATTGACTTATGGAAAGGATGACTCATGAACTACCAAAAATTCCCTAGATAGTAAGAGGGAACTTTAATATGACTGAGTATGGGGAGGATAAAAGAGGAGGAAAAAAATGGGAGTGGAAAAGAAATGAGTTTTTCTTTTGGAACAGACTAAAGAAATTGTTTAAGCTTTTTGAGCCACTAGAAAAGAAAAAAAGGATAGCAAGGCTATCTGGTTCACTTGGTGTAATAGTCAAAATGGTAATAAAAGGATATATGCTAGGTTGGATAGATTTTATGTGAGTGAATATGTATTATAATTTCAAAATAAAAAAGATTCTAATGGTGTTGATGTCCTCCCTTTAACCCTTTCAGACCACCATCCAATAGGAGGTCACATCAGATTGAAAGATTAACAAATAGAAACTAGAATTAAAAAGATAATATCTTCAAGTTAAACACAACCTTACTTCAGGACACTGATTGTAAGCATGGCTTTAAAAGCTTAAAAAATATTACTAAGATTTTGTATTCCAAATATGGCAAGCTGCAATACTGGAACGCACTATTAAAGAACTATAAAGGCCTTTTTCAAACAATTGGGAAATAGTATACTATCAAAAATAGAAGAGAGGAAGGGAAAGATCAGGAAGAGTTCCTAGAAATTGAAAAAAATTGTAAATGCTAAGTGAGGATGAGGAATTGACTAGGAAATTGGGGGAAACTAAACATAAGCTTAGGAAATTCCAAACACTTAGAAACCAGGTAGTTAAAGTTAGAGCTAGGCTCAACTAGTTGAAAGGAGGGGACAAAGGAACTAAGTACTTTAATATTTTAAAGACCAAAAATGTAAAAGAAAACATTGGGCCTATTGTTGAAGAGGATGTGTGCTATAAAGATAATGCATATATGAAAGAGATCTTCAGATCCTTTTATAAAACTCTTTTTTCAGCAGAGGATGGTTTAAGTGAATGCAAGGAAGAAAAAATGCCATGTAAAAGAATATGTCCAAAGAAATAGGGACCAAGTTAAGTGAGGATATATCTAATGAAAAAATAGTGAAAGTAATTCAAGCTATGGAAAATGGAAAATGACCAGCAGCAGATGGTATTCCAGTGAAATTTTATAAGGCTAACTTAGAATGGATAGTGGAGGACTTACATGTAGTTCATCATGAAGCAATTGTTAAAGAAACATTGGGAGAGGAAATAAATAAATGAATTATTAAGCTTCTACTGAAGAAAGGAGACAAAACCAATAAAATATAAAATAATAGCAAAAGTCTTGGCTATGAGACTAACTGATACACTATTGGTAGTCATAAACTCCACTCAAACAAGATTTATTAAAGGAAGATATATTTAGGAAAATCTAATCACTAGTTGGGAGGCCATGGAGTGGGATAAAAAGTCTAGGAAAAATGTTGGCATTCTTTTACTTGACTTTGAAAAAGCCTATGACATGATAGAGTGGTCATTTGTGAATTTGATGTTGGAAGCACTTGGATTCTAAGATAAATACTACAAGATGGTAAAGGTGCTCTTTAGAGATTCTTTAGTTCAAAATGATGTTAATGGTTCTCTATATGACCACTTTAAAATGGAAAGATCAATAAGACAAGGATGTCCTCTAGCCCCTGCATTATTTTTTATAGCATCTGAGGCCTTATTTTATATATTGAGGATAGAATCAATAAAAGGAGATTTAAAAGGCATAACCCTCCCCAATAAATATACCTTGTTGAATATGCAATTTGCTAATGATACTACATTGTTCCCTATCATTGAAGAAAATAATCTAAAGAATCTTGAATATGGATTGGATATCTCTTGTCGAACTTCTGGTGCTAAAGTATCAAACTATTGATATAAGTGTTAGTCATATTAAAAAAGATAAAAATTCACAAAAAAAACCCTTACCCTCTTGAAGAATACAACGAATTCAGGATTGAATTTATGATTCCAAGTCTCTGTTGATCATGTCATGATCTTCTAATAATCTCTCAATAGTTTGATGTGAATTTCCTATTAATTAGTTTGGGGCCTTAAGCATGAAATTCAATGTAATTTGTATCTGGATATGTAAATATTTTCTCTATTTCACCTGTTCTGTATAAATCTCAACAAATTGTGTTAAATCCTACAACCTCTAACTAGAATATGTAGATATTTATGCAATCTATTCTAATTTTCACTCTGATTAAGATTGTTCATGATTATTTGTCTGACTTTGATTAATTCTTCTAGATTTACTGAAATATGAACTAATCCTTACTTAATTCTTCTTCTGCACCTTAAATTCTTCTAAACAATGTGCCTACAAGATGATATTTCATGATCTTTGTCATTATTTTCAAGTATTTTCATGATATTTTCAATCTTACATGCGATTTGTTCAAATAGGCATATAGATGTTCATGTATCTATGGATGTATGTATATTTACAATGTTCTACTTATCATGTATCAATATTTTGCAGTTGATGATGATGATTTAATGAAATTTAAAAGAAATGAACTTAAAAATTTGAAATTATCTAAAATGAGTGAGTTTTGACCATTGATCCATATGTACAATTCAACATTTCATGAAAAGAGATAAAATAAAACTATGCTTTGCCAGGATGTTCCATAACTACACATAGTTAATGCTAATCTTTGAAGGGATAGAATGACAACAATATTCACCAGTTGACATGCACTCCAAGGGATACAACAAATTAAAGTGACATATCAAGATGACATCCACACAAGATTACTCAGAGTTTATGATTAATTTGTAATCTAGATCTCTATTTCATTCAACATTCAAAATGTATGCATATATACAATCAGTCTCAAGAAATAACCATGTAGCTCAACAATTCTTTCTCAATTAAGCTCCTAATAGTGTACAAATGGAAATCAATCCCCTTTATAGAAAAAGGAGAATATGCAGTTACAATAGATCCATTGATCTAACAGTCGGGATTAAACATGGCACATGATTCCATTTGGCAATCAATATGGTGGAGTACATCTGGCATGCTAGAATATTCTAGAATCTTTGACTTGGTCAATGTGACCCCTTCATTCTGCATTTCCATTTGATTCCTCATCTGTAGATGGTTCCTTTGTTATTCGGCATCTAATTCCCTGAATGAGTGCATATGTCTGAATAACCTTATCTATTTCTATCTTATCCAGTACTTTAACCTTGGAAGAAACATGCTCTTGAGCTTTCAGTTGTTCTTGAAATGTTATCGACCTATTGGTCCTATTATCCAGCTCTTTGTTATATTCATCAATTTTGTATCTCATCATCATGGTATGATCAATTGTATCCTCTAAGAAATGTTGGACAAGATCCTCCAAAACGAAAACAAAATTATCCTTGAAGACTTAGATAGAAAACTCCTCATCTTGATTCTTATTTTTGCCCTTGACCTCTCCTTCTAAAATTTCTAAAATTTCTAACTCCTCAATCATGAGCTCATGTACTTTTACACTAATGCTAGTCAATCTAGCATTACACCTTTTCAATATACTAACTTCAAACCTCATGTCCTTAAACCAAGTTTCCAACTTTGGTAACGTTTGTAATGTCAAGACATTCTTTTTCATGAGGGTACTTACATCTGCCCTCCTCATATCTTTTAATGTAGTTAAATCTTGATTACTTCTGACCAACCTCTTTCTTTAGGTCATCAACTTTCCTCTTTATATTAATCAGCATTTCCTAATTTGACAAGGATATCCTTACCACTTTATCTCCTTCAGTTAGGAACTTGTTGAACTAATCATTCATTACATGTGCCTAGTGCTTCATGACATCTAGTCTAGTGATCTCCTATTGAGATGCTAATGTCAAGTATGTGGAAGCTATGATGGGCACATTTGTTGGTGCCACCAATCCCTTAATGAATGATTGCATTTGAGAAATTTGCTCCCTATATTCTTTATTCTTAGTTTTTTCCTTTTCTATTCTTGAAACTAGGGTGTCTATAATTTCTTTGGCCTCTTGACCCTCCTGCTTTGCAGTAACAAACCATAGGTCTACTGTGGTTATTTGAAACTCATCAGCCTTTATTTCCCCTTTTTCTTTATTTGTGATATGCACAACTACCTGAGTTGTCCTCCTTCCTATAATGGGATCTCTTTTCATCACTGTGGTGGCCCTAGCTCTATGCCTTGGTTTTACAACCTCTACTAAAAATAATGAAGAAATATCAAAATTAGAAGAATCAAGAATTGGAGGCTGATTCAGCTCCTGTGTAAACCAATGTGGGACATCAGTTCCGGACCCTTGTTGGTCAGTTTGCTCAATGCAAGCATCATGTACTTCCACATTATTTTCTTGTTGTTCCCCATCAGTGGGAACCTCTTTGTTTACTTGTTGAGCTGATTGTCTTGTTGTGTAGCATCCTCAGATGTCATATCCTGATCTCCAGACTTTTCTTTATCAGGATCCTCATTCACAGGCACCTCTGTCTAGACATCCTCATCTTGTTTATCTATGTCAATATGCATGCCCTGAGATGTCATTACATTCTAATTTTGTACTTGTTGATCATTGTGTGATTGAGAGGTGTCCACATTAGATCATGGATGGCTAGGATCAGGTACATCCTGGTGAACCTCTTGTTATCACCATCTACTACCTCTTTTGCTTTATCTTCATCATTTTTATTCTGTGGACCTTCCTGTCCCAATGTATCTATCTTTTGTTCCTTATCTTTCTCCTCATCATGTCCTTCATCAATGTCCTAGACATTATGTTGTCCAGGCCCCTCAGTGTGGGTATTTGTATCCATGGTTGAGTTATCTTTACTTTGTATTTGCTCCATAGTTTTATCTTTCTCTTCATCTTCACCTCCCTCATGTGATAGGTTAATCACTGCTGGGCTGGTGACTTTTCTGATCAACCCCTCCAAGCTAATGTTCTTTGCCACCACCTCTGGATCTTCAACTTCTTCTTCATTTCTAGTGGTCTTATGTACGTGGGGTGTTCTTAGGGGTTTCAATGCTATATTTCTGACTAGGGTTTCCATAGGACTGGACACCACATCTTTTGTCGCCTCATCATATGTGAGGTCAATCGTTTCATCAAGTGGTAGAGAAGGGTCATTTACTTTCTTGTTTGCTCTTAATCTCTCTTCTTGAGCTAGTTCTATTTTGAACTTCACTATTGTTGGGATGGGGACATTATGTTGAAAGTCCTTTTGTATTTTTCTGTCATCCTCATTCTTTAGCATCACTAATTTTGCATCCTTGTCTGATGTAGATGGCTAAGAAATGAACATTTGTTCCATTGGGGTAATCCCCACAGCTCCTATTTCCTAGAGTAGGACACCTAATTGGGTGCTATCTGACCCTCTCATTGTATGGCCTTGTCCTCTCTATTATCTCAAGACATTAGCCCCTTCTAATATATCTTTAGATTTTCTCTTCAGTGGCTCATCATCATCTTCCTCTTCCAAATCTTGATAGGTGATTCCAGGTTTCTCTGTATCTGCATGTTGCTCTATTGGCATTTTGGAAGTTGTGGTAGAAGAGATTAGACCTTGCACTTTATGAGGGGATGGCCTGGGTGATATGCGGATACCACTATTAGCAATTCTCTAAGCTTCTTTTGATGAATCTCCTTTAGCTGTCTTCTCTAGGTTTTGCCTCTTATCTTCTAAGAAATCATCATATTCTTCTTCTATCAATTCTTGTTTTTTCCTCTTTTTGTCTATTATGATGACCACTCCCTTGGAATCCAAAGCAACAACCTATTGTACTACCCATGCCTTGGTTAATGTCATGACCAGTGTTGTTATGAGATCTAGAGATGTCACCTTTGGCTGGATCCAATCTGGTGGGGAGATAGTCTCTATGTATATCTTTTTATCTCCATACTCTTTTCATATTCTCATTCCATCATCTTGATGTAGTTGTGGAGGAACAAGAATGCAATCCAATGTCCATATTTGCTTCTGTGTTAATCTCTAATAGCTCCTTCTCCTTACTTCCACATCATCTCGACAATCTGTCCAATAATCTTCTAATTGAACCTGATGCACAGGCCACTTTCTTACGTGTTTCTCCATCCTTTTGTAAGGATCATATTGTCTGGCCAATGGAAAAGTCTACAAGTTTAGCATATATAAACCTCCCTCTAACTCTTTAGCTAAATCTATGTCAAGACACATATACTATCCAATGTAAAGAGGGAAAAAAACATTAGGCTTCTTATTCCTCTTGGCAAATGCCTCATATGAGGGAGTTATCTATCTAGTCATCTCCATGAGGATGCCTTTGATGTTGCCAATACTAAATCCCTCTATTCTTATGTATGTGAAGGCTAGGAACTAGATGAACCAAGTTCCATTTTTTGCTATGACTTCTTGTGCCTCAATGCTCATCCTTTTGGCTCTGTCATCCTCCATTAATTAGACTAGATGCATAACAAAACAATCATTCAACCTTTTCTAATTCTGAATGGATGACCTCCTCTCCAGTTGTGGATAGTGACCCCATATGTTCACATCTCTGAGGTTTCTCCCAACTCATCCTACCATTTATAGGCCATCAAATGTACCCTTAGATGCATAGACATAGACAACATATGATTACATTTGAAACATATTTGCCTTCCCGCCAATCGTCTTCATTCCTTCGTCTAGGTTGTCATTGATACAAGTTACCCACTAAATCTTTATATCTATAGTTTTAACCATTCTGGTGAGTTCGTACATCCATGACTCAAAGTTCCCAGCATGCAGTCTTCCTCTCATCTGGCTCAACTTGACCATCATGTATTGAACCTTAGGTGTAAAATCAAATTTGTATAGTTTGACAGACAATTTTGTTCCTACCTTATAAGTACTATCCTGAGCTCTCCAGCATGAGAACATTATTTTCCTGCAGTCTGTATTTTTACTCTTATATTAATTTTCTAGGGCCTCTACATCTATCTTGTACAAATTAGGGCTTTTGGGTAGGCAGAAGACTGATGTGATCCCTGCGACTGAGAAATTTGCATACACAAGGCCACGTTTCTCCACTCTTCTTGTATCTCTATTGTAGTTATCTACACATGCGGCCACCAGCTCAATAGTCTTTGCTACATAGGGAAACCCTCCAGCATGCCACATTCTAGAGTTATAAATGTTTATGAGCATGGGGTTCCTGCCACCCTGAATTGATGCAGTCATCCATGCCTCCAAGCTTGTATTTCTAGCATGAGTATCAACAATCTATCCAAATCTGAAGCCAGAACTACTGGGCTGTGGAAACATGGGAGTCATGAACTCAGTTTCACTTCTATTCTTGTTAGCCTCCATCATATCCTGTAATTATAGATATGCATATCTTAACCTAACTTGCAATTTTTGAGTTTAAATAGTTAATTCCTTAATGTCATGACATTCAATGATCCACATAGTATAAGCATGTGCATCTTTACACAAGATTTACCCTAAGTAAATACTATTTACCTTTTACTGTACAGTAACGACAAGAGTAGGGTTTAAACGTTACATACCTATTTACCGCATTTAAACCTGATTAGTAGATATCCTAATGTCTGGATATACAATTTCATTGTACAAGCACCTTTACCATTCGTTGTTTAATATCTTCACCATTCTATTAGGGTTTGAATCTTTGTAATGGTCATTGTAAACTCTAGATCTATGTAATTCTAGATTATGAATGTGTAAGTGAATGCAAAAATGACCAAAATTTTGGCTTTATACGTTAAATCTATGGAATTAGGGTGTAATTAATGGCAAATTGACTTTGTTCATGGATATCGCCATCCAGTCTAGGAGATCACAACAAGTGGCATTTTATAATTCAAATTTTCAAATGGCCAACTACTCTTTTCATGACATTTATTGCAGGGTATGAGTATTAATGAATATCCAGGCATTAAGCAATGTGCTTACCATCGAAATGTGAATATGTGTATACATGATGTCATCATGATGGTCAACATTGACCAAGGGTGAATATCAGTTCATTAAGATTGAAATGTATTTGCCTTTAATCGTCGAATGTCAGGACATTATGAAATGTCTAGAGCGAAAAGTCAACTTGTGCCACGCGGCACCATTTGATTGGCTCATGAAAACCTATGAATCTTGGTTGTGAGGACAAGGATGTTTATATTAAGAAATATCTGGATGTTAGAATTTGTGAAATATCCCCAAGTTTAAATATATAGATGACATCACCCTTATAATGGTAATTAATGGTTGGGTGTAACATGACATCATCAAGATATTGGTGAAAGTCCAGACATTAATGAATGTCCAGATGTTTAGTTTTTGTGAAATGTTTTAAACTCTTAATGTCTAGATGACATCACCATCTTTTGTTATTTCTCTAAGATGAGATCAAATGACATCATTAGGATGTTAAGGGAGGTCTGGATGTTAGGTTTCAACATGAAATGTCCGGAGACCAATGTATTTTTGAAAAGTCAACATGACACGTCATAAGGACATTCAAAGGTTGGGACATTGAGTTAAGGTCCAGATGTTAAGATTTGTCATAGTAATATAGCAAGTTGGGATATTAATGAATATCTTCATCTTGAGATTGAATATGCATTCTTGCGAATATCCATGTATTATGTGACCATGCACCTGACAATTTATTACATCGTGAGTTAAAATTTTACATGCGCACATTTGCAAATGTTCAGATATTGAGTTTTCCTTAGAAATTTTTGTGATTGGGACATTAAGTTAATGTCTAGATGTTAGGAAATGTGAAGATATCCCTAAGACCATTTAACTAAAATTTGACTAGGCATAACTTCCTGATCTTAGGGAATTTCGGGATGCTTCAAAACGTAAACCTACTTAGAATTTTATTCTCTTTCACTTGGTAGGGTTTACAATGACAAATTCTAACTTTGAAAATTTGACCTAGATCTGAAGGTCCTGACATTCCAAGGATAAGATTCTGATATACATATGCTACTAGTTTTTACCATACCACCCAAAGCAAAGTGAAGAAAACAAGCCAAGCAAAGCAGAAAAGTTGAGTCAATGTTTTGCTAGGGTAAAATGGGGCGTGTTGTGTAACCATACAACACAAACTCTAAATCTATTTTATTAAGTTGGAATAAAAATCCTCCGACTTGGATGGGACCTAATCAATGGCAATGGGGAGACTTGAATAAGAAGGTAAAGTTTCTTAGCATTCCATTCTCTATGAATCCCTCCTTGAAGAATATGTGGAACTGGATATATGAAAAAAATAATAAGAAGCTTGGTATGTGGAATAAATAGTACTTGCCTATGGTAGGAAGGATACAAGTATGTCAAAAAATATTATCTACTTATTCTATATACTATGCATCATCTTGGATGTTTGCTAGCTACCAAATAAACATCATCCAAAAAAGAATAAGGGAATTCCTTTGGTTTGATGGCAAAGGAAATAAGAAGAGAAATGCAGTATCCTAGGAATGGTGTTGTTTGGGAAAAAAAGAAGGAAGTTTAGGGCTAAAAGATTCAAAAATCCAAGGTGCAACATTAGTTGCAAAATGGATAGTTAAATCTTTAGGAGGAGGTGAACCTTGGAAAATTTTGGTCATAAATAATTTATAAAAAGTTGTACCAAAGAAAGATAAGGATTGGCAATGACTGAATATTCAAGACATTATCTTAGGAGAATTCAAGATTAACCCCTCTAGGTCTATTGTATTTGGCTCTATTTGGAAAACATGGGAAATTGTAAGAACTTTCGTAAGAGATAGAAGTGCCATTAATACTGGCAGTAAGCAAATTCACAGTTGCAGTTCAATATGGTGGAACTTAAAACACAAGGATAAGATGTTGGCCCAGCTCCAAGGATGCTCAACAAAGAAATGGCACAAACTAGGAATTGACTCCTTTGAAAATATAATAGTAGGTAATTCTGTGAAGGGTTGGAATCAGATCAAGAATGAATATGGTATCCCTAAAACACAAAAAAGAACATTTGTAATCCTAAGTATAGATCCTTTCATGAATACAACCAAAATGGCTATGATTTGAAGAGATTTGGATGGGAGGCAATACAATGGAAAGATGGCACAATATTGAATAAAATGATACCTAAAAAGCTCTATAAAATGATACCTAAGAAGCTCTATGAAATGATGATGGAAACACAAGGGGTCTTTGCTCACATTAACTCTATTTGGAATGTCACTCTAGAGTCTAAAGTTTGGTCTAAAACTATGAATGCCATTTGGTCTAACTTAGTTGAACCTAAGAAGAGATGTTTTAGATGGTTGTTATTGTTGAATAGACTAGCACTAGGGTCTGAGTCTAATTTGTATTCCTTCTATAATTTACCTAAATGTTGTGACCATATCTTTTTTGAATGTAAATTTTCTAGGGATGTGTAACATGTCATCTCATATTACTCAGAAATAACATTCCCATTTTACCCTCAAGTTAATTTGTAATATTTTCAAATTGAAAAATGTACAACAAGTTTAAGATAGAATGAAAGAGAGTTTCCCTTACATTACAAAACATAATGTTCTGCTCATGGAAATAATGTCAAGTTTACATAGAAATTGACTATCAAGTCAAATATTAAAATGTACTATTTCTAGAGTTATGATATCTATCTTCATAAGTATTAGCTTGTCATCTTCTTGGGAAGGAGAGCATCACCCATGTGCTTTTCCTCCAACCATAGACTAGTGGTACCCCACACAACTTCCATCCTGGAAGTGGCCCTACCCTTCACGAAGGGAATAGATATAAAGAACCAATAGGTTTTCCATATGAGTCTCTAGTGTTGTGTCCTTCATAACTCTTCACGATCATACAACTATAGATCCACTCTAACTATGTATGATACTACTGGAAGGTTATGCCATATGGATCATAGTGAACCGACTAATCCATGTAGAGATAGATGCATTAGTTTAGCCAAAGATTTAATATATATAGATATTTCGCAATGAACATAGTCAATTGTTCACCCACATTTGACTCAACTTAGAAGTTATCTCATCCAACAATAATTTTGTTTAATTTATCCTAGCTAAGGGGTGTCTTGAAAGTTCATTGACTCTCATTAACTACTCTGGTATCTAGAGTACCATATCAAAATGATTCACATATAGGTCTTTAGTATTTATAAATGTTTACTTGTTGCCACTACAATGGGAAATCTGTGACTTCACGTCACTCTATTCCTAGTTACAAAATAATTTGGTTTCAATGTCTCATCTCGACACAAAAGAAATAGTTTTTTTTATAATAATAACCTTGCATGTTCTCCCAAGGCTATTTACTGGTTCAAAAATCCTTGTCTAATCCTCTTAGACAATGACTCTTTTTTTTTACTCTATTATTGATGATAGAACCTTATCATCAATTACTCATTTTAACAATAGATGAGGTTCATTTTCTCAAAACTACATAATAATATAGGCTTGATAATTAAAGATAATATAATATCCATTATATGGAAAAAAGAATGGTATGACCAAGTCTTGTCACCTTTTACTTCAATGATAACAAGAACTCTTAATTGCATGTTTATACATAAAAAAGTATAGTATCATTAAATTGAATTCAAGGCATTCTTTATTACCATTGGTTTGGTGGTTTTATCCTCATACTAAGATAAGGAAAACAGGTTACTTATTGTAAAGTATAATAACAATTTTCATATCAAATAATAATAATACTATTCTCTATATAGTCTATTTCAATCATGAAACCAATATTTATTACCAAGGATCCATTCGAAGACTATGTAGTAGAACCATGAAATATATTTTCTTGTCGATCATTAAGTAAACCCATATATATATATATATATATATATATATATATATATATATATATATATATATATATATATATATATATATATATATATATATATATATATATATATATATATATATATATATATATATATATATATATAAGGAATCATTGTAACATACTTGGCAACCATTGTGAGCTCCCAGCCACTATGCTACTTTGCTATGGGTACAATAAGATTATTATCGTTCACTATTATTGTCATAGTAAGAACTAAGGGCATTGGAAAAACATAGCCGTTACCAAAATGGCTCATGCCAAAACCAAGTTCTAACAAGAACTAAAAGGCTTTTAGATATCACACACACTATAAGGAATTGAAAGATAAAGGTATTATCGATCACCTCTAGCCATTAAACATAGAACAACATAACCAAAGCGGGTTCGATAGAGAAATATAAATATAAGGGTTACATTTTAAATATAGCCATAATCATATCTATGGTAATTGATATTACCTGAATATCACTTGATATCAACTTCTATCTATATGTCTATTGGCTCTCTGTTGTTAGACGTCTATCTTTCCCTATTGTTCCTCCCTTCGAATCTTTTTTATTTATGTGTGTCCATGATGCAGGAGCATCCTTGGCTCAAGAGAAATCTTGCATCAACCAAAAAACATTTGCATTTTGGCTTGTTTGCAGTTCAATTTGTTTCTTTTCATTTTCTAGTTCAGTCAGTAGTAGTTTCTATATTTTGGTCTGCATTCTACCGCAGTTGCATTTCATATCTTGTGGAGCTGGACTTAGCATCTAGATTCATTTATCTACAACATATATTTGAATTCTAGAATATTTGGATCAAGAACCAATTATCGCTATCAGAAGATCAACTATTTTCTCAAAACAAATCATCCTCACAGTCTCAGACAATCAGCTAAAGGAGAAGACTTGTGAAGCATTTCCTGATCCGTGGAGCCTAATGACACATCATTCATTGATCTTTGGTTCATGGCCGATCTTCTCTGAGATCTGCACATCATTCCATGCATTTGTAGGGGTGTTCTACATGATTAGGTCCAACCTATACATGTACACATGTTACAGCTCTTTATTGGAGTTTGTGATCTTCCTTGGCTAATGCAGAGGAATCTTATGATCTAGAGATGATATATATTGATGTATTAGATCTCTAGGAAAGTAGTTATCAAGTTCATCATATAGAGATAATTGATAGTTTAGATTTTTGTGTGAAGGAGCTTCAAAGCTATATCTTGTGCATATCCTGATATTCTCTAACCAGGCCTTTAAGCCCTAATTGTAAGCCATGTATTACTGGCTGATTTGTATTTAAATTCTATGATATACTAAATGACTAAACCTACATTTGCTTTAGATCTTTGAGTTGTTTCCTTTGTGTTTACTCTTGCTGCACGGTCTGGACAGTTCATTCTATGAACCCTCCTACCTTGACTGCACCAAGTGGTATCAAAGCAAAATTTCAAAACTTTTCAAGCAGATTGAGCAAAGTTGGCGAAGGAATTCTGTAAGATCCTACTATGGATAGATCACCGAATTGAGGTAGGTTACTTGTGTTACAACCGATCACTGATTGTGAGGCAGTTGTCACATTGTAGCCCGATCGCCGAACTTGAGGTAGTTTGCACTTGATCCTAGGAAAAAATACCACTGAGGAGAATCCCTATTGTTGGAACAATGGCTGGTGGAATGGATGAGATGATGGAAATGATGAAAATAATGAGAATTCAATTGGATGTTGTTGAAAAAGATAGGCAAAGAGGATTGACACCTAGACCTAATGTTGAAAGTGATGATAAAGAAGAATTTAAATCTGTTGAACAAATTCGTGAAACCCTATGAGGTGATGAAGAAGAAGAATCAGATCAAGTGAAGATGTTGCAAGCTATTTCAAAGATTAGAAAGAGACCTAGAGTTGATGTACCAAACTACACTGGTAATTTGAACCTTGAAGAGTTGATTGACTGGATAAATGACATGGAAGAATACTTTGAGTATGAAGAAGTTGAAGATTCGGAGAAGGTGAAATTTGTAAAGACAAAGTTGAATAGACATGTTGCTATATGGTAGAAAGAAGTTCAGTTGGATAGAAATAGAAGAGGGAAAGAAAAGATTACAAAATGGGATAGGATGGTGACAAAATTAAAGAATCAATTTGTACTTGCTGACTATGAGTTGGCGTTGTTGAAAAGATTACAGAACCTAAGACAAAAGGAGAAATATGTGAAGGAGTATACTAAATAATTTCATAAGATGATCATAAGGATAGGAAATAGTGAAGAAACCAAGGAGAAAGTGGCTAGATACATCAATGGACTGAGATTGAACATTCAAGAGGAATTGAGTTTAGTGAGGATGACATCTTTAGAGGAAGCATATCAGTTTGCCCTGAAAGTTGAAGAAAAGTTGAATAAGAGGCATGATAAGAGACAGAGAATCAAAGGAGGTAAATTTTAGAGAGATAGAACATTTTCCAGAGGTGAGAGATCATTTTTGGACTAGAATAGACAACAAAACACATTTAAGAAGGATGACAGAGATAATAATGCATATCGGAGAGATGATAGAAATTTTTACCGAAGAGGAAACCCTAGTGCATACCAGAATGAAGGATACAAAAGAGAAGGAAGAGGATTTTATAGGAGAACATTTAGAGGCACTTGTTTCAAGTGTGGAGGTGAAGGAAATAGAGCATTTGAATGTAATCAGGGGAGTGCAAGCAAGAAAACAAAGAACAATGGAAGAGCATTCTATGTGGAAGAAGAACCTATTGGATCACCTAATTCATTGGGAAACCAAAGAAAGGAGAATCACTTCTAATGAGGAGAGCACTATTTCAAGTAGAAAAAAATGAAGAACCACCGTAGAGGAAAAGTTTGTTTAGAACAAGGTGCAAATCAGGAGGTAAATGTTGTAAAGTTGTTATTGATAGTGGTAGTTTAGATAACCTAGTTTCAGAGGAGATGGTGATTAAGATGAAGTTGGAAAGACTAAAACACTCTAACCCCTATCAGATAGCATGGATTCAGGATGATCATAAGGTACTGGTGAGTGAACAATGTTTGCTGAATATTCATATTGGATCTTACCATCATGAAGTCTTGTGTGATATTATACCTATGGATGTTTGTCATATCTTGTTGGGTAGACCTTGGCAGTATGATAGAAAAGCTATAAATCATGGGAGAAAAAATACATACACTATAACATCAAATGGAAAGAGAATTACCTTGATTCCTTTGGAAGATGATCCTAATAATGGAGTATGTGGGAATGCTAGAATCTATTTGGTAGATGGAAGAAAATTTCTGGATGGTTTGAGACATGAGAATATGTGTTATGCTTGAATTCCTAAGAAGCCTGAAACATTGAAGGAGACAGAAGAATCACAACTGGAGGAGATAACAGATTTGCTAACAGAGTATGAAGACATCATATTAGATAATGTACCTGAGTGATTGCCACATATAAGGAGTATCATTCATCACATGGATCTTATATCAGGAGCTAGTTTGCCTAACAAAGTAGCACATAGAATGACACTAGCAGAGAATGAAGAACTGAATAGGTAGATACAAGAATTGTTGAGGAAAGGTTTGATCAAAGAAAGTTTGAGTCCTTGTACAGTACCTGCAATGTTAGCACCAAAGAAGGATGGAGAGTGGAGGATGTGTATAGACTTTAGAACAATAAACAAGATCACAGTTAAGTATATATTTCCTTTATCGAGGATGGATGATATCATGGATTGTTTGAGTGGAGCAAAATATTTCACAAAGATAGATTTGAAGAGTAGATACCATCATATCAGAATCAGAGAAGGAGATGAATGGAAAACTACTTTTAAAACAAATGAATGATTGTATGAATGGTTAGTGATGCCTTTTAGATTGACTAATGCACCTAGTACTTTCATGAGGTTGATGAATGAGGTCTTGAAGAAATTCTTGGGTAAGTTTGTGATTATATATTTGGATGATATTCTGATTTCTAGTAAGACAAAAGAAGAACATTTGTAACACCTTGGACAAGTTTTGTAGAGACTAAGAGAAGAGAAATTGTTGATAAACATCAAGAAGTGTAATTTCATGAAAGAAGAATTGGTATATTTGGGATTTGTCATTTCTATGGAAGGATTGAAGATGGACTCTGAGAAAGTGAGATCAATTGTTGAATGACCTACATTGGAGAGCATTGGAGAGGTTAGATCATTTCATGGATTGGCTAGTTTATATAGGAAGTTTATCAGAAATTTTAGTTTAGTTTGTAACCCTATGACAGAGACAATGAGAGGTGACAGAAAAGACTTTAAGTGGACATCAGGAGCAGATAAACGTTTTGAACTATTGAAGCACAAGGTGACAAAGCAACTTGTTTTAGCATTACTAGATTTCAATAAGGTATTTCAAGTGGATTGTAATGCAAGTGGGAGTGCAATTGGAGTAGTGTTAAGTTAAGAAGGTAGACCAATAGCATATTTTAGTGAGAACTTGAATGATACAAGGAAAAGATATTCAGTTTATGATCAAGAGTTCTATGTTATAATTCAAGACCTGAACAAGTGGAGACATTATTTTTTACCTAAGTAATTTGTATTGTATATAGATCATCAAGCTTTGCAATATTTGAATAGTCAAGGTATGTTGAATCAGAGACATATGAGATGCATAGAGTTCATGCAGAGTTATACATTTGTACTGAAGCATAGGAGTGGAAAATCAAACAAAGTTGTTGATGCATTGAGTAGGAGAAGGAACTTGCTGACAGAGATGAGAGTTAGAGTGATAGGATTTGATGAATTGAAGAACCTGTATGAAGGAGACACTAATTTTGCAGAACCTTGGAAAGCATGTAAGGAACCTATTGTGATAGATAGGAGTAAATGGTTGGATTATTTCATTGAAGAAGATATGTTGTTTAGAGGAAACCAGTTATGGATACCTAGAAGTTCAATGAGAGAAAATTTGATCAAGGAGAAACATAGTGGAGGATTGGCAGAATATTTTGGCATTGATAAAATAGTGGCTTTGGTAAGTGAGAACCTTTTTTGGCCTCAGATACATATGGATGTTAGGAAGTTTGTACAGAGTTGCAGAGTTTGTCAAGTTGTAAAAGGAAGTACTCAAAATACTAGATTGTATAAACCTTTGACAATACCAGAGAGACCATGGGAAGACATAAGCGTGGATTTTGTAATGGGATTACCTAAGACATAGAGAGGACATGATTCTATATTTGTAGTGGTGGATAGATTTTCAAAGATGGCACATTTCATACCTTGTAAGAAGACAACTGATGCAGTACATGTAGCTGACTTATTTTTCAAGGAGATTGTGAGATTGCATGGATTACCTAAGAGCATAGTTTTAGATAGAGACACTAAGTTTTTTGCTTGCTTTTGGAAGACACTTTGGAAGAAGATGAAGATAGATTTGAAGTTTAGTTTAGTATTTCATCCACAGACTTATGGATAGGTAGTGTAGACACCCAAAATTGTCCCAACTTTGTCCATGTCTAGCAACACCTTGTAAACATTATCCTAGACATCTTGTAGCATTTTGTCCTAATTTCCCTAATCCATTAAGCTAATTAATTAAATAAATTTGATTTATTTAATTAAAATCCCATTTAATCCCATCCTATTCAACTTCTCAATTAATTAAATAAATTTTATTTATTTAATTAATATCCAACTCATATCCCAACTAATTCAAATATTTTATTTGAATTAAACACTCATCTTTCATCACATTCCAACACTTGTCTAGTCAATCATGTGTTACAACTTTTATCTTTCACATGCACAACTAATGGGACCTAATTTTAGTATTTATCTACACAAGCACACCTAAGCCTCATCCTCCTTTGCCACATGTCATATGACTACAATTTCTTGATGTGCAAGGAAACCTAACTTAATCCTATCCATCCATTTCACCTAAAGCCCTAATTGATCCTAGCCATCCATTGGAACCAAGCCTTTCCTATAAATCAACCCCCTCACAAGCCATTAGCATGCATTGAGCCTTAAGCACCCTTATTCTGTTAAATTTTCTAAAAGGGCATTGATCCTCAAGTATCCACATGCTGTTGAAATATCATTAGAGCCTTTGCATCCATCATCTATCTCCTTATCAACGTTATGCTGCGGAATCGAGCAATCAACACAACAAAGCGATCAATCAATCAAGCTCATTTTGCATCTTCGAGGTATTGAATTATTTGGGTTTAGGTTATGCATTTCAATTGTTTGATCATTTCCATTTATAAATCTAAATTTTTCGATATACATTTTGGCACGCCCGGTGGGACTCACGTCCCTGATTAACCCTCTTGTTTGAGTTGTTTTTGTGAAGATCAGATTTCTTGGAGCGTCAATCATTCATTTTTGCAGGTTTATGCACTTTGATTTGTAGGTTGAAAATATTTTATATTGCTGATTTTTTTTAATTTATGACCAGATGTGTTGCAGAGGGTTTTTTGTTTTACACAGGTCCTGTAAAAAAGAGATCTTAGATTCATTGGAAAGAGGACTTCGAGAGCTTTCCGAAAAGTGGTTACATTAAAGATTTGGCTCAGTATTCAAAGAGTTATGACGATTTGAAGTTGACCCTACGATTCTAATTTTTCAGAAATTTTTGACGCGCAACTTTTTGCTGATTTTTTTAATTTATGACCAGATCTGTTGCAGAGGGTTTTTTGTTTTACACAGGTCCCGTAAAAAGGAGATTTTAGATTCGTTGGAAAGAGGACTTCGAGAGCTTTCCGAAAAGTGGTTACATTAAAGATTTGGCTCAGTATTCAAAGAGTTATGACGATTTGAAGTTGACCCTGCGATTCTAATTTTTCAGAATTTTTTGACGCGCAACTTTTTGCTGATTTTTTTAATTTATGACCAGATCTGTTGCAGAGGGTTTTTTGTTTTACACAGGTCCTGTAAAAAGGAGATCTTAGATTCGTTGGAAAGAGGACTTCGAGAGCTTTCCGAAAAGTGGTTACATTAAAGATTTGGTTCAGTATTCAAAGAGTTATGGCGATTTGAAGTTGACCCTGCGATTCTAATTTTTCAGAAATTTTTGACGCGCGACTTTTAGAAAAAAAAATCATATCTTCCAATCTAGCGAACCAAATCACATTTTATTTTTTGCAGTGACTTGTAAGTGAATCAAAGGAGCTGGAGCAACATTTGGATCAATCATAATAGCAACTTGGAAAGCAATTTTTATGTGGTGCACTCATTCTAATCTCTCATCTCTAAGCATTATTTGATCACACATTTGGATTTTGGGCATAAAACAAACAACTTGTTTGTCATCACACTTAGATTTGGGATTTAAAATGAACAATTGTTTGCAAATTCACATCAAAAAATTGGGCTAAAACAAACCATTGTCTTCCATCACATTTGGATTTGGGTCTAAAAAGAACAAGTGCTTGAACTGTTTGTTACATATTTCAATTTTTTAAAGGGAAATTAACAACTGCGAGTGTGAATCAAGTGACAGCTCACTTGGTTTGCTTTTGTCATACCCTTCTTAGGAGGCCTGCTTGGAGACACACCACTCCAAGGGACGACCTCAATCGAGGCTGAATCGAAAGACACCCTCATTGGGAGTTAGAATCTTGTCACTCTTGGCTAAGCCCCAAAGAACTTTATACCTTTGGGAAGTGAAGGTGAAGGGTGGGTTACCCCTTTCTCCTGGCTGTGTGGCAGGATTTCACTTTCAATTCCATAGTCAACCTTATGCAATAGATAGCCTAAGACCTAATTGGCTATACCCACTTGACTACACATTAGGCTTGTTGATGTGTCTTCCATGTGTGCTTGCATAATCATCACATTTCATTTTCAAAGTCAACAACTTACTTATGTGTCTTGCGTGAGTGATTCATGTGTGTATATGCATAATCATTTGTTTGAATATTGCCATATCAAGCTCTAAACACCCAAACACATAAACAAATCAATCTAAACACATCATCTAAACATTCCACATCATCATCCAAATCCCTAAGCAAGCACTTGTTAAAAGGACTTAAGACAAACACTTGGTGACAACATGTCTACGCTAGAAGACCCAACAATCAAATTCCAAAGATTCCTCCAAAATATTTATCAAGGATTACAACCCCTAAACCAAGATGCCATTGAAATATTACAATTTTTCATCCAAAGAGCTCAACCCCATGCAAGCCAATCACCTCAACTACAACACTTCATAGCCCAAGTCCAACACCTTTTAGCCACTAGTCAAGCTCAACAAGTACAGCAATCCTTAGTCACTTCATATCAACCTAATCCACTTCATAGCCACATGTCATATCCATCCACTTCATATCAACCTAATCTACCTATCCACCAAGTCAATACCACATCAACCTATGAACATCCACCTCAAGCTTATCCAATCCCTCATACCACCATTCCAATGCACTACCAAGCCCATCCACAAAGCCATCAAGTGATATTACAAGAACAACAGCCAAGTCCCAATGGCTCTTTGTACATAAATCAAGTAAGTCCAAATACACCTTTTCAACAAGACCACCAAGCACCATTGATAGATCTAAATCCACCTTTCCAACAAGAATCATATCCAAATCCCAATGGCCCCTTGTACATAAATCAAACAAGCCCAAGTTATCCTATGCAAGATCTAATAACCTTTGACAAGGGAGATACCAATCTAGAGTGGCCACCACCATCCAATCACATGCCATCACATGAACCAACAAGTCCTATCTCAACACCACCATGTGATCCCAATCATAGTCCATTGATCCCTTTACCTTCCAAACCACCAAGCCCTTCATTACCTTCCTCACCATGTCATTCTAATCATTCACCAAAGGATGCGGCTGAGAGAGTTTTACAAAGGATGCTTGAAGCAAAACTCATTGAACTTCCTAAAGTCAAACCATGTGAAGAAAGTCCATATGATGAACATGATTATTGTGCATACCATAGGACCAAAGGCCATAATACAAATCAATGCCCAATATTTCTCTCAATTGTTTACAAGGTGTACCCACCTATAATGGGAAATCGTGCCACATCATCCCCATCTAGTTCAAATCCTAATCCATCCAATCCAATTAGCTCTCAACCTAATCCTCATCCTAATCCTAATCCAACACCATCTACCATTATCATCCATCCATTATATTTCCCATCCACCCATACACTTGTAAAGGATGTGATCCATTGGCTACTAGATAGGAATAAACTACCCCCATGTCAAACACTAATTCATGAGCCTACCAATGAACTTCCAAAGGTCATGTCCAATCCTATAATCTCATCATGTGGTTCACATATCCTTGAGCCTCTTCAAGAGGCTTCCATTAACATACCTAGCCCTTTAAGCCCATCATGTGACCTACAAGCCAACAAGTCTATTCAAGAGTCTCCAACCACAAGCCTAAGTCAAGAGCCATCATGCCTTCATGTTGATAACTATCAAGAGCCTATCAAGTCCACTCAAGAACCTTCCACTTCCATCCAAAGTCAAGAGGTATGTCAAGAGCATAATCTTAAACATGTGGAAACATTAAGCCCTAGTCCAACTCAAGATCAAAACACTTCCATGCAACCCATCCATAACATTTACCTTCTTTATGATCAAGATGATACCTATGAAGAAGCTATCCATGAGCACCTTGATCCTATCCATAATCCTATATCTATCCATGACCAAGATATCCACATTGCTCCTAGTCATCTACCATCTAGCCCTATCCATAATGAGCAAACATCAACTTGTCATGATGAGACACTTGTCCCCCAAGTAAGCATAAAAGATCATACCAATAACTTGGATCAACATGAACATAAGCAAGATCCTAATGATCCTCCTTTCACATTGACCATCGATTCCACTTCAAATCCACTATCATGTCCTATTGGTCTTACAATCTTTATACATGAATGTTCTTCCTTAGGACAACAACGATCTTTATCCACTTCATCTTCTCCATCCAATAAAGAGCTCAAGTCTAGTGTTCAAACCACATCAAGCCCTATAGTCAATCGCATACTCCAAAACATGAACTACAAAGGCAAAGGTCTAAGCCTTTATGAACAAGGTATTTTGGAGCCAAACCATGTCAAAATCCCTCCATGCTCATATGGCCTTGGATACACACCCCAAGGTAAACAAGGCCAAGATGTTGGTAATCCTTTCATGCATCCTAAACCTACCACTTTCCATCACACCCCCCATCATATACCCAAAACATATGTAGCCATGCCATCTCCATCATCCTATAAATGTCAAAAGCATGTGACCATACACCTTCCGCCATCCACCTTGCCTCCACTTTTACCAACTCCAAATATCCCTCCATCCACCTTGCCACCATTGCTTCCAACACCTAACATACATATCATTCATAAGTATCCTTACATCCCTAATCATGGCCAGCAAAAGCACACATCGCCTAAGCATAAAGCTTCCAATCATTTCATCCACTCCACCCACGCCATGGGATTCAAAAGCAAAAATTTTGATGCCTCTACCTATAAAGCTAAAAGTCCTACCAAAAATCCAAAGAACTATCATGCCTTAGGGCACAAACATGAAAAATCAATGCAAAGAACCAAATCAAAGCAATCCAAAAAGCTATCCAAGCCCATACCTCCAAAAGCAAAGCCCAAAAGCAAAATGGTTTGGGTTCCTAAGCAAACAGCTAGCAAAGCGAATGAGGCATCCTCATCCACATCTAAGCAACCATCCAAACCCTTACCTCCAAAAGCAAAGCCCAAAAGCAAAATGGTTTGGGTTCCTAAGCAAATAGCTAGCAAGTCAAATGAGGCATTCTCATCCACATCTCAAGAATCCCAATCACCTATCTCCATCCAAAAGCCTACTCCCATCCAAAATTTCCATTCCCTTCAAAAATCCCACAAGAAAAACAAAAGCATTAAAAATACTAAATCTATGTGGGTTCCTAAATCACTTCATCAACCATCTCCTAAGCAAACATCTCCATTGCTTCCTACACCACCATCTCATCAAAAGCTTCAATGTTTATCATGGTGTGTGCAACCGTTGGTCATGATTCCCTTCCACTCCGTAGCACCTTCACATATCTACATCTACCCATCTTCCATCCATTATCTTGCATATCTCCGCCATGCTATCCCTATGGTCCATGCTTTTGCATAAGCCTACATAATCCACATCATAGTCCACTATCCCGATCCATCTATCCTTGCATGAACCTTTCATAATCCATTTCATCATCCACTATCTACCTACTCCATCTCCCATCCATGCAATCCCTTATCAACATCTATGAGCATAATGACATGGTCTATGCGATGACATCCATCTCCAACGGGACTACCAACATTTATTGAACTAGCCACTTGAGTCCCTCCTATCCATTACGATGGTGAAAACCTGGCAAACAGGCGCCATGTGTAATTGTCATCCCATTCAAAAAAATTAAAAAAAATAAAAAAGCAAAAAAAAAAAAGTCAAAATAGTAAAGAGAAATTCCTTCATCCAATGGTGAAAACCTGGTAAACAGGCGCCTTGGATAAGTACCATGATGAAAACCTGGCAAACAGGTGTCATGTGTAGGTTAAATTTTATTTATTTAATTAATATCCAACTCATATCCCAACTAATTCAAATATTTTATTTGAATTAAACACTCATCTTTCATCACATTCCAACACTTGTCTAGTCAATCATGTGTTACAACTTTTATCTTTCACATGCACAACTAATGGGACCTAATTTTAGTATTTATCTACACAAGCACACCTAAGCCTCATCCTCCTTTGCCACATGTCATATGACTACAATTTCTTGATGTGCAAGGAAACCTAACTTAATCCTATCCATCCATTTCACCTAAAGCCCTAATTGATCCTAGCCATCCATTGGAACCAAGCCTTTCCTATAAATCAACCCCCTCACAAGCCATTAGCATGCATTGAGCCTTAAGCACCCTTATTCTGTCAAATTTTCTAAAAGGGCATTGATCCTCAAGTATCCACATGCTGTTGAAATATCATTAGAGCCTTTGCATCCATCATCTATCTCCTTATCAACGTTATGCTGCGAAATCGAGCAATCAACACAACAAAGCGATCAATCAATCAAGCTCATTTTGCATCTTTGAGGTATTGAATTATTTGGGTTTAGGTTATGCATTTCAATTGTTTGATCATTTCCATTTATAAATCTAAATTTTTCGATATACAGGTAGAGGTAGTGAATATGAGTTTGGGAAACTTGTTGAGATGTTTGGTTGGAGAGAAGACAAGAAGCTGGGATTTAACTCTTACACAAGTAGAGTTTGTATAAAATAATTTAGTGAACAGGAGTACCGGAAGAACACCCTTTGATATTGTTACTAGAGTAAACCCTAGAGGAGTTGCAGAATTGAGAGATGTCACTATGGCAGAAAAGAGAAGTGCAGAAGCACAAGAATTTGTAGAACATATGGAGATAATGCATAATTAGGTGAAGAAGCATTTGGAATATATGAATAGCAAGTATAAGGAACAAACAGATGAGAAGAGAAGATACAAAGAATTTTTAGTTGGAGATGAAGTGATGGTATACTTGAGAAAAGAAAGATTTCTAGTTGGGACATATAACAAGTGATGGCCAGTTTGTCATTGATGTCAAAAAGGGTTAGGTAAGGTGTTGTGATAGTTTGAGAGATTGGTTGCTTCTGGGTGTCAAGGTGTGTAAGGGATCAAGGTGTAGGATCAAGGTGTGAAAGTTTTTCATGCTTGTCAAAAGATGTGTTGTTTTTGTTCAAGGTGTGAGATGATATCATCAGGAGTTGATGTTAGTAGGATCATCATGTTTGAGTTGTTTGGATTCATTGATCAGGAGTTGGTTGTTCATCATGATAGAAGGATGTCTTATTGCTCAGATGCTTTATTGCTTATCACACATGTTGTTTGGAGTTAATCATGCTGATGGAATTAGGACTTCATTTAGCTATTATTGTGTTTCATATTCTTCATGATACGTCATGAGTGAGGTCATTCATATGTTGTTTTGTTATGGTTTAGGAGTCTGGACAGTATATGAGATGTGAATAGTGATCAAATACAGGACAGTGATGTCAATGACAAAGTGATAAGTGATCACTTGAGGGGTTTGTGCTTGCAGATGATAGAGACATTAAATATGTGGTGGAGAAGTTCATGTCATGCAGTGATCATATTATATTGTTGTTTATGACTCAAAGGATTTCATGATATATATTGATCTTCACGACCCTTATCAGAATGCGTATTGTTAAGCTAACATACATGATGTCTTCATGATCCTCATAGCATTCATTGTCTTAGGATGGTCTCTGAATATTCATGCTCATGGTGGTGTTGATTTTTCATTATATTGGAGCTTAGTGTGATCTTGTTCTTGATATTGGAGTTTAGTAATGCTATGAAGTTGACAAGACACTTTGCTTTCCTTTTTAGAGCTTGTATGCACAAAGAGTTTGATGCAGACAGTTATGGTGCAATCAGTTTAGATTGGTATGATGTTAATTACCAATGACTTGAGGTAGAGATTATGGACCACGAATATTCTATTCATCAAATGTGACAAAGAATTAGGGTTTTTTTTTGTAGAGACCTAAAAGCTCAACCCTGATGATCTTTCTTAAAACCTCTAATTGTCATCTTAGACTAACTCCATGTCCTCTACAAATCTTGTCTAAATGACAGTGTTCCCTAGGTCATTGAAGATGCATTTTTGGTCAAAGTGTCTTTTTATAGAGTCTAAATCTTAAATCCTATGATTGGTTTTAAGTCCTAATAAAAACTAAAGGGCAAGTAATATGACAGGTTATCTTTATGTTATATCGAGATGTTGACTTACTATTATAAGTCAATCATAACTTAAGTTATCACTTATGCATCTTATTATCATTGGTTAACCGACCCTTATTCTCCTTGTAAACTGGTGCTCTCCGGTCATCTGTGATGTGGTGGGTGGCAAACTAGCATTGACGTCCTTATTCATTTGCTCAAGCCTATGAGACATAAAATCAATGGTGTGTGTTTAAAAATGGTTCAAATTTCCAACGGTTTAGTTTAATTGTGAAATTTGATAGGCAGGGTGCCCTAACTGAGTCTGCAACTACCTTGGAACTACCTTGGGAGATTCAGTTAACCTAATGAGGCATTTTTGAGTGGTTTTTATTCCCCTTGAGGTTTTTCCACTCATGAAAAACTTGTGTTATGGTTCATGTTGTTTATCTTTATATGTGTGCCCTAATAATGTTTATAATCATACTTGTTCATATGTATTTGGTAAACCTTTGAAATTTCTCTCATTCTCTACCCACTAGATCAAAAAGTGCAAAAGGTTTTAAAAGTTTATATGACACTGATTCACCCCCCCTCTCAGTGCTATCTTGTACTCCAACAACAAGTTGAGGATGAAGAAGTTTGGACCTTGTAGGATACTCAGAAAATTTGAATCAGGAAATGCATATGAAGTAGAATTACCAGAGACATTGGGTATATCACCTATTTTCAACATTGGAGACCTATATCAATATCATGAAGTAGAGTTCAGTGACACCATGGAAGCAAACTTGAAGAAGAAGCTACCACAACAAGCACTGGAGTAGATCAAAGACATTTTTGATAGTAGAATTGGATGCAACACTAGAGGAAGACAATACAAAGAATACCTTGTGAAGTGGAAAGGTAGATCGGAAGAAGATTCATCTTGGATTTCTTAGGCTGAGGTAGACCGTCTTGGTTTTCCTCCAACCCCAGCAAAGTGAGGGATTCATTTTTTTTAATAACCCCAGATGTCTGATGCAAGAGCATCTCTGGTTCAAGAGCAATCTTGCATCAACCAAAAAACATTTGCATTTCAGTTTCTTTGCAGTTTAGTTTGTTTCTTTTCATTTTCTAGTTCAATTTAGGGAGTTCAATTAGTAGCAGTTTCTGTATTTTGGTCCTCATTCTACCGCAGTTGCATTTCATATATTGTGGAACTAGACTTAGCATCTAGATTCATTCATCTACAACATATTTGAATTCCAGAACATTTGGATCAACAACCAGAAAGTTATCTCTATTAGAAGATCAACTATTTTCTCATAATAGAGCATCCTGATAGTCTCAGACAATCAGCTGAAGGAGAAGACTTGCGAAGCATTTCTTGATCCATGGAGCCTAATGACACATCATTCATTGATCTTTGGTTTATTTCTGACCTTCTCCGAGATCCACACATCATTCCATGCATTTGTGGATGTGTTCTACATGATTAGGTCTGACCTATCCATGTACACATGTTACAACTCTTTATTAGAGTTTGTGATCTTCCTTGGCTGATGCGGAGGAATATTATGATCCGAAGATGATATATATTGATGTATTAGATCTCTAGGAAATCATTTATCAAGTTCATCATATAGAGGTAATTGATAGTTTAGATTTTTGTGTGGAGGAGCTTCAAAGCTATATCTTGTGCATATTTTGATATTTTGTAATTAGGCCTTTGAGCCCTAATTGTAAGATGCATGTTGCCAGCTGATTTGTATTTGAATTCTATGATATATTGAATGACTAAACCTATATTTGCTTCAGATCTTTGAGTTGTTTCCATTGTGTTTACTCTTGCTGCATGGTTTGGATAGTTCATTCTGTGAACCTTCCTACCATGACTACACTAGTCCATGTCTCACTAGAGACTCCCACACAAAGAACATCTACCCCCCGAATAGTCATTCATCCTCCAACTATGGCTCCCATGGAGAGTATGCCATCAAAATTTATTCTCCCCACTAGGCACAACTTACCCCACGAAGTGCAAATTACACTCTTCCCATGTTCTCCATCTTCATGGAGTACACAGTGCAAAGAAAATCCATTGCGTAGTCTGTCGAGACCCACATCATGGAAAAGAGAAATTTGTGGCTTAAAAACAATATCACACTTATCCATTATTATTATATATATAATCAATAATAATATATTCCTATATAATAAAATACATTTGTTGCATTATTCAAGGGTTGTATTGAAATTGTTCATGCAACAAAAGTAAATAAGGGGTCGAGGTCTCTACTTCCTCATCACCCTAGGCTAACGTCAAAAGGATTAAGTCAGTCCTTAAAGTAAAATGAATAAATATATACAAACATCAAATAGTTTGACAAAAGGAAAAAAATGATAAACTCTATCCTTGATATAATCCTTGAATATCTCTCAACCAATGCAACAAAATTGTCGTTGGAATCCTTTTTGAATCAACAATTTGTTAGTGTTTGATCTAAGATCAACCTAATATAGAAAACTAATTGACTCATACCTTAACTCATGAAGCCTCACATAATAGTCAAATTGAGACTCCAATGGCAATTTGGTCTTTTCAAAATATCTATCCCCTTCTCTCTGGTGATATTCTCCTTCCTCTCTTGGAGGTGGAATCTTTTCCTCGTTACACTCACAATCATACAAACTATGATCAGTGTATCATCAATAAATCATAAAGCATCATGCTTAAATAATCTCAACAATGTGTAATTCTCATGTCTAGTTCTACGCATTAATCATAGTCCATATAATCAATGATTTATCCTGACATTTTCTGCAAACATCAAATCATTAACCTATGATTACTTATCCATTTTATTACATAAAAAGTAAAAGTTAAACTTAGTCAAGGTTGGGGATATAATAGGAATTCTGGTGGTTCTCATTTGAGTAGATTAAAGGGAGGGTTGTCTGATGTCTATATAACCAAGTTGGATATTCTGTGTGGCTTTGTTAATAAAGTTAACATCAGTGTAAATATGTTCTAGATTATTTTTTTAACTGAGGTTTTGTGGTCACTTTGGAAAGTAAGGGACAATGATGTTTACCAAGGAAGGAAGAGAGAGCTTACTTGGTCTTTTTTTAGACTCACACTTCATTTGATATGTGGATAGGCTACAACAACCTTGAAGACACCTACAGTCAGGTTCATGAAGATATTGGATGAGGGATCAGGAATAGTGTACAGGTCAGACATTCAAACAACAAAGTTTTGGCCACATGACTATAGGAGAGTTGACCCTAGTTTCCATAAAGAATATATGCACAGATGCATAACAGATATACTAGCCACTCATTAGAAGAAGGGAAAGATGATGATATAATGGAAGCAATGGAGTATAGCTATTAGAACTTTGACATAGACAATAGTTAATTAAGAGTCTCACCAAAGATAGGCACTTTTAAAGGTTGGGATTCATTTCTAGGCAGTGACAATAGGGAGCAATGGTGTAAAGATGATGCAGAGGAAAACACAACAGAAGCTTACAAATGGGAAGGAGGAGTCATTAACACAACCAACATGTTAAAATCCTGGCTTACCATCATCATCATATTTCTTGCTAACACAGACAACATCATCATATTTCGAAGAGGCATGAAATATCCTCCCGCTAACTACTGTTCACTTCCTTATCGCCTTTCGCCTTTTGCCTGTCAGCAGCATCATGATACTCAGCAAGCGCAAACATCCTCCTGATGTTCACCGTTCATCTGACCGCCAAACTCTATCTTCATCATCATGATGTTCAGCATCATCTTCATCAGCAGGATAAAATATCTAGTTCCTCTCATATATCCTGATGACGACAACTTCAAGCACCTTTCCTTCGATGCTTACATCACCCCGATATCTGACTACTCAAACAACAGCATCAGGATATGACTTATCTGGTCATATTGAAACATCCTGATGATGTTAACCAAACTTTATGCCAATGACTTACGCCGATGTCAAAACACTTAGCGACAGTAGGATAAACTTGCATAGGGTGATACTTGCAATATCCTGATGATGATGACGTCACTTGCACCCGATGATGATGTCAACAGGATATAAGACACTTATATCCTCCGCAACATGATAATGAATATCCGGTGATCTTTTCAATATCCTGATGATGCCCTTTCCGGTACTTAGCCAGAAAATGAACTTTCACTCCTGCATGCGATAGCGACATGCGGACGATGGATACACATGAAAGATGTTCTTGACGATGATATACACACTGAGTATATATCTAACTTATATCATCCTGATGCATTCAAAACATACAGTCTTCATCAGTTTCATAACCCGATCTGGATAGTGATATACTCACAGATGTCGATGCGATTCACTCCGCCTGGAAAAGCACATGCAGATCTCTGTATATCCGTCAGCTGCATGCAAACTCACAGAACCGCACAATTTCACACAGAAAATATGATGATCAGGCCAGATCACCTTCAAATCAAAACTTAACAGTTTATCTTCCTAAATCCTAGCACATGAGGATGCTAGGTTGATTCACAGCATGCTACCACTCGATCTCCCACACAATGAAATGCATAAACAGAAAACTAAAATACAACCTAAACTAACATGCATGACCATTCCACCGATTCACAGAATCAACCGGTGGAAGGGTTGAAAGTATCCATTAACCTGTAATCAGAACAGAAATCAAAACATAAACAGCTGATAAACCAGATAATGCAATTGATGAGATCTTATTTAGATGAAACACAAATGTCCTGTTTCTACAACAAGGTTTCACAATGTCTGGACTGATCTCTGGATTTCACTCAATCACCAATACAACATAACATAACTACTACTCTCTGATATGATATGATATGATATGATATCAAACCCTAACTGATCTGAGTTATTTATAGCAATATCCTACGAGTACTACCAACTCGATTCCCAGCGGCTGGGAGCTTCCAAGTGGCTGGGAGAGGACAGCTCAGACAACCTGATCACGAGCTCTAACTACCTGCACACTCTCCTAGGCTGATCTAATACATATGCATTGGTCTAATGGACCTTATTACATCATGAAGTCAAACATACTAAAAATAGACTAATGTCCTGTCATGCAGACAATGAACCTATATCCTGTCTTGTAGGGGTGCTCCTGCACCATACTCCCCAGAAGAAGAAATCTCAAGTCCACTTGAGATGAGAGTATGAAGATCTGCACCATGTTTCTGGATCTGCTCTTCAGTCATCCAGACTGCTTCAGAATTAGGTTTTCCCTTCCAAGAGACTAGATACTCCAAGTACTGTTTGTTCCAGGTCTGTTTGACCACTCGGGTGTCCAAAACCTTCTGCAACTGTGGAGGATCATGCTTGGGAATGTTATCATGGACTGTATCCTGTAGGAGATCCTGATCTGCATCTGGATAAGACTTGTATGGAGTTAAATCACATACATTGAATATAGGGGACAAACCAAGATCAGGGGGGAGTTGTATCTTATAAGCATTCTGTCCATGCTTGTGCAAGATCTGACATGGTCCAACTTTTCTCTGCATGAGTTTAGTATATTTTCCCTTAGGAAGTCTGTCCTTCTTCAAATGGACCCATACCAAATCTCCAACATCAAACTGTACATCCTTCTTCTTTTTATCAGCATATTCCTTATACTTCAAGGTGGTTTGTTGCAGTTGGGTCTTGACTTGATCATGAACCTCTTTGATGGCTTCTGTAAAAGCTTCTCCTTCTGCACTAACAGGGTCTATTGTAGGTAGATCTCTCAATTCCAAAATTCCTCTTGGATGCATACCATAAACTATCTAGAAAGGTGATTTCCTTGTGCTCCTATTGACAGTATCATTATAGAAAAATTCAGCTTGAGATAGAATATTATCCCACTTTTCTCCATGTTGTTTTGTCAAACATCTAAGCAAATTTCCTAAGGAATGGTTCACGACTTCAGTCTGTCCATCCGTTTGAGGATGATATGCAGAGGAAAAAGACAAATTCGTTCCAAGTTTCTTCCAAAGAGTTCTCCAGAAGTGACCAATAAACTTCACATCCCTATCTGACACTATGCTCAATGGCAATCCATGGATCCTGACAATCTCCCTGAAAAACAAATCTGCAATGTATGAAGCATCAGCAGTGGTTTTGCATGGCAAGAAATGTGCCATTTTGCTGAATCTATCCACTACAACAAAAACACTGTCAAACCCTTTCCTTGTCCTTGGTAAACCCAAGACAAAATCCATACTTATGCTTTCCCATGGTCTGGAAGGAATGGGTAAGGGCTGATATAAACCTGCATTAGTCGACCTGCCTTTAGCTTTCTGACATATCACACATGTCTCTACAAACTTTCTGACATCTGATTGTAACTTAGGCCAAAAGTAATGTCTTCGGACAAGATCAAGAGTCTTATCTAGACCAAAATGACCTGCCATGGCTCCACAATGTTTCTCCTTAATGATGTTTAACCTCATAGAACACCTTGGAATACATAACTGTCCACCTTTGAACAACAATCCATCCTGAATCAAAAATTCAGAGAATTCAGCATGATATTTCTCTCCAAAAGAAGTACATACATGATATATCTCTCCAAAATCTTCATCAGTCTCATACATGGTCTTTAGTGAATCAATGCCAACACTTTCTAACTGAATCTGGTTGACTGTTAGAACTCTCCTGCTCAAAGCATCTGCAACTTTATTCTTGACTCCTTTCTTATGCTTCAATGTAAAAGTAAACGCTTGTAAGGTTTCTACCCATTTCATGTGTCTGTGGTTCATCTTTTCCTGGCTGTTTATGAAACTCAGAGCCTGGTTATCTGTGAATACTATGAATTCCTTTGGCATCAAGTAATGCCTCCATTTCTTGAGTGACTGGACTAAAGCATACATTTCCAAATCATATGAGGAATACCTCTTTTTAGCATCATTGAGCTTCTCACTGAAAAATGCAATCGGTCTACCTTCTTGGCTGAGTACTGCTCCAATGGCCATGTGACTGGCATCACATTCCACCTGAAAGATTTTGTTAAAGTCTGGAAGTGCAAGGACTGGCTGCTGTGCCACCTTCTTCTTCAATGTCTCAAAAGAATCATCTGCTCTTTGAGTCCAAACAAATTTGCACTTCTGTCCTCCTTTGATGGTATCAAGCATGGGTGCACAAATATGACTAAACCCTCTGATAAACTTCCTGTAGAAGGTTGCTAACCCATGGAAACTTCTGACATCATTCATAGTCTTTGGGGTTGGCCAAGACAATATGGCACTTACCTTCTCCTTATCCATTTGTAACTTTCCTTGTGAAATGACAAAACCCAAATATGTGATCTCCTCTTGCATGAACAAACACTTGTCTAAATTTATCATCAGCTGCTCTTCATGTAACCTCTTAAGAACCAAATCTATGTGTCTGAGATGTTCTTTTTTTGTGTTGCTGAAAATCAGAATGTCATCTAGATATACTATGACAAACTTACCAATGAACTCTTTCAAAACCTCATTCATCAACCTCATAAAAGTACTAGGTGCATTAGATAAACCAAAAGGCATAACCTTCCACTCATATAACCCTTCATTAGTTTTGAATGCTGTTTTCCATTCATCTCCTGGCCTAATCCTGATCTAATGATATCCACTCTTTAGATCTATTTTTGTAAAATACTTAGCACCTCCCAAATAGTCAAGTAAATCCTCTATCCTAGGGATTGGAAACCTATACCTGATTGTGATCTTGTTAATAGCTCTGGAATCTGTGCAAAGCCTCCAAGTACCTTCCTTCTTTGGTGCTAGTACAGCTGGTACTGCACATGGACTTAAACTTTTCCCAATCAGACCTAAATCCAATAATTCTTCAATTTGTCTGGCTAGTTCTACATTCTGTTCTGGAGTTAGCTTATAGGCTGCTTTGTTTGGAAGTGTTGACCCTAGAATTAAGTCTATGCGGTGACCAATATCCCTGACAGGTGGTAGGGATCTTGGCATTCCCTCTGAGATGATACCTTTGTACTTATCCAATAGCTCTTGGATAGCTGGGTCTATGAACCTTTGTTTTTTCTCTTCCTTGACTTCTTGCTGCTGTTCTTTATTCACCCGCATACATGGGATTAGGGCATATGCAACTGCACCTTCTGCTACTACTTCTTTCATGAACTGTTTACCTTCCATCAGCATTACCTTCACCTCTTTTCCTTTAGATTTCTCCTCCTTCTCCGTCAATGGTAGTAACTTTATATCCTTACCATCTTTAGTGATTGTATAGATGTTTCTAACACCATCATGTTGTGCCTTCAAATCATACTGCCATGGTCTACCATATAAAAGATTGCAAGCATCCATCGTGGTAATATCAAACAACAACTTATCCTTATATGCTCCAATCTGAAATTCTACCCAAGCCTGCTCTTCTACAGTTGTCTGCTGACCTTGGGTAAGCCATGAGACTTTATATGGGGATGGGTGAGGCAATCTCCTAAGCTTAAGCTTTGTCACCATTTCTTCAGACACAAAATTTTCAGTAGAACCAGAATCAATCAAAACTTTACATGCCTTACCTCCTGCTTTGCAAATAGTCCTGAAAAGAGACTTTCTTTGAGGGGATTCTTTGTCAGGTACCTTCATGGTAGTCGCTGTTCTTCTCATCATTAGAGACTCTCCACTTTCTGGGTATCCATAATTATCAGGAGCATTCACACTCTGAAAAGCATTAGAGCCTGTCATACTTTGATTATCAGGTTCTTGGATCAGATTTGTTTTCCTTTCTCCTGTTGAGCTTGTGGCCTTTTCTGGACATCTGCTGGCTATATGGCCTTCTTTGTTACAGTTATAACATCTGATGGATCCTCTGCCCTGGGATCTTCCTCTGAAAGGTCTTCTACCTCTGAAGTTTCCTTGCTAACTATAATTTTCCCCCTGGTTCTGACTATTGTTTCCCTTACTATTGTCATGACTGGATTCTCCTTGATATCCATGTCCATGTCCTCTACCTCTAAAAGGACCTCTTCCACCCCTTTGTTGTCTTCCTCTTCCTCTATTGTGTTGTTCTTGTTTTCTCTTTAACTTCTCTTCCACTTTCAATGCCAACTGAAAGCATTTCTGAACTGTATCTGGATTATGCAGACTTAAATCTTCCTGAATGTTGAACCTCAATCCATTAAGGTATCTGGCTACCTTCTCTTCTTCACTTTCCTTTACCTTTGTTTTCATACAATGTTTCATGAATTCTTCTGTATATGAGCTGACATCTAGCTCCTTCTGCTTCAGGTTTTGCTTCCTCTTGTGTAATTGGATACTGTAATCCAATGGGACATAAGCTTCCTTTACTAACGCCATCATTTTCTTCCATGTAGTGACTCTACGCTTTCCTTCCTGTACTCTATCATCTTGGATGAAATTCCACCATGTCAAGGCAGCTTCTTTCATTTTTGACTGGGCTATTTTCACCCTCTGTTGTTCTGGTATCTCCTCCGTTTCAAAGAAATTGTTCAAGGAGTCTATCCACTCCATCACTGAATCAGGTTCCATCTTTCCTGTAAACACTGGAAAATCCAGTTTCACATCCATGGTTCTCCTCTCCATGGCCTTGAGGGCGTTCAACAGTGGTCTCTGGTCTGCAGGAACGACCTCCTCGTTCCAACTAGGGATCTCTTCCTCTTCCCTATCTTCTTCTCTACCAGAACCTACTCTACTCCTCAACTTCTCTAACTCATCCTTCAATTCCTGATTCTGAGCCTTCACAGCCTTGCTCTCTGCAATCTGTTTCTTCACCAAAACTGCCAACTCAACGTTGGTCATCCTTGCCGGAACCTGAGATGTTCCTTCTTCACCTGACATCCTGCTATATCCTGATCTTTTCCACAAGATCCTTCCTTTGCTCTGATACCACTATGATGTAGAGGAAAACACAACAGAAGCTTACAAATGGGAAGGAGGAGTCATTAACACAACTAGCATGTTAAAATCCTGGCTTACCATCATCATCATATTTCTTGCTAACACAGACAGCATCATCATATTTTGAAGAGGCATGAAATATCCTCCCGCTAACTACTGTTCACTTCCTTATCGCCTTTCGCCTTTTGCCTGTCAGCAGCATCATGATACTCAGCAAGCGCAAACATCCTCCTGATGTTCACCGTTCATCTGACCGCCAAACTCTATCTTCATCATCATGATGTTCAGCATCATCTTCATCAACAGGATAAAATATCCGGTTCCTCTCATATATCCTGATGACGACAACTTCAAGCACCTTTCCTTCGATGCTTACGTCACCCCGATATCCGACTACTCAAACAACAGCATCAGGATATGACTTATCCGGTCATATTGAAACATCCTGATGATGTTAACCAAACTTTATGCCAATGACTTATGCCGATGTCAAAACACTTAGCGACAGCAAGATAAACTTGCATAGGGTGATACTCGCAATATCCTGATGATGATGACGTCACTTGCACCCGATGATGATGTCAACAGGATATAAGACACTTATATCCTTCGCAACATGATAATGAATATCCGGTGATCTTTTCAATATCCTGATGATGCCCTTTCCGGTCCTTAGCCAGAAAATGAACTTTCACTCCTGCATGCGATAGCGACATGCGGACGATGGATACACACGAAAGATGTTCTTGACGATGATATACACACTGAGTATATATCCGACTTATATCATCCTGATGCATTCAAAACATACAGTCTTCGTCAATTTCATAACCCGATCCAGATAGCGATATACTCACAGATGTCGATGCAATTCACTCCACCTGGAAAAGCACATGCAGATCTCTGTATATTCGTCAGCTGCATGCAAACTCACAGAACCGCACAATTTCACACAGAAAATATGATGATCGGGCCGGATCACCTTCAGATCAAAACTTAACAGTTTATCTTCCTAAATCCTAGCACATGAGGATGCTAGGTTGATTCACAGCATGCTACCACTCGATCTCCCACACAATGAAATGCATAAACAGAAAACTAAAATACAACCTAAACTAACATACATGACCATTCCACCGATTCACAGAATCAACCGGTGGAAGGGTTGAAAGTATCCATTAACCTGTAATCAGAACAGAAATCAAAACATAAATAGCTGATAAACGAGATAATGCAATTGATGAGATCTTATTTAGATGAAACACAAATGTCCTGTTTCTACAACAAGGTTTCACAATGTCTGGACTGATCTCTGGATTTCACTCAATCACCAGTACAACATAACATAACTACTACTCTCTGATATGATATGATATGATATCAAACCCTAACTGATCTGAGTTATTTATAGCAATATCCTACGAGTACTACCAACTTGATTCCCAGCGGCTGGGAGCTTCCAAGCGGCTGGGAGAGGACAGCTCGGACAACCTGATCACGAGCTCTAACTACCTGCACACTCTCCTAGGCTGATCTAATACATATGCATTGGTCTAATGGACCTTATTACATCATGAAGTCAAACATACTGAAAATAGACTAATGTCCTGTCATGCGGATAATGAACCTATATCCTGTCTTGTAGGGGTGCTCCTGCACCAAAAGAAGTTGGGATGACAAAGGAACAACAAGGAGATACAATGAAGGAACAGGACAAAGAAAAATATGAATAGGATATGCAACAAACAGGAGCAGACAAGGGTATGGGAGATACAGACAATATAGAAATGGACTAGAATCAAAGAGGATAGTACATAATACATACTAACTACTATTATTTTGTAGTAATTATCCTTTTTAACTTGACTAGATTCGGTGAAAAAGACATATTATATAAGATTTAATTTTGAAGGAGTGGCTCCCTTAGCCACTTGATGTAATCTCCCTTCTTATTAGTAATACACATGCAATTTAAAAAAAAGTATTTGAAACTTATTGTCATCACCATGTTGAATTTGATCTTTACTATTAGGTGTTTTAAAAAATTAGACAAGGAAGTGATGGTGTTGAAAATTCATCTCCTAAATGGGTTAGAGGATTCAACATCCATCATATGTGATAAATCTAATTACTATGTAGATGGTCAAATGAATTGCATAAAAGGACTTTGTCAACACGTGGAATTTAGCAAGATTTCCATTGAGAAATGAAGATACTAACATGATGAATATGGTAAATTGCAAGGAGTACAAGTACATAAAGTATCAAACTAAAATTGGGAAAGAAGCCACAAGGTTAGATTATATAGAAGAGGAACTACCTATTGGAACATTTATGGAAAAATTTTGTAACTTGATATAACCATACATATGGCATGTCTTTCTTTCTAAGTGGCAAGAAAAAGAGTTTATGTTGTTGAGAGATATTTTTCCCTCTTAGAATAGTCTTATTAGTAGTTGACTTTGCAGAGAATTACTCTTTTACCCATCAAAAGGAGATTCAAACACAACATTATTATTTAGAGTAGGTGAATATTATGGGTCATGTGTGTTATCGACATATAGAATTGGAGTTGGATGGTGTTGTGAGTACCTATCTACAACAATTAATTAATAAAGAATATCACTTTTATAGTAGGTATGATAAAGAGCATGACACACATTTTTGTAACCTTTTACAAGTTTTTTACATTGCTTAAAAATGCCAAAACATTATGTGCAATATTGATGTCCTTTCAACCCACTTACACACATAATTTAGTTCCATAGTATTGATTCCATAGTGTTGAATAATGATGTAATTAGTGATCTATAGCCTACTTACATCATCATTGCAACTACATGTCATGGATGGTATCTATCAAATCATGTTCAAAGCATTGATTATTTTTTGAACATGACTATTACACAAGGGAATGTACTATTATTAGATTAAATTTGTGGTTTGGGTTGTCATTTATGGACATATTCATTTGGTTGGAACTTTGACATTACTTTTGGTGTTGTTACAAGATGATATATGACTGCTATGATGGAAGTGCATAATTTTGTAGGCCTTACCCTATATAAAGTAATGTGGGATAATCTATGAATGAAAAAAGAGGTGGTCTATACTACAATTTTTCAATTTCTACTTAATTGATTTGTTAAGATAGTGATATCTTAAATGTTTATAGATTTTGCAATGCTTTTATACTTGAGTTTGAACATGTCAAGATGACTGTTAGATTATGTTGTAGAACCTATATATTTATTTCTTTAGTTGTGTGACATTGACCTTATTTGTGGTTCTAGTTTATATATAGATATATGATTTATACCTATTTTTTCTAGGGAAAGTGATAGGTTCACTCTCCCTTCAGTTGACAACATGGAAGCACTCCTAGGCTATGGATGACCTATATATTGGAGTGAGTCTCCAGAGACTGTTCGTTCCCCTAGTGTAACACTTAAAACTAGACTGTACTACTATTGTTTGCAAGGAAAAGGGGTAGAAAATAACACTAAAATGAACTCTAAAGCATAAAAAGGGGTGATACACTAGATTTCTATAACTTCTACTCATTTGAAGGTTACACAATATGATCAATTAGCTAGCCTAAAACATACACAACTCAAGATTTTGATTTTTTTTTGCATGAGTGTTTCATAACCAAGTTTAGCATCTATGACAACATCTCGAAGGAGTTTAAAATGGCTTCTCACAACTAAATCCTTGCATAAACTATATAACATAAGCTATGACCTGTAATACACATATATTTTTGCATAAAGGTAATAAAAATGGGACTATAAATCTAAGATAAAAAGTTATTATCACAATATTACATCAACCATTTCTAGATTTTTACACAATACACATCTTTTGAGAAAGTAAAAATAACTTATTTTATTGACTCAAAGTCACAAAACCTTAGTACACATCTAAGAATGATACTATTTCTTCATGAATCAAGTATTACAATGCTTGTTCTACATGAAAACTGAGTTACAATACTTAGTAAAAACTAGAAACAAACTCCAACTAGCTATCCTAGGCATCCCTTTTCTCAATCCAACAATTGGAGAGAATCTAGGACATGACTCTTAAAACAATAAATGATATTCCCTGCCTTGACATCTATTTGGGTGCTTGGGAGACTCGTTCTTTGATTTGGCTCCTTGAAATGAACCTTTGTGGCATACAAATAGGAGTAGTTGGATTGTGCATCATGAAAACCTAGAACTACTCCTTGAAAACTCCAACAATTGTCTCTGTCCTCCTAGATTCTTGCGTGGTGTCCAAAACTACCTCCTAGATAGCTGGATGGTCTCATAACTGCAAAAAATGCCTTCATTCTTTTCAACTCCACTCTACAAGTTTATATGGAATGTGTGATAAGGTCTTTGAGTATTTTAGGACTCCTTTGAGGGCATAGAAGAAATACTTAGTCCTTTTAGTACTCCAAAAAGTCATTTGAAACCTACCCATTCAAAATAATTTGCTATAACATTCTACCTTCTTGAAACTAAAAAAAGTAATTACAGATGTCTATCATGCCTTGGAGTGGTGGTATGATCCTTTGGAGAAGTTCATTATGCTTTTGAAGTGATGAGGAAACTTCTTTATCCCTACTGATGCAAGAGCATCCAAGGTGTATGGGCAATCTTACATGACCAAAAAAAATATTTTAATTTCTGTTGTATGTTTTCAATAATGTTTGTGGGCTTTGAGAAAATAATATTTTAATTTGTAACAAATGTATTTTCCTGGGGCATATTCGTAAATGTAAATTTTGAGGAATTATGCTCTCATAAATGTTTCAAAGGATAAATGGTGGAATCTTCCATTTGGGCATCCCATTTCTAGGTGGGACCACTTGGTATGCATGTTATTGCATGTTCAATTGCATTCTTTACATGCATTTGCATGTTGTTGCATGTCTGGGTCATAATAATGAGACCCAGTCTTGGTAAAATGGGCATCACTTTCTCATTTTTTATTGAAATAGAATAATTCAAAATGTTCTAGAAAGCTAGAAAGGAGGTGCACAAAACCTATAAATGATTTTAGAAAATTTGGAAAAAAAGAGGGAGTAGTGATAGGAAGAAAGTGGCGGGTTTTCTTAGTGGTTTAGTGGAGGTTGTTTTGAGAAACCAATAGGGGTTTCTTATCACGCAATTTCTATATATTGATGCTTGCTCATTTGGTGAGGGGAGGTTTAGATAAGAAGATTTTTACATACTGAAATGCTACCAAAATGAGTCCAGAGTTGAAGATATCCATTTTGTTCCAAGTGTGGAATATTTGCAAGGGAGGGTATCCCTTTTCATCAGTGGTATCAGAGCAGGTTATTCTTGAGTCTTCAGGCAGATTGCTCAACATAGCAGGACCTGTGAGTTGTGGGTGAAGATCAACATGCCTCCTAGACTTGCCCAGTGTGGTATAGGAAGAGGTAGAGGTGGTGGAGGAAGAGATCCACCTAGAGAGGAGATTAGAGCTCTCCAAAGACAATTGGATGCTTTGCGGGTAGATATGCATAGAAGAGATTTGCATAGGGAAGAATATGTTAGTGAAGAAGAAATTGAAAATGAATTTGAAGAACAAGAAGAGGAAGAAATAAATCCAGGAGAAAGTAGACTGTTGAAAGTCATTTCATAGATTGGAAAGAGGCCAAAGATGGAGGTTTCAAATTTCAATGGAAGACTAAATCTAGAAGAATTGATAGACTGGATTAAAGAGATGGAAGAATTTTTTGAGTTTGAAGAGATTGAAGACCCTCATAGGGTGAGATTTGTAAGGACAAAGTCAAAAGGCCATGCAAGTATTTAGTGGAGAGAAATTCAGCTAGAAAGAGGAAGAAGAGGAAAAGATAAAATTACCAGATGGGATAGAATGGTAGATAAAATGAAAAGATAGTTTATTCCAGAGGATAATGAGTTGGAGTTGCTAAAGAAAATGCAAAGTTTGAAACAAGGAACCATAACTATGAAAGAGTACATGGAAGAATTGCACAAGATCCTGATCAGAACAGGACATTCTGAAGCAAACAAGGAGAAAGTAGCCCATTACCTAAATGGGTTAAGGCCAAGCATAGAATATGAATTGGCATTGGTGAGGATGAACACCATTGAGGACACTTACCAGTTTTCATTGAAAGTTGAAGAAAGATTGAATAAAAAGTTTGAGAGAAAATAGAGAGGATGAGATCGTGGTGAAAGAATTGGAGAAAGGCCTTATGGGGAACACAACAATAATCCGAAAAATTAGAAATTTGAAGATCAAGGCAGCAACAGAAAAAATTAGAAATCAGAAAATTTTTACCATCCGAGAGATCAAAATGTAAGAGGTCAAGAAAGATCAGATAGAGGATCTAAAAGAGGTGGCTTTCTAGGAACCTATGATCGATGTCGAGAAGAGGGACATAGAGCATATGAGTGTCCTCAAATTCAAGAAAGGAACAATAGGAGATCTGAGTATCATGCTAGAATAGCAAATGTGAATGAGCAAGATATAGAGTCATCACACTCCGAAGAAGCCAAAGAAGGAGAAGTACTTGCTACAAGAAGAGCACTGATGAATGAAGGAAAAGAACCAGATCAAAGGAGAACATTGTTCCAAACAAGATGTAAGTGTGAAGGTAAAGCATGTAATGTGATTGTTGATAGTGGTAGTACTGACAATCTTGTTTCTAAAGAGATGGTGAGTAAATTGTAGCTAGAGAGGAGAAAACACCTGCACTCATATAGGATAGCCTGGCTACAAGATGACAAGAAAGTTTTGGTTAATAAACAAATATTGGTAAAATTTAATATAGAAATTATTATGATAAGATATTGTGTGATATTATGCCTATGGATGTTTGTCATATGTTATTGGGAAGACCATGGCACTTTGACAGGAAGGTCACACATGATGGGTATGCTAACACATACTCACTAATGAAGGATGGAGTTTGACATAAGTTGAAGCCACTCAAAGAGGAAATGGGTAAGGTATGTAATAACACTGGTAATTGTTTGACTTATGGAGTTAAAGAGTTAGTGAAAGAGAGTGAGGATGATGATTCTGATTTGCTAATGTAAGTTGCAGCAGTGGTGATTACATTCAAGATGGATAGAATGTAAGTTTCAATGGAAAGAGAAAAAGAGGTAAAATTTGATTTGTGTGAGAATTATGTTGAATCTGATTTATTTGGGGGTAATAAGATCAGTAAAGAGAAGGATATTGTAGAAATAAATACTTTGGAAAATGAAGGTGCAAGTGAAGAAGAAGATGAGCAGGTGAAGGTTGAGTTGATTTATGATCTCTTGATTGATAAAGAGATTGTGGAAGATGGAGATCTTAAAACTAATAGCTTGTTGTTGCAGGATGGGAAATTTGAATCCCATGGTTATTTTACTGACATTGATGTGAATGAAAAGGAGAAAGAGTTTGCAGCTGAAGCTTGTCTTTTAGGAGACATAGTGAAAGAAGAATACAATGTTGCAAAGGAGGAATATGATGGACAAATGTTGAAATGCACAGGACAACTGAGAGGGGGGTGCATGAATTAGTTGTCACAAAACTTTAACCATTTATGAATATCAACACATCTAATTCTTAATCAATGTTATTAAGATTAACCATGAATGCATAAAACAAGAAGCTCAACACAATAACACATGAGACACCAAAATTTTTACATGGAAAACCCTATAAGGGAAAAATCATGGTGGGTGTTAGCCCACAGAAATAACTAAGTTATAGAAATACCAATTTAATCAGAGGCTCACTACCTTAGGGCTCACTACCTGAAATGCTCACTGCAAATGTTAGGGCTCACTGCTAGGATCAGTTCACTGCCAAGGGGTGGCTCACTACCAAGGATTGGTGAACTGATTTGATAGCATCTACTTCATGCTTGAGTTTAGTTCCATTGAAGCACAATATAACACCTCTACTCTGCTCTTCTCACACCTTCGCACCTATCTTTTCATTTTCACACATAGACATCTTTTTTTTCACAACTACATTACATGTTTTTTTACAAGACATCAACCTTGGAATGTACATCAAGGTCGACATTACATTCATCAACTATTAGAGCAATCTCCCAGGTTGGCATTACAAGCATACATAGAAACAAGTCTGGACCTAACAAGATTAGGTAAGGGAAAGATGTATGCAGATCATGTTACACCTTAGCTAGGACTCAAAAGCAATCTTCCATGCCACAACATGCTTCCACAATCTTCAATGCATCTCCACAAGTAGTGAAAACAACCAGGTCAGCTAAGACAAGTGTTAAAATTAAGTCTTCTAAGAACAGTCTTCTTCTACAATCCAAATTTCTCTTTGTGGACCAACCCAAATGTAGGAACACGATCAGGAGACATCCACAAGAACATTGTAATCACCAAGAACAACTACACAATCTCTAACCACTTTGTCAAGAAGATTCTTCAAACCAGAGCACATAAACAACACTGCCAGCTATTGTCATAAGGAAAAGATCACTTGCGGAACACAAAATCATGAACCATTGGAGTTGAATGCACATATCATTATTACAAACTTTATTCCAGAACCGCAGATGGAAATACCTAAGTTTGGAGAAATATAGAGCATAATACATTCTCCCTATCACCACCAACTATACAAAAAAAGCAGATTTCACTCTGGTGAACATATCTCACTCAAATCTTCATACCGGAGGCTCAAACTTGGAACATAGCATCTTCAGACATCTATCTAAATAACTTCCAATCCGTAGACAAGGATATTCATTCTGTACAAAATGTGGAGCAATCTACTGGACTATTCTATTGTACCAGGAATACTTATTATCTTCACTACTTAACTTATTACAAGCAAGCATCAAAACAAGAGCATAGTTGATACTAATGACAACACAGATATGTTGACATCAATGATAACACCGATTAGGCACATACTTCCAACAATCTCCCCCTTTGTCATTGATGGCAAAATATGATGTGAAAAACTAAAGAAACCATCAAGACAAGATACTCCCCCTTTCTTTCTGTATATCTGCACTCTTTCTCCCCCTGAGTTTTTTAATGATTTATCTCCCCCTTTGACATCAATGGCAAAGGGCACATACTTGCACTCAGTTGCTCTGATCAAATTGCTCTTTCATGAATCCTATAACACTAACTACTCTTTTTCAGGAACACTTGCTACTCCCCCTGAGAGGTAGCTCTCAAAACATCAATCCAGATCAAAGAATGAGGCTTTGGGCACCACTAGATTGATGCATTCTTATGCATCTTAGTTCAAAGAAAGAGGGGTAATAACCCCTAACTTTTCTCTGAGATACTCAAAGGTATTCTTAGGTAGAGGCTTAGTGAAAATATCTATAATCTGATCCTTTGTGGACACATATTCCATCTTTACTTCATTCTCTATCACCTTCTTTCTCAAAAAGTGATACCTTATTGATATGTGCTTTGTTATTGAGTGCATCACTAGATTCTTTGAAATGTTTATGGTACTTGTATTTTCACAAAAGATTGCAATTGGATCTTCATACACAACTCTTATGTCCTTCAAAGTCTGCTTCATCCATAACTCTTGAGTGCAACATGTTGCTGCAGTATACTATGATTCTGTACTAGACAAGGAGATTGAGTCTTGCTTTTTTCTCAGCCATGAAACCAATCTATTTCCCAAGAAAAAAGCACCTCCACTTGTACTCTTTCAGTCATTAACATCTCCATCCCAATCTACATGTATATAAGCACTGAGAGTGAAATCATTGTCCTTTGGATACCATAAGCCATGATCTGATGCGCCTTTCAAAGACCTCAAGATTCTCTTGATTGCCATCACATGTGATTCTCTAGAATCTTCTTAAAATCTTTCCACAAGACATACTATATGCATTATATTAGGTCTTCTTTGAGTTAGATAAAGTAATCCTCTAATCATAGATTTGTACCTTTTCTGATTAGTCTTAGGTGATTCATCAGTTTTGCTTAATTTGTAGCCAGTCACCATGGGAGTGCATATTGGTTTAGAGTCCTCTATCCCAAACTTCTTCAACAAATCTTTCACATACTTAGACTAAGATTCCTTTATCTAATTGAGTAATTTGCAGACCTAGAAAGAACTTCATTTCACCAAACATAGACATCTCAAATTCATTTTGTATTTCTCCTGCAAACTTCATGTACATACCTTCATTTCCTCCAAAGATAATGTCATCAACAAAGACTTCAATGATCAGGATTTGATTATCATTGATTTTGAAATAGAGATTATTGTCAATAGTACCTTTATTGAACCCTAATTGTAGAAGATACTTGTCTAACCTTGCATACCATGCTCTGGGGGCTTGCTTCAGTCCATACAATGCCTTTTTCAATCTGCATACCATATCACCTTGGTTTGATATTTGAAATCCTTCTGGTTGCTCGATGTAAATTTCCACTTCCAATTCACCATTCAAGAATGCATACTTCACATCCATCTAATACACTTTGAAATCTTTGTGAGCTACAAATGCCAGAAGTATTCTAATTGCTTCTATACTAGCCACTAGAGAAAAAGTCTCTTCAAAATCTATTCCTTCAATTTGTAACACCACTTTCCATAAAGCTTAAGACAAAGCTTAATTATATAACTTAAACAAGTCAATAATTAAGAATTGATAGAGATAATCAAAATTTGAATCAAAAGAAACATATTATTTTCCATCAATTAAGAATGCTAATGAAATCAAGATATAACAAAACTTACAATCTATTAAAACATTACAATCTTTAGTGAATATCCATCACTAATCAAATATAATATATGCTCTAGGCATATTAATCAATTTGTTTTTACATTACAATAGACCAACTGGTCAAAAATGCAAACACTATCTCTAAAACCAATGACATCTATCTTCATAAGCCTTGGCTTGTCTCATGCTTGGGAAGGAGAGCATCATCCTAGTGCTTTTCCTCCAACCACAGACTTGCGATCCCCTACTCATCTTTCTAACTAGAAGAGACCCTACCCTTCATGGAAAGGTTAGACATTAGAAACCAATTGGATAGCCATCTAAGTATCTGGTGTTGTGTCCTTCCTAATGTCTCATGGTCACACACTATAGATCCACTCTAACTTGTATGAAACTACTGGAGACACTAGACCATCTGGAACACTGTGGACCGACAATGCATGTAGAGATGAATGCATTACTTTGGCCAAAGTTTTTCATACAAATACATTACACAATGAACATCATCATATGTCCACCACCCTAACTCAACTTATAAGCTGTCATATCCAATAGTCAATTCTTAACGACCTTGTCCTTTAGGTCTAGTATGTGTGAGGGATCAATTCAAATCACTGTCCAAACTTGAACATTCGACTCCCATCATAAGTCAGTTATAACTAAATATGTTACTTTTGTAATGCAGAAATAGTGACTCCACATCAGCTCGTTCCATTTTCAATTCATCCCAAATTCAAACTTTATGACCGTCTTGGTCTCCCATGGTTAACATATTTCTAGCATTTCATCATATATGATGAAGTTGATTTCATGATACTCAAGGCATACCCTACCTTAGTAAAATACATTAGTTTCTTAAGGTTCAATAGCTCTTATTTTCTCAATGAGCTTAAGGTGTTATTCACCAAACCTAATAGTTTACAATAAAGTAAAAGAAATTATATCTCATAACATTATCCAATAAGTCATAATTTAGTCACATATAGAACTAGTCTATATTCTTCTATAAACTTATTCCAACTGTCTCATGATGAGACCATGATCATAAAAGATCATACCCCTTCATAGTCGAAGGTTCACATAAACATTCATAATAGTTAAAATAGCTCTATTTATAAATCACAATTGGCTTCTCATACAAGCTCAACTTGAGTTAGTTTTGTGTTATAGATACACTGATTTATACTTGCCTTCCTGGCATTCATCTCAGTCATTGGACTATGTTTATAATACTAAATGCCTACATAGCTATCATTATAGTTGAATGACTATATGGTAAGGAAATAATGCCTTTCTAGTAGTCATTACAGTCAAGTGACTATATCCATTATCGACTGGAGTCATTCATAGCTCCATTCGAGAGCTCTTATGCTCTTCCCTTGTCATCATATGACATGAGGTTTATATATAGATATATATAAAGAATACATACTCAGCCATAATGGCTTCGAGCTCCAATTATCATATATGTATTATTCAATATAATACAATTGGGTCAAAAGACCCTAAGCTCAAACATAGAAAGAGTTTATCCTTATAGAACTTGGCCTCAAGGCCTTGAGCTTGTATCCACATTAACATAGAGCAATGATTAATTGTCTCTTTAAGCCTCGGGCTTAATAAAAAACAAGATTACAGAGTACTACGACTCGGCTAAGCGTAGTCTTGAAAGAGAGTTTACAAGTTTTCTTTGCTCAGCTCAACAGCCTGGAGCAAGGTCTCATATAGTTTATTATGTTCTTCTGCTTAGCTCATGGCCTTGAGCATGGTCTCACATAGTTTTCTGTGTTTAGATAGCTTAGCCTTCATATCTTTGAGCATATCAAAAATCAAAGTTGTCTTGATAGGGTTCGGCCATACGGTTCTGAACCAAAGCAAATATAAGTTTATAAAACAAGAACAGCTCAACCAATTTGGCCTTGATCGACTACACAGAAAGATAATAACCATATGCATGGCATAGCCTTGCAGGCCTCGTACCTTAGTATTTTAACAATTGCAAGAGATATCATATTTCACAGACTCAATAGAAGTCTTACTAAGAATAAAACTCATCAAATGAAAAGTAATTGTGCATTCATTTCCCATTTTACCTGTATTAGGCAATAGTTAAGCTATAATTCAGACTACAATACAACCAGCTACGCTCAGCTCCTTTTCACCTCTGTTCTCCTTGAATAGTTTTCACCACCTTTTTCCTTCGAGCCTTCTAACACCCAAACTCACCCAAGTGACTCCCCAAAACAAAACATTACTCAACACAAGAAAATCGATCACAAGACATGCCAATTATGGTTGATAACTACCTTTCCCACTTGGTAGTGCCTCCACAAAAGGTTGCTCGATACAAGCAAAACATGGGATGGTTGAGCTCCATGCTCCCATCAATCTTCATGATCAACTATAACAACTTAGAATATTCCATAGAATACAATTATTAAGGAAAGTAAATAATAATAACAACATTATTATAGATAACAACCTATTAAGAGGTTTCATCCTTGTCTAAGGATTATCACAAAGAGATTATAATTGAAAAAGATTCTCATTAATAATGTCGAATATTGGGGTTGAGTGATTCTACCCCGAAATTGACTATTCCCATTAGTCAAATGGCTAGGAAAAATAATGACCCTGAGAACAAAAGGTAAGAGAGACCTCCTTGTCTCTTAACACTATTGTCTCTTAGCTAGGGATGATGTTCGAAGAACATCATCCGGTCATCTTGACTTGTCATGATAACTTCAACGACAAAACAATTATACCAAGAACATGGAAACAAAAGAAAAGAGACATGACACGTGTCAACTTATGAATAGAATGAGAAGGACATAGGAATCGATTACTCAGATGGTTAGTCAACTTATGTTTTCACATCTAACCCTTCCTCTAGGATGATACTCTCCTTCCTTCTTCAAAGGACATTCATTTTCCTATCACACTCAGGACCACAAGATTACGATTAGTGCATCATTATCATATCTCATAAAATAAATCATTTAATTTACAAAACTATTAAACATCTGTATCTACTTCATAAACAAGAGTTTAATCAGATATTTCCACAATATCAAATCAATTAACTATGACTAATTCTTCTGATTATCATGCCAAGTTAATGTTTAAGTTTAATTGTAAGTTGGGGATGTAACATAGCTCCCCCCATAAGAATCATCATCCCCGATGATTAATTGTCTTAATAGAAACCAACATAATATGAAAAGGTTTTCAAAATCACAATATCAAATGTCTTAGAAAAGATAAGGGAATCTAGCATTGAAATCATCATAATTTTCCCAGGTCTCATTTTCCACTAAATATTAGTCCCACTGGACCTTGCACTGTGTTACTTCCTTGTTACGTAAGTATAGATTATGCATTTTGAGCACCTTGATGAGCTCGATCACCACCACTCTTGAGTCTTTCACCTGTAGAAGGTTCTAATCAAGCATAGGAATTTGATTATCATCAGAATTAAACTTTTCAAATATGAAACATGAAACACATTATGCATCATGGCAAGTGCTGGTGGTAGAGCAATTATGTATACCACTAGGTTGACTTCTTCTAGAACTTCAAATGGGCCCACATATCTTGGCACAGGTTTGGACATTTTTCCAAATTTTATAGAACTTTTCTAGGGTTTTACCCTTAGGAGAACTTTATCTCCCATAGTGAAATGGCTTTCAACACACTTAGCATCTACGTAACTATTTTGTCTATCACTGACTTCCGCTAGCCTCTTTTTAATTAGATGGACTTGTTCTTCCATTTCAGATAGCATTTCAGGACCAAGGCTAACCCTATCTTCAAGCTTATCCCAGCTTACAAGGGTTTAGCACTTCCATCCATATAATGCCTTAAATGATGTCATCTTAATAGTTGAATGATAAGATTTATTGTAAGCAAATTCCACTAGGGGAAGATAATCCTCCCACTTGTATTGCTGGTCCATGTAATACATCCTTAATAAATCCTCCAACACTTGGTTCACTCTTTCAGTTTGTCGATCCATTTCAGGATGATAAGCAGAGCTTATGTTCAACTATGTTCCAAGTGAAGAGAACAAGGTTTGCCAAAACCTAGATGTCATTCATGCATCCCTATTTGAGATAATCTTCTCAAGAATGTCGTGGAGTCTGAAAATCTCTTGAACAAATTTCTAAGCAATGATGGGTGCCCCATCTGTCAAGTTTCTAGGTATACAATGGGCTACTTTGGTGAGTTTGTCCACCACAACCAAGATAGCATTGTGCTTGTTCCTTGACATAGGAAGCCCTTGCACAAAGTCCATGCTTATAATATGTCATTTCCATTCAGGGATTTCATGAGGGTATAATAATCCCGCTGGGTGTTGGTGTTCTACCTTCACCCTTTGGCATTCAATACAAGTAGCTACAAAATTTGCAGCATCCCTCTTCATTCCTTTCCAAAAATATAAAGGTTTCACATCAGCGAGTAACTTGGTTACTCCAGGATGCCCAAAATATGGTGCATAATGAACCTCTTTCCAAACCATATTCCTTAACTCTACTAAGTTAGGTACATACATCCTTCCTTTGAACCTTAATAATCCATCTGGTTTCCTTCATATTTTAGATTCTATGGATCTTTCTCAAGGGCCTGTTTTACCTGCTCGCAAAACTCATCTCCCTTAGATTTTTGTAACACCAGATTTCTAAAATTAGAATGAATAGATATCATAGTGGAGATGTGCCTTCTCCTACTCAAGGCATCTACCACTTGATTTTCTTTTCCCTGAATGTATTTAATCTCAAAATCATAATCTAAGATAAATTCTAACCATCTCCTTTGATGAGCATTAATATGGGGTTGAGTGAACAGATATTTAAGTCCCTGGTGATCTGTTTTCAACTCAAAGGATTTTCCAAGTAGACAATCTCTCCATATTTGGAGTGCATGAATGACTGCTACTAGTTGTAAATCATGTGGGGCATAGTTTTGTTCATAGTTTTTCAGTTTACGTGATTCATACACAATGACATGTCCATCTTGGACTAGTACACCACCTAAACCTTCCCCAAAGGCATCGGTGATGACTTCAAATTGACCTTCTAGATCACACACTTTCAATATCGAGGCTGACGTTAATTTTTCCTTTAGCAGGTCAAAGGCCTCCTGACACTTTTCTGACCATTCAAAATTCTTGCCCTTTCTTTGCAAGGAAGTTATAGGATGTGCAATTTTAGAGAAGTTTTTCACAAACTTCCTGTAATAACCAGCAAGGCCCATAAAACTTTAGACCTCATGAACATTTATCAGTTTAGGCCATTTAGAAATAGCCTTAATCTTAGCTGGGTCCATAGCTATTCCCTTAGCTGAAATTATGTGACCCAAATACTATACTTCTTTATGAAAGAAGGTACACTTAGAGAGCTTTCCATATAGTTTATGCTCTCTTAATCTCTGAAGAACAATTCTCAAATGTTGCATATGTTCCTCTTCATTCTTAGAGTAGATCAAGATGTCATAAAGAAATACTAAGACAAACTTGTCTAGATAGTCTCTAAACACATTGTTCATAAGATTCATAAATGCTACCATTGCATTTGTTAACCCAAAAGGTAGGACAGTGAATTCATAGTGTCCATATCTAGTTCTAAAGGCTATCTTATGGATGTCTTCATCCTTCAACCTCAATTGGTGATATCCTGATTGAAGATCAATCTTGGAGAATATTGTTGCACCCCTCATCTGATCAAAAAGATCATCAATGCAAGGTAGAGGATATTTGTTCTTAATGGTTGCTTTGTTTAACATGAGGTAATCTATGCACAATCATAAAGTGTCATCTTTCTTTTTCACAAAAATGACAGGTGCTCCCCATGGTGACACATTGGGTCTAATCAACCCTTTATCTAGTAGCTCTTGTAGTTGAACTTTCAGCTCCATTAGTTCTATTGTGGTCATCCTATAGGGGGCTTTAGAAATAGGTTCTAACCCAATGATGTAGTCACAGTAGGAGGGTTCACAGAATGAACTATCCAGACCGTACAACAAGAGTAAAAACAATAGAAACAACTCAAAGAAATAGAACAAATGCAGATTTAGTCATTTAGTATATCATAGAATTCAAATAGAGATCGGCTGGCAACATGTGGGCTTTCAATTAGGGCTCATAGGCCTAATTACATACATGCACAAGATAAAGATTTGAAGCTCCTTCGCACAAAATCCAAACTGTCGATCTTCTAAATCATGAGAATTACTTTCCTAAGGATCTAATACATCAATATATATCAAATTTGGATCAATAGATTCCTCTGCGTCGGCCAAGGAAGATCACAAATTCCAAAGAAGAGCTATAACGTGTGTACACAGATAGGTCAGACCTAAATGCATATAACACTTCTAGAAAATGAATGAAATGATTTGCAGATCTCCAAGGAAGGTCGACCACGAACCAAAGATCATTGAATAATGTGTCATTAGGCTCCAAAGATCGAGAAATGCTTCCACAAGTTTCTCCTTCAACTGGTTGTCTGTGATTATCAGGATGCTTTTCTCTGAGAACAGTCAAACTTTAGATAGTGATATCTTTCTAGTATTAAAGTGTGGATCTCTCATTTTTGGATATGATGTAGATGAATGAATGTGGATGTTAAATCCAGCTTCACAAGATCTAAAAATGGTACTTGGCCAAAATACAGAATCTGCTTCTGACTGAACTACTTGAACTGAACTGGAAAAGAAACAAAATGAATTACAAACAAATTGAAATGCAAATGTTTTTGGTTGATGCAAGATTGCTCTTGAACTAGGGATGCTCCTGCAACAGACATCTGGGGTTATTGAAAAAGTGAGTCCCTTACTTTTTTGGGGCTAAGGGAGAACCAAGATGGTCCACCTCAGCCTGAGAGATCCATGATGAATCTTCTTCCGATCCACCTTTCCACTTCATAATATATTCTTTGTATTGTCTTCCTCTAGTGCTGCGTCCAACTCTACTATCCAAAATGTCTTCAATTTGCTCTGGTACTTGTTGTGGTAACTGCTTCTTCAAGTCTTCTTCCATGCTATCACTAAACTCTACTTCATGATACTGATATAGGTTTGCAATCTTGAAAATAGGTGATATACCCAATGTCTGCGGTAACTCCACTTCATATGCATTTCCTGAATCAAATTTCATGAGTATCCTACAAGGTCCAAACTTCTTCATCTTCAACTTGTTATATGCTCCAACTGGAAATATTTCTTTTCTCAAGTACACCATTACTTCATCTCCAACTTCAAATTTCTTATGTCTTCTCTTCTCATCAGCCTTTTCCTTATACTTACTGTTCATATTCTCCAAATGCTTCTTCACTTGATTATGCACTACCTTCATATGATCTACAAATTCTTGTGCTTCTGCACTTCTCTTTTCCTCTGTACTGACATCTCTCAATTCTGCTACTCCTCTAGGGTTTACTCCGGTAACAATCTCAAAAGGTGTTCTTCTAGTACTCATATTCACTAAATTGTTATATGCAAACTCTGCTTGTGAAAGAATTAAATCCCAACTTCATGTCTTCTCTCCAACCAAACATCTCAACAAGTTTCCTAAACTCCTATCCACTACCTTTGTCTATCCATTAGTCTATGGATAAAAAGTTGAACTAAACTTCAAATCTATCTTCATCTTCTTCCAAAGTGTCCTCCAAAAGTATCCAACAAACTTTGTGTCTTTGTCTAAAACTATACTCTTGGGTAATCCATGCAATCTCACAATCTCCTTGAAAAATAGGTCAGCTACATGCACTGCATCAGTTGTCTTCTTACAAGGTATGAAATGAGCCATCTTTGAAAATCTGTCAACCACTACAAATATTGAATCATGTCCTCTTTGTGTCTTAGGAAATCCTATTACAAAATCCATGCTTATGTCTTCCCAAGGTCTCTCCAGTACTGTCAAAGGTTTATACAATCCAGAGTTCTGACTACTCCCTTTTGCAACTTGGAAAACTCTACAACTCTGCACAAATATCCTAACATCCTTATGTATCTAAGGCCAAAATTAATTTTCACTCACCAAAGCCACTTTCTTATCAATGCCAAAATGTCCTGCCAATCCACCACTGTGTTTCTCCTTGATCAAATTATCTCTCATTGAACTTCTAGGTATATGCAACTGATTTCCTTTGAACACATATCTTCTTGAATGAAATAGTCCAACCACTTACTCCTATCTATCACAATAGGTTCTCTACATGCTTTCCAAGGTTCTACAAAATTAGTGTCTCCCTCATACATGTTCTTCAATTCTTCAAAACCTGACACTTCAACTCTCATCTCTGTCAACAATTTTCTTCTTTGACTCAATGCACCAGCAACTTTGTTTGATTTACCACTCCTATGCTTCAACACAAAAGTATAACTCTGCATGAACTCTACCCACCTCATATGTCACTGATTCAACTTACCTTAACTATTCAAATATTGCAAAGGTTGATGACCTGTATACAACAAAAACTCCTTAGGCAACAAGTAATATCTCCACTTGTTCAAGGCTTGAACTATGGCATAGAACTCTTGTTCATAAACTAAATATCTTCTCGTTGCATCATTCAACTTCTCACTAAAGTTTGCTACAAGTCTACCTTCTTGACTTAATACTACTCCAATTGTATTCCCAATTGCATCACAATCGACTTGAAATACCTTATTGAAATCTGGTAATGCCAAAATAGGTTGCTCTGTCACTTTCTGCTTCAACAACTCAAAAATTTTATCTACTCCAGATGTCCACTTAAAATCCTTTTTGTCACCTCTCATTGTCTCTATCATAGGGTTGCAAACTAAACTAAAATTTCTGATGAACTTCCGGTAGAAACTAGCCAATCTATGAAATGATCTAACCTCTCCAATGCTCTCCGATGTAGGCCATTCAACAATTGCTCTTACTTTCTTAGGTTCCATCTTCAATCCTTCTGCAGAAATAACAAATACCAAGTATACTAACTCTTCTTTCATGAAATTACACTTCTTGATGTTTATCAGCAATTTCTCTTCTCTTAGTCTCTATAAAACTTGTCTAATATGCCACAAATTTTCCTCTCTTGTCTTACTAAAAATTAGAATATCATCCAAGTGTACAATCACAAACTTACCCAAGAATTTCTTCAAGACTTCATTCATCAATCTCATGAAAGTACTCATTGCATTTGTCAATCCAAAAGGCATCACTAACCACTCATACAATCCTTCATTTGTTTTAAAAGTAGTCTTCCATTCATCACCTTCTCTGATTTTGATCTGATGGTATCCACTCTTCAAGTCTATCTTTGTGAAATATTTTGCTCCAATCAAACAATCCATGATATCAAGGTAAAGGATATCTATACTTAACTATGATCTTGTTTATTGCTCTAGAGTCAGTGCACATTCTCCATTCTCCATCTTTCTTAAGTGCTAACACAGTAGGTACTGCACAAGGACTCAAACTTTCTCTGATCAAACCTTTCCTCAACAACTCTTGTATCTATCTATTCAGTTCTTCATTCTCTATCAGTGTCATCTGGTGTGCTACTTTATTAGGCAAACTTGCTCCCGGTATAAGATCCATGTGATGACTAATACTCCTTATAGGTGGCAATCCATCAGGTACATTATCTGATATAATGTCTTCATACTCTGTCAGCAACTCTCTTATCTCCTATGGTTCAGTTTCTTTCTTTAATGCTTCAAGCTTCTTAGGAATCAAGGCATAACACATATTCTCATGTCTCAAACCATCCAAAACATTTCTTCCATCTACCAAATAGATTCTGGCATTTCCACATACATCACTCTTAGGGTCATCTTCTAAAGGAATCAAAGTAATTATTTTCCCATTTGTTGTTATAATATATGTATTCTATCTCCCATCATGTATAGCTTTTCTATCATACTACCAAGGTCTACCTAACAAGATATGACAAACATCCATAGGCATAATATCACACAAGACTTCATTATGATAAGATCCAATATGAAATTTCACCAAACATTGTTCACTCACCAATACCTTATGATCATCCTGAATCCATGCTATCTGATCAGGCTTAGGGTGTTTCAATCTTTCTAACTTCAACTTAGTCACCATGTCCTCTAAACTAGGTTATCAGAAATATGACTATCAATTACAACTTTACAACACTTACCTCCTGATTTGCATCTGGTTCTGAACAAACTTTTCCTCTACAGTGGTTCCTTATTTGTCTCTACTTGAAATAGTGCTCTCCTCATCACCAATGATTCTCCTTTCTCTGGTTTTCCAACAGAACAGGGATCATCTAATTTAATAGGTTCTTCTTCAACATAGGATGTTCTTCCACTATTTTTTGTCCTCTTACTTGTACTACCTTGATTACATTCAAATGCTCTATGTCCTTCACCTCCACACTTGCAACAAGTACCTCTAAATGTTCTCTTATCCAATCCTCTTCCTTCTCTTCTGTATCCTTCATTCCAGTATGCACTGGGGTTTCCTCTCTGGAAAAATCTCTATCATCTCTCTGGTAAGCATTGTTATCTCTGTCATCCTTCTTGAATGTGTCGTCAAACTTGTTCTACTCTGAAAATGATCTATCTCCTTCGGAATAACTCCTACCTCTCTAAAATTTACCTCCTCTTCCTCTCTATCTCTGATCATGCCTCTTATTTAGCTTCTCGTCAACCTTCAGGGCAAACTGATAGGCTTCCTCCAAAGATGTCATCCTCACCAAACTTAGTTCCTCTTGAATGTTCAATCTCAGTCCATTGATTTATCTAGCCACTTTCTCCTTTTTTGCTTCACTATGTCCTATCCTTATGATCATCTTATGAAATTCTTTAGTGGACTCCTTCACAAATTTCTCCTTTTGTCTCAAGTTTTGCAATCTTTTCAACAGTTCCAACTCATAGTCAGCAGGTATAAACTGATTCTTAAACTTTGTTACCATCCTATCCCATTTTGTAATCTTTTCTTTTCCTCTTCTATTTCTTTCCAACTAAACTTCTTTCCACCATATAGCAGCATGTCCTTTCAACTTTGTCTTTGCAAATTTCACCTTCTTCAGATCTTCAATTTCCTCATATTCAAAGTATTCTACCATGTCATTTATCTAGTCAATCAATTCTTCAGGGTTCAAATTACTAGTATAGTTTGGCACATCAACTCTAGGTCTCTTTCCAATATTTGAAATAACTCGTAGCATCTTTACTTGATATGTTCTTCTTCTTCAGCACCTCCTAGGGTTTCTCCAGTTTGTTCAACAAATTTAAATTCTTCTTCATCATTGCTTTCAACATTAGGTCTCAGTGTCAGTCCTCTTCGCCTATCTTCCTCAATAGCATCCAAACACATTTGCATTGTTTTCATTATCTCCATCATCTCATCTATTCTACTAGCCATTGTTCCAATAGCAGCAACTCTCCTTAGTGACATTCTTCCTAGGATCAAGTGTAAACTGCATCAGGTTCGGTGATCGGGCTACAAGGTGACAACTACCTCTCAATCAGTGATCAGTTGCAACACAAGTAACCTGCCTCAATTTAGTGATCTATCCATAGCAAGATCTTATGGAATTCCCTTGCCAACTTCACTCAATTCACTCCCAAAGATTCAAACTTTCACTCTGATACCACTTGGTGCAGTCATGGTAGGAGGGTTCACAGAATGAAGTATCTAGACCATGCAACAAGAGTAAACACAATGGAAACAACTCAAAGAAATAGAATAAATGCAGATTTAGTTATTCAATATATCATAGAATTCAAATAGAGATTAGCCGACAACATGTGGGCTTACAATTAGGGCTCATAGGCCTAATTACATACATGTGCAAGATAAAGCTTTGAAGCTCCTTCACACAAAATCCAAACTGTCAATCTTCTAAATCATGAGAACTACTTTCCTAAGCATCTATTACATCAATATATATCAAATCCCAATCAATAGATTCATCCGCATTGGCCAAGGAAGATCACAAATTCCAAAGAAGAGCTGTAATGTGTGTACACAAATAGGTTGGACCTAAATGAATAGAACACTTCTAGAAAATGAATGGAATGATGTGCAGATCTCTAAGGAAGGTTAGCCATGAACCAAAGATCATTGAATGATGTGTTGTTAGGCTCTAAAGATCAGGAAATGCTTCTGCAAGTTTCTCCTTCAGCTGGTTGTCTGTGATTATCAGGATGCTCTGCTCTGAGAACAGTCAAACTTCAGATAGCGATATCTTTCTGGTATTGAAGTGCATATCTCTGAATTTTGGATATGATGTAGATGAATGAATGTAGATGTTAAATCCAGCTTCACAAGATCTGAAAATGCTACTGGGACAAAATACAAAATTTGCTTCTAACTAAACTGCCTAAACTGAACTGGAAAAGAAACAAACTAAACTGCAAACAAATTGAAATGGAAATATTTTTGGTTGATCCAAGATTGCTCTTGAACAAGGGATGCTCCTGCATCACCTAGGTATGATATCAATGGCAAAATCAAAAGCTCTCTTAGAGGGTAACCCTGGTAGTTCATCTAGGAAAACATCCTCAAAATCTCTGAGGAGGGGATGCTTGTCCATATCTGATCTTTCCTGACCTATAGACTCCTTCATCCCTACTTCATTAAGTCTTAGGGATTCATAAAACATCAAGTCATGTTGGAAGCAGGTTTGCTTTCTTTCATCTATTTTGTCCATCTTAATGGCAAATAGTTGGCACCCTTTTCTCTGTGCCCTTTTCATTTGTAAGGCAAAAATTTGCCTCAATTTAATTTCCCTAGGTTTCCCTTGGAGAATGACTCAGTTTCCTAGGTCATCCAAACATTCTATTGTCTTGGCATAATAGTTTACTTTAGCTTGATGTCTCCAAAGCCAATTTATCCCTAGGATAACATCATATGAGGCAAGTGGGGCTACATATAGATTTACTTATGTGGAAAAGTTTGGAAGTTCAACCCAAGCTTCAAACAGGCATTGTTCTACATGAGCCTTGGTGTGATTTGCATACTCTACAGACCAAGTATTTGCCATGAATCTTGCTTTTCTAGGTATCTTATTTATAATTTTGGGAGAAATAAAACATTTCATGGCACCTGTATCAATTAAAACTAAAATTGGAACTCCAAATAAAATACATGTTGTTTCTACTAGAGTTATTTGATACTTGGCTTGATGGTTGTCCAAGGCTGCATGGATACGTTGCTGGAATGCCACTTGCTAGAAAGGTAGAGGATTCCCTCTTGGTTGCACTCCCTGTGATTTGTTGGGACATTGATTGGCATAGTGATCTCTACCACAAGTGAAGCATCCTCCAACTGGTCCTTGCCTCTCTTGAGGTTTGCCAGAATTGTTCCCATTCTTCTTAGAGTGGTTGTTCCCCTTTTTATCTCCCCTAGATTCATTTTGTTTATTTTTAGCCCCTTTATCACTATTCTCAGTATAATCCTGTTTCTTCTCCTTTTTCTTTGAGGGTTGAGAAGATTGAGACTAGTTATATATCTTTCTGTTTCTTTCCCTATAGGCTGACATAGCCTTCAGGTTCTGTTCCTACCTAACAACCTTCTCATAGACCTATTCCATGGTTGTAGGATAATGAACATTAACCTCATCCCCAATCTAGGTGTTCAACCTCATGATAAACTTTTGAACATGGAATTTCTCATCATGTTGATACTGTGGCACATATTTCAACAGTCGGGTGAATTTTTCCCAATAGTCATTTATAGTCATATCAGCCTGTTTTAGATTTTGGAAGTCTATGAGTTTTTAATCATAGAATAGTTGAGGCAGCCATGTTTTCCTAAATAGTTGTACAAACCTGTCCCAAGTAAGGCTTGTAGACCTCAAGCCTAATTCCATATTTTTGTTCATCCACCACATGGATGCCTCACCTGCTAGCTAGAATGCTCCCTAGACAGCTTTGGTAACCTCATTATAATTTCTAATTTCAAAATACTTCTCCATCTCCGTAAGTCATGCCTCCATAGCATCTTTGCTTATGGATCCATCAAATTTAGGTGGCATGACCTTTTTCATGTCATGCGATAGTTACATAGCCATAAGGCTCTTCTTATCCCCATCTTGTCTAGCCACAGATTTATTTTCTCCATGCTAGGTTTGGGTGGTGTCATTATGGCATTCCTCGCCATCACCCCCATCATAATCATCTCACCTATCTTCAGACTCACCACCCACTTTGTGCTTGAGAGTTTCCTCCCTCACCCTTGTTTCTTTCAACAAGGTCAAGATTTGGTCTAATTTAGACTCAGATTGCCCTGAAGGTGCTCCTTCATCTCGGCTATCCTCCATTTTGGTTCCAACTTGAACCTTTACTGCAATCTACTTCTTCCTAAAGTTTGCAGATTAATCACAGATTAGTATTCCATGTTATGCAATTTATTCATTTACAAATCTATTCACATTCATGTAATCTTTAACAAGAAATGAAAGATTGTCAAAATTTGCCATTGCATTACAGTTTCCATTTGATTACATATAATCTACAAAATTACAAAATTGTATTTACATCTTGCTTCTGCAAGTCATTTTCAATTTGGGATAACTTCCCATAATCATGTTTTCTTTTTAGTCTCAGGAGATGACGATACACACTGGTATTCCTTCACGTCCTCCATAAGTTCATTTTAGTTCTTAGGGATATTTCCCTCAGATGGTACTTTAGGGGCAGAGGGTGTCACTGTTGCTCTAGTAGAGTTAAGGGCAGCCAACTATTCAGCCTTCCTTAACTTCTACTTGATGTGTCTCATGACATCAGTGAAAGTTTACTCATTAGATAACCATGCACCTACCAAGCATCTATTCAGTTCAAGTTTCTCCTTCATGGAGGATCGTGCCTTCAAGATCTTTTGTTGGCATAGGTAACGTCCATGTTCTATTACCTTCTTGCAAGGTGTGGTTCTAATTTTTACCATTCTAGCATAGAAAATCCAATCATTAGCACACTTAATGTTGGATACATTAATCATCAAATAGTGAGCTCATTAGGTCCATGTGTTGAACCTGGTATCTCTAATACCATATGTGACATCACTTTCCATAAAGCTCAAGATTAAGCTTAATTATATAACTTAAACAAGTCATTAATTAAGAATTGATAGAGATAATCAAAATTTGAATCAAAAGAAACATATTCTTTTCCATCAATTAAGCATGTTAATCAAATCAAGATATAACAAAACTTACAATCTATTAAATCATTACAATCTTTAGTGAATATCCATCACTAATCAAATACAATATATGCTCTAGGAATCTTAATCAATTTTTTTTTACATTACAATAGACCAACTGGTCAAAAATGCAAACATTGTATCTGGAACCAATGACATCTGTCTTCATAAGCCTCAGCTTGTCTCATGCTTGGGAAGCAGAGCATCATCCTAGTGCTTTTCCTCCAACCATGGACTTGTAGTCCCCCGCTCATCTTCCTAACTAGAAGAGGCCCTACCCTTCACGGAAAGGTTAGACATTAGAAACCAATTGGATAGCCATCTGAGTATTTGGTGTTGTGTCCTTCCTAATGTCTCACGGTCACACACTATAGATCCACTCTAACTTGTATGACACTACTAGAGACACTAGGCCATCTGGAACACTGTGGACTGACAATGCATGTGAAGACAGATGCATTACTCTGGCCAAAGTTTTTCATACAAATATGTTACACAATGAACTTCATCGTATGTCCACCACCCTAACTCGACTTATAAGTTGTCATGTCCTACAGTCAGTTCTTAACAACCTTGTCCTTTAGGTCTAGTATGTGTGAGGGATCAATTTAAATCACTGTCCAAACTTGAACATTTGACTCCCATCATAATTCAATTATAACTAAATAGGTTACTTTTGTAACATGGAACTACTCACTCCATGTCACCTCATTCCAGTTTCAATTCATCCCAAATTCAAACTTTATGACTGTCTTGGTCTCCTGTCATGCCCATGATGAGCTCTCTTGTATGTCACCATACAAGAGGGCAAAAAGGTAGGAATATTTTTTTCTAAAAGAATAGAATTAAACTTGAAACAAACTTGCTAGTTTACCTATCCACCACTTAAGTATCACGATCAAGGTCAGGTTAAGTGATGTTAATTTCTCTCATTTGCGATTATCCTAATAGTCCATTGTGACAAGTTAAGACCATGAAGATATTTAAGTAGATTATACAACTTAGTCTATAAGGTTTCCATAATAAAATCCTTGACTAAGCAAACTAACTTAAAGAACTCGATATTGCATTATTACATAAATTACCCGTAATTAAATATTTTTATTTAGAACACACAAAAATAATAATACATCAACACATGATAATATTCCCTTCCTTTAAATTAATTAAATGTACTTAATTTATTATTTAATAATAATTTATAACTATTAAATTAGATAATGCCAAAATATTTAATATAATCTAACTCCTCTAACCTCAATTCAACTAAAAATCATATTTGAAAACTAATTTCCTTTTAATAATAAAATAGCTAATTTTCCTCTATGTGGTCAAAATTGTACATTAAAAAAATAACTAAATCTTTCAAATAAAGCAATAAAATATTAGAGTTTACATTATGTCTGTAAAACAATAAAACAATTCTTTTTTACAAATAACAAAAGAACAATTGTCTTTTTGTAATAATAGAATAAAACTTGTTTTTACTAAATCACATTCATTGCTATGTTTTAATATTGTAAAAATAAAACTAATTTTAATTTCTAAATTAACAACTTACTAAAATATTTCATTTAAATAAAATAATAAATTAAATCCTTCTAAAATATGAAGTTAAATAGTCTAATTAAATAATAATTTAAATTTGGCTAAATTCTATCTTCAATATAACATCTAGTAATTAAAAACTTTATCTTATTGTGAAAAGCCATAAATATTGTAAACTAATTACTAAAACAATTTCTTTCTTTTGTTTAACTAAAACTTAAATACTTTCTTTATAAATTCATCCAATAATGCTAATTATTTCTTTACCTAAAGCCATTCTTTTTTAAAATAGAAACTTGATTCTTTATTATAATATATCTAGCTTTCCTTATATAAAGGATAGATTACAACTAATATTATTACTTTTCTTTTTTAAAATAATAAAATAAATATAATCCTCTTATGATTAAAATAATAAAACAAAGCTACTAAATTATATTTTATTTTCTGAAACCTTAATTCTTTTCTTCCTTTTCATTTTCATTAAAACAAAACAAAACAAATGCTTTCTTTTATATTTGTAGAATAAAGTTAACTTAATTCCTTTCTAAATAATTTAATAAAACAACTCTATATTACCTTTTTGTTTCTTTTTTTCTAAAATTCTTTTTTTTTTCTATTTTAACAATAAAATAAATCTAATTTATTTCCAATATAAATTAACACTTCCTTTATATATATAATCCTACTAAATATTTTGAATTAAAATAATAAAATCAAAACCAGAATATATTGCATTCTTATAATTTAATCAAATTTAATTTCTTTTTCTAAATCCTCTAAAATAAAAGACATATTTCTAATGAAATAATTTAATATATGCTCATTGCTTTAAAATACTAACCCAATCAAATATACATTGTCTTTTTATTTCTTTTATCAAATAAATAAAATATTACTAATTTGACTTAGATATATTATCTTTTTAACTTACTAATGTTTTAGCACAATCTTCTTAACACAAATTTTACAAATAAATTTGTTCTTCCAAAATCATTGCTTTTATGATAAGCAATAAATCAAATGCTATCTTTTTTATTCCAATAAAAAAATTGCTTTTCCCTTTATGTGTTATAGAATAAAACTAATTATAATAGCAATAATCTAATATGCATTGTCTTTTACATAACTAAATTCTTTTTTCTAAAAAATAAGAAGAATAAACTAATTTTCATTTAATAATGAAGTAAACTAAGTCTTTTTCTTACTTTTCTAACCCTAAAAATAAAACAAGTTTAATTAATTCTATAATGCAGATCCTTATTACAAAATTTATATTCCAAAATAAAGGATTATTAAATAATCCTAACTTAATTAGCATATTTAATTAATCACCTACCAATTTATCTTGTTACAACAATTTCAATATTATTAAAAACATATACTTTCAACATTGAACTTAATTTAATAATTTCATGAAAGAAAACTAATTACTTTTTTTTTTTGACATAAACAACTTAATCTTTCCTTTATAAAAAAATGAATATTTTAATAATAACCTAACAAAATTCATTCTAATTTCTATCTAAAATAACACTAGATAAGAAAACACAATCTTTTTCTTTAAGGCAATAAAACAATCCTTTTCCCCTTAAAACAAGTCCTTTTTGTATCCTTAAAAGAGAAAGCTTCATTTTCTTTTATTTTGAATTAACATACTAAGTTTTATAACTTTATTTAAATCATTCATTTTTCTAATTATAATTAAACTATATATCTTTTATTAGATCTTCTTCTAAAATAATAAAATAAAGCTAATCTAATTTATATAATTTGCATTTATAATTTTTTTTTCCTTTTGTAATTTAAATAGAATAATATTAATAAAATTTTCTAGATCTTTCTAATTAAAATAAAGCAAATCATAAAAACATTCTTTTCCTTTTAAATTCAATAAATCAATATATTTAAATTAAACTTAAAACTTGTCTTTTGTTTTCTTTTCTAAAATTAATTCTAAAAATGAAATAAATCTAAAATTAATCCCTTTCTATACTTTGAGCAATAAAACAATCTGTTAAATATTATTTCTTTTCTTTTTGATAAAAAAAACTAAAAATATTTTCCCAATTAGAAACAGTAAAATAAATCTAATATCCTTCCAATATAAAATTGATGGTTTTTCTATGAATCTTTTTTTCTAAAAAATTACCTTCTTTTTCCAATTTAAAACAAAATATTATTTTATTTTGAATCTACTACAATCATTATTTTTCTTTCATAATAAAACCACTATTTATAATTTTACTATGCAAAAACCAATTTATTAAACTATATTTTTAATTACTAAATCCTTTCTAAAATAAATATCCAAAGGTAAATACAAATTTTATTTTCAGATAACAATATCATTGACAAACAATTTTTTTTATAAAATTATGAAATTATTAACTAACAGGCAAAAAAAAATTGTAATGAAAGAATCATTTTTAGATTTGTACAAACAGAAGCAAGTACAATTTTAAATAAAGTAATTATGTCGAGAGGCATTTATAGTCCCATTGGGGTGGGGAAGAGAGCACTCTTTTTTTCTACCTAAATTTATAGAAAAAACAAATAAAAATAAAAATAAAAACCAAAAATTAGAAAAAAATTATTAAAAAAACCAAAAAAAATGAAGAAAATAGAAAAAGAAAAAAAAATTGGAAACTTTTAAGGAAAAAAAGATGGAGAAAAAACAAAAACTATTGAAAAAAAAAAGAGAAAGTGGAAAAGGTTGAAGGAAAAAAAGTGGATAAAATCACAAAAGCTATAGAAAACATAAAAAAACACAGAATCAAGAAGATATTTCTCGGCATACTTTAGATATATTTTTTAAAATATAAATATACTATTTACTTTCAACTTTATCAAAATATATACATCAATCAGACTATTTTCTCTCCAACAACATATACAACTCCACAAAGACTCTCTTTGTACAACAATAAATGGATTCCAATGGCAATCTTATACAATGGCATCTTTGACAAACTTGGAAGGAAAACAAAAATATTTCTTTTCCTGAAACTCATAGAGACTCATACCAACTTTCAATCTTTAACTGGAACTTATTCATAACCTACACACATACAACCAAAATAGATGGCCAAGTCTTGCTCTCCACCCTACCATAGGGATTGCCTAAGCACATCCCACCCCCAAGTAGGAGAACTCCATAAACTGGGTAAAACACTCATGCAAACACATAAACCCATAAACTAGAAAAGATCATTTACACATAAACATCAAAATCCCATTGGTCGACTCACAAACAAAGGATCCAAACTAGATCCAAAATAGGGGGAGAGAGGGGATAATCATCCCTCTTGGGGGTGAAATAATCATATCAATCCTCCTTAATCTTCAATAACAATACCATCCATGCAACACCATAATCCACCACCAACAACACCATTACTTAAATCATGGCCATTATTACATTATCTTTTAAATAAATATATTTATTTTATTTGTTATTTCTTCATTTCATTTCTTTTTTCTTCTATTAACATTTACTTTCATCTCCACAAACTCCATACTCACAAACTTTCTCTAAGAAACCTCCATAACCATCCTCAACAAAATATCAATAAAGCACAGGCACTTATGCCCAAACCCATCTCTATCAAATTACTCCACAACACCATTACAAACAAAACAAATCCCCCAAGAGAGGCTCCATGCCTCTCTCAAACCCCATTATGTAGGAGGCTCTCATTAGATATGGAGGGTCGCTCCCATTACAATCCAAACCCACAAAAATTTGCAAAACAACAATAAATCCAAAAAAACACATTCAAAACTACATTCACAATCAATCACATACTTTTTACCAAAATTGCAAGAAGTATAGAATAATACCTCAACTCCCCAAGTTAGGGTGAGCCCAAATTTGAAACTAGAATGAAATTTTCCAACCCATTTTTGATTCTCAAATCCAAAACTTCTCCAACTCAAGCCAAAAATCCCTTTCTTTTCAAAATTTCCAATGTCAAAATCCAAGCATAGCAAAAGTGAAAACAATTCTGCCCAAAGATTCCCAGAAATAAAACTCAAAGCTTCCAAAAAGGAAAGAAAATAAAAAAGAAAGAAAAACAAAACAAAAAGCAACTTTCTTTATTTTTTCTCAATAAAACTCTTTGTTTCCCAAAATTTAAAAAAAAGGATAAAATCATCTCATAAAAAAAAATATATATTAAAATATTAATTTTAAAACATTTATCCACATCCCACAAAAGAATAAATTAAAATGAAATGATTAATTAAAAAGACTTTCTTTCAAAATGCAATTAAATAAAATTAATAAAAATAAATAAAATACCACAACCACACATAAAAATTAAAATAAAAATCAAATAACAATATTACATCACATATTAGCCTTAACCCATTCCATGGGTTAGGCTAGGCTTAACTGGACTGACATAGGGTTTATGGATTCTCTGAGTCCACTTAAGGAGCTTGACCACCCACCTGTACACTTAATTTTCAAACATCAGTTTGTCAGGAAAATATAGCCGAAGCAACTTGAAATGCATAGAAAAATTAATTAAATATTCCAACTTCATTCATGATTACATAATTCAAATAATATAATTTATTTTATTTAAAGACTATCACAAAATCATTTAATTCATTCAATACTTTCTTTTCCCACACAATTAATTATCTAACAGAAAATCATCAGGATAAAAAGCATACAGTCCAAACATAATTCCCAAAGAGTTTAATTATATCATAATTTCTAATCACACACATCAAAATAGATAATTATAAATAGTATCATATCATGGTCTCAAGTGCAGTACTAGCTAGGCCTCACATCTCCCATGGTTAACATATTGGTAGCATTTCATCACATATGATGAAGTCAATTTCATGATACTCAAGGCATACCCTGCCTTAGTAAAATACATTAGTTTCTTCAGGTTCAATAGCTCTTATTTTCCCAATGAGCTTAAGGTGTTATTCACCAAACCTAATAGTTTACAATAAAGTAAAAGAAATTATATCTCATAACATTATCCAATAGGTCATAATTCAGTCACATATAGAACTAGTCTATATTCTTCTATAAACTTATTCCAACTATCTCATAATGAGACCATGATCATAAAATATCATAACCCTTCATATTCGAAGGTTCACATAAACATTCATAATAGTTAAAACAAATCTATTTATAAATCATAGTTAGCTTCTCATACAAGCCCAACATGGTGTTATAGACACACCAATTTATACTTGCCTTCCTAGCATTCATCTCAGTCATTGGACTGTGTTTATAATACTAAATGCCTACACAGCTATCATTACAGTTGAATGACTGTATGGTAAGGAAATAATGCCTTTCCAGCAGTCATTATAGTCAAGTGATTGTATCCATTATCGACTAAAGTCATTCATAGCTCTATTCAAGAGGTCTTATGCTCTTCCCTTGTCATCATACGACGTGAGCTTAATATATATAAAAAGAATACATGCTCAATCATAATAGCTTCGAGCTCCAATTATCATATATGTATTATTCAATATAATACAATTGTGTCGAAAGACCCTAAGCTCAAACATAGAAAGAGTTTATCCTTATAGAACTTGGCCTCAAGGCCTTGAGCTTGTATCCACATTAACATAGAGCAGTGATTATTTGGCTTTTTAAGCCTCGGGCTTAATCAAAAACAAGATTACATAGTACTATGACTCAGCTGAGTGTAGTCTTCAAAAAGAGTTTACAAGTTTTCTTTGCTCGACTCAATATCCTGGAGCATGGTCTCATATAGTTTATTATGCTCTTCTTCTCGGCTCACGGCCTTGAGCATGGTCTCATACAATTTTTTGTGTTTAGATAGCTTAGTGTTCATGGCTTCAAGCGTATCACAAATCAAAGTTGTCTTGACAGGGTTCGGCCATACGGCTCTGAACCAAAGCAAATATAAGTTTATAAAACAAGAACAGCTCGGCCAATTTGGCCTTGAGCCACTACATAGAAAGATTTTAACCATATGCATGGCATTGCCTTGCAGGCCTCGTGCCTTAGTATTTTAACAATAGCAAGATATAACATATTTCACAGACTCAGCAGAAGTCTTACTAAGAATAAAACTCATCAAACCAAAAGTAATTGTGTGTTCATTTCCCATTTTACCTATTCAGGCAATAGTTAAGCTACAGTTCAAACTACAATACAGCTAGCTAATCTCAACTCCTTTCCACCTCTGTTCTCCCCAAACAGTTTTCACCACCTTTTTCCTTTGAGCCTTCTAACACCGAACTCACCCAAGTGACTCCCCAAAACAAAGCAATACTCAACACAAGAAAATTGATCCCAAGACATGTTGATTATGGCTGATAACTATCTTTCCCACTTGGCAGTGCATCCACAAAAGGTGGCTCAATACAAGCAAAACATGGGATGGTTGAGCTCCACGCTCCCATTGATCCTCATGATCGACTATAACAACTTAGAATATTCCATAGAATACAATTATTAATGCAAGTAAATAATAATAACAACATTAGTATAGATAACAACCTATTAAGAGGTTTCATCCCTGTCTAAGGATTATCACAAGGAGATTATAATTGAAAAAAGATTCTCATTGATAATGTCGATTATCAAGGTCGAGTGATTCTCCCCCAAAATCAACTATTCCCATTAGTCGAATGACTAGGAAAAATAATGACCCCGAGAATGAAATGTAAGAGAGACCTTGTCATCTCTTAACACTCGTCTAGGGATGATGTTTCAAGAACATCATCTGGTCATCTTGACTTGTCATGATAACTTCAACGACAAAACGATTATACCAAGAACATGGAAACAAAAGAAAAGAGACATGACACATGTCAATTTAAGAATGGAATGAGAAGGACATAGGAGTCAATTACTCAGATGGCTAGTCAACTTATGTTTTCACAATGTCTAACCCTTCCTTTAGAATGATACTCTCCTTCCTTCTTTGGAGGACATTCATTTTCCTGTCACACTCAGGACCACAAGATTACGATCAGTGCATCATTATCATATCTTGTAAAATAAATCATTTAATTTACAAAACTATTAAACATATATATCTACTTCATAAACAAGAGTTTAATTAGATATTTCCATAATATCAAATCAATTAACTATGACTAATCCTCCTGATTATCATGCCAAGTTAATGATTAAGTCTAATTGTAAGTTGGGGATGTAACACAATTTGAGAATATCCTTTGCACACAAGCCTTGCTTTGTTTCTTAAAACATCTCCATTCTCATTCAGCTTGTTTCTGAAAACCCATTTAGTTCCAATGACATTCTTATTAGTAGGTCTAGGGACCAATTCCCAAGTTTAATTCTTCTCATTCTGCATCAATTCTTCTTCCATGGCTTTTACCAAATTTTCATCATTGCAAGCTTCATTTACAATTTTTGGTTCAACTTTTGAAAGCAAACAACAATTCACTTGTTCTTCTATAGCTCTTTTTCTTGTTAGCACACCTTTGTTTGTGTCACCTATAATCTGATCTTTAGAAAGATTAATCCTTACATACCTAGGAGTCTTAACAACATTTTCGAGAGCCTCTTCTTCATCCTGATTGTCTTCTTGCTCAACTTTTTCTTCATTTTCTATAATCACAGGTTCATAGCAACTCAGATCTGATATTCTTTCCTTACCTTCATCAAGCTTCACATTAGCACTCTCAACAATCTTATTCAGTCTCTTATTGTAGCATCAGTAGGCCTTACTCTTGGTAGAGTAACCAAGAAAAATTCCTTCATCACATCTAGCGTCAAACTTGCCTAGTTCTTCATCTCTTCTGATATGACATCTATTTCCAAAAAATTTGAAATATTTCACTATAGGAATTCTTCCATACCATAATTCAAAAGGAGTTTTAGAGATGTTACCTTTGACTTGAACTCTATTTAGGATGTACATAGCAGTATGTATGGATTCTCTCCAGTATACTTCCGGTAGCTCAGCTTCCTTTAACATAGTCCTGGCAACTTCTTGAACTGTCCTATTTTTTCTTTCAACAACTCCATTCTGTTGAGGAGTCCAAGGTGCAGACAACTGTCTCTTTATCCCTTGTTCCTCATAGAAAATATTGAATTCATTTGATGTGAACTCACCTCCTCTATCAGACCTCAAGCATTTGATCCTCAATTCTAACACATTCTCAACCATTGCTTTGAAAACTTTAAACTTGTCTAGAGCTTCAGATTTTTCTTTTAGAAAAGTGACCCATGTCATTCTAGAATAGTCATCAATAAGCAGCATAAAGTACCTGTCACCTTGCAAACTTCTTGTTCTTATGGGACCACACAAATCTGTATGTACTAGCTCTAGTAATCTAGCAGAGAATTGTTCTTTTCTTTTGAAATTTGTTTTTGTTTGTTTCCCAAATTGACACTCCTTGCAAATGGTGTTGGCTGGCTTCCCAAGTTTAGGCAGATCTCTTACAGCCTGTGTAGAACTTATCTTCACCAAATTGTCAAAATTGATATGACACATCCTTCTATGCCACAGCCAACTCTCATCTCTCTAAGCCAATAAACAATAATCATTAGTTCCTCTTAATTGGTAAATGTTACCTCTGGTCTTCAAACCGGTAGCAATCATTGTTTTGGAGCTTTCCATGATGTTGCACCCATTATCTTTGAATCTCAGATCATAACCTTTGTCACACATCTAACCAACACGCAAAAGATTATGCTTCAAACCCTTCACATATAGGACATTATTAGTATTGTGCTTTCCATCAAAAGAAATAGATCCTTTTCCACAAATCTTACCAATTGCATTAAGTCCAAACCTAACCAATCCTCCACCATACTTTTCAAACTCACAAACTTACTTTTGTCACCTGTCATGTGATGAGAGAATCCACTATCAATAATCCATTCATCCTTATCTTTTTCAACCTAAATAGCCAAAGGTCTTTCTTCCACTATTTTTTCTTCCTTCACATAGCTAGCAGGATTAGTAGACACAAGTTCTTTAATTGCAATAAACAAGCACTCATTTGCACTAGTACTAGCATTGTCAGATTCATCATCTGTCACACCTTCATCATCAAGATCTCTAACATAGTAGGATTTCTTTGGAACCCTAGGTTACTCTCAAATCTTTTTCTATTTCTTTCAATTCTCTTAGGACATCTAGAAGCATAGTGACCAATCTTACCACATGAAAAACATTTGAAAGGTAATTTGCCTTTGAACTTACTAGAACATCTCTACAGTCTATCAACCAAGTTAGCTTCAATTTCATAAAACTCATCATCAGGTCCCAACTTGTATATTTCAGCTCTAGAAATCTTATATGAAGTACTAGCTTTGAAAGCAGTTTCAACCTTCGATAGGGCATCACCAAACTCTCTCATCTCAAAGGTTGTAAGCTTTCCAAGTAGTTGATCCTTAGTGACATCTTGCACTATCATTACTTATTCAATTACATCTACCTTGTGACTGTAGGACTTGGGTAGTGACCTAAGAATTTTCATCACAACTTCCTTCTCATCAATAGTTCCTCCCATACCTTTTATTCCATTAACAATTTCATCAACCTTTTGCATGAAGGTAGTTATGTTTTCATCTTCGTTCATTTTTAAACCTTCATATTTCACTTTCAAGCCCTGCAATTTGGCGCTCTTTACATAATCATCTCCTTCATATAGTTTTCTAGATTTTCCCAGACTTCGTGAGCAAAATCTAGATCCATGACTTTTATTAACTCAGTGTTAGACAAGGCACTCAATAGAGCATCTCTAGCTTTTATGTTTAACTCATATTCTTTGATTTCATCTTCAGTTTGCAAACCATTTTGTGGCAAGGTATATTTTGTCTCTATCACTTTCCATACTTTATAACCAAGATAAAGGAGGTGGCTTTTCATTGGTACCTTCTAGAGAGCATAATTTGTTCCATCAAATTACGGAGCTTCCTTTTTGTAAGACATCCTATATCTTCCTCAAGTGATTAGGCTTTCTTCTAAGGAACCATCTCTGACACCAATTGTTGAAATGCACAAGACAACTAAGAGGGGGTGAATTAGTTGTCACAAAACTTTAACCATTTATGAATATCAGCACATCCAATTCTTAATCACTATTATTATGATTAACCATGAAAGCATAAAACAAGAAGCTCAACACAATAACACATGAGACACCATAATTTTTACATGGAAAACCCTATAAGGGAAAAACCACAGTGGGTGTTAGCCCACAAAAATAAATAAGTTATAGCAATATCAAAAATTAGAGGCTCACTGCCCAAAATGCTCACTACAAATGTTAGGACTCACTGCCAAGATCAGCTCACTACCAAGGGGTGGTTCACTGCCAAGGATTGGTGAACTGATTTGATAGCATCTACTTCATGCCTGAGTTTAGTTCCATTGAATCATAATATAACACCTCTTCTCTGCTCTTCTTACACCTTCACACCTATCTTTTTATTTTTGCACAAGGACATCTTTTTCGCAACTACATTACATATTTTTATACAACTCATCAACCTTAGAATGTACATCAAGGTTGGCATTACATTTATCAACCATTGGAGAAATCTCCAAGGTTGACATTACAAACATACATAGGAATAGGTATGGACCTAAATAAGGTTAGCTAAGGGAAAGATGTATGCGGATCACATTACACCTTAGCTAGGACTCAAAAGCAATCTTCCACGCTAGAACATGCTTCCACAATCTTCAATGCATCTCTGCAAGTAGTGAAAATAACCAAGTCAGCCAAGACTAGTGTCAACATTAAGTCTCCTAAGAATAGTCTTCTTCTACGATCCAAATTTCTCTTTGTGGACCAACCCAAATGTAGGAACACAATCAGGAGACATCCAAAAGCATATTGTAATTACCAGGAACAACCACACAATCTCTAACCACTTTGTCAAGAAGATTCTTCAAACTAGAGCACATAAACAACACTGCCAGCTGTTGTCATAAGGAAAAGATCACTTGCGGACCACCAAATCATGAACCTTTGGAGTTGAAGGCACTTATCATTATTACAAACTTTATTCTAGAACCATAGACTAAAAAACCTAACTACTGAGAAATGTGTCATGTCCCTATACTAATGATTTTTAATTGAATTGTTTATTTAAATAATAAATTAGCCTTATATAAACTAATATAATTATAATATATAATATATTTATTTAAAATATAATATTAATTTAATATAATCAAATATCTTATAAATATAAATATTTAAAGATTATAAAATATATGAAATATATATATTTAATTAACTAGATATATTATAAATATAAATATTTTAATATAATATTTATGTGAATAATTAATAAGATATATTATTATATATAAAAATAAATATTACAAATATTAATGAAGAATCTTAGTCATTAAAGCTAGAAACTAAAGTAATTTAGAAAGTAAAGTAATTTGGAATAAGGCAAAGTAATACAGTTAAACAAAAGGTCAAATTCAAAATAAAATCATATAAAGATAAAAGTCTAATAAGACAAAAATGTAATCCCACGATACATGCTTGTGAATAAAACAACATAAAAGAGCTCCCATACTTAATAACAAATGTATTTATACTATATATATTATATAAATAATATACTTTAAAAAAAGGTTAAGGGGAGGTCAATCACTCCTTAATATGTAAGAAAGGAGGATATTTATAAGTGCAGCGATTAAGTTGGTTGACACCAGCTATCACCTTAATAAATAATAAATAAAAAAGACAAACATTATTAATATGTATCCTTGTTAACTAAATTAAAGCCGCAACCATTGGAAAGGGTATAACCTTTTACCCATGGTAAGCCCTTGGAAATATATAAAAGGGCATAAGGGAGTATGAAGGGAAAAAGGTGTGAAAGTATATATTATATAATATATAAACAATAGCATCAATACAATAAAAAAATATATTAGTCATTCCATCGAGCAAGGAAAACATTGGAAAATAGAAAGAAGACGACAACAATAGGTAAGAAATTTGAGGTAAAGCTATAGTAGGTAAGTAAGTATTTATATTTAATTTGTTCAATCTATAATTGGTAAAAATAAATGATAAGATTATTAAGAAGGATCTAATATATATGATTATGTCTAAAAATAACAATATAAGATTAATCTTAGAACTGCATATAAGTAAGAAATACATTCCATTAACCACATCATTTCATTACCATCCCCTTAACCATTACAACATATATTAACCATATTATTACGTTATCCATCCATCACAGTATACATTATATATGTTTATTAATCTAAGCATATATTCCATTTCCATTATCATTACATCCATAGATAATATATGTTTATTAATTTAAGCATATATTCCATTCCTATTACATCCATACATAATATATGTTTATTAATTTTATTTTATAGGAAAAGATGTGTTGGGAATTAAGGTGTCTCAACCTTGGTAATTCCTTGTATTATTTCATTGTATTTATTTATTTATTGCCTATTATTGTAATTAGGATGCAAATCCTTATTGTCATCTCATGGGAGTTGGCACAGTGATGTGTCATCCCATGTGGAAGGTGACAACATGTAAATTTGTCCACATACGAGGAGATAGGTGTCCCACTTAGTGGTAGGAATATTTTACCATGTGTCAGCATCTTGGATAGTGTGTAAGGGAATATTGACCGAAACGGTTATGACAGATTCCTATGACAAATCTATGACGCGTAAGAGTCGTAAATAGAAGATTCTATAACAGGTGAAGACATGTGTCAGAAGGCATATTAGAAGAAGGCATCTTTGCGTGCCCCAAGGAGGGTTATGAAATGTTGTAAGAGAATATGCTATTTTTAGACTGTGTATGATAGATTCTCTTACAGAGCTGTAAGATATGACAGCTATGACGAATTCTATGACAGTCGTAAGAGTATCTGTCATTGCCCAACTTGGGAATAGGTGACTTATTTGGGATGGGGTGATATGACAAGTGTCATGAACACCTTACAGTGTTGGACAGGTGTCCTTAGGCGTGGGTTTTGGGCCATGAGGCCATGTTTGATGCCCATCTCAAGATGGACTCATTTTTGCCTTGTATCTTCTATATAAATAGGTGCTTTTGAGAGGAGATGTATTATGTGATTGGAAGGTACTGTTATGTTGCTAGATTGTCTCAAGATATGAGTGTCGAAGACTCCTGCAAGAGCATTGGCTTTGAAACTATATTATAACCTTGATTATTTACTAGAATACATTTGAGTTGTGTTTTGGAGTGTGGGGTTTTTCACCCGTAAGGATTTTCCCCCTGTATATCTTGTCTCTCTCTCTCTTCTATCTACATTCTGTGTGTATGTGTATTGCTGTAGTATCTTTGTTGTTGGGTTAATAGTTCACTGTAACTATAAAAGGATAAAAAGAATTTTCACTCATCTCTCCTCATTAGATTAGTGTAGGAAGCAATTTCCTCACACCTAGCTTCCTTTCAGTTGGTATCAGAGCTTGATCACCTTTGGTCCTAGTTGTTGGGTAGGGGTTTTTTGAGCTAATCTTAAGTTGAGTGTGAGCTTTGTGCAGAGTATCCTATAATCTTGTTGCAGGAAGGAGATGGTAGGCACATCTGGAAGATAAGAGGTGGAGAAATTCAATGGCACAAATTTTAAGTTATGGAAACTTAAGATGGAAGACATGCTTGTTGATTGTGACCTATGGGAAACTGTATCCAGTGTAAAACCAACCATAATGGCACAAGTTGATTGGGATCTCAAAGATCGGAAGGCTAAGCGTCTCATAAGACTCGGTCTAGCTAATTCTATCCTATTAAATGTTCATGAGGAGAAGACCACGAAAGACCTTTGGAAGAAGTTGGGTTATGTTTATCATGCCAAGTCCCTGGTGAACAAGCTTTTTTATGAGAAAGAAGTTGTATTCTCTAAGGATGGAGGATGGAGGATCTGTTATAGATCACCTAAATGCTTTCAACATGTTAGTTGCACAATTGACATATCTTGGTGTGAAGGTGGAGGAGGAGGATCACTATATGACCTTGCTTTTTTCTTTGCTAGACTCATGGGATCATCTTTTTATAGCTATTGGGAGCACCACATCCACTTTCAAAATGGATGAAGTGGTATTTTCACTATTATCTCAAGAGATGCAAAGAAAGTCTTCTGAGGCAGTGAAAGAGTCTCTTGCAGTTCGTGGAAGACCCAAGGAGAAAGGGAAAAAGAAGGACAAGAAATTTGAGAAGGGTAGATCCAAATCCCATGGGAGGTCCAAGTCTCCTAGAAAGTCCAAGGTTCTTTGTTGGAACTGTGGGAAAAATGGGCATATCTGAAAGGAATGCAAAGAGGAAAAGAAAAAGAAGAAGAAGAATGCCCTAGATTCAAATTCTGACAAGTCACAAGATGATGGTGATGCCTTCATTGCAGCCCTAGCCACCCATGCATCTGATGATGTGTGGTTGATAGATTTTGGTGCATCATTCAACATAACCTTGCATCGAAGCTGGTTCACGAAGTATGAAGAGTTAGATGGTGGAAGAGTGTACCTGGGTGACAATTCTCATCTAAAGATTGTTGGTCATGGAAGAGTCTCAATCTGATTCCCTGATGGACAAGTGAAGGGGATCGCTAGGGTTATGCACATCCCAGGCTTGGCACAAAACCTTTTTTCTGTAAGTATGTTGAATGATGCATGTGTGCAAGTTGTCTTTTCAAAGAATGGATGCAAGATGACTAGAGGATCTATGGTACTTGCGAAGGGTACTTAGAGAGGTACTCTATTTCAGCTAGAGGCATACACTTCACAGTGCAATAGTTCTTTTGACTCGAAGAAAAGAGTTGCAGTCACTTCATCCCCACCATCTGAACAAGCAGTGAAGAAATATGTTGTAACAAATTCTAATGGTAGTGCATCTTGTGTACCCAAGGGTGCTCATGCTTTGGAAGTTAAGCTTCCTTCTGAAAAGACTATGTTATGGCATATGAGATTTGGCCACATTGGTGAGAATGGTCTTAGAACCCTAAAAAATAAAAACATCGTTGAGGGGTTAAATGATTGTAATCATGAGTTTGAATTTTGTGAACATTGTATATATGGAAAGCAAAACCATGTTCAGTTTTACTCTAGTTCTCACATGTCTTTTAGTGTGTTGGACCTTATTCATTCTAATGTGTTTAGTCCTGTTAGTGTTCCTTTAATTTCCAAATCCATATATTTTGTATCTTTTATAGATGATTACAATAGAAGGACATGTATTTGTTTTCTTAGAAGAAAGACTAAAGTCTTTAGTTGGTTCAAAGAGTTTAAAGCTTTTGTTGAGAATTAGACTAGTAAAAAGATTAAGTGTTTGAGAACTGATAACGATGGTGAGTTTTGTTTGACAGAGTTCAATAATGTCTATAAAGAGCAAGGGATTGAAAGGCATAAGACAACTCCATACATCCCGCAACAAAATGGAGTTGCAGAGAGGATGAACAAGACATTGACAGAGAGGGCTAGGAGTATGCTTAGTGGAGCAAGCCTCAAACAAAAGTTTTGGGCTGAAGCTGTAGCCACTGCTTGCTACCTGGTAAATAGGTCTCCTACATCAGCTCTTGTTGGAAAGACACCTATGGAGGTGTGGTCTGGTAAGAAGCCTTCAGTTAGACATCTTCATGTTTTTGGTTGTGAGGCATATGCACATGTGCCTAGGGAGAAATGGTCTAAATTGGAGAACAAGGATGCCAAGTGTATTTTCATTGGCTATGGAGTCGATGTGAAAGGATACAAGCTTTGGGATCATGTGGCTAAAAAAGTGTTGTATAGTAGAAGAGTTATCTTCATAGAGCTAACACCTTCTTCTATTGTTCTATAGCCAAAAGAAACAAAAAAGAAAGAAGATGTGGTTCAGTTTCCTTCTACCCCTGAGAAGACTAAACTGACAAACCCTGTGAGACCTGATGATGAGGAGAGCTCTAACAACTTTGAATGTTTAGAAGAAGAAGAAAAACCTCAACCTTAGCCATTGAGGATGTCTGCATGAACAAGGAAGCAACCTGATAGGTTTGGTTATTCATTGTTTGATTCTAGTAGTGCTTTTGCTTTGCTTACTAACACTGATGAGCCTAGAACTATGACAGAGGCTATGCGCATGAAAGATGCATGTTCCTGGAAGGAGGTCATGGAAGATGAGATGGCTTCTTTGGAAAAGAATAAAACATGGGACTTGGTGCCTTTGCATGAAGGACAAAAACCTATTGGATGCAAATGGGTGTTCAAAAAGAAATTTAGTGTAGATGGCAGTGTTGAAAAGTACAAGGCCAAACTAGTTGCGAAGGGGTATTCACAAGTGGAGGGAATTGATTATGGTGAAATTTTCTCTCCTGTTGCAAAGCTGACATCTATTTGGTTCCTATTATCTCTTGCAGTAGCTTATGACTTAGAGGTGGAGCAGTTGGATGTGAAGACAACATTCCTTCATGGTGATTTGGAGGAAGAGATTTACATGTCACAGCCAGAGCATTACATAGAGAAAGGTAAAGAAAATTTAGTTTGCAAGTTGAAAAAGTCTTTGTATGGTTTGAAATAGTCTCCTACGATGTGGTACTTGAAGTTTGATGCCTTTGTGTTTTTTATTAGATTTCTGACATCAAAATTAGATCAATGTGTGTATTACAAATTTGACAATGATCACATTCTCATTATTGCATTTTATGTTGATGATATGTTGTTAATTAGGGATGGTAAGAATATGATTTCTGATTTGAAGTCTTAGTTGTCAGCATAGTTTGAGATGAAAAATGTAGAGGCAACTAGATACATTCTAGGAATGGAAATCAGAAGAGATAGAGCTAACAGAAAACTTTGGTTAAGCTAGAGTAAGTATGTGAAGACCATGTTGGATAGGTTTAGCATGGCAGATTGTAGACCATTGTGTGTTCCTGTTTCTTTGGGGACAAAGTTGTCTGTTAATGATTGTCCAAAATCTCCTAGTGAGGTGGAGGACATGAGCAGAGTAACTTATAGTAGTGATGTTGGTAGTTTGATGTATGCTATGGTCTGCACAAGACCAGACATTGCCTAAGCAGTGGGAGTCCTTAGTCGATTTATGGCTAATCTTGGATGGGTACATTGAGATGCAGTTAAGAGAGTGTTTAGATATTTGAGGGGTACATCTAAGTATTCCATATGCTATCATGGTAATCCTATAAAACCTCTGCATTTAGTTTGTATTTGTGGATTTGTTGATTCTGATTGGGCGGGTGACATTGATAGCAAGAGATCCACCAGTGCCTACGTGATCACTATGCTCAGTGGTGTAATTAGTTGGATGAGTAAGCAACAACCTATGGTTTCTTTATCCACAATAGAAGCTGAGTATATGGCAGCAACTCATGCTTGTAAGAAAGCCATTTGGCTTAAGAGATTGTGTTCAGATATTGGTGTTGATGGAGGATAGATTACGATTTGTTGTGATAATCAGAGTGTGATTTGCCTAGAAAAGAATCCAACTTTCCATGCCAGAAAAAAGCATATTGATGTATAGTTTCACTTTGTGTGAGACATGGTAGAGGATAGGAGGGTGAATTTGGAGAAGGTAGACACTTTGAAGAATGTTGCAGATGCATTGATCAAACTAGTGGGCACAAAGAAGTTTAGATGGTGATCAGAGTCTATGGGCCTCTCGACCTATAACAGTTAAATCTTGTTATTTGTATTGGCTCTTACAAGGTGTTCAACAAGTGGGAGAATGTTGGGAATTAAGGTGTCTCAACCTTGGTAATTCCTTATATTATTTCATTGTATTTATTTATTTATTGCCTATTATTGTAACTAGGATGCAAATCCTTATTGTCATCTTGTGGGAGTTGGGTGATGTGTCATCCCATGTGGAAGGTGACAACATGTAAATTTGTCCTCACATGAGGAGATAGGCATCCCACTTAGTGGTAGGAATATTTTTTCATGTGTCAGCATCTTGGATACTGTGTAAGGGAATATTGTTCGAAACAGTTATGATAGATTCTTATGACGAATCTATGATGCGTAAAAGTCATAAATGGAAGATTTTATGACAAGTGAAGACATGTCACAAGGCATCTTGGAAGAAGGCATCTTTGGATGCCCCAAGGAGGGTTATGACATGTTGTAAGAGAATATGTTATTTTTAGCTTGTGTATGATAGATTCTCTTACAACTATAAGATATGATAGCTATGACGGATTATATGATAGTCATAAGAGTCATAAGAGTATCTGTCATTGCCCAACTTCAGAATAGGTAACTTCTTTGGGATGGGGTGATATGACAAGTATCATGAACACCCTATAATGTAGGACAAGTGTCCTTAGGTGTGGTTTTTGGGCCATGAGGCCATGTTGGATGCCCATCTCAAGATGGACTCATTTTTGCCTTGTATCTTCTATATAAACAGGTGTTTTTGCGAGAAGATGTATTATGTGATTGACATGTACTATTATGCTATCGGATTATCTCTAGATACAAGTGTCGAAGACTCCTACAAGAGCATTGGCTCTGAAATTTTATTGTAACCTTGATTGTTTACTGGAATACATTTGAGTTGTGTTTTGGAGTGTGGGGTTTTTCACCCGTAAGGGTTTTCCCCACGTATATCTTGTCTCTCTCTCTTCTGTCTACATTCCATGTGTATGTGTATTGCTACAATATCTCTATTGTTGGGTTAATAACACTATAACTATAAAGGATAAAAAGAATTTGCTCTCATCTCCCCTCATTAGATTAGTGTAGGAAGTGGATTCCGCACACCTAGCTTCCTTTCAAGGGGGAAGAGGGTTTTATAGTTAGATCCTCCTTTCACTACAAACATTCAAGGACATTCAACTGACTTGAATCACCAATTATGCAAGAGGATTCACCTATAGGTTGATGGTCACTTGTAATGATGTGGAAACTTGGAATTTATTGATTAATTGATTAATTAAAGCCTGATTATGCTAGAAACACTAATTATGCAAAATTGTAAGAAAATGGACAAATCATGACAAATGCTCGCAGACAGAGATGTAAAATTTCGAGTAGATAATACCAGGTTTTGAGATTCTAGATGTGGAAAAGTTAGGGGCTAAAGAGCATGTGTCCAAGCCCAAGGTACATTTTTTTGTTGAGAATCTTGGAAGGTGCATGTAACTTGTTTCTGTTGTTCTAAAGATTTTTGGGTCAGAGATCCGAGGGGCTTATATGTAAGGCACCCAAGTTCATGTCCTACTTTTTCTCTCATATACGGGATCTAAATACTTTGTTCCAGCCTCCTACAACTCTACTCCTTCAAACATGCCACTTGTAACTTGCAATCATGGAGAATGGAGTTGGGGATTGTGGTGTTTAGGAGCTTGCATCAATCAAGCCCCAGAAGGACATTCAAGTCTTCCAAACATTGTTGTGAGATAAAAGATTGTATATCCCTACATGATAGAGGCAAAAACAAATTGATAAATAATTGAAAACACAAATATGTATCACCTTGGAGGTGTATCTCGCATGTAGATGGAGATCCTTCAATACATGAGAATATGAAGCAAAATCTTCAATCACAAAGACAACAACAATATTCTACTCTACAACAATGAATATCTTAATGCTCTAAAATCATAAATTTGCCAAAATTTCATAATCATCTTCTAGTTTACAAATGAATCCATAAACATACTTATATATGCATTATAAAGGCATAGGTCTTATGAACTCAAATAAATATGAGACTAATAGATGACCTACATAAATGCATGATTCTTGTCTAAATAAGATAATGAGTACAAGAAGGTTATAAGTTCATAGTTATGAATATGAAATGAATTTGTAAAAGGCATGATTACCCAAGGGATAGATAATAGGCCTTAGTATTAATCAACCTAACCATAGAGATGGGGTGGATAATGAGGAATGTAATTGACCAAATCATGGGATAAATCATAGGCCTTGATTGACGAATCATGGAAGACAATAAGCCTTCAATCTAGTATTGAAGAAATAGGCCTTGGTTGGAGAACCAAGGAATAATAGGCCTTGGCTGGAGAACCAAGGAATAATAGGTTGTGGTTGACGAACCAAGAAATAATAGGCCTTCGATTGGAGAATCAAAGGATTAGGCCTTTGATGTAATAATCAAAGGAATAATGATGGACCCATGAGGATTGGGGTGACATTACATCCTAAAGTATCTTCTCCCATGAGGTGGAAGGAGTGATTAATAATAGGCTTAAGCTTATCTCATCCAAGGTAAATCATGAAGTATTAAAAAAAAACATATTGTTATGAAAGTAATGATATATGGTTATAGTTAAGTATTAAAGGAAAATGTAAATGGAATACTAATGTGCTCTTTACAAGTTGAAATTGTTTGCAAGGTTGTGAAAATTTTGGCTTACTAGAAGGGGACATTACAAAATGTGGAGCATAATACATTCTCCCTATCACCACCAACTATACAGAAAAAGTAGATTTCACTCTAGTGAACATATCTCACTCAAATCTTCATATCAGAGGCTCAAACTTGGAACATAGCATCTTTAGACATCTATCTAAATAACTTCCAATCCATAGACAAGGATATTCATTCTACAAGAAATGTGGAGCAATCTACTGGACTGTTCTGTTGTACTAGGAATAATTATTATCTTCAATACTTAACTTATTACAAGCAAGCATCAAAACAAGAGCACAATTGACACCAATGACAACACAAATATGTTGACATCAATGACAACACCAGTTAGGCACATACTTGCAACAACAAAATGTTGTAGTAGTTTGAAGGAAGGAGACCAGGTATAAATTTGATTATTTTATTGAAGTCAGATGACATTAAAGATTATGATTTTCCATATTTTACTAGTGCATATTTGTGGGAGTTGGATTATGTGGAAAGAGGGAGGAAGAGAGAAAAAATGAAATAAGGAAGAGACATTAAACTCCAAAGAAAACTAGTGAAGCATATTCAGGTAGATAAGAGAGAGAAGTGAATTCAGAACAAGCATGAGATTTACAAATGTTTATGAGTTTCATTCATGAAATATTTCAATCTACCCTGGGTGTTTGATGCAAGAGCACCAAGGTGTATGGGAAATCTTGCATGACCAAAAAAAATATTTTAATTTATGTTGTATGTTTTCAATAATGTTTGTGGGCTTTGAGAAATTAATATTTTAATTTGCAACAAATGTATTTTCCTGGGGCATATTGGTAAATGTAATTTTTGAGGAATTATGCTCTCATAAATGTTTCAAAGTCATAAATGGTGGAATCTTCCATTTGGGCATCCCATTTCTAGGTGGGGCCACTTGGTATGCATGTTATTGCATGTTCAATTACATTCTTTGCATGTATTTGTGTGTTGGCCTCAAGCTTTGCATGTTGTTGCATGTCTCGGTCATAATTATGAGACTTAGTATTGTAAAATAGGTATAACTTTCTCATTTTGGATCAAAATAGAAAAATCCAAAATTTTCTAGAAAGTTGGGAAGGAGGTGCACAAAACCTAGAAACTATTTTAGAAAATTTAGAAAAATGAGGGAGCAATGATAGGAAGAAAGTGGCAGGTTTTCTTGGTGGTTTAGTGGAGGTTGTTTTGAGAAACTAGTAGTGGTTTCTTCTCACACAATTTCTATATATTTATGCTTGCTCATTTGGTGAGGGGAGCTTTGGAGAAGAAGATTTTTACATATTGAAATGCTGTTGGAATGAGTCCAGAGTTGAAGATATCCATTTTGTTGCAAGTATGGAATATTTGCAAGGGAGAGTATCTCTTTTCACCACCTACCGATCTCAAGAAACCGAAAAACATAGTGTGTATTTCAGTATGTTAAAATACAGACTATGTATTTCAATAGGCTGAAAACTAAGCCATCTAGGAGTACTCTACCCATTTGATAATGAAGATGACTCCATGGACTCACTCCTAAGGTATTCTCACATTGTCCTAACCCTCGTTAATGCTTCATCAATGTCCTTTAGGCTCTGTCAATGTCTTGTGATGTTTGAGCTTCCTTAATTAGTTTTTCCACTATCCTATGTCTTATCTAGGGTCTCAAAACTACATGATAATATTTGTGATGTATGATAGCCTTTGTGATGTTGTCTCTTATCCATTTCAAACCTCTCGCAGACCTCTAGGATGATGATACACCTTTGCCAATTGATTGTCCCAAGTTCATTATTCACTATCTCAAAGCCTCTAGATCCATATAGATCTCAGTATATAAGGCTTCGTTGGCACCTTCAATATTACATTTTTAGATATCTCAGTCTATTTATAGACCTCTGGTATTGTCCTCTATTCCTTGACAACCTTGTATCCTTATGCTTTTCTCTGTAGATCTTTGTATCTTCTATTCACTATTGTCTTCATGTCTCTAGATCATTGTAATCTTTTCTTTATCATAGTGCTCTGTAAACTCACCTTACATATCTACTATCTCCAACATTATCCTCATCATTTTGTCTATACAACCTATGAATCTTAGTCCTATGCACTTATTACTTTCCCATAATCCTAATGCCACATCTCTATGGTCTAGGCTATAACAAGCCTTCCTCTACTAAAATCTATCACATGCCTATGACACATCTTCACACTTCTGTATATGATGACCTTGATAGGTTTTAAGACTCTCCAAATCTTCTAAGTCTGACAGAGATCTCTTGACTATCTCCCACTTATGGCCTTGTATTACTACATGCTTCAATGTCTTTAACATGTATCACATTTCTTCATGATCCCTTTTCTCATGCCATGTTCACTATATTTCTCTTTGTACTCTTCATCTTTTAGACTCTTGTTAGTCAGGACACAATGATAATCACTTATTCTTGCATAAACTTTCAATACTAGCAACAAGTTCTTTGCACAAGATGTTACAAAATCTTTTCACAAGGTATATAAACTTTGAAAACCACTAAATCTTTATAGAAAATTCTTACAATGTATAGACAAAAACCTAGTCTTCTTCAAAGATTATGGACATATCCCTCTATATATTGTCCTCTTCCACTATTCTTTACAAGTTTCTAACTCACTTTTACTATCCCATGCAACTGTATACAACTCTTACACTTCATTAGGATTTGATGACTAGAGACCTTGTATTGGCTTGCACATTGGACCTCTATATTACCTTTTTATTTGTGTTGTGTCCACTATTTTGTCAGTCCTTTCTCTAGGTCTACAAGATTTTCCACTGTAGATCTCTGTCTAGGGTCTCTATATACCTTTCTTGCATCTTAACAGTGACTATCTTTTAGTTTTCATACACTCCTTATATTGTTGTTACCAGCTACTTATTGCTCTTGATTAACTTAATCAGGTCCTACAGACCTTTTTGTATATTTCATAGGTATGTCAAATCTTAGCAGAGCTTGATTGGGCCTAGGTTGTTCAATAAGACATTGTTGGAAATTCATAATGCTCTCAAACACTAAAACTCCTCTTTAGCCAGTACAACTTAATAAAGAATCTACAAATAAAATCTCTATTATGAATGATACTAAAAACTATATATTATATCTCCTACCTTACAGGACCATCTTTACTATATGTTTTCCCTGATATTGGGTTCATTGTTTGTTTCTTTGCATAGGATCTTAAAAAAGGACTTTAAAGGAAACCCTCAAACCAACTCTCCATCTTAGCAATGGCTACTATTTAGGTTTTCTCACTATCTACTTTCTTTAAACTCTACAAAAATCTTGGTTTATGTGTTTGATAGAAGGCAAACCTTAATCTCTTTACCTCATGCATACCATACAAAACCATTATTAAATGCTCCATACTATAATTATTTTTGCAAATGGCTGTGAACCCACGTATCATTTCTCATCTTGAAGAGACCTAAACACACAAGGGTGGATTATATGGACCCTTGAAACCATTCCCCAAACCTTGAACATGCCATGCACAAGAACCAACAAGCTATCTCCATGTTTTCATAGTGAAAACTATCCATCATGCAGAAAAACCTAACACAAATAACTACAAAAATCTAACTCTAACCTACAACTTAACTCAAACTCAACCTTACTCTAAAACCATGACCTAAAACCTAATTTCTTTTGAGAAACATTCCCTCCATATGATTGTATGGGGATTTTAAATAAATTAAGGTAATTTTGGAGAGTTTTGACTTTTACAACAACCTATACCAATTCCATTTTTTGACATTTAACTTTTAACACATATTATTTCACATGATAGAGGAGTCTTTTGACACTTAAAAAGATTACAACCATTGATTTTACATGTCAAATCTCTAAACAAGGTCTAATATTACTTTATACGAAAGAAATTGTCAAAAGATGGATTAAATCTTGTAATCAAGACTTGACTCTTCTAAACTAGGACTAAAGACTCACTGACACTCCCACTACACCTATGTCAACTATTTGAGCCAAGGAGACACAAATAGGCTGACATTTTTGGTGACCTCTACAGAATGCTTGTCTGTTGAGCATCAAAGACTAGTAGCACCTTGGACATTCATTGGGAAAAAGAGTCATTAGAGACTTGAAACACACTAACATCAAACCTAACAAAAATTTTAGTACCTATGCAACAACTACAAAACAAAAGACATATCACTAAAAACAACCTAAAACATTATTCTAAAAGGAACAACAACATGTACATCAGTGTACTTGGAGGAAAAAGATAACTACAACATTGTGCTACAACACTTATTCAACATGACAAACCTATCTTAATATGTACAAAATGTAAATCATCATCTCAATAACAATGTTTGAGATGTATACCATTGACTAGGATAAGTAGCTCTTATCCATCTAGTTTGGACAGCTAGAAATCATTATGTTCCTTGCAATCAGAAAACATATAAGGTCCACTCCACATGGAGTCAAACTTACTATGCCTCCCAGGTCTACTCTTCAGCTCATCCCATTTGAGTACAATGTCTCCTTCCTTGAAAAATCATGGGACTTCCTTCTTATCAAATGACCTTTCAACTTGAGCTTGATGAAGCTCCATTATGTTCATTGCTTAGTTTCTAGTTTCCTCTAACTCCATTATCTCTATAAACTTGATTGACATTTGGTCTTCCTCCATCATCTCCAACTAATTGATGAGCTCTAAGGATAGAATTTCAATTTATATAGGTAGACTTGCCTCTCTTCCATATATAAGCATGTAAGGTGTGTTGCTAGTTGACCTCTTAGGACATCCTATCAACCAATAAGGCTGATTTGAACTTGGTATGCCGTGCTCTTTGATTATCCTCTATGGTCCTTTTGATAATTCTGATTAGATTCTTGTTGGTGGGCTCAGCTAGTCCATTTCCTTGGGGCTATTAATTAGAGGAAGTACTCAAATGAATGCTATGTTTCACTGCCCAATCACTTACCTTGATACTAACAAAAGCCATGGCATTATCAGAGATAATAGAATCAAGGACTCCAAACTTTGTAACAATGTCTTCATAGAAGTCTAAAACTACATTTTCATTTACCTCCTTAAGGTCTATGGGTTCTATCCACCTTGTGAAATAATTTGTGGTTGTTAGAACCCACTTATGGCCTACACTTGAAGGTGGGTTAATTACTCCTATGAAATCAAAACCCCATTTTATGAATGGTTGTTCTACCTAAATTGTTTGTAAAGGAAGGGTTGCTATCTTTTTTTGTGTGTAAAGAATACACATTTCCTACACCTTCTTACCCATGCATAAGCATCTTTAAATAGGATGGGCCAATAGTAATCATCCCTCACTATTTTCAATGTTGTGGTCCTTGGACCAAAATGTCCCCTACTACCCCATCATGAAACTCTTTAAAATTTTGTCAATCTAATTAATTTCAATGCATCTCAACAAAACACCATTAAAGTCTTTTTTAAACAGTATACCATCCAAAAGAACATAAGGGATAGACTGAAGTCTGAAATACCTTCTTTTTGCTTTGTCTAATCCTTGAGGGCACTCACTTGTTTCAAGGAAGTGTACCATTTCTTGTCTCCAACTTGTGTGAGATGTAGGTATAGTTGTTTGTTGATCATTTTGGAGTACTAGGACAACATTCTCATTGTCTTCTACACCTAAAGCTATCTATTCACACAATCCCTTACCCATAACTAGCTTTGTAACTTTAATATCCACATCATATTGCATTGCCTTTGTAATCAAACCTGCTCTTTTTTCATTGAAATCTTTGCTTAAAAGAAACTCTTTAACACTTGGATGGGAAACCATTAAACAAATCTTATTATTAGAAAACAAATGTCTAAATTTATTGAAACTTCTTATGACAACAAGTACTTGCTTTTCCACAAAAGAATACCTTACCTCATACCCCTCCAAACCTTAACTAAAGAAGGCTATTGGTTGTTCCATACCTTCTTCATTCTAAATATCAACATGGTTAAGATGGTATCTATGCTCTCAAAAGCATACAAAGTGAAATCCTTGGAAAAATTAGGATTTACAAGAGTGGGAGCTTCTACTATAGCTTCTTTTATAGCATCAAAACTACTTTTTCCTTCCCTTTTCAAGATAAAATTCATGTTATTTTTCAACATTAAAGTTAGTGGCTTAATTAGATTTACAATATCAGGGATAAAATTCCTTACAAAATTAATCATTCCTAGAAAACTTTGCAATCCTTTCTTATGGCTAGGCAAAGGTAATGCTAAGATATCATATACTCCATTAGGATCAATAGCAAGCCCTTTTTTGATACAATATGGCCAAGGAGCTTACCTTCATGGACTAAAATAATGCACTTATTAGGATTAAGTGAAACTCCAAAATGCCTAGACCTATCAAAAACCTGCTCAAGATGAGAAAAATGGTCCTTAGCATCTTTGGAAAATATTGTGATGTCATCAAGGTAAACAAGTATAATTTTATTCATTAGTCCTTGGAATTCCATGTCCATGGCTCTTTGAAATGTTGCCCCTACATTAGACAACCCAAAGGGCATCTTTATATAAGCCAATGTCCCCCATTCAGTAGTTGTTTTGAACTGATCCTCTTTCTTAACCAAAATGTGATTGTAGCCAAAATAACCATGAAGGAGTGAGAAGCGTTTTGAACTTTAAATAACATGTAGAACTTGTTCCATAGGGGGAAAAGGGTAATGGTCTTTCAAAGAGGCTCTATTCAAGTCTCTAAAGTCAACACACAACCTTATCTCTCCATTCGTATTCCTTATAGGTACTAAATTTGAGACCCAGGATGTGTATTTGATGGGAAATATAATGTTGCCCTCTATCAACTTGTTCAATTTTTTTTTCATGAGGGGTTCAAGTTTTGGATTCAAAGGCCTTTGTTTTTGCCTAACTGGTTTAGCACTTGGCTCTATCTCAATGGTATTTTGTGCTAACTCTAGACTAAAGACCTTAAGATCACTATATGTCCAAGCAGAAACATCACTAAACTTTTGACAAAGCTGAATAAAAGCATGTTTTTCTTCTTGTGTGAATACCTTGCCAAGTTTGAGAAGTTTGTCCTTGAAAATGGCAACTTCTTCATAGTGTTCTTGCTTTATCACCATGCTTACTATTTCCTTTCTAACCTAGTCATCTATATTGAAGATAGATTTAAGAGTAAGCAAACCTATTGGCAATTTGTTAGACTTCAATTGTATTATTTGCTCTTCATACTGCTACTACAATTTATCCTAATTCTTAGCTGAGAACTCAACTTCTTCTTGTGAAGAGTTAAATATGTTGCAAGTATGGGCCTAAGTGTTGTCATTGATGTCAACATACTCATGTTGCATTAATGAGAAGGATTGGATGAGCTGTGTGCTGAGGATATTGAGAAAATTAGTCTCAATCAGGAATAGTGAAGAACAGTGATGACAAGAAGGTAAAAGTCCATAACAGGTTGAGGATCAGATGATGCAGTTTAAAGGGTTTGTAGCTATGAGTCTTGAGATTGTCCAGTCAAGTTTTCAGAGGTCTGCATGAAGATCTAAAGAAGTTATGGCTGCTCAAGTAGAACCAGTTCTGGCAGGTGTTCAGAGGTGACAGAGTGTCACAGATAGGTCCGGTGAGCTCCGGAAGTGCATCATCCCATTCTGCAGATTAGAGGGAGTGTTGAGGAAGTCCTTGAGAAATGTCAACTAGATTGGTTCATGGTTTGAAGGTCTAGAAGAGCTTGTTCATTTGTGACAGTGATGACAGACTATGTTCTTGAAGCTCCGGATGAAGGAGAGAAGAATTCTAGTAAGCTGATAAAGTGTGGATGTTCTTGATGACTCAGGAAAGGTTGTGGTGATCTTTGGATCATGTCTAGTTCATGTTGGTGGTCCACATTGAAGTTAGAGTTTGGATTTGATGAATAACCACCAGATGTTGGTGTTCTTCCTGAGACTGGCCAATCAGATGTATTACACATCTTCTGGATGATCTATAAGTGTTTGTCGACTTAGATGATTATTCCTAAGTCGATGCCTTGTATAAATAAGGGATTGTGAAGTCATTCCAAAGTGTGTCTTGTAGAGATGAGAGTGTGGTAGAGAAGAAGAGAGCGAAAGGTAGAACAAAAGTTTTAGGCTTTAATGGAACTGATTCAAGCATGGTGAAGATGCTATTCTCTAGTTCATGTATGTGATACTTATTTCTTTGTAGACAGTGTGTCTCTTGTAGGTAGTGAGCCTCTTGTGAGCAGTGTGCTCGGGCAGTGAGCCCTAATTGGCATGTGCCATTTGTTCTTTCTATTCTTCTAACAGAGAATACATTCTTGGGTTAATCACCTCATGGTTTTTCCCTTAATTGGGTTTTCCACATCAAAATCATGGTGTCTTATGTGTTGTTGAGTTTCTGCTTTTGATTTGAATGCATTATGTTTCATGTTTAATATACTACTAATCACCAAGAAGTTTTAAGTGTGTAAATTGGAGAAAGTTTTGGCACAACTGATTCACCCCCCCTCTCAGTTGTGTGCCCTAAGTCTAACAAAATATTTGTTGGTCACTATCAAAGACTTGCCAAGGAACATTGTTATCAGCAATATATGGCCTTACTACCACCTTAACATGTTGTACCTTTTCATTGCTGATATCATTAGGAATGTCAAATTGAGCTCCTATAGTAGCTAACCTATCAATATGCTTATTCTCTTCTCTACGAATGGAAAGCACATTAAAAGCTTTGAAATCTTCTATAATATCCCACACTCTATGCTTGTAAGATTTCAACAAATCATTTTTGGTTACATTGAGTCCCCTTACCTGATTTACAACTAGTTCACTGTCAGCAGATACTTGTAGACAGCTTATCTTCTTCTTTCTAGCCCATTGCAAATTGTGGATAAGAGCTTTATAATCAGCTGTGTTGTTGGTATAGCTAAATTGAAATCTAAAGGTTGAATAGTAATTCTCCTTTGTTGGAGACACCAACATTGCACCTCCACCTGCCCCATTTCTGCTTCTAGACCCATCAAAAAATATTTGACAAACATCACCCTACTATTGTTCATTAGTCTTCACAATGTTAGGCACAAAATAATCCTCTTCATGCATACAATAAATACCAAGACCAACTTCTATGTTTTTACAATGATCAAACTCATGATTTTTAGTTCCCTGTCAATTTAAGTGTTTGATTCTAGGATAGCAGGGTGCTCCTCTTGGTCAAAAATAGTATAGTTAGCATTAATAGCACTTGGTGCATAAGGCTCAATGTGATATTTGGAAATAGGTTCATATTTTATAACTTGACTTTGGTGCCATATCTAGTTATGAACATATTTGACCAATCAGATGACAAGTAATCTCTAATCTTTGTTGTGAAGTCTCTAGATAAACATAAGACAAAGTAAGGTGGAAGGTCTATGACAAAGATATCTTGTGGGATTGAGAAGTTTTGATAGGTATGCAATGTTAGACTCAACCCTTTTATGACTCCTATAGTGTTTATAGTTGTTCCATCTAGTTGTACAACTCCTTGGATAAGAGGTTTATATACAAGACCAAGTTCAACAACTATTTATTTGGGCATAACTGAACTACTTTCCATTGAGTCTATCATACAGTATTGAATTAGATGTTTTCCAATAATTAAGGACACATAAAAAGGAGGTGGTTTAACATATTTGGTTTGTTGTTCATTCTTGGATTGAGGTGTGTTTGTAAGTACAATCTTTGGTTGATATCTTGAGAACTCACTTGAAACACTAAGGTATGATAGGGCAGCTTGCAAAAGGTCTTTTTTGTTGGCAAGAGACACTGCCTTGTTGAATATCTATGTGTTGTCATTGATGGCAACAAGGTAAAGAGACTTTACTCCAGTAGACCAAATGGATTTGGTAACAAGCATCAAGGATTCAGAAGGGTTGTGAGGTTATAGTAATCCTCATGAAGTCAAGTATACAAAGAATTCTGGTTCAGAAAGAAAACTTAGGCATTTTGGCTAAGTGTTGGTAGAATACAGAGAGGACTACAGAACTACAGTGCTATGGTCCACATTGGTCCACAGCTAAAGATCTTGTCTTACAGTTCTATAAGATGTTACTAATCCTTAGATGATCTCAAATCCAAAGTTTCATCTTCTGATCATCTCTAGAAATATAGTTTCAAAAAGCATAAGTCTAGCTTAGCAGAGAACATTCTTAAATAGGACAAAATGTCAGTTTGATTTGATCTGCATTTCTTTGGTAATAGATATTATACTTTGTGGTTGTGAGTATAAGCTTAGGGATGCCTAAAGAGTCTTAGTTGTGAATTTGAAGAAGTTGTGTGGTCCACATTGAAAGTTATGATTAGACAGTTGATCTGAGTCTGTGACAATCAATTTGTGAAGCCAACCCAATATTGGGATCTGTGTGTGGAAGAATCTACTAACTGGGATCATATCCTAAGTGATCTTACAATATGAGCCGACATAGAATAATGTATTTCAAAGTATTGTTTTGGTCTGCAAAGTATTTTGGTAAATGCTTTAGGCCAACAAGCTACACATTGTATAACTACACGCTTCATCCTAGTAGGCCGACCTAACTTGAAGTTTTTAACTGTTACGAATATATATATGGGATTGAACTTGGTGTTTGAATGAAGTAATGTGAATGTGAATGTGTGACATGCAAAGTAAGGTGATTTTATGGGAGAAATAAGAATAGAAGAAGAGAGACCATGTTCTTATGTAAAAGAAGAGTAGAGAAACAGAGCAATCAGAGATGAAGAGTTTTGAGATAGTAATTCTACGCTTCATCAGAGCTATAACCAAGCATGTATAGATGCAATCTGAGTAGTTCAACTTGGCAGTGAGCCATTCTTCTTTCCTCTTTCTTTCTCTGGGTAGTGAGCCTGTTTTGGCAGTGAGCCTTTCTTGCAGTGAGCATTTCTTTGGGCAATAAGCCCTAAGGTAGTGAGCCTTCTTATAATCTAGTATTGTGGTATAGTAATATATTGTGAGCTAACACTCACCGTGGCATTTCCTTTTTTGGGTTTTCCACATAAAAATCCCAGTGTTCATGTGTTATGTCTTTATGGTTGGCGTTCCTATGCTTATTCTATAGTCATATTTTTAATTTTGGAAATTAGATTAATAAACTTGTTAAGAAGTAGTTTTGTGGAATACTGATTCACCCCCCTCTCAATATTCCTTACTATCAACATTTTTTCCCAGGAATGGACAATGACTCCCACATAGATATGTTAATGTTGGTTTTCTTCATATTTTCAAGTATGTTAAAGGGAATAGTACTAATCTTTTGTTTTACCTTTAGAACATCATTGTCTCCTTGCACTTATGTTGGTTAGAGATGGCCTTTAGGCTACTCCTTGTTTTCTATAGCCTATGTTACTTGCAATAATTGCACATTTGGAGTGGAAGATGGACTAGCAATGCCTTGGGTCATTGGAGAAGTGAGAAAAGGTTGTTTATCAGCTAGTTGTTCTATTTGTACAACTCTTTTCTTTGCTCTTATGTTGGCTTCCATTGAAGTATAGGACTGATTTTGTCCTTGCAGTTGGTTAACTCCATAAAATTCCTCTCCTTGTCAATTCAAGAGGGTAGTTTCATTATATGCATGCTCAAGAAGAGTTTCTTATTATGATGGTGTTCTATATGAAGGATTTTGGGGAACAACAAAAGCATTTTGCACCATTAGAGCCTAATTAAGAACACCATTTGAGCAAGTGGTTTGATTGTAGGGTCGGTTGCAAGGAAAACACCACTCATAGTCTTGTGACAAGTTGTTTTAGATAGAAACTAATGCTCTCAAAGTGTTGGTAGAATTTGGATTATAAACTTGGAAAGGCCTAGTATTGATAGCTTGGTTTTGGTGTTAAGTATTTGCTTGAAATGGAAGCCTATGTGGCTAATTTGACTGATATGGACCTTGGTAAGGTCTGTAATATTTGGCTTTCTACCTCTTGATATTAACCAATTCATTGACAAATGTTTGGAGAAGGATTTTAACCTTTTGCAAATCATTTGACTGGGTCAGAGTAGCTTTGTCTTGGGCTAGTAGTTGATTGATTGGTGTTGGTATGGGTGAAAATGTAGGTATTTAAGAAGGTATTGAGGGTTGTATCTCTAGGAATATGGGCATAGGAAGTCTAGGTACAATCTTACCAGCCTGTATAAGACTATTCTCAGCCCTTATAGCAATATCATATGCATTTAGAAGTGTTTTTCCATCCATGGATTGTGTCATGACCGAAATATTGCTATTCAAAGCTCTTAAATAATACAAAAATACATATTCAAGAGAAGGTCTTACCAACTATGGGATTCTAGCCCATGTCTTTTGAAAATAGAAGTTGAAATCAGTCATATGCTCATGTGGATCTCTCTTGATTGTGGTCAGCTACTCGACCAAAGACCAATGGTCTGATTTGTCTTCAAATTGTCTGCATAAGGCCTCTCCCAGCTAATCCCATGTGCTAATAGATTTTAATCTCAAACTTCTAAACCACTGTAATGCTTTTCTCTTTAATGAGGTAGCCAATAACCTGATTAACATTTTCTTTAGTTATATGATGGACTACACACAAGTTTGCTACATCTTTAATGTGTTCAATGGGAGTGGTTTGGTCCTATCTAACAAATAAAGTAATTCTTTTGAGGGCTACCATAGGGATGTCATCATGTTGTGCAAGAAATAATGGACTCCTTCTATTAAATTGGATAAAAACCTGATTCCTTGGAAGAGCCATAGGAATCAGGGGTGACTGATTTAGAGGAGTATAAGGAGGAGGTCTACTAGAAGGACGTGTGGAACATGTCCTTACTAGTGCACTTGGACTTTTTTGAACTATTCTTCCTCTCCTCTTGGGTGGTGATAGTTGCAAATATTCAAAAGGTTCTAAAACTCCTCTTGTTTGCACTCTCCTCATAAGCTAGATGCATTGAATCTTCTCAAAACTAGTGTGATAGAGTCGCCAACTATGTCAAAATGCTTCGAAAAGTAGATATTATAGATATACATACCAAAATCAGTAAGAAAATGAAGTGAATAAAGGATAGTAATAGTTCAAAAAGTTCCACCATCAAAGATTAATTGCACCCTTGGGAAAGTGACAGGTTGACTCTCTCTTCATTTGACAACATAGAAACACTCCTAGGTTATGGGTGATCTATATATTAAAGTGATTCTCTAGAGAGGGTTGGTTCCCCTATTGTAACACCTAAAACTAGACTATAGTGCTATTGTTTGCAAGGAAAATGGGAAGCAAGTAACACTAAAATGAACTCTAAAGCATAAAAAGGGTTGATACACTAGATGTTTATGGCTTCTAATTGTTTAAAGAGTACATAATATAATAAATAAGCTAACCTATAACATATACACCTCAAGATTTTGATATGTTTTTTGCATGAGTGTTTGATAATTAGGTTTATGATCTATGACAACATCAAGGAGTTTAAAATGTATTCTCACAACTAAATCATTGCATAAACTAGATAACACGAGTTATGACCTACAAAACACATATATTTCTACATAAAGGTAATAAAAATGGGACTATAAATCTAGGATAAAAGGTATTATCACAAGATTCCATCAACCATTTCCACATTTTTCACAATACACAACTCTTGAGAAAGTAAAAATAACTTATTTTTTAATCAAAAGGAACAATACCTAAGTACAAGTGTGAGAATGATACTATTTCTTCTTGAATCAAGTATTACAATGCTTGTTCTATGTGAAAACTAAGTTATAATTCTTAGTAAAAACTAGAAAGAAACTCCAACTAGTTGTCCTAGGCATCTCTTTTCTAAATCCAACAATTGGAGAGAATCTAGGACATAACTCCTAAAATAGTAAATGGTATTCCTTTCCTTGACCTCCATTTGGGCACATGGGAGACTCCTTTGATTTGGCTCCTTGAAATGCTCCTTTGTGGAATACATATAGGTGTAGTTAGATTGTGCATCCTAAAAACCTAAAACTACTCCTTAAAAACTCAAACAGTTGTCTTTATCCTCCTAGATTTTTGCATGGTGTCCAAAATTGCCTCCTAGATAGGTGGATGGTCTCATAACTACCACAAATGCTTTCATTCTTTTCAAATCCACTCTAAGAGTTTATAGGGCATGTGTAATCAGTTCTTTGAATAGTTTAGGACTCCTTGGAGGGCATAGAAGGAATACTCAGTCCTTTTTGGATTCCAAATTCTCATTTGAAACTACCCATTCATAGTCATTTGCTCTGACATTTTGCCTTCTTAAAAGTAAGAAAGTACTTATAGATGTTTGTCATGCCTTAGAGTGATGGTTTTATCCTTTGGAGAAGTTCATTTTTCTTTTTAACTGACGAGGAAACTTTCTTATCCTTGTTGATCTTAAGAAATTGAAAAACACAATGTGTATTTCAAAAGGTTGAAAACTAAGCCATCTAGGAGTACTCTACCCATTTGATAATAAAGATGACACCATGGCCTCACTCCTAAGGCATTCTCACACTATCTTAACTAAGGTTGTCAATGTTTCATCAATGTCCTTTAGGATCTACCAATGTCTTGTGATGTCTAAGCTTCCTATTAGAACACAATGATATACTGAGAGGGGATAAATCAATATATACAAAAACCTTATTCTAAATTAACTTTATCAATCAAATATTCTTACTCTATTAAACAAATGATAAAGCAAATTAATAAAATCAAAGCACAACACATGAGCACACAACCACAACACCAAATTTATGTGGAAACCCCTATAAGGGAAAAACCATAGTGAGTAAGTTGCATGGATCTATTGTCCAAATCCAGCCTCACAAATAAAAACAAGATTACAATATTATTTGTGGGATACAACCTAAAGGAAGTTGCAACTCCCTAAAATACAATACTACAACACTTACATAATGAGGCTACAACCTCTGAATATCACCTTCAACTAATCTCACTAATTAGACACCTTCGCATCATCAACACACTTCAAGCTTTGACTCAAATATTTGCTTCCTCTGCACAACAGACACTACTATCTTCGACACATCTTCACATACACACTCACTTTTACACTCACTCACATAAACTTGCACCCTCTAACTCAATCACACAATCCACAACAAACAAGTTCTTTTATTTATACCTTCTGCAAACAAGAAAATCTTTCTCCTTCGTCAGACAAGATGAAACGTTTAAACATGAAATGTCCAATGACCACACCAAGTTAGATTCCAAAATCTATAGAAATCTAATGTAGTTCAAGCCAACTAATAACCAGGACCTATTATTGATTAACACATTGTTCAATCTTGCGCACATATCCAAACACCTGGCAGGATCATCAAAACACATCAACTCGACCCAGCAAACACTTATCCTTCCACAAAATAGATCCAAACCTAAAGCGGTACTGGAGAGTCCAATTAGCATCATGCAGATCACTTCTCAAAAAACATTTCCTTGCACAAACCTTCTCAAATATTCCTTCCTATGAAATATATGTTTTCTTTCTGGTGCAAAAAAATAGACATTGAACTTGGCATCACTCACAAACACTGAACAGACAATCTTGAGATAAAACATTGAAAACCAACTTGCGGTGTGCTTCAACACCTAAAACCTGAAATGAACAAACATATAAACTATCTGAACACGTCCTCCAAACATCAAAGGTAAAAGATGAAATGTGGTGAAATGCAATGGCATTTGCTTTCTCCTCCAGACAATCCTAATCAGCAATAAGATATGTCTTTGGCTTTGCTAACTTTGGATGACCTCTGTGGTACACCTTATCATCTAAAACTTTGATATATCATTCTTCTCATCTGTATCTGACTATTCTTCAAACCACCTCATCATAACTTCTAATGTAGAGAATTTCTTTGACCTCTCTACCTATATCAATGCAAGAACACTATCTTCACTTTGTAAGCTCTACAATCTTCTACGGTAACTTTCAAGCTCTAAAATCAAGAACATACAACCTTCACTCTTGTCTCTATCTAATTCCCAAACCACAAGGTAATACCTTTGAATATGGAGAATGTGGATCATTCTCCTAGATTTCTTCAGTGTAGCTTCCAGTATCTTAGACTTCCTGAATCTTTCTGTCAAGATTTAAGCATGATTTTCATCACAAAACAATGAATTCAACATTCACCATACTAGAGACTTCATTCACAACATCAACAACAAACACAATTCTTTTCATTAAAATAAGAATCTTCATGTTAGCACAACCTTTGTCAAAGAACTTCAGAAGATAGGGTGCAACTATGTACAGATGATACTGATCGAATCAGTATACATAGTACATGACATTCATCATCTTACCCTTTACTTCAGAACTTCTCTGATCCATCTATTTATTACTCCTTTGTCATCTTGTTTGATCACCTCAGTATATACTCATCACTTTGCTTCTCTGTCCCACAACAATCTACAACAATCTCCCTTAGTCATCACTATCCTTTAGCATCTCTAATCATCAATTAATCATCACTTCCACTTCCAATATTCTTTAGCATTGTTGACATCAATCCTATCCATCACTAAATAAGACATTGTTGACATCAATGACAACACATATGCAAAAATCTCCTCCTTTGGCATGGATGACAACAATTAACTTGATATGAAAATTTCTCCCCCTTTGATATCAAGGACAAAGTGTTAGTGGTCTTCCTTTGAACTAATCTTCCTATAACTCCCCCTATCTATATTCTTCATGATCTTCTTTCAATACTCCTTATCTGTTAGCTCCACCTGACTGATCAATCCTTGTCATCCTTCTCATCTTCTTAACTACTTGCTCCCCCTAAGAGGTAGCCTCCATCAATCTAGGGATAAAGATATGTCTTGAACTGCTCCCCTGGATAGATGCACCACCTATGCATCTAGTTAGGAGGAGGGGAAATCACCCCTAACTTTTGTCTGAGATACTCAAATGTGTCCTTAGAAAGTTCTTTTGTAAAGATGTCTACAAATTGATCCTTTGTAGGCCCATACTCCAATCCAACTTCTTGATTTGCAACCTCCTCTCTCAAAAAGTGATACCTGATAGATATGTTCTTGGTTCTAGAATGCATCACTAGATTCTCTGAAATATTTATAGCACTTGTATTATCACAATGAATATGAATGGACTCATCATATTCTACCTTGATATCCTTCAATATTTGGTACATCCATAGTACTTGAGTGCAGTAGGTTGCTGTAACTATATACTCTACCTCTACTATTGATAAGGATATTGAATCCTACTTCTTACTAATCTTTGAGACCAACTTGTCTTGCAAAAAGAAAGCTCTTTTGTTGATACTTCTATCATCAACACTACCATCCCAATCTGCATTAGTATAAGCACTTAGGGAAAAGGCACCATCCTTTGTTACCACAACCCATGTTCTAGATTGATCTTCAAATATTTGAATATTCTCTTGGCTTCCTTCACATGTGTTTATTTAGGACCATCTTGATACCTTGTAACCATACACATAGCTTGCATGATGTCATGCCTTGATGTTGTTAGGTAAAGTAGTCCCCCAATCATAGATCTATATAGAGTCTGATCAACTTTAGGTAACTCATCATCTTTACTCAAATGGCAACTAATTACCATAGGAGTACTCATTGGTTTACAGTCTTCCATGCCAAACTTCTTTAACATTTCCTTGACATACTTTGCTTGAGAAATAAAGATGCCATCATTTGATCAAGTAATTTGGAGTCCAAGAAAGAATGATAGCTCACCTAACATAGACATTTCAAATTCCTTCTACATTTCTTCTACAAACTTCTTACACATCTCATCATAACCACAAAATATTATATCATCAACATATACAACAACAATTAGAATTAGTTCACCTTCAATTTTGATGTAAAGATTACTATTTGTGGTACCTTTCCTGAAACCCTACTAGAGTAAGTACTTATCCAACCTTGCATACCAAGCCCTAGGGCCTTGTTTGAGACCATACAAAGCCTTCTTAAGTTTGCAGACCATGTTTGGGTCTTCTAATAACTGAAATCCATCATGGCTAGGGTGATCTCAAGTGATTTAGATAAGACTGAAGATGAAGAAGATTACGAAGTTGATTTTGAAGGTGAACTTTTTTCTGCTCTTGAAGACTTGGATTGTGCAAGGAAAGACAATCAAGAACAAAGTGCTTTGATTGAAGTTAAGACAAAAGAATGTAGAAATCTTGAGAAAGAAATTTAGTCACTCAAAAGGGAGTTGGAGAAGGCAAAGCTTGGAAGTTTGGATGATATTTAATGTGCAGATCTCATCTTGCCTCAAGGAAGATTTCTTCATGCAAGGAAATTCTCCATGAAAAGGTTTAATCATGTTTTCTTTGGTTATTGTTTTATCTACAACAAATTTAGTCATAAGGCTAAAGATTGCAAGTCTAAAATCAAGTCATAAGGCTATAGATCACCCTAGATATAGATCCCTCAAAATCAACTTCATATTCTTCTTCTTTTGTAGTATTGTCTGAACCATGATCTGAGATCACCCTAGCCATGAATAGAGATTCTCTTTTTTCCTCATCTAATAAGTAGTGATCTACTTCTTCTCTAGAAGTGTAGTCTTCTTTTGAAAGAAGATTCATCTTGATTTTGTTTCTCTTAAAACCCTTGCTTCTATTTTCATTTTCTCCAAAATTACATTTAGAGGCATAATGACCAATTTTGCCACAATTAAAACATTTGAAAGGTAATTTTCCTTTATACTTTCTTGATCCCCTCTCTAGTTTACTCACAAAGTTTTCTTCTTCTTCCTCGGCTTCATTGCATACATTAGATGTTCCTTCATTCTTCACAGTATTGAAAGCAACTTCTCTTTGACATGGTTCTATGACTTCATTTCTCATCTCATAGGCAGTGAGGGACCCACATAGTTCTTCCATGGTGAGTTTCTTTAGATCTTTGGCTTCTTTAATTGCAGAAATTTTTGAATCAAATAGGTGAGGGAGAGTTCTCAAGACTTTCTTTACAATCAATGAGTTTTCTATATCTTCACTCATACTCCTGATTCCATTGATTGCTTCATCTACTCGGTATAAATAGCCAGTAATGTTCTCTTCTTTCATCCTTAGATTCTCAAACATTATTTTCTAAGATTGTAGTATTTCTTCCTTTATGTTGCTATTTCCTTCATAGAGATATTTGATCTTCTTCATATCTCCTTTGTTGTTTTGTACCACACAACCTTGACTAACTCTGAATTGTTCAAACCACTTAAAATGACATTCTTGGCTTTAGCATTGTTTTCATGAGCCTTTTTCACATCGAAATCTATAATAGGATGACTAGGTCCCACATAATCATTCGTAATGGCACTCCAAACATCATACCATAGCAAGGTCGGATAGGCTTCAATCCTTACACTCAAAAAATCAAAGTTACTTCCATCAAATATCAGAGCATTAGAAGAGGACTCCTTCTGAGCCATGTGTTATACTCCAAGATCTACCTTCAGCTATTAGGTTGCACCAAGGAACTCATCTTTGATACCAATTGTTAGAACACAATGATATACTAAAGGGGGGGTGAATTAGTATATAGCAAAACCTTATTCCAAATTAACTTCATCAACCAAATCTTCTTACTCTGTTAAACAAATGATAAAGCAAATTAAGAAAATCAAAGAACAACACATGAGCACACAACCACAACACTAGATTTATGTGGAAAACCCTAGAAGGGAAAAACCACGGTGAGGAAGTTGCATGGATCAATTGTCCAAATCCATCCTCACAAATAAAAACAAGATTACAATATTATTTATGGGCTACAACCCAAAGGAAGTTGTAACTCCCTAAAATACAATACAACAACATTTAAAGAATGAGGCTACAACCTCTAAATATCACCTTTAATTGATCTCACTGATCAGACACCTCTGCAACATTGACACACTTCACTTTGACTCAAGTATTTGCTTCCTCTGCACAATAGACATTGTTGTCTTCAACACATCTTCACATACACACTCACTCACATAACCTTGCACCCTCTAACTCAATCACACAATCCACAACAAACAAGTTCTTTTATTTATACCTTCTACAAACAACAAAATCTTTCTCCTTCATCAGCTAAGATGAAATGTCCAACAACCACACCAAGTTAGATTCCAAAATCTATATAAATTCAATGCAGTTCAAGACATAACCAGGAACTATTATTCATTAACACATTGTTCAATCTTGTGCACATATCCAAACATTCAGTGGGATCATCAAAACACATCAATTCGGTGTAACAAACACTTATCCTTCCACAAAATAGCTCCATACCTAAAGTGGTACCAAAGAGACCAATTAGCATCATGCAAATCAATTCTCAATCAACATAAGACTTACATAAACTTTCTCAAACATTCCTTCCTCTAAAATATATGTTTTCTTTCTGGTACAAACAAACACACTAAACCTGGCATCACGCACAAACAATGAACACATAGTCTTGAGATAGAACATTGAAAAACCAACTTGCAATGTACTTAAACATATAAAACCTGAAATGAACAAACATATAGACTATCTGAACACATCCTCCAAACATCAAAGACAAAAGATGAAATGCGGTGGCATTTGCTTTCTCCTCTAGACAATCCTAATCATTAATAAGATATGTATTAGCTCTACTGAATCCAGAGGACCGCTGCAATACACCTTATCATTTGAAACTTGGATATATCATTCTTCTCATATGTATCTAACTATTCTTCAAACCAAAACATCATAAATTGTAATGCGGAGAATTACGGAGCATTTCTTTGACCTCTCTGCCTATATCAACATAGGAACACTATCTTCACTCTACGAGCTCTAGAATCTTCTATGGTAACTTTCAAGCTCTAAACTCAGGAACATGTACAACCTTCACACTTTTCTCTATCTAACTCCAAAACCACAAGGTCATACCTTCAAATGTGGAGGAATGTAGAGCATTCTCCTGGGCTTCTTCAGTGTAGCTTCCAATATCTTAGACTTCCTGAATCTTTCTCTCTGGATTTAAGTAATGATTTTCATTAGAAAATAATGAATACAACATTCACCATACTAGAGACTTCATTCACAACATCAACAACAAACACAAATCTTTTCATTAAAACATGAATCTTCATGTTAGCACAACCTTTTTCAAAGAACTTTAGAAGATAGGGTGCAACTGTGTATAGATGATGCTGATCCAATCAGTATATGTAGTACATGACAATTCATCATCTTACCCTTTACTTCACAACTTCTGTAATACATCTCTTTATTACTCCTTTGTATTCTTCTCTAATGATCTTAGCATATACTCATCACTTTGCTTCTCTGTCCTACAATAATCTGCAACAATCTCTCTTAGTCATCACTATCCTTTGGCATCTCTGATCATCAACTGATCATCACTTCCACTTTCAATATTCAGCACTATTGACATCAATCCTATCCATCACTAAACATCACACTATTGACATCAATGACAACACATATGCAACACTTCCTTCATCAGTTTTACCTAGGGTCTCCACACTACATGACAATCTTTGTGATGTATGACAAACTTTGTGATGTTGTCTCTTATCCATTTCAAACCTCTGTCATACCTCTAGGATGATGATACACCTCTACCACTTGACTATCTCAAGTTCATTATTCACTATCTCAAACCCTCTATATACATATCTCTTGACACACAAGGCTTCATTGTCACCTTTAACATTGAAAATTTTGTCATATATCTTAGTCCATTTATAGACCTCTAACATTGTCCTCTATGTCTTAACAATCTAGTATCCTTATGTTATTCTCTATAGATATTTGTATCTTCTATTCACTGATGTTTTCATGTCTCTAGATCACTATGATGTTTTCTTTATCACTATGCCATGTCAACTCACCTTACATACATTTTATTAGACATTATCCTCATCATGTTGTCTACACAACCTATGAATCTTAATCCTATGCACTTATTACTTTCCCATAATCCTAAGGTCATATCTCTATGGTCTAGGTTATAACAACCCTTCCTCTACAAAATTCTATCATAGGCCTATGATGCATCTTCACACTTCCATATATGATGACCTTGATAGGTTTTAAGACTTTCCAAGTCTTCTAAGTTTGACAAAGATCTCTTTACTATCTCCCACTTATGGCCTTGTATCATTGCATGCTTCAATGTCTTTAATATGTATCACATTTCTTCATGATCCCTTTTCTAATGCCATCTTCACTGTATTTGTCTTTGTACTATGCATATTTTAGACTCTTGTCAGTTAGGACACAATGATAATCACTTATTCTTGTATAAACTTTCAATACTAGCAACAAGTTCTTTGCACAAGATGTTGCAAAAGATTTTCACAAGGCATATAAACTTTGAAAACCTCTAAATATTTGTAGAAAAGTCTTACAATGTCTACACAAAAGCCTATAGTCTTCTTCAGAGATATATATAGGAAAATCACATTGTCACAAATCATGGTAACCCTATCATTGTTCACTGCACTGTCTCATCCATTGCTTCCCTATGTTTGTCCACTATTAAATGCTTGAATGGAAATAGAACATAAACATGGAAGATTCTCACTATCACAAATCATGATTATGGAGATATCCCTCTGTATAGTGTCCTCTTCCACTATCCTTTACAGGTTTCTAAATCACTTTTAATATCCCATGCAACCGTATACAACTCTTACGCTTTGTTAGGGTTTGATGACTAGAGACCTTATATTGGCTTGCATGTTCAACCTTTAGATTACCCTTTCTTTGCATTGTTTCCACTATTTTGGCAGTCCTTGCTCTAGGTCTACAGAATTTTCCACTATAGATCTCTATCTAGGGGCTCTATATACCTTTCTTACATCTTAACAGTGACTCACTTTCAGTCCTCATACACTCCTTATACTATTGTGACCAGCTACTTATTTCTCTTGATTAACTTAATAAGGTCTTGTAGACCTTTTTGTACATTTCACAGGCTTGCCAAAGCTTGACAAAGCTTGATTGGGCCCAGGTTTTTCAACAAGACCTCAATGGACATTCATAATTCTTTGAAACACTAAAACTCATCTTTGGTCAGAAAATCTTAATAAAGAATCTGTAGGTAAAATCTCTATTATGAATGATACTGAAAACTATATATTGTATCTCCTACCTTGCAGGACCATCTTTACTATATAATGTCCCTAATATAGGGTTCATTGTTTATTTCATTGCACAAGATCTGAAAATAGGACTTTAAACAAAACCCCCAAGCAAGGAAACCCTCAAGCAAGGAAACCATTAAGAAAGGAAACCCTCAAACCAACTCTCTATCTTAGCAATTAATACTATTTAGGTTTGCTCATTGTCTACTTTATGCAAACTCTACAAAGATTGTGGTTGTGTGTTTGATAGAAGGCAAACCTTAAGCTCTTTACCTCATGCATACCCTACAAAAATATTATTAAACACTCCATATTGTAAGTCTTTTTACAAATGGATGTGATCCCACATACCTTTTCTCATCTTGAAGAGACCTAAAGACATAAGGGCAGAGTATATGGACCCTTGAAACCATCCCTCAAACCTTGAACATGTCATGCACAAGAACCAATGAGCTATCTCCATGTCTTCATAGTGAAAATTATTTGTCATGCAGTAAAACCTAACTCAAATGACTACAAAGACCTAACTTTGACCTAAAACTTAGCTCAAACTCAACCTTACTAAAAAATCCATGACCTAAAACCTAATTTCTTTTGAAAAAATCCCTCCATATGACTATATGGGGCTTTTGAATAGATTAAGGTAAATTTGGAGATTTTGGACTTTGACAACCTATACCACTTCCATTTTTTTGGCATTTAACATATAAAACATATTATTTTACATGATAGAGGAGTCTTTTGACACTTGAAAACATTATGACCATTGATTTTACATGTCAAATCTCTAAACAAGGTCTAAAAGATTACTTTATACCAAAGAAATGAACAAAATATGGATTAAATCTTGTAAATAAGACTTGACTCTTCTGAACTAGTACTAAAGACTCATTGACACTCCCACTACACCTATGTCAACTATTTGAGCCAAGGAGATAAATGGGATAACACAAACATCTTATTGGATCATTACTTTGTCGAGCTATGTTTGTTGATTATTTTATCACTTGTAGAAAAACAACAATAAATGACTAAAAAAACTACTAAAAAATGCATATAAATGACTAAGCTTGGTCACGTGACCATTAGTAATTTATTGCCAGTCATTTATAACGCGACCAAATTTATGACTAAACCATTTTTAGTCATTTATTGGTTGTTTTGATTGATCAATTTGGTAGTATATTTAGTTGTTAATTTAGTCATTGATTTAGTCATATTTATTCACTGATTTCTGTGAATTGGTAGTATATTTAGTCAATTTAATTGATGTCAATTAGTAGTATATTTAGTCATCTTAATTGACTGATTTCCATTAATTAGTAGTAAATTTAGTCATTTTAATTTTTAATTGTCGTCATTTGGTAGTTTATTTAATTGTTTTTGTTCACTGATTTCTGCCTAAAAGTGTTGGAAATGAGACAATACTTTTGAGATTTAAATATAAAACATAGAAAAACATAACCAATCATTCACTTGTACATAATGAAACAACTATTAAGAAGGAAAAATACTAAAATTTGATCGAGAAAAGGTGTTCTTACAGTAGATACAAGAATTAAATATGTGTCTTTGCTCTGAAAAATGTGTTACAAAGTGTGTTTCTCAGTATTGTGACTGAGAAAACTGAGCTACAATGCTCTATTTTTTGCTTATACAACTCCAAAACATGAAAGTACTACTTGAAAAATGAAGCCTAAGGGTCCTATATCTCATCCCAAGCATGGGAGAGCATATAGGAACTAAAATTGACTAAGTTCTCATGCTTAAAAATAGGGAAACCTATTTTACACGCCCAAAAGGTCTTCTTCCTTGACTTGGTCCCCTTGGCTCCTAAAAATGTGCTCCAGCTGGTTGTGAAGCTCCTAGATACCTTCAAACTACCCCCAAGAAGCTCAAACTGTTGCCCTTGTCACCATATTTGGCTTTACTATTTTCTAATCCTCCCCTAGATGCTCTCATGATGTCTTTGACTGCTAATAGAACTACCAAATGGTTAAACCTTTTTCATGAATGCTTAAACTTCCCCTTGAAAAGATTAACTTGTTTTCCTTATCATCCTTTCATGAGGTTTTAGAAGTTTTGGTCGTGCAAGGCAGAAAGGCCTTCATTTTAGGGTTCAAAACTATCCATAACTGTAATCTTATGGGTTGGAAACTTCCCTTAACTCAAGTCATAACCTTGTGGACTCTTAATTAACTCTCAAACTGGTAATAAGTGCCACCAAACTGACTGTTTTGTTCATTTATCCTTCACGACTGTATCATTGTGCTTATCAACACCATGACACTGAATTCATCTCTAGTTTACCATTTGAAAAGAAAAACTATCCACTTAATTAACATCATGAGGCCATTACCAACACAACCAATATATGCCAAGTAAAGTTCAAAGAAGCACAATATTGTCCTTGAACTAATGTCTGTAAAAACTTCATAAAAGTCTATCCTCTATGTTCTTAGCACTATTCACTGGTTAATAGGATTGAACTCTCTACAAAGAAATTTAGGCTTTTTGAGGTATACAACTTGTCATTCCAAAACTATGATATCTTCTCTTTTGGTATTGTATGCACAGGTTTCATGAGAGTCTTCATTCATTGAATAGACTTCAATGGAAGTCTGTCCTCTACAATGCATAAACTACCGCCATGACTGTCCATGCAAACTTTGATTAGTAACACTTTTCACATTATGCACTTCGATGGTTACTTCACTTAATACTATCATGGTAGCTTCACCCTTTTCCTTTGATCCTTTGTCTTTTCAAGAACCACTGTGGACTATCATCAAAGCTCCTACTCTCTACCTTGCTGGACTACTCAACACAAGTTTGGTCTATACTCTCACCTTGAAACACTTATCCTTTTATGTCAATCAAGATCTCAAAAACACTTATCCTTTTATGCTCCGAAAGTCACTGTGACAATCTAGGATCAAGGTGTTGTAATTCAAAAAGATAGCATTGTCTTACCCATTCAGATTGTGCATGTTGAGATTCCATAGTTGTCTTACCCACTGCCCATGCCCTCTTTTACTCACTATGAATTGTGCTTACTCTGTCATGCACCCCCTTCTTTAGACATTGACAACACTACTGAATTCCTAATAGATTGGTTTTCTATGTCACTTATTTGATGTTGACTTATTGGATGAATGTTTGATATAGCTCCTAAATTGACAAAGAAAGGCACTCTAATTGCTCCTAGAGATCAATTCCTCCTAGAAGTATCAATGTTGAATGTACCTGATAGTCCTTGCATAGTGACTATTATTTCTTGGGAAAAGACTATCCTTATATCATTAATCTATCCTTAGGTATAGTCCTATCACAGTGAAGTCTCAGAAGCATAGCCATAAAGACTGTTGACAAGGCTATACTCAGTCATTAGATTTGTTAACAAGGTCACTACCTATTGATCCTTGCTCTAGGTATCCCCTTGATTCATGCATATTCCCTTTCATTCCATTATCACCAAGTTTTCTTTGAATCGATCCATTAGCAAAGCACTTTGTGCAATAACCAGAGTGGCATTGGCAAAGGAGACAACAATATATGCATCAAACTCATCATTTACATTACTTTTAACTATCCAAACTGTACTGAGAAAACCATGATAATTGTAACACTTAATCTTGTAGGGTTAAAACAAGATTGCTTGGAGGGTTAAAACAAGATTCTGAAGAGGGAATTAATTTCTTATACACCTTTCTATTACAAGGTAGAAGTCAGAAAGATCAATATCGAAGAGCTAGAAAAAGACTGGCAAGAAGGATGTCCACTATGATATTTTAACACTATGTCCAGTGCACTAAAAAATGGAAGGATCCAAATGCAATCCACAAAAAACTACAAAATTTGACTTGGCCTTAAATGCATACAACCAATCTGCTCCACCTGGAGAACCAAGTTGTTTATTCCTTTCTTTTGAGGTAGGATGATAACCTCCAAGCAGTACAACTAGCCCCAAGCAAAAGGGTAAATGTCTTTGTTCTTTTAACTTGAACTACTATAAGTTATTCCAAAATGTTTGCCTTAAATTTTGACAAAAGAACATACTACCCACTTGTCCACAAATCGTAGAGCTGGTGTAGTTTTCCTAGTTTCTAAGATGCGTGCAGGCCTTGTAGCATCAGCCATTGCCTGCCCAAATAGATACAGATATAACTCAAAAACTTGTAGTTGGATGAGAAATTAACATTCAAATGGTCTCTTTGCATAATACATATATAAACATTACATTGGTTACCATATAAAAACCAAATTTCATTATCCAATATCAAATATTTCTATGAAAAGTGCAGAAAGATTTAGCTTATAAGATTGTCTTTTAGCAGCTCAATTGCTTGATTTTTGACATTCAAAGAAGGCTATTGTGAAAGTCCCCATGCAAAATCAAATGAATTGACATAAAGGATGGTGCTAAATCAAATTCTTGCAACATGTAACTGAAACAGTTAACACTGACAGTGATTAAAGAGCAAGGTAATCATGATCTCCTACAAAACTGCGCTGACTTCCTACAAACTACATGTTCAATGAAAGAATTCATCTTCTTCAAAGAACAATATGACATGAAGAATGGAAATATATGTTATCATGGATCACATAACCTGCATTAATAAAAATATAGGATACCTTTGTAAGAGTTGCAATTCCACTCATTCGCTGCATAAAATTGAGGACAATCCTCTCTGCCACAAGAATGCTCCTGGCATTGCCTATAGAGACTAACTGTTAGACAATCATTCTTACTTTTCCTTTGAATTATATAATGACTAGGAAAACCACAAACACAACATACCATATACTAAGGCAAACTATAGACCTCTCTCCACATCATTTCCGTCATTTGGACTCCATTGAACCTGGCTTGCAAAATTCATCTTAAAAGATCACTAAAACCTACATGATGCTCATCATCTATTGGGATATGGAGTGAGTTTGTCAAACCTTATACAAATTGACTATGTCAAACCATAAAATAAAATATTTAGTATCACTACATGATTCTACCTTCAATTATGGATCCACTTCCTTGAATATCATGTTTTCCATTGCAATTCTAGCAATCGCACCATCTTCCTTTGCTAGAAAATGTGCTTCTGCTTCTTGTTCAACTAGAATGGTTGTCAAAGAAGACATGTCTCCTATGATTCCAAGTTCATGAATATATCAAACAATAAGCAATAATATAAATCCTCCTGTAGATCCTTGCCATGTACCTACTGACTATAGACATATAAGAATCTTCAACCTGAGCACCCTCCACTTTGACTACAATTCACAAAGAATAAACCTTAAGTCTCAAGTTTCCTATGAATGTATAGTAATAAAAATTGTAAGTAGAAAGTTTGCACATTCATCTCAACATGAAACAATTGGGACAATAAAATGATTCAATAAAAAACATTGCATACAAGCAAGGAAAATAATTCATAACAAGAAGAATGATAATAGAAGAAACATTTCATAATGAATGTAGGAAGACATCTACATTTCCAAACACACAAGAAAAGATTAAAAAATAGATAATTTTATTAATCAGAATATTGAATAAAAGAAAGCACTATATAACAACAAAAATAATAATAAAAGGAACATTTCATAATGTAAATGGTAAGTGGTACATTTACATTTCAAAGTAAATAGTGATAATATAAAAAGTAGAGTACAAAGATTACTTTTGAAAACTTATTGATAGTTATAAAGATAACTATCAAGCAACAATAAATAAACAATTAAACAATAGAAGTAACAATTCTGAGGATAACCTTTCTCCTTAGAAATACCTCTTACCCATTGAAACAAGATATCACATTAGGATATGCATATATGTAATGATTTGATAGATCTATTTAGGGTGATACAGTGCTTAGGACCTCTGCAGACCCCCCTTCTAGTGTTTTTTTAGCTTTAAAGACCTTATACCAACTTGTGAAAACCTCCTTACTCTCTGGGTTTCCATGATCAACATAGTGTCTCTAAGACTATACAGGCCTGTAATAGTTGGCAGCAGCCATTCACTATTTGACAGTTGATTTTCCACTCTTAGCCATACTTTTAAACACCTAAAAAACTTCTAGAACACCTACCCAACCTTAGATTCTTGGATAGTGCTCATGACTACCTAACACTACTTTAAATGCTAGACAAGTATACATAGCTCTTGTCAAACCTCCATAGTACTATGAACATACCTGAACTCTTTAGACAATTCTTTAGAATGGTTTGATGACTCTACAAGCATGTAGGTATTCTTAGGATCTCCTTCATTGTCACACTAATCTTTGCATGGTGTCTTTTCCCCTTCCTCAGAGTCTCTAAGTCTTCATATGTTTCCTCATGGTGATGCAACTCTTGCATGAATTCCAAGAATATACAGACCTATAGGTTATAATACAGGGCCTCCAAGATGAATTGATAAGTCTTGAGAGAACCTATACAAACTTTGAATGACTTCCAATCCTACAGATACTTTTAAACCAACATGATAATACTATTTTACTCTTATGTAGGCTTCTTGGACTCTTTAGAGTTCTCATGAAGACTTTCAACTTATACAAAGCTTATGCAGGAGTTTTAGAACCCTCATACATCTTAGACATATTTGTATTCTTTTTCTAATTATTATAGACTTTCACTTACTACCCATGATGTCTCTTTCCTCTAGATCTTGCTAATATTATTAGGTTTCTACAATACACTCATAAAACCTTAAATATCTTGTAGAGTTTCAAAATGTGTTTGACATTGATACATGGGTCCTTCATGTCTTTTGGTATGGTTTTTGTAGGGTTTCCTTGTTGATATGCACTAGACAACTGAGAGGGGGGGTGAATCAGTTCTCACAAAAACTCAACCACTTTTTGCAATTTAAATATTCATCACTTATCCACAATTATTATGATTTAGCCATGAGTGCATGAAATAAAAAATTTAACCACAGATACAACATCAAACACAAGAGACACCAGATTTATGTGGAAAACCCCAAGGTTGGGAAAAACCACAGAGAGGATTAACTCTCAATATATATTGCAATCTTGAAATAATGATGTTCATGCTTGGTCACTCCACGGGCCTAAACATAATGGCTTACTTCCATGCAGAATAACTAGGTCTAGTAGGCTCACCGCCTCAACCCTAAACCTAGCAAGATTACAATAAGGGTTGTTAAACCCTGAGGGATATTAAACCCTATTCACTGCCATGATCAACACCTTTCTCTATTTACAACTAAAGTATAATAATTTCCCTGCTCTGCCTTTCCTCTGCTCTGCTTTTCCTTTTTTCTTCTCTTCCTCTTCTTTCCTCTACCCCACCTCTGCTCTACCTTTGGACCTTTCTTAATATATTCACATTTTCACTCAAGGACACCTTTTCCATGACTCAACTACAAGTATTTATACACTACATCAACCTAGGAATGATCATCAAGGTCAGCATGATAATCATCAACCATTCAAACAATCTCCAAGGTTGGTATTACAAACATTTATGAATTAGGTCCTGACCTATTGCAACATCATGCAAAGGGAATGAAATGCAGATCACACCATGCCTTAGCTAGGACTCAAACATGATCTTCCATGCTAAAACATGCTTCCACAATCTTCCAGAGATCTCCGCAATCATTAGGATCAACCATGTCGGCCAAGACTGGTTACACGCTACATTAATTGGGAACAATCTTCACACACTATCTCAATTTCTTGACATAGACCAAAGTCCATATAGGAACATGATTAGGAGACATCCACAAGCATGCTATAATCATCAAGAGCAACCAGACAAGTATTAACCACTTTATCCATACTAATCTTCTCACCAGAACACATGAACTTCATTGTCTTCAATTGTCATAAAAGAAAGATAGCTTGCAGACCACAAAACCATGAACCATTGCAATTGTAGGTACTTATCACCATCCCAGACTTCCCTCTAGAACCATAGAGAAAAATACTTTTTTGCAGAGGAATGCGGAGCTAAATACTATCTTCCTGTCTCAACTAAACTTACAGAAAAAGCAGGTTTCACTCTAGTGAACACAACTCACTCAAATCTTCATGCGGATGGCTTAGACCCAAAATGTAGCATCCTTAGACATACTTTTAACTTAATTCCAATCTATAGACCACAATCTTCAAGTAGAAATAAATGCGAAGCAGTTTCCTAGACTGATCTTTAGAATACAACTCACTGTCTGTAGTGCACTTCTCTGTAACTCACTTTTTTCTTCCAGAGAGGATAATTTTCTCAATATCCTCAACATACAAGTCTTCTAAACAAGTAATAGAATAAGATACAGTTGACACTAATGACAAAAAGGATATGTTGACATCAATGACAACACCGATTAGGCACATACTTGCAACAATCTCCCCCTTTGTCATTGATGGCAACATATGATGTGAAAAACTACAACAACCATCAAGACAAGATTCTCCCCCTTTCTCTTTACACACATGCACTCTTTCTTTTTCTAAAATTCTCCCCCTTTCTCTTACACATCTACACTCTAAGTTTTTCACATGACTTCTCTCCCCCTTTGACATCAATGGAAAATGGCACATACTTGCACTCTTCTGCTATGATCTAATCTCTCTTCTAAACTCTCTAACTACTCCCCCTTAGAAGTAGCCCTAAGAAGCATCAATCCAGACCTCTAAACACCTTCAGAATGATGCACTATTGTGCATCTTAGTTTAGAGCAGGAGTGTTGATGACCCCTAACTTTTCTCTGAGATACTCAAAAGTATCCTTAGGCAAAGGCTTGGTAAAAATGTTGCAATCTGATCCTTGGTAGAATCATATTCCAACTTTACTTCATTCTCTGACACTTTTTCTCTCAGGAAATAATACCTAATGGATATGTGCTTGGTCCTTGAGTGCATCATTGGATTCTTTGATATGTTTATGTCACTTGTGTTGTCACAAAAGATTGCAATAGGTTCTTCAAACACAACTTTGATGTCCTTCAAAGTTTGCTTCATCCATAACACTTGAGTGCAACAACATGCTGGTGCAATGTATTCTACCTCTGCAGTAGATAGGGATATTGAATCATGTTTCTTGCTCAACCAAGATACTAATCTTTTTCCTAATAAGAATGCACCTCCACTTGCACTTTTTCTATCATCCACATCTCCAGCCCAATCTGCATCAGTATATGCACTGAGAGTAAAGTCACAGTCCTTAGGGTACCACAAACCATAATCTATTATACCTTTTAAATATCTCTGAATTCTTTTGGTTGTCATCACATGTGATTCCTTGGGTTCATCCTAAAAACTTGCCACAAGACACATTGCATGCATTATGTCAGGTCTGGTTTGAGTTAGATAAAGTAATCCTCCAATCATAGATCTAAACTTTTTCTGGTCTACCAGGGGTGAGTTATCATCTTTTCTCAACTTACAACTAGTTATCATAGGTGTGCATACTGGTTTAGAGTCTTCCATCCCAAATGTCTTTAACAACTCTTTCACATACTTGGACTAAGAAATGAAGATACCCTTATCTGATTGACTTATTTGCAGACCTAAAAAGAAGTTCATCTCTCCAATTATAGACTTTCAAATTCACTTTGCATTTCTCTAGAAAAAACTGAGTACATAGTTTCAATCCCTCTAAAAATAATATCATCAACAAAAACTGTAACAATCAGTGTTTGTTCATCATTTATCTTGAAGTAGAGGTTACTATCTGTAGTACCTTTACTGAACCCTGTCTATATCAGGTACATGTCCAACCGTGCATACCACACCCTAGAAGCTTGTTTTAATCTAGACATGCTTTCTTCAATCTACATACCATGTCCCCTTGTTCTGATGATTGAAATCCTTTTGGTTGTTCAATATAGACTTCCTCTTCCAACTCTCCATTTAAGAAGGCAAACTTTACATCCATTTGATAAACCTTGAAATCTTCATATGCTGCAAAAGCCAGAAACATCCTTATTGCTTCAATCCTTGCTACTAGAGCAAAGGTTTCTTCAAAATCTATTCCTTCAACTTGAGTGTATCATTTGCATACCAACCTTGCTTTGTTTCTTATCACTTCACCATTCTCATTCATTTTGTTTCTGAAGACCCACTTTGTACCAATTACATTCTTGTCTGCTGGCCTAGGAACAAGATCCCAAGTCTGATTCTTCTCTATCTACATCAATTCTTCTTCCATAGCCTTTATCCAATTCTCATCTTTGCAAGCCTCATCCACAATTTTAGGTTCAATCTTAGAAATCAGACAAAAATTTACTTGTTCTTGTGCAGCTTTTCTTCTGGTTAAGATCCCTTTGCTCTTATCTCCTATGATTTGATTTTCAGAATGACTGATTCTTAAATATCTTGGAGTTTCGGTAGCACTTAGCGGAGCTTGTTCTTCTTCATCTGTGTTGTCTTCATGCTGCACCACTTCTAAGACATCTGGATCATCTGACTCATATCCACTTGATTATGAAGACCTTTCCTTACATTCATCAACTTTAACATTTACACTTTCAATGATCTTATTCAGCCTCTTATTATAGCACTGGTAGGCCTTACTCTTGGTGGAGTAACCAAGGAAGAGTCCTTCATCACATATAGTATCAAACTTACCTAAATCTTCTTCTCTTTTGATGTAACATCTGCTACCAAAAACTTTGAAATATTTCATAGTAGGAACTCTACCATGCCACAATTCATAAGGAGTCTTTGAACTGTTACCTTTTACTTGAACTCTATTTAGGATATATACTGTGGTGTGAATTACATCTCTCCAATATGCTTTCCGAAGATGAGCTTCCTTCATCATGGTTCTAGCGGCTTCTTGAACTGTTCTATTTTTCCTTTCAACAATTCCATTTTGTTGTGGAGTTCTGGGCGTAGATAGCTGTCTCTTTATTCCATGTTCTTCACAAAAGAAATTGAATTCGTTTGATGTGAACTCTACTCCTCTATCAGACCTCAAGAATTTGATTTTCATTCCCATCTTATTATCAACCATTACCTTAAATGCCTTGAATTTATCTAGAGCTTCAACTTTCTCTTTCAAAAAGGTGACCCAAGTCATTCTAGAATAATCATCAATGAGCAACATGAAATACCTATCTCCTTGCAAACTTCTTACTCTGGTAGGTCCACACAAATCTATATGCACTAGCTCAAGTAGTCCTCCAACTGAGTGGTCCTTGCTTTTGAAACTTGTTCTTGTCTGTTTCCCAAATTGACACTCCTTGCAAATTGGATTAGCAGGCTTCACAAGCTTAGGAAAATCTGTAACAATCTATGCAGTACTTATCTTCATAATATTATCAAAATTTATGTGACACTATTAGGAACCTGTGTTTAATCCTTCTCTTTACTTTGTTAGTATATTGTTGTTGGACGCATAGGCTTTGTAAGTCATCCCATGAGTATATTGTATTATCCCACATTCATGGGAAGTAATAGTTGTTTAGATTAGAATTAGTATATAATTACGTGTTGAGCCCAATTAAGGCATCCATGAATTTATTGTATTGAGCTTGCTCAAAGGAGGTTGCCCCTTGAAGTGGCCTGTGATCAATAAATTCCTTCTGTGTTTCTATTATTTCTGTTATTTTGTGCATTTTTCATTATATTGTTGCCGGAGGTTCCTCTCATCTAGTATCAGAGTGCTTTCTTGGGCTTGCTGGGTGGAATTTCTGCTAAATTTTTTTCTGTACTGTTCTTTCTTTTTCACATATGTATTGTTCATTTCAATTGCAGGTTCGGATCAGGGAATAACTCTATCCACTTAACTATGGGAAGTGCCTGGGCATAGCCCTGAAACTCATTGTGAGGAGTACCATAGGAACCCTGAAGTAGCTGGCCCATTGAGAGGACCTGCCAGTGAAAAGGGCAACGACCCCTACCTGATTGACTAGTTCCCATCCGTGAGTTAAACCAAGAGCTATCGTTTGTGGCAAAGCTATTATCAATTTTACCTGAGCCGTGGAGTGAGGGGTATTGCCCCGATATGCAAGCCATTAGACAACATTGGTGGCCAAGTGACTCCCTTGAACCTTTAGGCAGCTGAACATACTTGGGGCCCATATCTATTGATAGCTGGCAAATTGCAGATTGAATATGTCCAGAGCCGTTTGCAGATTGTTTCCAAAAATAAAAGAAAAAAAGTAAAAAAAAATTCTTTTTTTTGGCCATATCTTCCTTGCTTTAGCTCTGTTTCCTCTCAAAATTTATTGGAACCCTTGAAATTCCATTCTGCATATTTCCTTCCTTGAGGACCCTATCCCAAATTCCACTTATCAAAGCTAGAAATCCCACATTTGCCTATTTTTAGGGTTTTCCATAACTCCTTCGATTCTCACCCAATAGCCTTCAAATTTTGGAAGTCTATTTCTGCGCCTTTGTCCCTCTTGGACAAATTTTCCCATTCTTTCACCCTACTTCTAAAATCCCCATTTTCTACTTCCCTATCCCTCAAAAACTGTCCAAAACCTAGTCAAACCCCAATTACCCATCAGAGTTTTTCCCAAATCCAAATTTTCCTTTACTAAAAAGGTTTCCATTTTTATTTTTCTACCCATTCCCAAAAAAAAAACATATCTATGGTTGTCACTCAGATAGGAGCAAAAAACATGGAGGATGAACTTGTAGCCCTCAAGACCAAACTCCAAGATCTGGATAAAAAAATTCTCAGCCTCAATCTTTAGCATTCGACCATGAACAATAGATGGTAGCCAAAGTCTTTTATAGACACTAGGTTCTCTTCTTCTAGCAATTTTCATGGGCCGAAGCTTGATTTTCCTCGCTTCAATGGTGATGATCTGACTGGATGGATATACCAGGCAAAACAATATTTTAGTCTGCATAATACTTTTGATGTCAACAAAGTCCCACTTGCATCATTTCATTTAGAACTTAAAGCCCTTCAATGGTTCCGTTGGTACATCAAGGCTCATGAAGAGCTAAAATGGACAGATTTTAGTAAATTCTTTTTGCAATAATTTGGCCCTAGTGCTTTTGATGACTTCACAGGAACACTCACCAAACTTTGCCAAACTGGCACTGTGAGAGAATATCAAACATAATTTGAAAAACTGGCCAATCACACAGAGGGATTGTTTGATCAATTCTTCAAGAGTTGTTTTGTTAGTGGTCTGAAGGATGCAATCCAATCTAAGGTTAAAATGTTCCATCTTAGCACAATGACAGAAGCCCTAGGGTTGGCTAAGTTGGCAGAGGATAAGATCACAGCTCAACAATTCTCCAAATCCAATTTTGTTCCATTCAGAAATATAGTTTCCCAAAGACTTCCTCTCATGCCAGCTCCTAGAACAAATCCTATCAAGCATTTGACTGAAGTAGAGATGCGGGCACATAGAGAAAAGGGCTTTGTTATAATTGTGATGAGAAATTCACTTGGGGACATAGATGTGTTGAGAAAAAGCTCTATCTCTTGGATGTGGATTCTCTGCCTACAACTGAAGTTTATGAAGATGCTCAGGATACAATAGATGATCAGGTTGAAACTCAGCAGCCACCTGTTGACCCTACTTCTTAGGAAGACCACCCAGAGATCTCTCTCCATGCTTTAGCAGGAGTCACCACCCCAAAAACCATGGGGGTCAAGGGTTACTTCAAGAAGCTCCCTCTTACAATACTCATTGATTCTGGTAGCACTCATAACTTCATTGACCCTTAGATTGCCAAACTGCCTGATTGTTTTCTCCATCCTTCCTCCAACTTTGAAGTCATGATTGCCAATGGGGGCACATTACTTTGCAAAGGGAAGTGTTGTAATGTACATATCTCTATTGGAGATTATAACCTATGCTCTGACATGTTTGCCTTGCCCTTAGGCAGATGTGATGTGGCTTTGGGCACTCAATGGTTACACACACTTGGACCCATCCTATGGGATTTTGCTGAACTTTGGATGTAGTTTTCAAACAATGGGCAAAAACACACATTGAAGGGCTTACAACCAAGGTCTCTTAGCATCATCAGTGCATATTGCATGGAAAAGCTTCTTAAGAAGAATTCAAATGGTGTCATCACTCAGCTCCATTCCATTCAGATGCAACCATTAGTGGTCTCCACTACTCCTTCAGATCTACAATGACTTTTGGATAGGTATGCATGTGTCTTTGCCAAACTAGTGGGATTGCCACCTTCACGACTAGAGGACCACCATATTTAGCTCTTTCCTGGAAGCATTCCTCCCAAAATCATGCCCTATCGCTACCCATTTCACCAAAAGACAGATAGTGAGATGCTCATTCAAGACTTACTGAAGCAAGGTATTATTCATCCTAGTACCAGTTCCTTTTCTTCACTAGTTCTTCTTGTCTAGAAAAAAGATAGGTCATGGGGCCTCTGCATTATCTTCCGAGCACTTAATCACATCAAAATCAAGGATAAGTTTCTGATTCCTGTTGTTGATGAGCTTATTGATGAGCTTCATGGAACTCATTTTTTTCTCCAAGTTGGATCTTCATTCTAGGTATCATGAAATTTGGGTTCATGAGGATGATATCCCTAAAATAGATTTTCACATGCATGATGGCCACTATGAGTTTTTGGTCATCCCCTTTGGCCTCCCTAATGCTCCTTCAACATTCCAGGCATTGATGAATAAAATATTTCATCCCTACCTGCGGAAATTCATTCTGGTCTTCTTCGATGATATCCTCATCTATAGTAAAACATGGGCTGAGCATCTCCAACATCTGGATCTTGTATTGCAACTTCTCTCTAATCATCATCTCTATGAAAAATAGTCTAAATGTGTTTTTGTCCAAGAAGAAGTGGAGTATCTTGGGCATATTGTTTCAACCCAAGAGGTTTGAGTGGATCCTGCAAAAATAGATGTCATGAAAAATTGGCCGCATCCTCAAACACTTAAGAGCCTTCATGGTTTTTGGGATTGACTGGCTACTATCACAAGTTTGTCAAGGATTACAAGAAGATTGCAGCTCCATTAATAGCTATGTTGAAAAAGGATGCTTTTACATGGACACATGTTGTTGAGTGTGCATCTGAAAAACTAAAACAAGCTATGTGTACTACACCTGTTCTAGCTATGCCAGATATTTCCAAGACCTTCACTATTGAGAGTGATGCTTGTGGAAATGGACTTGGTGTTGTTCTCCTTCAAGATGAACATCCCATTACATTCACCAGCAAAACCCTTTCTGGTAAAAATTTAGTACTCTGTACATATGAGAAGGAAATGATGGTTATTTTGCATGCAGTATAGAAGTGGCAGCCATACCTACTAGGGAATCATTTCTACATCTAGACTGATCATTGGAGTCTAAAATATTTCCTGGAACAATGGGTCTCCTCCCCAACACAATAGAAATGGGTTAGAAAACTCATGGGTTATGACTATGAGATCACTTACAAGAAGGGTAAGGACAATATTGTGGCAGATTCTCTTTCTCTCACATTTGATGACCAAGCTTCTCTTTCAACTATTTATATGCATGTTCCCAATTAGTTGGAATCTGTCTAGCAGGGCTACGTCAATGACTCTTCATTATCTCAAATCATCCAACAGTTGGCCAATAACCCTTTTGTTGTACCACATTACTCTTGGGATGGTGCTTCTCTAAGATATAAGGGTTGTCTGGTGCTTCCCCAGAGCATAAATCTTCAATAGGCTGTCTTCTATGAACTCCATGCTTCTCCATCGGCAGGGCACTCTGGATTTCTCAAAACTTATGAGCGGGCATGGCGTAACTTATTTTGGAATGAAATGAAAAGGGAAATTCAACAGATGGTGGCTGAATGTAATACCTGCCAATGTAACAAGGGTGAAATGACACTCCTTCCTGGATTGCTCGAACCCTTACCCATCCCTACACAGATTTGGACAAATATTTCTATAGATTTCATTGAGGGTCTCCCTAAATATGGAGGGAAGATAGTGATCTTGGTTGTGGTTGATCGCCTCTCCAAATATAGTCATTTTTGTGCCCTCAGCCATCCTTATATCATCTCCTTAGTAGTACAAATTTTCATGGACCAGATCTTCCATCTTCATGGCATTCCTTCTTCCATTGTCTCAGATCATGTTGCAACTTTCACCAATCATTTTTGGACAGAACCATTTTGACACACTGGCACCAAACTGAAGATGAGTTTAGGGTATCACCCATAAATAGATGGTCAGACTGAAATTATCAACAAATGTTTGGAAACTTATCTTTGTTGCATCACCTTAGAACAACAGCATCAATGGGCAAAGTGGCTCCCTCTCGCTGAATGGTGGTACAATACCTCCTACCACACTACATCTAAAATGACTCCATATGAAGAAGTCTATGGTCAGGCACCACCAATGCTCCTTCCATACACCCCCAATAGTTCACTAGTTCAGGCAGTCGACACGGTTCTCCAAACCCAAGATCAGATTCTTCATATCTTGTAGGACAATCTTTGCATGGCAAGAAATCGAATGAAACAACAAGCCGATCAGCACCGTTCTGAGCCCACTTTTCAAGTAGGTGATATGGTTTTTCTTCATCTACATCCATACAAGCAATCATCCATAAAACTCAAAGGGTGTCATGAGATGGCTCCAAAGTTCTATGGGCCATATAAGGTTCTTTAGAAGATTGGGTCAGTTTCTTATAAATTGGAGCTTCCTCCTTCCCGCGTTCATCTAGTATTTCATGTCTCTTGTATAAAGCAAGTTCTTGGTACCAACATCAGAGCACAAACCATTTTACCAGAATTGGATAATGAAGGATCCATCATTTTGGAGCCAGAGGTAATCTTCAACAGGTGCACTCGTCAACTTTGCTCTCGATCCATCATAGAGGTATTAATTCAGTGGCACGGAATGCAACCAGAGGATGCTACATGGCAACCACTCCTTTAGATTCAGCAAAATTTCCACATCTTAAGCTTTGAGGACAAAGCTTTTCTAAGAGGCAGGGGATGTTAGGAACCCATGTTTAACCCTTCTCTTTACTTTGTTAGTATATTTCTGTTAGACACATATGCTTTGTAAGTCATCCCGTGAGTATATTGTATTATCCCACATTCATGGGAAGTAATAGTTTTTTTAGATTAGACTTAGTATATAAGTACGTGTTGAGGCTAATGAAGGCATCCATAAATTTATTGTATTGAGCTTGCTCAAAGGAGGTTACCCCCTTGAAGTGGCCTGCAATCAATAAATTCCTTCTCTGTTTCTTCTATTTCTATTATTTCATGCATTTTTCATTATATTGTTGCAGGATGTTCCTCTCAGACACAATGTTCTATGTCATAACCAACTCTCATCAATCTAAGTCAACAAACAATAGTTCTCGATTCCTTTCAAGTGATAGATATTACCTCTCATCTTCTTACCAATTGCAATGATTGTTCCAGAGCTTTCCCTGATATTACAACCATTCATCAAGCTTTCATATTTCACTTTCAAACTTTGCAACTTGGCTTCCTTCACAAAATCATCTCCTTCATACAGATTTTTCAACTTTTCCCATACGTTATTTGTAGTTTCAAGATCCACCACTTTTGTCAATATTGAGTTGGTTAATGAGCTTAACAGAGCATCCTTTTCCTTGATGTCTATTTCATATTCTTTTATTTCATCTTCAGTTGTCAGACCATTTGGAGATATGATGTATTTTGTTTCTGCAGCTTTTCAAACTTTGAAACCAAGAGAAAGAAGATGGGTTTTCATCTGAGCCTTCTAGAGAACACAATTCATTCCATCAAAATGCGGTGCTTCCTTCTTGTAAGACATTTTGGATCTTCCTCAAACTGTTAAACTTTCTTCATAGGAACTTGGCTGTGATACAATTGTTGATATGTGCCAGACAACTGAGAGGGGGGGTGAATTAGTTGTCAGAAAAACTAAAACACTTTCTACAATTTAACATTCATCAGTTATCCACAATTATTATGATTTAACCATGAGTGGATGAAATTAGAAACTTAACCACAAATACAACATCAAACACAAGAGACACCAGATTTACGTGGAAAACCCCAAGGTGGAGAAAAAGAATGGAGAGGATTAACTCTCAATATATATTGCAATCTTGAAATAATGATGTTCAGGCTTGGTCACTCCACAGGCCTAAACATACTGGCTTACTGTAATGAAGAACAACTAGGTCTAGCAGGCTCACTGCCTCAACCCTAAACCTAGCAAGATTACAATAAGGGTTGTTAAACCTTAAGGGCTATTAAACCCTATTCACTGCCATGATCAACACCTTTCTCTATTTGCAACTAAAGTATAATAATTTCCCTGCTCTACCTTTGGACCTTTCTTAATATATTCACATTTTCACTCAAGGACACCTTTTCAATGACTCAACTACAAGTATATATACACTACATCAACCTTGGAATGATCATCAAGGTCAGCATCACAATCATCAACCATTCAAACAATCTCCAAGGTCGGTATTACAAACATTTATGAATTAGGTACTAACCTATTGCAACATCATGGAAAGGGAATGAAATGTGGATCATGTCATGCCTTAGCTAGGACTCAAACATGATCTTCCATGATACAACATGCTTCCACAATCTTCCAGAGATCTCTGCAATCACGAGGATCAACCAGGTCGGCCAATACTGGTTACACGCTACATTAATTGGGAACAATCTTCACACACCATCTCAATTTCTTGACATGGACCAAAGTCTAGATAGGAACATGATTAGGAGACATCCACAAGCATGCTATAATCATTAGGAGCAACTGGACAAGCCTTAACCACTTTATCCATAGTAATCTTCTCACCGGAACACATGAACTTCATTATCTTCAATTGTCATAAAAGAAAGATAGCTTGCGGACCACAAAACCACAAACCATTGCAACTGTAGGCACTTATCACCATCCTAGACTTCCATCTAGAACCTTAGAGCAAAATACTTTATTGTGGAGGAATACGGAGCCAAATACTATCTTCTTGTCTCAACTGAACTTACAGAAAAAGTAGGTTTCACTCTGGTGAACACAACTCACTCAGATCTTCATGTAGATGGCTCAGATCTGAAATGTAGCATCCTCAAACATACTTCTAACTTAATTCCAATCCACAAATTATAATCTTCAACTTAAAATAAATGTGGAGCAATTTGCCGGATTGATCTTTAGCATACAACTTATTGTCTGTACTACACTTCTCTGTAACTCACTTGTTTCTTCCAGAGAGGCTAATTTTATCAATATCCTCAACATACAAGTCTTCTAAACAAGTAATAGAATAAGATACAATTGACACTAATGACAACAAGGATATGTTGACATTAGTGACAACACCGATTAGGCACATACTTTCAACATTCCTAAACTTGTACTAGTGTTTGACAATGTTGGCATACCTCTAGGTTCACTATGCAGACCCTAAACTATTGGTAGAGTTCTTTACTCTTGACAACTTCATTGGTAGAGTTCAATAACCATGTCACCACCTTTGTCCATTTGTAGATCTCTTGATGATAGATAAACTCTCCTTATATATATGGTCTTTGTATTGATAGGAGAAATCAAATAGATTTGATGTGGTATTCTATTCTTAATTAAAAAACATTAAGAAATAGGTATCATTACAATCTATAAAAGTAATATTACACAAAATGTGTGTAATGATCCTTATCAATGGTAATATAAAAGTGATATTATTTCTTAATGACTCATTCTAGATATAGACTCTCAAAACCATCCAACACCAATTCTACATGTCAATAACACACATGCACCATAATAGTCATTTACTCTAAATAATATTGTGTTTTAATCTCCTTTTGAAGGGTAAAAGAGTAACTCTCTACAAAGTCAACTACTGATAAGACTATTCTAGGAGGGAAAGTATCTCTCAGTGACTTAAACTCTTTTGCTTACCACTTAGCAAAAAAGGAATGTCATATGTATGGTTATATCAAGTTGCCAAAAATTTCCATAAATGTTCCAACTGGTAGTTCCTCTTTTATATAATCTAACTATAATGCCTCTAGTGTTTATACCTTATTATTTGTTGATTTTTCCTTGATTCTGATACTTTTTATTATCGATGATGTTTTACTTATGCCATCGAGGTGTTTTTCAATGGAGTTTTTATTATTATCTAGGCATTGCCTAGTGGATGTATATGTTGTGATGTTGTATGTTGGAACTTTCATTAATAGTATTCCACTACTTTGATACATGCATATATATATATATAGGTGTGTTTATCATACATGTACTTGTATGTGGATTACTATTAGTTATTTCATCTGTATGTTTATAGTGATTATTCATGTTAGATGTACTAATTGTTTAGTTTATGATATTATATGATGCCACATTAGGTGTTTATGGTTTGCTTCATCTATATGTATATTAGCAGGTATGCCTAATGTTTGACCTAGGTGTGTAGGTATATTAGTCATTCTACAACATGCACAAGATTTCTTTACTTGTTCCTACATAAAGATGCCTAGACTGGATCCATTACTAGTGGTGCATCACCTTGTGGTACAACCCAATGTAGTGCATGTCAAGCAAAAGTTTAGAAAAATGCATCAACAAGTCACTCTCCTAGTCAAAGAAGAACTCCAAAAGCTCTTGAGGTGGGCTTTGTCCACCCTATTAATTACCCTAAATGGGTTTTGCATATCATCCCTATTGCTAAGAAACCTAGGGGCATCTAATTCTACATAGATTTCAAAGATTTAAACAAAGCATGCCCTAAGGATGAATTTCCACTCCCCAACACTGATATCATTGTTGACCTAATAGCTAGACATGAAATACTATCTCTTATGGATGGCTTCTCTAGGTACAATCAAATCAAAATTGCCCTAGAAATCAGCACAACATGGCTTTCAATTATCCATGGGGTACTTATTGTTGGCAAGTTAAGCCCTTTAATCTTAAAAACATAGGAGCAACATATCAACAAGCTATGACTATCATCTTCCATGACATGCTACATAAAATCATGGAAGATTATATGGATGACCTCCTCGGTAAATTAGTAACAATGGTAGAACATCCTGAAGTGCTTCAACACATCTTTGAATGCCTTTGATAATACAAACTCTACCTAAATCCCAAGAAATGTGTCTTTGGGGTTACATCAGACAAACTTCTAGGCTTCATTGTATCTCATTGAGGAATTGAAGTTGACCTATCAAAAGTGATAGCTATCATGGATATGCCACCATCCAAGACCTTGAAACAACTCCATAGTTTTCAAGGTAAGATACAATCCATTCACAAATTCATTGCTCAATTTGCTGACAAATGCCAACCCTTCTCCCACCTACTTCAAAAGGATGCACACTTCAAGTGGGATGACAACTATTAGAAAGCATTTGATGAAATCTGGTGCAGGAGCACCCCTTCAAGATACAACATAAGTCTAATTATAGTATGTTTTGACTTTGTGATGTAATAAGGTCCATTAGAGCAATGCGTATGTTTTAGGTCAATCTAGGATTGTGTGTAGATAGTTATAGTTTGTTATGCTAGCTATCTTAGTTGTCTTCTCCCAGCCGCTTGGAAGCTCCCAGCCGCTGGGAATCGAGTCTGTACTACTCTTGAAGAGTAGCTATATATGCCCTAGCTCAGTTTTGTTTTAGAGGGACAGTTGCATAGGAGAAACAGAGACATTTGTGTTTTCAAGATTAGACTGAGCATTGTGATACAGTGGGGCTGTGATAATTATATGCATTTCTGTTATTGAAATAAAGAAGATCCTGTTGTTTCATTTGTCTGATTTTCAATCTATTTGTGTAGTCGATTTTGATTTTGCAGGCGAAATGGATTCATTCATCCATTCCACCAGTTAATTCTTTGAATCAGTGGAATGGGCATGTACAATAGTTTAGTTTTCTTTTCTATTTTTATGTTCATGCATTTCATGTTTTTGGGATCGATTTGCAGCATGCCATGAACTATCCTAGCATCCTCATGTGCTAGGGTTGGAAGGATAAAATCTAGGTTAAGATTGCCCAGAAAATAGATCGACCCGATCTCTATGTTTCCCGTGTGAAATTTGTGAAGTTTCAAGGGTTTTGTCAAAATGTACATTTGACGAATATATAGTGTTTGTATGTGACATACAATTTGTGTGTCTACCGCATTTGTATCTATGCGTATATCACTAACTGGTTTGGGTGTTAAAACATGTTAAAAATGCCTATTTTGAAGGTACAAAGGTGAAATAGTTCGGATATACAATTCATGTGTATATCACTTTTGCATCCGAGGGTCATTTCATGTGTATCCATCATTTGCATATCAGGTTTGTAAGTTTTGGATTTGGTAAGGTGTCGATATACAATTTATGCGTATATTGCAATTGTGCATCAGGTCATACAAGTTCTGAGTATATTGCATTTGCATGTCTCTATGTATACGTCAAATGCATTTTATAGTTTGTCTATAGTGAATGTATATTTCAAATATACATTCGGGTGATACAAGGGGAGGTCAACAATTAGCGGATTGTGGAAGGAATATCCCAAGGGATATTCGATGAATGCATATTCAATGTTGTATATTTGAATGTATGTCCGAACATACATTCCACATATACAAGGAAGTCAATGCCGGGTCAAACATACATTGAGGGCATATCCAGAGGAATATTTGGTGATTGTATATTTTGATTTGTATGTATTGGTTGTATATGGGAAAGATACCTCGCGTTTGTACCTTGGACCGAGATACATAAGGTTACCGGTCACAGCGGTAAGGGGAACTGGCGTTCATAGGTTGGAGTTTGTATGTTGAGGAATGTACATTTTAAATGTACATTGGCGGAGATACAAGTGCCCAATACGTTTGGTGACTGGTCGTGGAGGTGAATCGGTATACAGAGTACTGTAGCAAACTAGTGATAACAAGTCAGCTTTTGCATGTTTCGGTGTGAGTAAGTATATCGGCGGAGGAGTTTGAAGTCAGGCCGATAGGTATTGTCTGGCTGACAAAGGTTGAAGTTTGTATCGCCATGACAATGGTCATCAGAGTAGCTCAGTTAGGAGAGACCGATAGACGAAGTCTTGCCGATAGGCAATAAAATGAATGGCACTCATCAGTGTGAGGTGGAGTTCAGTGTGACAATTTTCTTAGGTACCGATAGTTGTTGTTTGGCTGATAGTGTATATCGGGGAGACATTATGGTAGATCTTGCCGATGGAATGAGAACAGTTAAATCCCGCCAATTTTGAACGCTTGTGCTGGCCACTCTACAACAAAATCAAGGAATGTCTAGCATCACCCCCAATCGTCATGGCACCTAACCTAGGCAAACCCCTATTATTGTACATCTCAAAAACAATAATAGCATTGGGGGCACTCCTAGCACAACATGATGAAACTGGCCAAGAAAGGGCTATCTACTATATCAATAGGACTTTGGTTGGCTATGAGCTCACCTATACTCCTATTGAAAGAGCATGCCTAGTTGTCATTTTTAGCTCTCAAAAGATTTGACACTACATGCTAAGTCATCCTATCAAGATCATTTCAAAAGTTGACCCTCTCAAGAAATTTATTTCTAGGACCTCTCTTACAAGACTAATGGATAAATGGATCATGCTACTTAGTTTGTTTGACATTGAATATATGGACTAAAAATCTAATAAGGGACAGGTTGTGGCTGACCAACTTGTAGAAGCTCCTCTCATTGATCACCAATCTCTAACCATCGACTTTCCATATGAATCCATCCTTACAAAAATAGTAGCAGTTATTTGGAAATTATACTTTGATGGTTCCTTCACAAGTCATTGTTTAGGATCTAGCATCCTTTTATTCACTCCTCAAGGAGACTCTATTCCTAAATCATACAAGCTTGCTTTTCCTTGCACAAATAATATAGTAGAATATGAATCCTCATCATCAACCTCAAAAAAACATGTCAATGGAATATTCAATAGCTACATGTATATGGTGACTCCCAATTGGTCATAAAACAAGTCAATGATGAATATGAAACCCAAGATGACAAACTAGTTCCTTACAACTAGATGGTTGATGAGTACAGACTTTAGTTTGCCTACATCCATTTTGAATAAGTACCATGACTAAATAACCAAGTAGCAAATGCCATGGATGCCATTGGGTCCCTTTTGGACATGCCTCATGATAGCCACCCATGCAAATTCCTTGTGGAATAGCTTATCATGCCAACATACAAGGTTGCAGAATCCAAGTTCATATTTAAAATCATTGATCTTGAATCCCCTTGGTACCATCATATCTACAACTACCTTTAAAATCATACCATGCCACCTGATTTCTCCCATAAACAGCAACAAGCCCTTATCCACCAAGCATCCTATTATACTATCCTTGTTGACAAATTTTATTGAAGAAACTATGATGGCACCCTATTGTGGTGTTTAAATATAGAAGAGGATAATGTTGTACTACATGAAGTTCATTATGGATTTTGTGGTGCTCACACAAGTGGTATTGTCTTGGCCAAAAATTTCTATGCACAAGATATTATTGGCTGACCATGGAACACGATGCCTTTGAATATATAAAGAAATGCAAGTCCTGTTAGTAGCATGGAGATCTTATTCATGCTCCTTCTCAGGATCTACAACTATTAACAACATCATGGCCCTTCTCTCAATGGGGCCTCAATCTCGTTGGTAAGATCCATGCTTCATCCTCCAATAGTCATGATGAGCCAAATATATGACTCATCTATTTCATTATATTTCCTGTTCTGAGAGACTTTAAGAAAACACTATGGCATATATATTTACATATTATTATAATTATGTTTGTCTTTTGGATGGATTATGCACATGTTTGGTTTTCATTTCCTTTGATGAAATCTCTTAACTTATTTACTTGAATTACATTTTCAAAGTGCATATCTTATTAATTGTGGTACAAATGGTTTGTGTTTGCATACGGATTACGCTAGTAATATTTTGAGAGGTCTCTGAATCCCTTCGGAACCCCCTTTTCTATGAAGAACCTGAACTCTAGATGGCTCCAGATGTTGTTACCATCCAATAGAGTCATCCTCCCCTCAAGTCAATGACTGTTACCAGCTAATCCTAGGGCTACCCAAAAGGCCCAACAATGTAAACATGACCCACACCTGAATTAAGGCAACTGTTATAATCTAAATCTCCATGTCACTCCATTTTAATGACTAACCAAAGTAGTTGTTAGTTGGCGTCAGTTCCAACTGAAGTCATTGCCACCAAGCACCATGCCATTCCAGGAAATCACTCATGTTTGCCAACAACCAAGTCGATACAAATCTCTAATCTTTAGTAACCTGCAGTGGAATCATCAATGTAATAAGTAAGCAACTGGCTTCAATTCCAATTCGTTGTAGTTAGATTCATTGTTAGTTATCTCCTTTAATAAAGCTCAACTATGTAAATAGGAGCATATCATCTCTTTAGGTTAGTTCTAGTTTTTCATAGATAGTTGTTTGCTAGATTGTGTTTCCAGCAGGAGGAAAACTCCTTGTTTTCAAGCATGTACTTTCATCCATTCCTTGGACTATGATTGAATGCAAATGAAGGGGGAATTCTTCTGAAAGAGTTATTTGAGCAAAGAGGATCTTCTCTAGTTGGGAAAGTAGGGTCCACTTCCCCATTTTGGATTAGATCTCTCGATATTTTCATGTTTGTTCAATCCTGTTATGTCTTCTATTTAGTTAGTTTTACACTTGTAGATGTGATGTGTGTTTTTCTTCTGTGTGATTGTTAGTTAGTTGTTACCTACAGGATCATTTTATAAGTTCTAAAAACATAAAAAATAGACTTGTTATTCAACAGAACTATCATATTTAGAGTGTTTCATTGTTGTAGCTTAACAGTGGAGGTAGTTTATCTTTATCTACCTTTCCAGCAAGTGTGTTTATTTTCCAACAAGATAGAATAGTTTCTTTCACTGCAAGTGTGTTTATTTTCCAGCAAGATAGAATAGTTTCTTTCACTGCAAGTGTGTTTATTTCCAGCAAGTTAAAATAGTTTCTTTCACTGCAAGTGTGTTTATTTCCAGCAAAGTGTGTTTATTTTCTAGTAAGTTAGAATAGTTTCTTTCAAAGTATGTGTGTTTATTTCCAAGCAAATAGATATATTTCCATTTCTGTATGAACTTTCATTTCAGTAAGGTAGACGAACCAAGTCCCATCCATGAACCATTCAACCAAATCCCCATAGCAAAGAGTCTTATCGTAGATCACTCCAGACACCTCTGGATTGATAAAATTAAATGATGATGCATTAACAAACACTACTTCGACCCTCATCATTTTTGGCACCGTTGCTAGGGAGAATCTACAAATCATTGTAGGTTTAAGGTGTTGATAAGACTTTCAATCCATTAGTTTATGAGAAGACCTAGGGATGCCTTAGGCCAATTCATCAAGAAAACTATAGCTAATACATTTCTGGAATCTCATTTAGAAGAACCTCCAAATCATCTGATCAATCAAGGATCACCTATACTATCAGAGTCTCCCAATTCATCTGCTACATCTTCAACAATGGGTGACAATGGTGGTAACCATGAGGAACCAGCTAATAATAGAATATTCTCTTATCCAATCTCCATCATTCCTTAGAGAAATGAACCTCCTATGAAAAATATATCTTCTATATTTCTAACCACCTTTAGGGGAAAAACTTCTGAAGACCCAGACCAGTTCCTATTTGAATTCAAGGTCCTCTGCCAAACTTATGATTATGCCACAGATAACTAGAAATTGAACTGTTTCCTTCCACTCTTAAGGAGTCAACACTACGATGGTTCATGGGTTTGACTGCAAACTCTATCACTACCTGGGATGAAATGGAACCATTTTTCTTGACAAGTATCAGGATTACTATAGAGTCATGGATTGAAAAGATGAACTCTTCTAAATGAAACAAATGGAAGATGAAAATTTGGAGGATTATGTGGATAGATTTTTATTTGTCCATAGGAGGTGTGGAAATAATCTAGATGAGGAATTGAGTAAAACCATTTTTCTAAGAGGAACTGGCGATGAGATCAAGGAAGCCTTAAACCTGATGGGTAAGGGAGTTATTAACAAACAAACTTTTGTAGAAATTGCAGAAGTCTGCAGAAACTATTGTTGCACTAGAGAAGGTAAAAGAATACTAAAAAGGGGTAGTACCAATGATGTTATGCAAGTAATAGAAGAAATATCAAACCTCCAAAATGACATCCTACGTCATTTGAATACCACTTTGGATGGCATGCAAGCTAGTAAAAAAAATACTGAACCCTTATCTATTTACTACCCTCATTGTAGAGAAAAACATCCACTTAGGGAATGTCCCTTTAATCAAACTGAGTTGTGTAAGATATGTGAGAAAAATCACACTACAAATGAGTGTGGCCTACTTCTCAAAATTAAAAATAGATTGAAAAAGGATCTAACAGATGAGGAAGAGCTAAATTTTATTGGCCAGAAATAACCTAATTACAGATTTAATCAGTTTCAAAACCAATATGCTCCAAGAGGCCCATCGAGTTGGGGTACAAACTCTTATAATGGACCTTGGGGAGGCCCAATGCAAATACCAATGCAAATGCTAATGCAATGGGGACCAGCATGAGCTTAGTAAGATTGAACAAATCAATCTTGGACCAATCCTCAATTGTCAAATCAGAAATAATATCCATAGCAGTGGCCACCTCAATATAACCAAGAAATGAGGAAATTTGGAAACCAACCTCAAGCCTTACTCCCTGGACCTTCACAACCTACAAATTCAAACTCCAATGACCAGGTAAACCAACCATTAATGCCCACTTAGCTAGTTCTGAATCCCAAGAATAATAGGCCACAACAACATGTGTACAACACTAACCCAAATATAGCCACCCTGAATGTAGTGGTGATTAATGACATCCAACTTTGATCTAGGAACATTCCTATAACTATTCCTACTGAGGAAGTTGCTAAAGAAGAAGAGGTAATCCCCAAAGTTGATACACAATAACAAAAGAGGAAGGTTGAAGAAAGAGATTCAGAAGAAATTATGAAGGAAACCTTTGTTCCATTCCCAAAATGATTAAAACAGATCCCTCTGAAATCTAAAGAAAGCCAACTCTCACATGATGACTCCCAATTAATTAAGGAACTCAGAAAGATACACATCAAAGTCACTTTATTATAGGCAATAAAAGATGTTCCTGAGATAAACCAGACCATCAAGAGTTTGCGTCTGAAACTTCTAGGCAGAAAAAAAAATTACCCAATACCATTCAAGTAGATGAGAAACTTGCCGATGTTCTATTAGGCAAGTTAATTCCTCAAAAATATGGGGATCTTAGGAGCCCTATCATTACAGAGGACATAAAAGGGGTTTCAGTTTCAAATGTTCTAATCAATCTGGGTGTTGCCATTAATGTAATGACATCAAATACTATAGAAGCATTGGCACTAACACATATTCAGCCAACATCAATTGTGTTACAATTGGCAGACCTATCTATCACAAAATTAGAAGGAATTCTTGAGGATATCATAGTTACTATTGATACCTGGGATTACTCGGTTGATTTCCTCATCCTTTAGACAAGAAAGAAATGCTTAGGGTACCCAATAATACTGGGTAGACCTTGGCTAGCTACTGCAACAACCCTTATTGACTGTAGATCACGAAACATGACTATTTCAAATGGAAAGAAGTTGAAGGAACTTTCCATCTATCCTCCTGCCAAACTGTTCTTACAATATGAAAATAAACCATGGATAGATGACCTAATAGATTTTGATGAAGAAGATGCCTCCTCATTGACAATGGTAACAATCACAAAACATTTTGAAGAGTGTAATGATGAATATAAAGAGTTAGAATCAAATAGTGAACCCTCTTTATATAGATTTGCCCAAGAAGAGGTTTCCAGATGGCTTTGGAGAGATCCAAAAGGATTTTTCAAGGCATTCTACTATCCGTATTCTGAACAAATTACCTCCCACTTAAGTTATCAACAACCAAAAATGTTACACCACATTGTGCCTCACCTTTATCCATTAAATACTCTATTAATTCCTTACAAAGACCTTCTTTTTGTTCATAATGGTACAAAGAAAATCACTATCTAAACCAACAAACAACTCTCTATTAGTAGTTAGTTAATAGAGGCAGAAGAAATTCAATTGACAAAACTCTTGCAAAATCATACCTAGGCTTTTGCATGGGAATACAAAGACATGAAAGGGATCCACCCCAGTGTATGTACACACCATATTTACTTGGAAGATGTTCATCCTATTAGGCAACCACAACAAAGAACCAATCCAGCCTTGAGAGATATAGTGAAGGAAGAAATAGAGAAATTATTGCAGGTAGGATTCATCTACCCCATTTTTGATAGCTAGTGGGTATCACCATTGGTTATAGTACCAAAGAAAATACCAAGTGGTGAGTCTGCATTGACTATAAAGAATTGAAGAAAGCCACTAAAAAGGACTATTTCCCACTTCCCTTCATTGACTAGGTGTTGGATAACCTGGCTGGTAGTTGCTATTTTTTCTTCTTGGATGGATTCAGCAGCTACAATCAGATCCAAGTGGCTCTAGAAGATTAGGATAAGACTACCTTCACATATCCATGGGGATATTTGCTTACATAGTTTTGCCATTTGGATTATGCAATGCACCAGCCACATTTCAATGTGTTGTGTTGGCAATTTTTGTAGATCTAGCAAATACATGCATGGAGGTTTATATGGATGATTTTACAATGCATGGATAAACTTTTGATGAAGCCTTGAATAGTCTGAACAAGGTACTTGAAAGATGAGAAAGATATTAGCTGTCCCTAAATCATGAGAAATGCTTTCTTATGATGACTGAGGGAATTGTACTTGGTCACCACATCTCATAGGAGGGAGTGAAAGTAGATCCAAAAAAGGTTGAAATTATTATTCAAATTCCCCCTCCTCAAACTCAAATAGAAGTAAGAAGCTTTTTAGGACATGCTGGATATTATCAAAGGTTCATTGAAAATTTCTATTGAAAAGTTGATCCTTTGTTCACCTTGCTTAAAAAAGATTTTGAATTCAAATGGATGCCACAATGCCAATAGTCATTTGAAACCATCAAAAGTGCCCTCATGATAGCCCCCGTGATAAAAGGAACAAACTAGAATGAGCCATTCCACATTCACACAGATGCTTCCAATCAGGCCATTGGAGTAGTGTTAGGACAGTTAAATGAAACGGGAGGTATGCATGCAATATATTACATTAGCAAAAACTTAAACCCTACAGAGAAAAATTATACCACAACTGAAAAAGAATTTCTGGTAGTAGTTTATGCTATCAATAAATTTTGCCACTACATCACGAGATATAAAATTTTCATACATACTGATCATGCAACTATAATATATCTGATGAATAAAGCTGTAGTAGGAGGTAGAATTATCAGATGGTTATTATTATTGCATGAAGTCTATATAACCATTATTGATAAACTAGGGAAAGACTGAAAGGAAGCTAGGTGCAGAAATCACTTCCTACACTAATCTAAAGAGGAGAGATGAGTGCAAATTCATTTTAATCTTTATAGTTACAGTAGTGTTGACATAACAATAGAGATATTGCAACAATACACAACACAAGAATGTAGGACAAAAGAGAGACAAGATATAATGTGGGGAAAACCCTTACGGGTGAAAAACCCCACTCCAAAACTTGCACAATGTATTATCTAAACAATGAAGTTTACAACACATTTGCAATGCAAGTCTTTACAAGAGTCTTTGACACTCATATTTGGAGACAATTCAACAGCATAATAGTACCTGTCACTCACATAATACATCTCGACTCCAAGCACTTGCTTAAATAGAAGTTTACAAGGCAAAAATGTTCTTTCCTTGAGATGGGCGTCCAACTTGGCCTCATGGCCCAAAACCCATGCTTAGGGACACTTTTCCAACACTGCAGCATGGTCATGACACTTGTCATATCAACCCATCCCAATATGGTCACTTATTCCCAAGTTGGGCAATGATAGATGCTCCTATCTTACGACTGTCATAGAATCTGTCATAACTGACAACTCTTACAGCTGTAAGAGAATCTGTCATAACTACCTAAAAGTAGCATATTCTTCTTACAACACATCATCACCCTCCTTAGGGCACCCAAATATGCCTTCTTCCAAGATGCCTTGTGACACATGTCTTCGCCTATCATAGAACCTTCCATTTATGACTCTTATGCGTCATAGTTTCTACCATAGGAATATGCCAAAACTGTTTTAGTCAAGATTCACTTACACACTAGTCAAAGTGCTGACAAATGGCAAAATACATCTACCACTAAGTGGGACACCTATCTCCTCATGTGAGGACAAAATTACATGTGGTCACCTTCCACATAGGATGACACATCACCGTGCCAACTCCCACAAGATGATGAAATAGGACTTGCATCCAAAATACATTAATAGGCAAATATTAAATACATTACAATAAATATATGCAAGGAATTACAAAGGTTAAGAGACCTTAATTCCCAACATTCTCCCACTTGTCAAACACCTTGCAAGAGCTAATGGAAATGACAGGATTTAACTACTATAGGCCAAGAGGCCCATAGACTCTGAACACCATCAGAACTTGTTTGTGCCCACTGGTTTCATCAATGCATCTGCAACATTCTTCAAACTATCTACCTTCTCCAAATTCACCTTCCCATCCTCTACCATGTCTCACACAAAATGAAACTATACATCAATATGCTTTGTTCTGGCATGGAAAGTTGGATTCTTTGCTAGGCAAATCACACTCTGACTATCACAATAGATCGTAATCTGTCCTACATCAACACCAATATCTGAACATAATCTATTAATCCAGATGGCTTCCTTGTAAGCATGAGTTGCTACCATATACTTAGCTTCTATCATGGACAAAGTGACCACAGGTTGCTTCTTACTCATCCAACTAATTGCACCATCGATTAAAGTAAACACATAACCACTAGTGGATCTCCTGCTGTCAATGTCACCCGCCCAATCAGAATCCATGAATCCATGAATACAAACAGAATGCGGAGGTCCTGTAGGATTACCATGATAGCATATGGAATACTTAGAAGTACCCCTCAAATATATGAACACTCACTTTACTGCATCCTAATGTACCTATACAGGATTAGCCATAAATTGAGTAAGGACTCTCATTGCTTTGGCAATGTCTAGTCTTGTGCAGACCATAGCATACATTAAACTACCAACAACACTAGCATAAGGTACTCTACTCATGTCCACCTCACTAGGATATTTTGGACAATCATTAATAGACAACTTTTTCCCCAAAGATACAAGAACACACAATGGTCTACAATCTTCCATACTGAACCTATCCAACATCGTCTTCACAAACTTACTCTAGCTTAACCAAAGTTTTTTGTTAGCTCCATCTCTTCTAATTTCCATTCACAGAATGTACCTAACTACCCCTAAGTTTTTCATCTCAAACTGTGCTGACAACTAAGACTTCAAATCAGAAATCATATTCTTACCATTCCCAATTAATAGCATATCATCAACATACAATGTAATAATGAGAATGCGATCATTGTCAAATTTGTAATACACACAATGATCTAATTTTGATCTTAGAAATCCAATCGACAACACAAAGGCATCAAATTTCATATACCACATCCTACGAGACTACTTCAAACCATACAAAGACTTCTTCAGTTTGCAAACCAAATTTTCTTTACCTTTCTCTATGTAATGCTCTAGCTAAGACATGTAAATCTCTTCCTCCAAATCACCATGAAGAAATGTTGTCTTTACATCCATCTGCTCCACCTCTAAGTTATAAGTAGCTATAGGAGATAATAAGAATTGAATGGATGTCAGCTTTGCAATAGGAGAGAAAATTTCACCATAATCAATTCCCTCCACTTGTGAGTACCCCTTCACAACCAATCTGGCCTCGTACTTTTTAACACTACCATCTACACCAAATTTCTTCTTGAACACCCATTTGTATCCAATAGGTTTCTGTCCTTCAGGCAAAGGCACCAAGTCCCAAGTTTTATTCTTCTCCAAAGAAGCCATCTCATCTTCCATGGACTCCTTCCAAGAATCTGCATCTTTCATGCCCATGGCCTCTGTCACAATTCTAGGCTCATCAGTGTTAGTAAGCAAGGAAAAAGCACAACTAGAATCAAGCAATGAATAACTAAACCTATCAGGTTGCTTCCTTATTCATGTAGAGCTCCTCAAAGGTTGAGGTTGAGGTTTTGCTTCTCCTTCTGAGATTTCAGAGCTGCTAGAGGTCTCCTCATCATCAAGTCTCACAAGGTCTGTCAGTTCAGTCTTCTTAGGGGTAGAAGGAAACTGAACTACATCCTCTTTCTTTTCTATCTCTTCTAGCTATAGAACAACAAAAGAAGGTGTTAGCTCTCTAAAAATAACACTTTTTCTATACAACACCTTTTTAGCCATAGGATCCCAAAGATTGTATCCTTTCACACTGACACCATAGCCAATGAAAATACACTTGACAACCTTGTTCTCCAATTTTGACCTTTTCTGCCTAGGCACATGTGCATATGCCTCACAACCAAAAACATGAAGATGTCTAACTAAAGGCTTCTTACCAGACCACACCGCCATAGGTGTCTTACCAACAAGAGTTGATGTAGGAGACTTGTTTTCCAGGTAGCAAGTAGTGGCTACAGCTTCAGCCCAAAAATTTTGTTCGAGTCTTACTCCACTAAGCATACTCCTAGCCTTCTTCATCAATGTCCTATTCATCCTCTCTGCAACTCCATTTTGCTGCGGGGGTGTATGGAGTTGTCTTATGTCTTTCAATCCCTTGCTCTTTATAGAACTTATCAAACTCTGCTGAACAAAACTCACCACCGTTGTCAGTCCACCCATGCATATGAGTATGGGACATTCTTCTTCTTTTTATTTTCCTCTTTGCATTCCTTTCAGAAATGCCTAGTTTTTGCATAGTTCCAACAAAGAGCCTTGGACTTTCCAAGAGATTTAGATCTCCCATAGGATTTGGATCTACCCTTTTCACCTTTCTTGCCCTTCTTCTTCCCTTTCTCCTTGGGTCTTCCACGAACCACACGAGCCTCTTTGGCCAAATCGGTTATCTTTCTCCATATTTTTTTAGATAACAACAAAGACACTACATCATCCATCTTGAAAGTGGTTGTAGTGCTTTTGATGGCCATGACAAGATGATCCCACAAATCTAGCAAAGAACAAAGCAGGGTCATACATCAATCCTCCTCCTCCATTTTCACGCCCATGGATGTCAATTGAGAAACAATCATGTTAAAAAAATTCATATGGTCCACAACAGATCCTTTGTCTTCCATCTTCAAAGAAAAAAACTTCTTTTCCAAAAAAAGCTTGTTCACCAAGGACTTGGCCTGATAAACATCTCCCATCTTCTTCCAAAGATATTTCGCAGTCTTCTCCTCATGGACATTCAATAGGACAAAGTCATCTAGATAGAGTCTTATGAGACCTTAGCCTTCCAATCGTTGAGGTCCCAATCAGCTTCTGACATTGCCGTAGGTTTTGTGCCATCAATGATTTCTCATAGGTCTCAATCAACAAGCATATCTTCCATCTTAAGTTTCCACAACTCAAAATTGGTGCCATTAAATTTTTGCACCTCTAATCTTCGAGATGTGCCTACAATCTCCTTCCTGCAACAAGATTTTAGAATACTCTGTACAGACTCGCACTCAACCTAAGATTAGCTACAAAAACCTCTACCTAGTAGCTAGAACCAAAACTGGTCAGGCTCTGATACCAATTGAAAGGAAGCTAGGTGTGCAGAAATCACTTCCTATGCTAATCTAAAGAGGAGAGATGAGTGCAAATTCATTTTAATCTTTATAGTTACAACAATGTTGACATAACAATAGAGATATTGCAGCAATACACAACACAAGAATGTAAGACAGAAGAGAGAGAGAGACAAGATATAATGTGGGTGATGCAGAGGCATCCACACTATAACCTTCGCATATAGCATGAATGTCTGCAGACCAACCTCATCATCATCATCTTCGCCATCATCATCATATTCCCTAAAACTACCAACATCATCATATTTCGGCTTTACTCTGTCAGCATCATGTTTCTTAAAACCAACAGCATCATCATATTGCGGACACTCGCAATCATCCTCCTGCCGACTACTATTCACCTCCTCCGCTTTCCTCCTAACATCATCATCATGATGTTCAGCGGCGCAAACATCCTCCGGTTGCACTGTTCATCAGGCTCCGAACTCTAACGTCTTCATCATGATATTCAATATCACCTTCGTCAGCAGGATATCCAAATATCCAGTTGTTCAAATATCCTGATGACGATTACCTTCAACAACTTACCTTCGACGCTCCACTGCCCGACGACACTAACAGCATCAGGATATAATTCATCCGGTTCCCTCGAAACCTCCTGATGATGTTAATACAACTTCCTGCCACGGACTTCCGCCGATACCTTAACACCTTACGACGGCAGGATAAACTCGCACAAGGGGATATCTCAATATCCTGATGACGATGACGTCATATCTTGATGACGATGACGTCACCCAATATCCTGATGACCTTCTCAACACTTAGTCAAAAATCTGAACTTTCTCTTCCGCATCTACTCGCGATATGCGGATGTTTGGCACTCCCAATATGATGATCCTGATGCCGATACGCTCCTTGGCTCCTCCTGCTGATGATCACCCCGACGAACTCGCACTTCATGCACTTGAAAACATCATGCTCTCCTTCACTTATCTGGATGATGATGTCTAACCCGACTGCAGGATATTTGCAGAAATATCCTGATGATGCCGTCTTCACGAACTTCTGCACTTAGCGAAATCTCTCTTTGCCGATCCACCAGGGATGACCCGATCCAACTCAGGGTGATCTTCCAACTCAGTCAGCTTATCAACTCGACCTAGCACATGAGGATGCTAGGGTCTTCAACATCTCTTGACCGCGATCCTGCACACCTGCATGCAAACAAACAACCTACAATCTAACCTACTGTACATTACCATTCCACCGATCAGACAGATCAACCGGTGGAATGGATCAGGAAATCCATGCAACCACTCAAACCAGCAAATTGATCAAGCAATGGAATGCAACAGAGGATGAACACAAACAGGAATACTTTATTCGATTTCAAAAGATGCAACTACAATATGATGTTCCTCTCGCTCTGTCTCACTCTCGCAAAGTCTGATCGATCCTTTACAATCAACCGATCCCATGCTTATAAAGATTTCCCTATGAGTACTACTGACCCGACTCCAAGCGGCTGGGAACTCTCCAGGCGGCTGGGAGATCCCACCGAACATACATCATGACAGCTGTTATAACTAACTATCTAAAAATAGCAAAAGCCCGGTCAGCATGATCTTATCATGATCAGCGTGACATTATTACATGCAATTGGTCTAACAGACCTTCTTGGAAACACAAACGAGACCTAAACTACTAACTGCCTCATCCAGACCAGCTGTCAGGTAGGTGCTCCTGCACCATACTCCCCAACAGAAAAGAACTCATGTCCCATGAGTTTAGCATGTGGAACCAGAACCTCTGGCTGAACTACCTCTTGAACTTCTGAAGTGTTCAAGTCTATCTTCCTTTCAACTCTTATAGGACAAACAATAGTCCCAACTATGACAACATCCTTGTCATTCTTCTGAACTGGTGGCTGTTTGCACCCCTATTTCTGAACCTGCTGCTGACCTCTGTCAGTCACAACTGAAACTTTCTTCAGCTTGTTGTCTGTAACAACTCCTTTCTCTGCAGTGTCCTGAACTGCCTTCATGCCGGCTCCTCTAGGCATCTGCACATACTCCTTCTTTCCCATTAAAATGATTTGAGCTGCCTTCTGTACTGCAGCTTTTGCCTGCAATGGCATCAACTTGATAATCTTCCCATCCTTCTTGATGGTGTAGGTATTAGCATACCCATCATACAGTACCCTTCTGTCAAATTGCCATGGTCTACCTAGCAGTAGGTGACAACATTCCATAGGCAATATATCACACAAAATTCTATCCTGATATGGTCCAATCTGGAAATCCACATATGCCTGTTCAGAGACAAAAAGTGATTGCCTATCACTCACCCAAGATGCCTTGTAAGGGTGTGGATGTGGAATCCTTTCCAGCTTCAGTTTATCAACCATCTCCTGAGATACCATGTTGTCTGTTGAACCAGTATCAATGACAACCTTACATACCTTACCTTTGCTCTTACATGTGGTTTTGAAAAGAGCTCTTCTTTGCATCATATCCTTTGATGCCTGCAAACTTGTTTTCCTTAACATCAATGATTCTCCACTCTCTGGATAGCCATAATTCTCAGGACCTTTGTTTGAACTCTGTGCACTTTCTTCTTCCTTCTCTTCTTGTACCAGTTGTACCCTCTTGTCACTTGTTCTATCATTTCTGGATGATGAACCTTTGTTTTCTGGACATTTGAAAGATGGATGACCAAACTCTCCACAGGTGTAACACTTTCCTGAAAATGTAGTAGAACCTCTACCACCTCCAAATCTTCCTCTATTACCTTTCCATCCACCTCTGAAATCAGACTGTCCCTGTCCTTTACCAGTGTCTTCTTGACCCTCATTGGGTTGCTTTTGTGCAGGGGCTGCTCCTCTTCCCCTATTGTTTCCTCTTCCTCTCATGGACTTATCATGTCCTCTATTCAGCTTTTCTTCAATCCTGATTGCCATTTGATAACAATCCTCCACATTCTTAGGGTTAGCTAACACTAACTCATCCTGTATGTTAAACCTCAAACCAGCCAAGTACCTAGCCACCTTTTCTACCTCATTCTCATGATGACCAGATCTCATACTCAACAGATAAAATTCCTCAGTATATGATTTCACATCCCTGTCTTTCTGCTTTAAAAATTGCAGCTTCTTAAACATCTGGATTTCATAATCCCTTGGCAAGAATTTCCCCTTGATCCTTGCTACCATCTTATCCCATGAAGTGATCTTAGACTTCCCTTGTTTCCTTCTCTCAGATTGTACATAATCCCACCATACCAAAGCATGACCTCCCAACTTGGTCTTTGCAATCTTTACCTTCTGATCCTCAGCAACATCTTCACATTCAAAGTGATTATCCAGTGCAGCAATCCAATCCAACAACTCATCTTCATTCAAGCTTCCAGTATACTTGGAAACATCAACCTTTGCCTTAGGTTTTTCACTCTGCACTGCCTTTAACAGTTTTGCCAATCTCTGGTCTTCAGCATCCAGATCTTCAGCTACCTCTTCATACTCTTCAACAGTATCTGCCTCTTCTTCAGACTCACTGTCTTCCACTTCCCTCTTTTTGTTCTTTTCCAGGGCTGTCAGCCTGGCTTGAAGTGCTTCAGCAAGCTCCTTCATCTTCCTCATCTCTCTAGCATGTTTCTCCTTCATTTCCTGCAATTCCCTTGCAGTACCACTACCTTTAGGAGGCATTTTGTCAACCTCTCAATCAACACACAACACAATCAACTCTATCTCTACCTCTGCCCTTTCGGTGACAGAATCAACACACAACAGCCCAGACCTTTTGCTGAGCTCTGATACCACTATGATGCAGAGGCATCCACACTATAACCTTCGCATATAGCATGAATGTCTGCAGACCAACCTCATCATCATCATCTTCGCCATCATCATCATATTCCCTAAAACTACCAACATCATCATATTTCGGCTTTACTCTGTCAGCATCATGTTTCTTAAAACCAACAGCATCATCATATTGCGGACACTCGCAATCATCCTCCTGCCGACTACTATTCACCTCCTCCGCTTTCCTCCTAACATCATCATCATGATGTTCAGCGGCGCAAACATCCTCCGGTTGCACTGTTCATCAGGCTCCGAACTCTAACGTCTTCATCATGATATTCAATATCACCTTCGTCAGCAGGATATCCAAATATCCAGTTGTTCAAATATCCTGATGACGATTACCTTCAACAACTTACCTTCGACGCTCCACTGCCCGACGACACTAACAGCATCAGGATATAATTCATCCGGTTCCCTCGAAACCTCCTGATGATGTTAATACAACTTCCTGCCACGGACTTCCGCCGATACCTTAACACCTTACGACGGCAGGATAAACTCGCACAAGGGGATATCTCAATATCCTGATGACGATGACGTCATATCTTGATGACGATGACGTCACCCAATATCCTGATGACCTTCTCAACACTTAGTCAAAAATCTGAACTTTCTCTTCCGCATCTACTCGCGATATGCGGATGTTTGGCACTCCCAATATGATGATCCTGATGCCGATACGCTCCTCGGCTCCTCCTGCTGATGATCACCCCGACGAACTCGCACTTCATGCACTTGAAAACATCATGCTCTCCTTCACTTATCCGGATGATGATGTCTAACCCGACTGCAGGATATTTGCAGAAATATCCTGATGATGCCGTCTTCACGAACTTCTGCACTTAGCGAAATCTCTCTTTGCCGATCCACCAGGGATGACCCGATCCAACTCAGGGTGATCTTCCAACTCAGTCAGCTTATCAACTCGACCTAGCACATGAGGATGCTAGGGTCTTCAACATCTCTTGACCGCGATCCTGCACACCTGCATGCAAACAAACAACCTACAATCTAACCTACTGTACATTACCATTCCACCGATCAGACAGATCAACCGGTGGAATGGATCAGGAAATCCATGCAACCACTCAAACCAGCAAATTGATCAAGCAATGGAATGCAACAGAGGATGAACACAAACAGGAATACTTTATTCGATTTCAAAAGATGCAACTACAATATGATGTTCCTCTCGCTCTGTCTCACTCTCGCAAAGTCTGATCGATCCTTTACAATCAACCGATCCCATGCTTATAAAGATTTCCCTATGAGTACTACTGACCCGACTCCAAGCGGCTGGGAACTCTCCAGGCGGCTGGGAGATCCCACCGAACATACATCATGACAGCTGTTATAACTAACTATCTAAAAATAGCAAAAGCCCGGTCAGCATGATCTTATCATGATCAGCGTGACATTATTACATGCAATTGGTCTAACAGACCTTCTTGGAAACACAAACGAGACCTAAACTACTAACTGCCTCATCCAGACCAGCTGTCAGGTAGGTGCTCCTGCACCAGTGGGGAAAACCCTTATGGGTGAAAAATGCCACACTCCAAAACCTACACAATGTATTATCTAAACAATGAAGTTTACAACACACTTGCAATGCAAGTCTTTATAAGAGTCTTTGACACTCATATATAGAGATAATCTAGTAGTATAACAGTACCTATCAATCACACAATACATCTCCACACCAAGCACCTACTTAAATAGAAGTTTACAAGTCAAAAATGTACTTTCCTTGAGATGGGCATCCAGCTTGGCCTCATGGCCCAAAACCCACACCTAGGAATACTTGTCCAACATTGTATCATGGTCATGAAACTTGTCACATCACCCCATCCCAATATGGTCGCCTATTCCCAAGTTGGGCAATGACAGATGCTCTTACGCATCTTACAACTGTCATAGAATCTGTCATAACTGATAGCTCTTATAGCTATAAGAGAATCTGTCATAACTACCTAAAAATAGCATATTCTTCTTACAACACATCATCACCCTCCTTGGGGTGCCCAAAGATACCTTGTAACACATGTCTTCACCTATCATAGAACCTTCCATTTATGACTCTTACGTATCATAGATTCTGTCATAGGTATCTGTCATAACTGTTTCAGTCAAGATTCTCTTACACACTAGTCAAAGTATCGATGACAAAATACCTCTACCACTAAGTGGGATGCCTATCTCCTCATGTGAGGACAAAATTACATGTGGTCACCTTCCACATAGGATGACACATCACCGTACCAACTCCCACAAGATGACGAAATAGGACTTGCATCCAAAATACATTAATAGGAAAATATTAAATACATTACAATAAATAAATGCAAGGAACTACCAAGGTTAAGACACCTTAATTCCCAACAAAGACAATGTTGTTGCTAAATTCTTATTGTTGTTATATGGATCCTAATCAGACTCGAAGGTTAAATTTTCCCCACTTTTATCGGCACAATTTCCCCCCAAATTATTTAACAGGGGTTTGGGGGTAGCGCCCCCAAGACGGGGTCAAGGGGCAGTGCCCCTGAAACCTCAAATGATTTTTATTATTTTATAAAGGCGTTGGGAGTTATTTTTTCTATTGGCCAACATAAGAAAAAACCCTATTTTGTAACTGACATAAGGCTTGATAAAAATGGTTAAGGGTTAGGGTTTCTGTGGAGATATTGTATTGTAACATTTACAGTAGTATTGAGTTGCAAGGATTGCTAGTTGTAATCGATTCGATTGCTGGATAATAATATTGGACTCTCTGTTGGTGGACGTAGCCTGATTTTGGGTAAACCACATTAAAAATTGTCTCTCGTTGTTATTATTTGTGTATTTTTCCATTCCGTTGTTTAATCTTTATTTGCATTTAATTGATATCTTCTGCATGCAATCCCTAACACTTATCTAGGTTGACTATGCAGGGAAATAGCAAACTACTGGATGATGCATTCCTAGATGAACATTCATTTCCCATTTCTATACAATTTCTGTGGTTTGCAGATTTAGCAAACTATTTGGTTTCAAGAAAATGCCTACAACATTTCAATTCAAAGGAAACCAGATGACTGGTTCAAGAGAGATCCAGATACAAATGGGTAGATGGTCTCTTGTTTAAAAATTGTCCTGACCATGTATTGAATTTTTGTGTGTAGGAAACAAACCTGTATGACATAATCTGAACATGCCATGATGAACCTTCTAGTGGACATTTTTCAGCCCTTCAGATGGGACATAAAATTCTGGGAGCAGGGTATTTTTGGCCAACAATGACCTAGGATATTCAACATTATGTCAAGCACTGTGACCAATGTTAGTGAATGGGATGTCCAACTCCTACCACAGAGATGTTGCTCCATCCTCAAGTGGTTCTTGAACCATTTGAAAAATGGGGAATAGATTTTGTGGGGCCAATAGATCCACCTTCCAGAGGAAATCACTACATTTTGGTTTGTACTGACTATGCCACTAAATGGGTCGAAGCAAAAGCACTACTAGTAGCAAGGAGGAGAAGGTTGCAGATTTTCTCTATAAGCACATTTTGCAAAGGTTTGGAACACCTTGATTCCTTGTTTCTGATCAAGGACCATAGTTCATGTCTACTATGATCAAAGCATTCCTAGAAAGATATCAAATTTGTGACAGGAAGTCCTCTGCATATCATCCTCAAAGCAATGGTCAAGTAGAAGTAACAAACAAAGAACTGGAGAAGATCCTTAGAAAAACCATTTCAGGTAAAAGAATAGATTGGGCTAAAAGAATGATAGAAGTTGTTTGGGATTACAACACCACATGGAGAACCACCACTAATTTCACACCATATGCATTAGTCTATGGAAAACACCCAGTATTGCCCATAGAATATGAGGTGGAAACATTGAGAATAGCACTTGAAGTTGGAATAGACTTAACTGAAGCACAAAAACACAGAATGATGCAACTCAATAGATTGGAAGAGATGCAGATAGAGACACTTCAGCACATAGAGTTGATCCAATAGCAGAGAAAAGAATGGAATGACAAGCACATTATTAGTAAGCAATGCAAGCAAGGAGATTGAGCCCTATTGTACGACTCCAAATATTAATATCTAAAAGGGAAACTGCACTCCAAATGGTTGGGGCCCTATGAAATTAAAGAAATGTTCAGCAATGGGGTTATTCAGCTAGTTCCCATTGATGGAGATTGCTAAATTCTTTTGATAAATGGACATAGATTGAAGTTGTACCACAAACCAGCTTCTAAAGAGGAGTTTTTTGCAGAAATCTAGTCTTGGATAGAGAATTTGACCCTGGAAGATCTCTCTCTTCCATGGGACTCATGCCCTAAGTGATGAATCTGGAATAAATAAAGATATAAAGGTTGAATACCAGAAATGGCGGCCTTTTCTACTAAAAAAAATTGGGTAAAAGTTGAAAACTAGCAATGGTGGCTTTGGCCAGAGGGAAGATTGAAAACCAACAATGGTGATCTCTCCCTTGAATTCCCCATTTCCTTCAATAAACTTCCTTTTTGTAGTTCTACAGGTCTTTGTGTTGAATTTTTTTGAAGAGCTCCAAATAGATACTGATAGCTCCAGACAGCTACGGATTACTCCAGATGAACATTGGCAGATGCTAGCTTTCCAAAGCATCATTGGGCGCTAGGTCATGTTGCATTGCAAAAAGGTGATTGGGCAAAAAATGTTAAGGCTAAATAATCAAAGGGATGGGTACTTTACAAGGTATATTCCTTAAAACTGGTATAATTATTTTAATATGTTTATGTATGCCATGTGTTCCCCAAAGTGACCTGCATGTAGTCCTCATCTTTTTACATGCCACGGTAGTTGCATAGATGATTGTAGTCCAACAGGTGGCAGCCACAGATTTGTCTATAGGTCTTGCATGCTTCATAATGAAATATAAGTACTTGGTCATCATAACAACAACATTTCAAATAAATACCATAAATAGAAATAAGCGTTGGATTAAGAAATAATAGTGACGGGTATTTATGACCATTTAAGGGAAGTACATTTCAAAAGACATGAGTGCTAGGATTGCTAGTGTCAGCTCCAGATGCATATGGAAAGCAGTTAAGGTGGTGGCTAAGAAATTACACTTCGCACGCACCCACCCTAGTTTGAAACTCTAAAGTTCATGCCATGAATGTTGAAAAGATGGGAAGGATAACTGCTATCTTATCCATCTCGCATGCAATTATTCCTTCACATAAACCTACAATTGGCAACTCAAAGTTCACAATTCCTTCCTGCTTGAAACTAGAGATAGACAACAGAGAAAAAATAGAGCTCCATTGTGACATTTTGCTACAGAATCATACAAAATCAACTAATCAAATGGGGAACAAAAGGAAAGTCAAACTTGAGAATGTAATTTTTGATGATGCCAGTGTGCAAATTTTCTAGTAGGCTGGATGGTTGGCATTTTTGCATAAATTTGAAAGATTTGAAGCTGACTTGGTCGAGGAGTTTGTTACAAACTTCCACAGGACCTTCACCACTATGAAAGGGGTAAGAATACAAATCAACCCTACCATAATTAGTCAACTTTCTAGTATACCTATAGTAGGTGTTGATTTGTTTGCGAACAAACCATCATATGAAGAATTAGTTCAAAATTTTACTCTAGAGCCCTTACCCCAATATATTGTAAAAGAGCAACTAAAGCCATTGAAAGGACCAATCTTCTAGACCCATGGAAGACTGTGGTCCTATGGATCATGAAGTTCTTCACATGTGATGGCCAATTTGGTATAGTTTTGGGCCCTAGGATGTGGCTAATTACCCACCTAAGGCATGGAGCCAATAACCCCCAATATTTGATAAATGTTCCTACTTTTTTGCATGCAAATCTTGTCACCATGATGACCAAAAGAAAGGGAAAAGAAGGACATATAAGATACCTAGGTTTGATACATTTGATTATTAAGCACCACTTCTTCCAATAAGAGGATGCTCAATAGAAATGGCAGGACTTTCTAACCCTACAACTTAGAAGGAAAAAGGTGAAACGTCATACTTCCACTGTCTCCATTTTAGAAGACCCTATTGCAGTTTCCTCTAAGTCCCCTAAAGTTTAGTTCTGATGACTCTAGAGAAGAACAGAGCAAATCATTCAAGAAGGTGAAGCCATAGCATCCACCTCTATCAAAATACACCACCACTGGTTAGTTATATCTTCAGATGAAGAGGACAAAGGAAAAGAAGAACAAAACCCTACCACCATCTTAGGTAAACATCCATCTCCTATAGCACATCTTGGAGAAGAGACTCATGAGGAGAGGGGAGCTGAGGAAATTGGTGGTGGTGTGATTCTCGAGGAAGTTGGTGAAGAGGATGCCCTAGAAGAAATAAGGGAGGATATATTGCAAAAGTCACAGGAAAAGAAAAGAGCCCCTTGAGGAAATCTCTGAGGACACCACAACACAAGAAACTCAGCATGCCCTAGCTCTATCCAGAGCTGAATTTGAATTGAAGCAATGCAGGGCACAATTGGAGGCCATGGCTCAACAATTGAACACCAAAGATGAGGAGCTGGGACAATAAAAGGTAAAGGTTGAAAAGGAGAAGGAAGAAAAAGAAAAGGAAATTTATGTTTTTAAGGAAGAGGTAGATAACCACAAGGCCATGGTGGCCCAAAGAGACATTCAAATAACTCAACTCAGGCAAAAAGCTTCTCAAAATGCCCCTACACCCACCTCATTGAATATCTATGCTCAGAATCTGCAACTTACACTAGACAACAGACAGCTCTGAGGAGAGATTATATAGCTCCAGAAAGATCTTGAGACCCTGAAATAGGAGAAGGTGGTGGTAGATAGCAACTTGGCTTTATCCTGCGAAACAAGAGAAACCCTATTAGCTCAGCGCCCGCCATCAGGTGTGTATGCCTTGTTCCTCCGAGAACAATTTTTACGATGGAAATTACTCAGGGTAAGTTGTAACCTTCCATTCAATTTTGACAATGATAATGTTTTTGTTAAATGTTATATACAAAATCCTAAAGACCAACAAAACCTCTTGTGTGAATTCTTCCAACATGGTCACATTATGGGGTATGTCAATACCTCAATGCTAAATCTATATGTGGGGGAACTCCAAATCAGGAGTTATCTATCTCTACTCTGGAATAATAGATTATGGGAGGAAAGAATGGAAGAATATGATGCTGCAACAAGATCCATAGGACTATTAATGAGACATGAGTGCCCTAAGACTACATGGTTTTCCAACACTTTCAAAGCAAATGCTTATAGGCAGGGCATCATAGACCAATATGTGAGAAATTTGAATTCTTGTATTTCTGATTTCTTTGTAATTACAGATTATCTTCCTAATGTAGCAGTCTCAAGATGCATATCCAGATCTGAGGAGCTACTTCATATTTTCAAAAGAAGAGAGCCAGTGTCCCCCGCAAACATCAGGTGGATGACAGACAAGGTAAGAAAATGAATACCCCTGATCCAGTAGAGGCAACAAAACTAGATTGGAATGAGGTCCAGACCACCACTAATTCTAATGCCAACTCCTCACCTAAGGCAACCTCAAGGACAAGAAGTGAGAGAAGGAAAATTCAATACATGGTTCAGTAGGGTATAAGAGAATGATGGGTTCCAACCAAAAGGGAGGCAGTTGTTCCAATATAGAGATGACTACAACTGCAGTATAATCGTTGAAGGAAAGAATATACTGGATGAAGCAAATGGGGCACAACCATGAGGACATGGCATACACTAAGTTGGGGGGGAATGATGAGCCAAATATATGACTCATCTATTTCATTATATTTCCTATTCTGAGAGACTTTAACAAAACACTATGGCATACATATTTACATATTATTATAATTATGTTTTTCTTTTGGATGGATTATGCACATGTTTGGTTTTCATTTCCTTTGATGAAATCTCTTAACTTATTTACTTGAATTACATTTTCAAAGTGTATATCTTATGAATTGTGGTACAAGTGGTTTGTGTTTACATAAGGATTACACTAGTAAGATTTCTAGTGGTCTCTATATCCCTCTGGAACCCCCTTTGCTTTGAAGAACCTAAACTCCAAATAGCTCTAGATGTTGTTACCCTCTAATAGAGTCATCCTCCTCTCGAGTCAATGACTGTTACCAGCCAATCGTAGGGCTACCCAAAAGACCCAACAACATAAACATGACCCACGCCACAATTAAGGTAGCTGCTATAATCTAAATCTCCATGTCACTCTATTTTAGTGACTAACTGAAGTAGTTGTTAGCTAGCGTTAGTTCCAACTGAAGTCACTGCCACCAAGTGCCACACCATTCCAAGAAATCACTCAAGTTTGCCAACAGCCAAGTCGATACAAATCTCTAATCTCCAGTAACCCGCAGTGGAATCATCAATGTAATAAATAAGCAACTGGATTCAATTCCAGTTTGCTATAGTTAGATTCACTGTTAGTTATCTCCTTTTAATAAAGCTTGACTATATAAGTAGGAGCAGATCATCTCTTTAGGTTAGTTCTAGTTTTTCATAGACAGTTGTTCACCAGATTGTGTTTCCAGCAAGAGGAAAACTCCTTGTTTTCAGGCATATACTTTCATCCATTCCTTGGACTATGATTGAATGCAAATGAAGGGGGAATTCTTCTGAAAGAGTTAGTTTAGCAAAGAGGATCCTCTCCAGCTAGGAAAGTAGGGCCTACTTCCTGATTTTGGAGGAGATCTCTCCGTATTTTAATGTTTGTTCAATCCTTTTATGTCTTTTGTTTAGTTAGTTTTACACTTGTTGTACATGTGATATGTGTTTTGATTCTATGTGATTGTTAGTTAGTTGTTACCTGTGGGATCATTTTATAAGTTCTAAAAACACCAAAAATAGACTTGTTATTTAGCAGCACTGTCATATTCAGATTGTTTCATTGTTGTAGCTTAACAGTGGAGGCAGTTTATTTTTATCTACCTTTCCAGCAAGTGTGTTTATTTTCCAGCAAGATAGAATAGTTTCTTTCACTGCAAGTGTTTTTATTTTCTAGCAAGATAGAATAGTTTCTTTCACTGCAAGTGTGTTTATTTCCAGCAAGTTAAAATAGTTTCTTTCATTGCAAGTGTGTTTATTTTCAGCAAGTTAAAATAGTTTCTTTCACTGCAAGTGTGTTTATTTCTAGCAAAGTGTGTTTATTTTCTAGTAAGCTAGAATAGCTTTTTTCAAAGTATGTGTGTGTATTTCCAAGCAAATAGATAGATTTTCATTTCTATATGAACTTTCATTTCAGCAAGGTAGATGAACCAAGTCCCATCCACGAACCATTCAACCAAACCACCATACCAAAGAGTCTTATCGCAGATTGCTCTAGACACCTCCGGATTGATAAAATTAAATGATGATACATTAACAAACACTACTTCGACCCTCATCAGTTCATAAGTCCATCATCACCGCCACTGAGTATTTCACAAAGTTGATCAAAGCCATCCCTCTCACCTTCACCACTGGGTCCCAAATTGCCAAATTCATTCTCTACCATATCATTTGCTGCTATGGCATTCCTGTCACCATTGTCATAGATAACAACAAGCCCTTTGAGAATCATGATGTTCACACTCTCTGTGAATGTTTCCATATCCAACACCACTGGTCCACTCCATATTACCCCTAAGGAAATGAACAAGCTAAGGCAACTAATAAAACCTCTATACACCTAAAAATGACTTGTGTCAAATTAAATAAATATTTTAATATTTATTTTATTCTTATTCATCTATCAATTGAATAAATATCCTAATTTATTTAATTGGTTCATTATTCCAAATAATTAAATAAAAATCAATTTATTTAATTAAGTATCCTAATTCTTCTAATGTCATATCTAATTAAATAATCCTAAATTATTTAATCTTTTCTTCTAAATCAAAGTCTTATGTCTAAATTCCACATCATCTAATCCATGTCATTCCTCCATGTCATTTGGACACCTCACCATGTTGCTCCAATATCTAAATATTCTTAATATTTAATTAAGTAATTATCCTCTCAACATGTGCCCTATTTCTTCTCCACATGTGTTGTATTATTTCTCAATCATCTCCATGGTCAAAGACATTTGTCTTTCAAATCCTAGTTTATCTCTCACATTCCAACAAATCAAGAGTCCTTCCACTTTTAACTCACAGGTCTTTGTGAGCACAATGACATGTGGCTTATGGATCCACATATTCCTCTACCTTGTAAATGTAGTAGGAATATTTCCCATTATCCCTCCATCTAATACTAAGCCTACACCACCTTCCACACATATTATCCCTCCTCCTAATCCTCATCCTACACCTACAACACCATCCACTATTATTATCCATCCATTATATTGTCCATCTACCCATACAATCATGAAGGATGTGATCCAATGGCTATTAGCAAGGAATCAACCATCTCCATGTCATCAAACACCTATCCAAGATCCTATCAAAGAGCATTCAAACATGTCCATTTCTTCAACCCCATCATGTAATCTGTTGGTTCCCAAATCAACAAGCATCAAACTCTAAAGATTTGCCACTTCTTATGCTCAAGTTTAATGGAAGATTTGTCCAACAAAGATGAGAGATTATTTGCACTTGTCTCCCCTAGACTTGAGGTTTTGCCACACTTAGGGGGTATCCCTGACTCACCACAAAAGATTTATCCTTGACAATTTCAGGTAGAATGCTCTCATGTAGGGACCAACATTTATAAGATAAACTTAGATTGGCAATATAATTGGACTATCTAACTGGTTTAAATATGAGAACATACAGCTAAAACCCTAACCTAAAACAAAATAAATCACAAAATGGTTTGAATAAAATGATTTGTTTAAATTTTTAGTTTCCTAGATCTTTGGGAAAATAAAATTGCAGATCGGTGCCTTATCTGGGTAGCAGAGTCAAACCCAACAGTATAAATGCTTCTTCATGATAGAAAAAACTCATAACCAGAGGACTGAAAATGATAAAATTACTGCCTAACAATAGTTTGCCTAAGAAAGAGAATCATTTATGACCATATGCTTCAATAATCCCTTGATACTGCACACTTTCCTCCATGTTTAATCTAAAGCAAGTTTTAATCTACTCCTTGAATAGATGCAGAAAATCAAACATGCAACATAACAAATGTATATTGAAGAACTCAAAAACCCTTGGCAACTTTGTTCAAAAGAAAAATGCAAATACCCAGGGAGATAGTCACAAACAACCCGCACAAAATGTGTTACTCATATGGCTCAACCTAGAAAGAGAGTTATCATTTAGAAATGTTCACTTACATGGCAAAATATGCCTTTGTAACCCAAAATCTAGCTACCTGCTCCTACAGAATGCTATCTCCTAGAAGTGTGAATACCTTGTATTCAAAATCTAGCCCCATTACAAAATGAGGAACAACATGCTATTATAGAAACAAGAACATGTTGCCCTAAAATTTACTACCATATGGAGGTAGGTGAGATATTTTTTAATATATTTTACCTCCAAAATGACATTGGGAATAAAATATTAATACATTAAAAGAGGAGAGGAAAAATGAATAAAATATCCTTTAATTCCCCTTTTAACTTTACATTTTTTATTCATCCCCAATTTGAACGGCAGCAGCTGGAGACTGTTGGCAAGAAACACTATATGGATTCATGGTTGTTGTAATTGATGGCAACAAAGGTCATTCCACATATCCGCAAGTCATGGTGTGTCTCTACCAGAAGTCAGAATGAAGATTGTTGTGGTCTAGTGAACAAGAACAGAGCATGTGGCAAGGTCTGACAGTTTGGTCTGGATCTCTCAGAGGAGGTATCTTGGTGCAGTGCAGATTTGGGGAAGTCAAAAGGACTACCTTGAGTGGTATATTTCAAGCATTTAGCCTCCGGTGATGGACAAGAAAAAAGATATGAATAGTTGAGTACCGGATTCCTGAGTGACAGTGAGAACAGAGGAAGAATTGACTGACAGAACATCAGACTGCTTTCCGGATGTGTTACTGTTGATGGTAAAGGTTGTGAAGGCATGAATCATGTTTGATCAAAAAGATTAATGATATCTACAAGTATATGCTTGATCCGCATTACTTGATGAGCAAGTATTCAGCTGACAGAACAGAGTTTGTGAGAAAATAGACTGTTTCGGATGCCGACTAGAAAGGTGATGAAATTACTTGTGCGGATATATATGCATGATGGATTTAGTTGTGAGAAGAGTTGTTGTGTGTTGTTGATGTACGAATAAGAGCAGAGTAGAGCAGAAACAGCTAGAGAGATCAGGTATGTGAAAGGAAAGTAGAATAAAGAGAAGAGGAAAGATGAAGTGCAGTAGATCAGTGTACTGAGCCTAACCGGAACTGAACTCTAGCATATGTAGATGCTTCCAATCAGTTCAAGTATTGTATAACATTCTTTTGTAGACAGTGTGTCTCCTTGTAGGCAGTGTGCCTCTTTGTGAGCAATGTGCTCGGGCAGTGAGCCCTAATTGGCAAGTGCCATTTTGTAATTCCTTATTCTTCTAACAGAGAATAATTTTTGAGTTAATCACCCCATGGTTTTCTCCCTTAATAGGGTTTCCACGTCAAAAATACTGTGTCATGTGTTTCTCATTTCATGGTAATGTTTGTTTGTTTGTGTAGACACCGAAATTTGTCCCAACTTTGTCCATGTCTAGCAACACCTTGTTAAATCATTATTCATTAAGCCAATTAATTAAATAAATTTTATTTATTTAATTAAATCCCATCCTTATCCCACTTAGCCAATTAATTAAATAAATTTTATTTATTTAATTAATTCCACATCATAATCCCATTTATCCTATCCTCATCCCAATTAATTAAATAGATTTTATTTATTTAATTAATTTCCACATCATATCTTATCCCATTTTATTCATTTATCCTATTAATTAAATAAATTTAATTTATCTAATTAATATCCAACTCATATTACAACTAATTCAAATATTTTATTTGAATTAAACTCTCATCTTTTATCACATTCCAACACCTGTCCAATCAATCATGTGTTGTAAGACAACTTTCATTCATATCCTTCACATGCACAACTGATGGAACCTAAATTTAGTAACTTTCAATCCTAGCCATTCACATAGCCTCTGAATCTCCACCGTCGATTGATCTTGGCTAAGCCCTATATAAACACCCTCTCACTCCATATGAGACATCCAACAATCATATCCAGCAATCATATAGCACCTACATTATCATCTTGAGCATCTGAGCATTCATTGAGCTTTTATCATCCATCATGGTAGCTTTCAGCATTGCAATTGTTCATTGTTGAAGAAGCAATCCACATCTCACAAACAAGGAATCGCACAGTCTAGGTGATGTTATGCTTGAATTGCATTGTTCTTTGATTTCATTTAGATTAGATTCCTTGATGATGGTAGGGTTAGGGTTTCATGACTATGTCTGATCTGCTAAACCTGACTTTCACCTATCACATTTTGGCATGCCCGGTGGGACTCACGTCCTTGATTGACTTCATTTTTTGGAGTTGTTTCTTTGAAGATCAGATTTTGTAGGTGCTTACAGTAAATTTCGGTCACTTCTGAACAAAAATCTACCGCCTCCGGGAACTCTGTGTCGCTTATATGCTGGAACCGGTCACATTTACCTCTCTGGATCGCTTTTAAACTGACAGTCATCGCTTCTGGTATGATTTGAATCGCTTTTGTATTAATAGAACTCGCCTAGGGTTTTCACTGTTAGTTTTAATCTGTATTGATCACCTATACCTTAATAGAGATCGCTTTCACTTTCAATTGGATTGCTTTTGACATTACAGCCGTCACTTCTGATCTTATGCGCATTGCGTTTGATATAACAGTAGTCTCTTTTAAACTTGTATGAATTGCTTATGAACTGATAGCACTCGCCTGTGCAGGTTAGTGTTTTGACTGTCTTTTGCAGATACAAGTCGCTTTTAGCCTTCAAACGGTCACTTATGGCTATAGCCACATCGCTTATGAATCTACAGAGGCTGCCTTTGAACTAATAGGTATCGCTTTTGAACTGATAGTGATCACCTTTGCAGGATAGGGTTTTGACTGTGTTTTGCAGATACAGGTCGCTTAGAGGCTACAATTGATCGCTTCTGATTTATTTACATTGCTTATAAGCTTGCAGTCACTGCATCTATTATTTTTCAGATCGCATATGATATGCAAGATCTCACCTGTCGCAAGATACAGATCGCTTCTGGGTAGTAGTGAATTGCATCTGGTAAATTTTGTTACTTTTAAAGCTATTTCAATTCTAGTTCGATTTCTTGGCTATTAATTGGGTATTTGCATAGCATCTTATCGATTTGTCCAAGAAAAGGAGGTTATCAAACTACTGACATATTTGTTACAGGTTCGATCGGTCCAAGATTTGTGGTTTTTCACTAAATTAGGCACATTTGGGCTTGGTGCTTAAAATGAATCATTGTTTGCTCCGTGCTTGATTTATCTTTTTTGACTGCTTGCATGTGCTTGATTGTAACCCAAATTTAATAGCAAAAGTATCCTCTCCCCTTGCCTATCAAATGGATCTTGGGTGTATGAGAACTTGTCATTATCTTTAGAGGGCCTGCCTTCCCGGTGTGAGAAGGGATATGACCCAAGCGGTAACGGGCTAAAGCCAAGTCCTTTTGAACCGCTATATAAGAAAAGTGTTTGTGTCGAAAGCCACAAACAACGGGTGTTGTTGCATTATACCGACAGCCAACCTCCCCCAAAACCCTCCAAGGCACAACCCTTACAGGCTGGGAGACTCCATAACGGAGAGTAGCGCTGCCACATGTATAGCCACCCGAACGGATGCCCTTATTAGCAACTTTTTGTAGTAGCCAAAAACCTTCTATCCGTTGATGCAAAAGGTGGGACCTTTGAAGCGGCCCCGATTCACGTGGTTCTTAGTAGAGATAGCAGGGACAATCCTAAGGTTTGGTGTGGGGACAAGCCTTACAGGAAGCCTAGAACTTGGTATGCGTGAGAAGTGAGTGCCGTGGAGGGGAGCCGGTGCTACCAAGATCCTGAAGCTATCCGCTTTGAATAAGCACGGCCAGGGGATTCAACGGATACTAACCTATCCTAGCCTAGGTTGTATCAGTTTGTGCTTGTTGTGAGTGTGAGTGACTGTAATCACTATTTTCTTGCTGAAAAACTACAAAATCAAACATCTTTTTGACAAACACAGTCGCTTTTAAACTTAAACTGCTCACACATATAACAGACATCACTTTTGAACTGTAGTAATCCGCTTTTGGCCTGAACTGCATTGTTTTCAAACCCCAGCTGACCGCATACAGGCTGAACTGAGTCACTTTTAAACAACAGCTGATCGCCTATTTTCTGAACAAAATCACATCTGAACCACAGCTGATTGCATATTGACTGAACGAGATTGCCTTTAAGCCGCAGTTAGTCACCTTCTGTTTGAACGAGCTTGCCTTTGAACAACAGACTGTCACCTTTAGGGATATATGAGTCTCTTTCAATCAACAGAAAATCACTTTTAAACCAACAGTCGTCGCCTCTGGCATAACATTCGCTTCTAGTTAGCACGTGAATTTCTGTCGAACCTAAACCAGATCGCATCTGAGCTATTATTGATCACCTTTGGCATCCTTTGAGTCACATTTGAGCTATCATCAGTTGCCTGTAGTCAAAATACCTGCAAATCCTAGTGTCTCAGCTGAATTAGCCACAGGTCCAGCTTGCTTAAGTCTTAAACATCAGTTTTCAGATTTTTCCTTGATCAACAGCAAATACCTAGACTTTGTCTCCTATTTTTGAGATTATCAATCAATCACAACTCATGAGCTTTCCATCTTTTTGAGACCCCAACTAGCAAAACAAACATCAACCCAATCATTTCAATCAGCAAACATCTTTCAGCTTTAGCTTCAGCCAACATCATCCTTCAGCTTTAGCTTCAGCCAACATCATCCTTCAGCTTTAGCTTCAGCAAACATCATCCTTTAGCTTTAGCTCCAACAAATATCAGCAGCAAACAATCTTTCCCTTGAGTGTTTGAGCTATCCTCTAGGGACAACCAACAACAACTCAACAACAACAACTCAACCAAAACAAATTAACCAAGCGAATTAGACAAACCAGCAAACCAAAACAGCAACCAATCAACCAACCAGCCAACTATCATCTTTTGGGTCTCAAAACTTTGACAAGCTCAACTTCATCATCAACATCATGCCTCAAACTAGGAGTCAATATCGAGCTGAAATAGAAGCCAAATTGAAAGTTGAAATGGAAGCCAAATTGCAAGCTGAGATGAAACAATTCACAACACCTCTTAAGGACGCAACTCAATTCACAATTAGTATGCCTCCTCATATGTTCATGCCTCAAGGATACACTATTGGTGAGTCATCTTCACAACGAATGCAACCTACACCATCCTTGGAAACTTTTGAAGAACAATCTCAAGATGACTCATCGGAATTCCAAGATACCTATCTATGGGACCAAGTTGAGAAACTCATGATATCTGAGCCTAATCGTTGCTTTCTCCAACTTGCTTGCATGGGTGCTAAACTACCAAAGGACTTTGACATATCCGCTATTAGAGAGCAAGATCCCAACACTACTACTGTTGTTGCGAATGGACCATCTACTATCGTCACATCATCTCCTATTACATCGCAAAAATCATCCTCATTGCCTATTGTTGCTTCATTTGAGACACCACGATCAGAGCATACTTTAGAACCATTGATAGTGCCCACCAATGTGCTCCCTCTCATGTCACAAAATCTCAACATTCCACCTTTCCATGTTCCTCAACATATCTCTCCTTCTACCATGACCGTTTCCATGCCTCAAGTAACACAAGCTGTCCATGTAACACAAGCGCAAATGCTTCGAGCATCACAAGCTATTCCCATGTCTTATAGTGTGCAAACCTCTCAAACCACTCCAACAACACATGTTGTCCATGCTTCACACCCATTACAATCTACTACATCTCATACAAATACCATATCCCATATACCAACTGCTAATACCTCCATGCTATCATATAATCCCAATGTTAGTCTCATTGACATGAGTGATCCACCCGTTTCTCAAACCAATCCAAACAACAAGATTGCTTATGTTGATCAACTTACATCCATGTCATCATACTCTTCCAATCCTTCACACACCATCAATCCATCTTATGCTACCCAAAGCTTCCCTATTATCACCCAACATATGACACATACTAATCCTCATGTTGTCCACAATACAAATCCAAATGTTTCTGTCATATCTACCAATCCCTCTGTCACTTACTGTGTCATGAACTCAATCCCAACTTCCCAACCATTCACTACTGTCAATCCGCTATCCACTTCCCATGTGATGCACACCCAATTGCCGCTTGTGTCTCAAGGACAGTAATCCTCCAACACATACGTGTCACATACCAATCCTTTGACATACATTGTGGGTACACAACCGCAACAAACAGTCACAACTCCATATATCCCACAACCGCAACCACAATATATCTCATACCATAGTCCACCCCCTTCACAACAACAGCAATTATCTTTAGCAGATGTTCAACAGATGATCAATGAAAGGGTAGGACAAGGCAAGAAACCTTTCTCTCTCGAAAACATATGCGCCTGTCCATTTGACAAGTCTCTTAATATGATACCTTTTCCGCCACATTTTGAAATCCCACAATTTGATAAATACAAAGGGAAAGGGAATCCGGAAGACCATCTTTAAGCCTTTTTTGTGGCATGTCTTGATGTCTCTTATGACGATACGTATCTTTTGAGACTATTTCCTTGAAGCTTAGTAGGACAAGCTCTTGAATGGTTTTCTCATTTACCCCCGGGCATCAAATCTTTTACAGAATTAGCGAACAAATTTTGATCACACTTTGCCTTCAACATTGAACATGAGGTAAACATGAATGACCTTGTCAACAACAAATAGCGCAACGGTGAACCTTTTTCTACTTTTACCCAATGATGGCGTAATATGGCTAGCAAGGTATCATGGGAAATACTTGAGAAACAACAGCTTGACATCTTTGTTCAAAATCTTCATCCTGAGTTGTCATTCCAATTACAATTGCAAAGTGCTAGCACCTTTGACGAACTAGTTTCCAAAGGAGTTATTATTGAACGAGCTCTCATTGCCAAGGGAACTATCAAGATCTTTCGCAACAACAAAGATTCTCCCCAAAATTCCAATGATAAGTCTCGCTTTTGGAACAAGAACAAGAATGTTGTAAATGACGGTATTGTAGACGCAAAGAACATTCAAACTATGAGAGCTCTCATCAATATTCAAGCAGCCTCTACACCAACACGACCTTTTCCACAACGAAGAAACTAACGCCAAACTTCCAATCCACGCCGACAATTTACACCATTAGTGGAACCCATAGAAGTTGTTCTTCGAAAGCTACTTCAAGTAGGAGATATTATTCTACCTGATGCACCACCAAATGGCGAACCACTCTTTCAAGCTCCTTGGTACAAAGAAAATGAGTATTGTGATTACCATCGAGTTAAAGGACACAAAACAAATGGTTGTATGTGCTTAAAACATGTTATCCAAGACTGCATTGATCAAGGTTTAATCAACGTCACACCTTTAACGGCTCAACCTGCTCAACAATCAACATCAAACTATGATCTAGAGACTTTCAAGAATCCACTTCCATCTCATGATCAGACAAATAACCTTCAGGCTGGAAATGCTATTCCGTATAACTATGAATCATCTACCATTGGCCACATTGACCATGCTCGCATTTCTACCATTATTGTCCAAGGGAGAGCACCTGATTGTGCCATAACCACACGAAGAGGTTGAGTTACTATTCAAGGAGCACCTTCACGTCCTCCTCGATCTCTCTTTGACTATAACCTCTTGGATCACCTTGGCAAAACACCCACACACATATCTATTCTTGAGCTGCTCCGCATATCCCCCACACATAAAGCTATCCTTGATAAAGCCTTACAAGAGTCTTCGGTGCCTAATAATATTAATATCTCACAATTCCAATCTATGGTCACTAGCATTGCAGCTCCTTGTCACTTGACCTTTTCTGACAAAGATCTTCAGCCCTCCATTCATCCTTCACATAACGAAGCCCTCCATATTGATGTATTTGTTAAACAATGCCATATCAAATGAGTCTTGATAGATGGGGGAGCTGGTCTTAATATATGTTCTTTGAAACTTATCAAGCAATTGGGATATTCTAAGAAAGATGTTGACACCTCCAAGGTTATTACCATCAGAGCATATGATGACGCTGAAAGAGATACCGAAGGAATTATCTTATTGCCTATTCAAGTTGGGCCGGTCATTACAGACACTCGCTGTCAAGTCCTTGATATTGATCTTCCTTACAACATCATCCTTGGTCGCCCTTGGATCCATACCCTTAAAGCAGTTCCCTCTACATACCACCAATGCCTTAAATTTCCACATAAGGGTGTTGAGGTTACCATTCAAGCTGATCCCAATCCATTTGAGTTTTGCCATGCCTTTCAAGCTAAATATCAGAGTCTGAATCGCATTCCTATCAACACTGAGGCATATCCATCTTCATCCTATATAAACCCATCTGACCTTCTCAAGCCCTCATCTAGCAATGCCGCTTCCAACCTCCATATCAAATATACCGAACATGGCCCTGGTGAATACAAATTACAAGAGTCCTATTGCGTTGGTACCCTTCCATTATCTCCTAAATCCCACGGTAAGCCCTCTACATCCAAGCCAACTTCATCCTCCGCTATTATCAAAGCTCCCCCTACAATATTCATAAAAGGTGGATTCTTGGATGATGAAGACATTGAGGACATAAACTCTTGGATATTCTTTGATGAAAATGACCAAGTCCAACTTGAAGTAGAGCGATACAACAATGGGTTTCGTATCATAAAGAACATGGGCTATAAAGGACATGGCAGCTTGGGATCACAGGAACAAGGACCTACTGAGCCCATTATTGTGTCTAAGAAGTTTAATAAGCAAGGCCTTGGTTACCAACTGGAGGTACCGCGACCCAAAGACATTAAGTGTATTTCTGATATTGACGTTGGACCTTCTTCGGTAGGAGAGACTTCTAACTCAGATACTATCGATGACTCCTCCCTTCATATCACCGACCTTTTTCAAGAACATTCCATCTTCATGTTTTCCATAGCCTCTTCTAGCCATCACGATTCCTCCATTAGACTTTCACTCATATATCCTGACCTCATCGATTGGGACCAACAGGGGGCACCGATATTAGATACATTTGAAAATGACGAAGCCATTGCAGAATTCATGGGTTTGAGACAAGGTATTCCACTGGGTGATCATAAAGTAGGTTTCATGATGGATTTACCTAAACTAGCACATTTTGGCGAAAGTATCAAATCCTTCAGTCGCAAAAGTGAAATAAACAAAATTCAACAAAATAGGTCACTAGGTGAAAACTGAAAGGCACCTCTTGAACATGAAAAAGTAAAAATAAAGGACGTATCCGAAGGTGAAAACCTCTCTGAGGTGCCTGAGGATGGGGGATTTGATCTTCCTGTTGCCACTGATTACCATGAGAAATCAACTGTGCTAGTTGAAAAATCACAAGACATGAACTTGGGAACAGAGCAGAATCCGAAGATCACTTTTTTGGCAGCATCACTATCAGAGCAAGAACGAAGAAACTTCATAGCATTTTTTATGAGAAGAGCTATAAATTTTGCATGGACTTATGCAGACATGCCAGGTCTAGATCCTTCACTTGTGGTACATCATTTAGCAGTATCTCCTGATGCAAAGCCTGTCAAACAAAAATTGCGCAAAATGTATCCACAAGTTGCCTTATTGGTTAAAGCAGAAATTCAGAAACTGTTAGAAGCAAAATTTATAAAGCCTATTGATTATCTACAATGGGTTTCAAATTTGGTACCTGTAGCAAAACCAGATGGGCGAGTTCGCTGCTGCACAAACTTTAGAGATCTTAACAAAGCATGTCCTAAGGATGATTTCCCACTACCAAGCATAAACAACATTGTAGATCTTACAACAGGACATGAAATGCTATCTTTGATGGATGGATTTTTAGGTTATAATCAAATCAGAATAGCAGAGGAAGATCAAGATAAAACATCCTTTATCTGTCCATGGGGTACATATTGCTAGGTTGTGATGCCTTTTGGTCTCAAAAATGCTAGAGCCACCTATCAACGAGCCATGACAGTTATTTTTCATGACCTTTTTCATACTATCATGGAAGACTATGTTGATGACATCCTGGGAAAATCCAAGACAAGAGAAGGACATCTACATGTATTGGCACAAATCTTTGATCGATTAGAAAAATACCAAGTCAGACTAAACCCAAAGAAGTGTGTATTTGGTGTAACATTAGGAAAACTGCTGGGATATATTGTGTCTCGCCGAGGGATAGAAGTGGACCCAGCTAAGGTAAAAGCCATCATAGAAATGCCTCCACCAACGAATCTTAAACAGCTTCGCAGTTTACAAGGTAGGCTACAATCTATCCACAGATTTACCTCACAACTAGCAGATAAATGTCATCCTTTCCAGCATCTTCTTCGTAAGGGTGAACCTTTTAAGTGGGATGAAAAGTGTCAATAGGCTTTTGACAAGATAAAGGAATACTTGGCAACACCTCTTGTGTTAGTACCTCTGGTACCTAATCATCCATTACTGCTCTATATATCATCAACAACCACAGCATTGGGTGCCCTCCTAGCTCAACATGATGATTTAGGAAAAGAACAAGCCATTTACTACATCAGCAGAACCCTTGTGGGATATGAACTCAATTACTCATTCATGGAAAAACCTTGTTTAGCATTAGTGTTTGCTTCCCAAAAGTTGCGACACTATATGTTGAACCAAACAACAAAGCTCATCTCTAATGTGGATCCCCTCAAGTATCTCCTTTCAAAAGCACTTCTCACAGGGAGATTAGCAAAATGGGTAATGATCTTAAGTGAATTTGACATATAATATGTGAACCACAAAGCTATCAAAGGACAAGTTATTGCTGATCAATTAGCTGAAGCACCCATCACAGACATTCAGCCAATATATCCAGAATTCTCTGATGAAGGATTGTTTAATTTGAAATCTCCAGCATGATGGCAACTATACTTTGATGGATCATACACACAACATGGTTCTGGAGCAGGCATCCTATTTGTCACCCCTCAAGGAGATTGTATACCTAAATCATACAGAATAGCATTCCCATGTGCAGAGTATGAAGCTTTAATCACAGGCTTGCGCATGGCAGTACAATGGGCTATCAAATAGTTACGAGTCTTTGGTGATTCTCAGCTGGTTATCAAACAGGTCTTAGATGAATATCAAACAAAAGACGAGAAGCTTCTGCCATACAAGCTAACGGTGGACGATTTCAAGAAATATTTTGAGGATATTACCTTTGAGCAAATTCCAAGACTACAAAATAGAGCAGCAGATGCCATGGCTATGATTGGATCTCTTTTATACATGCCATCTAACACCCATAAATGTGAATTCTTGGTCGAACAGCTTTTGATCCTAACATTTGAAGTTCCACAGTCTGAGCTTATATGTGAAATTGTCAGTCCCAACTCATCGTGGTACAAGGATATATACAAGTATCTCCGTAATCAAACCATTCCATGTCCACTATCTAACACCCAGCGCAAAACCTTTATCCGTCGAGCCTCTCGTTACACTATCTTAGGAGACACTCTTTATCGCCAAAGTCTTGATGGTATCCTTCTTAGATGTCTTGATTCCAAGGAAGCAAAAATGGCCTTACGTGAAGTACATGAAGGTGTCTGCGGTTCACATTCTGCTGGCCCTAGCCTTGTTAAGAAACTTCTACGAGCAGGATACTATTGGCCAACTATGGAAAAAGATACACAACAATTTGCAAGGAGATGTCTACAATGTCAGAAACATGGAGATCTAATACATGCACCAGCACATGAGCTTTAGCCTATTGTCACTCCATGGCCTTTTTTGCAATGGGGACTTGATCTCATAGGTAAAATCCATCCTACCTCATCCAACGGTCATAAGTTCATTATTACTGCCACTGAGTATTTCACGAAGTGGGTAGAAGCCATACCAATGACCTATATCACAGGTAAACAAATAGCCAAATTCATTCTACATTATATTATCTACCGTTATGGAGTTCCTCAAGCTATTGTCACCGACAATGGTCTCCCTTTCAAGAACCAAGAGGTTAGAGATCTTTGCAACAAGTTCCATATTCAACATAGATTCTCTACGCCTTATTATCCTCAGAGCAATGGTCAAGCTAAAGCCTCTAATAAGACAATCATCAAGATCCTTAAAAAGACTATTAATGAAGCTGGTCGAGATTGGCATCTACAACTGCATCCTGCATTAAGGGCATATAGAACAAGCAGCAGAACTCCCACTGGAGCCACACCCTATGCTCTCGTCTATGGCACTAAAGCTATTTTGCCTATCGAGGTTGAGATCCCCTCTTTGCGCATATCCCTACAACATACTATCTCAAATGAAGAATATCGAGTATCCAGACTCCATGATCTTGAGCTATTAGATGAATGCCGCCTTACAGCATTGAACCATCTTCAAGTCTACCAAAACTGACTACACTGCAGTTACAACAAAAAGATCAGAGCACGCAGATTTCAAGTTGGCGACCTTGTCCTTAAAGAAAACCAAAGGAATCAACAACATCGAGAGAAACAGGGCAAGTTTGAACCCAATTGGCTTGGTCCTTTCATTATCACAGTAGTCTATGGATCGGGTGCATACACTTTGTCAACACCTGAAGGCATTCCCTTAGATGAACTAGTCAACAGCGTTCATCTCAAGAAGTTTTATCCATGAATCTCAGCTATCCCTAAATAAAAATAAAAAATATAAATAAAAACAAAAAATAAAAAATAAAAAAACAAAAAAAAAGAAGATAAATAATCCGTCCTCTGGTGAAAACCTAGTAAACAGGTGCCTTGGATAAGTACCATAGTGAAAACCTGGCAAACAGGTGCTATGAGTAGTGACTAGCTTCCCTCATCTGCTTGGTTCATTTGATCATATTTCCCCATTTCATCTTGTATAAGACATAATCACAATCCACCTCGCAATGCCACACATAACCTTTCATTTTTATCTTTGCCAATGCTAGCTATCATATTTGGGACATTGTTGTGACACCTATATCTTTTGGCACCTTAGCATCTTGGCCACATCCTTTCTGCATTGTCGCTTCTGCATAATAAACCTCATCCCGCACTGGGGGCATTTGTTGAGTCTTATTTGGAAGTGGATACTGCTATCTCTAGCTCATAACACATCAAACAACTCAGCTTACAACACAACAAACCTTATCAACTTCAGCCATGGCACATATCCAACGACAAATGTGACCTAACGATTTGCAACTAGGACCCATATCTTCGTAATCTATCCACCTTCATCCAACAATCGTAACAAACATCACTTGCTCAAACATCCAACCAATTAGCGACATCAATAAGAACTACATCCAGCTCTATCGTTGACACCTTGATCCCATGGATACAGGGTATGTAGGCAATCTGAGATGCGAAGGAAGCACTCTGATTTAGGCTAAGACAATAGCCCTTTTCATCATTCATCATTCATCTTTCTTCTAAACATCTTTCAATCTTTCAGCTCACATTCTTCTATCTTTCATCACTTACATCATCAATAAAACCCAGAACTACATATTCATCATGTCTCATCTTCATCGTCAATGTGCTTTGATCCCGTGGATACAGGGTATGTAGGTAATCTGAGATGCGAAGGAAGCACTCTGATTCAGGCGAAGACGATAGCCCTTTTCATCATTCATCATTCATCTTTTTTCTAAACATCCTTCAATCTTTTAGCTCACATTCTTCTATCTTTCATCACTTACATCATCAATAAAACCCAGAACTACATATTCATCATGTCTCATCTTCATCATCAACGTGCTTTGATCCCATGGATACAGGGTATGTAGGCAATCTGGAATACGAAGGAAGTTTCCAGTACTCAAGCACAGATGATCCACCCCATCTTCTTCTCTTTGATTAGCTCAAACAGGAAGCAAACCATGTGTATATTGAAAGCTCAAGCACTTTAACCAATCAAAGGTAAGCCAGAAGCTATTTGTCCGCATGCCTTAAGCCAACATTTGCTATAGCAGTTTATCAACAACTTTAGCCTTCAACAGGATGTAGTTTTCCTCTTAACAAGGCACCAGCTTGATCTATCCAAGAGCACCCAAAATTTGGCAAGAGAACGTGGTGACAGTATCTTTTGTTTTATCTTTTGATTTATCTTTTGTCCCTTTCCTATGCCTAATCAAGACTGCCTTGATCTATTTATATCTTGGTATGTTGTGATGAAGTAAGGACTGGGGCATGGTCATATAGCTTTCGTATGCCATGTTTGCGGGATGATCTTATTCTCTTCCTATGCGTATTGGTATCTTGTACGTGTTGGGATTAGCATCTTACATACCAATATCTCTAGCATCTAAGAAGCTAAACAATCTCTTATGCATTTGAGACTATTTTATGTTAAGACTAACTCCATACATATAACCAGCAAGCTATCATTATGTGTAGTGGAGATAAGCTCAAACCATTGCTTGTAGCATCAAAGTCCAACACTGGCTGTTATTCATATCTTGTGCATGTTGGCTCAACATCTTGACCTCACACGTTCAGACAAGATTGTAACACGCTAGTTGCGCATTGGATATCTCAACACCTTGGTCTCTTATACCCTGGTGCATAACATCCATATGCTATATCAAACATAAGGACTGCATTTCTTTTCATTCTGAGCAATTACTTGAAAGCTGCCCATCATCATCCTATCTATTCATTCTATCTATCCATTCCATCTTACTCAGCCAAGATCAATCATTTCCATCATCTTTTGTCCACATTCCCGCTCCTGCCAAACAAGTGTGTTAGACATACCTAAGTCCATCATATACCTTTCATTACCATCTATCTATATGCATAAGTCTATCCATATCATTACCATTTACATATTTACACATTTGCCATCCATTAACATTTGCATCAACATCCATATATAATTCACATAACATGCATAGCCATCATAATATCAACATCATAACCATTACAAGATCATATAGATCGCCAAAACTGCCATATATATATACATGTGTGTCAAAATACAAGTGTCTACAATACAAGTTGAGCCCTAATGGACTAAATGTACAAAATTAGCTCTAGGCCTCATCATGATACAATATAAACAAAAGTAGCCCTAGTGACTACTGGCAGCTCCCTTGCCCTGACCACCACCACCACTGGGTCCTATCCCTGGTCCTCTGTCTCTCGATGGCCCCACCACTGAGGCTAGTAATTGAGATCCACCTATCCTCCGTGAACTCGAAGCCCCTGACCTGCTCCTGAAACTAGGGTACCTCTGCTCCGCTGGCACAGCTCCATAGTACAAGTCTCTGTAATACTCAGCCTCACCCTACACTCTCTGAAGCTCTGCCTATACCCCTATCAACTGTGTAGCCAAGTACATCGTAGCTCCATCAGTCCCCAAGGTAGCCACTGCTCTGTCTCGCTCACTGGTCATCCCCTGCAACTGCTGCACTGCCCTATCTCTCTCAGCCCGCATACTATCTCTCTCAGCTCGCAGCCCGTCCCTCTCTGTTCTCATAGCCTGCTCTTGCTGTATCGCAATGTCTCGCTCTAGTCTCATCATCTGCTCATGCTGTCTAGCTGCATCTCTCTCTCCAGTCACTCTAGCTAGAGCACCATCGTCCTATCCATCTCCCCCCTGTGCTCTCAACTGTAGCTGAGCCTGATATGTCTGTGCCTGTGCTCTCGCATGCCGCAGACTAATCACTACCTAATGCCTATCCATCTCCACTCTCCTCAGCCTCATCTGCACTCGCTACCTCCATCTCCTCTCCTCCTTGATCTGTCTCCGCAGCTGCTAAATACCAACATCATCACCTGCTACAATCTGTGCCTGAGGCTGTGCTAATATAGCAGGCTGACCTGGCACCTGCTCTGGCATCTGTATCCCTGGTGAAGCTAGCACAACAGCCTGTGCTGGTGGAGCTTGTCGTCGTCTCCTCCGAACCAGCCTCTCCATCCCAATCTCTCCAATCTCCCCATCTCGTGTCAACCGAGTCGGCCTCGCTGTCGCCCAGTATACATCATACTCTAGCAATGTGCCTAGATCTGTAGGACCCTATCCCCACTGCCATGCTACTGGCTGTAATCCATCTCTCTCTACCAAAGCTGTATCAACCACAACCTCTGGACCCCAATCAAATACCTCCTATCTCGTCCTCCCAAAAATGGCATCACCTACTGGTACTACCTGTGCCTCTCTGAACTGTCTCAAGGCTCTCTCTAGCAAATAGCTCTCTATAATATACACGCCGCATCCAAAAATGTATCTCACCTATCTAGCATAGACAAGCTCTGCATCCTCCTCATCCCACTACTCACATCCTAGCCATGGCCTCCATACAAATCTATCCACCTCATCCAATCTCCTCCGCCAGTATACCACACCTCGGCGCTGTCGATATGTCAAAGCCCCTCTATACATCCGTGCAAATGGCTCTCTTGCTACTCTAGCCACCCATCCCTCTGGTCTCGTCACTGGAATGTGCTCATACGCCCATACATGCAACACTGTCACTCCTGCCGACATACTGGCTCCAAACATATAAGTGCAATCATGTAGGTAATGATAGAGCTGTCCCAACACACACTCTACCCATGCATATCTCGTGCCATATGAAAACATGCCCTCCATCACTGTCCCCCATCCTATGGGAAAACCTCTGGCTCTCCTATCACCCACTAGCTATCTAATGATAGCCACCACTACCTACTATAACCTGTCACAGAGCTCCTCCATCCTCCCCATCGGAATCTCTGAACCCTCTGCTCCGATGTCTGGTGTCCCAAATAATCTCCTGAATGCAGCTGGACCCATCTCCGGATCATAATCCACACGATCCCCATCTATCAGAATCCTCAAAATCCAGAACACATCCTCTAAAGTGATGGTTGCCTCTCCTGTCGGTAACAAGAATGAACTGTGCTCACTCATCCATCGCTCCACCATCACTGTCATCAGCCCTCGATGTGCCTGAGCTGGCTCTAATCGGGATACATGCTCCAAGCCCAGGATCTCTAACACCAGTAGCTCCTCTGCATCTAACCGTCTCACCAGTCGTAAATCTCTTGGATGGGGCTCTCGCGATAACAATGATGGTAGTACATCCTGCATCATCCATTTACCCTTGTCAGTTCATTCCATTAGTCATCCATATCAAAATCTGCTTATCTATTTGCTATTTTACCCTACATCTACCATAAGCGGTCCACTTTACCACATGCACTAATTTCCTGCTCAATAGCGACTAGCTTTACCTTATGCGCTTCTATTTTGTCTAAAGGTGAGCTATTTCTACTCATGCGCTTCCTATTTGCATATAAGCGACCTAGATTACTATAAGTGCTAATCTTTAGTTTATAGGCGTGTTATATACTATATGCGAGTCTTTTCTGCCTACCCGCGAGCTTAATCCTCTATGTGCCTAGCTTTTTACCATATGCGAGCCCGATTACCATTCGTGACTATTCTAGCCCTCTCAGCACACTATTTTCCCTATGTGAGCCACTTCTGGTCATATGCGAGCCAAACTACCCTATGCGATCAATCTTTGCCCATAAGCGACACATTTTTGTCTATCCGTGCATTTCAGCTATATTTTTCCCGCCGACAGGATGCGACCCGTTTTTGCCTAAGCGACCTACCCACGCCCATAAGCGACCAAAACTACTGCAAGAGATCTATATTCCTCCATAAGTGACCTAAAAGTGCTATTTCCTAACCTAGTCACTTTTGGTGACGTGTGTGCATTAATTATGCTTTTAGGCTATTAATTACACGCTTTTGGAAAAAGTTTTGAAACATACCGGTGCACCTACTCCCTCTGGTCGCCCATGTGTCCTCACTCACTCCGCACGATGATCCCTATGTGGAATAACCATCCTGCTAGCTCTGCAACTCTCACTTTTAGGAGCTCTAGATTTCTTTAGTTTCTGAGCACAAATGAGCACAAATGAGCCTATTTGCCATTGTAGAACCTACTTATGGCCCTTCCTCCAACCCTAATTCTTCCATGCCATAGCCTCTTTTCTACCATCCAACCCCCATTTTCTTCGTGTCTACCTTCTTTTTCACCTTTTCTTCTATCGAGAGCCAACCCAGCCCTTCCTGGTTAGCCTGGCTTACCTCTCGAGGGGGCATCACTGCCAGTTACACTGGGGCATAACTTGTTTATCGAATGCATATTGTATCTTCTTTGACACAACGCTCTATCGAACATTGTATCAAAGAGGGGCAAAATGTAGACACCCAAATTTGTCCCAACTTTGTCCATGTCTAGCAACACCTTGTTAAATCATTATTCATTAAGCCAATTAATTAAATAAATTTTATTTATTTAGTTAAATCCCATCCTTATCCCACTTAGCCAATTAATTAAATAAATTTTATTTATTTAATTAATTCCACATCATAATCCCATTTATCCTATCCTCATCCCAATTAATTAAATAGATTTTATTTATTTAATTAATTTCCACATCATATCTTATCCCATTTTATTCATTTATCCTATTAATTAAATAAATTTAATTTATTTAATTGATATCCAACTCATATTACAACTAATTCAAATATTTTATTTGAATTAAACACTCATCTTTTATCACATTCCAACACTTGTCCAGTCAATCATGTGTTGTAAGACAACTTCCATTCATATCCTTCACATGCACAACTAATGGAACCTAAATTTAGTAACTTTCAATCCTAGCCATTCACATAGCCTCTGAATCTCCATCGTCGATTGATCTTGGCTGAGCCCTATATAAACACCCTCTCACTCCATATGAGACATCCAGCAATCATATCCAGCAATCATATAGCACCTACATTATCATCTTGAGCATCTTGAGCATCTGAGCATTCATTGAGCTTTTATCATCCATCATGGCAGCTTTCAGCATTGCAATTGTTCATTGTTGAAGAAACAGTCCACATCTCACAAACAAGGAATCGCACGGTCTAGGTGATGTTATGCTTGAATTGCATTGTTCTTTGATTTCATTTAGATTAGATTCCTTGATGATGGTAGGGTTAGGGTTTCATGACTATGTCTGATCTGCTAAACCTGACATTCACCTATCACAGTTTGATTCAATGCTGCATTGATTAATAAGAAAGTTCAAAAGAAGAAATAATTAGGATAACTGATTCACCCCCCCTCTTAGTTATCAACAATTGGTATCAGAGCTAAGTTCCTTCTAATAGAGCCTAACAGCTTGAGGAAGATCTAGGAGTTCAAATGCATGCATATGATTTAAGGGAGCAACTCAAGACTGCCCTTGAGGATCTTGAATAGTCAAACTCTGAAGTCAATGAATTAAAGGAAAGACTCAAACAGGTTGATGAATTCATGAGAGAACTAAAGGACAAATTAAGTCTCTCTATGAAAAAGAGAAAGGAGCTGCTCCAACAATTGGCAAGACAAAGTGAAGAAAGTAATACAAATGAAGAATTGACTGAGAAAACCAAGTTATGTGAAAAGTTATCAAAAGAAGTCATTATGGTAAGACATGAAATGGAATCAGGAGTTATAAAGTTTACTCAAGAGATTGAAGAGAAAAGAAAAGCTAAAGACAATCTAAGACAATCTCTTAAAGAGAAATCAGAAGATTGCCTCTAGATGGACAGGATTATCAGACATCTTGAATCTGATCTTGAAGATGCCAAAGATAATGAAGAAAAACTTGAGGATCAAATTGTCTCTCTCAAAAGAGATCTTCAAACAGCAAATGAATATAAAGAGAAATTCAAGATAAGTTCTGCTCAACTTGAAGTTCTTCTTGGAAGTCAAAAGAGGGCAGATGACAAGTATGGTTTGGGATATGAGAAAGGAGAAAGCTTTAGATCTGGTCAAAAGAATTTTGGATTAGAAAATCCAAGGAATAGGATTAGAAGACCTCTGGTAAGATAGCCCAATGCTCAAAGATATCCATCCTTCAATGGATACTGTCACAGCTGCAATCACTTTGGTCACAAAGCTAATCAGTGCAGAAAGAGAATGAATCAGACTAGTTCATCCTTCTCCAGACAGTGCTTTAACTGTAAAAGGTATGGACACAAGTCTCATGAATGCAGAAATATGCAAATAAACAAATCATTCAATGGTAGATGCTTTGCATGCAATAGAATAGGTCATATGGCTAATCAATGCAGATCAAGAGGTTATCAGTCAAATATGCAAGGAATTGTTATTTGCCAAATCTGTAATATGTCCAGTCATAATACAAAAGTCTGCAGAAGCAAGAATCAGGACAAAAGAGGTCTGGTGTATAATCAGAATCAAGATAAGGGTAAACAAAATATGAATGCGGATGAAGTTAGGAATCAGATGAACAAGATTTGGGTGAAGAAAAGTTCAGAGAATGTAGAGGTTGGATCCGCACCAGACTCTGGTGCTAATATTCCTTCCAGAAATTAAAGGGTGAGCTCTGGCTCAGGGGAGACTCAAAGAAAATCTAGTTCCCCCAGCCAATCAAGTGGTGCCGGATGTGGCACAAGATGCGGAGTAAAGGGTTTGTAGATATAAGTCTTGAGATGATCCAGATAAGATTTCAGAGGTCCGCATGAAGATATCAAGAAGTTGTGATTGATCAAGTAAGACCTGTTCCGGGAGATGCTCCGGAATGACAGAAGATTACAAAAAGGTCCAGAGAGATCTGGAAGCGCATTGTCTTATTCTGCGGATTGGACAGAGTGTTTGGGATGTCCTTGTGATGTGTCATCTTGATTTGTTCATGGTTGGAAGATCCGCATGATGTTCATAGATCAGGACTGATCCGGTTCTTCAAGTTATCTGAATAAGGCAAACCGGAATAATGTAGGTCAAGCATTTATTACCATCAGATATTAGGGTTTGCGGAGCAATATAAGGGATTTCTCATTAATCACTTGCTCATTCTGCACTCAAGAAGAAGCGAAAAGTGGAGCTCTGCAACAAGATTCATCAAGTTCACCAAAGATCTCTTACAAAAGTCATTACATACAGAAATCAATCCAACCACTCCGTGTAACCGAAGGCGCATAAGGTATTTTCCATTTTCGATATCTTACTACAAATCTTTTGAGAAATGGCTACTTCGAACATAGTTAAGATCTCTGATAGACCTCGCCCCTCTTTCAAGAAACATCCATACAAATCTTTGGAGGTAGATCTCCTAGGAGCCTTCTCTAGTGTTCTGCATGGTGTATTGCATACAGAGGACATTAGGGTTTACATACATGCGAATCTTGAAGATGTTGGAGAATCAAAATTGATGGATATCTATCACAAACAGTTGATAGATGATTCCTTTGAGATTAAACCCCAGTACAAAGCCATCTGAGATAAGCACTTTGCATAGTGCATTCATTTCCCTTGTTTTGAAGAAGATGAATGGGTCCAGTATGTTCTAAGCAGAGTGCATGACAATTTCCTATGGTTGAACAAGCCTTTCAAAATCACCAAAGATGCAATTAGGGCTGTAACCGGTCTGCACTCATCCGGTGGATTACCTGTTCTCAAGTCTATCAAAAATTAGACAGTTAGTGATGCAACCAGATCTAAATTTGACAAGAGAGCTATGACAATTGAAGACATCACTGAACCGGATGTCAAATTTGCATCTATAATAATTGGTTACAAGATCTATCACTCCAGTAGGGAAAATTTAGTACTGGGAACTGCAATTTACACAGCTTACCAAATGCTAAAGGAGAATACAGACTATGATTTGTGTGAGCTTCTTCTAAACCAACTTTTGGAAAATCTGCAGAAGATCAAGAAGGACAAGAAGAACTCCAAGTATGGCAGTTTGATCCTTTGTCTATTCTTTTATTACATGAATGAGCTTCCCGGATCTAGTGGATGGATATGGCAGAATGACAGACCAGTTGCCATCCAAATTAGAGATTATTTGCATGGACTTGGGGATGCTAAAGCAAGAAAAATAGCCCTATGGGGATACTTTAAAAACTTCTAGAGCATGATGCAAGCAAGAGAAAGAATTCCCTAGTCTATTGTTGAAATATACAAAGACTCAGTCTGCTTCATGGTTGATACAGATCAGTGCCTAATGGAGGCAGTGGAGCCAAGGACAGTCTGGATCATGCCCATGGGGTATGAGGTTGATGAACAGATTGTGGAACTGCATGTTCAACACATGCTTAGTCAGCCCAAAGATCCAAAGGCAGAAAGGTTTGGAACCTTTGAGGAGCTGAGTGTGAAGATCCATGTGGAACTCAGAGAACCTGAGATAAAGAGGAAGGTGAGAAAAGAAGTTGAACATATTGCCCAAGGCCTAGGCATCCCAAAGGAGGCACTTGATGCCAACCAAGAAAAGAGGAGAAAGGATGAGGAAGAAAAGAAAGAGACAGAAAAGAAAGCAAGAAAAGTGCTCCAGTGGAAACCTCAACCCGGACTAGATCATCAAAAGGATCTACACCTGTCAGAACCAAAAGCTCAAAAATATCTAAACCGGAAGGTCAGACATCCGGTAAAGGAGAGAAAAGGTCTAAAATAAAAGCCACAAGGGCTTATACAAGTCAGAAAGATGAAGAGGAAACGGAATCAGATGAGAGGGTAAAAGAAATAAAGAAGCAGAAGAAGAAAGGATCTGGTAAACCCTCCACAGGCCAAGACAAGGAAGAAATGGCAGAGGTATTTGTTGAAAAGCCCACCCTATCTCTAGAGAGTGTAATCAAGTCAGTCACTGTGGATGGAAACCTTCAACCAATGACTGAATTCTATGATGACTACAATGAGGCTGACCAAAAGATCCTGCAGGAAGCCACAATCAAGTATCTGAACATATACAATAAGGCTTTCATTGAGATTATATCTCTAATTCCTAAAAGCCTAGAAAAGGAATTAGAAATAAGAAAGAACAATGCCCAAGCAAAAGATCTTGAGATCCGGGAGCAGATAGCTATTCAGCTATATCCTCAAATTGATCCCAAGACAATGAATATAATATTCAAAGACTGCAAAGATGAGTTCAAGAGTAAAGCAAGGATGAATCAACTCATGCTTGGTGAGACTGACAAGGTGGCCATAGATATAGAAGAAATCCTCTGGAAGGCCTTCAAAAGGTTTAATCTTCCTGTTGTAGAGGACTTGGGTACTGATCCCTCATCCACAAGTGCTGCAGAAGAAACTTCTGAGAAAGCAACAGAAGAGATGGGCCCTGAACAAACCAACATTTCTCCTCTGATTTCCCCTACAGTCTCTGGATCCAAAGAAGAAGAGAAATTACAGGAGAAAGAAAAGGAAGTTGACAGTACCAAGGATGTAGAGAAAGAGAAGATTCCAACAGAGAAAACCACAACTGAAAGTGGTAAGAATGTGGAAGGAGAGAAAATTCCAAAGGACAATTCCAAGACTGCAGAAGAGAAGAAACATCTGTCTCCGGCAAGAGACACTGCACAAACTGTTCAAAAATTTCTGAGCCAAGAAACAATAGAGATTGATGAACCGAAGCTTCTAAAAGGTCCATTCAACTTTGATTCCCTCTCTCCGGTACAGACAATGAAGATAGCTTCATTTGCAAATGCTAAGGCAAATGAAAAACTCCTAAAGTCTCATATGGAAGACTGTGAGTTGATAGAGGCTGCTTCCGGAGTGCTTGAAAAGATTATGCCATCGGTCCAGATAGATCCGACAGCCTCCTCTTCTAGTAAAATCAAAACCTTAGTCAGCAGTGTTGATACACATTTTGATTCTCTAGAAAAATCAGCTGAAGAAAAGGTCTGGAAGGAGTTTTTGGATAAGAGATTTTCAGAAGTACTAGGATTAATCTCTAATGATAGGAGAAATATGAGTATTGGAATAAAGAGCTTAGAAAATGCTCTTAAGGATGGTGGTGACATTTACAAATTTTGTATCTCCTGGTCAAAAGCAACAGTAGAAATTAAGAAGAAAATAAAAGAGGAACAGGACGAACTACTGAGTTTGTCTCAAAGTTTTAATCCTCTCTCTTCCTCCATAGTAACTCAAGAATGTCAAACTATTGCAATCACAAATGCAATAAAGAACTTTGAGAAGGAAAGGAAGAATATAATTAACCGGATGGGAGAACTTAGAAGGATTATAATCCCTAAGTTAGAAACTATGCATGAGGCCATAAGTGATGCTCAGACTACCACCCAAACCAATGATCTGACGGATCTTAAGAGGGCAGAAGCTTTTGTGTTTTTGTGGAGTGGTCACATTTCAATTTTGGATAGAATGAAGCAAAGTTGGGCTACAAAACTCATCCAATTGAAGACATCCTTTGCAGACATTCTTCAGTTTTTGTGAATATGTAATATACAACCAAGTATAGTAAAATTATTGAAAATTTTTGTGTGCGGACCCTACCCTTTGCCATTGATGTCAAAGGGGGAGTGAGGAGTAGTGAAAAATGAGGAATCCAACTAAGGGGGAGTTCCAGAAATTGTATATAAAGATAGAGCATCAGCCAAGGGGGAGCATAGTGTAAACACTTAGTCATTTTTCACTAAGTGTTGCCATCAATGCCAAAGGGGGAAATTGTTGGCAAGAGACACTATATGGATTCATGGTTGTTGTCATTGATGGCAACAAAGGTCATTCCACATATCCGCAAGTCATGGTGTGTCTCTACCGGAAGTCAGAATGAAGATTGTTGTGGTCTGGTGAACAAGAACAGAGCATGTGGCAAGGTCTGACAGTTTGGTCCAGATCTCTCAGAGGAAGTATCTTGGTGCAGTGCAGATTTGGGGAAGTCAAAAGGACTACCTTGAGTGGTATATTCCAAGGATTTAGCCTCCGGTGATGGACAAGGAAAAAGATATGAATAGTTGAGTACCAGATTCCTGAGTGACAGTGAGAACAGAGGAAGAACTGACTGACAGAACATCAGACTACTTTCTGGATGTGTTACTATTGATGGTAAAGGTTGTGAAGGCATGAATCATGTTTGTCTGACATGATTAATGATATCTACAAGTATATGCTTGATCCACATAATTGATGAGCAAGGATTCAGCCGACAGAACAGAGTTTGTGAGAAAATAGACTGTTCCAGATGCCGACTAGAAAGGTGATGAAATTACTTGTGCGGATATATATACATGATGGATTTAGTTGTGAGAAGAGTTGTTGTGTGTTGTTGATGTGCGAATAAGTGCAGAGCAGAGCAGAAACAGCTAGAGAGATCAGGTATGTGAAAGGAAAGCAGAATAAAGAGAAGAGGAAAGATGAAGTGCAGCAGATCAGTGTAGTAAGCCTAACTGGAACTGAACTCCAGCATATGTGGATGCTTCCAATCAGTTCAAGTATTGTATAACATTCTTTTGTAGACAGTGTGTCTCCTCGTAGGCAGTGTGCCTCTTTGTGAGCAGTGTGCTCGGGCAGTGAGCCCTAATTGGCAAGTGCCATTTTGTAATTCCTTATTCTTCTAACAGAGAATAATTTTTGGGTTAATCACCCTGTGGTTTTCTCCCTTAATAGGGTTTCCACGTCAAAAATATTGTGTCATGTGTTTCTCATTTCATGGTAATGTTTGTTTGTTTGATTCAATGCTGCATTGATTAATAAGAAAGTTTAAAAGAAGAAATAATTAGGATAACTGATTCACCCCCCCTCTCAGTTATCAATAGAGACTTCATTCCTTTGTGATATATGACTTCTAAGGCCTCTTCTCTAGCTACTACAATTGCATTCTGCCATAGAAGATCATTGCAGCAGTGCCTAATTTTGATTTTATGCCCAAACCAAACATCTCTGGGTCATTTTTTTGCCAATACTTGGCATTTTTCACTCTTCTGGCACTCTGAAATCCTTGCAAACAGTCAAAAAACATTTTCCAATGAATGAGGAATGGTCATAGGAATATTTTGCAGCCTAGAACAACAAATTTGGGTAAAAAATGCCTTTGAAAAAGTACCTGAAGCCAAAAAACATGATTGCCATTTCAAATAGCAACCAAATCTTCCTGGAACAACAAAAAACTTGTCAAAATCTCTGTAGCAGTGAAGCAAATGCATTGGAGAAGCCTACAAATGGAAGGAAAAGGCATAAGATGCCCTGCAATGGGCATATTGTGCCATCGCAGAGGGTCAAGAGGAGGCTATAGGGAGGGCTGTGATGGTGCGATAAGCACCAACACAGCTCTCACTTCACATCATAAACTTTAATATAAAGTTTATAAAACATAATAAGCCCTTTCCTTATGGCATTTGACTTTTCATTCTCATGTTCCAACATTTAAAATGCCTTTTTAATATTTCCTTTTAATATCTTACACTTTAAAACTTTGAAGCTCATGCAATTTTAATTTCCTCCTCCAGGCATTTGGTGCATTTTCACCATAGGCAAACGGGATGTCGGATGACCATGAAAACTTGCACATGGCCATTATCAATTATTTTAAGCAAACCCATCTCAAAATTCACTTCACCAACCAAATTTAGGTACCTACTTTATAAACTGACCCGCTGGGTGAGTTCGTTGCAACTAGAATGCATTAAAATAATGCATCAAATGCTCTCTGATTTTGATGAAATTAGAATTGGAGACATTTGAGACCAAATCGGGAAATGGGTCGCCCTCATAATTGCAATATTTGAAACTTTTTAGAATGCCAAAATTAGCCCAATTACAGTCAGAAAATAATTAAAAGGCCCATCAAAACTTGTCCTAGAAGCACGAAACTGAGCAAGCGTGTTACCATATGCACCAAAAACATTCCACCAACCATATTTGCAAGATAATTTCTAATTTAAAAAATTGTAATCACTAAATGTGGCCTACGGGGTAGATTAAGCAGCCTGTCGACCAAGCCTTTGTCGACATCTCAAAAGAATACTGGCACATCAAATTTACAAAATTTGAGGGTACCACCATAATCCACAACCCATCAAGCCTATTGAAAAGTTTCCCACCATGATTCCAAGTTAAGAATCATTCTACCCTCATGTTGTTGACCATCAAGAGCCTATCAAGCCTATCCAAGAGTCTCCCACTTCTACTTCCATTGAAGAAAATCAAGAGCTATGTCAAGAGTATAATTTAGAGCATGTGGAAACATCAACCCTTTACCCAAGTCAAGATCAAAGTACCTCCATCCAACCCATCCATAACCTATATCTTTTCTATGATCAAGATATTATCTTTGATGAAAGACCTATGCATGAGCAAATTGATCCCATCCATATCACACTTAATCCTCTTTATGATCAAGATATTATCTATGATCAAGCTACTACCCATGAGCAAGTAATTCAAATTCATCCTATTCATGTTAATCCTCTCTATGATCAAGAGCCTATCCATGAGAAAATTGATCTTCTCCATACTCTCACAACCATCCATGAGCAAGATATCCAAACTACCCCTATCCATCCTCCACCTAGTCCTATCCATGATCCAACAACTTCCACTTCCCTTGATGAGACACTTGCCTTCCAAGCACCCATAGATGATCAAACAAATAACATGGTTCTTAATGAGCATAATGAGGATCATGATCTTATTGAAACTTTGTCCTCCAAAATTGACCATATTGCAAATCCAACATATATCCTTGGTCTTACCACCTTCATCCATGAATGTTTCTCCTTAGAAGAGCAACAACCATTATCTCCCACCTCACCTTACCCATCCACTAATAAACTCGTATCTAGTGTCCAAATCACCCACTATCCCATTGTCCACTACATACTCCAAAAAATGAACTATCAAGGTAAAGGCTTAGGCCTTCATGAACAAGGTATTTTGAAACCCATCCATGTCCAAGTCCCTCCACAATCATATGGCCTTGGTTATATTCCCCAAGAAAAGCAATCTCAAGATATTGGTACTATCTCCATGCCTTATAAATCCACTAGATTCCATCATAAACCACATCATATCCCCAAAACATATGTTGCCATTCCACCTCCATTATCCTACAAAAGTCAAAAGCATGTGACCATACACCTTCCACCATCCACTTTACCTCCATTACTTCCAACTCCTAATATCCCTCCATCCACTTTAGCTCCACTTCTCCCAACGCCTCATTATCCATTTATCCAAAAATCCACTTTTAATCTATTTATCCATAAGTCCTCTAAAATTCCTAACCATGATCAACAAATGCACACATCATCTAAACATGAAGCTTCCACCAAACCCGTGGGATTCAAAAATACAAATTTGGATGCCTCCACTCATATATCCAAAAATCCTAAGGATCCTAATGCCTTAGGTCATCAATGCAAAAAGTCAAAACAAAGTACATTCAAAAAGCTATCCAAGCCCATACCTTCACAAGAAAAGTCCAAAAGAAAAATAGTTTGGGTACCTAAACAAAAAGCAATCAAGTCAAATGAAGCATCCACATCTCAAAAATCCCAATAATCCTCTTCCATCCAAACTTCCCATTCCATTCAAAAATTTCAGATTCCCCTATCCCACAAGCAAAACAAAAATCATAAAAATTCTAAGTCTATGTGGGTACCTAAAATCCTACATCAACCATCTCCTAAGAAAAGTTGGTTGGGATGAGGGAGATATTCATGGGAAATGTTCCTACTATGTTTAAAAGGTAGAGGAATATGTGGATCCATAAGCCACATGTCATTATTCTCACAAAGACTTGTGAGTTAAAAGTGGAAGACTATGAGCAAATTGTGGAAGAAGGACTCTTGATTTGTTGGAATGTGAGAGATAAACTAGGATTTGAAAGACAAGTGTCTTTGACCATGGAGATGATTAAGAAATAACAGGACACATGTGGAGAACAAATAGGGCAGATGTTGAGAGGATAATTACTTAATTAAATATTAAGAATATTTAATTATTGGAGCAACATGGTGAGGTGTCCAAATGACATGGAGGAATGACATAGATTAGATGATGTAGAATTTAGATATAAGACTTTGATTTAGAAGAAAAGATTAAATAATTTAGGATTATTTAATTAGATATGACATTAGAAGAATTAGGATACTTAATTAAATAAATTGATTTTATTTAATTATTTGGAATAATGAACCAGTTAAATAAATTAGGATATTTATTCAATTGATAGATGAATAAAAATAAAATAAATATTAAAATATTTATTTAATTCGACACAAGCTATTTTTAGGTGTATACATTTTGCCCCTCTTTGAGACAATGTGTTTTACCACGTTCTTTCAAAGAATAATTTTTTTTATTTTGATACATGCCCCAGTTTTGCCCCTAGTACAGGTTTGGTAATGGTAGGATGCCCCCTCGGGAGATTGGTCGATGAATTTGGTAGAAGGATGACAAACAATCGCATGATGAAAAAGAATTGACAACACGATCGACAAGTGAAAGATTCGAGTGACAGAGAATGTGTGCTAGGTTAAAAACCTCCAACTAGGGTTTGCTTGGCTATAAATAGGGATGTGGGGTCACTTCTCTATTCATTTGCACACTTGTCTTTTGTGGAGAGATTATAGGAGCTCTAGTGTTTAGCAGTGTAAAGTAGTCAATAGAGATGGATCAATTTATGATAGAGAGCCACCGATTCGAGAGGATCCAATGATTTAGGTGGCCAGCAGACTATGGACCCTTGGTATGTACCCTTTGAAACTTGGTAATTTTTGCATCTATTGTGGTCAAATTCTAGGTCAAAGTTGTCATTTTTGAATGTGCATCTTTAGTGTTTCTACGCAAATAAGCTAGGAATCTGACCAAATAATGCGATTCTGTGCATATGTGCTATTTTTGCAAATGATATGTAGTGTTGCGCAAACAATTAGGTTTTCAACACATATAGATAAATGCACACAAACAATAAATAGTCCTACGCATCTAGGATAAAGTCATACATCCAACTGGAAAATGCGCATATAATTAGGGTTTAAGTGCATATGATAAGAAAATGTGCATATGGTTTTAAAATGTGCAAATGACTCCTACTTCAGCATATGTGCCTGAAATAGCACAAATATAAAGGGATTCAATGCATTTGATACAAAGCTATGCATCTGGTAAATAAAGTTGTGCATATGATAAAAATGGTCAATTACTGAGCTACTTTGATAGAGTCGACATCGTGATCGATGTTGGCCAACTGGTAGGTCATCTTTGAGATTGATAGAATCTCATAAGAGAAGATAGGATAGGTTTCCTGATAGGATAGCTAAGTAACTCGTTTGATTGATTGGATAGATATGTAGCTTAGTTTGTTTTCCTAACACGCTTTGTTATTGATTGCAGGACGAGCTAGATCACATATTGATGTCGCAAGAGAGATTCCTAGTTACACAGCTGCTTCGACCTTATTTGACCAAGACTGATCACTTGGTCCTTGAGTTAGTTAGATTCTGGTTCATCTATTTTATGCCTGAGATGCAGGTGAATCTAGGATTGTTGACTACCCTAGGTAAGAGATTTCACAATGAGACTGGCACATTTCATCTCCCTACTAGAGAGATGACAGTGACCTTGGAGGATGTGCATCAGATTCTCTAGATTCTGATTTAGGGTGAGTTGGCAGAGTACAAGTCTGCAACTGGAGCTAGATTGGCAAAGTGTTGACAGGTTTTTGATGATGTAGACTTAGAGGGTACAGAGATCAGTTGGGTTGATATGGTCGAGTACTATGAGCCCCTGCTAGCCATATTAGCAGGTTTGATTGGAGGTGTTGTTTGTCTTGGCAGGAGATCCTGGGGATTTTAGGTTGGGTGGGGGAGGACGCTTGAGCAGATGATAGAGGAGGGGACACACTTCACCTAGGGCCCTTGTATACTTGCTCACTTATACCATGATTTGCATCAGTTTGTCTATGATGGAGTTGTGATTCTATCTACAAGCATGTCATTACTATAGATTTAGGCATGGTTACACATAGCAATGACACGGCCGATTGGTATAGGAGTTAAAGGCCATGATAGACCATACTCATACAGGTTTTAGGAGACTCTTTCCAAACCCAAGTTGGGAAAACTAGAGTATTGGTGACACATATTGGATAATGTGGATGAGGTCGAGTGGCAACCATACCTATATTGCAAGGTGTGGGAGGAGGATGCATCAGAGTTACCATACTACTTTCAGACACGATGGTTGATAGGAAGGACTCCCTACATCTTAGAGCAGCACATTGTTACCCATGTGCTCCGATAGTTTGGTAGGATTCAAGGGATTCCCCAGGGTACTGCTATATTTGCTCAGACACACAAGGAGCATCCACATTGGGGTATGGTGGCTTCTTATGAGATAGTGAGGACAAACTTTTTATAGATTCCATATCAGGCATGGGATCTAAGATGACACATAGTGGACGCAGGTATGACAGCAGACTTTGTGGCACACTTCACTGCTCACCTTATTCTAAGATACTCCAGACCTGGAGAGTGACCCCTGAGACTAAAGGATGTAGATGAGGAGGATGATGATGCTCCTTGACAAAGGAGGTGATGACGAGGTGCGAGGGGTAGCTGAGGTAGCCAAGGAGGAGGAGATGATGGTGGCGGGGGTGGTGGAGGTGGTGGAGGCCAAGGTGATGATGGGGATGATGGGGATGATGAGGATGATGGTGGACAGAGGAGGGTGAGACAGAGGAGGGTGCTCCTGATATAGGCATAGGTACAACCACAAGTACAGCCATAGGCACAGGGACGTGTAGGCCCAGGATTAGGGATAGGGACAAGATGATAGACAGGTGGCTACCTTACAAGCCTAGGTGGTTCAGCTATAGTGGAGATTGGACAGATGTAATAGCAAATTACACAGCTGCAAGAGGATATCCATACTGCTATCCTAGAGCGTGACACCATGATCCAGAGATATACTAAGGCAAAGACCCTATTACAATAGGTGCAGCAGACCATAGTTTAGGGTCCTCATAGTCAGATTGTTACAGACATGGTTCAAGTAGGGCAGGAGATATTCTCTTGGAGGTCTCTGTATGAGCAAGATGTACCTCCAGAGAAGAGGGTGAGTAGCTTCCACTTGAGCTCATGCAGCAGGACTAGGTGCACACAAACAAAGAGCGAGAGAGTGATGGGACCACTACCTCCTCATCCTATAGATCCTACAGGTTTGATAGGTCGCCAGCCGCAGCCGCAGCCACAGCCTCAGCCTCAACATCCAGCACCCTCCGGTGGGAGTACCACTTAGACATTCTGTTTAGGACATGTATCATGTATTTATCATTTTTGTATACACAATTTTTGACAGCTTGAGATAGACACTTTTTATGACATCATTGTGTACTTTGACATTATTTTTTTTTATGATCACCTATATGAGTTTGATGTACTACATGCATGTGTTTTTGATGGATGTTTGCTTCCTACATGATGGATGTTATCTATTTTATGTTAACAATATGATTGATGTTATGATTATGCTCTTATGTGATGTTTCTAACATGTTGATTCTATGATGCATATAATACTTATGATATGATGTTTCTATGATTTTACATGATGGCTAATATCTATGTGTAATGCTAATGTGCAATGATTCTATATGCTTATAATTTTATTATAACCTAATGCATATGTGAATGATTTCCTACATGTACTACATGGTGTTTTACTTTTCTATATATGATGATCTAATATGCCAATGCTATTATAAATGACATCTATGTTTTTGGAATTTCTTGATAATAAATGTTATGCATGAGACCTATGTGGATAAATGACATCACTATCATGATCTATATGTTTAATACAACTAATGCACTTAAATGATAATGAACTAATGATGGATGCACTTAGACTAATGCAAAATGAAAATGATGTATTTTTGTTATGCCAAGTATACTCAATCATAAATGAAATAACACTCAGAAGAATTAGGCAAAAGATTTGGATATGATGAACAACTTAGAAGAAAGATTTGGACAAATGGATAATATGGATAACTGAAAGACACAAGTTAGATCTTATGACACTTGGATAAATGGTATTTGTCGAATGCTTATAAATGAGATTAAATGCAACCCTAACATGCACTAATAAGGCTTTTTATCATCTTGTATGCAAGTATTTGAAGTACTTTTTCATCATTGAGCTTTTAAAATGTTATAAGAAAATACAAGCATCTAGGTATAATTAAACCATGATGACCTGAGTATCTCTTACATGGATTTTGATTTAGAAAGTTAATACAAGCATCTAATCAAAATTGAACCTAGATGACTTGAGTATTTCTTGCATGTATCAATAGACAAGGATTGCACTTTTTCAAGCTTAGACCCATAATGTCCTCAATGATATTTTTCTGATCATGTAGTTAGACAAGTCGTCGCATTACTAAAGATTGATCCACAAATAGGAAACAAATGAAAATAATCATGCCCCCATCATAGTAGCTCTAGTTTTTAGACATCCTCGAGTAGCATAGGAAACATGATAACGAAAATAAAGACCCTAAGACTTAAACTTATAACAAGAATCAAATATTTTTGCCATAGATATGTTTTCTTGCAATGAAAATAGCAATAATCATCTTGATAGTTTAGGCTCATTGTTGTCTAATATAGGTTAATGTCTTGTATCCATTTTTTGTTGAAAAGGTTTGTTTGTAATGTTGCATGTTGTCTGGAGATAGTATCGTGATCCTATTTTTTATCCTCTGAGATTGTGACTTTCAAGAATCTAATTCCTAACTAGGTCGAGGATTTTGCCCCCCATCAAGTAAAGGATCTAGTTATTATAGATGAAAATATGGATTGATTGATGGTAGACTCGAAGTAATTGGCCCTATGGGACTGACCTAGTGCCTCAGGGGCTCATCGATGATGGCCTTGCCTACGTGATGATGCAAAGGCAATGTAGTTTAGGGTGTGGACTATGTGGACCTAAGACCTAGATGGTGGGAATTAGGTGGAATTGGATGGGTGATAAGGGATGGAATGGATGGGAAGCCTCAGGGGCTCATCAATGATGGCCTTACCTACGTGATAGCTCAAAGGTGACATAGTTCAACAATGATACTAGTGATAGACTCACGATGGATGACAAGATGTATAAAGGACTAAATGGATAAACTGATAGATGAATAAGAATAAAATAAATATTAAAATATTTATTTAATTCGCCACAAGCCATTTTTAGGTGTATACATTTTGCCCCTCTTTGATACAATGTGTTTTACCATGTTGTTTCAAAGATTTTTTTTTAATTTGATACATGCCCCAGTTTTGCCCCTGGTATAGGTTTGGTAATTATAGGATACCCTCTCAGGAGATTGGTTAGGATTAATTTGGTAGAAGGATGACGAATGATCTCACGATGAACAAGAATTGATGACACAATCGACGGGTGAAAGATTTGGGTGATGGAGAATGAGAAACGGATGTAGAACACAACATTCCTATGCTAGGTTAAACACCTCCAACTAGGGTTCACTTGGCTATAAATAGGGATGTGGGATCACTTCTCTATTCATTTACACACTTGTCTTTTGTGGAGAGATTATAGGAGATCTAATGTTTAGCAGTGCAAAGCAGTCAGTAGAGATGGATCAATTTCTGATAGAGAGCCACCAATTTGAGATGATCTAACGATTCAGGTGGCTAGCAAACTATAGACCCCCAGTATGTACCCTTTGAAACTTTGTCATTTTTGCATCTATTGTGGTCAAATTCTAGGTCAATGTTGTCATTTTTGAATGCGCGTCTTTAGTATTTCTGCACAAATAAGCTAGGAATCTATGCAAATGACGCGATTCTGTGCATATAAGTAAGGAATCTACGCTTATGAGCTATTTTTGCAAATGATATATAATGTTACAAAAATAATTAGGTTTTCAGTGCATATAGATAAATGTGTGCAAACAATAAACAATCCTTCACATCTAGGATAAATTCGTGCATCCAACCGGAAAATGCATAAATAATTAGGGTTTAAGAACATATGATAAGAAAATGTGCATATGGTTTTAAAACGTACAAATGACTCCTGCTTCAGTGCATGTGCCTGAAATAGTGCAAATAAAAGGGGATTCAATGCATTTGATACAAACCTACACATCTAGTAAACAGAGCTACGCATATGATAAAATTGGTCAATTATTGAGCTAGTTTGATAGAATCGGCATCATGATCGATGTTAGCCAACTGGTAGGTCATCTTTGAGATTGATAGAATCTCAGAAGAGATGATAGGATAGGTTTCTTGATAGGACAGCTAAGTAAATGGTTTGATTGATTGGATAGATATGCAACTTAGTTTGTTTTGCTAATGCACTTTGTTATTGATTGCAGGAGGAGCTATATCACGTATTGATGTCATGAGAGAGATTCCCAGTTACACAGCTGATTTGACCCTATTTGACTGAGACTGATCACTTGGTCCTTGGATTAGTTGGATTGTAGCTCATCTATTTTATGCTCGAGATGTGGGTGAATCTAGGATTGATGACTACCCTAGGTGAGAGATTTCATAGAGAGACTGACACATTTCACCTACCTATTGGAGAGATGAGAGTGACCTTGGAGGACGTGCATCAGATTCTCTAGATTCTAATTTAGGGTGAGTTGGTAGAGTATGAGTCTGTAAATGGAGCTGGATTGGTAGAGTGTCGACAGGTTTTTGATGATGCAGACTTAGTGGGTACAGAGATCAGCTGGGTTGATATGGTGAAGTACTATGAGCCCCTGCCAGCCATATTAGTAGGTTTGATAGGAGGTGTTGTTTGTCCTAAAAAGAGATCCCAGGGATTTTAGGTTGGGTGGGGGAGCACACTTGAGCGGATGATAGAGGAGGGGACACACTTCACCTGGGGCCATGATTTGCATCAGTTTATCTATGATGGAGCTGCGAGTCTATCTGCATGCATGTCATTACTATAGATTTGGGCATGGCTACACATAGCGGTGACACGACCGATCAGTATGGGAGTGAAAGGCCATGATAGACCATACTAATATAGGTTTCAGGAGACTCTTTCCCAGCCCAAGCTAAGAAAACTGGAGTACTGGCGACACACATTAGATAATGTGGATGAGGTTGAGTGGCAACCATACCTAGATTATGGGGTGTGGGAGGAGGATGCAGTAGAGTTACCATATTGCTTTCAGACACAATTGTTGATAGGGAGGACTCCCTACATCTTAGAGCACCACATTGTTACCTATGTGCGCCGACAGTTTAGAAGGATTGAGGGATGCTCTAGGGTACTACTATATTTGCTCGAATACACAAGGAGCATCCACATTGGGGTCCAGTGGCTTCTTATGAGATAACAAGGATAGACTTTTTATAGATTCCATATTAGGCATTGGATCTGCAATGACACATAGTGGATGCAAGTATGACAACAGACTTTGTAGTACACTTCACTACTCACCCTATTCCGAGATACTCCAGACCTGGAGAGTGGGCCACAAGACTAGAAGATGTAGATGAGGAGGATGATGATGCTCCTCGATAGAGGAGGTGATGACAAGGCAGGAGGGGTGGCTGAGGTGGCCGAGAAGGAGGAGATGATGGTGGTGGGGGTGGTGGAAGTGGCAGAGGCTGAGGTGATCACGGAGATAATGGGGATGACAGTGGTGATGATGGTGGGTAAAGGAGGGTGAGACAGAGGAGGGTGCCTCTAATACATGCACAAGTGCAACCACAGGCACAGGGACATGTGTAGGCCTAGGTTCAGGGACATGGACAGAATGACAGATAAGTGGCTGCCTTATGAGCCCAGGTGGATCAGTTATAGGGGGAGGTTAGATAGATGCAATAGTAGATTACATAGTTGCAGGGAGTGTCCAGACTGCTATCCTAGAGCATGACACCGCGTTCCAGAGATATACTAGGGTAGAGACCTTATTATAACAGGTGCAGCAGACCACAGCTCGGGGTCCTCATAGTCAGATTGTTACAGACATGGTTCAAGTGGGGCAGGAGATCTTATATTAGGTCTCTGTACGAGTAGGTTGTGCCCCCAGAGTAGAGGGTGAGTATCTTCCACCCAAGCTCATGCAACAGGACTAGGTGCACACAGACAGAGAGTGGGGGAGTGATGGGACCACTACCTCCTCATCCTACATGTCCTACAGGTTCAACAAGTCCCCAACCCTAGCCACAGCCTTAGCCTCAACCTCAACATCTAGCACCCTCTGGTGGGAGTACCACTTAGGCATTCTATTTAGGACATGTATCATGTATTTATCATTTTTGTATACACCATTTTTGACAGATCGAGATAGACACTTTTATGACATCATTGTATACTTGGACATTATTATTTTTTTTTATGATGACCTATATGAGTATGATATACTACATGCATTTGTTTGGGTCATCCCACAATAATGGGTTACACTTTTTGGCCAAACTTGACATTGAAATCAACATTTTGAATTAAAATCTTCACTTTCAGACACCTATAGACGCTAAACTATTAGGAATTTGAAGATGATGTGAACTAGTGATTTGTGAGGTTTTGTTTGTAGATTCTAAATATATTTTCTTAAAAACAATTGGAGTTAAATTGTAAATTTTTTGTGTCTCCTTTGATAACTAGTTTTTAATAGTAAAGAACATTTTTTTAAAGTGATGTGTATTCCGTAGCACATAACTTTTTTTCTACAAAGGATAAAATTATGATTCTTTTGAATTTAAATTGGTAACACCAATATATAGGGCATGCATTTGGTTTCATAATGTTTTGTTTAAATTTTGAAGTCAAATGAATTATAATTTAGACATAGACGTATTCTGTAAAACATAACTTTTTCTGTATGTATTGAAATTTAATTTTTCTTTTTTTGTTGAAACAAGGACATCAATGCCTAGGGCATAGATATTTTTTAGAATTTTTTTCACTAATTTACTAATTTCCCATGTGTGTAGAATAGAGAACTTGATGTTCGATGAAAAACCTACATTCACAAGAAATAAAAAATAAATATAATAATCAAATTAAATATATTTAAAATTATACTTTTTGGGAAGCTTATAATAAGGACTACATACTTACAAAACATAAATTTATTTGATTGCCCAAAAGGTAAATCAAAAGTGGTTTTTTATCAGCATTTTGATAGGTGTAGAGGAGACTCCATTATAGGTATCATTTAAAACTAGAAGGGTTCTATCCAAGGGGGTTTGATCAAACCCTATTCAATTAAAATCCTTTAAATGGAATCTTTCAAGGTTTAAATCATTATATTTTCTAAAAATATGTGATTTCAGCAAAAATCAGGATGTTCCAGAAAGTGTAACCCATTTTTTATGGATGTTTGCTTCCTACATTATGGATGTTATCTATTTTATGTTATCAATATGATTGATGTTATGACTATGCTCTTATGTGATGTTTGTAACATGTTAATTTTATGATGCGTATGATACTTATGATATGATGTTTCTATGATTTTACATGATGGCTAATATCTATGTGTAATTCTAATTTCCAATGATTCTATATGCTTATAATTTTATGATAACATAATGCATATGTGGATGATTTCCTACATGTACTACATGGTGTTTTACTTTTCTATGTATGATGATCTAATATGCCAATGCTATGATAAATGACATCTATGTTTTTGGATTTTCTTGATAATAAATGTTATGCATGAGACCTATGTAGATAAATGACATCACTATCATGATCTAAATGTTTAATACAACTAATGCACTTAAATGATAATGAACTAATGATGGATGCACTTAGACTAATGCAAAATGAAAATGATGTATTTTTGTTATGCCCAGTATACTCAATCATAAATATAATAACACTCAGAAGAATCAGGCAAAAGATTTGGATATGATGAACAACTTAGAAGAATGATTTGGACAAATGGATAATATGGATAACTGAAAGACACAAGTTGGGTTTTATTACACTTGGATAAATGGTATTTGTGGATTTCTTATAAATGAGATGAAATGCAATCCTAACATGCACTAATGAGGCTTTTTGTCATCTTGTATGCAAGTATTTGAAGTACTTTTTCATCATTAAGCTTTTAAAATGTTGTAAGAAAATACAAGCATCTAGGTATAATTAAACCATGATGACCTGAGTATCTCTTACATGGATTTTGATTTAGCAAGTTAATACAAGCATCTAGTCAAAATTGAACCTAGATGACCTAAGTATTTCTTGTATGTATCAATAGACAAGGATTGCACTTTTTCATGCTTAGACCCATAATGTCCTTGATGATCTTTTACTGGTCATGTAGTTAAACAAGTCATCACATTACTAAAGATTGATCCACAAACAACAAACAAATGAAAATGATCATGCCCCCATCATAGCGGCTCTAGTTTTTAGACATCCTCGAGTAGCATAGGAAACATGATAACAAAAATCAAGACCCTAAGACTTAAACTTATAACAAACATCAAATCTTCTTGCCACAGATATGTTTTCTTGCAATGAAAATAGATATAATCATCTTGATAGTTTAGGATGATTGTTGTATGATATAGGTTAATGTCTTGTATCCAGTTTTTGTTGAAAAGTTTTGTTTGTAATGCTACATGTTGCTTGGAGATAGTATCACAATCCTATTTGGTATCCTCTGAGATTGTGACTTTCAAGAATCTAATTCCTAAGTAGGTCAAGGATTTTGCCCCCAGTCAAGTAAAGGATCTCGTTATTATGGATGAAAATATGGATTGATTGATGGTAGACTCGAAGTAATGGGCCCTATGGGACTAACCTAGTTCCTCGGGGGCTCATTGATGATGGCCTTGCCTACTTGACAACGCAGAGGCAACATAGTTAGGGGTGTGGACTATGTGGACCTAAGACCTAGATGGTGGGAATTAGGTGGAATTGGATTGATAAAAGGATGGGTGATAAGGGATGGAATGGATGGGAAGCCTTGGGGGCTCATCAATGATGGCCTTGGCTACATGATAGATAAGAGGTGACATAGTTCGACAATGATAATAATGATAGGATCAAAACAGATGACAAGATGTATAAAGGAATAAATGGATAACTTGATGTGAATAAGGTGATAAGGGTGAGTGAACAACAAGCCATGATAGGTATCATATTCTAATTTAATGGATGCAAAAGAAAAGATGGATCAAAGGACTGAAATCCTAGAAGATAGAGGAAGAGGTTTACCACAAATAGTGCTTGTTTCCAGGTTTTCACCACTTGCTTTTATTTGCACAATTTATTATTATTATTATTATTATTATTATTATTATACATGTTTTCGATTCCCTCGCATTGGGGTTGTTAGGTATAGAACTTGCAAAGGTGCATATTGTTGATGGAATCATCAAATAGTTCACCTTTTGATGTTGCTAATTGATAGGCTCTTGATCCATAGGTAGTAATGATTGTATAGGGGCCAAGCCAGTTGGGTTCAAATTTGCCTTTCTTTTCCCTGTCCTGCTAATTTCTAGGATTCACTTTGAGGTCTAGGTCACCAAATTGAAAGACTCAGGGTTTGACTTTGTGGTTGTAACTTTGTGATATCCTTTGCTAATAAGATTTTAGATGGTTAAAGGTGTGTTGTCTTTGTTCCTCCAACAGCTCTAACTCCTAAAGTTTGGAAACCCTATATTCTTCATCTGATATTAGGCCTTTTAGCGATACCCACAAAGATGGTAACTTGACTTCGATGGGCAAGATGGCTTCAGAGCCATAAACTAGAGAATATGGAGTTGTACCTATGGGAGTGTGGATACTTGTATGGTAGGCCCACAGAGCAAGATTCATTTGGATATTCCAATCATGGTCAGCATTATTGACAGTATTTTTCAAGATTTTTAAGATGGTTTTATTAGATGCCTCCGCTTGACCATTTCCTTGGGAGTAATACAGGGTGGAAAAATGATGTTGAATGTGGAATTTGTCACAAAGCTCTTTGACATCTTGGTTTTTAAATGGTCAAAGGGATACCATAGCGAAAAATGATGTAATTCAAGATGAAAGAGATGATTTGTTTGCCTATGACATTGGCTAGGGGTATATCTTTGATCCATTTTATAAAGTATTCAGTGGCGGTGCTTATCAAATTATGGTGATTGGATGGTGGGGGATGTATCTTGCCCACTAAGTCAAGTCCCCATTGAAAAAAAGGCTGAGTCGTTAAAGGATGCAAAATCTAGGGCTCCAATTAATTCATTAATTCAATCATCAATTCATTCCAAGTCAAACCAATTCTTCAAATCAACTCAATCCATCAATTCTTCCTCCAATTAAACTAATCCAATTAATCCACTTTTTCAAATCAACTCATCAAATCAATCTAGTTAATCCAATTCTTCAATCCACTTAATCAAATCATTTATATCTATCAAATCAATTCTTCAATCCAATCAATCAAATCATCCCAACCCAATCAATTCTTCTAATCAGTTTTTCTTAGTCATCAAATCAAATCAATTCATTAATCATGCAAATCAACTCAATCAAATCAATTGATCATCATTATCCATTCAATCAATCCAATCCTTTAAATCTAATCATCACATCAATTATTCTAAATCATCAAATAAAGTCAATCCAAATCATCAAGTCTTCAAATCATTCCAATCAATTCATTATAATCAATCACATCATTTCATCAACTTAATTCATTCTATCCAATCAAATCAAATCAATCCACTTCTTTTAATCAAGTCTATCCAATTCATCAATTCAAATCAAGTCACCAATCAAATGACATCAAATCATCAATTCAAATCACTTCTTCTAATCAATCCTCATCAAATCATTTCAATCAAATCAATCCCAATCTATCAAATCAATTCATTGATCAAATCATGCTCTAGGATGGCAGTCTGGACATTCCTTTGCAGCTATGTAATCTACTGCCACATTTGTCCAACCTCCCCTATAGCTGAGCCACTTGGGCTTGTAAGGCAGCCTCCTGTCCAGCATCCTATCTCTGTACCTGGACCTAGGCCTGCACATGTCCTTGTGCCTATGTCTATACCTGTGGTTGTACCTATAATGTTGGAAAATGTCCCCTTGGGGGTTTTTCCCTCATAAGGTTTAGCTCCCAGGTCTTTAGTGTACATTTCGGACATATTACATCACATTTCAACATCCTGATGGGAAAACCCCTAAGTGTCTTGACAAATGGGACCTAGGGGGACTACTTGAGATAACCCTTGCCCAAAATAGTGGGGGAGGACTTGGGCACCCGTTCCCTAGTCCTGTCCTATTTCGGGGAAGTCCCAATTTTTGGGTGTTATTTTGTGACCGTTATTTGGGTCCTATGCCAACACGGTAAGTTTGAATTACGAAATTCTTGGTGGGAGTGTTTGTAGTTGCATATAAAAGCATGTTTAGGCATTCATTTGTAAACTAGATGATTACTAGAAAGTTATTGTGTTCTAAAGGTGATTCAAGGCTTTCATTGTGTTGCAAGAGTAGATTTGTGTTGTCTATGTGTTTGTGTTTGCAGATTTGAGCATACATCTCCTCATGGAATGAAAAACTTCTTCCTCCCATGAGATCTTCACTAAAAGGTGATATCTATTGTGATTATTGAGCATTTATTATTTGGTTTTTGCCTCTACCTCCCAAGGCATGCTCTCTCTATCTGACAACAGTGTTCGAAGGCTTGAATGTCTCCTTGAGGCTTCACTGAGGCAAGCCTCTAAACACCATAACCCCCTCCCAAAGTTTTCATGATATGAGGGTACAACAGAGTGTTAGAATTACAGATCAGTGAAAGAAACAACCACCTGGACTTGGGTGCTCACTCATTAGTCCTCAAAGTTCCACAACAGAAAAATCTCTGGTACAGTAGATACAGGTTGCAGACCTTATTCCCAGATCTTGACAAAAATTAGGGCCTTAGACTTGGGTGCCCGCTCTTTAGTCCCTGTCTTTTCCACCTCAGAACCCTGAAAATAGGTGCACAATTATTTGTTATTTTACATCTTTCTGCAGAAGCATTTTCTGTAATTCATCCATTTACTGTCATATTTGCATAATTAGGGTTTTAATGTGCAATTGAGCATAAGAGAAGGAAATTACCAGTCTAATCATAAAAATCCAAGTTTCCCTACATCTCAATAGTGACCTAGGGTATGATAGTACATTGCAACTCGACCCTAGGTCCTTGAATGTAAGGGTGAAAGGAGGATATACACCAAAACTACCAAAAACCTAACATCCAAATTTTACCCTTTACATTTTGGTGAACCCATGTTATTGGACTTGTTTTCACCTTGCTGAGTGTTGTGCTTTAGATTTTCATTGATTTCATTCATTCATATCATCAATCATCTTATTGCATTGGAAAATTTACAAAAAAATTGAAAATTTGGAAAAAAAAATGGAAAAAATGGCATTTTAGGGTTTGCATGTTGCATGAATTAATTTGAATATCATCAAATTTATGATTTTTGAATTATATATAATTTAAATTATATAAAATTACAAAAATTGATTAGTTTGCATTGCATTTTCATCACAAAATTGCAAGGGTTTTGTTGAAAATTGTGAATTTTGCATATAACCTATTAATTCCAAAATCTAGGGTTTGTAGGTAAAGTCTTGTTTTAGATTTTTCTAATAATTTTAGAGAATCGTTCAAATTTGCATTTGGCTTTAGTCTTTCATTTTAGAAAAAAATTGCATTTAGATTTTAAACATTTGCTTTTTTGCATAGAAAAAGTCAACAAAAAACTAGCATTTTCATTGATTTTTCATTAGATTTGCACTTGCATTTTGCATGTTAGGGTTTGGAATCATTTTCAAATCTGAGTGTATTTCATTTTCAACATAAGTCAGATTTCAAAACATTCATATAGCATTTTGTGTCAAGATCTCAAACCTAGGGCTTAAAAACATTGATTTTCATTAGATTTGGCCTTATCGACTCTCTAAATTTGCGCCATAGGCATGTTGTGAAGGATACTTTTGAAATAATTGGTTTTTATCAGGGTAATTATTTCTAGACCCTCCTAAAAATCTTCACAACACTTTTTATCGGGCTCTTGTATTGAAAATTTGGTGAAAAACTATACATTTTTGTTATTTTTGCCCTAGGGTTTGGCCTAGTTTGCACCCTAAGCGTGTTGTACCAGATTTTATGCTTGTAGGTGACTGATATCACTGATATTATTTTTTTAACCTCCTAAAATTCTTTACAACACCCCTTTTGCTAGGTCTTGGAGTTGAAAAACTGTGAAAAATTGCTTATTTTTGCTATATTTTCACTAGGGTTTGACCTTGAGTGGCACTAAAAGCATTTTGTGATGGATATTTTGGCATTAAGAGGATGTTATCACTGATATAATTTTTTGTCCATCATCATTTTCTCACAACACCCTTTGTCATGCTCTTTTACATTGCGATTTGGTGAAATAATCGCATATTTTAGCATATTTTCACTATATTTTGACTTGTCATCATCCTAGATTTGCACGAGTCTAACAACTCGCTGCCCTAATGGAAGCATTCTTTTAAGAAGAAGCATAAGACACATGGGATCTAGTGCACTTGAAGAAGTTGGCACATTGAACACCTTCTTTACAAAAGGAGAGACACAAATGTTACAAGACATTACACCTATCACAAGTACAATGGAAGAACAAACTTTCCATGATGTTGATGATACTATTGAGATGACAAGATATGTATCTGATGAGAAAATAAATAAACTTGACAAAGACTTAGCTGAATTCCAAGACTATGTGCAAACTGAGAGGATTGCTGAAGAAGTTGTACCTGTGTGATTCACCATGTAAGAGAATTGATAAAAGGACAAGATGGTGTTAATGCAATCTGTGGTTTAGCACATATTGTACCAATTGTTAGATCTAGGGCACACAACTGAGAGGGGGGGTGAATCAGTTGTACAAAAACTTGCTTCTACTTCAAACACTTGATTATTCTTTGTTAGTTAATAGCATATCAATTAACCATTCATGAAAGCATAAAGCATTAACACCGGAGCAGATAAACATCAACACATTAGACACCAAGATTTTGACGTGGAAAACTTAGTTAAGGGAAAAACCATGGGGTGATTAACCCAAGGATTATTATCTGTTAGAAGAATAAGAAAAATGGATGGCACATGCCAATTAGAGCTCACTACCTGAGCACACTGCTCACAAAGAGGCACACTGCCTACAAGAGACACTGTCTACAAAGTGATAAGAATCATAAACTTGAACTGGAGATTGACATCTTTACCATGTCTGGATCAGTTCCATTTAAGCCCGAGATACTTCTGCTCTGCCCTTCACTCTTTCACTATACCACACTCATCTGCTCCATGACACACTTCAAAATGAATTCACAAACCTTTATTTATACAAGGCATCGACTTAGGAACAATCATCTAAGTCGGCAATCATCCACAAGAACATTCACAAGATGAATAACTCATCCGGTCGGCCAGTCTGAACAAGAACATCTTCATCCAGAAGTATATCTCTAATTCTGGGCTCTAACACCGATGCGGACTGACAACACAACCTCAACATGATCCAAGAACCTTCACAGGCTTGCCTGAATGACCAGGTATATCCGCACTTCCTCTACTTGCTAGAATCTCTTCTCTCCTTCATCCAGAACTTCAAGAACATAGTCTATCGCCACTGTCATACTGAAAAAGGTGCTTCCAAACCTCCAAACCATGAACCAATCGAGATGACACATCAAAAGGACATCTCAAACACTCCTTCCAATCCGCAGAATAGGATAATGCACTTCCAGATCTCACTAGACCTTTTAGTAACACTCTGTCACTCCGAAGCATCTCCCGGAACCGGTTCTACTTGATCAATCACAACTTCTTCAGATCTTCATGCGGACCTCTGAAATCTTAACTGGAACATCTCAAGACTCATATCTACAAACCCTTTAATCCACATCCTCTGATCCTCAACCTATTGAGTACTTTTGCCTTCTTCTCATCACTGTTCTTCACTATTTCTGATTGAGACTAATTTTCTCAATATCCATAGCACACATCTCATCCAATCCTTCTCATCAATGCACTATGAGTATGTTGACATCAATGACAACACTAGTTAACCTCATACTTGCAACAATCTCCCCCTTTGTCATTGATGGCAACATATGATGTGAAAAACCATCAAGACAAGAACTTCTCCTTTCTGTCACAGCTCCCCCTATCAGCAACAACTCTTCACATGTCTTCTCTTCCTTTACTGCTCCCCCTTTGATCATCAACCACTTATTTTTCACATGTCTTCTCTCCCCCTTTGACATCAATGGCAAAGGGCTCATACTTGCAATTCTAACACATCAGAATCATACCAGCTGCTCCCCCTTAGTAGCAGCTCCCCATCATCAATCCAGATCACAAGATATGACTGTGATATCCAACAAACTAATGCACATCAGTGCATCCTAGTTCATCACCGGAGGGGCTATGACCCCTAACTTCTCCCTAAGATACTCAAAGGATTCCTTCGGAAGAGGTTTAGTAAAAATATCTGCAAGCTGATCCTTGGAGGGCACATACTCTAATCTGACTTCACCCTTGTTCACTTGTTCTCTCAAAAAGTGAAATTTGATAGATATATGCTTGGTCTTAGAATGCAATACTGGATTCTTAGAAATATTTATTGCACTTGAATTATCACAGAAAATTGTGATAGGCTCCTCATATTCTACTTGAATATCTCTTAGCATTTGCTTCATCCACAAAGTTGAGTGCAACTACCTACTGCTGCAATGTATTCTGCTTCTGTTGTAGATAGTGATATTGCTTCTTGTTTCTTTCTTAGCCAAGAAACCAACCTTTTTCCCAAAAAGAATGCTCCTCCACTTGTACTCTTCCTATCATCCACATCTCCTACCCAATCTACATCTGTATATGCATGGAGAGAAAAGTCATGATCTCTGGGATACCATAGGCCATACTCAACTGTTCCTTTCAAGTACCTAAAAATTCTTTTGATTGCCATGACATGAGATTCTCTAGGATTAGCTTGGAATCTCACCACAAGACTAATAGCCTGCATTATATCTGGTCTAGTCTGAGTGAGATACAATAATCCACCAATCATTGATCTATACTTTGTCTAATCTATCTTAGGAGAGTCATCATCTTTGCTTAACTTACATCTGGTAGCCATGGGAGTGTTTATTGGCTTTGAATCTTCCATTCCAAATTTCTTCAATAGTTCTTTCACATACTTGGTCTGAGAGATAAAGATTCCTTTCTTTGTTTGAGTAATTTGTAGACCCAAGAAGAAATTCATTTCACCGAGCATTGACATTTCAAACTCACTTTTCATTTGATTTGCAAAGGTTTTACACATACTGTCTCTTCCTCCAAAGATGATATCATCAACAAATACTTCAACAATCAAGATGTTTTCATGATCAATTTGGAAATATAGGTTACTATCAGTAGTACCTTTGTTGAAACCAATCTTCAAAAGATGTTTGTCCAGCCTCTCATACCATGATCTTGGGGCTTGCTTTAGACCATACAATGCCTTCTTTATTTGTAGACCATATCACCATGCTCTGATAACTGAAATCTATCCGGTTGTTCAATGTACACCTCTTCTTCTAGGTCACCATTCAGGAAAGTAGATTTGACATCCATCTGATACACTTTGAAATCTTTGAAGGTAGCAAATGCAAGAAATAGTTTGACTACTTCAATTCTTGCCACCGAAACAAAGGTTTCCTCAAAATCAATCCCTTCTATTTGAGAGTATCCTTTGCAGACTAATCTGGCCTTATTTCTGATTACTTCACCAACTTCATTTAGTTTGTTCTGAAAGACCCATTTGGTTCCAATCACATTCTTGTTACTAGGTCTAGAAACAAGATCCCAAGTGTGATTTTTCTCAATTTGCATGAACTCTTCCTCCCTTGCTTTTGTCCAATTTTCATCATTGCATGCTTCAGTTATTGTCTTAGGTTCAATCTTTGAAATCAGAAAACATTCATCTAAATTTTGAGCAACATTTCTTCTAGTTTGCACACCTTTGCTTTTGTCACCTATGATCTGATCTTCAGAGTGGTTTAGTCTTACATACCTTGGGACTTTGGGAGTTTCTTGCACTTCTGCTTCTTAATTAGGCTCATCTAGACCTATCTCTTCTTCCTGATTTACCGGATCAATCTGAATTTGACCTTCAGGAGAGGATGGAGCTCCTTGAACCAGAACATCATTCTGATCATCTTCATCATACTCATAAAATCTTGAGGGCTTTTCAATACCTTCATCAACCTTCACATTTGTACTTTCTATCATCTTTCTCAATCTCTTATTATAACACCGGTATGCTTTGCTTTGAGTGGAGTAACCCAAGAAAATTCCTTCATCACTTCTAGCATCAAACTTTCCTAAATCTTCATCTCTTTTAATATAACACTTGCTACCAAATACTCTGAAATATCTCACAGTAGGAGTGATGCCAAACCAAAGTTCATAAGGAGTCTTACCAGTATTGCTTCTGATTTGAACTTGGTTGAGAGTGTAGACTGCAGTGCTGATAGCTTCTCTCCAAAACATCTGAGGAACATTTGCTTCCATCATCAGTGTTCTAGAAGCTTCCTGGATGGTCTAGTTCTTTCTCTCAACTACTCCATTCTGCTGTGGAGTCCTAGGAGCAGACAACTGTCTCTTTATGCCATGCTTCTCACAAAAGTCTATGAATTCACCGGATGTGAATTCACCACCTCTATCAGACCTTAGACACTTCAGTTTCAATCCGGTTTGATTCTCTACCATAGCCTTGCAAATTTTGAACTTCTCAAAAGCTTCTAATTTCTCTTTTAGAAAGGTAACCCACATCATCTAGGAATGATCATCAATCAGTAACATGAAATATCTATCACCTTGCATACTCTTGATTCTTGTTGGACCACATAGATCAGTATGAACTAATTCCAGTAATCCGGTAGAGGACTGATCCTTGCTTTTGAAAGAGACTCTGCTCTGTTTACCTAGCTGACATTCTTTGCACAAACTATTTGTAGGTTTCACCAATTTTGGAAGATCTCTTATAGCTTGAGTGTTGCTTATCTTGATGATGTTATCAAAATTTACATGACACATCCTTCTATGCCATAACCAACTCTGATCAACTTTAACAAATAAACAACTTTTATTAGAACCAACCAGATGGAAAATATTACCTTTTGTTTGAGTACCAGATGCAATCTTAGTTTCAGATCTTTCAAAGATCTTGCATCTTCCATTTTTGAACTGGAGATCATAACCTTGGTCTACCAGCTATCCAACACTGAGAAGATTGTGCTTCAATCCTTTAACATACAATACATTACCAGTTTTGCTCTTTCCATCAAAAGTGATAGTTCCCCTACCTCTGATTCTACCAGCAGAGTTGTCACCAAACTTTACCATTCCTCCTTCATACCTTTCCAAATCTAAGAACTTGTTCTTGTCACCTATCTTATGGTGAGAACATCCACTATCAATAACCCAATCATCCTTTTCTTCAACTTGGGCAGCCAAAGCTCTTTCTACAACCTTATGATTGATAGATTTAGAGGATATTGGTTCTTCTTCCTTGATGGCAATAAACACCCATTCATTTCTGGATTTGTCTCCCATCTCTGATTCATCATCTGTTACTCCTTCATTATCAGCTTCTTCATGAACATAATAACAATTCTTTTAGAACCTTTGTCTATTAGAATTTGATCTTGTGGATCTTTCCGAACATCTTGAGGCAAAGTGACCAATCTTATTGCAGTTGAAGCACTTAAAGGGTAATTTTCCTTCATACTTACCAGATCCCCTTGGCAATCTTTTTGCAATGACGGCTTCAAGTTGAGCTATTTCTGCTTCTTCCTCTTCCATGTCTTTTCTTGCTTGATCAAACTAAGATAGCTTCCTTGAAGAGTTTTCTCCTAGATCAAATCTTTGTTTGCCTTTCACATAGGCACTGGCTTTGAATGCAGATTTAATCTTGTGGGGATCTGTTGGTCATGATGTTAGTCATACACAAACATAGAATAAAAGTTACACAACAACCTTTACTCATCTTGAAAGATACGATGAATTCAGATAATTCATGATCCCAAGTCTCCGTTGATTAGGTCTTAATCTACTGACATTACTCAGTGGTTGATGTGTGTTGCTGTTTTCCATTCAGGGGCCTTACGTATTTTTGCAAAGTTCATCATTATTCCTCCAAATATCCTGCTCTATAGGTCTGCCCTGCATAAATCTCCAATAATTCTACCTCTGCACTGTGAATTTAGTCAAATAATGTGCCTACAGGCTGATATTTGCATGATTTCTACCACTATTTATGATTCTTTGCATGATATTTTCAATACTGCATGCATTTAACTCAAATATGCTAATGATTTTCAGTTACCTACGGGATTTTAGCATATTTCTCTATTTCTGCTTATTATTTGTCATGACTTGCAGTTATGGTGATGAATTTATGAAATTAAAAAAAGGAAAAGGGTTAAAGAATGAGATTCCCAAAACTACTTGACTTAGATCACTGATCCACATACAAGCTCCCATACATGCAATGAAAAGAAGGAAACTAGAATCATACTTCACCAGGACATTCCACAAATCCGCATGATCTAGTGCAAATCTTCAAAGGAAAAGTTGATAACAACATGTAATGAAATGAAAGCGCTTCCAGTTGAACACAGCATTCACCAGTACATATCCAGAAATCAACATGAAGATTACGTAAAATTTACAATCAGGATGTAATCTGAAACTTCATATCCATTTAGTATGCTCAAGAACAGGTACATTTACAGTGATCTGAAGAAAGAACCTTGACATTTCAACAATTCTATCCTCATTAGTCTCAGTAATCCGATCTCCTAATTGATTCTATAGTAATCGGCCTTAATGTACCAGATGTGTCTAATGTATCTCTTTCTCTTTTTTATTATTAGCCTTATTGCCAGATATATCTATCTATCTCCCTTATTTTTGACAAGCTCTGGCTCTTATATAGAGCAAATGCCAGAAAACAGTTACAATGATCCAAGGATCAGGATCCTCCCAGAACAATCAATGGTCCAGATGAAAAGCACATGCTTCGCCAGTTGGCAAATGTACAGCTGGCACAGAATATTCCAGCATCTTTGATTTGATTCGGTCTCCAGCTGGCAAATAGCATATTTGACAATATCCTCCTCATTTCTGGTTCATGTTGCCTCCTTGTGCAACTTTGCAATTATCAGCTTCAAACAGCTCCGGGACTTCCTGTAATAAACAGACAAACATTAAGTTCATCATCATGTGATAAACAACAGGAATTTAAACATTTTATTAACAGGCCTCAAATTGTGCAGCTACAGGCAATCGGGCTTCAAATCAGTGAAAATTATGCACTAAATGCCTAAACAACATCAAAAAACAATCGGGTCAACCATCGTTGACCAAAAATCAGGCAGTCCGGCCTTCAAATTTCCATCGCTTCATTTTCCCACCCATTTTCTTGTATATCGGGTTTCAAATTTGCATATACATCGCAACATATACGAGGAATCAATCGCTTTTAACAAATTATTTCAAATCCGGCTTTACATGCTATCGGCGAGACCACTACTGTCAGGAAGAAAATTCAAAGCGCGGCCGATGGGGAAACTTAGAGCTTTCTACCTATCTGCAGGATATTGTGAATATGATGCTCCCCCTCCTCGAATGTCCTGATGACATCACCGTCATGTTTCGCTTCTGTATATTGGGGAAAAGAATGACATCATCATCATCATCATGTCAAAGGAAAATAGGAGGATATGAAATATGATCCTGCTGCTGAGGAATGGAATATGATGGTGACGTCATCGTCATATCCGGGCTTCATTAAAATGCAAAAGATGACGTCACCGTCATGTTTAGTTAAGATCAGGGGATAAATGTAATATCGGGTCACCTAAGGAAGATGATCAGGTGGTGAATGTAATATGACCCCTTTGCGGCCAAGGTAACCCTCTCGAAAGATCAGGATGATGATGATAATCAGGATATCCGGGGCTTTTGTTAAACTTAGAATATGACGTCATCGTCATATTCGCGAACCGGATCATGTTTTGGAAAATATCCTGCCGAAGGGAAATGTGATGATGATGTCATCCTGATATTTGCTTCTTCGTTTATCAGATTGGGATGACGTCATAAGGATATTTGCAAAAGGTCATATTTCTCAGCAGGAGGACATTACGAAATATCGGGTAGACAAACAAGATCATGATGATCTTGACAACATGACAGGATAAAAATATGATGATCCTCCTCATCGAATATCATGATGACGTAACCATCATATTCCGTCTTCGAAGCATGAGGATGAGTTGAGGTCATCATCAGGTTAGCGCTAGGGTGATATTTAAAATATGATCATGCTAAGGAATGGAATATCACCCTCCCTTAAAAGATAGGGTGATCATCATGATCATGCAAAAGGAGATCAGGAGGATATGATGATGTCATCATCATATTAGCGAATATCAGCAAATATGACCCTCCCTTGAAAGATCAGGATGATGACCCTCCGATAGGACTTTGACATGCGCATGCAAATATGCAGATAGTGGATTTTCTAAGCAGGGTGATATTATAATATTAGCATGATATTATAATATCAGGTGATGTTATAATATCATGATGCTCGTTCTTATGAAATATCAGGTTACACTCAAAACATTATGCTCACGATGCGCATAAGGTCATTTGACGGGTAAAGGGCACTATCACCTAAGATTAACGTCCGGATATTGGGACTGCATGATTTTTATCGGGTGATAGATCAAGATCAGGATGACCTTGACAACATGACTGAGGATATAAAAATATGATGACCCTTGTGATTATCAGGTTTGACCAAAACTTTGACTGCTCATAACTCCCTCATATGTACGAATTTTCAGGTGATGTAAAAGGCAAACCTGCCTAGAATTTCAAGCTCTTCCTAAATATGAGGTCATAGAAACAAAATATGAACTTTGACAAACTGACCTCATGATGATGACCAACCTCATCCTGACCTTCATGATGATGATGCACCTGACTCATTTTTACCAAACCGCTAGAAAGCAGACAACACAAGCCAAGCCAAAAAGTTGGGTCCCTGTTTTGCCAAGCCAAAATGGGGCGTGTTGTGTAACCACACAACAACTTGCCACCAAAGAAAACAACAAAATTCAAATAATTCAAAAGGTGAGGATAAATTAAAACATAAATTTCCAACTCCTATTAAGCATGAGCATCCTAATCCTTTCTAACTGGTATCATGTTCATCAATGTAACAATGAATTGATAAGGGATCAATTGTGTGCATGTGATTCATATACTCATCTTGAAAGTGAGTTGAATAAGTCAGTGACTGGTGTTAAGCTACGTAGTTTGGTTCATCCCTCATAGCCAACTGGATAGAGCCTTGCTGCCAGCAGGCGTCCATAGCCTCGGCAAGGTTATCGTTGCAATTCTCCTAAGTAGAGCCCCACTGCCAGCAAGCGTCTATAGCTCCGGTAGAGTTACTTAGATGACTTAATCTGGATTTTAGAAAATCCATTTTATTATTTTATTTATTTAATATTTTGAATTTAATTCTTAAGATATAACAGTTGTAGCCTCATGATACAAGGAATGGTCACTTGTTGAAATTAAGTTGAGAATTGCAATGGTAGCAAGGGCAACCTTTAGATTTTCACTTAACACCTACACTGATATGTTCAACAAACCCAAGGCTGTTAGGTGTGTCATTGTGAGGATCACCTTGACTCAAGAAAAGTAGTACTGATGAATATGATACCACAGACTTGATCAAGAAAACCTACACTGATATGAATTACAACCTATGTAAAAACTTATATTCAACTTTTGAATTCTAACAATTTATGTAGTGTTCTTAAGTAACAAGGTGCACCAGTTTTGCCCAACCAAAACAAAGACTCAACAACGCAAAACACAAAGCAACCTGTACAAACAACTAACCTATGAAAGGAAACAAAAGAAAGCAAAACAAGAAAGCAAAACAAGCAAACTGTACAAACAACTAACCTACAAAATTATATACAAACCACTACTAGGCAAACAAAAACCAGAAAACGACCCAAATACACCTGTATTTGCATACTTCTTTTGATTGTGCAGGAGCATTAGGGTATTAGTTATGGTTCTCAACCTAGCAAATTTATCTTTATATTCTGAAAAATATTCTGCTATTCTGAATTCATTGTATTCAACAGAATGACTCTTGATGATCAGCAACTGAGGCAGCTCATCATGTTCATGATTAATCCATATGCATGTCTTATCTCCTGAATTTCCATAGTCAAAATAGTATTCAACATCATTCACTGTGGAAAGGAGAAATACAACCTGGTATATTTCTGATTCCATTGGACATGCTTGTTCATTGGCAGTTGGTCTTCCATTTGTCATTATATTTTCATTGTTTAGCCCAATGCCTAGTCTCGCTTCAAATTGAAGGATGTATGACTCTTGATGTATTAATTCTCCATCTTTATCCAGCCTTATCCCTTCATTCCGGATGTTCAGTTTATCCTCCAGTTCAGGAAACTTCTCAATATTTTCTTCAATTTCCTGCACATCAGCATCTAAATAAGTATCTTTATTATCATAACCTGATATACAGAAATTTATCATTTCTAAATCACTTGACTGTAAAAGAGAATTAGCGTTCAACTGATAAGAAGACTTCCCTATTTCATTTTCAAAATATTTTTGGAGTGACATCTGATTATGCACAACAACTCCAAAGTCTTCTACATCTTTATCTTTCAGGAATTGTTCATTAAATAATTCACATCTTCTATCTATTAGAGGATCTAGTTCCATTAGGCTGCAACATTCTTGTATTTGATCATTCAATTCAAAGAAGTTAGGTAATAAATCAGCATTTATTTTCTTCTCTATGACTCCCTGAGTTACTATCATAGGAACTTCATCAGCAAGAGTGCATTTAAATTGCTCTACTATCTGTTTACACTTCTCTTTACCATAGAATGACTCCGGGAAAGATGTTTCATCTTCTTTATCAAAAGTATTAGGATCAGAATCAAAAATATTATCTTGATGAGTGGTTTCTTCTCTAAAATTTTCACAAGATTCATACCTGCATACTAACTGATCCTTACTTGTATTAGGAAGTAGAGAACTCCTATCAATCCCACCATAAAATGAATCAAGGAAAGATGTTTCCTCTTCATTACCTTCTGGAACTGATTCAGCTATTGTATTTTCTAGAGTCTTTTTCAACATGACCAAGCAAGCATAACAATCCCTTTCTGAATGCTCTTCGTCATGTAATCTGCACCAGCTTTCAATCAAGACATCGTCAATGGGTAAACCTAATAATTGACTACACTGTATATTTCTGGACAAGTATAATTCAAAATCTTCAGAACAATCCACTTCAGTGTCTGGACAATTAATAACTTCTGGTGCTGCATCTGCTTGTTGCTCCAGAATTTCCTCATTTCGTTGCCAGCCTTCTTCATTTTCCTGGCAAATTTCAGCCTTGAACACATTCGGGAAGAATATTAGTCCTTTCAAATATAAATCCAACCTTGTAAGGAAAGTTAAACAATTTATTTCGCTGTGTTCCACAGTCTAGTGTATCCTGCAATAGGTGGATAAACCAAAGTTAGACAAACTGTGAGGGTAAAGCTGCCTACTCAAAGTTTCCTGAAATAAAGGAATGTTAATTTGACAATTGCCTTCATATACATCCATCAAAATGAGACTCTATTTTTCAATTTTTTAGTATTTTGAAATTTTAATGAGATCTATCATATCTCAAAATAAAACTTGAAAGTCTAGAAAATCAAACTAATCTTTGATGCTTTGGGCTAGATCTTTGCAGAGGTGCAACCAAAACATCTCAGATAAGAGATATTTGCAGCCATTTAACTCAAATGCTAAAATATTTATGCAATATTTGTAGAAATCTAGAAATTCACAGCTTTGGCCCTCCTTCTAGCGCTAATTTATGTTGATGATGATGTTAGTCATACACAAACATAGAATAAAAGTTACACAACAACCTTTACTCATCTTGAAAGATACGATGAATTCAGAGAATTCATGATCCCAAGTCTCCATTGATTAGGTCTTAATCTACTAACGTTACTCAGTGGTTGATGTGTGTTGCTGTTTTCCATTCAGGGGCCTTACGTATTTCTGCAAAGTTCATCATTATTCCTCCAAATATCCTGCTCTATAGGTCTGCCCTGCATAAATCTCCAATAATTCTACCTCTGTACTGTGAATTTAGTCAAATAATGTGCCTACAGGCTGATATTTGCATGATTTCTACCACTATTTATGATTCTTTGCATGATATTTTCAATACTGCATGCATTTAACTCAAATATGCTAATGATTTTCAGTTACCTACGGGATTTCAGCATATTTCTCTATTTCTGCTTATTATTTGTCATGACTTGCAGTTATGGTGATGAATTTATGAAATTAAAAAAAGGAAAAGGGTTAAAGAATGAGATTCCCAAAACTACTTGACTTAGATCACTGATCCACATACAAGCTCCCATACATGCAATGAAAAGAAGGAAACTAGAATCATACTTCACCAGGACATTCCACAAATCCACATGATCTAGTGCAAATCTTCAAAGGAAAAGTTGATAACAACATGTAATGAAATGAAAGCGCTTCCAGTTGAACACAGCATTCACCAGTACATATCCAGAAATCAACATGAAGATTACGTAAAATTTACAATCAGGATGTAATCTGAAACTTCATATCCATTCAGTATGCTCAAGAACAGGTACATTTACAGTGATCTGAAGAAAGAACCTTGACATTTCAACAATTCTATCCTCATTAGTCTCAGTAATCCGATCTCCTAATTGATTCTATAGTAATCGGCCTTAATGTACCAGATGTGTCTAATGTATCTCTTTCTCTTTTTTATTATTAGCCTTATTGCCAGATATATCTATCTATCTCCCTTATTTTTGACAAGCTCTGGCTCTTATATAGAGCAAATGCCAGAAAACAGTTACAATGATCCAAGGATCAGGATCCTCCCAGAACAATCAATGGTCCAGATGAAAAGCACATGCTTCGCCAGTTGGCAAATGTACAGCTAGCACAGAATATTCTAGCATCTTTGATTTGATTCGGTCTCCAGCTGGCAAACAGCATATTTGACAATATCCTCCTCATTTCTGGTTCATGTTGCCTCCTTGTGCAACTTTGCAATTATCAGCTTCAAACAGCTCCGGGACTTCCTGTAATAAACAGACAAACATTAAGTTCATCATCATGTGATAAAGAATAGGAATTTAAACATTTTATTAACAGTCCTCAAATTGTACAGCTACAGGCAATCGGGCTTCAAATCAGTGAAAATTATGCACTAAATGCCTAAACAGCATCAAAAAACAATCGGGTCAACCATCGTTGACCAAAAATCAGGCAGTCCGGCCTTCAAATTTCCATCGCTTCATTTTCCCACCCATTTTCTTGTATATCAGGTTTCAAATTTGCATATACATCGCAACATATACGAGGAATCAATCGCTTTTAATAAATTATTTCAAATCCGGCTTTACATGCTATCGGCGAGACCACTACTGTCAGGAAGAAAATTCAAAGTGCGGCCGATGGGGAAACTTAGAGCTTTCTACCTATCTGCAGGATATTTTGAATATGATGCTCCCCCTCCTCGAATGTCCTGATGACGTCACCGTCATGTTTCGCTTCTGTATATTGGGGAAAAGAATGACATCATCATCATCATGTCGAAGCAAAATAGGAGGATATGAAATATGATCCTGCTGCTGAGGAATGGAATATGATGGTGACGTCATCGTCATATCCGGGCTTCATTAAAATGCAAAAGATGACGTCACCGTCATGTTTAGTTAAGATCAGGGGATAAATGTAATATCGGGTCACCTAAGGAAGATGATCAGGTGGTGAATGTAATATGACCCCTTTGCGGCCAAGGTAACCCTCTCGAAAGATCAGGATGATGATGATGATCAGGATATCCGGGGCTTTTGTTAAACTTAGAATATGACGTCATCGTCATATTCGCGAACCGGATCATGTTTTGGAAAATATCCTGCCAAAGGGAAATGTGATGATGATGTCATCCTGATATTTGCTTCTTCATTTATCAGATTGGGATGACGTCATAAGGATATTTGCAAAAGGTCATATTTCTCGGTAGGAGGACATTACGAAATATCGGGTAGACAAACAAGATCATGATGATCTTGACAACATGACAGGATAAAAATATGATGATCCTCCTCATCGAATATCATGATGACGTAACCATCATATTCCGTCTTCGAAGCATGAGGATGAGTTGAGGTCATCATCAGGTTAGCGCTAGGGCGATATTTAAAATATGATCATGCTAAGGAATGGAATATCACCCTCCCTTAAAAGATAGGGTGATCATCATGATCATGCAAAAGGAGATCAGGAGGATATGATGACGTCATCATCATATTAGCGAATATCAGCAAATATGACCCTCCCTTGAAAGATCAAGATGATGACCCTCCGATAGGACTTTGACGTGCGCATGCAAATATGCAGATAGTGGATTTTCTAAGCAGGGTGATATTATAATATCAGCATGATATTATAATATCAGGTGATGTTATAATATCATGATGCTCGTTGTTATGAAATATCGGGTTACACTCAAAACATTATGCTCACGATGCGCATAAGGTCATTTGATGGGTAAAGGGCACTATCACCTAAGATTGACGTCCGGATATTGGGACTGCATGATTTTTATCGGGTGATAGATCAAGATCAGGATGACCTTGACAACATGACTGAGGATATAAAAATATGATGACCCTTGCGATTATCAGGTTTGACCAAAACTTTGACTGCTCATAACTCCCTCATATGGACGAATTTTCAGGTGATGTAAAAGGCAAACCTGCCTAGAATTTCAAGCTCTTCCTAAATATGAGGTCATAGAAACAAAATATGAACTTTGACAAACTGACCTCATGATGATGACCAACCTCATCCTGACCTTCATGATGATGATGCACCTGACTCATTTTTACCAAACCGCTAGAAAGCAGACAACACAAGCCAAGCCAAAAAGTTGGGTCCCTGTTTTGCCAAGCCAAAATGGGGCGTGTTGTGTAACCACACAACAGGATCATCTCCAAACTCGGTCATTTCAAATGCAGCCAGTTTGCCAGCCAATTGTTCTCTTGTGACAGTTGTATGGGCTCTGAATTCATCAATCGCAGCAACCTTGATTTTGTAGGCAGTAGGAAGGGATCTAAGAATTTTGCAAACAATCTCATTTTCATCCAAAACTCCACCAGCATTCCTAATTCCACATACCAGCTCATTTACTCTTGGCATAAAGGTAGTGATATTTTCATCATCTCTCATCTTCAATCTTTCAAATTTCCCTTTGAGACTCTGCAACCTTGCACTCTTAACAAACTCATCTCCTTCATGCAGAAGTTCTAGTTTAATCCAGATCTCATAAGCAGTTGGTAGGTCAATAACATTTGAGAGCTCTGAGTCAGTTAATGCGCTTAGAAGAGCTTCTTTGGTCTGCAGATTATTTTCAGCATCTCTGATTTCATTCAGAGTTGTCGGACCACCCTGTGGAGGTACATATGGTTTTGTGACGATGGACAAGTATGCTTTTCCCATACACTCCAAGTGACATTTCATGTGGCCTTTCCAAAGAGTGAAGTTGGTTCCGTCAAACTTTGGACTGTCCTTGTATGACGACATTCTGGATCTCCTCAAGCGGTTAAGCTCCTTTTAGAGGAACTTAGCTCTGATACCAATTGTTAGATCTAGGGCATACAACTGAGAGGGAGGGTGAATCAGTTGTACAAAAACTTGATTTTACTTCAAACACTTGATTCTTCTTTGTTAGTTAATAGCATATCAATTAACCATTCATGAAAGCATAAAGCATTAACACCGAAGCAGATAAACATCAACACATTAGACACCAAGATTTTGACGTGGAAAACCTAGTTAAGGGAAAAACCATGAGGTGATTAACCCAAGGATTATTCTCTGTTAGAAGAATAAGAAAAATGGATGGCACATGCCAATTAGGGCTCACTGCCCGAGCACACTGCTCACAAAGAGGCACACTACTTACAAGAGACACACTGTCTACAAAGTGATAAGAATCACAAACTTGAACTGGAGATTGACATCTTTACCATGTCTAGATCAGTTCCATTTAAGCCTGAGATACTTATGCTCTACCCTTTGCTCTTTCACTATACCACACTCATCTGCTCCATGACACACTTTGAAATGAATTCATAAACCTTTATTTATACAAGGCATCGACTTAGGAACAATCATCTAAGTCGACAATCATCCACAAGAACATTCACAAGATGAATAACTCATCTGGTCGGCCATCACAAGAACATTCGCAAGCAACTTATTTGGTTGGCCAGTCTGAACAAGAACATTTTCATCTAGAAGTATATCTCCAATTCTAGGCTCTAACACTGATGTGGACTGACAACACAACCTCAACATGATCTAAGAACCTTCACAGGCTTGCCTGAATGACCAAGTACATCCGCACTTCCTCTACTTGCTAGAATCTCTTCTCTCCTTCATCTGAAACTTCAAGAACATAGTCTATCACCACTGTCATACTGAAAAAGGTGCTTTCGGACCTCCAAACCATGAACCAATCGAGATGACACATCACAAGGACATCTCAAACACTCCTTCCAATCTACAGAATAGGATAATGCACTTCTAGATCTCACTGGACCTTTTAGTAACACTTTGTCACTCTAGAGCATCTCCCGGAACCAGTTCTACTTGATCGATTACAACTTCTTCAGATCTTCATGCGGACCTTTGAAATCTTAACTGGAACATCTCATGACTCATATCTACAAACCCTTTAATCCGCATCCTCTGATCCTCAACCTATTGAGTACTTCTGCCTTCTTCTCATCACTGTTCTTCACTGTTTCTGATTGAGACTAATTTTCTCAATATCCTCAGCACACATCTCATCCAATCCTTCTCATCAATGCAATATGAGTATGTTGACATCAATGACAACACTAGTTAACCTCATACTTGCAACACCAACCAATATCATGCCAGTGACTAAATGTGTAAAAGTGATAAATAACACTTTGTCACCATCTCATACACAAGTATCAGCACCTATACTGACTACGGGAATATCCACTTTTACATCGACAATCTTAACAACTGATGTGAATGCTTGTAGTAATGCTACCACTGGTATTGGAGTATCTAATGGCACTAATTACAAAGCTCTAGGATTTGATTATCAGAATTTGGTTTCTAAGGGGACCTCTTCTATGCATAATTGTTCTCAACCACCTATCTATTCCACTCATTTCCTTCCACCTATTACCTACTTGCAACCATCTTCCACCTACCATTATGTCCAACCACCATTGACATATTCTTAGCCTCCACCTATCATATCTCAAGCTCATTCACCTCCTCACTTTGGTTCCGACTCCTTGCAGTAAACTGCATCTCCCAATGATGCCATCCTAAACCAACTTTTGTAGGGCATGACTTCTTTACAACAAAAGGTAACAAACTTGATGAACTCTTCGCAACCCAATATACCAACATATCATGCTCGTAATCCCCTTTCCTTTGCAATTTTAAGAACTCCTATGCTTGAGAGGTTTGAGACTCCTCACTTTGAAAAATATGGTAGAAAAGGTGATCCTAATACTCATGTGGCAGCATTCACAGCTATGTGTAGTGATTTCTATTTTGAAGAGGATTTGTTAGCAAAACTTTTCCTGCGATCTCTCAAAGATACTTCTTTAGAATGGTTTTGCTCTTTGCCTCTGAATTCAATACACTCCATTTCACAGTTGATTGATCAATTTCTACAACATTTTCAAGCAAACATCAGACCCCAATTCTCCTTAATCGACTTGGTTCACTGTAAGCAAGGTCTGAAAGAGAAATTAAATGAATTCATTAGTCAGTATCAAGCTTTGTATAAACAAATTCAATATCAGATGAAAGATGAGGATGTCCAGAAGGTGTTTATAACAAATTTACAACCTAATATTCATGATAAGAAATTCTTGATTTAGTATAACTCCTTTCAACATTTATGCACCACCCTTCATGATTACTGTTGTGATGTTGACAACACGCCCCATTTTACTCCTTAGCAAAATGAGGACCCCTACTGTGGCTTTTATTTTTTTTGCTTTTTGTGTGTTGTTTTGCTTGGTGGTAAAAGGGAAAAGAGGGTTAAAATTGCAAACTTTGTTAAGAATAGAGAAAAAATACATTTTTAGTACCAAGGCATAATATAGTTGGATTCCTTGTGAAAAATAAGCTAGGGTTGCTTTTTGAACCATGTTAAAATTTGCCATATTTTGCAAGTTATGATCATTTTGGTAAAATGTACAAGGAAAGGGTTCACTGTTGCATATACAATGCCTTTTGTATATTGGGTTACATATACAAGGTCCTTTGCATGTAAGTTCGCTTATATGCAAAGTCCTTTTTATATTGCTTTCCATATACAAAGTCCTTTGTATGTGCAAAATTATTTTATACTTAGTCACATGGGCAATCGGGTTGCATATGCATTGATTGTTTGTATATCGCTTTCACATACAAAGTCGAATGTATGTATTTTTTCCCTTCTATGCATTTGGTTAAAAATCTATGTATACATACAAGGTGGACCCGCAATAGTCAAAAGTTGAAGTGAATGTTTGGATAAATCCATTGCATGTATGTTTTTTTTTACATACATTTGTTATATACATTTCTAATGTGCAGGCCGCGGACCCGAAAACATCGTGAAAAAGAGTTAAATTGTTGTATATTTGGTGCTTGTATGTTTTTACATACAAGCAAAACATACAAGTCAAAAGATACAAGGCCCATAATATACAAGCGCCGGACCCGAAAAGTCTATTAAAAAAGCTTAAGTCCTTGTATGTGTTTCGGCTTCTATGTTGGCGAGATGCAAGTGCTTTATACATTGGGTGGACCCGAACATTATTAAACATAGTTAAGTCAATGTATATTTCGTGCTTTGCATATCTAAGATATACAAAGACAATGTACATTGCATGGATGCAAAAGAAAATTAAAGAAAGTTAAGTCTTTGTATATTTCGTGCAATGTATATATCAAATATACATTGTGATATGCAACACTTTATACAACTGCCAGAACCCAAATAGTATGTAATGAAGCTAAATGCTTGTATATTTGATGCCTTGCATGTATGTTTCAAAATATACATTGCTTCCTACATACAAGCTAGAACTCAAACAAGTTTAAGGACTAATTAATACCATGTATCGCGTCTGCTTGTATATCAAGGATGCATGCCGATATACAAAGTGCGGATTCGAAGAGAAGTTAAAATGTAGAAAATTCTTTGTATACATATGCGTTTGTACGTTGCGACATACAAACTGGTATGCATTGTAGACATACAAGCCTCGGAACTGAAAAAGATTAAAATCTGGTTAAACGAATGTATCATGCCCGGCTTTTATATCAGAAGATACAAAGATTTAAACAAGGAAAAAGGGCGGGAAAACAAAGCGATGAGATTTTGAAGCTATTTTGGAGCCCGAATGCATGTTTCTGGTCAGCGATGGTTGACTCGACCAGTTTAGCGTTGAATATGTATTTTTTTTGGATGTGCGATTTTCACAGATTTTGGGCCTGATTTCTACAATCACACAGTCACGCCTTGATTTACCAAGTGTTTTAATATCCTGTTGTTTATTAGGTGAAATGATATTTATTTCTTGTCTATTTTTTTTAAGGTTTGCAGTTGAAGAAGGAGCTAAAGCTTGATGGCGATGATGTCATAGGAAAAGAGATCCGATCTCAGGAGCAGAGGAAGATAAGGATGAAGGGCGAGGAATTCAAAGGTCTTCATTGATGAAGATAAAATGTAGCTGGGGACATTATTGCAGCAGACAGCAGAAGTTATTATTGAGCTGCTAGGGTTTCTAGAAGGGCATATTTCGCCCAGATTTGATGTATGCTCAGAGATATTTTGGGATACTTGTTCTCTAGCATTTATTGTTGTAACCGGAGGTTTGAACCATTGCTTAACTTGGGTTTTAAGCTGTATTGAGGACAATCAAAGTCTATATATTGTGCCTCTTTACACTGTAATACTTTACACAGGGATTTTTTTAGGAAATAGCTAGCAGTAGTAATTTCTATCAACATTTAAAATAGAGGGACCTTTTAGTTTAGGAGTAGAAGAAGGAGGTCACCTGTGTCTGCAACAAGGAGCGTGTGGAACATCCTACCTCCTTGCTGTATCTATAAAGCTTCTAAGTTTTCTATAGTTTGATCAATGAAGCTAAGAGTCATTTAGACATTGTAAATCTTATATGACTGTCTGTTTCTAATACAATTGAATCTAAAATTTTGCATCTATTTTCTAAGTGTTTTCTTTCTCTTCATTGTGTTTGAAACATTTTCTCTTAGAGCTTACAATCTTAAGTGTATGTTTGTGAAAATTCTCAGAACTTACATTTAAGGTTTTGTCTGTGGATTTGATCAAATTGTTGTATGATTTATAAAGTGCATAACAAAACATTTAGATCCTTTAGTAGATTGAATGAAGTTTAGATTAGATCTTTCTAACTTTTCCCAACCCATCTGAAAATACTTAGCTTAAAACGTAGAAATTTAAATGAAATTTGTCTCATATTTAAAAAAGCATGCATTACTAAGATTGAAAGTAGTCAGTTTTCATAAACATTTAAGAGGAGAAAGCTGCAATAATTCAAGAATACCTTTTAAAGATTTGCAGCACAGTAACACTTTCATGCAAAAGAATGAACAACATGCTAATTTTTATAATCTTTTGCATAGTTTGAGTCCAGTTAACCAACAAGAAACCTTAAATTATGTAAGGCCCCTTGAACATTACAGCTTCACATCAACCGACTGAATTTGCCCAACAGGTCAAGACCTGACCATATTAAACTTGGGATTAAGCGAATCTTAACTGATTCCTTCATATCTTTCAAGTCAGTTAGGTTCATTTTATGTGAATTTTAACTATTGTTATGACTGTATTAAAACAATCATCAACAGTTTTTTTGGTGCTAGAAGGAGGGCCTAATTTAAGTTAGGGTTTGTTTCAAGAAAAACTGGCTAATAATAGCGGTAGAGTGACTAGGTCTCAATCCAGTTCTGGGGATATATTTGTGCAATTACCTAACATAAGACAAAGTAAGAGTACTCTGATTTGGAACCCTAAAATAACACACCCAGGAGGCTCATCTAACACACCCCCTAGATCGCCTTATACTATCCATAATATTGTGAATCCTGACATTTCATCACTTAGATCTTTAAAACTTGGTTCAGGTACTCCTAGAGGTCCTAGTCCTCCTAGAAATCCTATCCTACTAGTGAATCCAGGTATTCCTACAGGTCCAGGTCAAGCTCAAGTGCCTACCATGGCTTATTTCAATGTCCTTTCTCCCATAGCATTCCCTCTTTATAATGAGATGCCTAAAAATCTAGAAAAGATATGTCCCAAATACCATTTGCACCAAGATCTAAAAGACCAAATTAGAATATTCAAAGAGGCATGCTTTAGGGCTAGGTTAGAACATGAGGACGTGGTGTGTAGATTGTTTCCCTACACCTTCAATGAACAAGCCTCTAACTGGTATGTAAACTTACCCAATGGCTATATTTCTTCTTGGTCACTTATGGAAGAAGCATTTCTATCTAGATTTAGAGGACCCATCGATCCTTGCATCTTGTATCATAAATTAGCTACAATAAAAAGAGGTGAGGGAGAGCTGATTGATAATTTCAATGATAGATTTCAAAAGGCCTACTCTACGTTGGTAGACCCTTACACCGTGGATGATGATACCTTGTTAGCTATGTACTATGCAGCCTTGGATCCTTTAATTGCCATGTTTGTCAAAAGAAAACCGGACATAGATTCAATATCCAAAGCCTATAAAGAGGCAGCCTCAGTAAACCATGAGATGAGGCATACAACCTATAGTCCATTTGTTAGTGGAGGAAATTTTGGGATGCAAAATCAGGCACAACCTTGGAATGGAGTCCCTATGCATCACACTCCACTATTAAATCTAGTTCCTACATACACACCTATGTATAGTCCTACCCCAATCCAAGCCATAACTCCTTGCACGGGTAACACTACTAATAATAGTCAAAATAGTGGTCAGCATTTCTTTCGACCTCCTAGAGATACAACTGTGGCAAAAGCACAAGAGGAAAGGGAAGAAATCAAAGAGATCACTGCACACTTGAAAAGATTGACTACCAAAGTAACACAACTAAGGAATGAGAATCTTTATGGAAGAGGCAACCAATGATACAATCAAAATCAGAATTATAACCAAGGCCAAAGTCAGAACTATAGTTCAAATCAAAATCAACATTACAATTAGAATTATAATCAGAGCCATAACAAAAATAATAGCCAAGACCAATGTTCAAATCAGAGCCAAAACTATAATCAGCATCAAGGTCATAACCAAGGGCAACCAATGCAAAACAAAGGGCGAGTGATAGACAATATGGCCTGGGGTAACAATAACAAAAATTAGAATTAGCCTAGGCCACCCAAAACATGGAACACTAGACCAAACAATGGTACTCTAGCTTCTCCTTTTGAGAATATAGATAATCATGGTGCAAAACAAACAACTGGCATCCAAATGGCCAATACATCACTAAAAAATTGGTACAGATTTCACAATACCAATGCCCATGCTGAGCTTGACTGTTCACAGTTCCATTTAGCAGCCAACATTTTTAATATAGATGTGTAGCCTCCTACTTCTGAATTTCTCATTCCCAAAGGTAATGTTGTAGTACCCTCAGGGTATGATACAACTTTAGTTTTAGAAACCTTTACCTTTGCAACTACAGAAGAGAAAGAGGATGAATTGTTAGAGGATGAACCATACTTTTGTGAAAATCTTTATCCTGAATCAGCCTTTGTGTTAAATGCTTTTTAGTTTCCCTTTGAAATTGAAGATGAAATATTGACTGAAATAGAAGAGGTGCAGGCCTTTCAACAGACAAAAAAACACCATACCTACAATTTAAGGAACAATACTAGGCCAGGAGGACCTTTCACCACTTCAATTCCTCCTAACAACTTCAATACACCCTCAGATCAGAATGCTAGCAACAATCCCACCATACTCAAAGCTAATCATCATGTAAACAATGGAACAACAGTACAAAAGGTCCAAACAAGTAAAACTGAAACAATAGAGACAACAAGATTAATGAGCTACTTGTCAGAGGAAATAAAGAAAATTAAGGTCAGTATACCTCTGAGTGAATTTTTGAAAACTCCAGGGATCAAAAATGCTTTTATAAAGTCCTTGGATATAGATGAGGTTTCTGTTGATATAACTGTTCCTAATAGAGATTCACCACCTAAAGAGAAAAGTAAGAAAGTTGAGCACCCTTCCAATACAAATGTAGTAATGTATGTTGATAAGAAGGATGCTCCTCCTTTCTTGTTAACTGTTAGATTGTGTGGGAAGAATATACAAAATTGCATGGTGGACTCTGGTGCATCAACCAACGTAATGCCCTTAGGGATATGTAAAACTCTTGGGATGACTCCCACCAAATCCGCCAAAGTTGTCACACAATTAGATAAAACTGAGGTTAGTGTGATAGGAGAACTAATGAACATTCAGATGCAATTAGCTTCAGACCCTAGGGTAAGCCAATTCATTGACATTCAAATAGTGGATATACCCATGAATTATGGAATGTTGCTAAGTAGGGATTGGTCCAAGACATTAAACGGATATATGGCCACCGACTTTTCACATATGTGGCTACCTTGGAGAGGTGTCCCAAACCAGATTAGAATAGAAGCAGAACCCAGGATGAAACACATGATAACAAAGTATAATCGAATGAATGAAATATTATATGCTGCTGTTGAACCTGGTGTTTATAGGATTACTAACAATGGGGTACAAATTGAAGAGATCATGATGTTAAACTTTAGAGAAAAACATGTCAGTAATGAGATAGCATTATTCATTGAGTCTGATGGAAATTCTTTGGATGAAGAAAACAGTACAATGAACAAATTTGGTCATGCCATTAGACAAGAGCTGGAAGAGTGCATTAAACAAAATCTGCTAGTCCAATGTAAACTGTATAAGGATAGATGTAGAGTTCACGATAGGCCACATTCTAAAGAGAGTTGTGGAATGTGCAAAGACATCATTGAATATGAATACAAAAAATGCACGAAGAGGGTAGGGTTGCAAGAGGGAAATGTGAACCCTGATCAACCACAGAGATACTTTCAGAGTAATGTAGATGCTCTGATTTTAGATTTAGGAGTGGGAATAAAGGACAAGGGTAGTTGTCTTTCTAATTTGCAAGCTGAAAATACACATATGCAAGTTGACCAAACAGAAATACCCATGAATAAATAGGCCAACACCTCACAAGTGATAGAAGAGACAAAGCATGCCAAGGTAAAAGGTCAGAAAAGTAAAAATGGCATGTGGACACTTAAATGTGACGGGTCCAAATCAAAACAAGGTGCGGGTGGAGGTGTTGAACTCATAGATCCTCAAGGTAAATCATATCTAGCAGCATATAGACTGCAGTTTTCCTGTACTAACAATATTGTTGAATATGAAGCCTTAATTTTAGGACTTGTCACGGCCATCAAGAAAAAGGTGAAAATGATTAAGGTATTTTTAGATTCTGAGCTAGTGGTCAGACAAGTAAGGAAACTATATGCTTGCAATTATAAGAAGATGATTTGTTACAAACATAGGGTATGGGGTCTAATAGATTCATTTGATGCTTTCAACATAGAGCATATTCCTAGAGAATTGAATCACAGGCCGGATGCACTAGTAGTTACTGCTAGCACATTAGAGCCCTTGACACTGTCGAGTTTGAGATGATTTGCTGTTGAATTAGTTAATGCTCCCAGTATCCCAATCAATGTTACACACTTTCAAGTATTTGGAGGGGATCAGCAAATTATTGATTTTCTGACTTGTAATGAGGTATTTGAGGCTCAAATCATTGATGAACAAGAAAGGCTTGAGATAACGTGGGATGAATAGGATATAATCAACCTAAAGAGCAACTTCTTACCCAAAGGGGTAATTGAATTAGAACATATTTTTGACTTTGACGGGGTAGTAAGACAGAAATACTTACCCAAAATAGAAGGGGGTAAGTGTGATCCGTACAACTTAGGGATAGAGAAAAGTCCACAAAACGTGCTAATTGGAAAGGCTTGCTCTAAGAAAATAAGAAAAAAAATTATAGATGCTTTGAAAGAATATAAACACATAATAGCATGGACGTATGAAGACTTGAAAACATATGATACGTCCATCATAACTCATGTGATACCTTTGAGACTAGATCTTAAACCATTTAGGCAAAAACAAAGGCCTCTGAAAGCCATTCTAGAACCTTTAATCTTCGAAGAAGTTAAAAAATTGTTGTTTGCCAGAATAATTTTCCCAGTTAGATATTCAGCCTGGGTAGCTAACCTAGTACCAGTGAGGAAGAAAAATGGAGACATCAAGTTATGCATAGACTTTAGAAATTTGAACAAAGCATCTGAAAAGGATATTTATCCTTTGCCTTTAATAGACGAAGTGCTGCAAGCAGTGAACGAGGCAAAGATGATGTCTTTTTTGTTAGTGTAGGTTTTTATTTCCTAGATGGGTTATTTATTTTTCCTATATTCCTAGGTTTTTCCTACACTTCTATTAATCTCGCTTAGGTTAATAAAGCATGTCTTATTAGGTGAGTAGTTGCGAGGTGTCACCTTCCTACATGTGAGCATCCATTAGCTATCTTGGGAAGATACTTTGCTATCTTTAGTCCGATAGATGGTTGCTCCTCATTGGTCGGTGTTGCCACCTCCTCTCTCTTCCTAGTCTATATAAGCATGCTACCTGGCTTGTATTTTGTATCTTTTGCTTTTGCATCCTCTTAATGCTATTTTGCTTCTAGCATTTGCATTACTCTCTTGGAGACTAACTCTGTGTTGCTATTTTGATTTCGTATCATTTGTATTCATAGTTTTAATATCTATTCTTTGCACTAGTTTTCTGGGTTATTAATCTTTTCAGATTCTAACATGGTATCAGAGCCAGGCAGGCTAGGAGCCCCAAGCATACGAGAGGTGTGGCTTAAGGGGGGGTGTTGGTGTAAGCCACACCCGGACCAACGATGGACTGGCCCAAGAGGGGCCAGTAGCTTAGTGGTAGAGCACTTCAGCAGCAAATGGAAGGTCCTAGGTTCGAGTCCTAGCTGGTCCATGTCTCAACATGGTATCAGAGCTGTAGCTAATCGTTCTTGCGCCAGTTGCCCGAATGAATTCCATCCGACTTGTTCTTGCCATTGCTGCAGCTAATCGTTGGGAAGTACACCAGATGGATGTGAAGAGTGCTTTTCTTCACGGTGACCTTCAGGAGGAAATATACATGGAGCAGCCACAGGGGTTCCTTCAGGATTCTTCACTTGTGTGCCTTCTTCGGAAGTCTCTCTATGGCCTCAAACAGGCTCCTCGAGCCTGGTATGCCAAGATGGATTCCTTCCTTCTATCAGTTGGGTTCACTCGGTGCCATTCTGATCCCAATGTCTACATTCTGCAGCAGGATGATTCACTCCTATTTCTAGTTCTGTATGTTGATGACTTGCTGATCACAGGGAGTTCTTCATCCACCATTGGGGCTGTCAAAACTGCCCTTCATGACAGGTTTTTGATGACTGACTTGGGCTTGTTGCATTACTTTCTCGGGATTGAGATCTACCAGTCTTCTTCTGGGATCACCATCACACAGTCCAAGTATGCTCTAGATTTGCTCTCGAGGTTTCATATGGCTGACTGTAAGCCTGCTCCGACTCCCTTTCTTTCTGGAGTCAAACTTGAGGCTCAGTGTTCTTCTCCACTTGTTGATGGCACTTTGTACCGACAGCTTGTTGGGAGTCTCATTTATCTGACTCATACGAGACCTGACATTTCATATGCTGTAGGCATGGTCTCTCGATTCATGCAGGAGCCTCATGAGCTGCACTGGAAAGCAGCCAAGCGGATCCTTCACTACATTCAGGGTTCTCACAGTTTTGGGATTCACTATGCAGCGGGTATTGAGCTTGACTTGGTGGGCTACACAGATTCAGATTGGGCGGGCGATTCTCAGGATCGCAAGTCTACTTCAGGTTACAGCTTCTCACTTGGTTCAGGTCCTGTTTGTTGGTCGAGTAAGAAGCAATCTGCTATTGCTCTATCTTCTACTGAGGCCGAGTATCGGGGGGCTGTGAATGCCTCTACTGAGGCCATTTGGCTTCAGAATCTTCTCACTGAGTTTGGTATCCAGATCAGACGGCCATCCGTCATATTTTGTGACAACCAGAGTGCTATTCAGATCTCACGGAATCCGGTCCATCATCAGCGGACCAAACACATAGAGGTCCACATGCACTACATCCGGGAGCTCATCCATGGCCACGTCATCGACCTTCGCTACTGTCCGACTTCCGAGCAGGTTGCTGATATCTTCACCAAACCCTTCACTGAGAGCAAGTTCCTTCATTTGCGAGCTTTGCTGGGGGTGCGGGATGCTTCATCTTCTGGGGGGGCTTCTTCCTCTCACTCGGAGTCCTGACTCTCTCTACTTTTGGGGGGGTCTCTTTTCTCTCTGTTTGGGGGGGAATTTTATGTACATGGGTACCTCATCAGGCTTGATTTGCCGGGACCCATTTCTACATCCACCTAAGCTTCACTTATGGGAGGGTGTTAGTGTAGGTTTTTATTTCCTAGATGGGTTATTTATTTTTCCTATATTCCTAGGTTTTTCCTACACTTCTATTAATCTCGCTTAGGTTAATAAAGCATGTCTTATTAGGTGAGTAGTTGCGAGGTGTCACCTTCCTACATGTGAGCATCCATTAGCTATCTTGGGAAGATACTTTGCTATCTTTAGTCCGATAGATGGTTGCTCCTCATTGGTCGGTGTTGCCACCTCCTCTCTCTTCCTAGTCTATATAAGCATGCTACCTGGCTTGTATTTTGTATCTTTTGCTTTTGCATCCTCTTAATGCTATTTTGCTTCTAGCATTTGCATTACTCTCTTGGAGACTAACTCTGTGTTGCTATTTTGATTTCGTATCATTTGCATTCATAGTTTTAATATCTATTCTTTGCACTAGTTTTCTGGGTTATTAATCTTTTCAGATTCTAACATTTTTTAGATAGTTTCTTGGGATATAACTAGGTTTTAATTGATAGAGATGACAGATTAAAAACCACCTTCACTTGTAAATGGGGAAATTATGCATATAGGAGAATGCCTTTTGGTCTGATCAATGCAGGTGCCACTTTTCAGAGAGCCATGGACATTGCATTCCGTGGGTTATCGAGTAAGTGCATTGTTGTGTATATGGACGATCTGACTGTGTATTCCAAGGATGCATCCACTCACGCTGAAGATCTCAGGAAAATACTTAAGCAATGTTAGAGGTACAGAATTTCCCTCAACCCTAAAAAATGTTCATTTGGAGTAACCAAAGATAAATTATTAGGGCATGTCATTTATAAAGATGGAATATCTATTGACCCAAATAGAATAGAATCAATAAAAAATTTGCAAATACCAAACAGCAGGAAAGAGTTAAAATCATTTTTTGGTAAGATTGACTTTGTTCAGAAGTTCATCATGGGTTTTGCAGAAATTGTGCAACTGTTGAATGCCATGTTGAAGAAAGATGCGCAGATGGAGTGGACACCTGTGGCTAGGGTTGCGTTTGAAGATATCAAGCAAGCCATTTCTAATGCCCCTATACTGACAAGCCTAGACTATACTAAGCTGTTATATATCTACTCCTTCGTATCCTTCCATTCAGTCATGGCTGCCTTGATGTAGAAGGGTGCAGACAACAAGGAAAAACCCATTGCATTTATGAGTGCGCCGCTGAAGGATACACAACTGAGATATCTGGATACCGAAAGACAAGAATTCACACTAATGAGGGCAGTGAAGAAATTTAGGCACTATATTCTACGCAGCCAGGTCAAAGCCATAGTGCCAGATGTAACAGTAAAGATGCAGCTGATGTAGAATGAACTTGGAGAAAAGAGGGCCAAATGGATCACCACGCTACAAGAGTTTGACATGGAAATCATTCCCATGAAGCTGGTCAGAGGGCAGGCATTGGTGCAAACAATAGCAAACACAGACCTAGATTTGATAAAACAACAATATGTACTGAATTTCCAAGACGCATCAGACTAGTATGGTGACCTGAACACCTTTTTGATATCTGGAAGGTACCCAAACAAGATGAAAGCTTCTGAGAGGAGAGCTTTGAAGATTAAAGCACAAAAGTATATGGTGCAGGGAGGTCTTCTGTTTAGGAAGAACCATGATGGAATTTATTTGAGATGTCTAAATAGAGCTGATGTGGATAAAGTGTTAATAGAGCTACATGACAAGTATGGAACTAGCCATGGTTCCCATCTAGCTACAACACAAAATATTGAGAGTAGGCTACTACTGGTCCATGATGTTCAAAGATACAAAGAGTCATGTCAAGAGTTGCCACACCTATTAGACTATAGTAGATAAGGGAAGAAATCAGGCCAATCCATTACAACCTGTGATTGAGTTAAGACCATTCACACAATGGGGCCTGGATTTCATCGTAATCATCAATCCTCCATCTTTTGCAGGACACAAGTTCATACTGATGGTGACAGATTACTCTACAAGGTGGACTGAGGCCACATGCTGCAAGTTCTCCACAACTGAGGTAGTTATCAAGTTTCTTGAAGAGAACATCATAACCAGGTTTGGAACTCCCTATTCATTGGTATGTGATAACGACCCTATTTTTTCTTCTTTAAAGTTTTCTAAATGGGCATTTGAATACGGGATTGTTTTAAAGTTTTCTTCAAATTATTACCCTCAAGGTAATGGATTAGTTGAGTCTACAAACAAAATTTTGTTAGACATAATCAAGAAGCTAATTATAAAGAGTCCTAGAGAGTGGAATACCTTGTTAAAGTATGCATTATGGGTAGATAGGACCAAGCTTAAAACATCTTTAGGCAATGCACCTTATCATTTAGTTTATGGGACTGATCCCATACTTGTAAATTTGAGAATACCAATCTGGAAGTTTGCCAATGAGTATTTAGGCTTTTATAATCATAGGGAAGCTAGGATAGTACAAATGCTGCAACTAGATGAGAAAAGAGGTCAAGCCATCGAGAAGTTTGCCAAACACCAAGCAGTAGTTAAGAGGTGGTTTGATAAGAGGACAAGAGTCAAAACATTTAGGATATCAGACTTAGTGTTGTGCTAGGATAAAGCATATGAAAAGAAGGGGAGTCATGGAAAATTTGACAAACTATGGTTAGGTCCATTGCAAGTCTCATAAATAATAGGAGAAAACACATTTAGACTCAAGACCTTGACTGGGGAAGATGTGCCATTACCACTTAATGGCCAACATTTGAAACACTACTTCCAGGCTTGAGGTGAAGGGTAGTCCCTTTTTTTTGTGTAATATAGTGTAAGTAGTGTACAGTTTATTGTTTGCTGTTTTCTTCTCTTTTTGTTGTTTCTTTTGTAGGGTAGTTGTTTGTATAGTTTTGTTTCTTTCTGTTTTGTTGTTTTGTTTTCTATTTTGTTGTTTGTATAGTTTTGTTTCTTTCTATTTTGTTGTTTGTATAGTTTTGCTTTTGTTTTGTTTTGGTTTTTTGTACAGTCTGTTGTTGGTTTGTTGTTGTCTCCTCAGTAGGGATCTTTGTTTTTTCTTTGGAGTATACATGAGCAGACTAACAACCATTGAAAAAAATATAAAATTTAGAATATTCATGTTAATCATTTGCAATTTATACATAACTTGTTATGACTGTCATGAATGTAGAGAGTTGTTCAGTTTCTGAAATTTTGTATTCAATAATAGTGATTGGGAATTCAAGGGAAGTTTCTCATGATGACACACCTAAAATCTTTGGGTTTGTTGAACTTACCAGTGTAGATATTAGGTGAAAAATTTGAGGTCACCTTTGCTACCATTACAATTCTCATCTTAATTTCAGCAAGTGCTCATTCCTTACATCATAAAGTTACAAATTGCTATATCTTGTGAAATTTCTATCAAACATCAGAATTAGTAAAATATAAAATATAAAAAATATAATAAAGCGGATTATACTAAAAATCTAGATTAAGCCATCTAAGCAACTCTATCGGGGCTATGGACACTCACTGGCAGTGGGACTCTACTTAGGAGAATTGTAATGATAACCTTGTTGGGGCTATGAACTCTCGCTGGCAGCAAGGCTCTATCCGGTCAGCTATGAGGGAATATCCTCAACTATGTAGGCTAATATCAGTCACTGGTTTGTTCAACCGATCTTCAAGATGAGGATAATTAATCACATGCACACACTTAAACTAAAAACAAAAATTCATGCACCCTTATTGAATACCTTAGGTCTCAAGTTGGATAATGATTTGCATAATGGATAATTGGAAGTTATGGATTTATTTCATTTGTTTTTCTCGAGTGCTTTGAATTTAATTATTTTGTTTGGTTTCTAGTTGTTGTGATGTTCACAACACGCCCCATTTTACTCCTTAGCAAAATGAGGACCTTGCTGTGGCTTTTGTTTGTTTTACTTTTTGTGTGTTGTTTTACTTGGTGGTAAAAGGGAAAAGAGGGTTAAAATTGCAAACTTTGTTAAGAATAGAAAAAAAAACATTTTTAGTACCAAGGCATAATATGGTTGGATTCCTTGTGAAAAATGAGCTAGGGTTACTTTTTGAACCATGTTAAAATTTGCCATATTTTGCAAGTTATGATCATTTTGGTAAAATGTACAAGGAAAGGGTTCACTGTTGCATATACAATGCCTTTTGTATATCGGGTTGCATATACAAGATCCTTTGCATGTAAGTTCACTTATATACAAAGTCCTTTGTATGTGCAAAATTGTTTTATACTTAGTCGCATGGGCAATCGGGTTGCATATGCATTGATTGTTTGTATATCGCTTTCACATACAAAGCTGAATGTATGTCTTTTTTCCCTTGTATGCATTTGGTTAAAATTCTATGTATACATACAAGGTGGACCTGAAATAGTCAAAAGTTGAAGTGAATGTTTGGATAAATCCATTGCATGTATGTTTTTTTCGACATACATTTGTTATATACATTTCCAATGTGTAGGCCGCGGACCTGAAAACATCATGAAAAAGAGTTAAATTGTTGTATATTTGGTGCTTGTATGTTTTTACATACAAGCAAAACATACAAGTCAAAAGATACAAGGCCCATAATATACAAGCGTCAGACCTGAAAAGTCTATTAAAAAAGCTTAAGTCCTTGTATGTTGGCAAGATGCAAGTGTTTTATACATCGAGTAGACCCGAAGCGTTATTAAACATAGTTAAGTCAATGTATATTTCGTGCTTTGCATATCAAAGATATACAAAAGACAATGTACATTGCGCGGATGCAAAAGAAAATTAAAGAAAGTTAAGTCTTTGTATATTTCACGCAATGTATATATCAAACATACATTGCGATATGCAACACTTTATACAACCGCCGGAACCCAAATAGTATGTAATGAAGCTAAATGCTTGTATATTTGATGCCTTGCATGTATGTTTCGAAATATACATTATTTCCTGCATACAAGCCAGAACTCAAATGAGTTTAAAGACTGATTAATACCATGTATCGCATCCACTTGTATATCAAGGATGCATGACGAAATACAAAGCGTGGATTCGAAGAGAAGTTAAAATATAGAAAATTCTTTGTATGCATATGCATTTGTACATTGCGACATACAAACCGGTATGCATTGTAGACATACAAGCCACAGAACTAAAAAAGACTAAAATCCGGTTAAACAAATGAATCACGTCTGGCTTGTATATCGGAAGATACAAAGATTTAAACAAGGAAAAAGGGCGGGAAAACAAAGTGATGAGATTTTGAAGCTATTTTGGAGCCTGAATGCATGTTTCTGGTCAGCGATGGTTGACCTAACTAGTTTAGCATTGAATATGTATTTTTTTGGATGCACGATTTTCATAGATTTTTGGCCTGATTTCTACAATCACACAGTCACGCCTTGATTTACCAAGTGTTTTAATATCCTGTTGTTTATTAGGTGAAATGATATTTATTTCTTGTCTATTTTTTTTGTAGGTTTGCAGTTGAAGGACCTGAAGCTTGATGGCGATGACATCATAGGAAAGGAGATCCGATCTCAGGAGCAGAGGAAGATAAGGATGAAGGGTGAGGAAGTCAAAGGTCTTCATTGATGAAGATAAAATATAGCTGGGGACATCATTGCAACAGACATCAAAAGTTATTATTGAGCTACTAGGGTTTCCAAAAGGGCATATTTCACCTAGATTTGATGTATGCTCAGAGATATTTTGGGAGACTTGTTCTCCAACATCTATTGCTATAACCAAAGGTTTGAACCATTGCTTAACTTGGGTTTTGAGCTATATTGAGGACAATCAAAGTTTATATATTGTGCCTCTTTACACTGTAATACTTTACATAGGGATTTTTTTAGGAAATAGCTAGCAGTAGTAATTTCTATTAGCGTTTAAAATAGAGGGACCTTTTAGTTTAGGAGTAGAAGAAGGAGGTCACCTGTGTCTAAAACAAGGAGCATGTGGAACATTCTGCCTCCTTGCTGTATCTGTAAAGCTTGTAAGTTTTATGTAGTTTGATCAATGAAGCTAAGAGTCATTCAGACATTGTAAATCTTATATGACTGTCTGTTTCTAATACAATTGAATCTAGAATTCTACATCTATCTTCTGAGTGTTTTCTTGCTCTTCATTGTGTTTGAAACATTTTCTCTTAGAGCTTGCAATCTTAAGTGTATGTTTGTGAAAATGCTCAGAACTTACATTTAAGGTTTTGTTTGTGGATTTGATCAAATTGCCGTATGATTTATAAAGTGCATAATAGAACATTTAGATCCTTTAGTAGATTGAATGAAGTTTAGATTAGATCTTTCTAACTTTTCCCAACCCATCTAAAAATACTTAGCTTAAAACGTAGAAATTTGAAGGAAATTTGTCTCATATTTAAAAAAGCATGCATTACTAAGATTGAAAGTAGTCAGTTTTCATAAACATTTAAGAGGAGAAAGCTGCAATACTTCAAGAATACCTTTTAAAGATTTGCAGCACAGTAACACTTTCATGCAAAGGAATGAACAACATGCTGATTTTTATAATCTTTTGCATAGTTTGAGTCCAGTTAACCAACAAGAAACCCTAAATTACGTAAGGCCCCTTGAACATTACAGCTTCACATTGACCAACTGAATTTGCCCAACAGGTCAAGACCTGACCATATTAAACTTGGGATTAAGCGAATCTTAACCAATTCCTTAATATCTTTCAAGTCGGTTAGGTTCATTTTATGTGAATTTTAACTATTGTTATGACTATGTTAAAACAATCATCAACAATTACCAAATTTCGTCTAGTCAATATGAAAACCAAAACTCATCAGCTCAAGTTAGTCAATCCATGGGTGGATCATCACAAAACAACTTTAAGAGAAACAACAACAATAGGAGTTTCATCAAGATTAATGGACTGAATACAAATAACTTTTCTAATGTGTCTTCTATCACAAATCCAAAGAAGACATCATATCAACCAAGAAAGTTTACTCTGATATCTAAGCCTTATCATTCTATCATGATTTAAGTTGTGAGGAATAACATTCTAAAACTTCCCCTGATTAAGCCTGTCGATCCTAGTAAAGCACAAGGACCTTACTTTGATGCTAATGCCTTTTGTCATTTTCATTAGACACAAGAACATGATATTGAATGATGTATGCATCTTAAACACGAAATACAAGACCTCATTGATTCGAATATCATCTAGGTATTGGGTGTGAATGACAATGGAAACAAATCAGTTGGTTCGCCGAATTAGAATTTACAAATCTTTAGTAATCCTTTCCCTAAACATACTGATACCAATATGATGGAACAAGGTTTAGTGGAGATAGATGATGATGATTATTTAAACTATGATAATATCATGTGTATGATCGAACTAGATAAGAAGCAAGTGGATAACCCACCTCACCCATGAAGAAAGGGAATTTATGCTGAGGTTCCTCCTCCATTATCCTTATATGGATTGGGAGATAACCAAAATACACTAGAAAAACAAGTATAACAACTGATATAGACGAGCGAGAAGGTACATGATAATTCTTGTTACTGTGTTAGAGAGATTCAACAACAAAAACTCACTAAAATTTGAAAAAGAGTAAGACGACTGCCAGCAGATGGAAATAACAGTAGTTCTCCCCCTCATAAGCAATAAAAAGTCTCACTTTAACAAGGAATTACAAAACAAGCATCATATTATAATAAACAAGACTCTCATATGAACCACTCAAATTTTGTACTCAACATGATTGAGTACCTCTCCAAGAGGTTCGCAAGTTCAAAAATTTGATAGGAAGACCCTATAGGTAAGTATCTCTAACCCTTTATCTCTCTCGTGATGTACTTCCCTCGTGATGTGTTATGTGTTGTTTAGGCCTCCTAGGATGACCCTTTGATGCAGAGCCACACAACAAAAGCTTACAAACAGGGTGAAAAACCCATTAAACCGACCCAATAGCTAATACTATTTCCTATCGGCAAGATATCTCTCTTGTCACCTGCCAGCATCATCATCATATTTGGTGAACACAATTATCCTCCTGATGATCACTATTTACCTTACCGCCAAACTCTATCTGCAGCATCATGATGTTCGGCATCATCTGCATCTTTTATTAGCAGGATATAAAATATCAGGTTACTCTTATATATCCTGATGATGACAGCCTCATGTACCTCTCTTCTGATGCTTACGTCACCCCGATATTTGACCCATTTACATAACTAGCATCAGGATATAACTTATCGGGTCATATTGAAACATCCTGATGACGATACTCAACTTTATGCACACGACGAATATTCCTTCCGTGATCCACTGATCTCCCCGATGTCCTCTGCCTATGCCAAAACACTTATCGTCGACAGAATACACCTTTATCGGGTGATATTTGGAAATGTCCTGATGACAATGATGTCACATGTATTGTTACTTCCTCCGGTATCGATGTCACCCAGATATAAGACTCATTCATGTGCTCTGCAGCATGATATAAATTATCAAGTTATAATGAAATATCCTGATGAAGATAAACTTTGACTACCCGATGTTCAAACAAAAGATGATCCTGCTCCCTTCTTTGGCAAATGTGACTTTGACTCGCCGTTGACCTGTTTGATTGTACCTTCACCTGCGTGTATGCTCCAGCATACAACAATGATATGCGGATGATGGATACACATGAAATGATGATCCTGAAGATGATATATATATAGGAAATATATATCCAAACTATTTTATCCTGATGCCTTCAAAACAGGCATTCTCCATAAGTTTCAAGACCCGATCTGGATAGCGATATGTGCATAGATGCAAATGTGATATACATAGTCTATAATGTCGCATACAAATGTTGTATATCCGTCAAATGTATATGTTTGACAAAACTCTCAGAACTTCATAGTTTCACATAGAAAACATGACGATCAGGTTGGATCATCTCCTGAACAATTCAAGCCTAGAATTTTTATCCTCCTAAACCCTAGCACATGAAGATGCTAGGATCATTCACAGCATGCTAACAATTGATCCCACGAACATGAAATGCATAAATAGAAAAATAAAGATGCAAACTAAACTACTGTACATGTCCATTCCACCAATTCAGAGAATCAACTGGTGGAATGGTTGAATGAATCCATTTCACTTGCAACCAAAAGAATCAATATACAAAAAGCTTGCAAACTAGACAAATGAAATTGACAGGATCCTCTTATTTTCAATAACAGAGATGCATACAAGATTCACAGTCTCACTGTATCACAAATGTCCTACTTCTGCTATGCTAAAAACTCACTAAACTATCAATTCTCCACTGTCTAGTCTACTCTCTAAAACAAATTGATCTAGGGCATAAATAGTAACTCCTCGCGAGTACTACCAACTCAATTCCCAGTGGTTGGGAGCTTCCAAGTGGCTGGGAGGAGATATCTAAGACAGTTGTCATAACAAACTTCTAACTAACCTACACATCCTCCTAGATTGACCTAAAACATACGCATTGGTCCAATGGACCTTATTACATCATGAAGTCAAACATACTAAAAATAGACTTATGTTCTATTTTGAAGGGGTACTCCTACACCATACTCCCCAGAAGAAGAAATCTCAAGTCCACTTGAGATGAGAGTATGTAGATCTGCACCATGTTTCTAGATCTTCTCTTCAGTCATCCACACTGCTTCTGAATCAGGTCTGCCTTGCCAAGCTACCAGATATTCCAAATAGTTTTTGTTCTGGGTCTGCTTGATCACTCTTGTGTCCAACACCTTCTGCAACTGTGGGGGATCATGTTTTGGAATGTCATCAGCTGTTGTATCCTGTAGTAGGTCCTATTCTTCATCTAGATTATGCTTGTATGGAGTTAATCACATACATTGAATATAGGTGATAAACCAAGATCTGGAGGGAGTTGTAGCTCATAAGCATTATGTCCATGCTTTCTCAAAATCTGACATGGTCCAATCTTCCTCGGCATGAGTTTAGTATATTTTTCCTTAGGAAGTCTTTCCTTCTTCAAATGAACCCATACTAAATCTCCAACATCAAACTGTACATCCTTCTTCTTTTTATCAGCATATTCTTTATACTTCAAGGTAGTTTGCTGTAGCTGGGTCTTTACTTGATCATGAACCTCTTTTATGGCTTCTACAAAAGCTTCTCCCTTTGCACTAATAGGATCTGCTATAGGTAGATCTCTCAATTCCAAAATTCCTCTTGGATGAATACCATACACTATCTGAAAAGGTGATTTCCCTGTACTCCTATTGACAGTATCATTATAGGAAAATTCAACCTAAGATAGGATATTATCCCACTTTTCTCAATGCTGTTTTGGCAAACATCTGAGCAAATTCCCTAAGGAATGATTGACTACTTCAGTCTGTCCATCCGTTTGAGGATGATATGCAGATGAAAAAGACAAATTTGTGCCCAGTTTCTTCCAAGGGGTTCTCCAAAAATGACCAATAAACTTCACATCCCTATTTGACACAATGCTCAATGGCAATCCATGGATGCAGACTATTTCCTTGAAAAACAAATCTGCAATATATGAAGCATCAACAGTGGTTTTGCATGGCAAGAAATGTGCCATTTTGCTGAATCTGTCCACTACAACAAAAACAATGTCAAATCCTTTCCTTGTCCTTGGTAAACCCAAGACAAAATCCATACTTATGCTTTCCCATGGTTTGGAAGGAATGGGTAAAGGTTGATATAAACCTGCATTAGTTGATCTTCCTTTTGCTTTATGACATATCACACATGTCTCTACAAACTTTCTGACATCTGATTGTAACTTAGGCCAATAGTAATGTCTTCTAACAAGATCAAGAGTGTTATCCAAACCAAAATGACCTGCCATAGCTCCACAATGTTTCTCTTTAATGATGTTCAACCTCATAGAACACCTTGGAATACACAACTGTCCACCTTTGAACAACAATCTATCCTAGATCAGAAATTCAGAGAACTCAGCATGATATTTATCTCCAAAAGAAGTACATACCTGATATATCTCTCCAAAATCTTCATCATCAGTGTACATGGTCTTCAATGAATCAATTCCAACACTTTCTAACTGAATCTGGTTGACTGTTAGAGCTCTCCTACTCAAGGCATCTGCTACCTTATTCTTGACTCCTTTCTTATGCTTCAATGTAAAAGTAAAAGCTTGTAAATTTTCTACCCATTTCATGTGTCTGTGGTTCAGCTTTTCCTGGCTGTTGATAAAACTTAAAGCCTGCTTATCTATGAATACTATGAATTCCTTTGGCATCAAGTAATGCCTCCATTTCTTGAGTGACTGGACTAAAGCATACATTTCCAAATCATATGAGGAATACCTCTTTTTAGCATCATTGAGCTTCTCACTGAAAAATGCAATTGGCCTTCCTTCTTGGCTGAGTACTGCTCCAATGGCCATGTGACTGGCATCACATTCTACCTGAAAGATCTTGTGAAAGTCTGGAAGTGCAAGGACTGGCTGTTATGCCACTTTCTTCTTCAATGTTTCAAAAGAATCATCTGCTTCCTTAGTCCAAGAAAATCTGCACTTCTGTCCTCCTTTTATAGTATCAAGCATGGGTGCACAAATATGACTAAACCCTCTTATAAACTTTCTGTAGAAGGTTGCTAGCCCATGGAAACTTCTGACATCATTCATAGTCCTTGGAGTTGGCCAAGACAATATGGCACTTACCTTCTCCTTATCCATTTACATCTTTCCTTGTGAAATGACAAAGCCCAAATATGTGATCTCCTCTTGCATGAACAAACACTTGTCCAAATTTATCATCAGCTGCTCTTCATGTAACCTCTTGAGAACCAAATCTATATGTCTGAGATGTTCTTCCTTTGTGTTGCTGAAAATTAGAATGTCATCTAGATATACTATGAAAAACTTTCCCATGAATTCTCTCAAAACCTCATTCATCAATCTCATAAAAGTACTAGGTGCATTAGACAACCCAAAAGGCCTAACTTTCCACTCATACAACCCTTCATTGGTTTTGAATGCTATTTTCCATTCATCTCCTAGCCTAATCTTGATGTGATGATAACCACTCTTCAAATCTATTTTTGTAAAATACTTAGCACCTCCCAAACAGTCAAGTAAATCCTCTATCCTAGGGATTGGAAACCTATATCTGGAATCTATGTAGAGCCTCCAAACTAGTGCAGCTAGTACTGCACATGGACTTAAACTTTTACCAATTAGACCTGTGTCTAACAATTCCTCAATTTGTCTTGCTACTTCTACATTTTGTTATGGAGTTAGCTTATATGCTGCCTTGTTTGGAAGTGTAGATCCTAGGATTAGATCTATGCAATGGCTGATATCCCTTACAGGTGGTAGGGATCTTGGCATTCCATCAGATATGATGCCTTTATACTTATCCAATAACTCTTGGATAGCTGGGTCTATGAACCTATGCTTCTTCTCTTTCTTGACTTCTTGCTGTTGTTCTTTATTCACTGTTAGACATGGAATTAGTGCATATGCAACTGCACCTTCTGCTTCTACTTCTTTCATGAAATGTTTACCTTCAATCAGCATTACCTTCACCTCTTTTCCTTTTGATTTCTCCTCCTTCTCTGTCAATGGTAGTAACTATGTCACCTTACCATTCTTAGTGATTGTATAGGTGTTTCTAACACCATCATGGCATGCCTTGAAGTCATACTACCATGGCCTACCAAATAAAAGATTGCAAGCATCCATCTTGGTAATGTCAAACAACAACCTATCTTTATATGCTCCAATCTGAAATTCTACCCAAGCCTATTCTTCTACAACCATCTGTTGACCTTGGGTAAGCCATGAGACCTTATATGGGGATGGGTGAGGCAATCTCCTAAGCTTAAGCTTTGTTACCATTTCATCAAATATAAAATTTTCAGTAGAACCAGAATCAATTAAAACTTTACATGCCTTACCTCCTGCTTTGCAAATGGTTCTGAAAAGAGACTTTCTTTGTGGGGGTTCTTTGTCAGGTACCTTCATGGTAGTCATTGTTCTTCTCATCATTAGAGATTCTCCACTCTCTGGATATCCATAATTGTCAGGAGCATTCACACTTTGAAAAGCATTAGAGCCTGTTGCACTTTGACTATCAGGTTCTTGGATCAGATTTGTTCTCCTTTCTCCTGTTGAACTTGTTGCCTTTTCTAGACATCTACTAGCTATATGGCCTTCTTTGTTATAGTTATAACATCTGATAGATCCTCTGCCCTGGGATCTTCCTCTGAAAGGTCTTCTACCTCTGAAGTTTCCTTGCTGGTTGTAACTTTCTCTCTGGTTTTGGATGTTATTTCCCTTGCTATTGTCATGACTGGATTCTCCCTGATATCCATGTCCATGTCCTCTGCCTCTGAAAGGACTTCTTCCACCTCTTTGTTGTTTACCTCTTCCTCTATTGTTCTATTCTTGTCTTCTCTTTAACTTCTCTTCCACTTTTAGTGCCAACTGAAAACATTTCTGAACTGTATCCAGATTATGTAGATTCAAATCTTCCTAAATGTTGAACCTCAATCCATTAAGGTATCTGGCTACCTTTTCTTCCTCACTCTCTTTTACCTTTGTCTTCACACAAAGTTTCATGAATTCCTCTGTATATGAGCTGACATCTAGCGCCTTCTACTTCAAGTTTTTCTTCCTCTTGTGTAATTGGATACTGTAATCCAATGGAACATAGGCTTCCTTCACTAAAGCCATCATCTTCTTCCATGTAGCGACTCTATGCTTTCCTTCTTGTACTCTGTCATCTTGGACAAAATTCCACCATGTCAATGTAGCTTCTTTCATCTTTGATTGGGCTATCTTCACTCTCTGTTGTTCTGGTATCTCCTCTATCTCAAAGAAATTGTTTAGGGAGTCTATCCACTCCATCACTGAGTCAGGATCCATCTTTCCTGTAAACACTGGCAAATCCAGTTTCACATCCATGGTTCTCCTCTCCATGGATTTGAGGGCATTAATCAGGGGTCTCTGGTCTACAGGAACGACTTCCTCATTCCACCTAGGGATCTCTTCTTCTTCCCTATCTTCTTCTTTACCAAAACCTACTCTATCCCTCAACTTCTCTAATTCATCCTTCAATTCCTAATTCTGAGCCTTCATAGCCTTGCTCTCAGCAATCTGCTTCTTCACCAGCACAGCCAACTCAGCATTGGTCATCCTTGCAGGAAACTCTGATGTTCCTTCTTCATCTGACATCTTACTATCTTTAAATCTTTTGCTGAAGATCCTTCCTTTGCTCTAATACCACTATGATGTAGAGCCACACAGCAAAAGCTTACAAACAGGGTGAAAAACCCATTAAACCCACCCAATAGCTAATACTATTTCCTATCGGTAAGATATCTCTCTTGTCACCTGCCAGCATCATCATCATATTCGGTGAACACAATTATCCTCCTGATGATCACTATTTACCTTACCGCCAAACTCTATTTGTAGCATCATGATGTTCAGCATCATCTGCATCTTTTATCAGTAGGATATAAAATATCGAGTTCCTCCTATATATCCTGATGACGACAACCTCATGCACCTCTCTTCCAATGCTTACGTCACCCCGACATTTGACCTGCTTACATAACCAACATCAAGATATAACTTATTGGGTCATATTGAAACATCCTGATGACAATACTCAACTTTATGCACATGATGAATATTCCTTCTGCGATCCACTGATCTCCCCAATGTCCTCCGCCTATGCCAAAACACTTATCGTCAGTAGAATAAACCTTTATCGGGTGATATTTGGAAATGTCCTGATGATGATGACGTCACATGCACTGTTACTTCCTCCGATATCGACGTCACCCAAATATAAGACTCATTCATGTGCTCTGCAGCATGATATAAATTATCAGGTTATAATGAAATATCCTGATGAAGATAAACTTTGACTACCCGATGTTCAAACAAAAGATGATCCTCCTCCCTTCTTTGGCAAATGTGACTTTGACTCGCTGTTGACTTGTTTGATTGTACCTTCACCTGCGTGTATGCTCCAACATACAACAACGATATGTAGATGATGGATACACACAAAATGATGATCCTAAAGATGATATATATAGGAAATATATATCCAAACTATTTTATCCTGATGCCTTCAAAACAGGCATTCTCCATAAGTTTCAAGATCCGATCCGGATAGCGATATGCGCATAGATGCAAATGCGATATACACAGTCTGTAATGTCGCATGCGAATGCTATATATCTGTCAAATGTATATGTTTGACAAAACTCTCAGAACTTCATAGTTTCACATAGAAAACATGACGATCGGGCTGGATCATCTCCTGAACAATTCAAGCCTAGAATTTTATCCTCCTAAACCCTAGCACATGAAGATGCTAGTATCATTCACAGCATGCTAACAATCGATCCCACGAACATGAAATGCATAAATAGAAAAACAAAGATGCAAACTAAACTACTGTACATGTCCATTCCACCGATTCAGAGAATCAACCGGTGGAATGGTTGAATGAATCCATTTCACCTGCAACCAGAAGAATCAATATACAGAAAGCTTGCAAACCAGACAAATGAAACCAATGGGATCCTCTTATTTTCAATAACAAAGATGCATATAAGATTTAGAGTCTCACTATATCACAAATGTCCTTCTTCTGCTATGCTAAAAACTCACTAAACTATCAATTCTCCACTGTCTAGTCTACTCTCTAAAACAAACTGATCTAGGGCATAAATAGTAACTCCTTGCAAGTACTACCAACTCGATTCCTAGTGGCTGGGAGCTTCCAAGCAGTTGGGAGGAGACAGCTAAGATAGTTGTCATAACAAACTTCTAACTAACTTGCACATCCTCCTAGATTGACCTAAAACATACCCATTGGTCCAATGGACCTTATTACATCATGAAGTCAAACATACTAAAAATAGACTTATGTTCTATTTTGAAGGGGTGCTCCTGCACCACCCTTGATTCTCTTGTAAGGTCCAGGATACCAGGAGACCGCCTCTATTGTGACCTTCTTCTATATTGCCTCTCTCTCTTATTTCATTGTTGTGTGTTGTGTCTTATAGATATAGCGTTGTAGTTGGTGACTTGGTGGAACCCTCCTACATCACTATCCCTAAGATACTTGTTTCTCCTCTCTTATTTATTGTTTCCCTTCCTCTAGTGTTTCTATCTAGTAGGCAGATGATGAAAAACATTTATATTGATGCAGACCTAGCATCCCTTTCTCAAGAAATAAAAAATTGGACTTAGTTCCTAATATGATGATGGGGTTGTATATTTTATCCAATGCTTGGCTAGTGGAAGCACTCGTGCTTTCCACGGAGCGATTTTGATGGTATTATAACTCATTTACAAATCATAAGAACACTTCTTCTCTATGCACTTTGTCTATCTTGAATCTTACATGCCTCAGATTTCATATGCATTGATGTTGTTTTTATGTAGACACTAACATGTTTCTTGTAGGGATGTGTTTGTGGGAACATTTGGTGATCATAAAGTACATGTCATCTCTGAGGGGCATGGGCTTTGTGAATGTCTCTGTTCCCTTGCGTGTTTTCTTCCTATCTTAACGTGCTTGATATCGATGCATGATATCAACCACCTTAAGGTGGGGGCATATATAAGGTAAGTTGTCTGTTGTAGATGCTAGCAATGTGTTTGTCCTCAGGTGTAGTTTAAAGACTTGCACGATGAGTGCATCCTGCATATTGAGTTTGTTTGCAATCAATAAATCATGTAAGCCCTATGCGAAGGCAGGATATCAAGCATATCCTTTTTCTTAAGCCCTCTGCGGAGGCAGGAATGGTGTATTTCTTAGAACAGATTGCATCATCCTGTCATTTTTAAAAGTCCTCTGCAGAGGTGAGGAGTGGCTCTGTGACTGACTCAACCCTTAAGCATGTATTCAACGATTGTTGTGGTGAAGCCCAATTGTCGGTGTATGCCTATAATGTGCCTGAGATGGTGCTGAACCTAGATATAGGGACACTCCATCGCTTGTCTGTCATGTTTTATCTGTATCTTCAAAGTGTGTGTTTTGGCGTGCTTTCTTTGTTTGACGTGTTTGTTGCCGCATATGTTGTTTAAAAACCTATGTGATGAGTACATCCTACATTTCGGGAGGTTTTATGTGTCTTGCATGTGTGTTGCGCCATATGCAGTTTAAAGACTTGTGCGATGAATACATCCTACATTATGGGAGGTTTGTTTACTTTCCTATACTTGCATTTGCATTTCATATATATGAGAAAAAGAAAAGAAAAGAAATCATTCCTGTCTTCTATGGATTAATGTGTCTTCTTTGCATTTGATGTATTCTTCATGTTTTGTGTGACTATAACTATCTTCTCTGTGTTTTGTGTGCTTGTCATTTTCTTCGATGTGTCTGGTGTGTCTTCTCCGTGCTTGGTGTGTTTGTTGTGTTTGTTGACCATACTTTAATGCATGTATTAGCCTCATGTTTATACATACATTAAAGTGGGTGTTAAATGTAATGTCAAAACATGTCCCCTTGGGGGATTTGCCCTCATAAGGTTTAGCTCCTAGGACTTTAGTGTGCATTTAGGACATATTACATCATATTTCAACATCCTGATGAGAAAACCCCTAAGTGTCTTGACAAATGGGACCTAGGGGGACTACTTGAGATAACCCCTACCCAAAATAGGGGGGACGACTTGGGTGCCCACACCCTAGTCCTGCCCTATTTTAGGGTAGTCCCAATTTTTGGGTGTTAGCTTGTGACCCTTATTTAGGTCCTATGCCAACATGGTAAGTTTGAATTATAAAATTCTTGGTGGGAGTGTTTGTAGTTGCATATAAAATAATGTTTAGGTATTCATTTGTAAACTAAATTATTACTAGCAAGCTATTGTGTTCTAAAGGTGATTCAAGGCTTTCATTATGTTGCAAGAGTAGATTTGTGTTGTCTATGTGTTTGTGTTTGTAGATTTGAGCATACATATCATGGAATGAAGAGCTTCTTCCTCCCATGAGATCTTCTTCCTCCCCGTCATCCCCGTCATCACCTTGGCCTCTGCCACCTCCACCACCCCTACCACCTCCTTGTCACCTCCTCCTCTATCAAGGAGCATCGCCCTCCTCCTCATCTCCATCCTCTAATCTGGGGGCCCATTCTCCTAGTCCAGAGTATCTCAGAATAGGGTGGGCAGTGAAGTGTGCACAAAGTCTACTTTCATACCTGCATCCACTATGTGTCATCTCAGATCCCATGCCTGATATGGAATCTATAAAATTATGTCCTCATTATCTCATAAGAAGCCACTGGACCCCACAATCGATCCTCCTTGTGTGTTCAGGAAACTATAGCAGTCCCCTGGGGCATCCCCTGAATCCTACCAAATTGTCAGAGCACATGGGTAACAATGTGGTGTTCTAAGATGTAGGGAGTCCTCCCTATCAGCCATCAAGTCTGAAAGCAATATGGTAACTCTGTTGCATCCTCCTCCCACACCTCGCAATCTAGGTATGGCTGCCACTCAACCTCATCCACATTGTCCAATGTGTGTCACCAATACTCCAGCTTTCCTAACTTGGGCTAGGAAAGAGTCTCCTGAAACCTATATTAGTATGGCCTGTCATGTCCCCTCACTCCCATACCAATCAGTCATGTGACCGCTATGTGTAGCCATGCCCAAATTTGTAGTAGTGAAACTCTAATAGATAAACTCGCAGCTCCATCTTAGACAAACTGATGTAGATCATGATACAAATGTGCAAGTATGCAGGGACCATAGGGGAAGCATGTCCCCTCCTCAATCATCCTCTCCAATGTCTGTCCCCATCCAACCTAAAATCCATGAGATCTCCTGTCAGGACAAATGACACCTCTAATCAAACCTGCTAATATGGATGGCAGGGGTTCATAGTACTCCACCATATCAGTCTAGCTGATCTTTGTACCCTCTAAGTCTACATTGTCAAAAACCCATCGACACTCTGCCAATCTAGCTGTAGTTACAGACTCATACTCTACCAACTCACCCTGAATCAGAATCTAGAGAATCTGATGTATGTCCTCTAGTATCACCATCATCTCCCCTATCAACAAGTGAAAAGTGCCCATCTCACTATGGTACCTCTCACCTAGAGCAGTTAGTAATCCTAGATTTGCCCGTGTCTCAGGCATAATGTAGATGAACCATAGTCCCATTTATCCAAGCACCAAATGATCAGTATCCATCAAATAGGGTCTAAGAATCTATGTAATTGGGAATCTCTCCTACGACATTAAAACATGATCTAGCTCCTCCTATAATCAATAATAAAGCACGTTAGTAAAATAAACTAAGCTGCATATCTATCCAATCAATCAAACTAGTTACTTAGCTATCCTATCACGAAACCTATCCTATCATCTCTTCTAATATTCTATCAATCTCAAACTTGACCTACCAGTTGGCCAACATCAATCATGATGACGACTCTATCAAACTAGCTCAATAATTGACCAATTTTATTAGATGCGCAGCTCTATTTACCAGATGAACAACTTTGTATCAAATGCATTGAATCCCCTTTTATTTGTGCTAATTAATGCACATGCACCGAAATAGGAGTCATTTGTGCGTTTTAAAACCATATGCACATTTTCTTATCATATGCGCTTAAACCCTAATTATTTGTGCATTTTTTGGTTGGATGCGCAACTTTATCCTATATGCGTGGGACTATTTATTGTTTGCGTGCATTTATCTATATGCATTTAAAACCTAATTGTTTGAGCAACATTGCATTTCATTTTTGAAAATAGTGCATATGCGCAGATTCCTTGCTTATATGCACAAAATCATGTTATTTGCATAGAATCCTAGCTTATTTGCATAGAAACACTAAAGACGTGCATTCAAAAATGATAAGTTTGACCTAGAATTATTTGATGGGTACTGATCATTTGGTGCTCGAATCAGTGGGACTATTGTTCGTCTGCTTTATGCCTTAGATGCAAGCAAATCTAGGATTGCTGACTACTCTAGGTGAGAGGTACCATAGTGAGATAGACACTTTTGACTTACTGATAGGGGAGATGATGGTGACACTAGAGGACATACATTGGATTCTTCAGATTCTAATTTAGGGTGAGTTGGTAGAGTATGAGTCTATGACTAGAGCTAGATTGGTAGAGTGTTGATGGGTTTTTGATGATGCAGACTTAGAGGGTACAGAGATTAGCTAGGCTGATATGGTGGAGTACTATGAGCCCTTGCCAGCCATTTTAGCAGGTTTGATTAGAGGTGTCATTTGTCCTAACATGAGATCCCAGGGATTTCAGGTTAGATGAGGACAGACATTGGAGAGGATGATTGAGGAGGGGACACACTTCGCCTGGGGTCCTTGCATACTTGCACATCTATATCATGGTCTACATTAGTTTGTCTATGATGGAGCTACGAATTTATCTGTCCAAGTTTCACTACTACAGATTGGGGCATGGCTACACATAGCGGTCACACAACTGATTGGTATGGGAGTGAGGGGACATGATAGGCCATACTCATATAGGTTTCAGAAGACTCTTTCCTAGCCCAAGATGGGAAAGATGGAGTACTAGCGACACACATTGGACAATGTGGATGAGGTTGAGTGGCAGCCATACCTAGATTGCGAGGTGTGGGAGGAGGACACATTAGAGTTACCATACTCCTTTCAGACTCGATGACTGATAGGGAGGACTCCCTACATCTTAGAGCATTGCATTGTTACTCGTGTGCTCCGATAGTTTGGCAGGATTCAGGGGATGCCCCGGGGGGACTGCTATATTTGCCTAGATGCACAAGGAGTGTCCATTGTGTGGTCCGGTGTCTTCTTATGAGACAATGAGGATAGACTTTTTACAGATTTCATATTAGGCATGGGATCTAAGATGACACATAGTGGATGCAAGTATGACAGCAGACTTTATGACACACTTCACCACCCACCCTATTCTGAGATCTTTGGACCAAGAGAATAGGCCCCCAGATTAGAGGATGGAGATGAGGAGGATGATGCTCCTTGACAAAGGAGGTGGTGACGGTGAGGCGGTAGGGGTGGTGGAGGTGACAGAGGCTGAGGTGATGATGGAGATGATGGTGGTGATGATGGTGGGCAAAGGAGGGTGCCCCTGATACAAGCATAGGTACAACCATAGGCACATGGACATGTGCAGGCCTAGGTTCAGGGATAGGGACAGGACGATGGATAAGCTGCTACCTTACAAGCCCAGGTGGCTTAGCTATAGAGGGAGGTTTGATAGATGCAGTAGTAGATTACATAGATGCAGGGGGTGTTTGGACTGCCATCCTAGAGAGTGACAGTACGATCTAGAGATATACTAGGGCAGAGACCATATTACAACAGGTGCAGCAGACTGTGACTCAGGGTCCTCACAATTAGATTGTTATGGACATGGTTCGAATGAGATAGGAGATATTCTATTAGATCTCTCTATATGAGCAGGTTGTTTTGCTAGAGTAGAGGGTGAGTAGCTTCCACTTGAGCTCATGTAGCAGGACTAGGCACACATAGACAGAGGGTGAGAGAGTGATGGGACCACTACCTCCTTGTCCTACAGGTCCTATAGGTTCGACAAGTCCCTAGCCACAACCGCAGCCTCAACATCTAGCACCCTTTGGTAGGAGTACCACTTAGGAATTCTATTTAGGATATGTATCATGTATTTATCATTTTTGTATACACCATTTTTGACAGCTCGAGATAGACACATTTTATGATATCATTGTTTACTTGGACCTTTTTTTTTTATGATGACCTATATGAGTTCAATGTACTACATGCATGTGTTTTTGATGGATGTTTTCTTCCTACATGATCGATGTTATCTATTTTATGCTAGAGATATGATTGATGTTATGATTATGCTCTTATGTGATGTTTCTAACATGTTGATTCTATGATGCGTATGATACTTATGATATGATGTTTCTATGATTTTACATGATGGCTAATATCTATGTGTAATGCTAATTGTAATGATTCTATATGCTTATAATTTTATGATAACCTAATGCATATGTGGATGATTTCCTACATGTACTACATGGTGTTTTACTTTTCTATGTATGATGATCTAATATGCCAATGCTATTATAAATGACATCTATGTTTTTGGATTTTCTTGATAATAAATGTTATGCATGAGACGTATGTGGATAAATGACATCACTATCATGATCTAAATGTTTAATACAACTAATGCACTTAAATGATAATGAACTAATGATGGATGCACTTAGATTAATGCAAAATGAAAATGATGTATTTTTGTTATGCCAAGTATACTCAATCATAAATTAAATAACACTCAGAAAAATTAGGAAAAAGATTTGGATATAATGAATGATTTAGAAGAATAATTAGACAAAATGGATAATATGGATAATTTGAGATATATGAATTGGATCTTATGACACTTGGATAAATGGTATGTATGGCATGCTTATAAATGACATGAAATGCAAACCTAAAATGCACAAATGAGGCTTTGTCATCTTGTAGGCAAGTATTTGAAGTACTTTTTCATCATTGAGATTTTAAAATGTTGTAAGAAAATACAAGCATCTAGGTATAATTAAACCATGATGACCTCAGTATCTCTTATATGGATTTTGATTTAGCAAGTGAATACAAGCATCTAGTCAAAATTGAACCTAGATGACCTAAGTATTTCTTGCATGTATCAACAGACAAGGATTGCACCCTTTCATCCATAATGTCCTTGATGATCTTTTTCCTGATCATATTATTAGACAAAGTCATCACATTACTAAAGATTGATCCACAAATAGAAAATAAATGAAAATAATCGTGCCCCCATCATAGCTGCTCTAGTTTTTAGACATCCTTGAGTAGCATAGGAAACATAATAACAAAAATCAATACTTTGAGACTTAAACTTATAACAAGCATCAAATCTTCTTGCCATAGATATGTTTTCTTGCTACAAAAATAGATATAATCATCATGATAGTTTAGGCACATTTTTGTCTGATATAGGTCAATGTCTTGTGTCGAGCATTTTGCTAAACAGGTGCATTTGTAATGTTGCATGTTGTCTAGAGATAATATTACAATCCAATTTGTTATCTTCTGAGATTGTTTTCAAGAAATCTGATTCCTAACTAGGTTGATGATTTTGCCCCCAGTCAAGTAAAGGATCTAGTTATTATGGATGAAAATATGGATTCATTGATTGTAGACTCAGAGTAATGGGCTCTATGTGATTGACCTAGTGCCTTGGGAGTTCATTGATGATAGCCTTGACTACGTGATGATGCAGAGGGAACATAGTTTGGGGTGTGGACTATGTGGACCTAAGACCTAGATGGTGGGAATTAGGTGGAATTGGATGGATAAAAGGATGGGTGATAAGGGATGGAATGGATGGGAAGCCTTGGGGGATTATCAATGATGGACTTGCCTATGTGATAGCTTAGAGGCAACTTAGTTTGACAATGATACTACTGATAGGGTCACGACGGATGACAAGATGTATAAAGGATGAAATGGATAACCTGATGTGAATAAGGTGATGAGGGCAAGCGAACAACAAGCCATGATAGGTATCCTAATGTGATTTAATGGATGTGGAAGAAAAGATGGATGAAATGACTAAAATCCTAGAAGGAGGAAGCAATTTATCACAAATAGTGCCTGTTTCTAGGTTTTCACCACTTGCTTTTATTTGCATGATTTTTTTTATACATGTTTTTTATTCCCTTGCATTGGGGTTGTTAGGTATAGAACTTGTGAAGGTGCATACTGTTGATGGTATCATCAAACAGTTCACCTTCTAAAGTTGCTAATTGATAGGCTCCTAATCAATAGGGAGAAACAATTATATAGGGGCCAAGCCAGTTGGGTTCAAATTTGCCTTTCTTTTCCTTGTCTTTCTGATTTTTGGGATTCTCTTTGAGGACTAGGTCACCAACCTGAAAGACTCACAGTTTGACTCTGTGGTTGTAACTTCATGACATCCTTTGTTGATAGGCTTTTAGATGGTTAAAGATGTGTTGTCTTCTTTCCTCCAATAGCTCTAACTCCTAAAGTCTGGAAACCCTATATTCTTCTTCTGATATTAGGCCTTTTAGCAATACCCACAAAGATGGTAACTCAACTTTGATGGGCAAGATGGCTTCAGAGCCATAAACTAGGGAATATGGAGTTGCACCTATGGGAGTGCGGATACTTGTATGGTAGGCCCACAGAGTGGGATTTAGTTGGAATTTCCAATCACGACCGGCATCATTGACATTCTTTTTCAATATTTTCAAGATGGTTTTATTAGATGCCTTCACCTGACTATTTCTTTGGGGATAATATGGGGTGGAAAAGGATGTTGGATGTGGAATTTGTCACAAAGCTCTTTGACATCTTGGTTTTTAAATGGTCTTCCATTATCAGTGATAATGGATAGAGGGATACCATAGCAGAAGATGATGTAATTCAGGATTAAAGAGGTGATTTGTTTGCCTGTGACATTGGCTAGGGGTGCGGCTTCGATCCATTTTGTAAAGTACTTAGTGGTAGTGATTATGATTTTATGGCCATTGGATGATGGGGGATGTATCTTTCCCACTAAGTCAAGTCCCCAATGACAAAAAGGCCAAGGAGTCATTAAAGGTTGTAGCTCTTGGGCTGATGCATGTATTAGGTTCCCATGAATTTGGCATTTCTTGCACCTTTTCACAAAATGATAGGAGTCCCTTTCCATAGTTGGCCAATAGTATCCCTTACGTATGAGTTTCTTAGCCAAAGTAGGACTACTAGAGTTGGTTCCACATATACTTTCGTGAACTTTGCTTAGGGCAATTTGATATTCCTCACTATTGAGACACCTAAGGAGAGTAGCATCTAGTCCTCGTCAATATAGGGTATTAGCGATTAGGGTATAATGGGAGTCTTCACGGATGAAGGTTTGTTTTTGGTTATTTGATAGATCGAGTGGTAGGGTGTTCTCTTTCAAATAGGTATATACTTTTTTGTACAAGGGAGAATCAGATCCAACTATGTGGCATATGATGCAGGTTTCAGGGATGTCGTAGGCAGGATGGGATACTGGCTCCACCAAGAACTTGTAACATGACTAGTTTTCAAGTATATCAAGGAGAGATGCAATGGCTACCATGGCATTACCTACTTTGTTCTTCAGTCTAGGTATCTGCTCAAAAGAAATCACAACAAAGTATTCTTTGAAGTCGTCTACCATATGCTTGTATGGTATTAAATTCTCGTCCTTGGTTTGATAGTCATCATTCACCTGGTTGATGACAAGTTGTGAGTCTCCATACACATGAAGGTCTCTGACTTTCCATTCTACTACCATTTTGATGCCAATGACCAATGCTTCGTATTCTACCACATTATTGGTACATGGAAAAAGTAGTCGATATGACTTTAGAATTGTGTCTCCATGAGGTGTGACCAACAAGATACCTGCTCCAGACCCATGCTGAGTGTACAATCCATCAAAATGGATTTTATATTCTTGGGTTGTGATGTTAAAGATGGATTCGTCTAGAAACTCAAAGGTTAATGGATTCTTATCTATCAATGGTGCATCTGCCAACTGATCTGCAATCACCTGACCTTTTATAGCTTGTCTGTCCACATACTCAATGTCAAACTTGCGAAGTATCATCACCCACTTGGATAACCTACCTATTAGAGTAGCCTTGATGAGTAAGTACTTCAATGGATCTATATTGGCTACCAATTTGATGGAATGAGTGAGCATATAATGCCTTGGCTTCTGTGATGCAAAAACTACTGCAAGACATGCTTGTTCTATGGGTGTGAATTGAAGCTCATAGCCTACCAATGTCTGGCTGATGTAGTAAATGGATTTCTCCTTTCCTTCATAGTTTTGTTGTGCCAGTAGAGCTCCTAGAGTAGTTGGCGTAGCTGAAATATAAAGTAGAAGTGGTTTGCCCTAGATTAACGGCATCAAGATCGATGGATTCATTAGCTACTCTTTGAGGTGCTAAAAAGGTTGTTCACACAAGTCATCCCATTTGAAAGGAATATTCTTGTGCAGGAGATGTGTGAACAGATGGCATTTGTCAGCCAGTTGAGAGATAAATTGCCTAATGGATTGTAGCTTACCCTGTAATGACCTTAGTTGAATGATCTTTGGTGGTGGCATGTCCATGATTGCTTTTACTTTGGCCGAGTCCACCTCGATTCCATTAGCTGACACTATATATCCTAGAATTTTTTTGGATGTGACTCCGAAAACACACTTCTTTGGATTTAAGCATATGTTGAATTGCTCTAATCTCTAAAAGATTTTGTCTAAAACCTACAAGTGTCCTTCTCTTGTGAGTGACTTGGCTAGAATATCATCTACATAATCTTCCATGATGGTGTGCATCATGTCATGAAAGATTGTAGTAATGGATCTTTGATATGTTGTCCCTGTATTTTTTAGTCCAAATAGCATGATGCACCAATAATAGGTACCCCACAGAAATGTGAATGCAGTCTTGTGTTGATCTTCCGGCACTATTTGGATTTGATTATAGCCAGAAAATCTGTCCATTAGTGACAACATAGTGTGCCCTACTATTAGATCTACAATGATGTTGATGTTGGGTAGAGGAAAGTCATCCTTAAGATAAGCTTTGTTCAAATCTCTAAAATCATTGCAAATTCTGATCCTTCCATCTAGTTTTGAGATAGGTACTATATCTGAAATCCATTCCAAATAATCAATTGGTCTGATTTACCCAACATCTAGTAGCTTCTTCAATTCTTCCTTCACTAAGAGTACGATATGCGGATTCATCTTCCTTAGTTTTTGTTTGACTGTCTTAGCTCCTGGAGCTAGTGACAAATGATGCATTATAAGATTTGGATCGAGCCACGGCATATCTACATATGACCAAGCAATGTTAATCTATCTCTGCTTGAAGAAGTTGATGAATTCTATCTTTTCATGTTTAGATAAGGATTCTACCATATGGATTACCCTTGAATTATCTTATGTGTCGATGCTGACAGGTTATGCTAGTTCTATCAAAATTGAGGACCTATCTTGATGTGTCAAATTAGGAAGTGTCAAGCCTTTCATCCTTCAGTGCCTTAGAGAGGTTTTCACCATCGGATCTGTCTTTTATTTTTTTACTATTTTCATGATCTAACACTGTCATAGAGTAGTTTTCACTATTAGATCTATTTTTTATTTTTACATTTTTATGACTGAAAGGCTTGGCACTCTCTCCAAAATAAGTCTTGTCATTGAGTTCTATAGCATAGCCAGCTTTGTGATCCCCTAATGGTAAGTGATCTCTTAGTTCTAGATATTCAATGATGGCATCATCATTTTGGAAAGTATCTAGCTCAGGTCTAGCATCTTGCAAATCCCAGTGTATGAGTTCAGGATGCACTAATGGTAATGGGTCATCGGGTTGGTCTAGTTCGAGGCTAGTGATGGTTAAGATGGAGGAGTTGTCTAGGTTAGTGGAAGTATTGATGATGTCTATGATGGTACTCTCCTCAAGTTGATATGTCAAGTGTGACATCATACTTTCCTCATGAAACTCACTTTCGGTATTTTGCAGATTGAACTCTAGAGGTCTATACCTAGAGCTTTGTCCCTCATGAGTTGTATGGATAGACCTATATTGTTGAACCACATCAACACATTTGTCTTCACAATATAGTTCAGAAAGACTATCCCGTTAATATTCATTTGAGTCTATCTCACTTCCTTCTTGTAATTGGTGAATCTGCTCTACTAAGTTAGTAGTAGCCATTTCCCTTGATTTTCCTTTATACCTTTTCTGACCTTTGATCTTTTATTTGCCTTTGTACCCTATCCCTATAGTGTCTCAGGCTATTAAAGAAGAAGGTTGGATAGGTTCTATGATACCTTCTTTCCTTAATCCTATGGGACCATGACCATCATATCCCATTCTTTGTAAGATAGAGAACCCTTGTCCATATTGTTTAGTTGGCAATTAGGGTTGATGGTTTTGTAGTTTGGATTCATTATCTTCATCCTTATATAGCCATTGTAGAATATCCTTCACATCACTTTCATCTGATAGTTTTCCCCATTTGACAAAAGAACCTTTAGGAGTCTCCAATGACTTGTGTTTGTTCATGGATGGTTTTCCATAGGACTTGGGAGATATGGCTAGCTATGCTAGACAGAAGGTTTGATCGATGGTATACTCTCCTACACCCTTGTCTTTGACCTTGATTTTGAGTTTGGTGTCTTGGATGTAGAAGGTAGTGAGGCTAAGTCAACATGGGTTGAAGAGGAGGAAACTGCACGGTTGGTGGGGATTACAACTTCGGGATTATATTGGATGAAATTGCAATATTGGAATGAATCAGGATCACCTTAGATAGTGGTTTCTTGGCCATTATGAGGAAACTTGACACACTGATGGTAGGTGGATGGCACGACCTTCATTGTGTGTATTGAAGGTTGACCAAGAAGAATATTGTATGCTAGTTCCATGTCAAGCACTTAGCACACCATATCTTTCACTATCGGTCCCACTCTTATTGGCAAAACAATGGTTCCTTTTAATGTCCTTTCTTCTTCATCGTATGCCTTGATTGTAATTTTCTTCTTAGGATCAATGGAATTCTATGAAAACCCCAATGCAAGGATTAGTTTTAATGTTCAGATATTTAAACCTGCCCCTCCATCTATTAGGACCCGTTTTATTCTATGTTTATGGATGAAGGCTTCAATATGGAGGGACTCATTGTGTGGTTGGGTGATAGACATATCATCTTTTTCTATGAAAGATAAGAAATGGGGTGTAGTTAGATGACCTATCATGGCTTTAAATTGCTCTTCAGCTAGATTGGTTGGGACAGTAGTTTCCAAGAGAGCTTTTTCGAGGATGGCTTTGTGAGATGGAGATAGATGCAAAAGCTCCAGAATGGATATATGTGTAGGTGTTCTTTGGAGTTGGTCAAGGACATTGTATTGGTTAAACATGAAGGATAGTTTTGATGGAGCCCCTTGGAGAGCAATCTTTCCACCACGAGTGGTTACATTACAATCGGACTTTCTATTTATAGTGATCACATTTACATATGAGTCATTTTAGGAGATGTGGTTAACATAATCATGACACATTTGTGTAGTTAGCGTTGTTACCACTGTTATTGTTTTGTTTTGAAGGACCTCCCTTCTCATAGTTGGGGAGTGGATTCTTGAATGCCAGATGGTCATCATTGGACATGTGTCCATCAATTGATATTACTTTTTGATCAATCAAGTCTTGGATGGTATTCTTTAGTCTTTGGCAATCATTGGTTTTGTGACCCTTGCTTTTATGATATTCACAAAAGTCTGAGTCTTTCCACCAAGAAGGTTTAAATTTAGGTTCATAATCTCATACCGTTGGAAGCGTTATGACATTGTTTGATATGAGCTTCCTTAGGGTAGATTCAATTGATTCCCCTAATGGTATAAAATTTTGATGATGAGGAAAGTTTGTGGATCGTGGTTCATTGTTTTGAGGTTTGTTTGATTGTGTGTTATTTTGTGGATTTTATAGATTGAAGATTGGTTGTTTTGGTACCACATGTTTAGTATCAACAACACTATCATTTACAATGTTTTTTCTTTTTGGTCAAAAACCTTGGCTTGTCTGTGTTATTACTTGAAGTAGGGGTGTCTTTGTAGAGTTTGATTTGTCCCTTAGCTATCAGGGCTTTCTCAATGAGTAACCCCATTTCAATGACCTTACTAAAGGAAGTAGGACATTGTATTTGTATTTGATAGCTCAAGTTAGTGTTTAAGTTGTGGACAAACATCTCAATCATTTGTTTCTCTAGGATATGGTATGAACACTTGCTAGCAAGTTGTCTCCATCTTTGTAAAAAAGAGGTGAAAGATTCTCCACCTTTTTGTTTGTTGTTACAAAGGTCCAACATTGAAATTTCATGTTCAATGTTGTAGGAGAAATGGGTCACAAATTTATCCACTAGTTCATTAAAGTTTTGGATGTCGGGAGGTAGACGGGAGAACCATTCCATTGCTTGTCCTCCTAAGCTGTATGGAAATAGTCACATAAGGTATGTTTCATTGTGAGCAACTTCTAAGCAAGCAGCACTAAATTCTCTTATATGGTCACGTGGGTCACCTTTTCCTCTATATTTATCAAATTTTGGAACCTCAAATCTTGAGGAAAAAGGTATCATGACCAAACTTTTGTCAAAAGGATATGGTGAGATATCCTCTAGTAAGTAGTGCTTTGTGGAAGTTCTGATTTGAATGTCTACAAGTTGTTGTGGCAAGACTTGGATTTTTTGCATTAGTGTGTCCAAAGGGTTTGATATATCCTTAGTCTTGTCATTTTTGGGAGCATCAGTGTCATTAGATGGGGTTTCTTCTCTCAATTTTGAGACATCAAAATTAGGGGGTAATTTAGCTCCTTGTTGTGCTAGCATGAGGAAGTATTTTTGGGGGTCCATGGTCATGACCTTGTCCATCATTCTTTGGAATTTGGGATCTTGCAAAGCACTAACAAGTTCCTCATGTGGGATTTCTTCCTCATCATCGCTAGATGAAGTGGAGTGAACACTATGGTTTGAGGTATCCATTTCTTTGTTTTTGTTGGTTTGGGATCTAGTTTGAACCATAAGATTTTTGGATATGGGTGAAGTTGGATGAAATACTTGTGAAAGTAAATGAAATTTTTTTGGTAAGATGAGGTTGATGTATGGTTGGTTAGATTTGGAAGTTTTTGTGATAAGATTTTCTAAGGTTTTATCTTGATGTACTTGTTCAAACAAAATGGTCTTGAGCTATAATGGTATTTAGCTATCAAAGTGTTGATATAAAGGAAGTCAAATAGGGATAATTAGTAAGCACTATTGATGTAGACTAGACCTTTATCAAGATGCTCTAGTGTAGTTTCAAAGTAGAAGATGATTAATCCTGATAGGAAACTAACTAGGTTGTTTGATTTAGAGGATCTCAATGATACCTTAGTGGAAATCTTGGTTTTGTTTGATTTTTGGATGGTTACATACGCTATGGTAAATGGAATATTTTGGGAAATAGGTACAAAATGAATTTTTATGGTTTAACTAAGTTCACAAATTAAATCTAAGCAGTAATGGGTACATGAAAACGATTTTGTTTTTCTCTCAAAATGTCAAGAACAAGCCACTGTCAGAGATGCACAGGTTTAATTACATTGAAACAAAGTGTAAATGTGTGTTTCTGTGGATTGTAAGTGTGGATCTGAATGCACGGTTCTACTATTTGAATGCACTGAAAGATTTTGCAAATGCGCAGCAAAAAGAGTTAAATGCGCAACAGGATTTATTTGTGTGGTAAGAACTATTAAATGGACATAAAGATGTTTTAAATGCGTAGCTCTATTTTTCTGAAATGTTTAATCAATGTTATTTGTTTTCAAGCACATTTTTCTAAGCAACCTAAGTGTTTTTGCTGATGATTTTGCTTTAGTTACAATTCCTCCGAAGAGTTGAATTTTAACACATGATTAGTGAATACGTTGGGTGGCTTCAGAGGTCCGACCTCCTGCATCAACAAATAGAAGGATTTTGGCTTCTAAAAACAATTGGTTCTTCATAAGGGCATTCATTTAGGTGGTTATACGTGTGGCAATTTGATCCATTTAGGAGGCTTCCCAATTTGTAGAGGTTAAGCTCTACAGGTTTCAACACACCACAAGGGTACTAAGGGATACATTCATCAGTATAACACAACACCTATTGTTTATAACTTTCATCACAAACACATTTATTTTTAGTGGCTTGAAAGTGGCTTGGGTTTAGCCCATTACTGCTCGAGGTCATCCCACTTGGAAGAAAGGCAATCCCAAGGGCAGGCATCTTCTAAAGGTTAAACAAATGAAACAATGGGTTTGGCATTTTGGTCACCCAAGATGGGGAGAGCATAGGCCTATCACCATTTTTACAAACATGGTAGACAATGGTTCATTCACCTCCTAGAGTTAAACTAAATGTGATTTAATCTATCAAGCACAAAAAATGACAAGATAGCATAAACATGAAAAGATAGGTTATTTTAGCCTCTTAAACAAACTATGTGAAGATTGTTGTTGAAGATTTGATCAAGTTACTTTCCCCTACTTATGCTAGATGTGGATTTGTAAATGCAAGATTTGTTCAATTTTAACCTCCTAGTTTGGGACTATGTGAAATTTGTATGCAAAGAAGTAAGTTTACTCCTAATTAAAAACTAGATGAAGATTGTATGCAAGATGATTATGATTACTCCTCCTAATTAGAAACTAGATGAAGATTTGTATGCAAGTTTTATGAACAATAATATGATTTACTCCTAATTAGAAACTAGATGAAGATTTGTATGCAAGATGCAACTAAAGTGTCTAAACCAGCTCTTAAACCTATAAGAACATTCTATCAATAGCCTCCATTGATGGTCGATAATACCTACCAAACAAGTTAGTATCAAAAATTTTACAAGAATCAATACAAATCTCTGACAATAATCAAATGCGTCGAAATAGAAAAATGAATGAGCAGAAAGATGGATTAAAAGTGCAAAAAGATAGATGTGTAGAAAGAACTTGCAAATGCATAGGAAGAAGTCTTAAATGCACAGGAAGAATGAAAGCATAGAAATAATTATCAGATGCATAGAAAGAAATCTCATATGTGTCAGACTGCTCTTTTCATCATGGATGTGCAAGATTGGAAATTGAATGCACCAGAATGACCTTTCACGACTACAACTTCACCAAAAACTCAAAATGGAGGTTAAAATAAGATACATCCTTTGTTGACTGCTTTGCACTGCTAAACACTAGAGCTCCTATAATCTCTCCACAAAAGTCAAGTGTGCAAATGCATAGAGAAGTGACCCCACATCCCTATTTATAGCCAAGCAAACCCTAGTTGAAGATGTTTAACCTAGCACATGAATGTTGTGTTCTACGTCTGTTTCTCATTCTCTATCACCTAAATCTTTCACCCGTCGATCATGTCATCAATTCTTGTTCATTGTGAGATCATTCCTCATCGTTCTACCAAATTCATCCTGACCAATCTCTCGAGGGGGCATCCTACCATTACCAAACCTATACCAGTGGCAAAACTGGGGCATGTATCAAAATCATAAAATTTTTATTCTTTGAAATGTGGTAAAACACATTGTCTCAAAGAGGGGAAAAATGTATACACCTAAAAATGGCTTGTGTCAAATTAAATAAATATTTTAATATTTATTTGATTCTTATTCATCTATCAATTGAATAAATATCCTAATTTATTTAATTGGTTCATTATTCCAAATAATTAAATAAAAATCAATTTATTTAATTAAGTATCCTAATTCTTCTAATGCCATATCTAATTAAATAATCCTAAATTATTTAATCTTTTCTTCTAAATCAATGTCTTATATCTAAATTCCACATCATCTAATCCATGTCATTCCTCCATGTCATTTGGACACCTCACCATGTTGCTCCAATAATTAAATATTCTTAATATTTAATTAAGTAATTATCCTCTCAACATGTGCCCTATTTCTTCTCCACATGTGTCCTGTTATTTCTCAATCATCTCCATGGTCAAAGACACTTGTCTTTCAAATCCTAGTTTATCTCTCACATTCCAACAAATCAAGAGTCCTTCCACAATTTGCTAATAGTCTTCCACTTTTAACTCACAGGTCTTTGTGAGCACAATGACATGTGGCTTATGGATCCACATATTCCTCTACCTTGTAAACGTAGTAGGAACATTTCCAATTATTATCTCCGTCATCCCAACCAACTCCATCTCAATCATACATGTCACAGATAACTCCTCCAAATCGTGAATCTATTGACACATCGACATGGCCTCTCCTAAGCCTATAAAAGGAAGGTATCTCTCCCTCATTTGATGATATTCACAAGAGCTTAGTACATACATTATATAGAAATTCTACCATAGCTATCAAAGCGTTCCTTTGGCTCCCCTCGTTTGCATTGTGATCTCATTATCCTCATTGCATAATCATTATCCATGGCTTCATATCATAGTCTCCATCATTCATTTTAGTGTTGCATTGTAGAAACCATTCACTTTCCATAATCCTCCACAAAGCCATTCTCTCTTTGTCATCTTAAAACAGAAAGGAAGTATACTTTTGAGAGCTCAATCATAATCTACAAGATCATTGAAGAGATAGGCAACAATGGAAGACACGAGGTAGATCGGTTCAGCAAGGTATATCTTTGTTTTATTGAATTTATCTTTTTTTCATTGGAGTATTAAATATTTAGGTAGTTTCTACTATAGTTTAGAAGTTCAATCACAAAACCTTACTAAAAAACCTCAAGAAAGTTGTCAATGAAACTAGTCGTGATTGGCACCTCCTTATACATCCTACTCTTTGGGCATATCGCACTAGATTTTGCACACCTACTAGAGCCACTCCATATTCCCTTATCTTTGGTTTTGAAGATATCTTTCCAATAGAGATTGAACTTCCTTCTTGTGCATCTCTTTGTGTAATCTCATCACAAAGGATGATTATCATGTTGCATGCATGCAAGAACTAGATCTTCTAAATGAATGATGCCTTAATGCCTTAAATCATCTCCAAGCATATCAAAATCAGCTCTGTAGAGCCTACAATAAAAATATCTACACAAGGGAATTTATAGTAGGAGATTCGGTCCTAAAATAAAATCAAAGGAATCTTTAAGAATGAAACAAGAAAGGCAAGTTTGAACCTAATTGGTTGGGTCCCTACATCATTGTCTCTAAATATGGTTCTGGAGCTTATCGTCTGGCTAATCTTGAAGGTGAGGAACTAGAAGAACCTATGAACATCATCCACATCAAGAGGTTCTATTCATGAGCCACTGAACAACCCATCAAAAAATATAAAAAAATGTCAAAACATAATCATAAAAATGCAAAAAGATCCAAAAAAACAAAAAAGATAAAAAATAGTAAAGAGAAATAATTGGTCCTATGGTTAAAACCACATATTATAGTACCTTGGATAAGTACCATGATGAAAACCTGCTCGTAGGCATCATGTGTAGTATCAAACTAGATCAACTATTCATCCCCTTCCATTATTTTCATCCTCACTAACTAAATCATCTCCATCCCATTTCTAACTTCTAGACTAGAAGTTTGTGCTAGATTGTTGTTTCCCCACTCCATCCATAACCACAAACTTGCAAGTCCCATCCATCTATCCTGCTAACATATCCACTCCATAAATCCCTACACTAGGATCCTAGTGTCTCCAACCTCCTCGGTTGTCTTTATCACCTGAGCTTGATTTCCACCTTATCCACCTTTCACAACTCACAATATACAGATGCTCTGTCACGTCCCTCATAATAAACACTCAATTCATCCATAATAAACAAATACTCATATCCACCATCATCCTACTCCATACCCATCATCACCTAAACTTGGCACTCACACAACAAGCGGGCGATCCCACAATAGCGAGTTACAATTTTTTTGACGACACAAAATTGCCCGTGCCTCCAAAAAAAAGAAAGACAAGGTTTGATCAAATGGAAGTGTTCAATTGAATCCATTTTTGGGTTCGATCAAACATCCCCATTTGATCAAACATTACGTCAGCCCAAGTCATTAAGGGGGTTCGATCGAACCCCCCTAGTATGAATTTTTTATTAATAAAATGGGGGGTTCGATCGAACCCTCCTACTATAATCTTTTTTATTTTTAATTAAGGGGGTTCAATTGAACCCCCCACTATGATTTTTTTCTTTTTAAATAGGTGGGTTCGATCGAATGGGTCATGGGGGGTTCGTTCGAACACCCATTCGATCAAACACCCTTATTTTGCCCTTGCCCCTCTCCAGCTGTAAATTTATGCAGATTTTTGGGTTTTGAAGCTCAGGTTGAGGATCAAAATGGAAGAAACTTGACAAACCCATCTGGATGATTATAGTGCTCAAAACAAGCTTTCTATAAAGTATAATTTTGATATATTGTGGTTTTATTATAATTGTTTTTTTTAGTTTAATTAAACATAGGATTTTCACCAAAAATCAAGCTCTCTGTTCTACACATGTGGAAAAATAGTATATTACCAAAAGAAATATGAAAAATATCTATACTCTTGGTATTCATGTCCTTGATCCAAAAAAAAAAATAGAATTCTGATACATACAAAAAAGTTGTGCTTTACACAGTACACCGATGTCTAAATTGTAATTGGTTTGACTTCAAAAGTTAATTAAAAGCAAAATATTCAATAATACATTATGAAACCAAATGCATCCTCTAGATATCGTAGTAAAAATCTAAATTCAAAAAAAATAGAATTTTATCCTTCATAGAAAAAAAGTTATGTTTTACACAGTACACATCACTCTTTAAAAATGGTGTTTACTGTTAAAAACTAGTTATGGAAGGAGATGGAAAAAGAAAAGCAATTTGATTCCAAAAAATTTAAAAAATATATACTTCGAATCTATAGACAAAATGTGACAAATCACTAGTTTACATCATCTTCAAATTTTTCATGGTTTAGCAACTATAGGTGTCTAAAAGTGAAGATTTTTTTCAAAATGTTCATTTTAATGTCAACTTTGGTCAAAAAGTGTAACCCATTATTGTGGGACCACCAAAGCATACTACCAAAACATTAAGCTTCCATCAAAATCACAAGCAACAAGATCAATCTTGACTTAGCATATTGCCTCCATATCTATTCACCTATCATATGAATTATCCAAATCGTCATCAATCCCTACCTTACGGATGCATCCTTCCAACAATAGGAAGAATCCTAACTCCACACAACTCTTGGCAAGAGATATGATGGTCGTATGATCTATTTGGTCAATTGGTATTTTTCTTGTTGATCTTTTCTTTTTGTCTTTTTCTATGGTTCCTTCACCATTACCTCAATCTTTATATATCTTGGTGTGTTATGGAGTGCATGGAATGGGGCATGATCATTGCCTTTGTATGTTGTGTTTGTTTGGTGCTCTTATTACTCCAACTAATATTCATATCTTGTGTGTGTTGGAATATCTTTTTGCATACTAGTCATCCTTTTTCATCGAAGGCCATTCAATACCTTCTGTGCAGCAAGGACTTATGATCTAAGTTTTCTTCCTAACACTTGTAGGCAAGGTTGTATTATGTTGGTCATGTATAAGGTCTTCATTTTGTTTGTCGAGTAAATTTATATGCATGGAATACTTCATGACCTTGGTTCCTTATACCCTAGTGTATAACATTTCATGCTATATTAAAAGAAGTGCTCACTACATATGCAATATTTCAAATGAATTCAAAATTTCCCCATATCCATTATTCCATCATCCTCCTACTCCAGCCATTCATTTATATCTCTATGATTCAAATAGGTCTCCATACTTCCTACCCTCCTTGCCATTCCATCATAAGGTCTTGGATTGAAAACCCACACCCCTATAACCAATGTCCTGGCAAGATCCTCCATTTACACCCTCTATATAAATTACCTTGTGTGAACATTCTCTCTTTCTCTATTCTATCTTCATCCCATGTCTATCATTCCTACACATTATCCTTTTCCATATCCACCCATAATATACATTTCTTCATCCAAGCATACTCATCCATCTCATCTAATCCAAACCTTTCCCTGTGACTATTTTTAGTAACCATATATCATGACCAACCACAAATCAACATTGTCGAATACATCATTTGCATACTCATCCCATTTCATTGCTCATGCATATAGGCAAGGAAATTATATGTCATCTCCATCATTACGCATGCATCATCCGCACATTAGAATTTTTCATATCATTTCATATTACATTCATAATATATATTTATTAATCTAAGCATCTTTTCATAATCCACATCATAATACTAAACATCCAAAGCTAGCAAGTGATCTTGTTAACTATTTCATTGTATACCTCTACATATTCTACCCCATAACACACACTAAACATCCATAAATAATCAAAAACATCCATAGCCATACATAACTACCATAATCAATAACATAACTCCATACGTACATCCATAACGTCTAATCCATAAATCATAACCATAATCCATAACCATCACATAAACATAAGCATACATAACATCATAATGCATAAAATAAATCAACCCACATCATATATAATCCACATCATAAACCATGTCAACATATCCACACCATGAAACCGTTATGTTGAAAAGAGTGATCAAGCCTAAGGAGTTAAACTAGGTCAAACCCTCTTCTATAGACATTAGGGCACAAACCAAGCTTGGATTCTACCCAAGAAGGAGAGACAAACTATAGGGGTTCTGCCCTTTTGTTGTATAGAGAAGAATCACCAAATCCAACCAATATCAAGGAAGCAAACTAGGGAAAATGACCAAACCCTAAAATGTTAATATCTGCTAATAACTAACTATAAGAAACAGATATCAGAAAACCAAAAGCACAACAAAGATCAAGGAGCATAAATGAACCTATATCTAGAGGTAGAGGAACCAAGGACTAGGGCTCTTGGGTGCCCTAGAACCTAACTAGGGTTTAGCAGTGTTTAGGTGGAAATTGGATTTGTTAATGTTCTAGATTTTAGATGTTTAAATCCGCCTCTCCACTATACATTCAAGGATCTAGGGTCAAGTGACGAGCACTATCATACCCTAGGTCACTTGCAGATGTAGGGAAACTTGGATTAGGGAATTTAATTATTAATTTTCCTTCTCTTATGCCCAATTAACCATTAAAACCCTAATTATGTAAATATGACAACAAATTGATGAATGATGGAAAAAGCTCTTGCAGATAGGAGTAAAATACCAAATTATAGAATACATGTTTTCAGGGATCTGAAGTGGAATAGTCAGGGACACTGGAGCGGGCACCCAAGTCCAAGGTGACAGTTTCTTCTCGGGATCCAGACATCCCTACGACACTGATCAGCCCTGTAACTTTTGTTTCCTAAAACTCGAATCCCAAGTCATGGAAGTGCTCCTGTGTCCTTTTCTTTAGATCTTGAATCATTGATGCCTGCCAATCCTTCCTACAACTCCACTTTTCCCAAATGTGACACCTGTAACCTACAATTTCAAGACTTAGTTTGGGGGTTGTGGTGTTTAGATGCTTGCCTCAGTCAAGCCTTAGAGGACACTTAAGTCTTCGAACACCATTGTCAGATAAAGAGTGTGTGCCCTTGTGAGGCAGAGGCAAAAATCAAAGGAATCAATTATGAAAACACAATATTATGTCACCTTGTAGTGAAGCTCTCATGGGAGGAAGATATTCTTCATGCCATGAGGAAATTGATGCTCAAATATGCAATTATCAACACACAAAACACGCAAGTCTGCTCTTGCAACACAATGAAATCCTTGAATCACCTTGAGAACACTTGAACATCACAATTGCCATCTAGTTTACAAATGAATGCCTAAACATGCTTTTATATGCAACTACAAGCACTCCTTTCAAGATTTTAAAAATCAAAACTTACCATGTCGGCAAAAGGACCAAATAACGGTCATAAATTGAAACTTGAAAATTAGGGTTGCCCCAAAATAGGGCAGGACTAGGGCACGGGCGTCCAAGTCCTCCCCCCTATTTTGGGTAGGGTACAACTCAAGGGGTCCACCTAGGTCTAATTTGCAATGGAACCTAGGTCACATTCCATCAGGATGCCAAAATATGAACTAAAATGTCCTAAATGCATACTAAAGACCTGGGAGCTAAACCTTATGAGGAAAAAGCCCCCAAGGGGACATTTTCTGACATTACATTTAGCCCCCACTTTAATGTATGTATAAACGTGAGGCCAATACATGCATTAAAGTAAGATCACAAACACATCAAGCACAGAGAAGACACACCAATCACATAGAAGATAGTAACAGGCATGCAAAACATGGAGAAAATAGTTACAATCATGTAGAACATAGAGAAGATAGTCAATGCATAGAAGACACATTAATGCATGGAAGACATAAATGATATCTTTTGTTTTCTTTTTCTCATATATATGAAAATGCAAATATAGGTACTAGAAAGTAAACAAACCTCCCATAATATAGGATGCACTCATCGACCAAGTCTTTAGACTATATATATGGGGCAACACACATGTAAGACATGCAAAACCTCTCAAAATAGAGGATGCACTCATCAAGTAAGTCTTTAGACTGCATATGGGGCAACAAACATGCCACACAAGACAAGCACGCCAAAACATAGACACTTGAAGACACAGAGAAAACATGACAGACAAGCAATGGAGTGTACCTATTTCTAGGTCCAACACCATCTCAGACACATTACAGGCACACACTAACAATTGGGCTTCCCCACAACAATCAATGAAGACACGCTTAAGGGTTGAGTTAGTCACACAACCACTCCCCGCCTCTGCAGAGGACTTTTGAAAATGACAGGATGATGCAATCTGCTCCAAGAAATACACCATCCCCGCCTCTGCAGAGGGTTTACATGATTGATTGATTGCAAATAAACTCAGGATGTAGGATGCACTCATCGAGCAAGTCTTTAGACTGCACCTGAGGACAAGCACATAGCTAACATCTACAACAAACAACTTACCTTATATATGCCCCCACCTTAAAGTGGTTGGTATCAGTTATCTATATCAAGCACGTTAAGGTAGGAAGAAAACACACAAGGGAACATCGACTTTCACAAAGCCCATGCCCCCCAGAGGTGATATGTACTTTATGATTGCCAAATGTTCCCACAAACACATCCCTGCAAGAAACATGTTAGTGTCTACAAAATCATGATAAACAACAACATCAATGCATATGATTAACCACACAAAGAGCCAATGTTATACAATGAATTTGGAGTTTGAAGATAACTGTAGAGTTATATCATGAAGCTCTCTGAATCGAGTACCACCAAGGCCAAATTCAAAGGCAAATAAAGCTGGAGGAGCAGCAATATTGTTAAGGTTTGTAAATGCAATAGAAACATCATTAAATTCACTACGTGGAAAGCACGAGTGCTTCCACTAGCCAAGCGTTGGATAAGATATACAACCCCATCATCATATTAGGAACTAAGTCCATTTGTTGATTGCTCTCAAAAGGGACACTAGGTCTGCATCAGTATAAATGTTTGTCATCATCCGCCCGCTAGGTGGAAACACTAGAGGAAGGGAAACAATAAATAAGAGAGGAGAAACAAGTGTCTTAGGAATAGTCACGTAGGAGGATGCCCCCAGGTCACATGTCCATAAGACACAACACACAACAATGAAATCAGAGAGAGGCAATTTAGAAGAATGATGATATAAATAGAAGGTCACAATAGAGGTGGTCTCCTGGTATTCCGGACCTTACAGGAGAATCAGGGGTCATCCTAGGAGGCCTAAACAACATATAACACATCACGAAGGAAGCACATCATGAGAGAGATAAAGGGTTAGAGATACTTACCTATAGGTTCTTCATGCTAGAAGTCATAAAAAATCATTCTCTTTCTAATTGCAAACATAAGGTACCATTACCAAGTTTTTGTAATTATTATTTTGTTCATTCTTAAATGCTTCTTGGTTTGACTCAATGTTAGGTGGAATGTTTTCTTATTAAATTTCATTAGTACACATATTTGCTATCCTCTTAGGTGGTGGGAGAAGCAAATTGTTTTGAGTGATCTCGACATCCATCCTTGAGGGATTTAATGTACGAGACTTCTCCTCATCCACTAGTGCTACATCCTTAGTGATGTACGAATGACTTGAATATTCAATCAAAGGAGGGACATTAAAGGTCTTCTCTTCCTTAGTGATATCCAAGGTATATGAACAATCAACTAAAGGAGCAAGATTGGTAGGATGATCCATAGAGGTTTCATGCATTGTAATAGAGTTTTTATTGTTGTTAGATGAAAGCTCATTATTGACCCATGGAATAGTCTTTGTTGAAAGGACTTCTTCATTTACTAATGCTTCCTCTTCACCAGGGAGAACATCGGAATGAAAAAGTGGTGATGGCTCTTCATTTGCTAATGCTTCATCTTGGCCAGAGTGAGCATTAGAATGAAGATTTGGTGGTATGATGTTAAGAAATGTGCCAATGAAATCATCCTCTTGCATCAAAGTGTCCTCATGAGAAGGAACAACCTTGGGGGAGGGATCATGAGGCAAACTAAAGTTATCATCACATGTTTTATCAATAGGTGTCATAGTAGAATTTCCCATAAAATCATCCAAGGCTTCATCTAACGTTTTAAGATCATCACTAGTATATGTATTATTGATCATGAATTTAGTGAGATCATCCAATATCAAAGAGTATATTCCCATGAGAGTTGTGAAGCTATCAAAGTCACCTATATGGAAAATAATTTCATATGTGGAGCACATAGAGAGATCAACATCATGAATGTGTGCTATTTGTTCCAGAACTTGAGGATATTTATCAGTGAATTTAGAGAAATGATCCATGTCTATGATGTATGTAAACAATTCTTCCAAAGAAGTAGCCATGATATATGTCTCCAAATGAATGTAAAATCAGATTTTGGCAGTTTTCCAAAAGTATGCAAAAGACAATTGCAAAACTATATGCAAAAAGTGACCTAGATGCTCGACTTTTTGTACTTTTTTCAATGCAAATGAATAAACCCAAGGATGTTGTAAGGATTTAATTCAATGGGAAGAAAGTTATATGTCTTATATCGGTCCAAAACAACAATATAATCACTCTCAACACAATCTTGATGCAAATCGAAGATAATGCCAAGTCAAAATATAGTGAAAATATGTCAAAATAGACACGTTTTTCACCAAAATTCAATGCAAAAGGGCATAACAAAGGGTGTTGTGAAGAAAATTATGATGGAAAGAAAATAATATCAGTAATAACAGCCACTTGGTGCCACAATACCCAACACAACATGCTTTTAGTGCCACTTAAGGTAAAACCTTACTGAAAATATAGCAAAAATAGGCTATTTTCACAGTTTTTCAATTCCAAGACCTAGAAAAAGAGGTGTTGTAATGAATTTTAAGAGGTATATAAAATAATATCAATAATATCAGTCACCTCAATCCATAAAATTTATCACAACACACTTGGAGTGCAAACTAGGTCAAACCCTAGGGCGAAAATAGCCAAAATGTGTAGTTTTTCACAAAATTTTCACTACAAGAGCCCGATAAAAGGGTGTCGTGAAGATTTTTATGAGGGGATTAAAATTATTACCCTGATAATAGAAAATTAATGCCAAAATACCTTTCACAAGATGCCTATGGTGCAAGTTTATAGAGTCAATAAGGCCAAATTTAGAGAAAATCATTGTTTTGGAAGCCCTAGGTTTGAGATCTTGAGACAAAATGCTATGCGAATGTTTTGAAGTCTGATTTATGATGGGAATGAATTACTCTCAGATCTGAAAATGATTTTCAAGATTTAATATGCAAAATGCCAATGCAAATTTAATGAAAATGCATTAAAATTGCTAGTTTTTGTTGAAATTTTCTATGCAAAAATGCAAATATTTTAAATCTAAATAAAAATTTACACTAAAATGAAAGACTACAGCCAAATGTTAATTTTAATGAGCCTATAAAATAAGTATAAAATTATAAGAAAAGATTTTGCCTACTAACCCTAGATTTTGGAAATACTAGGTTATATAAAATTGTTAAAATTTCTACAAAAACCTAGCAAATTATTAATGAAAATGCAATGCAAATTTCTAAATTTTTGGATTTTTCTGTAGTTTACATCAGATTGGATGAAAAAATCATGAATTAGGAAAATTTAGAAAGAATTGATGCAATTTAGTAAGCCAAACAATGCAATTTTTTTGAATTTCTTGAATTTTTCAATTTTTTAGAATTTTTCTCAATGCAATAAAATGAATGACTATATGAATGAATGAAATCAATCCAAATCTGAAGACACACACTTAGAAATTTGCAATTTAAGTCCAAAAACATGGGTTCATGAAAATGTTTAGGGGAAAATTGGATTTGTTAATGTTCTAGATTTTAGATGTTTAAATCCGCCTCTCCACTATACATTCAAGGATCTAGGGTTGAGTGACTAGCACTATCATACCCTAGGTCACTTGCAGATGTAGGGAAACTTGGATTATAGAATTTAATTATTAATTTTTCTTCTCTTATGCCCAATTAACCATTAAAACACTAATTATTGAAATACGACAACAAATTGATGAATGACAGAAAAAGCTCTTGCAAACATGAGTAAAATACCAAATGTAGTTAGGGTAAAATCGCAAATCAGGGCAAATGAATAAACAGCAATGATAAAAACCCTAGCAATGCACAATGAAGCACAAGACAACATGAAAATCAAAATAACAAATATGAATGCAAACTGATCTCCACGCTATGCTCGATTTATCTCCATTGCTCTTCTCCACCTCGCATGAGCATGCAAGATTTTGAAGGATTATTGTTGGAAGAATGTTAGGTGCTCACTTCTACAGCATAACATTAAGATGAAGATGCTAGAATGAATGATAGATGAAGGATGCAAAGGCTCTAATGATATTTTGACAGCATGTGGATACTTGAGGATCAATGAATTATAGAAAATCTGGCAGAATAAGGGTACTTGAGGCTCAATGCATTGCTAATGGCTTGTGAGGGGTTTGATTTATAGGCTTGGCTTAGTTCAAATAGATGGCTAGGATCAATTAGGGCTTTAGATGAAATGGATGGATAGGATTAAGTTAGGTTTCCTTGCACATCAAGAAATTGTAGTCAATTGACATGTGGCAAGGGAAGATAAGGCTTAGGTGTGCTTATGTAGATAAATACTAAAATTAGGTCCCATTAATTGTGCATGTGAAAGATAAAAGTTGTAACACATGATTAACTGGACAAGTGTTGGAATGTGATGAAAAGTGGGGACTTAATTCAAATAAAATATTTGAATTAGTTGGGATATAGTTGGATATTAATTAAATAAATAAAATTTATTTAATTAATTGGATAAATGAATAGGATGGGATAAGATATGATGTAGAAATTAATTAAATAAATAAAATTTATTTAATTAATTGGGATGAGGATAAGATAAATGGGATTATGCATGTGAAATTAATTAAATAAATAAAATTTATTTAATTAATTGGCTAATGGATAAATGGGATTAAGAGTGGGATTTAGGACAAAAATAGCTTATGATGTTTAGGATAATGTTTTAACAAGGTGTTGTAGGACATGGACAAAGTTGGGACAATTTTAGGTGTCTACATTTTGCCCCTCTTTGAGATGATGTTCGAGATGATGAGCTTTGTGTCGAGTAACATCATTTCAAAGAAGTTAAGGTATGGATAATTGATAGGGATGATGATAATGATGTAGGATAGGATGAGGATGATGATGAAATGGGATGATGATGCCCCCTTGAGAGGATAGGCGGATTGGACAAACATGGGTAGGCTCTCGAAAAGAAATGGCTTGGCTGTAAAAGAAAGATAAGGGGATAGATAGAAGAAATGGAGATGCGTTATGCTGCAATGGAAGGTGAGCAACCATGATGTTGATATAGCACTAGATGTTATGCACCAAGGTATAAGGAACCAGGGTGACAATGTGTCTCGTGCCCCAGCATAATACAACCTTGTCTAACGTATGAGGAAGTAAACTTAGAGCATTAAAGTCCTAATCCACAAAAGGTATGATATGACCTTATATGCAAAGGATAGTGCAAAAAGCTATTCCAACATACACAAGATATGAATATTAGCTGGAAATGATACTGATATGATGCAAATGCAAGATAAAATGATAGCACACACAAGCAAGCAAGCAAGCATGCATAGATGATTCAAAAACAAACAAGGTATTGCCCCTGTCAAGTTGTAAACCAATGATTAATTGATTGTTTTGTTGATAGTTGAGAGTGTTGTCATTGTGGGGAAAGCTATATCCCTAGATCAACACAAGGTTGTTTGCTAAGTTGGTTGGCTGGTTGGCTGATTGATTTGGCTTACAACAAGGCTAGGATCAAGACCATTGATTGCAATTGGATAACTTGGCTTGATTGATTAACGTGGTTGGTATGGATTAAGGATGGGCTTGCATTTGGATCATTGTTTGGAATGATTTGAGGATGATTGAAGGATGAAGATTGATTTGATGAAATGTTGATGATGGGATTATATGTGGTGGATTGAGCTGCTTTGGATTTGCTGAAGTGATTGGATTTATTTTGATGGCTAGCTTGATGTGCTTTGATGTTGATGCTGATGATTGATAGGATTTATTTTGATAGTTGGCTTGATGTGCTTTGGTTGTGATGTTTGCTATTGCTGGGTTGATTGTTGATGATTGATTGGATTTGTTTTGAATGATGATAATGATGGTGTGATGATTGGAGTATCCACTCAATCTAAGCATAAGCAAGTGTTCTCAATGTGCTCAAAGGATGTAAAACAAACAAGGTATTGCCCTTGTCAAGTCATAAACCAATGATTGATTGTTTGATTGATGATGATAGCTAGTGTTGTCATTGCGGGGAAAGCTATATCCCTAGATCAACACAAGGATGTTGTGGGAACGATATATCCCATTGATAATGATTGATGATTGTTTGATTTGGTTCATGACAAGATTAGGATCAAAACCTGTTGATTTGATTGGATAATGTTCCTTGATTGATTAGCTTGCTTGATATGGATTAGTGTGACTTGGATTTTGAGATCATTACTTAGATTGATTTGATTGATATGATTGGAAGAAGTGATTGATTTAAATGGATGAATGAATGTTATTGATTGATGTTGATGGAGTGGATTGTTCCGGATGATGTGATTGGTTTTATTGCTTGGATTTTTCAATGGATATTTGATTTTTTGGATTTTTTGACATATTTTGATTTTTTTGGATTTTTGGGGATATTTTGATTTTTTTATGTTTTTTTTTTGAAATATTTTGAATGTCAATGGATTTACAATTTGAGTAGCCTTTGTGCTAGATACCAATAACAAGGGAAGACCAAGTCTAGGTGCAAGGATGGATAAAAGGATGGGCTCATAGTAAATGTGATGGAAGGCTCATGATAGATGGGTGAATAAGAGGATAGGCCATCGAATGGAAAGCTCATGATAAATGGATAGATACAAGGATAGGCTATGGTGGATGGATGTATGCCTCATGATAAATGGATAGCTAGGCTATAGTGGAAAGCTCATGATAAATAGATGGGGATAAGCTATAAGATGGAAAGCTCATGATAAGGATACGCCATAGTGTATGGATCATAAGGGAGCTAGGATGTGATCTCCAAAGGCTATGTTGCATAGGAAGAATAACTTGCCCCATTCTAGGATTTTTACATGACAAGGCTCATGACAATGGGATGACATGATAGGTTTTACATGACAAGGTGTATGATAGGTGGATAATGATAAGATGGATTGATTAAGAAAGTATGAGGTATACCAAGAGATATCCAAAGCATCTTTCAAGATTTTGCCCCTATGTCTTCATCAAAATCAAAAGGCAGAAGGATAGATGAATGGATAAGGATGGTAGGATGTAGCATGATAGAATGGAAAATGATATAATGGGATAGATAGTTTGAAAATGGATAGGTTGGATGAGACAATGTGCCCCCAAGTGTAAGTGACATAGAAGATCAACCTACACATGATGCTTGTTTGCCAGGTTTTCATCATGGTACTTATCCAAGGCGCCTGTTTACCAGGTTTTCACCATTGGACGAAGGGATTTCTCTTTACTTTTTTAATTTTTTTTGTTTTTTTGTTTTTTTGATTTTTTTTTTAGATGGGATGACAATTACACATGGCACCTATTTGCCAGGTTTTCACCATGGTAATGGATAGGAGGGACTCAAGTGGCTAGTGCTATGAAGGTTGATAGTGTCCCTTTAGAGATTGATGATGTCTTCGCATGGACCATGCCAAGTGTGCTCATAGATGTTGATAAGGGATTGCATGGATGGGAGATGGATTAGGTGGATAATAGATTATGATGTAGATTATGGAAGGTTCATGCAAAGATAGATGGATAAAAGGCTTATGCAAAAGCATGGACCATAGGGATAGCATGGGGGAGATATGTAGGATAATGGATGGAAGATGGGGACATGTAGTTATGTGGAGGTGCTGTAGAGTGGAAGGGAACCATGACCAATGGCTGCACACATCGTGATAAACATTGAAGCTTTTGATGAGATGGCGGTGTAGGAAGCAATGGAGATGTTTGCTTAGGAGATGGTTGATGAAGTGATTTAGGAACCCACATAGATTTAGTATTTTTTGTGATGTTGTTTTTCTTGTGGGATTTTTGAAGGGAATAGAAGTTTTGAATGGAAGTAGGCTCTTGGATGGATATAGGTGGTTGGGATTCTTGAGATGTAGAGGAGGATGCCTCATTCACTTTGCTAGTTTTTTGCTTAGGAACCCAAACCATTTTGCTTTTGGGCTTTGCATTTGGAGCTAAGGGTTTAGATAGCTATTTAGATGAACTTTGATTTGATTTTGATTCTTTATGTCCTAAGGTATTAGGATTTTTAGGACTTTTAATAGGATTTTTGGCTTTATTGATAAAGGCATCCAAATTTTTTCTTTTGAATCCCATGGGGTGGGTGGAGTAGATGGAATGATTGGAAGCTTCATGTTTAGGCAATGTGTACTTTTGTTGGCCATGATTAGGGATATAAGGATACTTATGAATGGTAGGTATGTTAGGTGTTGGAAGCAATGGTGGCAAGGTGGATGGAGGGATATTTGGAGTTGGTAAAAGTGGAGGCAAAGTGGATGGAAAAAGGTGTATGGTCACATGCTTTTGACATTTATAGGGTGATGGAGGAATGACTACATATATTTTGGGTAGCTGATAGGGTTTGTGATGGAAAGTGGTAGATTTAGGATGCATGAAGGGATTACCAACATCTTGGCCTTGTTTACCTTGGGGTGTGTATCCAAGGCCATATGAGCATGGAGAGATCTTGACATCTATTAGCTCCAAAATACCTTGTTCATAAAGGTCTAGGCCTTTATCTTTGTAGTTCATGTTTTGGAGGATGCGATGGACAATAGGACTAGGTGTGGTTTGAACATTAGACTTGAGTTCTTTATTGGATGGAGAAGGTGAAGTGGATAAAGGTCATTGTTGTCTTAAGGAAGAACACTCATGGATGAGGGTGGTAAGACCAATAGGACATGATAATGGATTTGAAGTGGAATCGATGGTGGATGTGGAAGGAGGATCATTAGGATCTTGGTTATGTTCATTATATTCGCTAAGATCCAAGTTATTTGTTTGATCTTTTATGTTGGCTTGGGGGACATATGTCTCATCATGACAAGTGGATGTTTGCTCATTATGGATAGGGCTAGATGGCAGATGACTAGGAGCAATTTAGATATCTTGCTCATGGATGGATATAAGAATATGGATAGGATCAAGGTGCTCATGGATAGCTTCTTCATAGGTATCATCTTGATCATAAAGAAGGTAAATGTTATGGATGGGTTGAATGGAAGTGTTTTGATCTTGAGTTGGACTAGGGCTTAATGTTTCCACATGCTTAGGATTAAACCTTTGACATAGCTCTTGGGTTGCTTGAATGGAAGTAGAAGGCTCTTGGATAGGCTCTTGGTCAACGACATGAGAACATGATGACTCTTGACTTGGATTCATAATAGGAGACTCTTGAATAAGCTTAATGGCTTGTAGGTCACATGATGGGCTTGAAGGGCTAAGAATCTTAATTGAGGGATCTTTGATAGGCTCAAGGAGAGGTGGACCACTTGATGGGATTATAGGATTGGACATGACCTTTGGAAGTTCTTTGGTAGGCTCATGAATGGGTGTTTGACATGGAGATAGTTTATTTCTAGCTAGTAGCCAATGGATCACATCATTTGCAAGGGTATGTGTAGATGGGCAATATAATAGATGAGCAATAATAGAGGATGATGTTGTAAGCGTAGGACTAGGATGTTGATTGGATGGAAGGATAATGGAGTTTGATAGATTAGGATGTGGACTAGATGGGTGTGACACATGGGATTGGGATGAGGTGGCATGATTTCTTATTGTATGTTGATACACCTTGTAAATAATTGGGAAAAACATGGGGCATGTATTTGTATCATGGCCTTGGGTCCTATGGTATGCACAATAATCATGTTCATCATATGGACTTTCTTCACATGGTTTGACTTCGGGAAGTTCAATGAGTTTTGCTTCAAGCATCCTTTGTAAAACTCTCTCAGTTGCATCCTTTGGTGAAGGATTAGAATTGCATGGTGATGAATGTAATGGAGGGCTTGGTGGTTTGGAAGGTAGAGGGATTAATGGACTAGGAATGGGATCACATGGTGGTGTTAGGACAGGATTAGTTGGCTCATGTGTTGGCATGTGATTGGATGGTGGTGGCCATTCTAGATTGGTATCTCCCTTGTCAAAAGTAATTAAGTCTTGCATAGGATAAATTGGGCTTTGATTTATGTACAAGGGGTCATTGGGATTTGGATATGATTCTTGTTGGAAAGGTGGATTTAGATCTATCAATGGTACTTGGTGGTCTTGTTGAAAAGGTGTACTTGGACTTACTTGATTTATGTACAAAGAGCCATTGGGACTTGGATGTTGTTCTTGTAATATCACTTGATTGCTTTGTGGATGGGCTTGGTAGTGCATTGGAATGGTGACATGAGGGATTGGATAAGGTTGAGGTGGATGTTCATAGGTTGATGTGGCATTGACTTGGTGGATAGGTGGATTAGGTTGATAGGAAGTGGATGGATATGACATGTGCCTATGAGGTGGATTGGGTTGGTATGGAATGGCTAAGGATTGATGTACTTGTTGAGATTGACTAGTGGCTAAAAGGTGTTGGACTTGGGCTACAAAGTGTTGTAGTTGAGGTGATTGGCTTGCATGGGGTTGAGCTCTTTGGAGGAATAATTGTAATATTTCAATGGCATCTTGGTTGAGGGGTTGTCATCCTTGATAAAGATTTTGGAGGAATCTTTAGAATTTATTTTCTAGGTCCTCTAGTGTAGACATGTTGTCACCAAGTGTTTGTCTTAAGTCCTTTTAGCAAGTGCTTGTTTAGAGATTTTGATGATGATGTGGATTGTTTGGATGACTTGGCTATGAAGGGTTGGATGATGACTAGGCTATGTTTGGGATGAAAGTGATTGGGTTTGAATGTTATTGGAAGAATGTGTAGGATGACTTGTCTTTATGTGTTTGGGTGTTTATAGCTTGATGTGGCAATATTCAAACAAATGATTATGCATATACACACATGATTCACTCACGCAAGACACATAAGCAAGTTTTAGTTTGGAAGAATGTGATGATGGTTAAGCAAGCACATGAAGACACTTCAACAAGTCCTAATCAAGGCAAGGCCACTATCACAAGCAGGTTCTAGTGAAAATTTGGGGGACCAGCACGCCACGAGCATCCAGCAAGCCACTTAAGACTTTAACTAACCCTACTAGGAGTTTTAATATACACAAAGGTACACCTCCTTTCGAGTTAGTACTGTATGGTGAGCACTACTACCGGTTAGACTTGGCTTTCACCTTATCCTCTAATTTTTATAGTGGACCGGATGAAAGTACCACTTGAGGTCGTTCCCTAGGGGTGGATACCAAGGCAGGCCTCTCTAAGGCTAAACAAAAACAACACAAATAAATATTTTTGATCTCCAAGTTCGTGTTGGGACGCGAGGAGAGAGCATACACATTTACTTGGTCACACTTGCATGGGGTTCATTAACCTTAGAAATTCAATGTGTGGAAGACAATGTAAGCACTTGTTTGTTTTAAAGCCCAAATCTAAATGTGATGAAAGACAATGGTTTGTTTTAGCTCAATTTTTTTGATATGAATTTGGAAACAATTGTTCATTTTATGCCTATAATCTAAATGTGTTTGTAAACAATGATTAAGATGAAAGATTAGAATGAGTGCACCTGATTATTTTCGCTTTCCAAGTTGCTATTATGATTGATCCAAATGTTGCTCCAACTCTTTTGATTCACCTACAAGTCACTGCAAAAAATAAAATGTGATTTGGTTCGCTAGATTGGAAGATATGATTTTTTTTCTAAAAGTCGCGCATCAAAATTTTTTGAAAAATTAGAATCGAGGGTCAACTTCAAATCGCCATAACTCTTTGAATACTGAGCCAAATCTTTAATGTAACCACTTTTCAGAAAACTCTTGAAGTCCTCTTTCCAACGAATCTAAGATCTTTTTTTTTTCTAGGACCTGTGTAAAAGAACAAACCCTCTACATCAGATCTAGTCATAAATAAAAAAATTAGCAAAAAGTCGCGTGTCAAAAATTTTTGAAAAATTAGAATCGCAGGGTCAACTTCAAATTGTCATAACTCTTTGAATACTGAGCCAAATCTTTAATGTAACCACTTTTCGGAAAGCTCTCGAAGTCCTATTTCCAACGAATCTAAGATCTTTTTTTTCCAGGACCTGTGTAAAACAAAAAACCCTCTGCAACAGATCTGGTCATAAATAAAAAAAATCAGCAAAAAGTCGCGCGTCAAAAATTTCTGAAAAATTAGAATCGCTGGGTCAACTTGAAATCGTCATAACTCTTTGAATACTGAGCCAAATCTTTAATGTAACCACGTTTCGAAAAGCTCTCGAAGTCCTCTTTCCAACAAATCTAAGATCTCTTTTTTCCAGGACCTGTGTAAAACAAAAAACTCTCTGCAATAGATCTGGTCCTAAATTAAAAAAATCAGCACTATAAAATATTTTCAACCTACAAATCAAAGTGTATAAACCTGCAAAAAGAGGGTGAGTCCCACCGGGCGTGCCAAATGCAGTTAGGGTAAAATTGCAAATCAGGGCAAATGAATAAACATCAATGATAAAAACCCTAGCAATGCACAATGAAGCACAAGACAACATGAAAATCAAAATAACAAATATGAATGCAAACCGATCTCCACGCTATGCTCGATTTATCTCCATTGCTCTTCTCCACCTCGCATGAGCATGCAAGATTTTGAAGGATTATTGTTGGAAGAATGTTGGGTGCTCACTTCTGCAGCATAACATTAAGATGAAGATGCTAGAATGAATGATAGATGAAGGATGCAAAGGCTCTAATGATATTTTGATAGCATGTGGATACTTGAGGATCAATGAATTATAGAAAATCTGGCAGAATAAGGGTACTTGAGGCTCAATGCATTGCTAATGGCTTGTGAGGGGTTTGATTTATAGGCTTGGCTTAGTTCAAATGGATGGCTAGGATCAATTAGGGCTTTAGATGAAATGGATGGATAGGATTAAGTTAGGTTTCCTTGCACATCAAGAAATTGTAGTCAATTGACATGTGGCAAGGGAAGATAAGGCTTAGGTGTGCTTGTGTAGATAAATACTAAAATTAGGTCCCATTAATTGTGCATGTGAAAGATAAAAGTTGTAACACATGATTAACTGGACAAGTGTTGGAATGTGATGAAAAGTGGGGACTTAATTCAAATAAAATATTTGAATTAGTTGGGATATAGTTGGATATTAATTAAATAAATAAAATTTATTTAATTAATTGGATAAATGAATAGGATGGGATAAGATATGATGTAGAAATTAATTAAATAAATAAAATTTATTTAATTAATTGGGATGAGGATAAGATAAATGGGATTATGTATTTGAAATTAATTAAATAAATAAAATTTATTTAATTAATTGGCTAAGTAGGATGAGGATGGGATTGAATAGGATTTTAATTAAATAAATAAAATGTATTTAATTAATTGGCTAATGAATAAATGGGATTAAGAGTGGGATTTAAGACAAAAATAGCTTATGATGTTTAGGATAATGTTTTAACAAGGTGTTGTAGGACATGGACAAAGTTGGGACAATTTTGGGTGTCTACACCAAATTACAGAATACCTATTTTTGGGGTTCTGAAATGAAACAGTCAGGGACACTAGAGTGGGTGTCCAAGTCCAAGGTGTCAATTTCTTTGTGGGATCCGGACCTCCTTTTGACACTGATCAGCCCTGTAACTTCTGTTTCCTGAAACTTGGATGTGGAGGACACTAGAGTAAGCGCCCAAGTCCTGGAAGTGCTCCTATGTCCGTTTCTTTAGATCCTGAATCCTTGATACCTACCAATCCTTCCTGTAACTCCACTTTTCCCAAATACGACACCTATAACCTGCAATCACAAGACTTAGTTTGGGGGTTGTGGTGTTTAGAGACTTGCCTTAGTCAAGCCCCAGAGGACACTTAAGTCTCCGAACATAGTTTTCAGATAAAAAGTGCATTCGCTTGTGAGGCAGAGGCAAAAACTAAAGGAATCAATGATGAAAACATAATATTATGTCACCTTGTAGTGAAGCTCTCATAGGAGGAAGATGTTCTTCATGCCATGAGGAAAATGATACTCAAATCTACAAATATCAACACACAAAACACACAAGCCTACTCTTGCAACACAATGAAAGCCTTGAATCACCTTGAGAACACTTGAATATCACAATTGCCATCTAGTTGAAATCTAGTTTACAAATGAATGCCTAAACATGTTTTTATATGCAACTACAAGCACTCCTGCCAAGATTTTAAAATCAAAACTTACCATGTCAGAAAAAGGACCAAATGATGGTCATAAATCGACACCCAAAAATTAGGGTTGCCCCAAAATAGTGCAGGACTAGGGCACAGGTACCCAAGTCCTCCCCCCTATTTTGGGTAGGGTATAGTTCAAGGGGTCCACCTAGGTCCAATTTTCCATGGAACCTAGGTCTCATTCCATCGGGATGCCAAAATATGAACTAAAATGTCCTAAATGCATACTAAAGACCCAGGAGCTAAACCTTATGAGGGAAAAGCCCCTAAGGGGACATTTTATGACGTTACAAGAAGAATCTCAAGACATCACTAGATCTATACCTACAAGCTTTGTCTTCTTCCTGAATCTTGTCCTTAGAAACCTTTTTCTCCAACCTACACACATGAAAAGAGGAAAAGGTTGTGTTGTGTATAAGGGTTTGCCTTAGTTTTACCATGTTTTGGTGTTTCTACCTCTACTACAATGATGATTAGATCCAAGAGTGCATACCCTAGGAGGGAAGAGGCAAGATCTGTAATATATGATAGAAATATGAATGGCAATGATGATGATTACCACAAGATGTGAAACCCTAGTTGATGAAGATAACTCAAGATCATACACTAATAAGGAGAGTGATGGAGAAGGCTTGAAACTTCCTTCCAGGCCTGCAAACAAACTTCAATAACATCCACAAGTAGATAGCACTTCCAATCATGAAGAACACTTTAGCATATAATATCAAAACATGAGAGCAAACTTGCAATTATCCATCTAGTTATGAAATGAATTACAAAACTTTGTTATATATGCATTCCCACTCACAAACAATGAATAAAACTAAATGGGGCTGACATATACAAACTAGGGAGTTGTTCTAAGCTGACACCACAAGGGAGAGGCTAAAGAGCCCATCTAGGACAAGGGTACTCAAGCACCCTTGGCCTTTAGCCCCACAAACTCTAAGGAGTGTCAAATGTCATGGGATTAGTCCAATCCTAAGTTTATTCTATCGCGTTTAGTCATCAAGATCGATATTTTATCGTTATATGCTCAAAAATGTGTTGAAATAGGCCCTGATTAACAAAGGTAACATTTTAGGTCCAACCAGATGCTAAACAAGGTGTAAAATGCTAGTGTACACATTTTATGATGTAACCTTTAGCCCCCACTTTAGCATGAGTATGAACTTATGTTCAAACTCACACTAAAGGATGGTGAAGAATTTCAAACACACAAATATAGAAGTCATAGAATTCTTCCAAGTTGTGGTCTATACTAGCCCCCAAGCTTAGGATCCTAAGGTTGCAAAAACATAAGCAAAGAGATCATAAAACATGTAAGACATTTGTAACATAACTCACACATACATAGAGTACTAAAAGCATATATGTAAAAGACACACAATATACAAAGGTAATACATGCCATGCACAATGCATACACACTTGACATGAAGCATACATATAATGCACAAAGCATACACATAAAACATAAAGAATACATAGAGAACACATGTATGGAAAACATGATGAAGACAAACAAAACACAAGTTCAAATATAATGCATAGAACAAACAAACATAGAAAAAAATACACAAGGCACATGACTCTGAAGCTAGCTTGCTCTGTCACTAGGGTTTATGTAAAAAGGAGTGCCTCCATGTATAACACACTAGTATGGACCTTTGAATTACTAGGTGACCATGACAAGTCACATGAAGTGCATGGGATAGACAACTTCATTGCACTAGGTGGCTTATGGACCAAAGAGGAAACATCACAGGCTAGTGAGGACTACCAAATCACTAGGTGAGTTCCATCCCAATAAACTAGTATGTAACCAAAAGAGAGCATAGCACGATCTATGCTCGGGCCCACCTTAAAGTGATTGCTACCTCCTATCAGGGAGTAATTTCTTTAAGGTAGAATATACCACCAGAAAGGCATGAGAGCTTTCCAAAAGTACATGCCTATAAGATATGTATTCCCAAAAACTACATCACACAAAGTGGTTGCCCCCACAAAAAGGCAAACCGAGGTGATGCTATGGACATGATACACAATTGCTTGTGTAGTCATGGTATGACATCGAGCATAGTAATAAGGTGCCACATAAATCAAATCATACAAGAAACAACAAGATATAACACAAAGGTATCTACCTAAATAGTGTGAGTATATGAATGGTTGTATAATAGATGTCTCAAGACTACAAATATATATGGAACTATCATCATGATCCACTAGTTGATAGAACTATGGAAACAAAGGAAGAAGAATCACATGAAATCAAATTAAATAACAACCCTTTGGATCAACAAGGGAGAAATGTCAAAGCATCATACACCTTGCATCATCCCTAAAGGACACAATAACAATACAAATTATGACATATAGAAGAATGATGATACAAATAAAGAGAATGTCACAATGGATTTCAGTCCCTTTGCATCCTTGCACCTGCAAGGGTGTCAAGGGTCATCCAAAGACAGCTTAACAACAACAATAACAACATAAATAAAGTATCAAGTAGAACATCATAGGGGAAAACAATCACATCCACACATAACATAATAAAAAAATAAGGTACCCCACTTGCAAGTCACCTTAAAGCAAACCATCCTACTCCCAATTTTGCTCATCACCAATTTGGAAAGGCAGACAATATGCTAGAGGAACTATAGCACGTGAGGTATAAGGAACAAGAGCCATACCTGTATTATCTTCAGATTCACTATTAGAATGTAGTACAATTAGTTCTATAGAGGTTTGTGAAGCTTCATCCTTCTCTAAAGGAGACAAAACAATAGTAGATGTCTCTTTCACATCCGTCAGTGATAAATGCTTGTGAGGAGGGAGATTATCCTCTCCTACAACAAGGTGAGCCATAACACAATGATGCTTCTTTCTTTCTATCGCAATATTATTTTAGTTAGCATTATTTGTGATGTTTGTGAGGGGAACCATAGTGTCTTCCAATGTGGGTTCCTTTTCTTCTTTTGCTTCAAGAACATTAGAAGAAACAGGAGGAACCACTAAAGGCTAGGAGACTATAGGGGAAGGGTTCCTCAATATAGGTTTCTCTTCCTTCTGAACTTATGAAGAAGGTGGAAGTACATGAGAATCCTCAAGTGGTTGAGAAACCTTGGGAAATAACACTTGTGTAATTGATTGATTTCCACTAGTCTCTGCAGAGGTAGGTGGGACAAAAGTAACATTGTGATTGTAGGGAGGTCTATTCTGTGCTCAGAGGTTGCCTCATCCTTGAAGGAATAGTGGAGGGTGAACCTCAACATATCTACTAGATGCTTGGGGATGGGGAAGAACCTTTGATGTGGTCTTAGCTTCATTTTCCACCTATGGGATAGGGGGAACTACTTTCATATCCTTAGAAGATCAAGGAGGTTCGGGGACATCGCAAGGAGGAATGCTACTAAGCAATAACTCTACTATTATCTTTTCTTTAAAATTTTGATACGAAAAGAATAATAAATCCTCTCTAGCTCGAGTGACTCCAACTGGTTGTGGCCAAAAGTGGTCAAGTGTAAAATGTCCATGTCGAGCAATGGGCAAGTAATGATTGTGATGTACAACATGCACACATCCCTCAAATGGAAACATTAAGCACTTGTGAACCATAAAGGGGACAACCTTCATGGATCAAAGCCATGAGTGACCCAACTTCACATGAAATAAGTCTGATGTAGGAATGATGACAAAATTAACATCCAAGGTTCTTGGACCAACTTTGACATCAAGGGTCAAGGCACCAAGAGTTGGAAGGATAGACCCATCATGTGCTTTAATTGCCATCTCCAATATGTCATAGGTCTCTTGATGTAAACCATGCATGTAGAGAAACTCTTAAGTTACTACATTTACCATGCATATAGGATCAATCATAGCACCTCAAATAGGTTTATCATTGATTCAAATAGTAATGTAAATAGGTCCATCAGAAGCTTCAATAGTAGCATCATATTGAGTGAAAGATATAGCAGGTTTTGATTCCACTCACTCTTTATGAGAGCAAGCATCCACCATGCAAACATCAGCTTCATAATCTTGTTCTTGAGATAGATCTACAAATTTAGATTCATGATGAGGTAAAGGTTTAGTATATATTTAAATATTTTGATTAGGAGAAACCACCAATTTATTCCCTTTATCATTCACACCAGCAACTTGGATGACATTAAAGTCGATGAGGTCTTGAATTTCATGTTAAGGTGCATATATATTTCAGTGTCATGGCCAACAAAGTGGAGAAATTAACAAAAGGCCTTCGAATCAAAGGAAGATGATTACATCTTTCTTGGATCAAGAGATCTAATGAGTGGAATCTTGATGAGATTGCTTTCCAAAAGTTGTGTCATTATAGAGTAGAGAGACTGATAATGGTATGAAGTTTCTTGTTTTCAATTTCAATAAATATGTGGTGGGAGTAGGAGATGATACTACCGCCACATGTTTTCTTATGTTACTCACTGAAATTACATTTATCTTGATGAAGTTTTTGTTTTGTCTTTTGAAAGAATGATTGTGAGAGGCTTCAAATTGACCAACTATAGCCAGTGAGGGATTATGTTCATACTAACTAACTGAAAGTTGGTAATGATAGAGAGTCGTGCAATGATGAGTGAAAGAATCATATCACATCAACAATATCTTATCATAGATGTGAGGTTGTAGTTTTCAAATAAATATTCTTTGTACATGAACATCCAGAATAGAATATTGAACTTGTGAGAAGAGGGCTTGATAATAGCCCATAAAATCTATTATTTTTTCTTTCATTCCTTGTTTGCAATGAACCAAGTCTATCAAAGAGACTTGAGGTCCAATGTTCACTTGAAAATTCTTGAGGAACTTATTGACTAATTGTTAAAAAGAAGTTAAAGAATTAGGAGGTAGTGAGAAAAACCAATCCAAGGTTGTGTCTTTTAGTGACCTAGGAAAGAGTTTTGCCAATATCACATCCTAAAAGAAGAAATCACTACACATAGTGGTAAAGGCCGCCACATGGTTGTTAGCGTCTCCCTTCCTATTATATTTCTCAAAGCAAGGGGTCTCAAACTTCCTGGACATTTAAGTTCTTAGGATTGAATAGGATAAAAGGCTATGGCTATTGTAGACACCTAAAAATGTCTTTTACCATCAAACTGACTCCATACATCCCTAAACATACCAATCTCCCTTCTAACCAAAAAATTAAATTTTTATTTAATTAATTATCCCTTCATCACCCATTTTTCCATTATTTTACTCTCAAATTTGAATTAATATCATTAATTCAATAGTCCAAACCTTAGCCAATTGATTTAATAAATATGTAATATTTATTAAATCAATTTCCCCCTTTCAACTAAATCTAATTAATTAGTTAAAACCATGTTAACTAATTAATCCAGCCTATTAATTGACCTATCCCTACCCTAAACAATTAAATAGCTATTATTTAATTGCCTACCCTAGCCTACCTCATCCTAGCCCTAGGATTAATTAAATAAAACCTATGTTTAATTGATCCTAACCCCTTCATTTGGGTGGTTAAACCTAGTTTAACACCATTCCCCACATCCTCCAAATAAAAAATTGAAATAATTCCACCTAAGTCAATTTTTTATTTTAAAACATCCCACATCACATTTAATTCTCCTTACAACCCCTTGCCTCACCCATACTCATTTATTTCCTCTCTTCCCCAAATAAATTTTTAATTCATTTACATTCCCCCATATGAATCTTTAATTCAAAAATAATCCTCCACACCCATGCTCATTTAATAACTCCTTTTCCCAAAATGAATAAAAGATTTATTTTTATTCCTAGCCCTCCATTCTTCCAAGATTGAATCTAGGCCCTCCACATCACTTTTATCCTCCACCATTGATCTTCCAAATCAATCTCCACCCTTGGATCAAAATCCTTTCCAAAAATCTATAAATAGAACCTCTCTCCATCCATTTTAGGATCCAAGTTTTATGCAAAGTTATTATGCCAAAATATCAATTGAGCTAGTTTTAGTGAGTTGCAAACTTAGTTAGCATTTCACATTTGAATCACTTGTCTAGGGATCATCATATCTTAGGAGCTATTTTGGGTGCAAATGCTTCTTACTCCCTTGATGAGATTGGGTTTGCATGTGAGGTATAGCTTTTTTGTGTTTTTATGCATATTAGTTTGTGTTTCTATCTCATTTGTTTATCTAATCTACAATAGCACGCCCGGTGGGACCCACAAGGTCCAAATCTAATCCTTTTTGTGAGTTTTTTGGTGTGAGAAACATGTTTTTATAGGTCTGATGCCATCCTACCTATGCAGCGACACCATCACTAGCTCATTTAGCGCCATTCTCTATTTTAGCACTATTTGGCGCAGCATATTTCTCTTTTGAAAACTCACTTGCATCTCTATTCTCTTAAACAAGCTCCCTGTTATTTTTATATCTTGATGCTCTCTGTTTCTACAGGAATATCGATCGAACAAGGGGAGGTCATGCCAAAATTTGCATAAAATCTAAACATGCATGCTAGTTTTTATTTTGGCTTTTTTTTATTTGTCAATCACTAACAATGCTAATGGGACATCTTGTGTGTGCAGTATAAAACTTTATTTTCGTAAGGAGGTCTCCATTTTGTAGGTCGGAAGCATTCAGCCTCGTATCGATGCTATCTACCCAGATTAGCACTATCTGCAGGTGTCACTAGACTATCTAACAAGTCACGCAGTGGTGCATTCATAGACCTCGTTTAGCACTATTCCCTCCTTTAGCGCTTTCTCTATATTTTATTAGCGCTATGTACTTTATTAGCACCTTCTATGTAATTTTGTAGCGTGATCATCTGTTCTGGCGCCTTACAGGTCTTATATTGGCGCTGTCTGTTTAATTAGCGCCATCAGTATAAGGTGTCGGGTTCTATCTATTTTTTGTCAGTGTCACCATTTTTCTATCCGCAGTGGCACCATTTGACCTCTGTTTTAGCACTATTGGGAAAACTGACTTTGCTATCTGTGCAGGTACTGACAAGTGTTTTTGCAGGTCTTTACTATCATTTTGCAGATACTATTTGCAAGATATTTTTATCTCTAGTTTAGCAAAAACACTTCAATTGGAAATCTAAAAAATGAACCCTTTTGCATGTTAGTTACACAACATTTTGATTTGGTGCTATAAATTTGAACAAACAACAAACAAATCTTTGTGTGTGTGTGAGTGCCCCAACATTTAAAATTTGGTGTTCTAAAATTTACCATTTGTGTGCCAACAACTATCAAACACTTCGATTTTGGGCTCTAAAAAGAACCACAAATTGCATCAATCAAATCATGGGATTTAAAAAGAACAACAATCTGTATTCTTCACACATGTAATCAAGAAAATCTATTTAAAATTGTGTGAAGTGTTTTCGTGGTTTATGTTTGTGGAGTGAAAAAGTGTATGTTCTTCTCTCGCACCATTTGGTGACCTTGGGAATCAAAAGCTTCTCACAAAACTCACATTAATCACCCCCAACATAATCCAAAGAACTAAAATGAACCATGTTTAGTGTGATGCAAACAAAAACAATACATATGCTCTCCCCTCACATCTTTGAATGAACTTGGGGATCAAAATTATTTTTGTGCTTGTATTGCTTTTGTTAATCCTTAGAGGGCCTACCACCCTGCTTCGAAAGGTGGGAACGACCCAAGCGGAAACAAGCTAAAGCCAAGCTCTTTCAAGCCGCTATATAAAATAAGGTGTTTGGGATTAAAGTCACAAGAAACATGTGTTGTTTAGTTATATCGATAGCCAACCTCCCCTAAAACCCTCCAAGGCGTAACCCATGGAGGTTGGGAGACTCCATAATGGAGAGTAGCACTGCCACATGTATTACCACCTGAATGAAAGCACTTACTACGAACCTTTGTTTAACAAGCCAAAATCCTTCTATTTGTGGACGTAGAAGGGAAACCTTTGAAGCGGCCCCGATTCATGCGGTTCTTAGCTGAGGTAGTAGGGATAATCTAAAGGTTTGGTGAGGGACATGCCTTATAAGAAACTCAGATCTTGGTATGCATGAGAAGTGTGTGCAATTGTAAGGAGGAGCCGGTGCTACCAAGATCCTGGAGCTACCCACTTTGAATAGGTGTGGTGAGGGGATTCTACAAATATTGTCATATCATCACCTTAGGTTGTGCAAAGTGCTTGTTAAATAAAATCACACATCTTTTTTTCAAAACAAAGAAAAATCTTGATTATTGTGTGATTATTGTGCTTGAATTATTTGCAACAATATTTCCAAGAGACAAATCAAATCATTTGATCAAATTCCAAACAAAACAAATCTAAAATTGTCATAAAAAATCTATCGTTTTAGGACCTCAACAAACACTGCCTGGTTTTAGCGCTATCTCTGTCTGATTGTGGTGCAATTTCACTTGTGGATTGGTGCTATTTTTAGATTGACTTGCCTGAAACAGAGACCTATTCAGTTGTGATCTTCACCATCTACTCTGCCATAATCCATATTCACTTTCCAAAAATCCAACAACAGTCCATCCAAATTTTCCAAAACATACCTTCACTTTGACCTTAGAGGATTAATCACCATAATTGTTGGACCCTTTTTTTCTATACCAAACCTACCTCATTTCATATCCACTCATCCTTATTGATCGTTTGCATACATTTTTGACCATAACAAAAATCCTTGTCACAAATCATTCCAAAATCCAAAATCTTCCAAAATCAAAACATCCATAAAAAAATCACCAATCCAAATCTCGTCACCCCTTTTTAAGCTAAAGCTAGATCTAGATTTTATCCTATACATCATATCTTCCTTGGAAAGTCAATAGTCTACCTTCCAAGTGAAATAATCATCCTTCTTTGCGTAAGGTCATTAGTCTACCCCAAACAAAGAAAAAAACATCCATTTGTACAACACAAATCTAGATCTTACCTAAGCTCAAATTGTTGACCATCAAATCCTTTTGAAAAACACCATCCTAATCTTTCATATCAAAATCAAACATCAACAATCTCTTCAAAACAAACATCATCCATCACCTACCTTTTGGTCCAAAAATTGTGCAAAAAAATCATTATCATCCACTCATACCTTTAGAAAGACATATCAATCTTCCACCACACCCTCTTTTCTACTCCATCTCATTACCACGTCCATATTTGGGTCCAACATAATCAATCAAATTGTCTAAGGTCTCCATCTCCATCTCACTCTACTTCTAGAAATCAAATCCATATGCGTGCATGCCCATCACATGATCATAACACAAAAAGAAGCAAGAAATGACAAACTCTTGGCAATATGGTGGCATAGGAATGCCTAACACCAACAATAGCAACATACCCATCAATCAAATGTTCAACCCACCTACGCACTCTTACATCCCCCCATATGGTCCCAATGAAAATCCCTTCCATTTCTTACAACAACGACCACCACCACCACCACCACAAAACATCCCCACCATATCCCAAGATGATCCAGATGTCTTGAGCTTCATGCAAGATGCCAATAACATGGACCTACCTGATAAAATCTTAAGGTCGGACCCAAATAGATATCTTGATCATCTTCTCAAAATTGGTGCTCAACTACCCCCCATCACGACATCATCACAACCATCCACCTCCACAATCGTTCCTACCACATCAAATATCCAAGCATCCACATCCAATACCCAACCTGTCATCTCTCAAACGTCAACACCCACTGTATCAACTACCTCCACAACCTCTAATGTCACCACATCTACAATCCCCACAAGTACCTCCATCTTTACCACCTCCCAACCTGCCATCACATCCACTACCACAACCACCATAAACCCTTCCATTCCACAAATCACCTTGGGCATACAAGGGAACATCACACAAGCAAGTACCTCCATGAGTGTGCCTCCACCCAAGCCTCAAACCATAGCGTACTTGTTAGTAATAATTTATGTTTGGGGTATCATGCAGGCACCCTCCCAAAAAATCCAAAAAATATTCTAAGTCTCTGGGCCTCCTCAGCATTTTTCAACTGCAGCATCATATTTTCATTGAGGAGGAAGTCATCATCATCATGTTCCTGGACATCCCCCTGATGTTTCTTGCATGGGTCATTTCTCGTCATGACCGGATATCTTGTGGGGGCTTCATGTTTTTGCCAGCCTCACATCCTGCCTGGAGGTGATATTTTAACATCGAGTGATCTTAGTTCAAGATCATCCTGATGTTGGTGTTGAGAATTTGCTAAGTATGACCCGATGTCCCAAGGTCATCATATTTGAACATCGGGTGATCTTCGTTAAGATCACCCCGATGTTAGCTTATCACCTTATGTTTTAACTTCCCCAATGTTGCTGACGTCATGATCTTGTAGAGGTGATATTTTCTTATTAGTATCATGATTTTCAATTGTCGGGGTGATATTCTGAATATTGGGTTATCTTATGAATATCACCCTAGTCCTGAATGTGATGATGACATCATCAGGATTTTCATTGTCGGGGTGATATGTCTTTCAGCTTCATCATTTTCTAAGGATGGGGTGATATTTCTAAATATCAGGTATGTTCTAACATCACCCCGATGTTTCATGGAGCTACAATGCTACCTGATATTCTTGCGGGGGGTGATATTTCAAACATCTGGTGATCTTCCAAATATCACCCTACCCCAATATGATGATGATGTCACCCCGATCTTTCGAAGGGGTCATTTTCTAAGTTGTTCAATCTGACCTGATATTTCTTGAGTTGAAGAGGTCATCATCATCATCCAGTCTACAGTGCACCCAGATATTTCTATGGGGGGTGATATTCCAAAATATCGGGTGATCTTACGAATATCACCTTGGTGCCAATGTGATGATGACATCATCCGGATATGAGGAGGTGCGCGATAGGCAGATATGCTGATGACATCAGTAGGATATGATGGTGACGTCATCAGGATGTTCATTGGCCAGACTTTTGGTATCGGCAAGGCAGGAGGATCTTTCTTCGATGCATCAGGTTGTGCTGATGAAGGTGATTATCATGTAGGCAATATTTCACATGAAGGTGAGGGTGGTCATCAGGCTGATATTCTTACATCAGGGTGATATTTTTTATCAGGTGATGAGGTCTGAATATACTTTCCCGTAGGGTGATATTTTCTACGGGGTGATATTTCACATCGGGGTGATGTGAATTATCAGGGTGAGCTCATGCAGATGATGATGCTAATGTCAGGGTGATATTTTGAGTATCTAGATATCATGCTAGATAATGATGATGATGAAGGTCTTATACCAAGTGCCGTCGGGAGCAGAAGCATCGAATCATATATGCTCACGACCTAGTATATAAGGTGATGAGGAGGTTTCCGCGGGGTGCATGTGGGATAATTTGATCCTGCATGATTTGAAATATTAGGATGAGGTATTTTGGCTGGAAAAGTTTGTGATGCACAGTATGATGTTTTTCCCAAGGCCACGAGTTGGTGCACCATTAATGGCAGATTTTACAGGGTATGGGTGATGGCGTGGACGAATCTAGTACTTGATTGAAGTTGTACATCCACAGACGGTGGCGCAAGGCTCGAGATCTCTTCCTATCTCCTCCCCTACCTGCTGCATTCAATGCAATGAGTGCCATTTTCTCAATGAGTTGTACCTGGCAAATTTTGACTTTTGCCATGTAATTAATGCTGAGGGGCTTCCTGCTATATATAGTAGGTTGTGTTGCTCATTTGAGGTTGTTGAAAACTAGACATATCTGGCTCTGTAATAAGAAACAATTGGTTTTGGTTGCTCTGTGCAGGAGGTCTTGTGAGTTTATGTATCTCTTGTTGTATGTCTCATGCATGAATCTACTGATTTCATGATTGATTTTATATGAGTAATGCTGTATTCGCATGTGTTTTGTTAATTCTGTCTCCAATATTGCATGTGTCCTTCTGGATCTAGATATCTAAGGGGTGTCTAGTATTCTAGAATATAGAATTTCTGTATTGAATTCTTGATCTTTCAACTTTTGCTCAAGGGGTAGATTAAAGTGTTTTCAGATCAAAGTGTTGGGAAGGATATACTGCAATAGGGATGCCATAAGTAGAGATAACTTAACACTCTGTATTGGGAGGTATCTGTAAGGTAGATATCACACAAATCCCCTTGAAATCTAGTTTTATTGTGTTCATGCTGATCATTCACAGGTGTATGTCTACTGACTCCAAGCCCTGGATAGGTACCAATCTAGCTCTGTGTTGAGGTTATACACCAGGTCTAGGTTTGCATCCAAACATAAAATCAAATTCAAACTTCTAAAACAACCATTAGGAATGTAGAAGTAGTTTTAGGACCCAAATCCTCTATCTACAACTAAACATAAGCCCAAAGCTAGCCCCTTTGCACTTATCTCATAGTTTTGGTCTTCATATAGGAGGATTTATCTGCTTTGTATCAACATCCCAAGCCAACCCACAAGCATATTCTCATGGGTGTTGAATAGGGAATACCCCCCTAGGTTTTCCAGATCTTGAAGAAGAAGAGGAGATAAAAATAGAGTCTATCTCCTATACTATTGGCCCCTGGCCTAGAGATCCTGTTGATCACTGATGGCTACCTTGTAGGGAAATCTGGGAATGAACATCTAGTCAGCGAAAAAACCAATAGAAATTGGTGACTCTAATGGGAACCTTATTTAAAGTTTTATCTTTTTATCCCTGGTAAATTATTTGCCCATCTGAGTCGCAATAGAAATTGGTGACTCTACTGGGGACCTTATTTAAAGTTTTATCTTTTTGTCCCTCGTAAATTATTTGCCCATCCGAGTCGCAACAAAAATTGGTGACTCCGCTCGGGAGGAAATTTGAAAAAGGGTTATATCTTGTGGCCCATCCGAGTCATCAATACAAATTGGCAACTCTGCTGGGGAGAGAGAGAGTCAAGTAACTAGAAGGCTGGAAAATCTAGTTTCCAGTGAAGTTGTTGCAGCAAGATCAAAAAAGTAACCATGTGGTGCTCTACTGGCATGGTGAATCCAGAAAATACATGTGCCTTGTTGATATTCTGTCCTCTCTATGAGAGGTGGTGACTCTATTGATTGAACCTATTAGTGCTGCAACATATATCCAGGTATTCATCTTTGATTCAAAATGTTGAGTTTAGAACAACAAGCATGGTTGTGCTCTCAGAGAAGACCATTTTTTATTGAAAGATATAAAGCCTTAAATTTCACAGGGATATATGGTTACCCAAATATCATTCCCAATAAAATTAGAAGATGTTTGCCAAAATATAGTGGATCAGATTTTGAATCGGCAAACAAACATCTACAAAGATTTTGTAATTTAATAGAAGATTATGAGGTAGAGGATGAAGATGTTGTAATGAGACTCTTTGTTCAGTCATTAGAAGATGATGCTAGGATATGGTTTTCAAACCTGCCTATTTGTTTAGTTTCTTCATGGATAGATTTAGAAGTTGCATTCCTAGAACAGTTTGGTGAAAGGTTTGATATGGCCTCATTGATCATACATTTCATGAACATCCAAAAGGAGGATGAGGAGCTAGTTCCATCCTTTAATCTTAGGTTTATTAAGTTGCTCAGGCAAATTCCTAAATATATGAGACCCAATAATGCATTATGCTTGACAATTTATTTGGCTACATTTGATGAAGAAATGAGTTATCTGTTGAGAGATAAAGAACCAACTACCCTTCACCAGGCTTTCCAATTTGCTATGGATATAGAAAACAATGAGAAATATGGAATGCCAGTAGGTTTCATGGCTGCAAGTTGTCAAAGCAGTTATCAAAGTGAATATATTTCAGCTCTCCCAGTATATGCATTAAAAGATGATTGTGTAGAGGGAAATATATTTCAGAATAATATGTGCAGCCATGATGTGATACATGAAGAAAATGTTGTAGAAAATGTAGGCACATCCTATAATGATGTGGACAAAGATTGTTGTCTGCCTCTAGAAGAAAAGCCTGCAGATGCAAAATGCTCTTCAAATGATGAAATGAAAGATATACATGAAGTTGCATCCTGCAGTGATAGGCATATCCTAGTTATTCCTGATTATTTATATGAGTTGGATATGCAGAGCTTCACTTTGAATATAGAAAACATTGATTCAAGGGATGGTAGTGAATATGTGATAGAGTTAGGTTGTCATTGATGTCAAAAAGGAACATCAATCAGGAGTTGCTGATTAGTGTATATCTCTCATGTGATGTGTTGTTTATCAGGTGATAGAGTTCATTTGACATAATGTTGTTTACAAGTGGCAGTGGCTTGATACAAATAACATGGAATGGTCTTCATAGTAACAGCTGTGGCATGATCTTCATTTGTTCACAGTTGTGTTGAGATGTCTTTCAAGTTGTCATAGATGTTGGGATTGATCTTCATAACAGGACATTAAGATCATCATCATATGCAGGGTTGACTTGATAAATGTTAGCTCATTGATAAGAAATCACTCATTTTGGTGACAAAAGGATGTATAAATCATACTCACTTTATTGGTGTTTCAAGTGCTTACAGGATCACAGGAATAAATTGATGACATGCCTTCCTTGTTGGATGATCAGTTAGATGAAATCATGTTGTTAATTGATTGATGCTTCTAATAGTTCACATGGTCTGAGTTGGTTGATGATAGCTCATGGCACAGAATAATAAGTTGCAAGACATTTGGTGTAAGAAATAAATGTCATGATCCATCAGTTGGTAGGTAGGCTTCAAAAGAAATGACATATCATTCTTGGTTCTAGAAGTGACATTCTCTGCTTAGTTCATCAGTGACATTCATCACATACTATGCAGATCTGGTTGTCTCAGGACATAGAAATGGACAAGTTTCAAAGTTGTTTTAATACATGGATATCATGTGTTGCAACCACCAGTTTATGATATGTTGGATTAGAGAATTGTATTTGAAGATTGCTTGGGTTGAGTTAACATCTTCATTGTTTAGTTCTTTTGTGTTGTTCTCAGTGTATATGGCAGAGTTTGATGTCATGATGTTGGAGTCATGGAAGATTCAAGGGTATGTTGTTGAGGTTGATGTCATAGAATATTCAAGGGTATTTTGTTGTTTAAGTGCCTTCAAAACTCACATACCCGTCACCTCTTGTAATGCACTTTATGTCATATTTGTGAAGTGACTTATAATAGCGGGTTTATAACTTAAAACATCACCGCTTGGAGGGTCCTTTAACGTACTCTTGACCGGCCCCCTTCCTAGTTTAACCAACATCTTCGGTGTAGAATTTGAGCACTTGAGCGCCAAAACTTTATCAATGGTGATGTTTGAATCTGTTGGAGAGCGCGAAAGTGGAATCAGCGGTTAATATTTAAAATTCATCTTCCTTTGCTGAGTATGAATTTTGACATGCATATAAACGTCTTTTGTCTTTCTAACTGCAGACAAAGCTATTTTTAACCAGTCTCAAGGGCAGATTCTTTGTGTGTCTTAAAAGCAATTTTGTTCGAAGATTTCTTACTATTTTTAAGATTGCAACCGTATGTCTTAAGGCATCAAAAATTAATAAGGGAGGAAGCTTTCTATTTTTTATAATAAGCATCCTTTTAAAGTGGAATCTTAATCCTTTGTGAAGATAAGGATGTTTTTTTTTATTCTTTTTCATAGGGATGAAAAAAATCTATTCGAGGACAAGATTTTTTACAGGAACTAAGTGATGAATATATTGAAAGTTTTTATTGATGATATTATTTTTGTGAGAAAGATTTTTTCTTTCTCAATGATTTTTTATAGGAACTAAATGATCTGATTGAATCTGAAAAAGTTTTTTGAAGAACATGAAGAGTCTTTGAAGTGCAAAGAGAACATGAATTTTTTTTAAGATTGGTTATACACAGATATTTGCAAATTGAAGAATCTTGTTGAAAAGAAAATGAATAATGTGAAAGAGAAGATGAAGGATTTGAGAAGATGAAAAGTTCTCAGAGATTATTTATAGAATATTGAATAGATTTTATTGAAGATGTTTTATGGTGGATTTTTTATGCAGGGCAGATGAAAGAATGAAGATTTTTTGAAAGAGATTTTATTTTCTTACAAGACCAAAATGAAAAATAAATTGTTGAAGACTTTCAATTTGAAAAAGATGAAGAGAAGATGAAAGGACAAAATGATCTTCAGTGAGAGCAAATGATTATGCAGAATGTGAAAGGTTCTACATTGAGAGAAGATGAGAATGTTTATACAGTGTTGTGAAGTGTTGGATTAGGATACACATTTTGATATGCAGAGTTGTTAGAATGCAGTGTTGATTGGATCAGAATAAAGGATTGTTGAGATGTCAGATTGAATAGAATGGGTATTTGACAGACATATATTTGTATTGAATGGAAACAGAGTATCCCTCTGATTTTGTTTATAACTTCTATTGGTGATTTGGTTTGCCAGTGAGGCATTGTACTAGCCAGTGAGGCTTATAGGTTAGTGTGACCTTAATATTTGTCAGTGAGACAATTTGTATTGCTAGTGAGGCATGTTTTTCAGTTAAGCCAGTGAGGCAATTCTGGAGTGGTTTTTCTACCCTGATGGGTTTTCCACTCGTGCATATCTTATGTTATGATTCATATTGATCTTCCTTGTGTGTGTTTAATTTACTTATGAAGTTTTATTCTCTTTCTGCATTCATAGTCATGTGTATATGTATTTGACAAATCAAAGGTATCATTCATTCCTTGTGCTCAGAAAGTTAAAGTTTGAAAAAGATTAAAGAATTTACACAACACTGATTCACCCCCCCTCTCAGTGTTGTCCTTAACTCCTACAATATGTTAGTGATTGTCAGCATTCAGATGCATATATGAGCCTTTCAGATGATGAAATATATATGGATGCTGAATATGAGTGTTTCCTTGAAGATTCTGACCACCTTCACAGTGCAGAGGTTAAAAAATTTGCTTTTGATTATCAGTGCAGTGGTGAAGAGGAACAGGGTCACTATTCAAAGGTGGACAGACAAGTTACGGATGTGTGTGCTCATACAGTTGGGGGTAATGTTAATTGCATAGGTAACTACAAAGCTTTTGATGAAGGGCTACATTCTGATCTATTGGTGCCTTCTCCTAAGACATTTCAGGTGGACCTTAGTGACAAAACTGCTGAGCATGATGATGATGGATATCTGTATGTTCATCAAGATAAATTTTATTATGAGATGTTGCTTGTGCCTGAATATTACATGTTTGATACAGAGGAGCTCTTATTTTTTGAGGAAGGGCAAAATTCTGATGTGGATTCATTTGATTCATGTGAGTCTGTTATTTTTCCAAGCAACATCAGTGACTCATATGATGATGACATTCTACAACTCATGATAATGTATGCTGATGAAGCTGGTTGTAGATTTGTCAATGAAAAAGAAAGGAGTAGCAGCACAAATAATTACAATGCTGGATGCTGCAGATAGTTAAATCCTTTTAGGCTTCATTTGAAGAAATCAAAAGAAAATCAGGTGTTTGACAAAGGAAAATTCTGGTTTTTCCTTTTTGGTGTCCCTGGGCCACCATATTTATTTTTAAAATAATGTGTTTGGTGATGCAGATCAATATAACCTCATGACTCTATGCCCAATGGATAGGGGACTGGTCTACATCCTAGAGTTTTGTGGTTCTCGCCATGCCTGCAAGAGGCATGCGTCCCTAGATGGAGCCTATGTTAGTAATAATTTATGTTTGGGGTATCATGCAGGCACCCTCCCAAAAAATCCAAAAAATATTCTAAGTCTCTGGGCCTCCCCAGCATTTTTCAACTGCAGCGTCATATTTTCTTTGAGGAGGAGGTCATCATCATCATATTCCCAGACATCCCCCTGATGTTTCTTGCATGGGTCATTTCTCATCATGACCGGATATCCTATGGGGGCTTCATGTTTCTTCCAGCCTGACATCCTACCTAGAGGTGATATTTTAACATCAGGTGATCTTAGTTCAAGATCATCCTGATATTGGTGTTGAGAATTTGCTAAGTATGACCTGATGTCACAAGGTCATCATATTTGAACATCAGGTGATCTTCATTAAGATCACCCCGATGCTAGTTTATCACCTTATGTTTTAACTTCCTCAATGTTGTTGATGTCATGATCTTGTAGAGGTGATATTTTCTTATCAGCAGCATGATTTTCAATTGTCAGGGTGATATTTCGAATATCGGGTTATCTTATGAATATCACCCTAGTCCTGAATGTGACGATGACGTCATCAGGATTTTCATTGTCGGGGTGATATGTCTTTCAACTTTAACATTTTCTAAGGACGGGGTGATATTTCCAAATATCAGGTATGTTCTAACATCACCCTGATGTTTCATGGAGCTATAATGCTACCTGATATTCTTACGGGGGGTGATATTTCAAACATCCGGTGATCTTCCAAATATCACCCTGCCCCAATATGATGATGATGTCACCCTGATCTATTTTCTAAGTTGTTCAATCTGACCTAATATTTCTTGAGTTGAAGAGGTCATCATCATCATCATCCAGTCTACAGTGCACCCAGATATTTCTACGGGGGGTGATATTCTAAAATATCGGGTGATCTTACGAATATCACCCTGGCGCCAATGTGATGATGACATCATCTAGATATGAGGAGGTGCGCGATAGGTAGATATGCTAATGACGTTAGTAGGATATGACGGTGACGTCATCAGGATGTTCATCAGCTAGACTTTTGGTATCGGCAAGGCATGAGGATCTTTCTCCGACGCATCAGTTTGTGCCGATGAAGGTGATTATCATGCAGGTGATATTTCACATGAAGGTGAGGGTGGTCATTAGGTTGATATTCTTACATCAGGATGATATTTTTTATTAGGTGATGAGGTCCAGATATACTTTCCCGCAAGGTGATATTTTCTGTGGGGTGATATTTCACATCGAGGTGATGTGAATTATCAGGGTGAGCTCATATAGATGATGATGCTGAGGTCAGGGTGATATTTTGAGTATCCAGATATCATGTTGGAGGATGATGATGATGAAGGTCTTATACTAGGTGCTATCGAGAGCAGAACCATTGACATCATATATGCTCATGACCTAGTATATAAGGTGATGAGGAGGTTGTTGCAGGGTGCATGTGGGATAATTTGATCCTGCACGATTTGAAATATTATGAGGTTGTTGTAGGGTCGCAGGAAAAGTTTGCGATGCATAGTATGATGTTTTTCCCAAGGCCACGAGTTGGTGCACCATTAATGGTGGATTTTACAGGGTATGGGTGATGGTGTTTATGGATCTGGTACCTAATTGAAGTTGTACATCCATAGGCGGTGGCACAAGGCTCGAGATCTCTTCCTATCTCCTCCCCTACCTGCTGCATTCAATGCGATGAGCGCCATTTTCTCAATGACCTGTATCTGGTGAATTTTGACTTTTGCAATGTAATTAATGCTGAGGACCTTCCTACTATATATAGCAGGTTGTGTTGCTCATTTGAGGTTGTTGAAAACTAGACATATCTAGCTCTATAATAAGAAACAACTGGTTTTGGTTGCTCTATGCAGGAGGTCTTGTGAGTTTATGTATCTCTTGTTGTATGTCTCATGCATGAATCTACTGATTTCATGATTGATTTTATATGAGTAATGTTGTATTCGCATGTGTTTTGTTAATTCTATCTCCAATATTGCATCTATCCTTCTGGATCTAGATATCTAAGGGGTGTCTGGTATTCTAGAATATAGAATTCTTGTATTGAATGCTTGATCTTTCAACTTCTGCTCAAGGGGTAGATTAAAGTGTTTTCAGATCAAAGTGTTGGGAAGGATATACTGCAATAGGGATGCCATAAGTAGAGATAACTTAACACTCTATATTGGGAGGTATCTGTAAGGTAGATATCACACAAATCCCCTTGAAATCTAGTTTTATTGTGTTCATGCTGATCATTCACAGGTGTATGTCTACTAACTCCAAGCCCTGGATAGGCACCAATCTAGCTCTGTGTTGAGGTTATACACCAGGTCCAGGTTTGCATTCAAACATAAAATTAAATTGAAACTTCCAAAACAACCATTAGGAATGTAGAAGTAGTTTTAGGACCCAAATCCTCTGTCTACAACTAAACATAAGCCCAAAGCTAGCCCCTTTGCACTTATCTCACAGTTTTGGTCTTCATACAGGAGGATTTATCTGCTTTGTATCAACATCCCAAGCCAACCCACAAGCATATTCTCATGGGTGTTGAATAGGGAATACCCCCCTAGGTTTTCTAGAGCCTGAAGAAGAAGAGGAGATAAAAATAGAGTCTATCTCCTATACTTTTGGCCCCTAGCCCAGAGATCCTGTTGATCACTGATGGCTACCTTGTAGGGAAATCTGGGAATGAACATCCAGTCAGAGGAAAAACCAACAGTACCTATGACAATTATTCTCACGACCACCTCACAACACATCCAACCAATCCAACATCCACCTACCCAACGCCAATCCATCCAATGTCATGTATCCACATAACCCCACAACATCATCTACACAACATCAAACCAATCCCCAAATACCACCACACATTCTCCAACAACTCTACGCATATCAACAACATCAAGTACAAATCAACCAAAACACCAACCCGTAATACCAACAACTCAACCAAACAAATCTCCAACATCAGATCCCACCCCACCTCCAACATCTCACCTACCAACAAGCCACACACTCCAACCACAACAACCACAAGATCTCACGAACGTTGTACAATCATTGATCCAAAAGGTAGATGACATGCAAACTGAGGGCAAGTGTAAACACTATTCCTTTGAGGACATCTGCCCATATCCATTTGATTGCATGTTGTACATGCCCCCTTTCCCCAAGAACTTTGAAACACCTAAATTCGACAAATACAAGGGAAAGGGAGACCCTAGGGACCATCTTAGGGAGTTCTACATCGCTTGCCTAGAAGTCTCAAATAACTATACCTATCTAATGAGACTATTCCCAAGAAGCCTCGATGGTCAAGCCGTAGAATGGTTCACACATCTTCCCCCAGGCATTAGGACTTTCCCTAAGCTTGCAGAAAAGTTTGTAAACCATTTCTCCTACAACTTTGAGCATGAAATGTCCATGACAGACTCTTGCAACACTAAACAAAAGAATAGAGAAGCCTTCACTTCTTTCTTACAAAGGTGGAGAGGCTTAGCAGGTAAATTCCCATGGCCAATTCCTAAAAAACAACTCGTCACCATGTTCGTGACCAATCTCAATCAGGAATTAGGGTTCCATTTACAAATTCTTTGTGCATCTACCTTTAGAGAGGTCATTGACAAAGGTACCACCATCAAACGAGCCCTCATTACCAAGGGCTCCATCAAATTGTATGACTACAAATCCAACAACAACAACAAACCCCATATCAACACCCCCAATATAAACAACAATGCCAATATGCAATCAAATGACAAGTCACGCTATTGGGGGAAGAACAAGAACACTCTGAATGATGGTGTCACAGATGTGAAAATTGTCCAGCATGTACAGAATCAAACACTTGCACATACCTATGCCACCAATGTAAATAACCAAAGGGGGCAAGTTAAACCATGCAAACCTCGTAGATAATTTACACCCTTAGGGGAACCCATCGAGGGCATCCTCGACAGATGTCTCAAGAAAGGTTTGATCACACTTCCACCTATCAGACCCCATCAAGAGAATGAAATCAAAGCCGCATGGTATAATGAGAATGACTATTGTGAATACCACCGCATTGCGGCTCATAAAACCACTGACTGCATGTAACTAAAACATTGCATCCAAGACCTTATAGATCAAAATCAAGTCAGCCTCGATCAAAGTGCCCAAACATCACCAAATGCCAACCTTAGAGCTTACAAGGATCCACTGCCCAACCATAATAAGCCCTCCTCATCCAATCAAGCATACAATGTCACCCCACCACCCGCATCCTACAACTCCATTGTAGGACGGATCGAACCATCATCCCACCATGTCAATACAATCACCATTCGGGCACAAGCACCTGATTGCACTGTTACAACCCACCATGGCCGTGTATCCATCCACACAACCCCTACCACTGAACAAATGCCTACATCCACATCTGATCCCCTACCCCCTCATCCAACCATACGCCCATTGCCTACCCATTACTATAACCTCCTAGAGCATCTAGGAAAGACACCCACACAAATCTCCATCCTTGAGTTGCTTCGCACATCACCTCTTCACAAAGACATCCTAGACAAAGCACTCTTGGAAATACAAGTCCCTGCCAACTTGAATGTGACCCAATTCCAAGCCATGGTTGGACATATCGTTGCACCTCACCATCTCACATTTTTAGAAAAAGATCTTCCCACTTTTGAACATCTACACAATGATGCCTTACATATCAAAGTTCGTATCCACAAACACATAATCAAAAGAGTCTTAATAGATGGTGGCTCTGGCCTAAACATATGCACTCTTAAACTATTAAAACACTTGGGGTACTCTGATGTGGTTGTAGACACTAGTGAGTGCATCACAATCAATGGCTATGATGACACCGAATGACTCTCTGTAGGCACCATCAAGCTTCCTATTCAAGTGGGACAGAAAATACTAGAAACAAAATGTCAAGTCCTTGATCTTGACCTCCCCTACAACATTCTTCTCGGCCAACCATGGATCCATGCCATGCAATCCATTCCATCCACATTCCATCAATGCCTCAAGTTCCCTCACAACAGCACGGAAGTAACTGTCTATGCCGATCCTCGCCCCTTTCAATACTACAGTTTCTTGGAAGGCCACAACCAAACCTTCTGCCCATACAACAAAGCCAATCCAATAGCATCAACCTCATACATCGACCCTGCCAACATCACCACCACTTCATCCCAAGCACCTCCACCACCCAAGGTCAAGATCAAGTTCAACGACATGGGATGTGGGGAATACGACCTGTACGGTACCTTTTGTGTGGGCACATTACCCAATCCTAAGACATTTGGCATCCCAAAAATAGAAGTAGCCAACACAGTTGTCATTAAGTGCAAACCATCACCAATCTTTGAGAAGAAACATCTCCTGGATCAAGATGTGCTTGAAGATATATCATCCTGGCTATACAAGGATGAAGAAACAGAATAAGAAGCTCCCACCATACTAATAGAAATTTATGGTAAAGGGTCTGAAATTGTCAAAAGCATGGGTTACAAAGGACAAGGCGGTATTGGCCTTCATGAGCAGGGGATCGTGGAACCCATCCAAGTAACAAGAAACCCCTATACCCAAGGATTAGGATATGGACAGAGACAACGTATCCTCACTACCGGCAAATGTATCTTAGCCGAGGTTGCTATAGTCTCCCCTAAAGTTGACAACGTCAATGAAACAGACCATCAAGACTCCTTTAGTGACTTTGCTGGCTTCTTTGACTCCTCCATATGCACCATCCACATAGTCACCACCCTCGCCTCGTCCTCCAATGACTTACCACTGGTATACCCAAAACTTATAGATTGGGACCAACAGGGACCTCCTGTCTTTGACATTGCAGCTAATGATGAGGCCATCACTGAAATGATGGGGGTTAGAGATCACTTCCCCTTGGGAGATCACAGAGCAGGATACATCATGGAACTTGACATGCATGCCTATTTCAGGGAGACAACTCCTGCTTCTAGTCATAAAAACATAAAAATCAAAAATGGATATGATGGTGAAAACTGTTCTGCGGCAGTGTCAAATCCCCAAAAAGTAAAAACAAAAGATGTATCTCCTGGTGAAAACCTCCATGAGGCGCTAGGAGATGGAAGCATGGGCCTTCCTGAGATAGACAAGGTTTACCCAGATAGATCACCTGTACTAGTTGAGCCAGCCCAAGAGATGAATCTTGGGACAGAAGAAGAGCCGAAGATCACATTCAGGGCAGAATCTCTCACCACATAGGAACAGGAAAATTTCTTAGCATTCTTCACACGACGAAATCACAATTTTGTATGGACCTATGTAGACATGCTAGGGCTATATCCCACGTTGGTTGTTCATCACCTTGAAGTATGCCCTGACGTAAAACCAGTAAAGCAAAAACTCAGGAAAATGAATCCTCAGGTGGCCCTCCTCGTCAAGGCAAAGCTAAAGAAACTACTGGATATTGGGTTCATTCATCCAATTGATTATCCTGAATGGGTTTCAAACTTAGTACTAGTAGCCAAACTAGATGGCCGAATCCACTGTTGCACTGACTTCGGAGACCTCAATAAAGCCTGCCCAAAAGATGACTTCCCACTACCAAACATCGACATGATAGTGGATCTCACAGCAGGACATGAAATGTTATCCCTTATGGATGGTTTCTTAGGATATAACCAAATCAAAATCACCAAGGAGGACCAGCATAAGACAACCTTCATATGCCCATGGGGAACATACTACTAGGTCGTAATGCCATTTGGCCTAAAAAATACTAGAGCTACATATCAAAGAGCCATGATTGTCATCTTCCATGACCTTTTCCACCACATCATGGAAAACTATGTGGACGACTTACTAGGGAAATCAAAGACAAGAGAAGAACACTTGGATGTCTTGGCCAAGATCTTTGAAAGATTAGAGCAATACAATGTTCATCTCAATCCAAAGAAGTGTGTCTTCAGCATCACCTTAGGCAAACTGTTGGGATACATAGTCTCTAGAAGAGCAATCGAGGTAGATACCACAAAGGTCAAGGCCATCACCAAAATGCCACCTCCAAAAACATTGAAATAGCTGAGAAGTCTACAAGGAAAACTCTAGTCTATTTGTTGATTCATTGCCCAACTTGCTGATAAATGCCAACCATTCCAGCATCTACTCTGAAAAGACATAGCTTTTAGCTAGAACACTCAGTGTCAGGGTGCCTTTGATCAACTAAAAGAATACCTGGCTAATCCTCCTATTCTAATGCCACCAAGGCAAGGAGAACCCCTCCTGCTATACATCTCTGCAACAGAGACAGCTATCAGAGCCTTACTAGCACATCACGATGAGTATGGAAAAGAAAGAGCCATCTATTACATCAGCCATACTCTAATATCGTATGAACTCAACTACACACAAATTGAATGAGCATGTCTAGCCCTCGTCTTTACTTCACAAAAGTTAAGACACTATATGCTCAATCACAAGACCAAGCTCATCGCCAAGATCGACCCACTGAAGTATCTACTAAACAGAGCTGCTCTTACTGGGAGAATGGCAAAATGGGTCATGATTCTCACTGAATTTGACATTGAATACACTAAGAGAAAGGCCATCAAAGGATAGGTTATCACAGATCAGTTGGATGAAGCACCCATTCCTGCAGAGCACCCTACACTAGTGGAATTCCCTGATGAAGCTATCTTGACAATCACACTAGCCATAGATACATGGAAGATGTACTTTGATGGATCATACACACACAGAGGCTCAGGGGCAGTTGTCCTATTTGTTACCCCTCAAGGCGACACCATCCCTAAGTCCTTCAAAATCACATTTCCATGTACCAATAATGTGGCAGAATATGAGGCTCTCATCACAGGCCTTTGCATGGCCATAAAATGGAAAATTGAGAAGTTGACTATGTATGGAGATTCTCAACTAGTCATTCGGCAGGTAAATAATGAGTACAAGACCAAGGATGATAAGCTCCTGCCCTACAAGAAGAAGGTTGATGACTTCAAAGACTACTTTGATGACATCCACTTCGAGCAAATCCCAAGGCTCAACAATAAAGCTGTAGACGCCATGGCTACCATCGGATCTCTAGTCGACATGAAGAAAGATAGCAAGAAATGTGAGTTCCTAATAGAAGAACTCCCCATCCTAGCATACGATATTCCTCAATTAGAACTAGTGTGCGAAGTCATTGGCCCCCTATCCCCGTGGTATCAAGAAACCTACCTATACCTCCATGATAATACCCTCCCCCCTAACCTATCCACCTCACAGCAAAAATCATTCATCCGTCAAGCCTCCTGTTTCATCCTTGTAGGTGACACCCTGTACAAAAGGAGTCTTGATGGAACACTTCTATGATGTTTGGACTCCAGGGAAGCTGAGGTAGCCTTGGAATAAGTACACACAGGTGTCTATGGGGTGCATTCAAGTGGACCCACTCTATCTAAAAAGATCCTCAGGACCAGATATTACTGGCCAACCATGGACCGAGACGCCTACAGGTTCATCAAAAAATGCCTACCATGTCAACAACATGACGATCTCATCCATGCACTAGCACAGGAGTTGCAACCCATCACAATGCCATGGCCTTTCTCACAATGGGGAATCAACCTCATAGGGAAAATACATCCCCTATCCTCTAATGGCCATAAGTTCATAATCACTACTACCGAGTACCTCACCAAGTGGGTGGAAGCAATACCACTCACCTTCACCACTAGCACCCAAATCTCCAAATTCATCCTCCACTACATCATCTGCTGCTATGGTATCCCTCATTCCATTGTCACTGACAATGGAAAGCCATTCAAGAACCAAGAAGTTTGCACCTTGTGCAAAAAATTAGATATCAAACACCATTTCTCCACGCCGTATTACCCCCAAGGAAATGGTCAAACAGACACTTCTAATAAAACCATCCTCCGCATTCTCAAGAAGACAGTCAATGAAGCTGGCTGTGACTGGCACCTCCAACTCAACCCTACCCTATGGGCCTACCGCACAAGCATCCATACCCCTATAGGAGCCACTCCATTTTCACTAGTATTCGGATCTGAAGCCATTTTACCTATTGAGGTCAAGCTCCCATCCTTACGAGTATCCCTGCAAAACATAATCTCTGATGAGGAATACAGAGTTGCAAGGTTGCATCAACTAGAACTACTAGATGAGAAATGCCTGAATGCTTTGAACCACCTCCAAGCATATCAAAACCATGTCTGAAGAAGCTACAATAAGAGGATCAGAACCTGAAAATTTGAAGTAGGCAACCTTGTCCTCATGGAAAATTAGAAGAACCTACAAGAGCATCCTAAGCAAGGAAAGTTTGAACCCAATTGGCTAGGACCTTATGTTGTCACAGCCGACTATGGATCAGGAGCCTATCAGCTTGCAACACCTGAGGGGCAGCCTCTAGATGAGATGATGAACATTTTACATCTAAACAAATTTTATGCATAACCCATCTGGTACCCCAAGTCAAAAAATCAAAAAAATATAAAAATAAAAAAAAACTAAAAAATCAAAAAATCAAGAAAAACCTGAGTGCAATAAAAAACTTCCAATGGTGAAAATCACTTCGGTGACACCTTGGATAATTACCATGGTGATAACCTATTTTAGGCACCATGTGTAGTGGCTAGTTTTACCATCTAATAAGTCCTCTTTCCATTACATCACTTCATATCCCACCCATCCCATGGCTTAGAATTCTAAAACATCAAGTTCTATCACCCAACCCATATTGTCCCATCCTAAGGCCAACTCATGGAATGAGGATCCTTGTAAGCTCCCCATTGTACATACAAAATCAGAAAACACAAAAACAATACAAAAATAGAAAATCCAAAAATAATACAAAATTTAAAAATCCAAAAACAGTAGAAAACACAAAAAATCCAAAAACAACACAACTCACCGCAAATCACCACACACATTGATCTTGCTACAAATCACAGTCATCAAAGGATACATCAATCCCCACCATCACGCCCACCCCAAATCATTCCCACATAATCAAGTCATACCAGAACTACATATTCATTTCGCCCACATCTTGAAAGTACCTTGATTCCGTGGATCAGGGTATGTAGGCAGTCTGGAATACAAAGGACATTTCCAGTACTCAGGTACATAAGATGCACCCATCCAACCCATTTGGATGGTCCTCATTCACTGAGCTTTCTAGATCTATTAAATGATACACACGCTATGTATACACTTGAAACATGTCCCCTAATGCAAAAATCATCAATCAACATACCAACCATAATCCTACACATGGCCCGACTGTCTTTTGTCCATCTTTTGAAAATTCTCCAATCAAATCCAACTGATCTGTGTCCTAGGATATATCTTTCCCACAATGGACAAAAATCTGTCATCCTATCAACACGTCTCTTGGCAAGAGTACACAAGGGCTATTTGTATCTTTTCGTTGGTCTTTTTGATTATAGATTTTTATCTTTTTGTCTCACTCTAAGTTATCTCCAAAGCTACCTTGATCTCATTATATCATGGTCAGTAGTGGACAACACCTAGAGTAGACACAATCATTGTTTCTGTATGTTGTACTTTGGGGTTGGTCTCATTACTCCAAGAATAGTATTCATATCTTGAAGCCTGGGTCGATTCTAGCATGATGTGTCCCATTTGCATATATAGGCATCAAAACCTTATATGTATTATTTGCACTCATCGCTATGAGTCCCCTTCCTAGGCTAGGCAGGATTATACTACCTTGGGCACACATGAAATCAACCTATTGTCTATGGGTCTAGTCCATGCAATCGTGGGATATACATCATCACCTAAGTCATTTCATACCTTTGTGAACTATATCCTACATTGCTATAATAAACTAAGAAATGCTTTCAATTAATCTTATGCAACTACTATAACTAGCTCAAAATAATCATCCTAATCACTCATTCAACTATCCCATATCGGCCTAGATTTGATAATCACTTTTTCCCCCCCAACCTATCCAATCCCCCCGCTAATCCCATTTCCCTACCATATCTTCACTCAACACATCTTGAACCAAACCAAATCCCCCCTCAATGACGAGGTGTCTTATGACCTAACAATCCTCTCATCCCCCAACCCCATCCTATAGACACTCCTAATCCTATCCATACCCCATCCATGCACCCCTATCATCTCCCCACCTGATCCCCTCTCCCACAGCCTCACCACTCAGGGTTGAAAAAAGAACATCATGTGTATCAGGACTTGATCATCTCACCTATCACCTAGTTTGTATCTAACTATCACCTAGTCCTATCACCTCACTTACATTTTGCATATCATGTAGGTTCATTTTAATCATTTAATCTACATATCATGTAGGTTCATTTTAATCATTTAATTTGCATATCATGTAGGTTCATTTTAATCATTTAATCTGCATATCATGTAGGTTCATTTTAATCATTTAATTTGCATATCATGTAGGTTCATTTTAATCATTTAATTTGCACTTCATTTAGGTTCATTTAAATCATTAAATATCATATCATTAGCTTCATTCTTAGAATCATATTAATTGCATATCATTTTAGAATCTCTTAAAATTGCATATCATATCATTAGGTTCATTTTAATCCTTTTAAATTGCATATCAGTTAGATTCATTTTAATCCTTTTAAATTGCATATCATTTAGGTTCATTTTAGAATCAGTTTAAATTGCATATGATTTCATTAGTTCACCATTATAATAATTTTAATTTGCATAATCATTAAGTTCATTTTTGAATCATTTAGTTGCACATTATACATCATTGCAAATCAAAACATATCATTTATGTTTGTCATCACATAGGTGCATGTTAAAATTAAAATTAGTATCATCACATTGCATCTTCTCATAAACAGATTTAGTTACATTACATCATCACAATCATAATCATCTAGCTGCATATCCATATTTCCATACATAACATGTGTTTATTTCGATAAACATACATTACATCAAATTGTTGCATCCATAATAAATGTTTATTAGTTTGAACATTCATTTGCATTATACATCATATAGTCCATAAAATCACAACACCATGCATATATCACAATAAAATCCATCATAAATGCATCCATAAAATTAAAAACATAATGGCATAAACATAACACGTCCATAGCATATAAATCCATAAAGAATACTACATCCATCATATAGGCATCATCATAATAGGGCATCATAAACCATCAAAAAACATCGTATCATATATAATCACCGCAAAAAATGTACACTGCTCATATCATCAAAAAATACCAAGTCGTGATACAATGCCTCTGAGGGCTAACATGATAAAGCTATCACATGGAGGATCCTCTCTCTAAAGGAGTGGGAGACTCTGATCCTGGTCATGGCTGTACTCCTGTCTGTGGCTATGGCTATGGCTGCACCTGTACCTATGGCACCTGTTGGGGCACATACGAAGGAGGAGGCATCGTCTGCTGAACCAACTACACTGATCTTGATCTATGAGACTTGGAGGCCCCTGATCTATTGACTTGACTATAGCGCGGGGCATGCTACACTGCTGGCATGACTGCATAATACAGGCCCTGATAGTACTCCATCCGTGCTCTGGCCTTTGCCAAATCCCCCTATACCTGAGTCAGCTGCCCCTGTACCTGACTCAACTATCCCTATAACTGATATGACTGTGTCTGCGCTTGGGATAACTGGGCCTGCATCCCTGTCAACACTGGGGCCAGTCCACCACCCACTGCAATCTCTGCCTGCTGAGCCCTGGCAAGTGCCGCATCTCGCTCCCTTGTCAAAATGACTATGTCACCCTACACCTTGGCAAGCTGTGCCTGTAACGCAGCCACCTATCCATCTGACCCATCTAACAATGCTAATGCCCCCCGCAACTAAACTAACTCTATATCACGACTCTCTAATGCCTCCTCTAGGCTAACCACCTATGCTCGTAGGGTCTCAATCTCCTCCTCCTCACCCTGAGGTCACTGACGCGGTGTGAGTCTGTCATAGTCTCTCTCTCCAACTATCCCTGAGGGGCCTACCTGCTGTCCTGTTGTCTGCTGCTATACCTATGGTGGGGGTAGATCTCTCCTATCCACTCTTGGCTGTCCCCCATGCCGTTGAGGTCCTCTATCATGTTGCCCAACTCTCACCTACACCTGCTTAATAGGCACCTGTTGTACAGGTACCTGCTGCCCCACCTGCCCCTGTCCTACTGCCACTGCCACCAGTACATCTATCAGTTGGCCATCCCTACCAATCAATCTCTCCTCTCCATCCTCTCCAACCTCCATGAGGTCATCCTCAATAATCTCCTCCCCCTCCTCCAAGAAGTCATCCCCACCCGAGTCACCTCCATCATCATCTGAACCATCACCCCCCGAACCTGATACCTCCTCCATGGGTACTGCCTCGGCAGGATCTGTAAACTAGATAGGCCACCACATTTGCCACCATATATCATATGTAGGGGTAGTACTTGCATCCCTCACTGTGCTCCTCCAATCCCACTGTACTGGCCACAGAGCTGCAGAATCATCCCGAACAACCTGTGGTTGTATGGCTATAGGCTAGAAGGGCACATCTCGACGGGTCTGAGCAAATATGGCCATCTGTTGTGGCATGTCCTGCCTCAACCCAAACTGACGCATGACCCATGAGGGTAGATACATGTTGATGGTGTGGTCTTCTTGACCCATTAGATACTGCTGCTGAAACGTAAAGGGCATGTGAATGTCATCATCAAGCCACGGCTCCACCCTGATGTAAGGGTGCCAGGTCACCCAAATACAATCATCCAACATCCTCCTCCAGTACCGTACCTGTCTAGTATACATATACTTTGCATCCTGATATAAAAATACAAAGGCCTCAAATGGCCACTGATAATACCCACATGTCAGTCGGGTAACTGTGATATGCTCCCAGGTCCACACATGCAGCAGAGTCACCCCAGTTGACAACACTAAATCATGAAGATAAGAAACAATGTGCATCTCATGATATAACTGCCCCAGCATTGCCAATCCCTAGGTATAGACGGTCTCATGCCTCACCATCCCCTCTATCATCCCCCTCCAGCCAACTGAAAAACCCCTTCCTCGCCTATTAGGCATCACAACCCCACCAATCAATGCACACAGGAATAACGCAAAGGGATCTACACCCGTAGCCAACGTCCCCTTGTAGCTCATCTATTGACCATCTACTGATAACACAATGTGGTCCTCTCCAAACACTCTGATCAGGGCACTCCATCCCCTCCTTGTATCATACCTAACTCACTGGCTGTGAATAGGTAACTTGAGGATGTGATAAACATCCTCAAGTGTGATAGTGATCCTCCAGTCAGCAACAGAAAGCTGCAGGTCTCCGACTAGTATTGCTCCACTACCACTATCATCAAAGCTTGATGAGCTCGTAGCACAGGCATCGATGCCATTGTCAAAAGCCCCAACCTAGCCAGTCTAGCCCGCATAGCATCAACGAAATGGTCAAACAAGGCCATCACGGATGGAACTCGTCCCTCGCGTGAATACACTATAAATCGGCGTGTATCCTGCAACCACAACTTTCTGGTTAGATATCGACCTATCTTTTTCTAAACCACCCCCTTTCTTCTAATGTCTAAATAGCAAGACACATTTAGTGCCAAAAAAGACAACACTTTGCGTCATTTTTAAAATGGTGCTGCTACTTCCTCTAAATCGTGCTATTCCAGAAAATCGTGCCACTGTGCAAACCTTTTTGCGCTAATCCAAATCATAGCGCTACTACACACTAAACATAGTGCCATTTTACGAAATGGCGTCACCCTACCATTTAGCGCTAATCTAGTGAATAGCGCTAATTCCACAAAAAGTGCTAATATCCTACATTGCGCTAAGCCCCTATATAGCACTAGAATTCAAAATAGTGCTACTCCTCTAAATGGTGCTATTCTAGAAAATAGCGCTACCCTAGCACCAATTTGGTGCTAAAACGGCTAAAAACCCATTTCTTCTAAAAGGTGCTACTTCAGAAGATAGTGCTAAAATACCCACCTAATGGTGACAAACCACCCTAACCCTACCCTGGCGGATAGCACCAATCTAGAGGATGGTGCTAATCCACCTTGCTATTGGTGCTACGCGCTCCATTCCCAAAACCTGAACCCAAAAAAATCAACAAAAGAAAATAATTCAAAAAGTCAGGGTTAGACCCTACTTGAGGTCCAGCCTCCAGTGCCCGGCCAAACTCTCAGAACCGCTCTGAAATGTGTTGAAGTTGAGGGAACTGTGGGTTGTGCTCTGCCATCTCTCCTTCGCTCCTTCTTCTCCAAAGGTCAATGTGTGCAAATGTGGCACTCTAGGGGCCCACTTTTCCTAATATAGTGGGCCATGTCATCCTTCTTTTCCCCCCTAGGGTGCAAATCCTAACCTTTTTCCTCTATTTTTCTTCCTGCCATCCTCTTTTTCCATCCCCTATCCAACCTCACTCCTGTCACATCCTTTCGAGAACTCACCTGGAAAATTTTTATTTTCCCGCCGACCTCTTGAGGGGGCATCCCTTATCCACCTTATTTCTTCCTGGCAGCTGGGGCGTATCTTTCTTTGACCTGACGTCACTTCCCTCCTAGGTCCTGATGCCACGTCAAAGAGGGGCAAATGTAGACACCTAAAAATGTCTTTTACCATCAAACTGACTCAGTACATCCCTAAACATACCAATTTCCCTTCTAACCAATTAATTAAATTTTTATTTAATTAATTATCCCTTTATCACCCATTTTTCCATCATTTTACTCTCAAATTTGAATTAATATCATTAATTCAATAGTCCAAACCTTAGCTAATTAATTTAATAAATATGCAATATTTATTAAATCAATTTCCCCCTTTCAACTAAATCCAATTAATTAGTTAAAACCATGTTAACTAATTAATCCAGCCTATTAATTGACCTATCCCTACCCTAAACAATTAAATAGCTATTATTTAATTGCCTACCCTAGCCTACCTCATCCTAGCCCTAGGATTAATTAAATAAAACCTATGTTTAATTAATCCTAACCCCTTCATTTGGGTGGTCAAACCTAGTTTAACACCCTTCCCCACATCCTCCAAATAAAAAATTGAAATAATTCCACCTAAGTCAATTTTTTATTTTAAAACATCCCACATCACATTTAATTCTCCTTACAACCCCTTACCTCACCCATACTCATTTATTTCCTCTCTTCCCCAAATGAATTTTTAATTCATTTACATTCCCCCATATGAATCTTTAATTCAAAAATAATCCTCCACACCCATGCTCATTTAATAACTCCTTTTCCCAAAATGAATAAAAGATTCACTTTTATTCCTAGCCCTCCATTCCTCCAAGATTGAATCTAGGCCCTCCACATCACTTTTATCCTCCATCATTGATCTTCCAAATCAATCTCCACCCTTGGATCAAAATCCCTTCCAAAAATCTATAAATATAACCTCTGTCCATCCATTTTAGGATCCAAGTTTTATGCAAAGTTATTATGCCAAAATATCAATTGAGCTAGTTTTAGTGAGATGCAAACTTAGTTAGCATTTCACATTTGGTGCAGGGCACCTAGGAGCAGTTTGATACCTAAGAGCATTTTGATGCATTTTGATAAGTTATGTTTTTTTTTTAGTATGTTTGTAATAAGGCCTTTAGCCATCATTGTAAGGTCCACTCTGTATGGTCAAGAGGTTTGGGGCAATCTTATAAGCCTCAAATCCTTCTTAGTCCATTTGGACCCTAGTTGAGTCAATTAGGCCTAGTAGGTCCAATGATGGCTTTTTGAGTTTGTTTGGATTGTTTTGATGTTTTGGCATGTTTAGGAGAGTAGGATAGTTGTTTGGACTAGATTGGACTAGCAAAACCAATCAACATCCTTGTGTTTATGCAAACTAACATAGTTGTCCAAATGTGTTATGTGTTTGGTCAGTCCCAAACCACTTTTGATGGTTGAAAATTATTGTTGGAGGTTGGATACTGACTTGGATCAGTTTATACTATTGTCATCTCACTCTTGTACTGCAGAGAAGTGTTGGTACGGAGTTTTGGGCATAAAATCAAGAAGAACAGACTGTTTTTCCCTATTTTTTCTATTGTATGACCTGTATGGATTGACTAGGTGGATCCATGTTATTTTTTTGAAACTACTTGGAGTCAGGGTTTGAATACAGAAAGTTTGAGGTCCTGAAGTGATTTGAGTAGAAAGTTATTGCAATCTTTATTCGAACTGGTCTAAAACCCTGTTTTCTAGGGTTTGGCATACAAAACTCGCCCTAGAATGCATGCCAACTAGTGAAATCTCATGCAAATTAGTGAAATGTAGGCTAGGGATGTATATTACCTGATTCCAAAAGCATTTGGTGGGGAAAGACTATTTTCAATTTTTGGAGTGATGCCCTAGGTCAAGTATTACCATGTAATTGACCAAATTTGTGCAATTTAGTGTTGTAAATGACAAAATCCTAATAGGGTGAGTGAATGGATGGTGGTTTTGAGTTGTTTGGATGTGGTAGAGGTGATCCAAGTTCCTGTCCCTGATCTATGACCCCAAATTTGACCACTTGCTTTGTAACCTAGCCCTAAACTGATTAATTAGGCCTAGAGACCTAGTAAGTGTTTTGAGTTGCTGGAGTAGAGTTGGACCTGGAGGTTTGGAAGTTTGTTAGAGTCCCTTAAAGGGTATTCAAATCCATCATTTGCTTGCCTGGTCATTTAGGGTTTTGTCAAGTTGTGTGGAGAAAACTTGTTTAGGAGGGCTAGTAGCCTTACTAGTCCAAGTGAAGGTTGGAGAGTTGTGTGAAGTTGGGAACCAAACCAACTATTGAAAAGGTGTTTACAGACCTGTGTTAAGGTGTGGAAGAAGCCTTGAAGGTTGATTAATAGGTTGGTTTACAAATCCTTCATATGCCCTTGAATGTGACTTTGGTTGGATTGGAGTAGTGAAGTGGGTGAGTAGTTGGAGAAGAAATAAACCTTATTGCTTCCCTTGTGCCACTCTACATCAGGTGGTATCAGAGCCATGAAAGAGATGGGAGATAGAGAAGAAGAGGATGAAGTTCCTTCAAGAGTAACAAATGCCGAATTGGCAAAGATAGTGAGAGAGCAAGAAGCCAAGAACAAAAGGATGGAGGCTGAGATAGAAAAGTTGAAGAAGGACAAGGATAAGAAGAAGAAACCAGAGGTCTTCTTAGATTCAGAGGAAGAGGATCAAGATGAAGAAGGAGTGCCTATGGAAGAGCCACAAGGAGGCATGTTAGAAAGACAATTCCTAGATGCACTTGGAAAGTTCAGTAGGAAGGACACTAAGGTGGACTTACCTATGTTTCTTGGTAAGATGAACCTAGAGGAGTGCCTAGATTGGATAGAGGCAATGGAGAACTATTTTGAATGTGAAGAAGTGGCAGAAAATTAGAAGGTAAGGATAGCCAAATCTAGAATGAAAGGGCCAACCTTGAGTTGGTGGAACTTCATTCAAAATGAGAGGATAGAGGATGATAGGAACCCTATCACTACATGGAGGAAGATGGTGCTTGAAATCAAGAAGCAATTTGTTCCTGAAGACTATGAAGTCAATTTAACTTGAGATAGAAGGACATGGACATGAGCACCTACACAGAGGAGTTTCACAAGATGTCATTGAAAGCTAAGATGCCTGAGAATGAAAAATAGAAACTTGCAAGGTATCTTAATGGCCTTAAGTCCTCCATTCAAGATGAACTAAGTCTATTTAACCCGAAGACAGTCCATAAGTGTTTTCAAATGACATTGAGGGTTGAGGACAAACAAAGGAGAAAAGGTGATTCAAATAGCAGAGGCAGAGGCAATCTAAACTTCAGAGGCAGAGACAGATTTCAAAATAGAGATAACTTTCCTAGACACCAAGATGGCAGATCACAAGAGGGCAGTCAAGTGCAGGCTGACAAAAATAGTGCTGATAAGGGTCAATTTAGAGGGAGAGGTAATGGCAGAGGAAGAAGTGGGGGCAGGGGTCCCAATGTGTTCACTGGAAGGTGTTTCTCCTATAATCAGATAAGACATCAGTCCTTTAGGTGCCCGGAGAAGATGGGAAACACTGCTGCAAATTAGAAAGATAGAAGGGTGCAGCTCCTTCAAGAGGATGATTGTCAAAGCACCACATCATACCAAACTACCTCTTCCAAGCTTGTAGCACCAGAGAGTGGAGAATGCATCATGTTTAATAGGTCCCTCATCATGCCAGCCACCAAGGAGCAGCCCCAAAGGAACAACTTGTTTAGAACCACTTGCAAGGTGAAAGTCAAAGTCTGAAAGGTAATAGTTGATTCAGGTTCTTCTAAGAATTTAGCTTCTAATGAAATGGTGACTAAGTTAGGATTGCAAAGGATACCCCATCCTAACCCCTATAGAGTCTTTTGGCTAACCAAGGACCAACAAATTGTGGTGAAAGAACAATGTTGGGTTGAATTCAAGATAGGTGAATATCATGATAGGATTCTTTGTGAGATAGTAGATATGGATGCATGCCACCTTCTTCTTGGAAAGCCTTGGCAACATGATACAAGTGTCCAACATGATGGTAAGCAAAATGTGATTCATTTGTCCAAAAATGGTGAAAATTTCATAATGACTTCTTTGATTGATGACAGCAAGGAAAAGATCATTCCTAGTTCAGTTATGTTAGTAGGTGAAAAAGAGTTTTTGGCTAACCTCAAGGAGGAGAAGGTGCCTTATTTTGCAGTGGTCATCAAGCCCAAGGATGCAAATACTAAGAAGGTCAAAGTGCAGTAGCCTCTTAGGAAGATTGGACCAAAGGAAGTGGAAGAACTATTGGAGAAGTTTCATGATGTGATAGCCGATGAAAGTAAGGATGCCCTTCCACCAAAGAGGGAGATTAGTCATTGCATTGATATCATCCTTGGATCCACCCTACCAAACCAAGCAGCCTACAAGTTGACCCCAGAGAAAAATACTGAAGTGGCAAGACAAATCCAAGACTTGTTGGATAGAGGACTTATAAGGAGCAGTATTAGTCCATGTGCAGTACCTGCAGTACTTGCACCCAAGAAGAAAGGAACATGTAGACTATGCACTGATTCTAGGGCCATCAACAAGATTACTATCAGGTATAGATTTCCAATGCCCAAGGTAGAAGAATTAATGTATTGCTTGGGTAGGGCTAAGTATTTTACCAAGATAGATCTAAAAAGTGGTTATCACCAAATCAGGATAAGGGAGGGGGATGAGTGGAAAACTGCCTTCAAAACCAATGAAGGACTATTTGAATGGGTTGTGATGCCTTTTGACTTATCAAATGCACCAAGCACCTTTATGAGATTGATGAATGAGGTACTAAAACCTTTCCTTAACAAGTTCATTGTTGTATATTTCGATGATATATTGGTTTTTAGTGACAGCAAGGAAGATCACATAAGGCATATCCATTAAGTGCTCAGGAGGCTTCAAGAGGAGAAGTTGAGAATTAACCTTGACAAATGTGTCTTCCTACAAGAAGAATTGACATTCTTGGGGTTTGTCATCTCTAAGGGTAGCCTCAAGATGGATCCAAGCAAGGTGGAAGCCATTTTAATTGGCCAACACCTACCACAGCCTCTGAGGTAAGGAGTTTCCATGGTTTGTGTAGTTTTTATAGAAAGTTCATTAGAGGGTTTAGTGCCATTTGTGCTCCACTTGTTGACACTATAAAGGGGGGCAAGAAATGTGTGTTTGTGTGGACAAATGAGGCCAATCAAGCCTTTAAACTGTTAAAGAAGAAAATATCAGAACAACCGGTCCTAGTGTTGCCTGATTTTGATAAGACCTTTATTGTTGAGTGTGATGCAAGTAAGAGGTTTGTTGGGGGGGTCCTAAGTCAAGATGGGAGGCTTGTAGCCTTCTTTAGTGAGAAGTTAAATGAGGCAAAACAGAACTACTCTACCTATGATCTAGAATTATATGCAATGGTTCAATCATTGAGGAAGTGGAGACACTATTTATTGCCTAAGGAGTTTATTGTCTTTACTGATAACCATGCATTGAGCTTCTTGAATAGGTAGTAGAAGTTAAACCACAGGCATATCAAGTGGATGGAGTACATCCAAGCATACACTTTCTCAAGAAAACACAAGAAAGGAGTGGCCAATAAGGTAGCTGATGCCTTAAGTAGGAGAAATCTTGTTGTGTAGACCATTCAGTTGGAAAGTACAGGTATACATGCCATCAAAGATCAGTATGAAGAAGATGAAGACTTCAAAGAACCTTACCAATCTTGCAAAGCCATGACAGGCAGGTATAACACTGATTTTTCTAATTTTTTGATACAAGATGGATATCTTTTCAAGGATAGTATGTTGTGTATTCCAAGAGGGTCTGTTAGGGAGAATATTATTAAGGAGAAGCACTGTGGTAGCATGTCAGGCCACTTTGGCATTGATAAGACCCTAGAATTGGTTAAGAGATACTACTATCAGCCAAGGTTACCATCTGATGTAAGAAAGTTTGTAGAAACTTGTCAAATCTGTCAAAGAGCCAAGGGTCATACATCCAATGCAGGTCTATACACTCTGCTACCTATTCCTTCAAAGCCTTGGGATTCCATTAGCATGGACTTTGTACTTGGTTTGCCTAGGACAAAGAATGGACATGATAGCATCTTTGTGGTTGTAGATAGGTTCTCAAAAATGGCTCACTTCATCCCATGTAAAACCACACATGATGCCTCACACATAGCAGGTCTTTTCTTCAAAGAAATAGTCAGATTACATGGTTTACCTTTGTCCATAATCTCTGACAGAGACCCCAAGTTCATAGGACACTTCTGGAGGACACTTTGGAAAAGACTAGGTGCAAATCTATCCTTGTCATCAACCTATCATCCTCAGTTTGATGGGCAGACTGAGGTGATTAACAGGTCACTTGGCAACCTCCTAAGATGCCTAACAAAGGAGCAGGGTGCTAGTTAGGATTCAGTTTTGGCACATGCAGAGTATTCCTACAATGACACTATGAATAGGGGTACCGGCCTGTCACCTTTTCAAATTGTTTATGGCACTCACCCAAGGGGTATTTTGGAACTTAGAGAGGTTAGAGGACTAGAGAAGAGTAGTGCATTGGCTAAAGACTTTGTCCAAGTGATGACAAATGTCCATGAACAAGTAAAATAGAAATTGCAGTCCACTTCTTAGAAGTATAAACAATTTGCTGATAGAAAGAGAAAGGATTTGCAGTTCAAGGAAGGGGATTTGGTCATGGTACACCTTAAAAAGGAGAGACTCCCTGCAGGTAAATACACTAAGCTACTCATGAAGAAGATTGGGCCTTGTGAAGTGCTCAACAAATGTGGAGAAAATGCCTACAAAATCAGACTTCTGGATGGCATTGCCTTGTCACCAATCTTCAATGTTTCAGACCTTTATCCCTATAAGGGATCTGATCCTTAGACAGCTGTGGAAGAAGAACAAACTGATTAGACACTTCAAGAACTAATTCCTTCATCTCCTGATCAGATTGAGTGTATTTTGGATAAAAGGATTGCAAAACAAACTAGGAGGCACACCTATTATGAGTATTTGGTGAAGTGGCTCAATAAACCTCAGGAAGATGCCACTTGGATGAGCAGAGCAGCCATTGAGAAGGCAGGATTCACATTTGACAACATTCCCAACTCAAGGGACTTGAGTTCTATTTGATAGTGGGTGTATGGTGCAGGGCACCTAGGAGCAGTTTGATACCTAAGAGCATTTTGATGCATTTTGATAAGTTATGTTTTTTTTAGTATGTTTGTAATAAGGCCTTTAGCCATGGTTGTAAGGTCCACTTTGTATGGTCAAGAGGTTTGGGGCAATCTTATAAGCCTCAAATCCTTCTTAGTCCATTTGGACCCTAGTTGAGTCAATTAGGCCTAGTAGGTCTAATGATGGCTTTTTGAGTTTGTTTGGATTGTTCTAATGTTTTGGCATGTTTAGGAGAGTAGGATAGTTGTTTGGACTCCATTGGACTAGCAAAAACCAATCAACATCCTTGTGTTTATGCAAACTAACATAGTTGTCCAAATGTGTTATGTGTTTGGTCAGTCCCAAACCAATTTTGATGGTTGAAAACTATTGTTGGAGGTTGGATACCGACTTGGATCAGTTTATACTGTTGTCATCTCACTCCTGTACTACAAAGAAGTGTTGGTACGGAGTTTTGGGCATAAAATCAATAAGAATAGACTATTTTTCCCTATTTTTTCTTGTTGTACAGCCTGTACGGATTGACCAGGTGGATCCATGTTATTTTTTTTAACTACTTGGAGTTAGGGTTCAAATGTAGCAAGTTTGAGGTCCTGAAGTGATTTGAGTAGAAAGTTATTGCAATCTTTATTTGAACTGGTCTAAAACCCTATTTTCTAGGGTTTGGCATACAAAACTCACCCTAGAATGCATGCCAACTGGTGAAATCTCATGCAAATTGGTGAAATACAGGCTAGGGATGTATATTACCTGATTCCAAAAGTAGTTGGTGGGGAAAGACTATTTTCAATTTTTGGAGTGATGCCCTAGGTCAAGTATTACCATGTATTTGACCAAATTTGTGAAATTTAGTGTTGTAAATGACAAAATCCTGATAGGGTGAGTGAATGGATGGTGGTTTTGAGTTGTTTGTATGTGGTAGAGGTTATCCAAGTTCCTTTCCCTGATCTATGACCCCAAATTTGACCACTTGCTTTGTAACCTAGTCCTAAACTGATCAATTAGGCCTAGAGACCTAGTGGTTGTTCTGAGTTGCTGGAGTAGAGTTGGACTTGGAGGTTTGGAAGTTTGTTAAAGTCCCTTAAAGGGTATTCAAATCCATCATTTTCTTGCCTGGTCATTTAGGGTTTTGTCAAGTTGTGTGGAGAAAACTGGTTTAGGAGGGCTAGTAGCCTTACTAGTCCAAGTGAAGGTTGGAGAGTTGTGTGAAGTTGGGAACCAAACCAACCATTGAAAAGGTGTTTACAGACCTATGTTAAGGTGTGGAAGAAGCCTTGAAGGTTGATTAATAGTCTGGTTTACAAATCCTTCATATGCCCTTGAATGTGACTTTGGTTGGATTGGAGTAGTGAAGTGAGTGAGTAGTTGGAGAAGAAATAAACCTTATTGCTTCCCTTGTGCCACTCTGCATCAACATTTGAATCACCTGTCTAGGGATCATCATGTCTTAGGAGTTGTTTTGAGTGCAAATGCTTCTTACTCCCTTGATGAGATTGGGTTTACATGTGAGGTATAGCTTATTTGTGTTTTTATGCATATTAGTTTGTGTTTCTATCTCATTTGTTTATCTAATCTACAGATATAATGCATTTTCAAATTAGGTTTAGGCTGACTATTGCTTATGTTGGCCAATTTTTGTTAGATGGAGGTCATATTTTTGAATAATTGGTTTATGATAGGGTTGGAAGCTGAATCAGGTAAAGATTGTAATGAATTGGAAGGACTAGGTGATGTTGTATGAGTAGCCTTTTGGAAAGTGATAAGAGGTTTAGATGTACATGGGGTAACATTAGGTGTGGAATTTATGTAAGTATATGGAATGGTATTATAATAGTGAATAGGATTCCCAGTAGATAACCCAACACATGTGGTAGTACTATTACTTGGCTATGTAGTAGTAGTGAGAATAGTAGAGGTATATGTAGGAATACAGAGTGTTGGTATGGATGTCAACACTTGAGTCACTATTTGATTAGTAGAAGTGACATTGGTGATGATTTCAATGCAACTAGATGTGGATAGAATGTTGTTATGCACTATATGAGCAAGGCCATGCAAGACTTCCAATCCTTCTTGACCTTCATGACAAAGACTTCTTAGACTCTCAACAATAGGGAAGCCCTCTTCAGCTATGTGTTTCAAGCTTACAAATTTCTAGAAATTAGCCAACTCAGTGTCTAATCTCTAAATTTGGGCTTTAGAACATGAGCCACAAGATCATCAATGTTAATGGATTCATTGAAGTTTAAGCTTCAAGAAGGTGTGAAGTAGGGATATCAAGAAGAAGTGTTTGAAATTCTTGTGGGATAAGAATAGAAATTTGGGGTTCCAATGTATTGGTATATGTTGCAAGTATGTGCCTAACTGGTGTTGTCATTAATGTCAACATATCTAAGTTGTCATTGGTGTCAACTATGATCTTGTTTTAATGCTTTCTTTTAATGAGTTAAGTACTAAAGATAATAAGTATTCCTGATATAGTAGAACAGTCCCGTAGATTGCTCCTCATTTCTTGTAGAATGAATATCTTTATATGTGAATTGGAAGTTACTTAGATACATGTTTGAAGATGCTATGTTCCAAGTTTGAGCCTCTAGTATGAAGATTTGAGTGAGTTATGTTCACCAGAGTGAAAACTACTTTTTTAGTATATTTGGTGGTGACAAAGAGAATGTATTTTGCTCCACATTCCTCTGCATTGAAGTATTATGGTTTGCAGTTCATGAGTTAAGTGTAAAATGATGATAAGTACCTTTAACTTCAATGGTTCATGATTTAGTGGTCCATAAGGTAACTTTTCTCTATGACAGTAGTTGACAGTGTTGTTTATGTGCTCCAGTTTGACGAATCTTCTTCGCAGAGTGGTTATAGATTGTGCAGTTATTCCTAGTGATTACAATGTACTTGTGGATGTCTCTTGATCATGTTCCTACCTTTGGATTGGTCGACAAAGAAAAATTTTGATCGTGGATGAAGACTGTTTTTAAAAGACTTAATGTTAACACCAGTCTTGGCTGACTTGGTTGTTTTCATTACTTGTGGAGATACATTGAAGATTGTGGAAGTGTGTCATGATGTGGAAGATTGCATTTGAGCCCTAGCTAAGGAATAACATGATCAGCATACATCTTTATGATGCAGAGGCATCCACACTATAACCTTTGCATATAGCATGAATGTCTGCAGACCAACCTCATCATCATCATCTTCGCCATCATCATCATATTCCCTACAACCACCAACAACATCATCATATTTCGGCTTTACTCTGTCAGCATCATGTTTCCTAAAACCAACAGCATCATCATATTGCGAACACTCGCAATGGTCCTCCTGCCGACTACTATTCACCTCCGCTTTCCTCCTAACATCATCATCATGATGTTCAGCGGGCGCACACATCCTCCGGTTGCACTGTTCATCGGGCTCCGAACTCCATCGGCATCATCATATGCAACACTTCCTTCGTCAGCAGGATATTCAACATCCGGTTGTCCCAAATATCCTGATGACGTTCACCTTCAGCAGCTTACCTTCGATGCTCCGCTACCCGACGACACAAGCAACAGCATCATGATCTACTTTATCCGGTTCTCTTCGAAACCTCCTGATGACGCTAATACACTTTCTGCCGATGCCGATACTTAACGACAGCAGGATGAACTCGCATAGGGGGGATATCTCAATATCCTGATGACGATGACGTCATATCCTGATGACGATGACGTCACCCAATATCCTGATGACCTCTTCAACACTTAGTCGAAAAACACGAACTTTCTCTTCCGCATCTACTCGCGATATGCGGATGTTTGGCACTTCCGATATGATGATCCTGATGCCGATACATGCACTTAGTCTATGTCCGACTTAGAACATCCTGATGCACTCGCAACATGAAAACTCCAACAGTTTCATGACCCGATCTTCTTCCTGATGCCGATGCAGTCCACCTCGGTTCCTCCAGATGATGATCACCCCGACGAACTTGCACTTCATGCAATCGACATCATCATGCCGATCTCCTCCACTTATCCGGATGACGATATCCGAACTGTCTGCAGGATATTTGCAGAAATATCCTGATGATGCCGTTTTAACAGACTTCTTCACTTAGCGAAATCTCACTTCGCCGATCCTCCAGGGATGACCCGATCCACTCTCAGGGTGATCTTCGACACTCTATGTTATCAGCTTGACCTAGCACATGAGAATGCTAGGCTTCTCAACATCTGTCGACCGCGATCCTGCACACCTGCATGCAAACAAACAAACTACAATCTAACCTACTGTACATTACCATTCCACCGATCAGATGAGTCAACCGGTGGAATGGATCAGGAAATCCATGACACCCTCTCAAACCAGCGGATCAATCAAGTAATGGAATGCAACCAGAGCAAGAACACAAACAGGATCACTTTATTGATTTCAAAGATGCAATACAATATGATCAATCTCTCTCTTAGTCTCACTCAAGCTCGATCGATGATATCTGTCTGTCTCTCCAACATCAACCGAGCTCATGCTTATAAAGACTTTCCCTACGAGTACTACTGACCTGACTCCAAGCGGCTGGGAACTCTCCAAGCGGCTGGGAGATCCCACCGAACATACATCATGACAGCTGTTATAACTAACTAGCTAAAAATAGCAAAAGCCTGGTCAGCATGATCTTATCCTGATCAGCATGACCTTATTACATGCATCTGGTCTTAACAGACCTTCTTGGAAACACAAACATGACCTAAACTACTAACTGCCTTATCAAGACCAGCTGTCAGGTAGGTGCTCCTGCACCATACTCCCCAAAAGAAAAGAACTCATGTCCCATGAGTTTAGTATGTGGAAGTCCTCCACCTTTACACTTTGCCTTGTCAATAGTCTGACCTGCTCCAGCTTTATCCTCTGCTGGCTCTTGGCTGCTCCAAGACTTCTGAACTGTAACTTGCTTTCTGGCAAGTAAATCTGCATGCCTGTTGATGTAGGCCTTTCTCTCACATACCCTGTGTTTGTCAGATTGTCTGACCAGAACCTCTGGCTGAACTGTCTCTGTGGTGTTCAACTGTACCTTCCTGTCAATCTTCATAGGACAAGCAATAGTCCCAACTATGACAACATCTTTGTCATTCTTCTCAACTGATGGTTGCTGTGTGCAAACCTGTTTCTGAACCTGCTGCTGACCTCTGTCAGTCACAACTGAAACTTTCTTCAGCTTGTTGTCTTTAACAACTCCTTGCCTTGCAGTGTCCTGAACTGCCTTCATGCCTGTTCCTCTAGGCATCTGCACAAACTCCTTCTTTCCCATCAAAATGATTTGAGCTGCCTTCTGTACTGCAGCTTTTGCCTGCAATGGCATCAACTTAATAGTCTTCCCATCCTTCTGGATGGTGTAGGTATTAGCATACCCATCATACAGTACCCTTCTGTCAAATTGCCATGGTCTACCCAGCAGTAGGTGACAACATTCCATAGGCAATATATCACACAAGATTCTATCATGATATGGCCCAATCTGGAAATCCACATATGCCTGTTCAGAGACAAAAAGTGATTGCCTATCACTCACCCAAGATGCCTTGTAAGGGTGTGGATGTGGAATCCTTTCCAGCTTCAGTTTATCCACCATTTCCTGAGATACCATGTTGTCTGTTGAACCAGTATCAATGACAACTTTACATACCTTACCTTTGCTCTTACATGTGGTTTTGAAAAGAGCTCTTCTTTGCATCATATCCTTTGATGCCTGCAAACTTGTTCTCCTTAACATCAATGATTCTCCACTCTCTGGATATCCATAATTCTCAGGACCTTTGTTTGAACTCTGTGCACTTTCTTCTTCTTTCTCTTCTTGTACCAGTTGTACCCTCTTGTCACTTGTTCTATCATTTCTGGATGATGAACCTTTGTTTTCTGGACATTTGAAAGATGGATGACCAAACTCTCCACAGGTGTAACACTTTCCTGAAAATGTAGTAGAACCTCTACCACCTCCAAATCTTCCTCTATTGCCTTTCCATCCACCTCTGAAATCAGACTGTCCTTGTCCTTTACCAGTGTCTTCTTGACCCTCATTGATTTGCTTTTGTGCAGGGGCTGTTCCTCTTCCCCTATTGTTTCCTCTTCCTCTCATGGACTTATCATGTCCTCTATTCATCTTTTCTTCAATCCTGATTGCCATTTGATAACAATCCTCCACATTCTTAGGGTTAGCTAAAACTAACTCATCCTGTATGTTAAACCTTAAACCAGCCAAGTACCTAGCCACCTTTTCTACCTCATTCTCATGATGACCAGATCTCATACTCAACAGATAAAATTCCTCAGTATATGCTTTCACATCCCTGTCTTTCTGCTTTAGAAATTGCAGCTTCTTAAACATCTGGATTTCATAATCCCTTGGCAAGAATTTCCCTTTGATCCTTGCTACCATCTTATCCCAAGAAGTGATCTTAGACTTCCCTTGTTTCCTTCTCTCAGATTGTACATAATCCCACCATACCAAAGCATGACCTCCTAACTTGGTCTTTGCAATCTTTACCTTCTGATCCTCAGCAACATCTTCACATTCAAAGTGATTATCCAGTGCAGCAATCCAATCTAACAACTCATCTTCATTCAAGCTTCCAGTATACTTGGAAACATCAACCTTTACCTTAGGTTTTTCACTTTGCACTGCCTTTAACAGTTTTGCCAATCTCTGGTCTTCAGCATCCAGATCTTCAGCTACCTCTTCATACTCTTCAACAGTATCTGCCTCTTCTTCAGACTCACTGTCTTCCACTTCCCTCTTTTTGTTCTTTTCCAGGGCTGTCAGCCTGGCTTGAAGTGCTTCAGCAAGCTCCTTCATCTTCCTCATCTCTCTAGCATGTTTCTCCTTCATCTCCTGCAATTCCCTTGCAGTACCACTACCTTTAGGAGGCATTTTGTCAACCTCTCACAACACACAACACAATCAACTCTATCTCTACCTCTGCCCTTTCAGTGACAGAATCAACACACAACAGCCCAGACCTTTTGCTGAGCTCTGATACCACTATGATGCAGAGACATCCACACTATAACCTTTGCATATAGCATGAATGTCTGCAGACCAACCTCATCATCATCATCTTCGCCATCATCATCATATTCCCTACAACCACCAACAACATCATCATATTTCGGCTTTACTCTGTCAGCATCATGTTTCCTAAAACCAACAGCATCATCATATTGCGAACACTCGCAATGGTCCTCCTGCCGACTACTATTCACCTCCGCTTTCCTCCTAACATCATCATCATGATGTTCAGCGGGCGCACACATCCTCCGGTTGCACTGTTCATCGGGCTCCGAACTCCATCGGCATCATCATATGCAACACTTCCTTCGTCAGCAGGATATTCAACATCCGGTTGTCCCAAATATCCTGATGACGTTCACCTTCAGCAGCTTACCTTCGATGCTCCGCTACCCGACGACACAAGCAACAGCATCATGATCTACTTTATCCGGTTCTCTTCGAAACCTCCTGATGACGCTAATACACTTTCTGCCGATGCCGATACTTAACGACAGCAGGATGAACTCGCATAGGGGGGATATCTCAATATCCTGATGACGATGACGTCATATCCTGATGACGATGACGTCACCCAATATCCTGATGACCTCTTCAACACTTAGTCGAAAAACACGAACTTTCTCTTCCGCATCTACTCGCGATATGCGGATGTTTGGCACTTCCGATATGATGATCCTGATGCCGATACATGCACTTAGTCTATGTCCGACTTAGAACATCCTGATGCACTCGCAACATGAAAACTCCAACAGTTTCATGACCCGATCTTCTTCCTGATGCCGATGCAGTCCACCTCGGTTCCTCCAGATGATGATCACCCCGACGAACTTGCACTTCATGCAATCGACATCATCATGCCGATCTCCTCCACTTATCCGGATGACGATATCCGAACTGTCTGCAGGATATTTGCAGAAATATCCTGATGATGCCGTTTTAACAGACTTCTTCACTTAGCGAAATCTCACTTCGCCGATCCTCCAGGGATGACCCGATCCACTCTCAGGGTGATCTTCGACACTCTATGTTATCAGCTTGACCTAGCACATGAGAATGCTAGGCTTCTCAACATCTGTCGACCGCGATCCTGCACACCTGCATGCAAACAAACAAACTACAATCTAACCTACTGTACATTACCATTCCACCGATCAGATGAGTCAACCGGTGGAATGGATCAGGAAATCCATGACACCCTCTCAAACCAGCGGATCAATCAAGTAATGGAATGCAACCAGAGCAAGAACACAAACAGGATCACTTTATTGATTTCAAAGATGCAATACAATATGATCAATCTCTCTCTTAGTCTCACTCAAGCTCGATCGATGATATCTGTCTGTCTCTCCAACATCAACCGAGCTCATGCTTATAAAGACTTTCCCTACGAGTACTACTGACCCGACTCCAAGCGGCTGGGAACTCTCCAAGCGGCTGGGAGATCCCACCGAACATACATCATGACAGCTGTTATAACTAACTAGCTAAAAATAGCAAAAGCCTGGTCAGCATGATCTTATCCTGATCAGCATGACCTTATTACATGCATCTGGTCTTAACAGACCTTCTTGGAAACACAAACATGACCTAAACTACTAACTGCCTTATCAAGACCAGCTGTCAGGTAGGTGCTCCTGCACCACTTTACCTTAGCAAATTTTGTTTAGGTCCAGACCTATTTCCATGTATGTTTGTAATAACAACTTTGTAGATTGTTCCAATGGTTGATGAATGTAATGCCAACCTTGATGTACATTCCAAGGTTGATGAATTGTATAAATGCATGTAATGTACTTGCAATAAAGATGCCTCTGTGTGAAAATGATAAGTGCGAAGGTGTAAAAAGAGCAAAGCAAAGGAGTTATATTGTGCTTCAATGGAACTAGACCCAGGCATGGAGTAGATGCTATCAAATCAGTTCACCAACCTTTGGTAGTGAGCCACCCCTTAGCAGTGAACCGATCTTAGCATTGAGCCTCAACATTTGTAGTGAGCATATTGGGCATTGAGCCTCTATTTTTTGTATTGTTATAACTTATTTATTTCTATGGGCTAACACCCACCATGGTTTTTCCCTTTAAGGGTTCTCCACATAAAAAACCTGGTGTCTCATGTGTTGATGATGTTGTTGTGTTGAGTTTCTTATCTCATGCTTTCATGATTAAATCTGAATAATAATGAACAAGTGTTTGATGTGTTAATGTTCATAAGTGACCAAAGTTTTGAAGACAACTAATTCACCCCCCCTCTCAGTTGTCTAGTACATTTCAACAATTGGTATCAAAGCAAGGTTCCTTGGAAGTAAGACTAACAGCTTGATGTCCATCTAGGATGTCTTGTAAGAAAGAAGCTCCTTAGTTCGATGGGATGAATTATGCTTTATGGAAGGTATGAATGAAAAGCCATCTTCTTTGTCTAGGTTATAGAATATGGAAAGCGACAGAGACAAAGTATACCATGCCTTAGAATGGCTTAACAACTGAAGATGAAATCAAAGAATATGAGTTAAATATAAAAGATAGAGATGCACTGTTAAGTGCCTTGTTAGACACTGAGTTGATAAAGGTCATGGATTTGGAAACTACTAATGAAGTCTAGGAAAAGATGAAAAATCTATATGAAGGAGATGAGTCTATTAAAAGTGCCAAATTGCAGGGTCTGAAAGCAAAATATGAGGGGTTAAAGATGAGTGAAGATGAAAACATAAAAGCCTACATGAAAAAAATTGATGAAATTGTCAATGGAATAAAAGGTATGGGAGTAACTATTGAAGAGAAGGAAGTTGTGATGAAAATTCTTTGGTCATTACCTAAATCCTACAGTCACAAGGTAGCTGCAATTGAAGAAGTAATGATTATGAAAGATGTCACCAAGGATCAGTTGCTAGGAAAGATTACAGCTTTTGAGATGGGAGAGCTTGGTGATGCTCTGCAAAAGATTGAGACTACTTTCAAAGCCAGCGCTTCAGAGAAGATCTCTAGAGCTGAAAAGTATAAGGTGGAAATTGATGATGAGCTTGATGAAATTGAAGCAAACCTTGTTGATAGACTACAAAGAGGTTTGGTAAGTTCAAAGGTAAATTACCTTTTAAATGTTTTTCATGTGGTAAGGTTGGTCACTATGCTTCTAGATGTCCTAAAAGAATTGAAAGGAATAGAAAAAGATTTGAGAATAGACCTAGGGTTCCAAAGAAATACTACTATGTTAGAGATCTTGATAATGAAGGTATGACAGATGATGATTCTGATGATGCTAGTACTAGTGCAAATGAGTGCTTGTTTATTTAAATTAAAGAACCTGTGTCTACTAATCCTACTAGCTGTGTGAAGGAAGAAAAACCAGTGGAAGAAAGTGCTTTGGTTGTTCAGGTTGAGAAAGATAAGGATGAATGGATTATTGATAGTGGATGCTCACATCACATGATCGGTGACAAAATTAAGTTTGTGAGTTTGGAAAAGTATGATGGAGGACTGGTTAGGTTTGGAGATAATGCAACTAGTAAGATTTGTCGAAAAGGGTCTATTTCTTTTGATGGAAAGCACAATACTGATAATGTCCTATATGTGAATGGTTTGAAGCATAATATTTTGAGTGTTGGTCAGATGTGTGACAAAGGTTATGATCTAAGATTCAAAGACAATGGGTGCAATATCATGGAAAGCTCCAGAATAGTGATTGCTACCGGTAAGAAGACCAGAGGTAACATTTATCAATTAAGAGGAACTAATGATTATTGTTTATTGGCTTAGACAGATGAGAGTTGGATGTGGCATAAAAGGATGTGTCATATCAATTTTGACAATTTGATGAAGATAAGTTATGCATAGGCTATAAGAGATCTACCTATACTTGTGAAGCTAGCCAACACCATTTGCAAGGAGTGTCATTTTGGGAAACAAACAAAACAAGTTTCAAAAGCAAAGAATAATTCTCCATTGGATTGTTGGAGCTAATACATACAAATTTGTGTGGTCCCACAAGAACAAGAAGTCTTCAAGGTGACAAGTATTTTATGTTGCTTATTGATGACTATTCTAGAATGACTTGGGGCACTTTTCTAAAAGAAAAATCTGAATCCCTAGACAAGTTCAAACTTTTCAAGGCAATGGTTGAGAATGAGTTAGAGTTGAGAATGAAATGCTTAAGGTCTGATTGAGGAGGTGAGTTCACTTCAAATGAATTCAATATTTTCTATGAAGAATAAGGGATAAAGAGATAGTTGTCTGCACCTAGAACTCCTCAGCAGAATGGAGTTGTTGAAAGAAAGAACATGATAGTTCAAGAGGCTGCTAGGACTATGGTAAAGGAAGCAGACCTACTAGAATTATATTGGAGAGAAGCCATACATGCTGTTGTGTACATCCTAAATAGAGTTCAAGTCAAAGGTAATAGTTCTAAAACTCCTTTTGAATTATGGTATGGAAGAGTTCCTACAGTGAAGTATTTCAAAGCTTTTGGTAGCAAATGTTATATCAGAAGAGATGAAGAACTAGGCAAGTTTGATGCTAGATGTGATGAAGGAATTTTTCTTGGTTACTCCTCCAAGAGTAAGGCCTATTGGTGATACAATAAGAGACTAAAAAAGATTGTTAAGAGTGCTAATGTGAAGGTGGATGAAGGCAAGGAAAGAATATCACATCTAAGTTGCTATGAATTAGATGAACCTTTGACTACAGTAAATGAAGAAAAAGTTGAACAAGAAGATAGTCAGGATGAAGAAGAGGCTCCAAAAAATGTTGTTAAGACTCCTAGGTATATAAGGATTAATCATTCTAAAGATCAAATTATAGGTGAAAAAAAAAGGTGTGCTGACAAGGAAAAGAGCTGTAGAAGAACAAGTGATTTACTATTTTCTTTCAAAGGTTGAACCAAAAACTATGAATGAAGCTTGCAATGATGAAAATTAGGTAAAAGCCATGGAAGAAGAACTGATGCAGATTAAGAAGAATCAAACTTGGGAATTGGTTCCTAGACCTACTAATAAGAATGTCATTGGAACTAAATGGGTTTTTTAGGAACAAGATGAATGAAAATGGAGAAGTTATAAGAAACAAAGAAAAGCTTGTGTGCAAAGGATATTCTCAAATTAAAGGAATAGATTTTGAAGAGACTTTTGCTCCAGTGGCTAGGATTGAAGCAATCAAAATATTTCTAGCATTTGTAGCTCACAAAGATTTCAAAGTGTATCAGGTTGATGTGAAGTCTACATTCTTGAATGGTGAATTGGAAGAGGAAGTTTACATTGAACAACCAGAAGGATTTCAATTATCAAACCAAGGTGATATGGTGTGCAAATTGAAAAAGGCATTGTATGGATTGAAGCAAGCCCCCAAAGCATGGTATGCAAGGTCAGACAAGTATCTGCTATAATTAGGGTTCAATAAAGGTACTTATGACAACAATCTCTATTTCAAAATCATTGATAATCAAATCCTGATTGTTGAAGTCTTTGTTGATGATATTATCTTTGGAGGAAATGAAGCTATGTGCATGAAGTTTGTAGGAGAAATGCAAAATGAATTTGAGATGTTTATGTTTGGTGAAGTGAATTTCTTTCTAGGTCTACAAATTACTCAATTAGATAAAGGAATCTTCATTTCTTAGTCTAAGTATGTGAAAGAGTTATTGAAGAAATTTGGTATGGAGGACTCCAAACCAATATGTACTCCCATGGTGACTAGCTACAAATTAAGCAAAACTGATGAATCACCTAAGACTGATCAGAAAAGGTATAGATCTATGATTGGAGGATTATTTTATCTAACTCAAAGAAGACCTAATATAATGCATGCAGTATGTCTTGTGGCAAGATTTCAAGAAGATCCTAGAGAATCACATGTGATGGAAGTCAAAAGAATCTTGAGGTATTTGAAAGGCACATCAGATCATGGCTTATGGTATCCAAAGGACAATGATTTCACTCTCAGTGCTTATACAGATGCAGATTGGGCTGGAGATGTTGATGACAGAAAGTGTACAAGTGGAGGTTCTTTCTTCTTGGGAAATAGATTAGTTTCATGGCTGAGCAAGAAGCAAGATTCAATCTCCTTGTCTACTATAGAAGTAGAGTATATTATAGCAGCATGTTGTTGCACTCAAGTATTATGGATGAAGAAGACTTTGAAGGATATAAGAGTTGTGTATAAAGATCCAATTGCAATCTTTTGTGACAATACAAGTGCCATAAACTTTTCAAAGAATCATGTGATGCACTCAAGAACAAAGCATATATCAATAAGGTATCACTTGTTGAGAGAGAAGGTGATAGAAAATGAAGTAAAGATGGAATATGTGTCCACAAATGATTAGATTGTAGATATTTTCACTAAGCCTCTGCCTAAGGATACCTTTGAGTATCTCAGAGAAAAGTTAGGGGTTATTACCCCTCCTTCTCTAAACTAAGATGCATAGGAATACATCAGTCCAATGGTGTCCAAAGCCTCATTCTTTGATCTAGATTGATGTTTTAAGAGCTACCTCTCAAGGGGAGTAGCAAGTGTTCCTAATATGTGTTCCTAACAAGGAACAATAAGTGTTACAGCATTCATGAAAGAGCAATTTGATAAGAGCAGCTGAGTGCAAGTATGTACCCTTTTCCATTGATGTCAAAGGGGGAGAGAAATCATGTGAAAAACTTCAGGGGAAAATGATAGCAGATGTGTAAAAAGAAAGGGGGAGTATCTTCTCTTGATGGTCATTACAGGTTTTCACGTCATATGTTGCCATCAATGACAAAGAGGGAGATTGTTGCAAGTATGTGCCTAACCAGTGTTGTCATTGATGATAACATATCTGAGTTGTCATTGGTGTCAACTGTGCTCTTGTTTTGATGCTTGCTTAGAGTAATGAGTTAAGTACTGAAGATAATAAGTATTCCTGATACAACAGAACAATCCAGTAGATTGCTCCGCATTTCTTGTAGAATGAATATCTTTATCTACGAATTGGAAGTTACATAGATACATGTCTAAAGATGCTATGTTCCAAGTTTGAGCCTCTGATATGAAGATTTTAGTGAGTTATGTTCAACAAAGTGAAAATTGTCTTTTCTATATATTTGGTGGTGACAGAGAGAATGTATTTTGCTCTGCATTCCTCTGCATTGAAGTACTATGATATGTGGTTCATGAGTTAAGTCTACAATGATGATAAGTACCATCAAGTTCAATGGTTCATGATTTGGTGGTTTGTAAGCTATCTTTTCTCTATGACAATAGCTGACAGTGTTATTTATGTGCTCCGATTTGAAGAATCTTCTTGACAGAGTGATTAGAGATTATGCAATTGTTCCTGGTGATTACAATGTGCTTGTGGATGTCTCCTGATCATGTTCCTACCTTTGGATTGGTCTGCAAAGAGAAATTTGGATCGTGGATGAAGACTGTTCTTAAAAGACTTAATGTTAACACCAGTCTCAGTGAACTTGGTTGTTTTCATTACTTGTGGAGATACATTGAAGATTGTAGAAGTGTGTAGTGATGTGGAAGATTGCATTTGAGCCCCAACTAAGGCATAACATGATCTGCATACATCTTTACCTTAGAAAATTTTGTTTAGGTCTAGACCTATTTCCATGTATGTTTGTAATGTCGACCTTGGAGATTATTCCAATGGTTGATGCATGTAATGCTGACCTTGATGTACATTCCAAGGTTGATGATTGTATAAATGTATGTAATGTACTTGTAAAAAAGATGCCTATGTGTGAAAATGATAAGATAAATGCAAAGTTGTAAAAAGAGCAAAGCAGAGGAGTTATACTGTGCTTCAATGGAACTAAACCTAGGAATGGAGTAGATGCTATCAAATTAGTTCACCAACCTTTGGTAGTGAGCCGATCTTGGCAGTGAGCCTCAACATTTGCAGTCAGCATATTTGGCAGTGAGCCTCTATTTTCTGGTATTGTTATAAATTATTTATTTCTGTGGGCTAACATTAACCGTGGTTTTTCCCTTTTAGGGTTTTCCATGCAAAAAACCTAATGTCTCATGTGTTGATGATGTTGTTGTGTTGAGTTTCTTATCTCATGCTTTCATGAATAAATCTAAATAACAATGAACAAGTGTTTGATTTGTTAATGTTCATAAGTGATCAAAGTTTTGAAGACAATTGATTCACCCACCCCTCTCATTTGTTTGGTGCATTTCAATAGTATCATCATTATGCAAAGCATTAGAACCCATAATTCGAAGACTTCTTCGCACAAGAATGTTAGAATCAGGGTACTGGGTCACAAAGCTCATAAAATGTCTACAAGCTTTAGTAACACACAAGATGCACCAATAGAAGAAATGAATGATGTAGCAAAAGAAGGATTTGAATTTTTGTTTAAGTGAGGAAATGTTTTGTTAAAATAAAAAAAAACATAATGCACATTATATATCTTTTATCAAATTCAACTCTACTCAAATCCGCTTAGATATTAATAATGCCAATGCTTAAATCAAACTCAAATCTCAATGCTTTTTTCAAAATAGAACAATTCAAAATTGTTCCTATCGTCAATCTTCAATGTAAAATGACATTTGAAATGTTGTAGAACAAAGTAAAATCAGATTTGGAATGAAAATGACATCAGCAAAATCTGAAATTAAATATCAATCACAAACCTTAGATTTCAACATTAACTAGGTTTTCACAAAATGCAACTTTTTTATAAATTCTAGCAATGAAAAAGATTCAAATGCACAATGTAACACTATGAAATGAACTATAATACCAATCAGATCTGATGCAAAAATCAGTAATTTAATTCATTCTATGATGATCTAACTTTACTAAATGCAAACAAAGTGACAAATATGTTTTTTTCCAAATCTAGACTGAATTGTTTATTTTCAAATTTCAAATGCAAGGATGCAAGAATGTTTTAAAAACCAAGAATGCAAAGGTACAACAAATGCAACTATTTTAAACAAGCTATCAATGCAACAAGACCTGAAACAACTCACAAACTACAAACCAGGTTCAAAACTAGCTAGATTTTCTAAAAAAGCAAGGTTTTTACAAACCCTAGTTTTGAAACTAAGCAAAATTAACTATGTATGCATGCAAAATGATTAATGAACTCAATCACAATCTGATCTAGGGCAGAAAACAACTTAGATCTGAAAGAAGAAGGATGCAAAATTGCAACACAAGTTGGGTTCACCAAAATGTTATGTGGAAAAGAGTGATCTAGCCTAAGGAGTTAAACTAGGTCAAAACCTCTTCTACAAGCATTGGGGCACAAACCAAACTTGGCTTCTACCCAAGAAGGAAAGCCAAACAACATGTTTTTTTCCATTTTGTTGTATAGAGAAGAATCAACCAAATCCAACCAAGATCAAGCAAGCAAACTAGGGAAAATGACCAAACCCTAAAATGCAAAGATTTGCTAATAACTAACTATCAGAAATAGATATCAGAAAACCAAAAGTATAGTAGAGATCAAGGAGTAGAGAAAAACCTAGATCTAGAAGCAGTGGCACCAACAACTAGGGTGCTTGGGTGCCCTAGACCCTAATTAGGGTTTAGCAAAATATCAAGATATCATCAGACCTGTACCTACAAGGTTTGTCTTTTTCTCAAATCGTGTCCTCAGAAACCTATTTCTCCAGCCTACACACACAAAAAGAGGAAAAGGTTGTGCTGTGTATAAGGGCTTGCCTTAGTCAAACCCTGTGTTGGTGTTTCCACCTCCACTACAATGATGATTAGATCCAAAAATGCATGCCCTAGGAGGGTAGAGGCTATATCTGCAATATATGATAGAAATATGAATGATAATGATGATGATTACCAAAAGATGTAAAACCCTAGTTGATGAAGATAACTCAAGATCATACTCCAAAAAGGAGAGTGAAGGAGAAGTCTTGAAACTTTCTTAAAGACCTAAAAACAAACCTCAATAACATCCATAAGGAGATAGCAATTCGAAGCATGAAGAAAACTTTAGCATAGAAGATCAAAACATGAGAGCAAACTTGTAATTATCCATCTAGTTATGAAATAAATTATAAAAATCCTTTATATATGCATTTCCACTCACAAACGATGAATAAAACCAAATGGGGTCGACATATACAAACTAGGGAGATGTTCTAAGTTGACACCACAAGAGACTAATGATCCCATGTGGGACCAAGGCACTCGAGCGCTCTGGGCCTTTGGCCCCACAAACTTTAGGTAGTGTCAAATGTCGTGAGCTTAGTCCAATCCTAAGTTTATTCTATTAGGTTTATTTATTGGGATCAATATTTTATTGTTGTATGCTCAAAAAAGGTGTTAAAATAGGTCCTGATTAACAAAGGTAACATTTTAGGTCCAACCAGGTGCTAAAAAGGTGTAAAATGCTAGTGTACATATTTTATGGCATAACAAAAACCATCCTCACAACATCAATGCATATCATCCATATTATCATCCATTTCCATCTATGACATCACACATATAATCGACACCATAATCCACAAATATACCTTAAACATTTATCAAAAACATTCCTAACACTATTATATATCATTCATCTCCTAACCAAACCATCATGTTCATGCATACATTATCCATAATGTCCATCATATATAATCCATCATAATACATACATCATACATAATCCTTAATAACTTCCATCATTAATGATCACATCATACTAATCCATGTCCCAGTCACATACATAATCCACATCATAATCCATCTCATATATCATAATTCATAAAACATATCCATAATGTACATCATAACCCATATAATCCATCAAATGGCTATAATCAACTATGAACCATTCATAATAACAAACATCATAATTAATAGCATCCATCACATCAAAACCATCATAAAACATATCAATAACCATAATCCACAAAGAATCCATAGATCAACACATTACATCATATAACCTATGCATACACTTAAGTCATCTACACTAATCAAATCACACATATGCCTCCATAACATCATAACACCATCACATCACATCATCATAGAAATGCAAAAATATGTCCATCACATAAATATGAATCATTTACATACATCATAGCATCATGTGAGCATATCAAAATCATGTCAACATCATATCATCATGCATCATCCATAAACATCAATAAAACATAATAGTATCCATATGTCACAACCAAACCATGTCATCTCATATATACATAAAAATGGTCATGATACAATGTCTATACATGGGCTCTGTGGAGCTATCAAAATACAAAATGAGCTCAAAGGAATATTATATACACATCAAAATCTCTACATCAGCCTCTAGGATAAGCTACCCCCCATTGATGTTGTTGGTTGTGATGACAATGCCCCTACTACTGGTGGTGGAGGAGGAGGTGGCCGCATAGGATACTATGGTGGCCCTAGTACCAATCTCTGTCCTCTATGAGGATGAAGCCACTGACTAGCTCCTAAAGCTCAACCTCCTCTCAGCTGGTACCTCCCTCTCATACCACCCGCCCTTGTGCCTGCACTAGTTGCACCACCTACCCCTATGCATGAGCTAGCTCTACCTGTAATCTCTCCCCATCACCCTCCTCCACATTCATCACCTCCACCTCTACATACTTCTCTCCATCCCCCTCCTCCTCCTCATCACTACTATCATCCTCACCCTATCCTCCCCATCCATCACCCTAACCTTATGGAATTGTCAACCAAATCAGACATTGTTGCAAGCCCACCATGCATCATACACTGTTATGGTCCCTACCTCTACTACATCCTCCCTCAAATCCCATGCCATTGGCACCAAAGCCTCAAAATCCTCTATCATCGATTGTGGATCAATTAGAACTCCCCACCTCAAAACATCCCTAGTCACACGAGGAAACACTTCCTCCTCTTATGGCACTATCTATGTCACACTAAACTGGTGTAACACCTGATTTGGCAAGTATCTAGTGATAATTTTCTCTGTATGCTCAATCAGATACTATGGCTACCACACATATCCAAAACGGGCATCATCATCTCCCCACACCTCACATCCTAGCCATGGCCTCCATGTCACCATCATAATGTTGTTTATGACTCGCCACTAATATGGCAAGTCCCCCAATTTGCTATGTTTCAATACACTATCATAACAATACACAAAAGGCATCCTATACCTCCATGTCCTAATTATCATAGGCCTAGTCACTACAATGTGCTCCCATGCCCATATGTAGAGCAAGGTCACTCTACATCCTAGGCTCACCCCAGATATGTAAATAGTAGCATCCATATCATGATATAAATGTGCTAGCACACACGACCCCCATGTATATATTGTCCCATGTTACATCATCCTCTGCATCACAATCCCCTAGTCCACTAGAAACCTATGTGACTACCTATCAAGCACCAGAATTCCTGATATCACCCCCAAGCTATGAACAATGGCAGCACATACAACCTCTCCATGGCATCGGCCCATACCATCTATGTCTCGTGCTCATCCAATGGAACCTCTGTCAGGGAGAACATCGCCCTCACATATGGCACCTGTCGATCATGATCTTAGATGACCCACTCTCCATGAATTAGAATCCATAGTATCCTCCACACATCCTCTAGTGTGATGGTCATCTCGCCTATCGGTAACAAGAACACGCATCGGTCACTATGTCATCGCTCTACCAACGATGTTATGATATCTTGATGTGCCCATATTTCGGGCATGTAATAAATCCACTGTAATCCCACCATGCTTAGAAATGTCTTGTTTGTCACCCTTAGTCAACTCCATAATGCTATATTAGCTGGTCACTATTCCCATGATTGCAAGACCTCCAAATCTTCTTGTAACCATCCACACATAGTTTGTCAATTCTTCTAACTCCTTTATAGCTTGTTTTTCTTCCTATTCACACATAAGTGTTAATCTCATTAGTCTAGGTGCTAATCCAACATAGGCACCATTTTCCCTATCTAAGGTGCTAATCCATCTAAGCACTAAGCCTTCTACCCTAAGTGCTAAACCGGTGTAAGCATTAATCCTCCTTGTCTAAGTGCTACATAGCGCATAGGCACTAATCCTTTTGGCCTACTTGCTAAACATGTGTAGGTGCTAATCACCACAACCCAAGTGCTAATCCTTCTAGCATACATGCTAAAAGCACATAGGTGCTAATCCACCCAACCCAAGTTCTAATCAATATTTTTTCCTAAGCTACTCCTTGGACGCTAAAATGACTCCCAGACACTAAACCTCTACACTGATGCTAATCATCAACATGGGCACTACCCTATAGCATAAGCACTAAACCTAACAACCTAGGTACTACCCATGACCCCTAGGCACTAAACCCTCCCTTTAGTGCCTATGCTAAACCTAACTTACCCCACATTTAATTCCCCTAACCTACCCCCTAACCCAAATCACAAAGCAAGGAAGGACCACTTATTGGCTCACCAATAGCTGCAGGCCACAGGAACTCTCGCACGTGCTCCACCTGATGCTCATCTTATGGAATAGTTCAGCCATCTCCTCTAATCTTCTTATTCTCTTCTAATCAACTCTCTAAACTTAGCAATGCATAAATGAGGCTTATGCCCCCCCTAAGCACTATTTATAGCCTACTTAGCCCTGATTTTGCCCTCCACGCCATAATTTTTCACCCCTCTCCCCATTTTTTCTCCCTCACCTCCATTTTTCACCCTTTTTCTTCCATTTTTCTTCCCCCCATCCTATTTATTCCTCCTATATAATTTTTTCATCCCCATTCCTTCTTTCAAGAAATCACTTGAAAAAAATATTTTTATTTTTTTATCGATCTCTCAAGGAGGCATCACCTCGTCCATCCTTTCTCTTCTCATTGGTCGATTGGGGAAAAAATATAAAAACATGATTTTGTTTGATATGCCACCAACCCTCTTGGTTATGATGCCACATCAAAGAGGGGAAAAATGTAGACATCTGAAAATGGTCACACCACTTCCCAACTTCATCTGCATAATTGATCAACTAAAATCTGAACAAGTATCCATTCCATCCGACACATATTAATTAAATAATTTTTAATTCTTTAATTTATATTTTCCCCTCTACTATCTTCTCATCAAAAAATCATTAATCATCTCATTTTCCTCTACTATAGTCCAAAAAATCAAATATTTATCCAAAGACTATAGTTCCTATCCACTCCAAAAAATTAAACAAATATATCTATTTATTTAATTCCCTATTTTATCCATTTTTTATTACTTTTAGTAATCATCATTAATCACCCCTAATCATGTGCACATGGGTTCATTTAGGTTAACCTAGGATTACATCTCCCCATGTTTGTAGAAGTCCACTTGTCATTCTATTTACATGCATGTACATGACAAGTGGTACTTTAGAATCATGAGAAAGTCTTCCAATTACATCCCATTTGTCCTCCCACCCACTCCATGTGTCACTATTCATCAAATTTAAAATTTCATGTGGCATTATTACTCTAATTTACAATTCCTCATGTCCTCTCATCCTAATTTTTAATTCTCCACAAAATCCAAGCCTTACCTTTTCATAAATGAGTCCTTACACCTTATCCACCTACTCAATCTTCTCCATCCATCCATTCAACCCTTCATCCTCCCCCCTTGATTTATCCTTGAATCTTAGAGCTCCTCTCTCATTCAATCCCCTCTTGACACTTGTCCATCTCTCCTTGCTTGAGAGCTCTCAAGAAATGTGAGCCCTTGATCTCCATATTCAATCCTATCCCTCCATCTTGACCTCCAAAAATCTATAAATTGGAGTTTCCTCCCCTCATTTTGGGAGATCAATTGAATGCAAAGAAGTGTTGCCTTTATGACCACTTAACATCTATTATGAATTAGCACTAATCATATCATTAAGACATATCAAGGGTTTTACATGAACAATTTGCTGAATATTGAGAGGGGGGGTGAATCAATATTTTGAAATTTAAACAACTAAACCAAATACCAACTTTAATAATTAGAAAGCAAAGTAACCACAAAAATACAAGCCACATAAACATGACACAGACACCTGATTTTTACGTGGAAAACCCAAGAAAGGGAAAAACCACAGAGATGATTAGCTCTCAATATAAATTGCAATCATTTACAAAAGATGATGTTTAGGCTTGGTCACTCTATGGGCCTAGAACATGTTGGCTCACTGACATGAAGTACAACTAGGTCTAGCAGGATCACTGCCTCAACCCTAAACCTAGAAAGATTACAATGAGGGCTATTAAACTGTAATGGTTGCTTACAGCCAGGCTCACTGCCAAGGACAAGTGAAATTATATATATAAGAAATATGAATACTGCAACATCTATCAGTATGCTAGGGTGCAGTCATTTAGTAATTGAATTCTAAATCCTAAGTCTTCATCATCACTGATCTTCTATCTCTGATTTGATATTCTCATGCTCACATCAATCACATCCACACTTATTACCCTTCAACCAAAATTCATCACTCTTATATATCTGCATCATGATTTAAACCATAATCAGGTCGACGACATCTAAAATATGAAACGTATACATTGAAGGATGTAGCTTGTCGGCTCAATCAAATGCACTATATGCTATGTGGACTCAAATAACATTTGAATTGTATTCACATATGTTGGCCTCAACTATTTAACAACTTAGGATTAAGTTCTAAACAATAGAACTTATCGCATACAATTCAGAATTATCATGTCAGCCTCTAAGTCAGACTGCCACTGATACATTTCATCTATCAGTACAACTTTTACTGCAAACCATAGGGATTGCTCAAAATCATACCAAAGACTCCTTAGACATCACCAATCATACCTTTAGAACTACAGAGAAAAATATTTTTTAGCGGCAAAATGTGGAGCATCAGAACTTAGACTCTGTTGCAGTCAAACTCTGTCAAACACTATAGCAATACTCATAAGCTTGCAAGTATCTTTCCGATGAACTTCAAATCTTACAACTCTAGATTTAGACACTTCATATAAGTCTTTACAACACCTCAAAGCCATAGAACAAAACATGCATGTGCAAAGAAATGCGGATCATTTTACTTTGCACTGTACACTGTCCCTATCTTACTTCTATTCATCTAGACTTAGATATTTTCTTCAAATGACTTCCAGAGGAAGTCATGACCTAAACACTAGAATATATCATCATCAAGTAGCTATGAGTCATCATACCTAAACTACATTTTCCAGTCTTCATCTGCGGAGGCATACTGATCCACTTTCTGTCCCTTACTCTGAATACTATCCATACTTAGCCAATATGGCTAGGTCATCTTTACCGGATCACAAACTCTATTCCAACCTTGTTCCTTTTCTTGTTACCATCAATGACAACATTCAATTATCCATCATAGCAGTGTCTCTTCCCAACAATCTCCCCCTTTAGCATTGATGGCAACACTTAGTGAAAAATGCTTGACTGCCTTGACTGCTCCCCCTTTCTATATACACTCTATATTTCTTCTCCCCCTGAGATGCTTGCCTATTTTTCACTAATCTTCTTCTCCCCCTTTGACATCAATGGAAAAGGTGTAGGTTCCAGAGTAAAAAATTATCAAAATTGAAAAATTTTCTATACTCTGCCGCATATGTACAGGTACAATCTTCAACTTTATTTTACATGTGCTAGATGATGTCATTAAAAATGTTCTAAATTTGCACCAGCTCACCATCCCATCTTTTCTTGGCATTGTTCAAAATTTGAATATGACCACTAAGTAGAAAGACTATAGTCTCTACCTTGTGAAGATAAGATGGTGTGTCAGATTGTAACGCTACTTGTGCTTCAGTTGCTAGATTAAACATAGAATCTAACTTAGGAGTGATTATTCTTCTCATCTAACACATTTTGTTTCTGATTTTATCCCTCTCACTTATTAGATTGTTCAAGTCATCATGAAGATTGATGACTTGACTTTCCTTGATGCTCACTAATTCTGTCACTAGATCAAATGACTTAGAAATATTTATCACTTTCAGCTCTAGATCCTTGATCTTCATTTCTATTTCCTTAGTGGCTTCCAACCAAGATAAACAAAATGTATATATGTCACCATCTTTCTTAATGGCACTCTGAATGCTTTTTATTCTATTATCTAGCTGGGCTTTGTCATTAGTTATCATTTCCTTCAACTCATTCAATATTTTCTCATTAAACTCTTGCCTAACTTTTATGTCTACAAATTTCTCAAAGGATTCAAAATGTTTACTTATAGAGTTTAATAGTCCTTTGAGTTGATTTTCTGATGACAGAGAAGTATCCTCTTGGTATGTCGGCAACAGCTTCCCCAAAATGTTAGATACCTCACCAATGAGTTCACTATCCTCTATGTGAGACTTCAACATTTCCTCTCTTACTTTTGCCTGTACAATTGAAGCCAATCTAAATTTTTGTACATGGGGCATTGTGTCCAAGTTTATTGGACCATGTAGAAACTCAAGCTCATTTAGTACTTGTTTCTCTTTCTCCAAATGTTCTTTAATTGATTTTGGAGTGTCTCTTGGTGTGGCTGAGACTTCTTCTTTCAGGATTTGCTCTAGATCATCTAGATCCATGTCCTTACTAGAGTCCTCCTTCTATTCCGGTGAAGGATTTTCCTTAGCCTGTTCCTTCTTAGTCTTTTCATTGTCACTTTTGTCATCTATTTGATGTCTTGGAGTGGATCTTGTTTCAGCAACATATACTTCTTTTTCTTTAGTCACTTTGATTTTGTAGACACCCTAAAATGACCGTGTCATCAAATCACTTGCATTTCGTTATCTGTCTCATCACCTGCATTTCAACGTTAATTAAATAATCTAATTATTTAATTAATTTCACCAAATTCTTCTAAATCACAAAATTGCGACATTAATTAAATAAATCCTCATTATTTAATTAATTAAATCAAATTCCTCTATATTCTTCCACAATTAAATAATTTTTAATTATTTAATTAGATCATTATCCTCTTTCCAAAAATCAAATTCACATTAATTAAATATATCCAATTATTTAATTAATTTAACAAATTCCCTCTTATCTAAAATTAAATAATTCTTAAATTATTTAATTAAATCAAAAATCATTCTCCCAAAATCATGCACAACAATTAAATAAATTTATTTATTTAATTTGCTTTTAAATCTTCTAAATTAAATAATTCTAATTATTTAATTATTTCTTCCAAAATATCTTCTCTAAATTTAAATAAATCAATTATTTATTTAAATTGCTTTTTCTTCTAATTTGAGTTATCTCTAAAATAACTCAAGCTTTCTTACTCATCAATTAAATATTTCTATATTTAATAAAGCAAAATATCTTCTTTTCTCATGCAAATCCCTTCTTCTTGTTTTAAATCACTTAACTGATTGCTTTATTCTTTTAATTGATTTATCTCTTTAGTTAACTCATTCTTCTATTCTTGATAACTCCTCTCATGCAAAAGAAAGCAAGACACGTGTCTTCTCCTCATTCGTTGCACATTCCTCAACTTATCTCCTCCATTGATTCTTCTGAATTATCTGGACCGTTGATCGATTTTCCTTGAAATCTATATAAACCCCCTCATCTCCTTCATTACCCCTCTCTCTTCGATCGTATTCTCAGGCATACTTAACAGAGCTTTGAGCATACACAACGCGTCGATTGAGCACTATAACGATCTTTTGACATTGATCTCTTGAGCACTACACTTGCTTGTTGCAGCTATGGCTTTGCAATTTCATTGAGCAATTCTACATTCAATCCAAAGGAAACAACACAAATTTCGGTAAAAGTCTTTATTGCATTGATTATTTGTCATGGCTTTTATTTAAATTCGTTTTCTTTATGTTATTGGATTTTTGGTTTTTATTAGTTTAGATTTAATCCATTTTTCCACATACACATTCTGGCACGCCCGGTGGGACCCATTGGTCCTGATTTAATATCAAATTTGTGGAATTTTTAGTTTGATTTCACAGGTTTTTTAACTCTTTTTTTGGAGAGATTCGAAAAAAAAAAAAAATTTAAAGGAAGCTTGCTGGGCAAAAACGGAGGTCACGGTTGTGTTCGGAAGGGTCGAGGGACGAAGAAAAATATAAAATTTGACCTATTTCGGTGAAGGTAAAATTTTTTCACCTCTCGCTGCAACCCGAGGCCATACAATCACTGTGAGGTACGGTAAAAAAAAAAATAAATCTTTTTTCAAAAAAAAAAAAAAGCAAAAAGAAAAAGCAAAAAAAATCCAAAAATAAAAAAGCAAAAACAAAAACCAAAAAAAAAAAAAATAAAACAAATAAAAAATGAAGTGTTTTTAGTTTTTATTTCTTTTAAAAAGTAAAACAAAGTAAAGAGAATCTTTTTTCTTTTTTATTTTTATTTTTTGAAAAAAAATAAAGCACCTTCAGCCCAGCAGCAGGTCACATCAGTGACCAGGAGCCAGTCACAGGGGGCTAAGACAGACCCCTCTTCAATGAGCTTTTTAAATGAATAGGCGATTTTCAAACCTCATTATCTTGGTCATACAGACACGTATTTCAGTGCTTTTTTTTTTGAAATAGGCTAGAATTTCGTGATCTACATCGTGGTGAAATTGGTTTTTTCTCAAGATTCTCTGATTTTTCAGAAAATCGATTTTCTCACTGCTGTCTTTGTCTCGTCACAGTTTTTTGACTTTTCAAGCTTCATAACTTTCACAAACGGACTCGGATTCAGGTGATGTTTTTTTTGAAAGTTGGTATTTTTCTGTCCTCTACACAGTGGTAATATTTTTTCAAAGATTTTCTGAGATCTATTTTTTAAGACCACTCATTGGCCTATTCTCAATCTCTGACTTCAAGCACTTGCTAACTTTTGAGTTTGTGTGGACCCAATATCACTTGTTGCAGCTTCTTATTACTCATACAGAGCAAATAGGTGTTTTTAACATGTTCATGCAGGATGAGCATTGAAGACCTCTTGATCTATCTCACTAAGTCTTAGAAACACATTGCATGCTTAAAAGGATAATTGAACAAATCTTTTCTTGCAATCTAAGTCTTAGGAACATACTGCTTTTCTTAAGGGACAATGGACATGTATGAACAAAAACCTCAATTTTCTAAAGGACAATGGACATGAATGCCAAACACTTCATTTCATAAGGGACAATTTACAACTACAATCGTGTGTGTGCATAGCTTAGTTGCACCTTATTTTTCTTATAACGGGACAATTGAACCATTGTTTGACGTGCTTGATTTTACATTTTTTGTACTTCCTTTAGAAGGGCCTGCTTTTGGATTGCGATTCATCCAAAAGGGACGACCCTAAGCGGAGTTTTCCTTTGAACCGCTATATAAAAGGGATAAGGCGAAAGCCAAGTCCTAACCGACGTCAGCCTTACCTTGTGATGCCAAACTGAAAAGAGGTGTACTAGCCCTTTGTGGAAACAATTTTCACATTGAGCGAAGTGTTTGAAACTCTTAGTAGGATTGGTTAAAGCTTTTAGTAGCTTGTCGCATTGCTCGTAAGGCGTTGGTCCCTCAAAGTCACTAAGAACCAATTTAGATAGAGACTACCCGACCTACCTCCGAACATTGCGGTAATCATCAGTGCAAGGGAAATCGATTTAAACCCTTAAGATACTCACCATTGGCTCCCTTGAGAAGAGATAGTATTCCCTTGGACATAAAACTCTTGTGACCTACTTGAGCTTTCCAAGGGGAGGGTGAGATATCCCTACCTATCGTCTCTCGCAAAGATACTAAATATCTGACACATTTATGGAATGATATTTTTATCGACGGAGTATTAAGCTGTGAGCTGATCTACTGCAATGAAACCTTGTCTCTAGGGATAAAAAGTACTTGTTATTGATTGCAACTGTATTAGACCTGTGGAAACATTGGGCTTGTTTGGAGCCTTGAACATACACTATCTGTTGTGTCAGTCCTTGTGTCTTTTTTGACCACTTGTTTGCTGTGTTTTCTCTTGCCAAACCAATCCAATCAGAAACAGAAAAAATTTTGCCTTTGAAAAACATCAGACACTACTTCAGCGCCCCTGGTATTACAGCAGCTCACCTTTGGTAATACAGTAGATCGCCTTTGGTTAGCAGTAACCCGCCTCTGGCAAAACTCTACTTCAGCGCCCTCGGTATAACAGTAGCTCGCTTTTGGTCACTGTAGCTCGCCTTTAACATAGCAGTAACTCACTATTGGCAGCTCAGTCCGTCACCTCTGGCCCATAGTAGCACGCTTTTGGTAGCACAGTCCTACGCCTCTGGTCAAACAGTATAGCGCCTTTGGTCCAGTACTTTGTGCATCAAAGTTTGTCTGTTTCTTCAAAGCATCTCATAGATTCCCAGCATTACATTGTGTCCTAGGCATATCCCATGGTCACCACTAGGCTACAGCAAACTATGAAGTCTAGGCAAGTTGTCCCTAAGAAGCACAAGTCACCCCCTCACACACCACAATCAGGTCGTCTCAACGTTACTCCCAAAGTGACTCCTAGTACACCTGCGGCAAGACCAATTAGCTCTCCAAACATGCCGCACATAGATGAACCAAGCAACCCTCATGAGGATAGAACCCCTTTGCTAAATACACCGCAGTATACCACAGGCTTGCCTCCGGATTTTGTCCCACAAGGTTATGTCATAGATCAACCCCCATCTCAAGAAGAGCGACACTTTGAAATAGGTCAATCCTCTCAAGAAGATGGGCAAGATCTTGACGAATTTATACAAGATCCTAGAGCTATAGCTGCCTTTGATAAAATCCTTAGTGAGAACCAGGATCATTTCTTTTGCTTGCTTGCAAAGCAAGGTGCCAAGTTACCTCAAGATTTTGATGTGTCCACTCTCAAGGAGAGCAACAACACCCAAGAAACCATACAAGCGGTGCAAACCATGTCCATGGTGACTACGCCCCTACCTACTCAAGGTTCGCAGTATAGGAATCCCCTCTTTCAAAATCCAACAGAGGAGAGGCCCGTATCACCGCTTTTGACTCCTATGGAGATCTATCAAAACCAACAAGAAACTCTCCAACGGCAAGCAGAGTTAGCTAGGCAAGCCACCTTAGCTCGATCCAATGTGCAACCACCTCCTAAAGTGTCCACCCCAAGCGCAAGTGGAATCTTGGTTACCCCATCACGCGTAGGTTTCCCACCCAATTACAATCCGGGGAACACGTATGTAGCCATGCAACAAGGGTCTCAACAAATGCCACCTCCTATATCATCACACCTGCATGTCTCTCAACCAATTGGAGTCACGCAGCCCCAACCACAACATTCTTCTACTCTCATCTTCAATCAACCTCCACCGTCGCAAATCACTTCTACCTATGTTCCTCCTCCACAACGTTCATCCACGCTCAACTTCTTTCATACATTGCCTAGCCACTCTCAACATTCCCAACATCAGGTTTCCCAAAGCTATGTGCCACCATCACAACCTAATCAAACGCACTTTAGCTTTCCTCCCCTCAATACGTTTCTTCAACCATCGCAGAGCCAACATTCTTACCTAGCGCCACCTCCACCTCTGCCTAATCAAAACCTCCAATTCCAACCCAATCCGAACCAATCATACAATCCATACAATCCCAATCAATCTTACGACCCTTACAATACCACTGCGCATGGCGCACATTATAATCTTCCATATGGGCAACACCAACCACTTTTTGGACAACAAGAGACGTTACCAACCCCTCCCACGACTATGGAACTAAAGATTGCGGAGGTGCAACAACAGCTATCTGATCTTACGTTTGGCCACACCAAAAAGACCTTCTCCTTGGAGGAAGTGTGCCCTTATCCTTTTGATCGGTCATTACCAATGATCCCTTTTCCTCAAAATTTCACTATTCCAAAGTTCGATAAGTACAAAGGAAAAGGTGACCCAAAAGACCATCTTAGGGAATTCTATCTTGCTTGCTTTGAGGTCTCTCACAACGACACATATCTTATGCGTCTTTTTCCTCGCAGTCTTAGAGGACAAGCAATAGAATGGTTCTCACACTTACCTATGGGTATCAAGTCTTTCAACGAGCTAGCAGAGAAGTTTGCCACCCATTTTTCTTACAACGCAGAGCATGAGATTTCCATGACGGATCTATGCAACAATAAACAGAAAAATGGCGAGACTTTCATTTCTTTCCTTCAGCGATGGAGACAAATGGCTAGTAAATTCCCTTTCAAGATTCCAGAGAAACAGCTTGTTAGCATCTTTGTGCAGAACCTCAACCAAGAGTTAGGTTTCCATTTGCAAATCCTTAGTGCTACAACCTTCGATGAAATCACATACAAGGGTATCAACATTGAGAAGGCCCTCATTGCTAAGGGTGTGGTCAAAATCTTTAAGGAGACGAAAGATAGCAATTCGCATCAACAGTCGAATGATAAACCCAAGTATTGGAACAAGAACAAAAACGTGGTCAATGATGGAGTGGTCGATGCTAAGCATGTCCAAACGTTGCAAACACCACTGCAACTCTCCAAACCAAGTCAAGCTCCACCTCAACAACAGCAGCAACAAAGGCAGCCTTATCCCAACCAACAGCAACGACAACAAGAGCGGCCTCAACAAGATTACCCTCCGCGACGTCAATTTACTCCTTTGGGAGTGCCCATCGAATCGGTCTTACAGCAAGCTTTGCAGAAAAGGCTCATAACCTTACCTGATGCTCCTCCTTATGGAGAACCTATCTACAAAACTGCATGTTACAGAGACAATGAGTATTGTGAGTTCCATAGGAGCAAAGGTCATCGAACTGCATCTTGCATGAAGCTTAAGCACCTCATCCAAAACCTTATCGAAGCTAATCAAATCACTTTTGAGAATGAATCACCAGCGCAACACACGAACAAGGATCTCGATATGTACAAGGAACCATTCCCCCATCATGGTCCACCTCCTCCTCAGGATAAAGGTAAAGGTATCAATCATGCTTCCACATCCTTCGATTCCATTGTAGGTCGTTTTGAAGAGAGTGGAGTGTCTACCCTCACCATCAAAGGCAAATCTACAGATTGTGCTGTTACTACTCGTCGAGGTCATGTCACCATTCGTGCACCTACACCTAGGCTTCCAGTTCAGTCTGATTATAACCTTGTCAAACATCTAGGGAGAACACCAGCACAGATCTCTATTTTGGACCTTCTACGGTCATCACCTGCACATAGAGTGGTGCTAGAAAAAGCCCTCCAAGAGTCGTCCGTTCCTAACAACATAGCTGTCGCAGATTTCCAAGCTATAGTGGGTAATATTGCTTCACCTTACACTGTGGTCTTCTCTGAGAAAGACCTTCCCTCCCATGATCCTTGTCACAACGATGCCCTGCATATTGAAGTCCTCATCCATAAGCGCAAAATCAAATGCATCCTCATAGATGGTGGTGCTGGTCTCAACATCTGTTCTTTAAAGTTACTAAAGCAATTGGGATACTCTGAGGATCACATCAACACTGATCATAGTATTACAATCAAGGGGTATGATGATGCAGAACGCCGTTCAGAAGGTGTTATTCACTTGCCTATACAGCTGGGCCCCGTTATGCTTGAAACCAGGTGTCAAGTTCTTGATATTGAGCTGCCTTACAACATTATTCTTGGCCGCCCATGGATCCATGCAATGAAAGCTGTTCCCTCCACGTACCATTAGTCCCTAAAGTTCACATACAATGGTACGGAGATCACCATCCCAGGAGACCCTAATCCTTTTGAATTTTGCCGTGTCTTGCAAGGAAGCTATAAGAATTGCAACCAAGTGCCTAAAAATGACAAAGCCCTTGAATCCCCTCTCTATGTTGATCCTGAAACTCTCACACAAGCCTCTACCAGTGAGCCTACACCCCTCCCCAAAATCACAGCTCGTGTCCGAGATATAGGGTTTGGCACTTATGATATCTCCGAATCTTGTTGTGTAGGGCGGATGCCTTTATCTCCAAAATCTTACGGCAAACCACCCATTGCTAAAGTTACCAAAAAAGCAAATATTCCTCCCCCACCATTCCTAACCCAATTCCAACATGGACGGTTATTGGAAGAGGAAACTATTGAGGACATCTCTTCTTGGCTCTACAAGGAGAAAGACCCAGTCACGATACCAGTCAAGCAGTATGGCAATGGCTTAAGGATAGTGAAAAACATGGGCTATAAAGGCAAAGGTGGCCTTGGGAAATAGAATCAAGGCACTATGGAGCCCATTGTGGTAACAAAGAAGCTAGACAAGAAAGGATTAGGATTTGGTAAGAAGGTACCACGCGCCTCGGACATCGAGTATATCCTCGACGAGGTAGCTGACAAGTTTCCCGCCGATTCGACATCTACAGAGGATATCACCGATGACTCTTCCCTCCACATGACCAATCTATTCGCAGAATCCTCCATTTTTACACTATCCTCCGTATCCTTAACTTCCACCACCAGCACCCAGAATGTCACGCTTGTCTACCCTGAACTTATCGATTGGGACCAACAAGGGGCCCCCGTTATAGATGTCTTTCAGAATGACGAAGCTTTAGTTGAATTCATGGGACTTCGAGATAGGTAACCCCCTTTAACGGACACAGAGTTCCTACGATAAGGCTGTTATCTTCTCAACACTTTTTCTACATCATCACTCTATCCAGAACTACATATCATCATTTCAATCTTAAGGTACCTTGATCCCATGGATATGGGTATGTAGGCAGTCTAGAATACGAAGGAAGTATCCAGTACTCAGGTACATAAGATCCCCTCCTTTCACCTTGACCCATTCATCACTCTATCCAGAACTACATATTTATCACGTTCCTCTTCCATCGTAAGTGTGCCTTGATCCCGTGGACACAAGGTATGTAGGCAGTCTGGAATACGAAGGATGTATCCAGTACTCAGGCACACGATCCATCATTCTCCACCCGTTTCAATCCATTAGCATTTCATCCTTCTAGTCTTCCGTTTTTCAAAATCCATTCGCCTCGACTTGACTAACTCAAGCAGCAAGCTAGCGCATCCTTTCAAAGCAGTAGTCCTTCGCAAACCTGAAGCAAAGAGGCCTACTTCCAGAGTCATCTACTGTCCTGCATACCGATTGCCAACATCAGCTAAGTACCGCTTAACTAAGCCCTAGATCAACAAGCTTGTCTTCTACGAAGTGTTCCATTGTCGAGACCAACACACGCGTCTCCTGCGACATGTGGCATTTCCTGCAAGTGAGACATTGTCTTTTTAGGTAGATAGCCCCCTTTAACGGACACAGAGTTCCTACGATACCTACGATAAGGCTGTTATCTTTCCTATCCAATCTATCCTGAGCAACCTCTTTGGCAAGAGAATATGTTGGCTGTATGTTTACTTTGTAAGTCAGTCAATTTGTTTTATGGTTTATCTTTTGTTCCTTTTCCAATACCTATTCAAAGCTACCTTGATTTATCTGTAATCTTGGTATGTTGCGATGCAGTACAGATTGGGGGCATAGTCATTGCTTTCTGTGTGCCGTGTTTGAGGAATGATCTCTAGCATCTTTCTTAGCATTTTGTTTATCTTGTGTGTGTTATGTCCTAGCATCTTACATATTAATATTTCTTCTTGCATTTACATGTATTGAAGTTTATTTTATGTTCAAGACTATGGCTTATTCACATGTTCCAACAAGGTTATATTTTGTCTAAAAAGATCTAAGTTCAAACCGCTTGCTTGCAGAGTCAACGTCTACGCACTCGGATATTACTGCACCTTGGTCTTTTATACCTTGGTGGCAAACTATCCACGTGCTACATCAAACTAAGGATTGCTCTTTATAAACAAATGTGAAACCATTGCAACAAGCTCATCCATCTACCCATTCATTCATCCATGGCCTTATATAGTTTTCCAGCAAGGATCGATCAACAGTCTTTCTCTTATGTTCTCTCCTATCTCCTTTCTTCTATCTATCATCAACCCAACCTCGTCTGTCTCCAACAAATCTTCTAGTCGAGCGTCAACACAGTTCTTCTGTCACTTCCATGTCTTTCCTCTCGAGGGGGCACCCTACGCCAGCTATGCTGGGGCAATTACCTACACTGGGGCGTCAAAAAAATTGTATTACATCTTCAACAATCGTTTTCTTTGACGCAACGCTACATGCTGCATTGCATCAAAGAGGGGCAAAATGTAGACACCCTAAAATGACCGTGTCATCAAATCACTTGCATTTCGTTATCTGTCTCATCACCTGCATTTCAACGTTAATTAAATAATCTAATTATTTAATTAATTTCACCAAATTCTTCTAAATCACAAAATTGCGACATTAATTAAATAAATCCTCATTATTTAATTAATTAAATCAAATTCCTCTATATTCTTCCACAATTAAATAATTTTTAATTATTTAATTAGATCATTATCCTCTTTCCAAAAATCAAATCCACATTAATTAAATATATCCAATTATTTAATTAATTTAACAAATTCCCTCTTATCTAAAATTAAATAATTCTTAAATTATTTAATTAAATCAAAAATCATTCTCCCAAAATCATGCACAACAATTAAATAAATTTATTTATTTAATTTGCTTTTAAATCTTCTAAATTAAATAATTCTAATTATTTAATTATTTCTTCCAAAATATCTTCTCTAAATTTAAATAAATCAATTATTTATTTAAATTGCTTTTTCTTCTAATTTGAGTTATCTCTAAAATAACTCAAGCTTTCTTACTCATCAATTAAATATTTCTATATTTAATAAAGCAAAATATCTTCTTTTCTCATGCAAATCCCTTCTTCTTGTTTTAAATCACTTAACTGATTGCTTTATTCTTTTAATTGATTTATCTCTTTAGTTAACTCATTCTTCTATTCTTGATAACTCCTCTCATGCAAAAGAAAGCAAGACACGTGTCTTCTCCTCATTCGTTGCACATTCCTCAACTTATCTCCTCCATTGATTCTTCTGAATTATCTGGACCGTTGATCGATTTTCCTTGAAATCTATATAAACCCCCTCATCTCCTTCATTACCCCTCTCTCTTCGATCGTATTCTCAGGCATACTTAACAGAGCTTTGAGCATACACAACGCGTCGATTGAGCACTATAACGATCTTTTGACATTGATCTCTTGAGCACTACACTTGCTTGTTGCAGCTATGGCTTTGCAATTTCATTGAGCAATTCTACATTCAATCCAAAGGAAACAACACAAATTTCGGTAAAAGTCTTTATTGCATTGATTATTTGTCATGGCTTTTATTTAAATTCGTTTTCTTTATGTTATTGGATTTTTGGTTTTTATTAGTTTAGATTTAATCCATTTTTCCACATACACAGATTTCTTCATCTATTTTCTGCTCAAGATTTTCTTCTGAAGTACATGTATCATTTCCAACATCTATTTCTTGATTGACATAGATGGTAGGGATATTATATTTCTTTAGTACCTCTAATATGATCTCCTTAGTCTCCTTGACCACTTTATCAATTTATCCTAACATCAGTGCATTTATTCTTTTCTTTGATCTGAACTCATTGTTAAGTACTTTGGAGATATTGGCCTTTTCTTCAAAAGTGATCTCCAAACATAATTTTATCAATGTATGTTCTCTGAGTTCAATGTCCTTAGCCATAGCAGCTTCCTTTCTGGTGGACAGTATACTACCCAAGGTATCTAGGAATCATCAATGATCTCAATGAGACCTCTATTGTATATGTTTAGATACTTTACAGTAGCTTCTTCTAAGATCCTCTTGTCTACATCATTGTAATCATCATAGAACTGGGTGATTGGTTTTAGATTGCCATCTATCGTAACTGCCCTTAGAACATCTTCTAGTTTTATTGTGGCTTTTTCAATCTGTGGCTCATCTTTCCTTTGCCTTTTCTTTGGTTTATCCCTTCCAAAGGGCTTCTCCTTGCTACTTCCGAAGGCTTTAGTAGCCTCAAATTTCATCTTTTTCACTTCATCAGACTTTGTCTCTTCTTCAGTTTTTCCTACACTGACATACATCCTTCTACCTTTCATTTTCTATCTCTTTGTGCCTTTGTCAGTGGATTTCTTGGATGGTTGCTCCACACTTGTAGATGGTGTGAGACCGGAGTATGTGGTAGAGCTTCTTATAGACCTCTGTGTTGCTTTAGGCTTTTCCTGTTTCCTTTTAGGCTCCTCTAGAGCCTTAACCGATTTAATTTCTTTCTTTTCTCTTTCTTCCCTTTTTGCTTGTGCTTTTTCTCTTGCTTCTTTGATTTGTTCTTTAGAGAAACCATGTTTCAATGCAAATTCTTCTACCTCCTTCCTCACCTTCTTGGAGGTTTCAGGTTGTCTGAGTTCAACATGGAGTTTCAAAGATAGCTCTTCATAGGTTCCAATCATTTCTTCTATGTTGTCCTTGGGTTTGCTTGGCATGTGTTGCACATAGTTATCTAATATTGTTCCATCCACTTCATAACCCATTGGCATTATCAAGACTATCCTAGGCTTAATAGCCTCCATCAAGCATTGATCTTTTGTAACCATAAAACATATAGTATCCTTATACTTGTCAACAATTTTCTTAGGAATTCTTTCTCTTGAATGCATCATGCTTTGAAAATTCTTAAAGTACCCCCATAGGGATGCTTTTTGCTCATCATGACTTCCAATGCTACTTAAATGATTTCTAATTTGGACAGCTACCGGCTTCCTAGTTAACTAGAACAGATTCTTCATGCTTGGTAACTCATTCATAAAATAGAAGAATAGACATATAATCAGCATACTGAATTTGAAGGGATAGTTTTTTCTTTCCTTGATCTTCTTCAAACTTTCCAATAGTTGGATTCTCAGCAACTCACATAAATTATAATCAACATTCTCTTTGATCATTTGATATGTGGTGTATATCACAGCACCGAAGATAGAGTTCTCCCAATTTGATAAATAGATCTTGTAGCCTATGACCATAGAAGAAAATCTTACCGCATGATCTGTGATGTCATTTATGGTTAATGCCCTCTTGTCAAATTGGGCTTCAGTAGCCTCTGTAACAATTTGATTCTTCACAACTTTCAGCAAGGGCACACCTTTGGTGGAATTTAACCCTATTACTGCCCTAATCACTTCCTTGGTGATTTTGAAGGGCTACCCTAACCACATGAATTTGACTTAGGATATACCAAACCCATTCATCCTTTGTGAATGCAGCAAACTCTACATACTAGATGAATTTCATCTCTTCTAAGACTTTGTATTCTTTCTTTAGGTCAAATTGATCATTGCTTAAAAGCTTTAGGTATAAATCTGAGAATTTATCACTGCTGAGCTCATCTAGGGCAACATGGATATATGCCCTAACGTCTTCCACATATAGAACTCCATATGGTATTTTCAAAAATGCACCCATTGGATCAACTTCAGTTGCTTTGTAAGGATGTTTCTTGAATTTGGGTCTTGGTCACTCAGTAACATCAATAACTTGTGGGGTTTCCATTACAAAGATTCAATAAAGTTCCAATGGTAAATACCTTGTTATGCCGAATTAGGGTTTTCTTTGCCTGGATCACTTTGATTTCTTCAAATCTCTATTGATGCTTGAAATTTTGATTCAATCTCTCTTGGATATCTGATAGTTTGAATGAAAAGTGAATTAGAATGTAAATGAGTTTCTTTTTATCCTCCGCGCTTGACCAAATCATCATAAATGCTCATTCTCAAAACCTGGCTGACTTTTCTCTGATAGATATAGTGGATCAAAATTGCTTCACAATGTACCACACAGACTTATTTTCTTCTAGATTTTCTTTCAAAAGATTTTTCATACTAGATTCCACCACATATCCTCATACCAGATTCTAGCACTAACTATTTGGCTGGGGGTTTTAGATTCTCAACACTACTCTCCCTAAGCCAGAGCTTCTAATTTACTTCCTGGAGGAAGTATCTGCACCAGATGCTGGTGCAGATCTATCCTTAACTTCAATTACTTCTTTCTTGATCCAAATCTTGTCCATTTCTTTCTAAGTTTCAACTTGATCAACCTTTTCTTTTCCCTTATCATTCTTCTGCTTTGTTTTCCTTTCTTCAGTAAGGTAGTTTCTTTTCACATTTTTGCTTCTGTAGACTCTTGCAATATGTCCATACTTGTTGCAATTATAGCACACAACATTCCTTTGTCCTTGAATCATTCTATTGATTAGATTTGATCTACATTGATTAGCCATATGTCCAAATCTAATGCAAGCAAAACACTTTCCATTGAATGATTGACTATTCCTTGCATTATAGGAACCATTCCTTACCAAATTTCTGCATTCATTTGATTTGTGACCAATTTTCTTGCAACTAAAACATTGACCAGAAAAGGATGGAACATTTTGATTCTGGTTTATTCTACTCCTGTACTGAGTAGCTATATGACCAAACTTATTGCAATTAAAACAATTGCTATTGAAAGATGGATACCTTTGAGCATTTGGTTGTCTGACCAGAGGTCTTCTAGGTCTTCTTCTTTGATTTCTAAATTGGCCTCCTCTATTTTACTTTAGCTTAGTGTTTGTTTGACTAGATTTTGAACTTTCTCCTTTCTCAAATCCCAAACCTTGCTTATCATTAGCACTCCTTTGACTAGCAATCACTTCATCAAGATTTGCAGAACTTAGTTTGAACTTTTCTTCATAGCTCTTGGCTGCATCCAGATCAAATTTCAAAAGTAGCACTTTTTTGCCAAATTTTTCACATTCCTCTAATTTATCCTTAACAACTGATTCAGGTGCCTTTCAATTCTTCCTTCTTTTCAACTTCTAGTCTCAACCCATTTAGAAACTCATGTACTTCATCTAATTGATCATTTAGCTCCTTGATTTTCTCTTTGAACTTCCTGACTTGTTCTCTTAGCTTTAGGATGCATTCATTAGCTTCTTGAATATTGGCTTTTAGATCCCTGATTTCTGCTTTAGATTTTTCAAGGTCAATAAGGGCTACTTCTAGTTCCTTATTGCTTTCATAATTTCCAAATCTTATTGCTGCAATGATTACACTACCCTAGATCTTCCTCAAGTTGTTAGACTTCTTCCAAGGAACCTTGATCTGATACCAATTGTTGAATACTAAGAGGGGGGGTGAATCAGTATTCTTAAATTTAAACAAGTAAACCAAATACCAACTTTAATAATCAAAAAGCAAAGTAACCACATAAATACAAGCCACATAAACATGACACATAGACACCATATTTTTACATGGCCACATAAAGGATTAGCTCTAAATGTATATTTCAATCTTTTACAAAAGGTGATGTTCAGGCTTGGTCACTCCATAGCCTAGAACATGCTGGCTTGCTGCCATGAAGTACAACTAGGTCTAGTAGGATCACTGCCTCAACCCTAGACCTAGAAAGATTACAATGAGGGCTATTAAACCCTAATGGTTGCTTACAGCCAGGCTCACTACCAAGGACAATTGAAATTATATATATAAGAAATATGAATACTGCAACAACATCTATCAGTATGCTAGGGTGCATTCATTTAGCAATTGAATTCTAAATCTTGAGTCTTCATCATCACTAATCTTCTATCTCTACTTTACTATTCTCATGTTCACATCAATCACATCCACACTTATTACCCTTCAACTAAAATTCATTGCTCTTATATAGCTACATCATGATTTAAACCATAATCAAGTCGGCATCCAAAATATGAAACGTGTACATTGAAGGATGTAGCTTGTCGGCTCAGTCCAATGCACTATATGCTATGTGGACTCAAATAACATTTGAATTGTATTCACATATGTTGGCCTCAACTATTTAACAACTTAGGATTAAGTTCTCAACAATAGAACTTACGTATACAATTCAGATTTATCATGTTGGCCTCTGACTCAGACTACCACTGATACAATTCATCTATCAGACTACAACTTTTACTATAGACCATAGGGCTTGCTCAAAATCATACCAAAGACTCCTTAGACATCACCAATCATATCTTTAGAACCACATAGCAAAATATTCTTTAGTGGTAAATTGCTTACCATCAAAACTTAGACTCTATCACAATCAAACTCTGTCAAACATTATAGCGATATTCATCAGCTTGCAACTATCATTCTGGTGGACTTCAAATCTTACAACTCTAGATTTAGATACTTCATATAAGTGTTTACAACACCTCAAAAACATAGAACAAAACATAAACTTATAGAGAAATGCAGATCATTTTACTTTCACTGTACACTGTCCCTGTCCTACTTTTGTTCATCTAGACTTAGATATTTTCTTCAAATGACTTTCAGAGGAAGTCATGACCTGAACACTAGAATATATCATCATCAAGTAGCTATGAGTCATCAGATCTAAACTACATTTGCCAGTCTTCATCTGCAAAGGCATACTAATCCACTTTCTGTCCCTTACTCTGAATACTATTCATACTTAGCCAATATGGCTAGGTCATCTTTATCGGATCACAAACTTTGTTCCAACCTTGTTCCTTTTCTTGTTTCCATCAATGACAACACTCAATTATCCAACATAGTAGTGTCTCTTGCCAACAGAATTAGGGTGCAATTAGGATAGTTTTACTTATATTACTCTTTAGTCTAATCTTGAAGTAGCATATGTTAATGAATGGAGTGAGTTAAGTTAACTTAATTTTTTCTAGGTAGTTGATTTTCCACTTGCTCACAATAGGTACTCAAGTTTGGAGTTGTTTCATGAATGCCTTCGGGGTACTTTGATAGTCAAACCTTCTTGAAGCCTGTATATGCATGTGAAGATCTACTATAAACCATTGCAAACTCAATCAAATGGACTCATATGTGCTATCAGTCAATGTGTCTTGAGTCCACCATAAGGAGTTGTACAGGTATTGAATGTATGACACTAGTAGCACAAATAATCAATCTAAGAGCAATTTCAAGCCTGGATGACCATGTCAAAGACCCTGTATATGACTAAAATGCAGAAGTGATTGAAGAAGGTATGGAATAGTTATTTCTAATGTAGTTTTGAAGTCCTAGAGATAGACAAACTCATCCCTCACTCCCTCAAGGAGTCCTAATCTCTTTAAAATTCATAAGAGCATGCCCTATGATTATGTAAGTGGTAGGTGGGGTGAGTTAAAGTAGTTATAACAATACTAGAAGCAGTTGTGGTATTTTGCAAGCATCTAGGAGAGTGGAAACTGAGGTGCCAGCCTTTCTAGGAGTGTTTTCAGGTCTTGTATTTATAGAAGTCAATTAGCTCAGTCATCTCATGCCCTCATGTTAAGGAGTAAAGTTAGGAAGATGCCCTCCAGCACCTAAGGAAGGTTTGACTAGGTTGTTTAGAGCAAGGAGTTGTCATTTATTTCTAAGAAACAATCCCTAAATTTTCTCAAGATATTAAGTATGCAAGAGGGACACCTTGTAGCAGATTTCATAATTTGTTCCCTAGGTTTTTAGAAGCATCTTTGTGTTTCTTAGAAAATGTATTGTAAGAACCCTAAAATAGCTATATGATAGCCTTTTGATTAATAAAATCAGTATTTTGTTGCTTATATCATACATGTTGCATTGTGTATTGTTGGATGTGAATGAAGTTATCATGTGAATCATTTTCCTTATAATTTCAGGCCTATTCTTAACCTTTACAATGGTCCCATGAGTATTATGCAAAACTTGTTAGTTGGTTGTAATCACATTATGTAATGTTAAAATAATTTAGGTATTCATTTAATAAGTTTTTGAGAATAATTGCTTAAGCCTTGATTTCAATAAAGAATTAAATTTTTCCTCTTTCATATTGTCAATCTTTCTGAATATTATGTGAGTCTAAGTTGTTGATATTTACTTGTGGATATTTTCTTCCCTAGCATTGATGTCCAATCACCCTCACTCTTTTACAGGTTGTATTCTAAGTAGATTTTCTACCTCCATGCAAAATAATTATGTAAATGATGAGAAAGGTGCATATTAGGTGAAAGTTGTGTGATTTTCTATCATTTCTAAAGGTTTCTTGTGTTGTCCCAGCAAGTAGAGGTACTTATAAATTGATTTGGAGCATCACCACACATGTCATTTTTTGTTAACCTTCTTTACCCTTTTCCCTGATGAATGATAGAGTAGTATTAGGCTTAGTTTTAGTTTCCAAGCTTAGTTTAGATAGGGAACTAGCCCTTTTTCTAGAGGTTTAGCTTCAATTTGCAAGGTCCCATACCTTGAATCTATTCCCATTGTATCATAGGGTTTATTAAACCAGGTTCAATATTGGGTGTAATCCTAAGCGATGACAATATCAATACCAAATGTCCTATCCAGTAAATCATCTGTTATTACAATATTATCCAATATGGACATGTCCAGCACCTGCTCTGGCTTTTGTGTGGCATAGTCTTGAAAGTGTGGAGCATCCTCTCTGATGTTTGTATCAAGAGCAGGGTCATCCCACAATAATGGGTTACACTTTTTGGCCAAACTTGACATTGAAATCAACATTTTGAACTAAATATTCACTTTTTGACACCTATAGCTGCTAAAACATTAGGAATTTGATGATGATACAAACTAGTGATTTGTGGGATTTTGTTTGTAGATTATAAATATATATTTTTAAAAAATGGAGTTAAATTGTAAAATTTTTTGCATCTCCTTTGATAACTAGTTTTTAATAGTAAACAACATTTTTTTAAAGTGATGTGTATTCTGTCGCACATAACTTTTTTTCTACAAAGGATAAAACTATTATTCTTTTGAATTTAGATTGGTAACACTGATATCTAGAGGATGCATTTGGTTTCATAATGTTTTGTTGAATATTTTCTTTTTAATTAAGGTTTGAAGTCAAACCAATTATAATTTACACATAGGTGTATTCTATCCAACATAACTTTTCTTGTATGTATTAGAATTCATTTTTTTTTTGTTGGAATAAGGACATCAATACCTAGAGGACATGTATTTAAAAAAAAAATCTCTATTTTCCTATTTTTTCATATGCATGAAACAAAGACCTTGATGTTCATTGAAAAACCTACATTCACAAGAAATAAAAAATAAATATAATAATCAAATGAAATGTATTTAAAATTATACTTTTTGGGAAGCTTATAATAAGGACTACATACTTACAAAACATAAGTTTTAAATGAATTCATTTGATCCCCCAAAAGGTAAATCAAAAGTGGTTTTTGATCAGCATTTTGATAGGTGTAGAGGAGACTCCATTATAGGTATGGTTTAAAACTAGAGGGGTTCTATCCAAGGGCGTTTGAATCTAAGGGGGTTTGATCAAACCCTCTTTAATTAAAATACTTTAAATGGAACATTTCAAGGCTTAAATCATTATATTTTCCAAAAATATGTGATTTCAGCAAAAATTAGGATGTCTGAGAAAGTGTAACCCATTATTGTTGTAGCACCCGGCATCCTTGAACCCCTTAATCACATAAAGCTCCACATGAATGACAAAGATGCAAGAATCAATGATACCTACTAGTCTCACCCTCATTAGCATGTGAAAGATGGCTACCATGTTGTAGTAAAGACTGAGTGAGGGAACTAATAGAATGTAGCATCACCACCTCAACACTCTCCTTCAAAGTAGAAGGAAGTGTGATATGCTGAAAGGATGACCTCGCTAAGGGTCCAGTTGGATAGTCCTATTCATGATGTGCCCCATCCCTATCCTATGCAAGTCCACCACCTCTGCCTTGGAAATATCACATGTCAAAATAGTTTGAAATGTCATTAAGGATAAACTTGCAATAGAGTTTTCTCAAAAAATATTGTGGGACCTCATTATTGTTACATGGTGGATCATCAAAAACCATCCACCACTTATCCTAAAAGTTTTTAAATATTATTTCATGTACACACCAGTGAATGGGGAATCTTTTGCAACTCTTGTGCAATGGCTTATTACTTCTAGGATCAACAAATAGGGCACATTGATCAAATTTCAAAATTTTCTTGTCCTTCACCTATTTGTATGGTAATTTCTTCACATAGTATTGCCAACCTATAATTGGCTCATTTATTGATTTGACTTGTCACAAAATTGATGTGAGAAACAATCAAATCTAGGGATGTAGCAAGGGATCTCCAATGAAGATTCCTTGCATTTAGATTTTTTAATGTTTCAATTAAGATTTCAAGTTGTCTTTTCTTCTCCTCAATTTTCCCTAAAAAGATTGCTTGTGTCTCACAGGGATGCTGAGGAATTGAAGGAGTTTGAGGAGGGTTGTTTTGAGCCTCCTCTTCACCTTGAATCTCATCATCCCATCTATTTGGTGGATTACGGTTTGGGGGTGTTTCATGGGTTTCATTGGCTGAAAATTTAAAATAAAAATTCAATCAAAACATTGAAAAACAAATTATTCATTTTCAAATTTAGAAAAAACATGGAAACCTTACCTTGTTCAACTTATTGACTCTATAGAGATTGTGCACAACATCCTCGAGTGTAGGAATGGCATGGTGGTATAGTGGTGGAGTGGATTCTCCTTCATTTTATTCAAAATGTGCTTGCACGGTAAAACCTTGAGTGCATTTTGGAACTCTCAACGAATTTGTGAGTGAAAATGAGAGGCTACGGAATATGTTTTTTAATATTTACATGATCAAAACATGAGTGCATTATAACATTCTCACATTATGAAGTGCTCATGTTTTAGGCTCAGTAGTTATCAAGCCTAAATGCGAGTGCGTTATTTTTTATTTGGACCAAAAATTTGTTTGGCCATTGTTTGGTCCCCATATTTTTGCACACACCTATAAAGGGAAGAGGAGAATTGGTTAGGGGGAGTAGTGGTTCAATCAAGACTAGAGAATACTCCCAATTATGAGAAAAATAAAAGAAAACTAACTAGAACTGAAACAAATCGTGCATGTCAAAAAATGAGAAGGTTGCCCCCTTTGAGAATAGGGTCACCTTTTTTTCCAATGTAAGTTACCTGAGTGACCTTACAACTTAAGTGTAGGTAACTCGAGTGACCCTCTAGTTGAGGATCTACAAAAGGATTTCTTGTATGCGTGAAGATTTGGAACTCAGTTTGAGGGCTGAATAAGATGCATAAGGGACTAAATAGGTTGAGGGATGACATCATCAAGCATAAATATTACTAAGAAGATATAATTCATGCCTTCAAGGGTTGTGAGCTAGATCACCAAATCATTATCAAACTTTCATGTTGGCTCATGCAATTTTAGGCACTTACTATTGATAACATTATTTTGTATTGTCATTGAGGTGTATGGAGCATATGATTGGATTCACGTATGTGGATATGTATATGGTTACCTCAACTTATATTTTTGTGTTATGTTGTACTTGCCAATGATGCTCATGTGGATTACCATCGAGTTGTATGGATTTTGTATATGCATTATATGCATGTATTGATGTGTTGGATTCAGTAGTGTTCAATTTCACTATTGTCATGATGATAAATGATCCTACTTATGCTTAGATTTTTTAGCATCATGAATATGTATCTCACATTTTTATATTTGAATTGTGCTAGTAATTAGATGATTCCAGTCAATGTATATTTTGATATTATATCATTGATGGATATTTATGTTGTGCTTCAGCTATTTTGTATTAGATAGGTGTGCCTGATATTTTCCTTGAATGTGTAGGTGTGGGTTATCCATAGTGGTAATTAAATTAGAGATAGTTAGCTTGGGTAAAATGTGTTGTGTTTTACATGTTCCCTATATTACTTTAAGTTGAGTCATGAGATGTGTCTTGTGTAGCCCTATGAGCCCAAATCCAAATCAGATGAATGCATATCCTTAATTCATGTGGAAACTCATAGATGTGTTGAATTTTTTTGCCCAATTTATATGAATTAATTTCTCTAAATTTATTCTATGCTCACAAGGTGTATATATGTGTTGGCAATATGTGTTTTCATTGTGTTGGCATTGATGTCAACACTTAAGAGTAAGGTCAACACTCAGTTTGTGATGATGATATATCAGTATGATGATATATCAGTATGATAATAGAGATGCAATGAGATACAGTGGTATTGTTGATGTGTATGTTTTTTGATATCTAGTGATGTTCCTAAGGTTCATACTGGGTTGCTGATGTTCATGGTTGGATATCATGCATGGATTAATGTCAAGACAAGGTATATTAAGCATGCTTGTGGTCAGCAACGTAGTGAGATACAGTGATGTTCCCAATGTTCATGGTTGGATGTCAAGTACTAGTCAAGTTGTTGGTCAGCAAAGATGTTTTCATGATGAAATATTAAGATTGAAATTAGAAGCACAAAGATGAGTTCATGAAGAAATATTAAGCTGGGAATTAGAAGCACATAGATGAATGATGAAATATTAAGATGGGAATTAGAAGCACTAAGATGAATGATGATACATTAAGCTGTGCTTAGGATGAGAAGATTCTATTGAGGACATATGGCAAGGTTCATGATCCTTTTGTTGTTTCCAAGGATGTATGTGTTGTTACATGAAGATTTTGGCTTCCAAATGTTGGTGAAAGTTTCTACTATAGGAAGATTGCTTTGAAGACTATCTGGGAGAATGCTCTGCATTTTCTTGTTGTTAGTTTTGAGCCTTTCCATATTGGAAGGTAGCTTCATATAGTGTCAAAACATGTATGTTCCAAGTTTCATGGTGTTTGGATTACCAGAACGATGTTTTGCAGTTGACAGTTTGAAGACAATGTTGGTTCTAAAGAAGATATTCATTGTGCAACAATGTTTGGCTCTGCATTTCTCTGTGTTTGAAGATGAGTTCTTATGGTTTAGAAGTTAAGATCAGTGTCTGATGGAGGTACTACTTCCAAAGGCTTAGGTCTCTACACCCTCAGTAGTGAAGGTTATAAGTGGTGGAGTTCTGATCTATATTCTATTTAAGAAAAGTAATGTTGAAGGCTTGTTGAAATTCTCTGCATTCCTCTGAAAGAGAAGAATTGCCTATGTAGTTTTGTGGAAATGTAAATGAATGTGTATTACATGCATCCTTTTAGTTTATGGTGTTTTGGTGCTCTGTAAGGTTAGTTTATCAATGACAGTGTGTCACAGTGTGTTCCAGATGGTTGTTTAATCTCAGTATGGATGTTTTAATGTATGCAGCACAAGGAATTTATTGTGTAGAGTTAGAGGTGTATCTAAAGGTATTGTATGAGCCATGAAGACTCATCTAGAAGAATTTCATTCATGAAGATCTTTTATATTTCTAGTACCACACAAGGTTTTGAAGTGGTGGTGACCATTATACTTCAAATTTGATGTTTTCTTTCTTAAAGCCATCCTATTTCAAATGAGAGATGTGTGTAGAGGTGATTCCTTGAAGAACAATGCTATGAAGAATGCTTAGGACTAGACTAAATATGTATTTGGATTTGCTAGGCATGTGTTTCCTTCTGGAGTAGTGTGTTGTTCATGAAAGGGCTTACCCTATGCATATTTCATGTTGTATGATCTATGGCCGACTTGTAAAATGTAATATTCTTGATGTATTGGCTGACTTGTTATGAAATCAATGTAATGTCATGTATATATTGTAAACGTAGTTGGTCTAGGTGAGGCATGATTGCGAAAATGAAAATATGAAAGTGTGAAGAGAAGAACATGAAAATCATATGCATTGTGATGTCTGACTAAATGAGAAAGAGAAGATGTGTTAGAATTTTTCATGATTCATCTTGAAGACATTTTAGTGACAAGAGGGATGTAAAGAGTGTCCATAATTGATTAAATCATTAGAAGAAGCAAAATTGTAATCATGAAGGTGTGAGCTTCAATGTCAATTTTCAGGTAGTAGAAGGACTGCCATACTGTAATCTTTTCTAAGTTTGTTCTCCATTTAGAGAGTAGTTTCTTTCTTGGGAGTGACCCTAAAACAAAGTCTACAGGGAGTTGTATCTTCCTTGGGAGTGACCCTAAACCAAAGTTTTCAGGGAGTAGTAGCTTTGTTTGGTTGTAGCCTGAATACAAAGTTGTGATTTTGAGCTTCATATATTGTGAATTAATCCTCACCGTGGTTTTTCCCTTCTTGGGTTTTCCACATATATCTAGTGTTATGTGTTGATGTGCATTGTATTAATCTTTCATGTTCATGTTGATGTTGTAATGCTTAAGTTTTAATCTTTTCTGGAGGATTTGAAGTTTAATTAGATACTGATTCACCCCCCTCTTAGTATTCTAGTGTGTTCAATAATTGATATTAGAGCCATGTTACTTAGAAGAAGATTAACCACTTGAGGAAGGTATAGGATGGCTCAAAATGGGGCTCTCAAAGTACCCATGTTTGATGGGACAAATTATTCCTTTTGGCAGCTAAGGATGTAAAACTATCTAACCTCTCTAGGGCATGGCATCTGGCAATCAGTCAAGAAGGGCTACATTGTTCCTAGTATTGATCCTAAAGATGTAGATGAGATTAAGTTGTATGAGTACAATTCCATGGAAAAGAGTGCTATCATGAGTGGACTAGCTGATTCAAAACTTGTGAAGATAATGGGTTGTACATCTACTCAAGATGTTTGGAAGAAACTTGAAAAAAATTATGAAGGAGATAGTAAAGTGAAGCAATCCAAGATATAAATTTTCAAGATCAAATTTGAAACCTTGAGGATGATAGAAGATGAAGACATTGCCAGTTACATGCTTCAGGTGGATAAATAGTCAATGGCATCAGAGGTCTTGGTGGGGAAGTGAAAGAAGATGAAATTGTGAAGAAGGTTTTGAGATCTCTTCCTAAATATTATAGTCATAAGGTGTCTGCCATTGAAGAATCTTAGGATTTGAATAAAAATACAATAGATCAACTTTTTGGCTCTCTCACAGCCTTTGAAATGAGAGAATTTGGCAGAGGTGCCCCAAAGAAGAAAGCAACATCCAAAGTTAGTAAGAAGACATAAAATGAAGCAACTGATCAAGATGATGACCTTGATGAGGTAGAAGGAAACTTTGTAAGAACCTTGAAGAAAGGCATAGGCAAATACAGAGGTAAGTTACCTTTCAATTTTTTTAATTGTGGAAAGATTGGTCATTTTTCTTCTAAATTTCCTTTTAAAGAATCAAGGAGTAGTAACAAGAGAGACAAGTTCAAAAGAATCCTATATTCCATAGAGAGTAGTTGTTCTTCAAAAGATGAGGATCATGATGATTCAAATGATGAAACACTTTTCATGGCCTTGAATGTTGGTAATAAAAAGGATGATATTGACAAATGTGAAAAGACTAATGCCTTGCAAGCTTACCAAATCAATGATAGATCAATGGTTGTATGGACTACCTTTCATGCAAGAGAAGAAGCCAAGGCTTGGGTAATTGATAGTGGTTGCTCTAATCATATGAATGGTTACAAGGAAAAGTTTATCAGCCTTGAGAAGTTGAATGTTGGAGTTATTAAGTTGGGTGGTGATGAGTCAGGACAAATCTGTGGAAAAGGTGCTATAACTATTCATGGGAAGAATAGGACTGAGGATGTACTCTATGTTAAAGGGATAAAGCACAATCTTCTTAGTGTCAGATAGATATGTTGCAAAGGATACAATCTTACCTTTCATGCCAAAGGTTGTGAAATCAGGAAGGCAGGATCTGAAAAACTAGTTGCAGAAAGTATCAAGTCATATGGTGACATCTATCATCTGAAGGAGGTAAATGGAAGAACATGCTTATTGGCTCAATCTAGTGGGTGTTGGCTATGGCATAAGAAAATGGGACACAACAACTTTGACAATATGGTAAAGATCAACTCTATTCATGCGGTGAGAGATATGCCTAAGATAACCAAGCATACAAACACATTATGCAAGGAGTGCCAAATGGGAAAGCAGACAAAAACAAATTTCAAGAGCAAGGAATATTCTTCTTCAAAGCCATTGGATATGGTTCACACTAACCTATGTGGCACTACAAGAGTAAAGAGTCAATAAGGTGAAATGTATTTTATGTTGCTCATTGATGATTATTCTAGAATGACTTGGGTTACTTTCTTAAGAGAAAAATTAGAAGCCCTTGATAAATTTAAGGTTTTCAAAGCTATAGTTGAAAATGAAATGGATGTTAAGATCGAATGTTTAAGGTCTAATAGAGGAGATGAGTTTACTTCAAATGAATTTGAAAAGTTTTGTGAAGATCATGGTATTAGGAGACCTTTGTCAGCTCCTAGGAGCCCTCAACAAAATGGGGTAGTTGAAAAGAAGAATTTAGGACTATACAAGAGATGTCTAGGGCAATGTTGAAAGATGTACATATTTACTTGATATGTACTAGAAGGAAGCAGTTCACACTACTATCTATCTAATTAATAGAGTGCAACTGAGGGTCAATAGCACTAAGACCCCTTATGATCTATGGTATGGAAGACCTCCCACTGTCACATATTTTAGGATCTTTGGTAGAAAATGCTATATTAGAAGAGATGAAGAAGACCTAGGAAAGTTTTATTAAAGAAGTGATGAAGGGATCTTTCTTGGTTACTCAACTAGAAGCAAGGCCTATAGATGCTAAAAGAAAAGATTGGGAAAGATGATTGAAATCACAAATGTCAAAGTAGATGTAGACTTGTCTCAGATCTCACAAGAATCAGAGGACTCTAGATTTGATATCTTTCCATACATTGAAGATGAAGAAGAAGGGAAAGAAGAAAAGGACCAAGAACTAGAGAAGATGCCTAAGACTCTAGCAAAGTATGTTTAGAAGAACCATTCAGCAGATCAGATCATTAGAGATAAGAATGAAGGTGTACAGATTAGGAGAAGGTTTGCTAAGGCACATGAGCAAGTAAACTTGTGTTTGTTATCAAAAGTAGAACCCAAAAACTTTGTTGATGCTAGAAAAGATGATGGATGGATAAAAGCAATGGAAGAAGAATTGGATCAAATAGAGAAGAATCAGACATGGGAATTGGTTCCCAGACTAGCCAACAAGAATGCAATAGGAACAAAGTGGCTATTCTGGAACAAGCTAAATGAAGATGGTGAAGTTGTGAGGAATAAAGTAAGATTGGTGTGTAAGGGCTATTCTCAAGTTGAAGGCATTTATTTTGAGGAAACATTTGCTTCAGTAGCTAGGATGGAGGCAATCAGGATGTTTCTTGCCCTTTCTACTCACAATAATTTCAAGGTTTATCAAATGGATGTCAAGTCAGCATTTTTGAATGGTGATCTAGAGGAAGAAGTCTACATTGAGCAACCTGATGGTTTTTAGATATCAGAAGATCTAGACATGGTGTGCAAACTTAAGAAGGCATTTTATGGTCTCAAGCAAGCACCTAGAGCTTGGTATACTAGGTTGGACAAATACTTACTTCAGCAAGGCTTCAAGAAAGGTACTACAGACACCAATATTTACATCAAGGAAGAAGGAGATATGATGTTTATAGTTGCAGTATATGTTGATGACATCATCTTTGGTGGAGATGATGATATGTGTAATAGGTTTGCAGAGGAGATGCAAAAAGAGTTTGAGATATCTATGATTGGTGAAATGTCTTTCTTCCTTAGACTTCAAATTGCTCAACTAGATGATGGTATCTTTATTTCTTACCCTAAGTATGTTAGAGAAATGTTGAAGAAGTTTCGTATGGAGAAATCAAAACCAGTGAGTACTCCTATGGTCACTCGATGTCATTTGAGCAAGGATGATGAGTCTCTGGAGGTTGATCAGACTTCCTATAGATCTATGATTGGAGGATTGTTGTACATGACTGCTTCTAGACCTGATATTATGCATGCAGTATGTGCGGCTGCCTGATATAAATTCGATCCCAAGCAAACACATGAGAAGACGGTAAAAAGGATATTCAAATATTTGAAGGGAACTCTAGATTATGGCTTATGGTATCTAAGAGCTAATGACTTTGATCTGAGTGCCTACACTAATGCTAATTGGGCTGGTTGTGTTGATGTTAGAAGTACAAGTGGTGGTGGTTTCTGTCTAGGTTCAAGCAAACTAGTTTCATGGAAGAGCAAGAAGAAAGATTCAATGTCCGTATAAACTAGAGAAGCAAAGTATATTGAAGCAACATCCTAATGTACACAAGTGTTGTGGAAGAAGCAAACCTCGAAGGACATTAAGGTATTGTATGATGAGTCTATTCCTATTTTGTGTGATAATACAAGTGCTATCAATATTTCCAAGAATCCAATTATGCATTCTAAAACCAAGCATATAGCAATCAGGTATCACTTCTTGAGAGAGAAAGTTGCAGGTAAGGAAGTATGGTTGGAATATGTTCCAACAAAGGATTAGATTGCAAATATTTTCACACAGGCTCTTGCAAAGAACACTTTTGAGGATCTCTGATAGAGGCTAAGGGTAATTTCCCCTCCTTTCTAGATCCATAGTGGTGCATCTATCTAGGGGGAGTTCATGCTATATATTTTTTCTTGGACTGACGGTGGCTACCTCTAAGGCGGAGAAGGTAGTGGTTGTTACTAATAGAGGGAGCCCTAAATTGTTTTAAGAAAGAAGGTATGAACATCAAAGGGAGAGAGAGAGAGTGAGAGAGACAGAGAGAGGTTGTGTCCTAGTTGAGAAAGAAGTAGTTTCCCTTTGTCCTTGATGTCAAAGGGGGAGAGAAAAATTTATATCTAAGGGGGAGTATTTGTTGCCATCAATGACAAAGGGGGAGATTGTTGGCAATATGTATTGTCATTGATGTCAACACTTAGAGTAAGATCAATACTCAGTTTGTGATTATTATATATCTGCATGGTAACACTCTAGATGCATGAGATATAGTGGTGTTGTTGATGCTTCTAGGTTGCCGATATCCAGTGATGTTCCTGAGGTTCATAGTGGGTTGCTGATGTTCATGGTTGGATGTCATGTCCTAGTCAAGTTGTTAGTCAACAAAGATGTTTTCATGATGAAATATCAAGATGGGAATTAGAAGCACAAAAATGAGTTCATGAAGAAATATTAAGTTGGGAATTAGAAGCATAGAGATGAATGAAGAAATATTAAGATGGGAATTACAAGCACTAAGATGAATGATGATACATTAACCTGTGCTAAGGATGAGAAGATGTTGTTGAGGACCTATGGCATGGTTCATGATCCTTCTTGTTGTGTCCAATGATGTATGTGTTGTTACATGAATATTTTGGCTTTCAGATGTTGGTGAAAGTTTCTGCTACAAGAAGATTGCTTTGAAGACTACATGGGAGAATGCTCCACATTTTCCTATTGTTAGTGTTGAGCCTCTGTGGATTGAAAGATAGCTTCATATAGTGTCAAAACATATATGTTCCAAGTTTCATGGTGTTTGGATTATCGAAAGGGTGTTTTACAGTTGACAGTTTGAAGATAGTGTTGGTTCTAAAGAATATTTTTACTATGGGGCAATGGTTGGCTCTGCATTCCTCTGCATTTGAAGATGAGGTCCTATGGTTTATAAGTTAAGTTCAATGTCTGATGGAGGTGCTATTTCCAAAGTTTTTGGTCTCTACACCCTTAGCAATGAAAGTTATAAGTGGTGGAGTTCTGGTCTATATTCTTTCTGAGAAAAGTAATGTTGAAGGCATGTTAAAATGCTCCACATTCCTTTGAAAGAGAAGAATTGCCTATGCAGTTTGGTGGACATGTTTAGGGATGTGTATTACATGTATCCTTGCAGTTTCAGGTGTTTTGGTGCTCCGCAAGGTTAGTTTATCAATGACAGTGTGTCACAGTGTGTTCTGGATGTCTATTTGATCTCAGTATGTATGTCTTAAGGTATGCAACATGAGGTATTTATTCTATGGATTTAGAGGTGTATCTGAAGGTGTTGCATGAGTGCATGAGGCATGAAAACTCATTTGGAAAAATTTCATGAAGATCTTTTATATTTCCAGTACCACACAAGGTTTTCACATGGTGGTGACTATTATACTTCAAATTTCATGTCTTCCTACTTAAAGCCATCCTATTTCAAATGAGCAATGTGTGAGGAGGTGATTCCTTGAAGAACAATGTGGTGAAGATTGCTTAGTACCAGACTAAGCATGTATTGGGATCAGCTAGGTGTGTGTTTCCTTCTGGAGTAGCATGTTGTTCATGATAGGGCTTGCCCTATGCAAGTTTCATGTTGTATGATCTTTGGCCAACTTGTAAAATGTAATATTCTTGTTTTATTGACTGACTTGTTTTGAAATCAATGTAATGTCATGTATATATTGTAAACCTAGTTGGTTTAGGAGAGGCATGATTGCAAAAATGAAAATAAGAAAGTGTGAAGAGAAGAATATGAAAATCATATGGATTGTGATGTCCGACTGAAGGAGAAAGAGAAGATGTGTTAGAATCTATCTTGATTCATCTTGAAGACACTTTAGTGACAAGACAAAAGTAAAGAGTTTGCCTAATTAATTCAATCATCAGAAGAAGTAGAATTGCAATCATCAAGGTGTGAGCTTCAATGTCAATTTTTAGGAAGTAGAAGGGCTGTCATACTGTAATCTTTTCTGAGTTTGTTCTCATTTCAGGGAATAGTTGCTTCCTTGGGAGTGACCCTAAAACAAAGTCTGTAGGGAGTTGTATCTTCCTTTGGAGTGACCTTAAATCAAAGTTTTCAGGGAGTAGTAGCTTCCTTGGGTTGTAACCCTAAAATAAAGTTTTAATTTTGAGCTTCATATATTGTGAGTTAATCCTCACCATGGCTTTTCCCTTCTTAGGTTTTCCACGCATATCTAGTGTTATGTGTTGATGTGCTTTGTGTTAATCTTTCATGTTCATGTTGATGTTGTAATGCTTAAGTTGTAACCTGCTCTTAAGGATTTGAAGTTTAATTAGATATTGATTCACCCCCCTCTCAATATCCTACTATGTTCAACAATATGATGGTAATGAATTAAACTATAATTTCAAATGTTTTGATGTGTTTAATTGATTTTTTGGGTGATTTAATGAATCTATATTTTAGTCAAAAATTTGTGTCATTTATTTCCACAAAAAATAAATATTTTCCCCTTATGTATGGTATCAAAATTATTTAATTAAAATAACCTTATTTTGTGAAAAGAATTGTAGAAGTTATTTTACAAAATAATTACTAAATTATTGTGGAAAATGGAGAAATGGGCTTTTGAAATGATTTTGGGGATAACATAAGTAAAAACCCCATTTGGGTGCTGGATTTTGGGAGAGGGTGCCTTTGCTCCATTTTGCTCCTCCTCTTTGTCTTGATTTTTTCTACTCTTAGGTGTGGGGTTTGTAGGTGCATCCCTTGGATCTTTGACATGGGATTTATGGAGGTATTTCTTAGATATGGTTGTAGGAGCCGCCCTTTGGACAACATTTTATCTCTTTCTTTGTGGTAGTTTTGGGTTTTAGGTAAGGGTTTCATTCTTGCTTCCTTGTGCTTAAATTTCTTGTATTTATGTCATGTCCACCTTAAGTGGGTGTAATGGCTTCTCATTTGGTAGGAAAGATTGTTTGTATGGATTGTTGAATTGATGGAAATCAACTCAAAAATCCTCATTGCATGCATTTGAAAGAATTGCATTTTATGCTGAAACTATGACAATATTTTTCTAAATTTTGTATGTGATTGAAAATGAATGTTTTCATTTCCTTGGGTTTAAAAGTGTATGCTTACATTTTTTAAATTTGACATTTGGAAATTTGAAAAAAATTGTATTGAAAACCCCAAGTCGGAAAAAACTTGTATGTTCTTTGATTATGAGAATGAATGTTTGCAATTGTGGGAATTTGGATTAGTGTCTAAGTGATTGGTCTAGACCATTTTATAACAAAATGCAAAAAAAAGGGAGTTATGCCCTATTGATCATAATGTGTATGCTTGTTTTCCTTGCCTTGTAAAGTTTCTTGCAATAGTCTGAACTACAAGTTCCTCCTTAGACCTCAAAGTCTAAATTGCTAGAGTGCATGAAGATGCTTGTACTTCAAAGTCCAAGGAGGTTGCTCGATGAGTTTGGGAGTGGAGACGGATCCTGCATGTTGAAAGTGTAGTTCAAACTTCAAAGGCCAGCTACAAATTACCAGTTAGATGCTAAAGTTTGAGTCTTCTGTGTTTGGCCAAGAAGTTCAAGTGGGATTTGTAGGTTGTAAGTTGTGGGCCAGGTCCCAAAGTCCAAGCCATTAGATACTGTGCAATTTGTACTATGGAGTTTGAATTTTTGTATATTTCTCTGTGAATTCCAAACCAATGTGATTTGGTCTTTGTCTCTCCACACTTCAAGATGCTTTAGAGGTGGCTTGTTAAATAGTTATAATAAAAATATAAAGTAAATAATACAAATAAAATAAAATGGTTCTTAAACAGTTCTAATAAAAATAAACAAGTAAATAAAATTTAAAAAATCTTAAATAATTCTAAAGTAAAATAAAATAACTCTTATGTATAAAAAATAACTAAAGATTGATATTGTGAGTATTAGATAGATGTATTTAAGATATCTATACTAGTTTTATTTTATCTACATTATGCCATTTTACTTTTGTATGTGACTCTTAATTTTACTTTTGGAAAAGCTACCATTCATTATTTAGGTCATTCTATTATTTTTTTAATATGAAAAGTGTAGTAAATATTAGATACATATATGTTATTTTTTAATTATGTCAGCTATAATTTAAATTTTCTAGTTTTAATTCTTTTAAAATATTTCAAAAAGAGATACTAACCACACACTTGCTACTGTCAGTATCATCATCATCGTCATCGTTACTGTCATTATCATCGTCATCATCACATTCCAATGTGAATGTATCATCATCATCATCATCATCATCCAATGTGAATGTATCATCGTCGTCGTCATCGTCGTCCAATGTGAATGACACGACTCAAATCTCCATAAATCACATCTTAAATCACTTTAAATTTTGAATACTGAAAGTTGGAAATGGCACATGTAAACTTACATTCATCGTCATCATTGTCCAATGTGAATGACTCAATTCAAATCTCCATAAATCACATCTTAAATCACTTTAAATTTTGAATGCTGAAAGTTGGGAATGACACGTGTAAATTTACATTCATTTATTAATGTCATCTTTTTTAGTAGGAAGTGAGTTGTTTGAAAGCATATACTTTGCTAACCCTCCCACTCCTTAAGTGGGAGATTAATGAAACATAATATTATATTGTACGGAGGGAAAGCGTTCCTTGTAAGAATAAAAGCATTTAGGATGGGGAAGAGCATGAAAAATGGTGGGCATTCAAAAGTCAAGGTTGTGAGGAAATCTGGCAAATGTGGGCAATAGGGGAGCATAAAAATTGAGGCATTTAATAATCACTATGTCAACAAAAGTATGTTGATCCCCCTTATTCACAAGGCTTTAAGTGAATGTAAAAGAGCTAGATCTAAGAAAGGATTAAAAAACACTTTCCCAATAAATCCTTGGTATGATGACGAGTGCAAAATGGCAAAGAGGAATCTGCGGAAAGATAGGAAGGATAGGGTAAGGGGAAAAGAATACAAAAACTTACTACAAGCAAAAAAAGAGAATTTCATGAAAAGTAGAAGACTGGAGCTGATTGCTCTTGGAAAACACAGTCCCAAAAAATTCTGGAAGGAACTACAACAAAAGAAAATGCAAACAAAAAATGATATCAAAGACTATCAGTGGCTTGAATATGCAAAGCTACTATATGAGAGGGATGAAGATAAACATAACCCACCAGTAATCAAGACAAAGGAGCAAATTTTCAACATAGAAGAAATAAAACAAGGCATCAAAAACCTGGTAGGGAGGAAGGCCCAAGATATTGATGGGCTGCAAGCAGAACACTTAAAATAGGGCAGCGAGATCCTAGCACCTTATATCAAACACATCTTCAATAATGTCATGTAGGAGGGTTTCCCTGAGGAGTGGACAACCAGTGTGGTTATTCCCCTATTCAAAAGCAGGGATACCAATAATCCCTCAAATTACTGCACGATTATGGTTAACCCTCTCTTGGGTAAACTTTTTAGCAGCATGATTGAAAGTACAATAAGTAAATGGGCAGAAAAAGAGGGGAAAAGAGCTAAAGGGCAGGCTATTTTTAGACCAAAATACTCCACTATTGATCATGGAATCACCCTTCAATTCATGGTTGAAAAAATTTGGAACACTCAAGGTAACGAGGCTTTTTGTTGCTTTGTTGACTTTTAAAAAGCCTTTGACATGGTCCCACATAGCAAGCTTTGGAAAAGGATGGAGGAACTTGGGGTACCTGTTGCGTATAGGGTGGCTATCCATAGACTTTATGAACAGGTTAAAGCTAAAATTAGAACCAAAGAGGGGTTCTCTGAGTACTTTGGCAGCGATATAGGCATCAAACAAGGCTGCCTGTCATGCCTGCATTTCTCATGTGGGCATGACACACAACACACGTGTCATGTCCACATTTGCCATGTGGTCATAACACGAACTACAAAAAAAATTTCTACCTATCCCTAGGAACCCCCTCGCACACGTCTGCATGCTCGGTGGCAATACGCATAAGGTGTAAACATGTCAATATAACTGTGATGGTGAAAGTTGTCTAGGGGGTATGTGACACGTAGTGTGTCACTTCTAGGGTTAGACTGATTTTAATCTAAACCCTAAGTTTCCTATGTGAAGATGATTCCGCCAACATCAAACCCTAACTTAATTCAGATCGAGAAGTGATTAAGTAAAACAATGGCAAGATGGTGCATGATTAAAGTGGGATGATGGATTAAAATAGATAAAACATTGCTTAAAATAAACCCTAGGAATCTAGCAAAATTTTGGCAGCATAACGTGTTTTCGATAAATGCAATATAAAATTTTAAGAATAATTCACCAATAGGAAAATAAAATTTAAGAGTAAAATTAAATAAAACTTAAGAACAAATTTCAACTATTTAAAACAAAATAATAAAATATTAAAATAAATATTCTGCCAAGGTCGAATAAATCGACCTGCCATAAAGAAATAAAAATTCAAAAATAAAATAATAATAATTAATGACAAGATGCCAAATAAATCCAAGGAGAAATTCGAGTCTGCTATTAAGTACAATTTCGACAATTATATTTAATAACCAACTCAAAAATTTAATAGAGGGAGGAGAAGAGTTTAAATAACTCTTCCCGTAAAAATAACGATAAAATAGATCAATAGTTCAAAACGGTAAAAATCCCACCAAAGAAAAATGAAATCAATAATCCCATTTAAGTGAATATAAAAACATGGGAAAAATTACCCCTTCCCAAATAATATAAATTAAAATTAATTCCCCAAATAAAATTTAAATACACAAGGTCATAAAAATAAAAAAATGCAAAAACCCTCATTTAAAATTCAAACAAAAAATATAAGGGGCTCCAAGTAAAAAAAAACAAAAGGCAACAACGATATTAAAAATACCTCCTCTCAAATAAATTTTCCTCTCAATAAAATAAGAAAAGCCCTATTTCAATTTTAAAAAAATGTTTTCTATTATCTTGTTGACCTAACTCTCTCTAACTCATCCTAGGTTTGCCATAATCTCTTATTCCCCTCTCTCTCTTCTTCCTTTGTTAAGTTTTCTTCCTTTTGTGAGCAAGTTAGGGTTCCAAAATTCCCATGGAGGCCATGGAATACCTCCCAGAGGTATACCTTCTATTATCCAATGTTTTCTCTAACCATTTGTTTATACTGCATCTTTCTTTTTTTTTGAGTGTTTGAAAGGTAAGATGGTATGACTATATATACTTTAATATGTAGCAATACAGAGAAGTAACAATGTGAGTGTTAATGTTCAGGGATTGCTGCAGGATTAGGAGGAGCGTCGGTGGCAAAGGGCAGTGGCCGGGGTTAGGGGCATGAAATGTGAGGTGAACACGGCGAGGGGAAGGCGGAGTGACGGCCGAGCTTGGGAGGTAGGGTGTGGAGTTCGTAAGGGGAACGACGTGGACGGCAGCCGTGGAGGGGGAGTCTCAAGGTGTAGCACGGTGGTTATGGGGTTTAGGGGGTGTGGGTGGAGGCGCTGCCTCCTCCCCACACCATTGTAACAAGAGGGGGGTGGTCCCACCCAATATAATTTTTTTTTTGTTTATTTTCATTTATTTTATCTTTTAAAATTATTCATGTAACAAATGGCCACCCTTACCAGTCCACCATTGGAGTTTTTCAACACATCAAAGTTTAATATATACTTTTTTTTTATACAATAACCTTCGATATATATATATATATATATATATATATATATACACACACACACACATGTGTGTGTGTGTGTATAGATATGTATATATATACATATATATATACTCAAATGATACTCCAGTCTATTTTAAATTTCACAGTATAAACATTTTTTTTGGACAGAAATTAACCAGTGCATAATATGACAGCAATTTGAATAAAATAAGAATTTTAATATATATCTATACATATATGTATATATAAACTCTAGTATATATATATATATATATATATATATATATATATATATATATATATATATATATACTTTTAAATGGGTACCCTCCAAAGTTACTTTCCCACAATGGATCTAATGGCAGCAATATTCCCTTCTAGTTTAATAGAACAAACTGTAACAGTAGCCCCTTTTTTTTTTAAAGAAACACAACTCCTACATACATAACTCTATATCAAATCTTTCTTTTTTTAAAACCATTATGCATAATAGGGACTGCATCTCATCCTTCTTTCAACAGGAAAAGTTTTATAAACCTCTAATACAACAGCAGAAAACTGAAAACAATCTTCCCTTTTCTTTTTTGTATGCAATAAAAATCATTCTATAACTAAGATGTATTCCTTACTTAAAGAGGTTAATAACAGAAATGTAAATACATTCTCTCTTTCTTTCATGGAATAAATTAAACTTTATTCAGCAACATTCACTCATATATATATCTTTTGAAGAGAAAGTGATAGAAAAATTAATCTACTCATCTCTCTCTCAACTCAAAACAACTTCACAAGAAGGGAACAACAACTTTTTAATAAACTGAAAAGAATGTTTTCATTACAACATTTACCACAGCCAACTCTTTGAGCATAAAACTTTACAAGAATAAAATACAATAAGGCCATAATGGCCATGGCTTCAACAACCAACACAAAGAGACTATAAGAACACCAAAATACACTCCTCTCAACTCCATTTTTCATTTAAACACCTGCAATAAAATACAACAAAAGGACAACCACGAGCCACTTCAAAATTCCCTCCTCCCTACCATAGACCTGCAAGAGGGTCACCCCTGAGCTAGGGAGGTAGGGATTCACACAAGTGGAAAAATCCACAACAAAATATCAAACACAACAACACAAACAGCCCATAGGTTTAACACAAAACTCAACGCATGGAAATGAGTTTGATGAGGGTAGGGAATGGACCCCTCAACTTCAAAGGTCACCCAAATGATAAAATATCAACTCATGGCCTCAAGCCAAAATCTCCAAAACACCACTCCACAAAATCACAAAATAATCTCCATGGCACTCTTGCCATTCAATAAACTCCTCAACAAATAAAAGCCCTCAAGGCATAAATACACAATGTGGGACTGACCTCAAGGAGGTTCTTTTCCCCTACCCAAACAAGTTGAGGATTACCTCCATTGGAGGTGCTCTCACCACACGCCCATCCCACACAAAAACAATGTAAACAACAAAACAACCAAAAACCTCAACACAACACATTAAATAAGCAAGGGTGAAGAAAGAAGTTTGAGAGGCTTACCTTCAAAGCCCTATAATGGAAACATGTTTGGTGAAGAGCTCCAAGCTTTCCCAAACCTTTCAATCTTTCAAGAATTCCTCCAACTTCCCAAACTCCTCCAAAATAGCAAGAAAAATTAAAATTGCCAGAACCCTAATCTCCTCAACAAGAGAGAAAATATAGGCCATCAATTTGGCCTTGTCACCTTCTCATTCCTCCTCCAATGCCACTTGCAAGGGAGAGGAAGTGTGAGGGTGACCAGTGTCATCCTCCAATTCCCTCTCAATTCTCACCTTATCCACTTGTGCTCTCACACATGTGTGAGAGGACAAGTGGTGAGGTGGCACTTCCACTCAACCATCTAAGAGGATAAGGGATGCCATATGGCATCCTCTTATTCTCTCAAAGAGCCATCTCCCTCCAAGATGCTCTCACACGTGTGTGAGAGTCTTGGAGGAAGCTCCCACACACTTGGGAGTCTTGGAGACCCCCCAAGTCTTCCTTGGGAAAGGATTCCCAAACTTTGGGAAGGGAGATGAGTCTTTCCCAAGGCATGACTCATCTCCCACCTTCCCTAAGTTCAAATTTCGTCACTTTGACTAAACCATAGTTTAGAGTGACCAAAAGTGAGTTAATTCTAGGGTTAGATAGTCCAAGTTGACCCTAGACCCATGGGTAACCACCTAGGGTAACTTTTGGGACACTAGGGTTCATAAAGGGGGTTAAAAATCCACTTTTAAATGGCCTCAAAAAATAAAATAAATACCAAGTGGTGTAAATCAAGTAAAATTTATACAACACTTATTATTAATTAATTTAAACAAAGGGTACTAAGGCCAAAGTAATAAAATTAAATCAAGCACTTAAATCAACATTCAAATTCAAACGTGATCCTTATCCCTCTTGGGAATGGATCAGTTTTACAGGGGATAACATAGTGTGAATTCTACCTCCAATTTCCCATGGCTAGGGAATGTAAAACCTGCACATCTTGATCAAGTGTCAATCATATCATGAATAATTATAGCCGAAGCAACTAGAATTAAATTCACGCAATCAAATACAACAATAATCATCAATACATAATTCCAAATTAAACTGTATTTTTCAATCTCATGTCAAATAGTCCACATCACATAAATAACTAGAATCTCATCACAAAACATCATCACATATATATCTCATATGTCGAATCACAAAATAACACCAAATCTGATCAAATTGAATCACATATGTCTAATCAATGTCCTATCATAATCAGGAGATAAAAATCAAGTCTGCATAATGAAACCATAGTCACTAAAAGTCTGATAATGTCATCAACTAAAATGTATAATGATCAAAATAAGGAAGGTGAAATAATCAGCCTCACATCCTACCCCCTAAGACTAAACTTCCTCCTTGAAGCTATCAAAAAGGTGAGGATAGAGTGCCCTCAAACTAGCTGCATCCTCCCAGGTTGCTGTGACCTCATCATAACGATCCCACTGGACTCTAACCTGGTCCAGCTCTCAACCTCGAAGGCCCAACAGCCGACGAGCCAATATGTGAATTGTCTCCAAAGCTAATTGCCTATCTGCCTCTACCTGTAAAGCACTCCAGTCCAGTACATGAGATAAATCAGATATATATCGCCTCAAAATATAAATATGAAAGACATTGTGGATACGTGATAGGCTAGGTGGCAACGCTAGACGATAGGCAACTGGTCCTATCTACTCCAAAATCTCAAAGGGTCCTACAAACCGTGGTACAAGATTATAACCCTTTCCATAATGGATAGGACTCTTGTGTGGCCGCACTCTAAGGAATACCCTGTCACCCACTGAGAAACTCTGATCAGTCCTCTTAGCATTGGCATACTTCTTCTGTCTATTCTGTGCCTCCTATAGCCTCTATCTAATCAGTGTGACCTACTGCTCCATATCCTGAACTAGCTCTAGACCAATGGCAACTCTGTCCTCTATCCAATCCCAACTCAATGGTGTCCTGCATGGTCTGCCGTATAAAGCCTGAAAGGGAGGCATACCCAATGAGCTGTGATGCCCATTATTGTAGGCAAACTCAACCAGATATAGGTATTCCTCCCATCTAGACTGATGGTCCATAACATACATCTGAAGCATGTCCTCCAACACCTGATTCACTCGCTTTGTCTGCCCATCTATCTAAGGATGATAAGCAGAGCTAAAGTTGTGCTGTATGCCCAACGCCTGCTACAAGGCTCTCCAAAATGCTGAAGTGAAAATAGAATCTCTGTCTGAAATAATGCAGTGAGGTACTCCATGCAATCTTAGAATATCATCTAAGAATACTCTCACCATTGCTGACGCATTGTACGTCGTGCGTACAGGTGAGAAGTACGCCACCTTGGTCAACTTGTTGACTATCACCATGATGGCATCGTGGCGACGCAAAGACATAGGAAGACCAACAATAAAATCTATGGAAATGGTGTCCCACTTCCACTCAGGTATGTCATGTGGGTATAGAAGACCTACTGGATGCTAATGCTCAGCCTTGACCCTCTGGTACTCAAGGCATCGACCAACAAACTCTACTATATCTTGTCTCATACCTGTCTAGTGGTACAACTATTGTAGATCAGCATGCATCTTCTTCACCCCCAGATGTGCCGCATATGGTGCTCTGTGAGCCTCTGATAACACTACAATATGAAGGTCACCTGTACGGGGTACATAGATGCGCTGTCGATGACGAAGTAACCCATCTGCCTCAAGTGAATACCCTGTAAACTTGCCCACAAGGGCCCTCTATGAACTGATCTCCTGCTGTACCTCAAAAAACCACTCATCCTTTGGCAAATGCTAAATAATGCGACCTCTCAAGTCCACACTTAGAGCCAAGGTCAAGAGCTCGTGGTGCCTCTAACTCAATGCTTTAGCAACCACGTTCTCCTTTCCTTTGATGTAGTGGAAATCAAAGTCATACTCACAGAGGAACTCCATCCAACACCGTTGATGGGCATTCAGATTCAGCTGAGTAAAGATATACTAAAGGCTGTGATGATCTGAATGGAGCTCAAAGTGACAACCTAATAAGAAATGTCTCCAACGAACTAGAGCATGAACCACTGCCGCTAACTCCCAGTCATGCATGGGGTAGTTCAGCTCATGGGTCTTGAGCTTTCATGAGTCATACATGATCACTCTACCACTCTGCATAAGTACAGCTCCCAATCCCTCAAGTGATACATCCATGCAAACCATAAAATCTATTGTAGGATCAGGAACTGCTAAAATGGGAGTGCCGGTAAGATGCTCCTTAAGGACCCCAAAGGCCCTCTCACACTGCGCAGTCCAAAGAAAACTCTTCCCTTTCCGCTGAAGGGAAGTGATGGTGTGCGCTATCTGAGAAAAACCCTCAACAAAGTGACGGTAATAACTAGCTAACCCCATAAAACTCCTGACCTCTGTCACATTAGTGGGTGCTAGCCAGTCCCTGATAGCCCTGATCTTTGATGCATCTACTGAGATTCCATTGCTAGATAGGATATGCCCCAGATACTAAACCTCTATCCTGAAAAATGCACACTTCGCTAAGTTCCCATAAAGATTTTGCTCTCGCAAACACTGTAGAACCTGATGAAGGTGTTCCTCATGCTCCTCCTCGGTTTGTGAATAGATCAAAATGTTGTCAAAGAAAATGATCATGAACTGATCTAAATAGGTACGGAACACCCCGTTCATGAGACTCATGAACACTATAGGGGCGTTTGTCAAGCCGAAGGGAACCATTGTGAACTCATAGTGGCCATAACGAGTCTGGAAGGCGGTCTTATGGATATCTAGCTCTATGATACGTAACTGATGATACCCAGACTTCAGGTCTATCTTAGAGAACACCTTGGCTCCTTGCATCTGGTTGAAAAGATCATCAATCTTGGGTAGAGGATAATAGTTCTTCACCGTCACCTTGTTCAACTGCCTGTAGTCCATGCACAATTGAAGAGACCCATCCTTCTTCTTCACAAAGATGACAAGAGCACCCCAAGGTGAAACACTCGGTCGGATGTGCCCCTTCTCTAGCAAGTCCTCCAACTGTAACTTGAACTCAGTGAGCTCGTGTGTGGTCATCCTGTAGGGTGCATGAGACACTAGCTTGACACCCGACACTAAGTCTATGTGAATGTCTGCATCACATCGGGGTGGCATCCCCGACAACTCTGCTGGGAACACATCGGCAAACTCTCTAAGGATGGGATGATCATCCAAAGATGCCTCAGGCTCATCATCTGATCTATCACTCACTGTGATGATGAACATCTGACATCCCTTCCACATGCAACGCTTAAGCTACTAAGTAGATATCATATGCATTGTTGTGGGCTTCTGCATGCCCACTATCTCAACTAATGTACCGTGATCATCCAAGCAGCTGATCGCCTTTTGGTGACAATCTAGCTTGGCTTGATGAGCCGTAAGCCAATCCATACCCAACACCACATCATAGGATCCTAATGTCATGACTCTAAGGTCACATACTGTGGTAAAGGGTCCCAAAGAAATCTCACAGTCATGGACTAAGGCATCTATTGTCATCTTGGCCCCTGAGGCCAACTCAACCACCCACCTATCACCCTGCTAAGAGGCCACCAGCCTGCAACGCTCCACTAACGATGGAGATATGAATGAATCAGTAGCACCAAAATCAAAGAGAATAGAAATGGGGTTACCCCCAATCATACCTGATGTCTCAATCACTGACGCCTAAAAATCAGCCTGGCGATTATCAACCGCTGCGAACATATGGTGGGATCTACCCACATCACCAACAGTCTACTCAGATCCTCCTGCACAAGGCTATTCTCCTGCTGTGAAACCCTATGGACACTCTCTAGCTAAGTGTCTAGCTCCACCACAAACATAACAAGGGCCCCTAGCCTATACTTGTCCAGTCTGAGTCCTACTCGACTGCTGCTGTCTTGATCTACCAGTAGACCCTTGTGAGCCCCTATAAGTCTGCTGCGACCTCACAGGTCCCATAGGTGGTCCCTGCTACCTCTGATCTCTGTGTAGGCCCTACTGCTACCAACCTCTATTATGTCCCCCATGTGACCTCTGCTATGTCCTAGCTCTCTGCTGCTACTATGGGGGCCTAGGAGGTAAGGGTGTAGAACTGAATCCTCCCCTATGAGGTGGCTGTGATGGTCTACAAAAACTTTGTTGATGTTGCTGCTATCCATGATCCTAAAACTAAGGGTGTGAACCTTGCCCTCGTCCCTGAATCTCCTCAGTGATATATGCCTTCTCGGCAACATCACTCAAAGTCTGGGGATCTGCCATACGAACAGGCCCTACTATACTATGGTTTAGTCCTCTGATAAACTTATGCATCAGGAGTTTCTCATCATGGAGGCACTCCACATATCAGGATAACTCAATAAACCTACCCTCATACTATGCCACTATAAGTCCCCTCTACTGGAGGTCATGGAACTCATTTATGCGATGCTGCCTGTAATGATCTGACAAGTACCACTCATTGAAGCACTCAATAAAGGTCTCCCATGTGAGGGTGTCTAAGGAAAGGTGACGCTTGCACTCCTCAGTGCGCCACCAGGTAGCTGCTGTATCTCACAACAAGTTTACTTCCACATAGGCCTTCGTGTTGCCATCGTAAGGACACAACATGAAGCATCTATCTAAGTTGATAAGCCAGGCCTCTGCCTCGGCTCCCTCTGTGGTCTCGACGAATGTAGGAGGGTTCAACCTTAATAAATCCCTAATGGAGTCTCCTCTGTCTCTAGGCCTCCTGATAGGCTCATTTGTATAATAGTCATAAGGTCTGTGAACCATGTGTTCTACTCATACTGCCTCATCATACCTAGCATGACGTGAAGGGCTCCTGCTATGGGCCCTATTAGCCAAACCAACCTCCTCTACCATATTCTCTAGCACCTCAACATAAGGCTCCACACGTGGTGCTCCTCGCGGCTCAATGCGGGGCTCCACATGTGGCTCGACATGGGACTCAGTTCGTGGCTCCATGCATGGCTACTCTCACGGAATCCTCGCGGGGCTCAACACGTGGCTCTATGCACGACTCAACTACAGCCAGTGGAAGCCTATCTAAAACTACATGTAAAGCTTGTAATATCTTTGGCCCAATATCTGGTAGGGCCGGTGGTGCCTGCGGTACCTGTGGAACTAGCTATGCCTATACCTCAGCTAAAGAGTCATTGTGAACCTTAAGGGATGGAGTGCGGCGGGTCTATGCTCACTAAACTCATCGAGGAGGCATCCTACAAAAATGAGGTAACCACAAATTAATCAAAGTTGTAGAAATAATAATGTGCCCAAAACAAGCCTAGTGTTTAAACTTAGGCTCTGATACCAAATGTCATGCCTGCATTTCCCATGCAGTCATGACACACAACACATGTGTCATGTCCACATTTTCCATGTGGTCATGACACGAACTACAAAAAAAATTTCTACCTATCCCTAGGAACCCCCTTCCATGTGTCTGTGTGCTCAGTCGCAATACGCATAAGGCGTAAACATGTCAATATAACCATGATGGTGAAAGCCATCTAGGGGGTATGCGACACGTAGTGTGTTGCTTCTAGGGTTAGGGTGATTTTAATCTGAAGCCTAAGTTTCCTAGGTGAAGATGATTTTGCCAACATCAAACCCTAAATTCAGATCGAGAAGTGATTAAGTAAAACAATGGCAAGATGGTGCGTGATTAAAGTGGGATGATGGATTAAAATAGATAAAACACCGCATAAAATAAACCCTAGGAATCTAGCAAAATTTTGGCAGCATAACGTGTTTTCGATAAATGCAATATAAAATTTTAAGAATAATTCACCAATAGGAAAATAAAATTTAAGAGTAAAATTAAATAAAACTTAAGAACAAATTTCAACGATTTAAAACAAAATAATAAAATATTAAAATAAATATTCTGCCAAGGTCAAATAAATCGACTTGCCATAAAGAAATAAAAATTTGAAAATAAAATAATAATAATTAATGACAAGACACCAAATAAATCCAAGGAGAAATTCGAGTCTGTTATTAAGTACAATTTCGACAATTATATTTAATAACTAACTCAAAAATTTAATAGAGGGAGGAGGAGAGTTTAAATAACTCTTCCCGTAAAAATAACGATAAAATAGATCAATAATTCAAAATGGTAAAAATCCCACCAAAGAAAAATGAAATCAATAATCCCATTTAAGTGAATATAAAAACATGGGAAAAATTACCCCTTCCCAAATAATATAAATTAAAATTAATTCCCTGAATAAAATTTAAATATACAAGGTCATAAAAATAAAAAATTGCAAAAACCCTCATTTAAAATTCAAACAAAAAATATAAGGGGCTCCAAGTAAAAAAAAAACAGAAGGCAACAAGGATATTAAAAATACCTCCTCTCAAATAAATTTTCCTCTCAATAAAATAAGAAAAGCCCTATTTCAATTTAAAAAAAATGTTTTCTATTATCTTGTTGACCTAACTCTCTCTAACTCATCCTAGGTTTGCCCTAATCTCTTATTCCCCTCTCTCTCTCTTCTTCCTTTGTTAAGTTTTCTTCCTTTTGTGAGCAGGTTAGGGTTCCAAAATTCCCATGGAGGCCATGGAATACCTCCTAGAGGTATACCTTCTATTATCCAATGTTTTCTCTAACCATTTGTTTATACTGCATCTTTCTTTTTTTTTTTGAGTGTTTGAAAGGTAAGATGGTATGACTATATATACTTTAATATGCAGCAATACAGAGAAGTAACAATGTGAGTGTTAATGTTCAGGGATTGCTACAGGATTAGGAGGAGCGTTAGCGGCTAGGGTTAGGGGCACCAAATGTGAGGTGAACACAGCGAGGGGAAAGCGGAGTGACGGCCGAGCTTGGAAGGTCGGGTGTGGAGTCCACAAGGGGGAAGGTGTGGATGGTGACCATGGAGGGGGAGTCTCATGGCGTGGTACGGCGGGTATGGGGTTTAGGGGGTGTGGGGAGGAGGCTGCGCCTCCACCCACACCCACGGGTGTGGGTGGAGGTGCAGCCTCCTCCCCACACCATTGTAACAAGAGGGGGGTGGGCCTATGGGCGTTGTGCCCACAGTCCCACCCAATATAATTTTTTTTGTTTATTTTTATTTATTTTATCTTTTAAAACTGTTCTTGTAACAAATGGCCACCCTTACCAGTTCGCCATTGGACATTTTCAACACAACAAAATTTAATATATACTTTTTTTTTATAAAATAGCCTTCGATATATATATATACTCAAATGATACTCCAGTCTATTTTAAATTTTGCAGTATAAATATTTTTTTTGATAGAAATTAACCAGTGCATAATATGACAGCAATTTGAATAAAATAAGAATTTTAATATATATCTATACATATATGTATATATAAACTCTAGTGTATATATATATATATATATATATATATATATACATTTAAATGGGTACCCTCCAAAGTTACTTTCCCACAATGGATCTAATGGCAGCAATATTCCCTTCCAGTTTAATAGAACAAACTGTAACAGTAGCCCCTTTTTTTTTTAAGAAACACAACTCCTACATAGATAACTCTATATCAAATCTTTTTTTTTAAATCATTATGCATAATAGGGACTGCATCTCATCCTTCTTTCAATAGCAAAAAATTTATAAACCTCTAATACAACAACAGAAAACTGAAAACAATCTTCCCTTTTCTTTTTTGTATGCAATAAAAATCATTCTATAACTAAGATGTGTTCCTTACTTAAAGAGGTTAATAACAGAAATGTAAATACATTCTCTCTTTCTTTCATGGAATAAAATAAACTTTATTCAGCAACATTCACTCATATATATATCTTTTGAAGAGAAAGTGACAGAAAAATAAATCTACTCATCTCTCTCTCAACTCAAAAAAACTTCACAAGAAGGGAACAACAACTTTTTAATAAACTGAAAAGAATGTTTTCATTACAACATTTACCATAGCCAACTCTTTGAGCATAAAACTTTACAAGAATAAAATACAATAAGACCATAATGGCCATGGCTTCAATAGCCAACACAAAGAGACTATAAGAACACCAAAATGCACTCCTCTCAACTCCATTTTTCATTTAAACACCTGCAATAAAACACAACAAAAGAACAACCACCAGCCACTTCGAAATGCCCTCCTCCCTACCGTAGACCCACAAGAGGGTCACCCTCGAGCTAGGGAGGTAGGGATTCACACAGGTGGAACAATCCACAACAAAATATCAAACACAACAACACAAACAGCCCATAGGTTTAACACAAAACTTAACTCATGGAAATGAGTTTGATGAGTGTAGGGAATGGACCCCTCAACTTCAAAGGTCACCCAAATGATAAAATATCAACTCATGGCCTCAAGCCAAACTCTCCAAAACACCACTCTCCATAAAATCACTAAATAATCTCCGTGGCACTCTTACCATTCAATAATCTCCTCAACAAATAAAACCCCTCAAGGCATAAATACACAATGTGGGACTGACCTCAAGGAGGTTCCTTTCCCCTACCCAAACAAGTTGAGCATTACCTCCATTGGAGGTGATCTCACCATACTCCCATCCCACACAAAAATAATGCAAACAACAAAACAACCAAAAACCTCAACACAACACATTAAATAAGCAAAGGTGAAGAAACAAGTTTGAGAGGCTTACCTTCAAAGCCCTATAATAGAAGCACGTTTGGTGAAGAGCTCCAAGCTTTCCCAAACCTTCCAATCTTTCAAGAATTCCTCCAACTTCCCAAAGCCCTCCAAAAAAGCAAGAAAAATTAAAATTGCCAGAACCCCACACTCCTCAACAAGAGGAGATAATATAGGGCATCAATTTGGCCTTGAGGAATGAGAAGGTGACACTTGTCACCTTCTCCTTCCTCCTCCAATGCCACTTGCAAGGAAGAGGAAGTGTGAGGGTGACAAGTGTCATCCTCCAATTCCCTCTCAATTCTCACCTTATCCACTTGTGCTCTCACACATGTGTGAGAGGACAAGTGGTGAGGTGGCACTCGCACTCAACCCTCCAAGAGGATAAGGGATGCCTTATGGCATCCTCTTGTTCTCTCAAAGAGCCATCTCCCTCCAAGATGCTCTCACACGTGTGTGAGAGTCTTGGAGGAAGCTCCCACACACTTGGTAGTCTTGGAGACCCCCCAAGTCTTCCTTGGGAAAGGATTCCCAAACATTGGGAAGGGAGATGAATCTTTCCCAAGGCATGACTCATCTCCCACCTTCCCTAAGTTCAAATTTCGTCACTTTGACTAAACCATAGTTTAGAGTGACCAAAAGTGACTTAATTCTAGGGTTGGATAGTCCAAGTTGACCCTAGACCCATGGGTAACCACTTAGGGTAACTTTTGGGACACTAGGGTTCATAAAGGGGGTTAAAAATCCACTTTTAAATGGCCTCAAAAAATAAAATAAATACCAAGTGGTGTAAATCAAGTAAAATTTATACAACACTTATTATTAATTAATTTAAACAAAGGGTACCAAGGCCAAAATAATAAAATTAAATCAAGCACTTAAATCAACATTCAAATTGAAACGTGATCCTTATCCCTCTTGGGAATGGATCGGTTTTACAGGGGATAACATAGTGTGAATTCTACCTCCAATTTCCTATGGCTAGGGAATGTAAAACCTGCACATCTTGATCAAGTGTCAATCATATCATGAATAATCATAGTCAAAGTAACTGGAATTAAATTCACGCATTCGAATACAACAATAATCATCAATACATAATTCCAAATTAAACTACATTTTTCAATCTCATGTAAAATAGACCACATCACATAAATAACTAGAATCTCATCACAAAACATCATCACATATATATCTCATATGTCAAATCACAAAATAGCACCAAATTTGATCAAATCAAATCACATATTTCTAATCAATGTCCTATCATAATCAGGAGATAAAAATCAAGTCTGCATAATGAAACCATAGTCACTAAAAGTCTGATAATGTCATCAACTGAAATGCATAATGATCAAAATAAGGAAGGTAAAATAATTGGCCTCACACTGCCCACTCTCCCCAACCCTGTTCGGGCTATACATTGACAAATTAGAAGAATGGATAAACAAGACTAAGGAAGAGGGAGTTCAGCTAGCTAACTATGTGATAAAACTTCTCTTATATGCTGACGACCTCATTCTAATTGCTAAATTTACTCAGGGTTTGAGAGAACAGTTGCAAACTTTGGAATCCTTCTGTTAGGAAGTCAAGATGCAAGTTAACACTAACAAAACCAAAGTGATGATCTTCTCGTTGAGAAGAAAAAAGAACCAAGTTAGCTTTCTTTTTGAAGGCAACTAGCTAGAAGTGGTGGATGAGTAAAAGTACCTAGGGATAGATTTTCACAACAAACTCAGCTGGGAAACTTGCAGAGCAAAAAGAATCTAGGGGGGTTGGAAGGCACTTTACTCTCTACAGAATAGATGTAGAAATACAGAATTATGGGATTGGAAAACCAAGAAAATGCTTTTTGGTTTGCTTGTTACACCGGTGATTTTATATGGTCGCGAAATTTGGGGCAGCAGTATGTCAGAGCAGAAATGGAGGCAGGTTTAGAGAATCTAGAAGCACATCATCATTAGCAATCTCAAAATCAAGACTACTATTCCATATGAGATCCTGCTGGCAGAATCTGGCATGTACCCTTTGGAGGCGTCGGTGGTGGTTTGACTATTAAGCTATATAAGGAAAACTCAAAATATGGAAAATCACTAGTGGCCTAGGTTAATTACGAAGGAAGAGTTAAATAGGAGAAAGAATACATTGATGAAATAGAATGACAAGTGGCTAAAGAAGTGGGATATTAATATGCAAGAATGCCCACATGCTAAAGAGGAAATAAAAAAGTATGTTAAAGTAAAATTTAGAAACATCATGTGGAATAATCAGTCGGGACGGAAAAAAGCTTACTATATCAAAGAGTTCAACCCCAAGTGGGACCATGAGGAAAAAGATTACATAGGAGTAGACATTAAATGGAAAGCAAAAATGTTGATTACACAGCTAAGGACTAGCTCACACCATCTTAGGTGCGAAACGGACAGGTGGATATTTCCCAAGGAGGAGTGGGAGAGGAGGATATGCTTTTTTTGCAATAAAGGTGTGGTTGAGACAAAATGGTATTTCATCATGGAGTGCCCAGCCTACGAGGACATCTATGACAGCTACAATGACACCTTGAAAAATAGCAACTTAAGCACCTTGTTTGAGGAGGCTAGACTTGTCAAATCTGCAAACTTTGATCAAAATCCATAGCAGAAAATCTGAGCTAGAGAAAGGGTTGAAAAATTCCTAACGGCCTTGTTTCAAGGTGGGCCTTATGTGATTCTGAGTCCCATAGGCTGTTGTGGCCTCATGGACGTCATTGAAAACTTTCATTCATTCAATAAGGAACTTACTTCTCAAATTAATACAAACATTACAAACTGGAATACCTATAAAAAACTATCTTCATTTCCACGTATGTAATTAAATGTGGATTGGATTCAATGTTAATTCATGCACAATATATATACGGGTTAATTAAAACATGGCAAGCAACACAAATAAGCAAGATATTCTAAGGATAAAGATTTTAAAAAACAATATACAGGTCGTACCATTCAAGCACTGCAAGAATTTATTTCTTTCACATCATACCAAATAACATCAAAATTTTGTTTAATATGTTATGTTTGCTGGAAGCTACAAGGCCTGCGGGTCCCTTTAATCATTATGTTGGTGGGTTTTGGGCAATCGAAACTGACCATCAACATAAGGGGGTGGTTATTATAACTGATTTTTTGGACACGGAAAAGTATTGATTTCATTGTGGTGAATCAAATTTGAATGGCCATGATGTCAATTGCAGGAGTATTGATAATTTTGGCAATGGATGGTCGATTTGCAGAGTATTCCTTGATTTTGCTAAGCCACATTTTTTTATGCATTTGTAAGGGTTTTGACTCTGGGTTTTATTTTAGATGTGATGTCCTTTTTTTCCCCCAAAATCCGTATTGAGGCCTATAGAGTAGTATTGGATTAGGGTGCAGTTTTGAAAACATCTATATAGTCATGAATTTTCTAAAATGAGAAGTCTTTGATTTGGAGGTGGGTTGAAAAATTGATGCATATGTAGCTTACATTGATTTGCCATTTGTGTTTGCAATAATGAAATTGATTGTTTTGTTTTGCCCTTAGATTTAGTTTGATTTTGTGTTGGAGTTCAGGCCTCTGAATCATTTGAATTTTTATTTTGAGACTCAAAGCTTTGAATTTTTCTTTCACTAGGGTTGTCTCTGGAGAATATGGTTGGCTTTTTCATTTTTTTTGGATCGTGTGATTGGGGAGGGAATAATACTGCATGAATAACAACTATGAGAAAAAGCTAGTTTATCTGGCATTATCTGCATAGAAATCTTTCCCATTACCGCCTTTAATTCAATGCAAGATATTTACTATTTCTCCAATGCCTTGTTTCTTGTCTACAAAACCCATTCATATGATTGTCTCCCTCCCAGATTGCAAGTGAACTTCATATAAAGACAAATAAATTCATATGCATAAACAATGGAGTCCTAACTTGGGAGATGATTTTGATCCAGATCTATGTGTATGAAATAATATCACTATGGAAGAACTATGTGTAAAACAACCAATGAGCACATAGGTTTTTTATGAGTATGTGTTTAAGAGATTGTCATTAATATTCTATTTTTCTTCTTACTCCTAAGTTCCTATTTTTCTATCTCATAAATCTGATATTGATTTGCAATTTGGGGTCATGAATTGAAACATCAGGTTTGATGCAAGGAAATTTCTCTAGAGCATTCAAAACAGGCATATTGTGTTTGTGGGTGACTCCATTGGAAGGAACTAGTGGGAATCCATGGTTTGCATGTTGGCTGAAGCAGTTTCCAATAAGACTCAGATTTATGAAGTGAATGGGAATCCCATCACAAAGAACAAGGGATATTTGTTCTTCAGATTTGAAGATTATAACTACATTGTAGAGTATTATAGGGCACCATTTTTGGTTCACTAGGGAAGCCCTCTGGTAGGATCTCCTGACGAAATTCAATTGACTCTAAAGATTGATACAATGGACTATACTTCAAATCTTTGGGTTAATGGAGATATTATTGTCTTTAACACAGGACATTGGTGGAACTATGAGAAGACAATAAGAGGTTTGTGTTTCGTTTTCTTTGGTACTAAAGAACCAATTTTTATCTGTTTATGAGTGGTTTTTATGACAAAGGTTATTTTGGCAGGGGTTGTTATTTCCAAGAGAGGAAGAGTGTGCACATTAAGATGGACATTAAAACTGCATTCTAGAAATCAATGCGTACTTGGGTTGAATGGGTCTGTCGACATATTTGATTCTTAAAAAACTCGTGTTGTCATTGTTATAAAATTTGAGGAATACAAAATTTGCTACCAAATACTTCCAATACAAAGTCATGTGCTGTATAAGCTAAAGAAAATTCCAATTATTTATGTGTTGACACTTTCAGATAGTGAGTTGTCTCCATCTCATAAAATACAATTTGTTTCTAAAATACTTAGCATATCTCTGTTGGAGTGTAGAAACTGAATATTTTTCTTGAGATGTTTAGTTTGTCTCTGGTGTAGTGTAGGAACTCAGTTTTTGTTTGTTGGTATTATATTAATACTCCTATAGTTTTTCCTTTTCATGGTCAACAATGGGTAAGCTATGAGGTAATCTTGGACCACATCCTTAAGATTTTTAAACATTGTTCATGCTTTTACAAACATCCTTCATTACCTTTACAACTCAAACCCTCAGACTAACTGATTCTCTTAGAGTAACTTAGTTTGGTCGGTTTCCACTATGTAACTCTCTTATACAATATGGTATAAAAATTCATCCAAAATCTGACATTTCAAGTTCTTGGTTGTATTCAAATGCAGAGATGGGACTTGGAAGGCTAGGGGTCAGTGTCATGTAGAAACTTGGCTAGACCTCAATTCTTCTTCTAATTTTAGGTTTATTTTTTGATTTTATGTTGGTGAGGTTGAGGTCTCAAATGATAGCACTTATTAGCACACCCAAGTTCAAAACTAGGCTGCACAAAAACTCTACAATAGGGGTTATAAGGTGGATACCAAAAGCAAGCCAACTGAGGTGAGCAACTGAGTGAATAATTGTGCCTGTCCAAACTAGAAATCAAGCCATTCCTATGAACTATAAGCCCCAAAAATCTCACTTCTGCATACCTAACAAGTGGGTTTGACTCACTCAATTTGACATCGCCCCAAAATCCTCTTTCTAATTGCACAGGAAAGACACAATCTTCACTCATAAGGGCTGAGACCCAAATTACAAAACCTACTGCAAGTGAAATTCTCTCTTCTACTTTGTCTTTATGAAGGGATACGCATGCATTCTCTCACCCTAGAGTCCCCACCATTGTAATCTCTTATCTTGTTAACTATTGCTATTATTTAATTGATTTGTTTTGTGATTATGATTATAATTCTATTG